>CM067060.1:28117732-29377732 GCA_033980235.1 Diadema setosum
CGAAATGCACACAAAATGTCGAAGAACGTGGCAATAACTCCTACTGTCTTTCATGGTGAGGGAGATATTTATCTAGGGGGTATAGGTCATACTTATCCAGGGAGTATTCTTCAAGGGAGGGGGTAAATTTGGGGTAGTAATCCGGGGGCATCCAGGGCTTTTTATGTATTTTTTTATTATTTATTTATTCATTTCATATTTTTTTTTTTTTTTTTTTTTTTGGGGGGGGGGGGGGGGGGGGGGGGGGGGGGAGTGGAGTAATTATCCAGCAGGTATTTTTCCCGGCGGTAGTTATCCGGGGGGTGGTTATCCGGGGGGCAGTTATCCCGGGGGTAGTTATCCGGGGGGTAGTTACCCCGGGGGTAGTTTCGGGGGGTAGTTATCGGGGGGTAGTTATCCGGGGGGGTAGTTATCCGGGGGGTAGTTATCCGGGGGTTAGTTATCCGGGGGGTAGTTATCCCGGGGGTAGTAATCCGGGGGGTAGTTATCCAGGGGGTAGTAATCCGGGGGGTAGTTATCCAGGGGGTAGTAATCCGGGGGGTAGTTATCCAGGGGGTAATTTTCCTGGTGGTAGTTATCCAGGGGGTAGTTATCCTGGGGGGTAGTTATCCAGGGGTAGTCATCCTTGGGGTAGTTATCCGTGGGGTAATTGTCCTAAGGGGGAATCGCCCAGGGGGGTGATTGCCCTAGGAGGGTAGTTGTCCGGGAGGTAGATGTCCTACGGGGTAATTGCCCTGGAGGGTGATTGCCCTAGGGGGGTAGATGTCCGGGGGGCAGTTGCCCTAAGGGGGAATTTCCCTGGGGGGTGATTATCCGGGTGGTAGTTATCCGGAGGGTGGTTTTCCAGGGGGTACTGTTCCTAGAACCGTGGAAGAGCAATGTAACGATGATAATCGATTGTTGTAGTCTGTGATACAGCCGCTTGTTTGGTGTTTAACCACAATGTTACGTCAGCTCGACAGTAAAATGTGGAAGAAAGAAAGTGATCTCGATGTGTCTTAGTTAATTTTCTCCTGCGTGTGACTGTGTATCTGTCAACATTGTTTGCTGACTAAATGATGGACGGATAATATGTGTACAAAACAGTAAAAGATATATGAAAAAATGGGAATTATCCATCATGAATATTGCACAACAAAATGGATTTTTACTACAAAACAAAAGCAAATACATTACTGGGGTTGCAGTTTTTGTATATAATTATACATGATTAAAAAATGAAATGGAAAAATATATACTATCATGAGAACAATTACTTTCTACTATCCCTAAGATGAACTTATCAATTAAAAGCAATTATTACCATTTTAATTTCAATATTCTGTTTCTTTTTAGGTAAAATGAGCACTTTATTAGAAGTTCACAATGTTAATACATGATTGTATAACATACACTTTTTGTAATACTATTTTCTTTAATTTATTAAATTAGGCCTATAAATTATGTAGATTACTAGAAACAAATCCCCTTTGAATTCAACTTCCTTCTCATCTTCTTTTCTCTTTCTTTCTCTCTCCCTCCTACTAATAGCCTAACCTTTTTCTTCCACTTTTCCTTCAACCTCATTCTATTCCTTTCAACACTACTCAAATTACATGTATGTGATTTTATCATGACAAAGTTGATAATAATATTATCAACTTTGTCTTGATAAAATCAGTACTTGCCACAATTTTTAAAGAAAGGATCAATGTCTAAATCCTGGTATGAATAATCTGTATCAATAATTTGAATAGTGATAATCATGATAGTGGCAATGAAACAAAGAAATATCACAATAGCTCACTTGAGCCTTCAACTCAGGTGAGCTAACAATAAGAAAAAATATGAAAAAGAAAGTAGGAGCTACACGTATTGCACGAGTCAAGTTCAATATTGTAGTAAGCGGCTAATTAGAGACTACCAGAATCGATTATAGTAGTTTACATCGTTCTCTGCGAAATCGGTGCACTACTTTCCGACGTAACTTTCCGACGTACTTTCAACTTCGATTTCTCATTTTTCTTACCTTTTCGGCTTTCTAATTCCATGAAAACTCTCTGATATGGTTCAATTTAGCATCTTCAATAGCTGCACAAAATTTGATTGACAAACGGCGAAAGGGACGGTAGATGTGCATTTCTACATGATTACAATGGTGGTTCAAGGACAAAATTTTGAATGAATATTTTCACCGAATCGTAATGACAGCACAATGTAATGTCTATGGAAGTTTCTAAAAGGCTTCTAAAAAGCTTCGTACAACACGGTGTTCAGTGCAACTCGGTTTACGTGCATTGTCAATGCAAAATCAGCGGTCGATCCTAAAAACGTGATTTACCGCGGGGAGCTGAAACGAGGCCACGCAAGTTCGTCGGCGATATTTTTGCACTGAAACTTCGAATCGAAAAGGGAACATCGGCATTTGATAGAGCTGGATTTTCTCAATCACGTAGGTCAATTTTTTTACGTGAATTTCAGTGTTAAATATTCTTATCAAGCAAATAAACATTAGGCGGTCGATTAGTAGTAGGTCCAACCCTCCCGTAAGCGTAACTGCGTATACGTAAATTACTGTATCTACTGGCGTACTGCAATATGGGGCACCGCCCTGGCCTCCCCACTAGCTGGCCGGCCTGGCTGGCTGGGATAGCTGGTGTACACTGGGCTTTTACATCGTTACGACATTATTTGTGTACCTCCGCCAACCAAGGCCAAGGGAGACGGAGGAGTTTATGTTTTCATTAAATTTACGGTTGGTCGTTAGTTTGTCCGTGTGCAAAATGACTCAAAAAGTTGTGCACAGATTTGGATGAAACTTGCAAGAAATGAAGAAAGTTGAGAATGACACAAGGACAACAGCCAGCCACAGCTCAGCCACAGCTCAGCCCAGCGCCTAACTACACGCAGCCGCTGTCGTGAAGCGACAGCGGCTGCACATCTATTCGCAGACGTTATTTTTTCAGTGGTGGGTGTGCGTTTCCATCATGAATATCTTTATTAATCGTGGAAAACTAAAATATAAGGAATCCCCGTAATCTATGATAATCATTCAATAATCGGTATGCGATTATTTGTTTCATTACGTCAAAAACTCACCGAAGTGCATGGCTAAAGCTAGCCCGACCAGACGCTGTTAATACGCTACGCGAATAGGGCGTCTGACCAGCGAGCGGGCACCTTCAAAGTGGGGAACCACAACACAACTACAAAACTTATGAAAATTTATACGTTCTTTATAAACAATGTAGTTACCGAACGTTACTCACCTTAAGTGCATGCTTGTATTACAGAAGGTTCGTAAGTCCATTGAGAGCCCTCGTGATAAGTCCATGGAACCAAAAAATGATACTTTCTGGCGGATTCCCTAACACCGTCGCAGTTCATCGTTGCAGAATTCAAAATGGCGCCTTGATCTCTGCGGAAATCTTTTGCGTGCGTGCGATGCGCTGCTTGAGTGTTGGTGTAGCAGCACGGTCGACAGCGCGACCTTTTGAAAGGGCATTCAGATCATGTGACCTCCCGAATATTGGAAATGGCCTGGCGTGAAAGACGATGTACCGTTCGTGAACCGTTCACACATGCTGCATATAACCATCAATTTAGATAAGTTATTGAATCTAAATTTCAATACTCATAGCATAGATATGAAGTCTCATTATCATTTTGTTCGTCAGATGAGTTTGAAGTGGCAAAAAAATGATCTAAAGTATCAAAATTCAATCCGATCGCATGCGATCGTTGGACCCTCTTCGTGTTTGGAGCTTCGTTGGTGCAGCCCTGTCGCGCTACGTATGTACAGCGGCGACTGGGCTGTGTATAGTTATGCACTTGTCAATTGTAGTCCCGGCCCATGGGTACCCGGGGATGGCCGGGACTTGCATCCCACTTGCAATTTTGGGAGTTACACTACCCGGCCAAGTCCCGGTCAAGTCTCCGACAGGTCGGGCAAAATTTTCACTGAAATCCCCCGCTAAGTCCACGGCAGGCCGGGCAAAATTGAAGTTGAAATCCCCGGCCAATTCCCCGACAGTCCGGGCAATATTTGTGCAGAAATCCCCGGCCAAGTCCCCGACAAGTCGTGCATATTTGTATAGAAATCCCCGGCCAAGTCCCGACCCTCAAGGCCCGGTCACACTGCCCAAAAGTCGCGTAAGTTTGCGTGAATCACGCAAGAAATTTGGTTTTGCGCGTGCTTGTCCGTTGAGAATTTTCACTGATTTACGCGATGAAAATCACTGATGAATTGCGCAAGAACTACTGAAATCTCACTCAAAAATCACTAATCAGCGCATAGGCACGCAAAGGACCCAAATAGGGCGAATTCGTGATTGTGCGCGACGCCTGACGACAGAGAGGTCCACGGAAAATCACGCATAATCTGCGCTTTATCACAATTAACTGCGCATGAATTGCACATAAACGTGATAGCGGCAACATTTTCGCAAACGATCACTGATATTCCACGCATATTTCGGGCGTTGTTAGCGTAAGAACAACGCAAACTACGCAAAAATTACGTAAAAACTAAAACAGCGCAATACTGCCTAGAAGTGTGTAAACTTTTACGCGAAGCCGACTTTTGAGCTGCTCAAAAACCTGGCTTTTGAGGACCTGTCACACTGCCCAAAAGTCACGTAAACGCATGAATCACGTAAGAAATTCGAGCCTTACTTTACGCGATACGGTGCGCGATTTGCGCATTTCATGAGTTTGTCTACAATTTTGAACCTTCGTAGTTGTCAGCCGATGTGCGCCGGATCGGCACTTTACGCAATTCCATGTTTTGAGTAGCTCAAAACTCGGCTTCGCGTAATAATTTTACGCAGTATTGCGCTGTTTTACGTAATTTTTGCGTAGTTTGCGTGGTTCTTACGCGAACAATGCGTGGAATATCAGCGATTGTTCGCAAAAATGTTGCCGCTATCGCGTTCACCAACGACTCTCCACTGACTAAAACGCAGACTATAAATAATGACGCATGTTTCGCGCTTGAAACACCTATTGTACGTATCACTGAAAATCACTGAAAAAAAAAAATATTGGCGTAGGCCTATGTATCTCTAACAGAACACGGTAAATACTCACGAAATACTGATCGAGGAATCACTAATGTATCACTAACATTATAGTAACAACTCACGTATGATTGTGGCGCTATATTTTTGCGTGATCTTTCCGTAGTTCTTGCGCAATTCATCGGTGATTTTTCATTGCGTATATCAGCGAAAATGGTAAAATTCTCGACGGACAAGCACACAAGACTAAATTTCTTAGTTACTGGTACGTGATTTATGCGATTACGCAACTTTTGGGCAGTGTGACCGAGCCCGCCCGCGTGGAATCGCGTAAAGCGCCGATCCGGCTCACATCCGCGGACAATACGATCGAAGGTTCCACGTCAGAAAATGCGCAAATCGCGCATGTTTCGCGCTAGGCTCTTTACGTGATTCATGCGTTTACGCAACTTTTGGGCAACGATTCAGAGTCCTCAATAGCGGGGAATTGCTAGTCAAGCGAAATAATTTATGGTCACATTACCGTACTGGAAATGGTACAAGTCATAATCAACTCTCAAGCAAAATCTGGCTCAATCCCAGCCAAAATTCCCGCCCCAAATACCTGCCATTTGGTTGGAGCGAATTTCCCCCGACAAACCCCGGTTTATTCCCCACCCACCGGGGCAAAATAAGTGAATCTCCCCCGACAAACCCCGGTCCATTCCCGACCCACCGGGGCAAAATAATTGAATTTCCCCCGACAACACCCCGGTACATCCCCGGCCCACCGGGGCAAATTAAGTGAATTTCCCCCTACAAAGCCCGGTCTATTCCCGACCCACCCGGGCGAAAAAAATGCTGAAATCCCCGCCCAACTTGGTTGCAAGTCCCGGCCATCCCCGGGTACCCATGGGCCGGGACTTCAATTGACAAGTGCATTAGGCTAAAGCATCAAAGGCAAAGAGAAAGTCAGGTCTGTAAACGTCTGTATTGCTTCACTCCTCATCTGCGTGTTATTTGAATGGCATTCACTCTCCTATAGTACAACGTAGCTAGGAGCTAGGTCTACACGTAGTCGGGGTGGAAGTGATGAGCTAGTCGGGATGACCCATAAAAAGGTCAAATCATTGCCGGCGCAGCACGTGCGGATACGAGTGCTGTAGCTTTACGTACATAACACATAAAACGCACGGGCGTACGTAAAACGCAACCACTTCGGCTTCTGCATGCGTGGCCGTGGTAGTTTGTTGATTTTTTGAAGCTCTCAAAGCTTCCACCGCACAATCTACTCCGAAAAATTCAACAATAAGGTCTGGATACCAACAAAACGCCGAATTCAACTCAACCATCATAGGGTGTCTGAAGCATTTTTACAACTTTTGAAATTCTCTGAAAAACGAATTGTGAACTATTTCATATTACATCATTAAGACAGGGCTGCACACTGGCGCCGGTCCGATGGTCAAAGACCGGTAAAAGTCACCGTCGGACCGGTAACTTTTCAGGAAATCCACAAGTTACTGGTCCGACATGACCAGTAAAAAAAAAAAAGCATTGGTGGGGTCAGTAGAAAGAAAAAGAGCAGCCCCGATCAGGGAGAAACAGAATGCAAGATATCGCACTGTTCAACAAGTTTTACGCAAGTTTTCGTTTATGTCTACCGGTGCACTTTGTACAGTAAACATGTATACATTAGTTTTGAGCACTACTAGCAGTCGACCAGTTATTCGCCCTCGCTTGCGCATTTGGCGCTGCTCACGCACTGCCATGCAGTGCAATACATGCAGAGCATGAACAGTGTAACTGCTTTTCGTTTGCTTGCGATCGGCGGTCATGCCAGACAAGAAGCATTGATAGAAGCGCACACATTTCTGGGTCATTTTACTCATGATGTTTTTTAACGCAAGATCGATCCGATCCCGGTTTCGCAGCAGCGTGGCAGTTATGTTAGAACTAATTTACTTGTGTCGATTTTTAGAAAAAGTAAAAACACATTCGATATTCAGCGATACAGTAAATGGATCTGATTGCGTTCATTTTCATTTTACACAGTCATTTCACAAATGAATATTTTCATTCGCTCAGAATGGTCTCATAATGAAGATAGGCGCAAAAAGGATCACGAAATCGGCTCTTCCGTGTACTTTTTAAGAACGCATGCACAAAATGTGAATAGATAATACTAGGGAGGAAAAAAAAAATCATGAAATCATGGCAGTCCCGCTTACATATTTGAGGTAGAAATCGTCCCAAAAAGGATCATGAATTCGACCGGCCGCGTCGTATCTTTCAAAAGCTTATGTACGAAATGTGAAGAGATTATACGGGAGGAAAAAAAAAGAAGTAAAGGACACGTTTTGGTGAGTGCATCATAAAAGATTACAGCCGAATAACAATTCATGAAATCAACGCAATCCCGTTGAAATTTGAGGAAATAATAGGCGCAAAAAGGATCTTGAATTCAGTCCTGCATGCCGTGTAAGTTATCAGAAACGCATGCACTAATGCGACGAGATTATCGGGAGAAAAATAAAAAACACATTTTACCCTTCTGGTGCGTGCATCATAAAAAATTACATCTGAAGTAATTCATGAAATCGCCACAATCTCGCTGATATCTGAGGTAGAAATAGGCGCAAAAAGGATCGTGAATTCGGCCGTGTCGTATACCTTTTATAAGAACGCATGTACGAAATGGGAAAAGATTAGCGGGAGAAAAATAAAGGACACATTTTCACCCCTTTTGGCGCTTGCATCATATAGATTACAGCCGAATAGTAATTCATGAAAATTTCGCAATCCCGTTGGAATTTGAGTAAACAATAATAGGCGCAAAAAGAATATCGAATTCGGCCCTGTATGCAATGTATAATTTTGAAAACGCATGCACAAATGCGAAGAAATTATCGGGAGAAAAATAAAGAACGCATTTTCAACCCTTCTGGTGAATGTATCACAAAAGATTTCAGCCGAAATAATTAATGACATATCGCAATCCCGCTGATATTTGATGTAGAAATAGGCGCTAAAAGGATCGTGAATTCGGCCGTGACGTATAGGCATGTACGCAATGCGAAGTGATTATTGGGTGAAAAATACAGGACACATTTTCAAACCCTTTTGGCCCGTGCATCATAAAGATTAGAGCCGAATAATAATTCATAAAATCATCGCAATCCTGTTGAAGTTTGAGGAAACGATAGGCGCAAAAGAATCATGATTTTTGGCTGTGTCGTGTATCTTTTAAGAACGCATTTACGAAATGCGAAGAGTTTATCGGGGAAAATTAAAGGACACATTTTCGAGCCCTTTTGGCGCGTGTATCATAAAAGATTGCATCCGAAGTCATACATGAAATCATCGCAATTCCGCTGATATTTCAGGTAAAAATAGACGTAAAAAGGATCGTGAATTCGGCCGTGTCGTATGCCTTTCAAGAACGCATGTACGGAATGCGAAGAGATTATGGGGAGAAAAATAAAGAACGCATTTTCAACCATTCTCGCCGGTGCGTGCATCACAAAAAGTTACATCCGAAGTAATTCATGAAATCGCCACAATCCCGCTGATATTTAATGTAGAAATAGGCGATAAAAGGATCGTGAATTCAGCCATGTCGTATACGGATGTACGCAATGCGAAGAGATTAGTGGGAGAAAAATACAGGACACATTATCAACCCCTTTTAGCCCGTGCATCATAAAGATTACAGCCGAATAATAATTCATGAAATCATCGCAATCCCGTTGAAGTTTGAGGAAACAATAGGCGCAAAAAGAATCATGATTTTTGGCTGTGTCGTATATCTTTTAAGCACGCATTTACGAAATGCGAAGAGTTTATCCGGGAAAAATAAAGGACACATTTTCAACCCATTTTGGCGCGTTATCATAAAAGATTACAGCCGAAGTTATTCATAAAATCATCGCAATCCCGCTGATATTTTAGGTAGAAATAGGCGCAAAAAGGATCGTGAATTCTGCCGTGTCGTATGCCTTTCAAGAACGCATGTACGGAATGCGAAGAGATTATGGGGAGAAAAATAAAGAATGCATTTTCAACCATTCTCGCCGGTGCGTGCATCACAAAAAGTTACATCCGAAGTAATTCATGAAATCGCCACAATCCCGCTGATATTTGAGGTAGAAATAGGCGCAAAAACTATCATGAACTCGGCCATGTGGTGCATCTTTTTAAGAACGCACTTGCGAAATTCGAAGAGTTTATCGGGAAAAATAAAGGACACATTTCAACCTCTTTTGGCGCTTGCATCATAAAAGATTACAGCCGAAGTAATTTATGAAATCGTCACAATCCCGCTGATATTTGAGGTAGAAATAGGCGCAAAAAGTATCATGAATTCGGCCATGTGGTGCATCTTTTTTTAAGAACGCACTTACGAAATTCGAAGAGTTTATCGGGAAAAATAAAGGACACATTTTCAACCTGTTTTGGCGCTTGCATCTGAAAATATTACAGCCGGAGTAATTTATGAAATCGTCACAATCCCGCTAATATTTGAGGTGGAAATGGGCGCAAAAAGGATTGCAAATTCGGCCCTGCATGTCGTGTACCTTTCAAGAACGCATGCACAATGCGAATAGATTATCGGGAGAAAAATAAAGAACCCCTTGAAGCGCGTGCATCAGAAAATATCACAGCTAAAATAATTCATTAAATCGTCGCAATCCAACTGACCACCAAGAGCAGGTTAGGCAGCAAGTTCGTGCGCCGATGTTTAGAAAAAGTAACAAACGCATTTAATACAATCTGATTTTGTTCATTATCATTTTACACTGTAATTCACAAACAAACATTCTATTTTTCCTATCTTTTTTTAAATTTCTTGTGCAATAAATAATGCAAGTTTTAAAAAAAAACTATTAATCTGTAAAATGTACATGGGTAAGGGGGTACGTCCATAAAAAACAAGAAAATAAGTTTGCAAGTCATTTAATGTTTTTTTAGGTTGTCGTTGTTGACCGGTAAATTTTCTGTTCGGACCGGTAAAAAATGGTAAAACGGGGCATTTAACGGTCCGACAGAGACAGGTTGGACCGGCAGAAAAAATGGGTTAGTGTGCAGCCCTGATTAAGACACATTTCAAATTTCTTGGCGAAATGATGTTTCTATCTCGAGAAATTTAAGTTTCAAATCACAGCATTAGGGTTCCTATAATCCTACCCCCCTTTTTTCATTTTGTCGAGCATGCTCGAAAATGTGGCCAAATCATTACCCCAGAAAGTTGCATTCGCTGTGGATCTCAAGCGATCGGATAATGAGCGTACAGCGGTTAGAAAATACGCGTAACAAGCGCAGAAGCCACTCCCCCACAATGTCGTCACACCGCATGCGGTGATTGTGTATGCATGTATGTGTGTGTGTGTGTGTGTACTCAACGTGCTCCGCAGCTCGCTACCCTTACATACCACACACGGCGCAGTTGTTTACATTGCAGACCCACGCACGCAACCCCATCACTGCGATAAAGCTAACTACAACTGTATGCTAGCGCGAAAGCATGCATATTGCGCTGCATGCAGAGTGAGGATGCCATATGCGCCAGCCGACCGTGCCCATGCCTTTACCACAGCGCGCGCAGTGTTGCCTGCGGCAGCTAGCCTCGCCACCATGACCACCGCGCACCAATACAGTATCAGTACATTTATGTAGGCAGGCACACAGCACATGCACAGGTAGCATACTAGTAATCGCCCGGCCCAGCAGCCACTTGCATGTACTGAAAGTGATGCCAAATTACCACCATCCATAAAAGCATTATTTTATCACAAAAGAGCCTACAGGCTAAAGCAATCTTTTGAAAATATCCTTGATTAAAAGTTCAGTAACAAATATCGGTATTCGTAACTTATAGGTCTACTCGATCATACAGTTGCCTGTAAGCTGTTCAAACTACTTCAATTGTGTCTTCCACACATAGGCCTTAGGCTGCGTTCACATAGAAGTATTCGGTATTCGCTATTCGGGCTACACCATCACCCGCACCGTCAACTCACCATCCCATGCAGTGAGGATTTCTTCCTCCTTCATCCCAGCAAATCTTATTAACAATTTCTAAACTGCATCAGAATGTCAGTCTACATGCTTATTTTTGCTAAAGGGCAAATCCAGACCAAAAGTGTCATTATTTCATAAACGAGAGACGGTATACGCTGCAAGAAAATCGAACAAGCTCGATTCCCACTTTGATATACTTTTCGCAGCTATTCGGTACTTTCAAATAGTGCCCTCCTATGTGAACCGGTGTGAGGAAATCCTATCGTTCGATTCAAGCTATTCGCGTGCCCTCGAAAAACGAGCCCGAATACCCGAATAGTATACTTCTATGTGAACGCAGCCTAAGGAAGGAATTTACTGATCATTTACATCTGTGGCTCTATGTACAACTTGTTTGTTTGCGTGGTTAACCACACCATTGGATTCAGCATATCCTAAACTACTCACATGCTACACACTGCTGCAAGTACAGAAGCAGACGCTGAGATATGGGGATAAACATATTTTTAACGACATTTACACCAATTTATTGAGGGATTCATGTACTGGCGCTCTAATACAATGTGGAGACAAACTTCTTCTTTCATATGATACGAAATTTGTGAGGATTTAATGTCGGCATCGGCTGTGGAAAATGCAATAAAGGCAATATCCGGCTCAAAATCGCTTGACAAAATCGGCGCACCTCGCGTTTGCACAGCGTCCTATGGGAGTTGCGTGTTGTGAGATAGGGCGCAAAATGGTCCGAAGGTAGGAAGGGCGCGATTTGACACCCTAATATCAATATTGAAATTCACATTTTACATTTCAACAACATACCGAAAATGATGATTTAGGCCTAATAAATATGCAGCATGTGCGAACAGTACATCTGATAATCGACAGTGCACTTGATCTGGCGACCGTACGTGCTGCTACCATAGAGCGCACGCACGCTATAGATCGCTGCACTTCCAGCCACGCACGCGCACGCATAATTTGCTGAGTAGTCACTCGCCATTTTTGAATCCTGCAACAATGAACCCTGATGGTCAGGAACTCCTGCGTTGTTCTGCGCTAGAAAGTGCCATTTTTATGCCTCCGCCACGAAGTGGTGCCGGAGGCATTATGTTTTCGGATTGTCCGTCCATACGTACGTACGTCCGTCCGCTTTCGTTTACGCGATAACTTGAGTAATATTTACTGGAATTTTACCAAACTTGGTCCAAGTATGAAGTATGATGGGGCAATGATTTGATTAGATTTTGGGTGAAATTGGCTAAAGGTCAAAGGTCAAGGTTAAATCATGAAATTGCATCCGTTTACGTGATAACTCAAGACTGGATGGAGCAAATTTCACAAAACTGTGTTGAAGGATGATGTATGATGGGACAATTACTTGATTAGTTTTTCAGTGAAATTGGACAAAGGTCAAAGATCAAGGTCAAATCCTAAAATTTATCTGTTTACGTGATAACTCAAAACTGTGTCACAAATGTACACACAAGTAGTTATATGTACATGTATCAAGGTTGTATGCATGGTTGTTTTAATGTGCACATTGTATGTACACAGGGTGACCAGAATAATGGAGAATATTCTATATGATATAGATATAGTACATACAGGCTGACCAGATCAGTGGAGAATTTTCTATGTGGTATACAATGAAGCTACAGTACATGTATGCATGTGACAGGAAATACATTACAGCTCACTCAATCTAGAATGATTTCACCCATTCCAGAAAATTCTGGGAAGTGCTGGCTGAGTGAGGCACTGCCCTTGTAGCCCAATGTGATTGGTAGTTAATTTTGGCAATGATGTTATGCACATATTAGGAAGTGAGTCATCCAGGATTCCTGGAATTTGGTCTTGCTAGTATGTTCAGGTATGTAGCCCCAGGTTGGAGAAAATTACAGAATGTACTAGAAAGGGGTGAATGGATAGTATATAAGCAGGAGAAATTCTGAGGTAGGCAGAGTACCCAACACCTCTGCTCTGAGAGTTACGTCACTTCTGGCTCTGAAGCGACTTGTTATAGTCAGTCCTGTGTTACCTGCTGACCTGCTATACAAATTGTGTTTGTGGAGATAAGGCCTGGGAGACATTTTGCCTGCAGAGAATTAATTTGCCTACATTGGAGATAGACTCCATATTTTAGTGCCAACGGACATTATTACGGCAAAGCTGTGACGGGTTGGATTCCTTGCTGGACAATATAAAGTGAATCATCATTCAACGCATCGACTGGACGTGGTCGTCATAACGTTTGGATTCTGCACGTTTCGCTGTGGACGTATATCCTGGATTTTTACCCCGGATTAATAACGAGGATTATCACAACCTGCGCCTCTGGATTTACGTCTGAGGTATCATTCATCGGTGCATCGCGGATCATTCATCTGTGCATCGAACATCGTATCTGGACACTGTCAAAGGGTTACTTGCTTTCAAATTTTGGACTGTAATGCACGTAAGTGAGTCTATTACCGATTTGTAATTGTTTGTATTGATCGTTATTGTACTGATGTGAAAACCGATTACGAGTCTGTACCCACAATATCACTGTTAATAAACCGCCTGAACATTAGTTGATGGTTTCTTTTGTGCGATCATTCTCAGAGTGATTGTGGTCGTAACAAAATTGGGGGCTTGTGTCCGAGAAGTGAATGTAAAGCCAAAACTTAGAATTTGGAACGTTCCGGAACCTAGAATATTGGTACAGACAAAATACCAGTGAGTTGATTGTTCAATTGTACATTGTGTGTAATACATGTGACAATGTCAATCAGTACAATGGATGTTCAGGCATTTGTTCAGAGGACAGATTTGTCTCTCAAAGATTTGCAAAGGTTACGCAAATGTGATTTGACTGCCATTGCACAGCATTTAAATGTAGATGTTCCACAAGGTGTAAGAAAGGCAGAGATTCTTGACTTAGTAGCTGGTCACATGGAGCTCAAAGAAGAAATTGACATTTCAGATCAAGCCCAAATGTCTGATAAAACACGGCTTGAGCTTGCTAAAATGGAAATGGAGAAAGAGAAGATGAGATTAGAAATGAAGAAACTTGAAATGGAACAGAAGAAATTTGAGGTGGAGCAACAAGTGAAATTGCGTGAGATGGAAATGGCTCATGAACAGACTGTTGGAAATCGTGAAAGGGCTCCCTCTGAATTTGATTTGGCTAGGAACATTCGATTGGTGCCAAAGTTTGAAGAAAACAGAGTTGATGCATATTTTGTGTCATTTGAGAAGGTGGCTAACAGTTTGAACTGGCCACAGGAATTTTGGCCCTTGCTCCTTCAAAGTGTGTTTGTCGGCAAAGCAGCCGATGTGTACTCATCTCTCTCTGAAGAGCAATCACGTGACTATGCTACAGTCAAGAAAGCAGTGTTGAATGCTTATGAGTTGGTGCCAGAGGCGTACAGACACAAGTTCAGAAATTCGTACCGCAAACCAGGCCAGACACATGTTGAGTTTGCTCGTGAAAAAGAAATGATGTTTGATAGGTGGTACAGGTCCCTGAAAGTGGATCAGGATTTTGATAACCTACGTGAGGTTGTTCTCTTGGAAGAATTCAAAAAGAGTGTTGCTTTCAGTGTGAGGTCACATTTGGATGATCACAAAGTGACAAGTTTGCATAAAGCAGCCTTGATGGCTGATGAGTATGAGCTGACCCACAGAAATGACAACAGACCACCTTTCAGGAATTTCTCTGGAAATAAGAGAGACAAAAATCAGTCAAGCAATCCAAAGAATGCTGGTTCTGAAAAAGGCACGAGTTCTGAAACTTCATCGGCACCAAAGCCTCAATCTGACAAAGGGTCCAGTACAAGTGCAAATGTCATCAAATGTTTTCACTGTAACAAGACAGGGCATGTAAAGTCACAGTGTTGGAAGTTGCAAAACAAAACAAAGAAGGACATGGGATTTGTCATGTCAAAAAGTGTCCTACCCGAAAATAGTGTCCCGTTCAGTGAAACACAGGCCATTGAAAGTCGATCTCCCAAATTCAAAGATAGGACTAAGCAGGTAGATGAGAGCTATCGTAGCTTTTTGTTTGATGGTGAGGTGACCCCATGTACTTCTGGTGAGGCAGGTAAACCAGTAGTCATCCTGCGGGATACAGGGGCCTCTCAGTCGTTGATGGTGGATGGTGGTATGACTTTTCCACCAGATAGTGCAGTGAATGCAAAAGTCTTGATTCAGACTGTTGATGGCAGTTATATGTCAGTACCACTGTATAGAGTGGATTTGAAGTGTGACCTAGTTTCTGGTCCTGTCACTGTTGGAGTTGTTCCTGAGTTGCCCATGGTAGGCATTGACTTCCTGTTGGGGAATGACTTGGCTGGGGACAAGGTGGTTGCGTCTCCAGTGGTTTCGGATAAACCAGTGGTGGTTGCTGAAACTGAGCAGTTGCAGAAGGAGTTTCCTGGGATTTTCCCAGATTGTGTTGTGACTAGGTCTCAGGCTCGTAGAGCTGTTCAAGATGATGCGGATTCTGTTGATGTGGAGGAGAATTCCGGTGTTTGGTTGGCAGAAACCTTTTTCAAGGATTTGAATGATGGGGTTGCTGAATTAGGCTCCGAGGCTAACAGTGATGGGCTGTTTAGCAAGTCTTCCTTGGTTGAAGCACAGCAGGCAGACTCTGAGTTGAAAGGCTTGTCTCAGACGGCGTGTTCTGAGGCTGAGGCTGAAAAGGTCCCTGAGTGCTATTATGTCAAAGATGGCATTTTGATGAGGAAGTGGAGACCTCCCCATAGGCCAGCTGATGAGGATTGGACGGTGGTCCGTCAAGTTGTTGTCCCTCCCAGTTACCGCAGTGAGATCTTGAGGATTGCTCACGAGTTACCTGTTGGCGGCCATTTAGGCGTCAGAAAGACAAAGGATCGGATCATGAGGCATTTCTATTGGCCAGGGTTGAATGTGGATGTGGCTGAGTTTTGCAAGACTTGTCACACATGTCAGGTGGCTGGTAAGCCACAGCATTCAGTGAAGCCGGCGCCGTTGATTCCGATACCTGCGTTTGAAGAACCATTCAGTCGGGTTCTAGTTGACTGTGTTGGACCTTTGCCTAGGACTAGGTCGGGTCATAAGTACCTCTTGACAATCATGGATATGTCTACACGGTTTCCAGAGGCTATCCCATTGAGAAATATCACTGCTAAGACTGTGGTAGATGCTCTAGTGCAGTTTTTCACTAGGTATGGGTTGCCAAAGGAAGTGCAGTCTGACCAAGGGTCAAATTTCATGTCAGGCATATTTCAAGAGGTGATGTATCGTTTGGGTGTGAAGCAGCTGAAGTCGTCAGCTTATCATCCCCAATCCCAAGGTGCGTTGGAGCGCTACCACCAGACCCTAAAGACAATGATTAGGGCATTTTGTGAGGAGTATCCCGAGGATTGGGATAAGGGCATCCCTTTCCTCCTGTTCGCAACGAGGGACTCCCCAAATGAGTCGACGGGTTTCAGCCCATTCGAGTTGGTGTACGGTCATGATGGTAGGGGCCCACTGAAGCTCATCAAAGAGAAATTCATGACAGAGGATGATGAAGTCCACCTACTTGACTATGTGTCAAAGTTTCGTGAGAGGCTTTCAAAGGCTTGTGAGGTAGCTAGGGAACACTTGAAAGTGTCACAAGACTCAATGAAGAGAAAGGCAGACAAAAATGCCAAAGCCCGAACCTTCAAACCAGGTGACAAAGTTCTTGTACTGCTGCCCATACAAGGTGAACCACTGAAAGCCAAGTTCAGTGGCCCATACTGTGTCAAAAAGAAACTCAATGATGTGAACTATGTGATCAGTACGCCAGACAGACGAAAAGATCAGAGGGTGTGTCATGTAAACATGCTGAAAGAGTACTATGAGAGAAAGGCTAGTCAGCCGGTAGGCGTAGCTCAGGTGGTAGAAGAAGAAGTAGATGAAGAGGGAGAAGCTCAAGATGAGAATGGAAGTGAGCCCTCTAGTGCCAGGTTGTCTAACTCAGAGATGTTAGGGAAAGTAGATGAGGCACTGAACTACCTACCTGAAAATCAGAGGAAAGATGTGACTAGTTTGTTACATGAGTACAAAGAAGTGTGTAAAGACAAACCAGGTTGCACCCCTCTGGCTGTACATGATGTTGATGTAGGAGATGCTGACCCTATCAAGCAAAACCCTTACAGGTTAAACCCGAGCAAACTGCAGAAAGTACGGGAAGAGGTTCAGTACATGTTAGACAATGACATAATAGAACCGAGTAAAAGCAGTTGGAGCTCCCCAATCGTCATGGTGCCCAAACCGGATGGGTCTCAAAGATTCTGTATAGATTACAGAAAGGTGAATGCCGTGACGAAAACAGACTCTTTCCCCATTCCCAGACTAGAAGACTGCATTGACAGGGTCGGAAATTCTGCATATGTCAGTAAAATAGACCTTCTAAAGGGATACTGGCAAGTGCCCTTGACCGACAAAGCCAGGGAGATTTCTGCCTTTGCCACACCAGATGGCTTGTTCCAATGCAAAGTAATGCCATTTGGCATGAAAAATGCTCCGGCCACCTTCCAACGGCTGACAAACCAAATCATTGCCGGACTTGACAACTGTGTAGTATACATTGATGACATCCTAGTGTATAGTGACACGTGGGAAGAGCACATTACACACTTGCGGCAACTCTTTGATCGACTCAGGGAGGCCGGATTGGTGATTAATGTGGCAAAGAGTGAATTTGCAAAGGCCAAAGTGGTGTATCTCGGGCATGTAGTCGGTCAGGGACAGGTTTTGCCAAGAGAAGCCAAGGTAGAAGCTATACTAGGCTTTCCAATCCCCCAATCCAAGAAGGAGTTGCTCAGATTCCTGGGCATGGCTGGTTTCTACAGGAAATTTGTGCCAAATTTCAGCACTGTAGTCGTCCCCCTAACAAACCTGTTGAAGGGCAAGGCAAAGTACACATGGACTGATGAGTGTCAAAGAGCCTTTGAGAAACTAAAAGCAGTCCTTGCTAATGAGCCTGTTCTGGCAGCTCCTGACTTCCAAAAGCCATTCAAAGTGGCAATAGATGCTAGTGATGTAGGAGTGGGAGCGGTTTTGCTCCAAGAAGATGAAGAAGGCACTGAACGTCCGGTTAGCTACTTTTCCAAAAAGTTGAACGCATACCAAAAGAAGTACTCAACTATCGAGAAGGAGGCTCTCAGTCTCATCCTTGCCCTCCAGCAATATGAAGTGTACTTGACCAATAGCAAAGGGGAGATCACGGTCTATACTGACCACAACCCCTTGGTCTTTTTAGACCGGTTCAAAATGAAGAACAACAGACTGTTCAGATGGAGCATGATGACGCAGCCATATGCACTCAAAATCAAACATGTGGCAGGCAAAAATAATGTAATTGCTGATGCTTTGTCAAGAGTGTAACATGAAGAGAGTATCAAAGGTGAAAAGTTTTCACCGCATATCATTTACAGTGTATGTGTTTAGCATATCCATTAATGTATGCAAAACAGTTTGACATGATTGTATAAGCTTCGAGAATCCAAGCAATATCATTGTAAATGGTATCCATGAAAAGAGAACATGGAATTAATGCAGCTATTCAAAAGGCATGTGATAGTATGTGTGATTGTTGTTGCTTGATTTGGATTTTACCTCACATTCGTTGTAAATAACAATGAGAAATTGTGAAGGTAAAAGAAACCCTTGCTACGGCAAGGCTTTCTTTTTCCCATGGGGGATGGTGTCACAAATGTACACACAAGTAGTTATATGTACATGTATCAAGGTTGTATGCATGGTTGTTTTAATGTGCACATTGTATGTACACAGGGTGACCAGAATAATGGAGAATATTCTATATGATATAGATATAGTACATACAGGCTGACCAGATCAGTGGAGAATTTTCTATGTGGTATACAATGAAGCTACAGTACATGTATGCATGTGACAGGAAATACATTACAGCTCACTCAATCTAGAATGATTTCACCCATTCCAGAAAATTCTGGGAAGTGCTGGCTGAGTGAGGCACTGCCCTTGTAGCCCAATGTGATTGGTAGTTAATTTTGGCAATGATGTTATGCACATATTAGGAAGTGAGTCATCCAGGATTCCTGGAATTTGGTCTTGCTAGTATGTTCAGGTATGTAGCCCCAGGTTGGAGAAAATTACAGAATGTACTAGAAAGGGGTGAATGGATAGTATATAAGCAGGAGAAATTCTGAGGTAGGCAGAGTACCCAACACCTCTGCTCTGAGAGTTACGTCACTTCTGGCTCTGAAGCGACTTGTTATAGTCAGTCCTGTGTTACCTGCTGACCTGCTATACAAATTGTGTTTGTGGAGATAAGGCCTGGGAGACATTTTGCCTGCAGAGAATTAATTTGCCTACATTGGAGATAGACTCCATATTTTAGTGCCAACGGACATTATTACGGCAAAGCTGTGACGGGTTGGATTCCTTGCTGGACAATATAAAGTGAATCATCATTCAACGCATCGACTGGACGTGGTCGTCATAACGTTTGGATTCTGCACGTTTCGCTGTGGACGTATATCCTGGATTTTTACCCCGGATTAATAACGAGGATTATCACAACCTGCGCCTCTGGATTTACGTCTGAGGTATCATTCATCGGTGCATCGCGGATCATTCATCTGTGCATCGAACATCGTATCTGGACACTGTCAAAGGGTTACTTGCTTTCAAATTTTGGACTGTAATGCACGTAAGTGAGTCTATTACCGATTTGTAATTGTTTGTATTGATCGTTATTGTACTGATGTGAAAACCGATTACGAGTCTGTACCCACAATATCACTGTTAATAAACCGCCTGAACATTAGTTGATGGTTTCTTTTGTGCGATCATTCTCAGAGTGATTGTGGTCGTAACAACTGGATGAAGCAGCTTTCACCAAATTTGGTCCAAGGATGATGTATGACGGGACAATTAGTTGAGTAGATTTTAGTGACATTGGCAAGAGGTCAAAGGTCAAAAGGTCAAGGTCAAATGCTAAAAATGTTGCTATTTCCCCCATATCTATGCAATGCCCGCAGTTATTTTCTTGAAACTTAGTATAGACAGGTACTACTGCGTAAAGACTCTCCAGAGAGAGTTTCATGTCATAAGGTCAAAGGTCAAAAGGTCAAAGGTTAGGTGAAAATGTTACAATATCACTTTTCTCGCAAATGGTTCAATGTATCTTCATGGAACTTGGTACATTAATATACTGACTGGCAGGGATTATCTAGGGAATTTAGGGGTCATGGGTCAATAGTCAGGGGGTCAAAGGTCAAGGTCAACTCCTCAAAATGTTACTATTTCTCTCATATACTAGTTTATGCAATGATTGCATTATTAGTTTTAAAATTCAATATATGTACATGTATTACTTAATGAAGATTCTCTTGGAAATTTCCAGCCAGAAGGTCAAAGGTCAAAGGTTAAGGGTCAAAGGTCAGGTTTAAATGAAAAAAAAGATATATTTTGTACTGTAATTACACTCTTTCTTCATACCTTGAAATTTATACTCAATGCATTTATAAACTTATAAACAGGTCGGTCAGAAGTCCAGTAAAAATTTTCAATTCCCCAAATATGTGTACCTGCACTCTTTAATAGACAATTATAGCAAACTCAGATCATGACAAGTGAACATTCAAGATATTTCTGACAAACCTGTCATTTCGATATTTTGCCAGTTATGTGAAACTGTCATCACACATTGTGAAGACATTGTACTATACACCTATTGGGAGAATCATGCATTATGGCGGAGGCATCAGTCGCCATAGCGACATTTCTAGTTTTTGTTCTATGGTCTTATCGTGAGGGCTGTCTATGGACTTATGAACCTTCTGTAATACAAGTATGCACTTAACGTGAGTAACGTATACATTTTTTATAAGAAGAAAAAATTTCAAAAGTTTTGTAGTTGTGTTGTGGTTCCCCACTTTGAAGGTGCATGCCTCGTTTGTCAGACACTGTATTCGCACAGCGTACTAACAGCGTCTGGTCGGGCTAGACACAAGGACGAGATGATTAAATTTTGGTAGTAAGGGGTAAGCATGGTGTCACCGGACACCATGGTATTACCGGACACGCACATTTTTGGGTACTAATGACATTCTGTGCTCGTGAGACTTCGTAGATTAGCCTCACAGAACTTTGTGTGGACCGAAATCGCAAAAAATGTGACATGAAATGTAAAAACACAAAAAAATTGTATTTTACCTAACATTTATAGTTGAGTGACCCACACCTCGTCATAGTTAATATTCATGCATGTTTGAATCACATTTCACGACTGATATTCTATGAAATCCCATTCACATAGAGGAAATATGGTGGAGATTCCAATAGAACCAAAAGTTCACTGATCGATATCAGAAATTTTTAGCTATCGTCCTCAAACACGAACGCTGCAAAATAGTTGTGCGCTATGGGCCAGCCCGCAACTCGCCACCCGCGCGTGCAGCTCCCATAGACAAAGCGCGTAAACTATAAGTAGAGTCTAACCAGTTGTTGATTTCTCACAAGGTTTTATTGCGTGAACTGTTCGAAATGTTCAAGACAGACATTGTAAGTGATGTTATTTTTAGCCGAAATTTCATCCTCTGAGTACGGAATTCAAAGCCACGAAAAAAAGCTTCCAGTAATTGGATCTGCCAACCGACTAGTACGCCTAATCAGGAATTTTTTATGGATTTTTTGAAGGATTTTTTATATTTTGGCAGGTACACTGTAGGGTCAATGAACGTTGGAGATCAAGCTGCACATTTTTTAGGTTTTCATACATGCACTTAAGTGTGTGCTCTAGTTTCTGCTAGGGTGAGGCGCACTGTGCAGCTGATGCAAGGGCTTATATGACGTAACAAAGGCTTGTATATCGGGAAATCGGGCAATTTTTCAGCATGCATGTGTTTGAAATTGCTGATCTCTATGGAAGAGCAAACGTAGCTTCTTGGCGGAGGTCTGCACTTTCAGAGTGCTTTTCTAGTTTTTCTTCTACTAAAGAATCTTCAAATTTAAAAAGGGCTAATGTTAATTAAGCAGCATATAGCATCATCACAGAGATTACAGTAAGCTGACCTGTGTCTGCTTAGACCAATGCGATGGGCCACCGAACAACAAGCTTGAGCGACTGGCAATCTACAGTAGTTAATAGTTCATTGTAGAGCTATGTCAGTTATAATTCATAATTATGATTCATGTCTCCCCCCCCCCCCTCCCAGCAGCAGATCAAAGAGTTTGTTAGGTGTATACTAGCATTCTATACCCCACCCAGTCACTGTAATAAAAGTTACAGGGCTGTACCACACTAGGGAATCGAGGTGCACAGCAGCAAAGCGAACATGTGACAAAGTGAACATGGGGATTGCGTTGAGTTTTGATACTTGACATCATTTTTGTCACTTCAAACTCAGTAAATACAATCTTCATAAAATTAGTAGTATAGACTTTATTTCTACAAGTTATCCATATTAACATACACAATTTACAACTTACTGAAAACAAAGATTATGAATAATATAGCATCATATGTGAACGGTACATCGTCTTTCACTGAGGGCCATTTTGAATAATTGGGAGTTCACGCGATTATAGCTGCACATAAGTCCCCAATGACAAAATACAGACCGATCTTTCTGTCAAGCGAGATCCCTGCCTAATATGAGAAAACTTTGTGTCGTGATGTACATGACCCCTCCCTTGTTAATGGAGCCAAGGCCACTGTAAATGGCATTTTTTGCTGTCACTTCATCCATTAAGAATGTTCAGTAATATAAGAAAGATAAATGAATACACCATGAAAAGAAAGATGATTGTGTGGGAATCTTATACGACACCAAAGATTCTATGAGACCCTGAAAAGCTCAGCTTGGAACCCGATTCTGGATAGGAATTGGGGTCTTCAAGCAAGATAATAGTGCAGAACATTCATCAAAACTAGAATAAATTAAGGCAGGAAAGTGCGTGAAGTAAAAAATCTGCCCCAAGGATTGACCTGTGCAAAAGATTGACCACACGCAAAAGCATAGGTTTCTACCATATGACAGGTGGTCGAATTCTGTGCAATTTGCTTTACATGCACTGACCCCTGCAGAAAACCTGTTGACAAAAGTCAAGGAGCATGTTCAGGCAAGAATGCCAAAAAAGTGACTGACCTGTCAATGACGATGATTTGTCGGGACGAATAGTTCAGACATGGACCTATTACACATGGACGGTTAGCACTCATTAATTGTATCCCCCGAACAGAGTTCGGAGGATACTATGGATTTGGCCTCGTCGCGCCGCGTCCGCCGCCGCCGCCGCCGCAGAGATTTCCTTGTGAGCGCTCTACCGGCTGCGTTTCTTTTCCGATCATCTTCAAAGTTGGCATGAAGGTGTATTATGGTTAGACAAAGACGCCTATTGTTTTTGGTGATGGCGCCCTCGCTTGTTCCGTCTGTATACATGAAAAGGTAAATCCAATAGGGTCTGCTTGTGAGCGCTCTACTGGCTGCGTTTCTTTTCCGATCATCTTCAAAGTTGGCATAGAGGTGTATTATGGTTAGACGAAGATGCCTATTGTTTTTGGTGATGGCGCCCTCACTTGTTCCGTCTTTATACATGAAAAGGTAAATCCAATAGGGTCTGCTTGTGAGCGCTCTACTGGCTGCAGTTCTTCTTCGATCATCTTCAAACTTGGCATGAAGGTGTATTATGAATAGACGAAGACGCCTATTGTTTTTGGTGATGGCGCCCTCGCTTGTTCCGTCTTTATACATGAAAAGGTAAATCCAATAGCGTCTGCTTTTGAACGCTCTAATGGCTGCAGTTCTTCTTCGATCATCTTCATACTTGGCATGAAGGTGTATTATGGTTAGACGAAGACGCATATTGTTTTTGGTGATGGCGCCCTTGCTTGTTCCGTCTTTATACATGAAAAGGTAAATCCAATAGGGTCTGATTGTGAGCGCTCTACTGGCTGCAGTTCTTCTTCGAACATTTTCATACTTGGCATGAAGGTGTATTATGGTTAGACGAAGATGCATATTGTTTTTTGGTGATGGCGCCCTCGCTTGTTCCGTCTTTATACATGAAAAAGTAAATCCAATAGGGTCTGCTTGTGAGCGCTCTACTGGCTGCAGTTCTTCGATCATTTTCAAATTTTGACATGAAGGTGTATTATGGTAAGATGAAGAGGACTATTGTTTTTGGTGATGGCGCCCTCGCTTGTTCCGTCTTTATGCATGAAAAGGTAAATTCAATAGGGTCTGATTGTGAGCGCTCTACTGGCTGCAGTTCTTCGATCATCTTCAAACTTGGCATGAAGGTGTATTATGATAAGACAAAGATGCCTATGGTTTTTGGTGATGGCGCCCTCACTTGTTCCGTCTTTATACATGAAAAGGTAAATCCAATAGGGTCTGCTTGTGAGCACTCTACTGGCTGCAGTTCTTCTTTGATCATCTTCAAATTTGGCATGAAGGTGTATTATGATAAGACAAAGATTCCTATGGTTTTTGGTGATGGCGCCCTCGCTTGTTCCGTCTTTATACATGAAAAGGTAAATCCAATAGGGTATGCGTCTTGATGCTGTGGGTTCGGGGGATACATGTGCTTGGCTGCGCGACCCGCCGAGCACGAAATTTCTAGTTAATTCATGCATGTGTTTCTATCAAAAGTGTCATAACATTTTCAAATGCTTGCCTGCTTTGATCTCGTCCTCACAGCCGACAGCCAGCCTGGATAAAAATAAAACAGTGCTTGAGAAATCTAAAAACTACATACAAATGTTCAGAAGATAGTAACTCTTTTCAAATCAAGAAAAATGCATGTGCAAAATTTGTATTGTATATTGGGGAAATAATTGCTCACGCAATTTAATTTGCAAAATGTATGTACAGGCCGACCTCTCCCATCCAGACATGTCAGAACCGGCACTCATCTGGATTTAAAAGGGGTTTGGCTGGATATGGGAGACTCGATGTTTAAAATACACAGCTGCCTACCCAATAGTAGCTACATAAACAATGTACGTACAGTTGAACCTCTCGTATCCGGACAAGTCGGGACCGGGGCTCATCCGGATAAGGGATTTGGCCGGATACGGGAGACTCAATGCTTTATACACGTACATATATACATACACGTACAGCTGTACTGATGTAGCGAATTGTAGTACCACATGTAGTATTGGTAATGTGTATACTGCAACCTTTCGTTGTTATGTTACATTTGGGGATGTTTGGGGATGTTAAAATGTCTGAAGGTAAGCAATTTGGAAGGAAATTTGATGTAATGTATGTTAATCATGTTCGAAGTAATATGTAATTCATGTGTGTTTGTGTAGGAGTTCTCAAGGAGTTAGGAATCCCCCTTTCCTCCCGTAATTATTAAAACAAAAATCACGGCGAGATTGCGTCCGTATAATAGAGAGATCCGGATAAAGGGATGCCGAATAAGAGAAATTCAACTTCACATGTATCAATTATTGCGTGAACATGTCACGTCCTTTCAGCTGGTCTGCATTCAGAAGTTTCTGATATTGCTCGCTACCATGTCCTGATTTAATGAAAAGTTTTTTGTCCATTTTCTTGCTGTGATTTGGGGATCAGAATGCATGTTATTTAGATGAAAATTTATGAATGTTTCTTTATGTCGGGAATAATATGTAATGCATGTGAGTTTGTGTAGGAATTTTGTCAGAGTTTGGAATCTCCCCTTTCCCCGTAGGAATCTTGATTAGCTGGGAAAAAAAAAAAATCATGGCGAGATTGCGTCCAAATGATAGAGAGATGCAGGTAAAGGGAGGCTGGATAGGAGAGGTCGAACTGTACAACATACTTAACATGAGATTGCAAATATTTTGGCAGGTTAATTGTGACTTGTTATCTGATTTTTCCCATTTTTATGCCTCCGCAACGAAGTGGCCGGAGGCATTATGTTTTCGGGTCGTCCGTCCGTACGTCCGTACGTCCGTCCGTCCTGTTTTGTTTTTGTCGATATCTCAAGAACCGTGTGGTGGTTTTACATCAAACTTGGCATGAGGGTATATCCTTGGGGGATAATACTTTGTGGATTTTAGGGTCTCAGGGTCAAAGGTCAAAGGTCACAGGTTATTTTGTGAAAAAAAAATTCAAATTTCATGTTTTTCTCCATATCTCGCAAATGGTTCAAGGTATCTTCATGGAACTTAGTATATATGCTTGTACCGATGGGCAGTGATTATCTAGGGAAGTTGGGGGTCATGGGTCAAAGATCAGGGGGTCAAAGGTCAAGGTCAATTCCTCAAAATATCACTACTTTCCTTATATTTATGCAATGAATGAAGGTTTTTTTTTTTTTTAAACTTGATGTATACATGTATTACCCAATATATATTCTGTGGGAAGTTTCTTGCCAAAAGGTCAATGGTCAAAAGGTCAAAGGTCAAGTGAAAATGCTGAATTGCACTTTTTCCTCCATATCTCAAAAGTAACTCAAGGTATCATCATGAAACTTACATATTTATGCATGTTCAACCTAACAGTGATTCTCTTTGGAACTGTGAGGTCAAAGGTCAAAGGCCAGGTTTAGATAATGCTATTTTCCCATTTGATGACTGAAATTATACTTTTTCTCAATACCTTGAAAAATTACTCAATGCATAAACTTAAAAAAGGGTCAAAAGTCAAGTAAAAATCATCAGTTCCCCAAATACCTGCACTCTGACATTTTAATCATTCATCCAATTGAACCTAGTTCTAGGAAAGTGAACATTCAGCATATTTGTGTCAAACCTGTCATTTTAATATTTTGCCAGTTGTTTGAAACTGTCATCACACATTGTCAAGACATTGTACTATAGACCTATTAGGAGAACCATGCATTATGGCGGAGGCATATCAGTCGCCGTAGCGATATATCTAGTTTGTACATTGTTTCAGAATTCAGAATGTACAGTGTATGTTTATACCATTAAGCAACGTTATGTGTGTCCACAAGTAAATACCAATTTTGTGACACAGAATTTGTCACGTTTTGTCATGTTTTGCTACCCATCAGTGGTGTTTATTCAAACCCAGTCAAGTCTGAAAAGGCACGTCAGCCAAATAGGACCGAAAGAAACGGTTCTTTTTTTCAGTGAAAATGCACATTAATCGTCGTCCAAACACCTAAATGTACTCATTAATGCACATAATTAGATGGCGGCAGAAATGATTGGATCAAAGACAGACCTCTATTATAGTCCATGTGTGTAGTACAAGGTCCATGGTCGAGAATTCAAGTTGAGGTCTGCAAGGAGTTGATAAGATCTGCCTATCGCGACTACGAGCAATGAAGGAAAATCGAGGCAGTAACACAAAGTTCTATAGTGTTGATATATGTAAACTTTTGACTTCCTGATTATCTGTGACTAAATTATAAACCATATTATGCCTCTGAATGTTTTTGATAGATCATGTACTACCAGGTACAATGTACCTGTATGTAAATTAAGCAGGAACTTGTCTGTCCTCATGAAAACATACATTGTAAGCTGACAGGAATGATGAGACAGTGGTTAAAATTTGAGGAAATTTTTTTTCCTTAGGTGTACACGTACCATGTAAACTTTTGGCCCAACTGTAATATAGTGATCAACGCTTAATCAGGAGGATCAGGAGACAAGTTTTTAAGATGGCTGGTATTGACCCCATGTAAACTACACATTGATCGATGTATCACCATGAAATCCAGTATGTGCACAGTATACTGAATCATGCATGGCAGTAACTAAATCCACACAGCCCTGACGCTGTACAGAAGTTGTGACGGGCCGTGCAACGCAGGGCGTCTGGTCGGGCTACTAAACCCACTGATATCCACAGCAACAAGCATACACCTGTGCCACGACATGCAGAAACAAAATGGCGATTGAAAATAACACAGCACTCTCATAAACTTTAGTTTGGAATAATGCATCATTGGAACAAACCTCTATTCTTTGACCCCGTTAACAGTGCGAGGCTCGGCTGCGGCCGAGCCCGCCTTCATTTCAGTTTAAACGCGCAAAAGGCCAAATGCAAGGCCAAAATTGGCCGCGCATTTGACCACGCTCTGGAGGTGGTCTCGGCCACGGCCGAGCCCAGCCTTTTCTCAGTGTAAACGGAAACTGGGCCAAATGCGCGGCCAATTTTAGTCTGGCTTCCAAACCCTCTGCCCATACTATTTCGTTATTCAGGATATTAACCCCCGCAACGTCGAAGACTAGTATAGTTCAAGGTGGTTTTGTCCTGCAGTGCCTGGCAGTGTAAACGGGCAAAATTGCAGGGCTCGGCCCCGCAATTGAGTCTGGGCTTGGCCGCAGCTCGGCCCAGCTCTGCACTGTAAACGGGGTCTTTGATCCATAAAATAACCCCTCTCAGAGTTCACATCATACCAAGTCACGATTCATATGACCCTGCTGCCAAAGAGAAAGAGGCAGTAGCACTGCTGACTAACAGGTACACCATTCTAGTGAACAACATGTGACACTTAGATTAGCGACGAACTCATTTTCTCATATTCACCCCTCCTATCTTTGGCTGTCTGTCACACACACATCCACAAACACATACACCAAGGAGGTTCGAGAAATGGAGTCATTTATAACAGTCTTATTCGCTTTGATCCCATGCTCGAAGCCGCCACTCAAAAATATTTGAAGTATGTTTCAAACTGGATCTGCCGCTCAGATGCGAAGACAATTGGCTCGTGTCTCATTGCATAATCACCAGCCACTTTCCAAGGAAGATGTCTTTGTGATGGTAATACTTTTCACTATCCCTACTTACAAACGATGGGCAGTATACAATGGTAAAGGCAGGGGGGTGCACGAATAGAAATTGCTCAAATATTGCTGAAATAGATATCAAAATTACTCGACTGTACATGTCTGTACGCTAATCTGACATATTAATTTATAAAGAACTATACTTGAAGATGATACCATATTAGTTTATTTGGCGGAAATAAGGAGAAAAGTGATAAAACCGGCTTTCCATGAGGGTAAAATTTCAAACACTTTTATGAAATACAGCTCAGATTTACACTTTTGCACATATATGCGAACAGAATTGACTTTTGTTTTCTATGCTTTATCATTATAGGGGATATTTCATTGTATTTGATAATAAACGAGCAGCATATACCCGATATTATGTTTACATTAAAAGTGAATCTTCAGATAGCTAAGAAATATGGCGGCTTCAAGCATCGAACATCAAAGGCACAAATGCACCTTTTGTGGAATTCTTTTGTCTCTCCATAGAAAACTGACAGCTGATTGAATAATTATAGTCAGTTGTAACTCCATCTCTCGAACCTCCTTGCATACACTATGGGAACCATACATTACTGTACATGTACAGTTGCACAAAGAGGGATTGTATGGGCCGCATGTGGGGAAGTTGACTCTATATTATCACCAGTTAGGTGTTAGAGAAGGAGAAGAAACGAGAATCCTCCTTTGTACCCATTCTCCGTGCTGCGGAGAAGTGAAGTGCTCTTTCTTTCTTTATTTATTCAAGATTTCATGCGTGTTCACAAAATAGGAGTGCATACAAAATGTATGCAAGTTCATCTCATATAGCCAAGACAATATATACGATAAGTATACATTGATAAGAAGCAGTTACAGAAATAGTATACAACTCTAAGAGGGCTACATTATTCAAGGTAACGAACACGCAAAGGAATTGCAACATAAGCTTGAAGCTTGAAAATCGTTGCAACCCCCGTGCACACATTCTATATGCTTGCAAATAGTTTAAACATGGACCCTATTTTGTGGTAGGGTCCATGGTTTAAATGATGAGTTGGGGGGGGGGGGTATTTACAAAGAGAGGAACATGAGGGGGGAAAGAAGAAATGCATGTGTGGTGCCTATTTGTCCTGTCAGACATTGACAAGAGAGAACAAAAAGAAAAGCTTAAAGTGTCAAATCAGCTGTTAAAGAATTGCTTCAAACAAGAGACAACATTTCTATTTAAAGGACAAGTTCACCTTTATAAACATATTGTGTGCAATATTAGTAGGACATATCAGTGAGAGTTTGAGGAAAATTGGACAATCCGTTCAAAAGTTATGAATTTTTGACAATCGCTATAATCCAAGCACGTGAATGTACTCATTAAGATGAATCCGGTGGCAGCGGTGATGATTGGGATCAAAGAAAGACCTCCGTTCATAGTCCATTTATGTGTAGTAGGTCCATGTTATTACTTAGTGCATGAGCAGTAGCTCAAGATGCTCGATATGATGGCCAACACTACGTCTGACTGTGCACTCCGCAAACGTTTAGACCAGGGATGCCAAGTTCGAAAAATTTTTATGAGTGAGATTTTCATGACTCAACGTCTTGGCGCGGCAAACGAGGGTGTGGGAGGGATTAGTAGGGAGCTTTTTCAATTTTTAGCTCTTAACGAATGGTGCGATCATGTGCATACTTAAGTGATTATTTTTTACTTATTTTGAAAGACAACAGGGAAATATACCTTCAATTGCAACTATCACTTTAATCCTTTGAGCTATGCTCATTATTAATAGGCCCACGTTGCAGACTTCACCCAATGCGTGAGAAAAATGGGTGCCATGTGTGAGATCGTGAGATGGACCCTAATGCTTGAGTCTCACGCAGAATGCGTGAGACTTGGTAGCTCTGTTAGACTGTGCAATCAATAGAATCTATCCGGGATTTGTTAGAAAATTAGCCTTCTGCTATGAAAATGAAATTTCTAAAATTATTTCTAAGGATTTGCTTATCAATTGGACATAATAGTGATGGACAATGGAAGGGATTCGGCCAAAATTTGTCCAGAGAAAGCTGTTTGTAATTATATTTCTGATTAAGCAGTGAAAATAATTCGTAAAAAGTCTGTTACACTGGAAATTATGAGCACTGATAACACACGCACAATTGTATGTATGCTGTATACACTGTACATAGCTCAGACAAATGCCTATCGTCCTTTCTGAAAGAGGCACTCCTTGTGGTCAATACCCCATACCAAATTCATGATTGGTATCATCACAATGTTTTGGCCGTGGTTGCTTTCATTTTGGCCTCTGTATGCTCTTTGCAACTTTCAAAACAATTTTAACAGGACATGCATGTTTCATACATACCCCTGTTTACTTCATAAATTTATTGTTTTACCCCATAGGATGTGCTATTGTGGACAGCACCTATAGAATGCTCAGTCAGGCAACCTCATGAGAAAACTTCCCTCATACTGTGACTCTCTCAATTTACACATACACACACACAAAAGCTGTAATCCAATTGAAGGTTATGAAAATTCTCATTTACTATTTTTTACACGTTATTGACCGCTTTTGTGTTTTTGAATGGTGTTACCATATTTATAGTGTCCATATTGATGGAAAATCCCACCAACATCAACCGTAAGAAGAGGCTGAGATGTTACAAATATACTGCATTTGATAACAATTCAATTTGAGTATGATGATAATGTAGATGCAGTCAGGCAAACGAAAATGTTGGTTGAATGAGTTGAAAATACTGCATGTACCACTGGTAAGTGTTATTTTTGGGTGCGTTGCTAGTTTTGTCTCTCTTTCTTCTCTTTATATATTTATTGTGTTACATTTTATACAGCAAAACATAAGCAGTGGCTGGTCTGGGGCCACTAAAACATGCCTCGTGAGGTGGGTCTTCATCAGCTTGAGCTTGAAGAATAGCGAGCTTATGGGGGATCAGAGAAATAAGCCTGAAGTCAGCTGAAATGTGCAATCGCGTCTTTACCAGCTCGAGCTTCAGGCATGGCACGGTCGGGTTTAAAGCTCAATGCTAACACACTCCCACCCGACTGCCTACATTCCTGTGTGGTGCGCAACACATGCAGTGCCGATGTTTAAGCTCGAGCTGATGAAGACGCGCTATCTTTAGCGCGCTATTTTCCAAATTAGCTGGCTATTTTGCAAATAAGACCAAGATTTCTTTGGTTTACTTTCCGATCGAAATAGCCGGCTATTTCGGTCTTCATTGCAAAATTAACGGGCTATTTTCTGAACGGGCTAATTCTTTGGATCAGAAATAGCCGGCTATTCTTCAAGCTCGAGCTGATGTGGAGACATTTATTAGCATAATTCAATTTGTTTATAATTTATGATGGTTTGATTTGATGTCAATATTGTCAGGGGCAAATGATTTTTAAATAGGGTTCCATTTTTTTTTTTTCCGTAAACACAACAACTTAAGAACTGGTGTAGTCACCAAATTTTCATGAAGGCTATATTTTGGTGGCGCGATTAGGAACTTAATATGAAATTTGATTCTTTTGTTTCTGTTTATATCAAGCCACCAAATCTTCAGATTTAAAGATTTTAGTGGTGGCCCAACTGGGCCAGCAGAGAAAAAAAAGGTAGTGTATGTATGTACCACCGTTAATGTACTGTTTTCTTTCTTTCTTTTCTTTTTCCTTTTTTTTTGCTCTGATGTTATAATGTATAGAAAATGTGATGATATATATATTTCAAATCTTTACCTGGCTTTTAAAGGATGACATTTGATACTGGATCCACTTACAGTAGGTTCATCTGGTTTTCTCTTATGCTTTTGTTGGTATTACCTTGTGTACAGTGTATGGCATCCGTCTTCACTACAACTTGTTCAAGTTTTGATTTACATTTTTTTTTTTGCTTGTTCGTTTATGGATGGTCTTTGGATTATTTACTTGAGTATTCACCTTTCAGTGTAGACCCTTTGTTTTAGATGTCACAAATTTGTACTTCCATGCCTACTCACATAATGTTTGCATGTGCACAACTGCCTGTGAAAAATTGTGATTTGGTCATTAGTGTACAAGGGGATGTATAGAAATCAGCATGTGGTCAGTTAGTCTGCTGCAAATCTTTTGTCACGAACTCCTACAGTTTTGAAGCAATTTTGATAAAACTTGTGTTACATGATGACATTGAGGTGTCAAATGTGCAAGACGTTTTTTTGTGCTTGTCGGAGAAAGCATTCCCATGGTATTCAAAAGTTTCCCAAACCTTGTGGAGTGAACCACTTCCACAGTATTTGAGCAATTTACTCAAATTTTGTATGTTTAATGATCTATACGTGTAGTTATGAAAGACACACTTTGTGTTTGTACCAGACAAGGCATTGTCATGGTAACAGCATATTTTCTTGAAAATCTTGTGGAGTGAACTACTGCCACACTTGTAAAACAATTGAACTCAAATTCGGTGTGCATGATGGCATTGAAGTGTTGATGTACAAGACATGTTTTTCATGTTTGTTGGAGAAAGCATTGCAATGGTTTCCCAAATTATTCCAAAACCTTGTGGAGTGAACTAGTTCCACAATTTATTTCAAATTTGGTATGTATAATGGTAGTTATGCAAGACACACTTTGCGTTTGTACCCGACAAGGCATTGCCATGGTAATGGCATATCTTCTCGAAAATCTTGTGGAGTGAACTGCTCCCTCACATGGGATACCACCCTCCCCGCACCCTGTGTCATCACTGTGTACTAAATCCATATGGGCCAAGCAAGGGGAAAATGTGGAAGACCATCCCTCCCACACATAGAGCATTTGCATTTCAGAATTGAAATGTGACAATCTGATGCACTTTTGGAAATACCTCAGCTTATGGGATATAGTGTGGGGCATAACTTTTCTTACCCGATTACTGTACTCAGTTACAGCAACCAGAGAGCATATTTTATTAACATCACAACCACAACATACATTATTATGCATCTACAGTATATTATCTGTACCACATACACAGCACAGTATCACTACAGCCACAGCACTTCTGCAGTACGTGGCACAACATTCTGAATGAAAGTTAGAGTCTGGGGGAGCTATAGCTTATCCTTTGTTTTCCTCAAGAGCTACAAAACCTACATTTAGCTAGACATTAGTAGTGATTAGTGTGTCACTGTGTGTGTGCAACAGTAGCTTTGGTACTGTGATGAAAGGGTTTGTGCTAGGTGTTACAAAAAAAAATTCCCACTTTTGATCCTTGTAGTTCGAAAACTATGCTTCAGATGATACTGTCATTGATATGAGTAATGGCTGAATAGTGTACAATTTAGTTGGAGGTGATTTGAATATGACAGCATGAATTAGTTGTTAAATCCATGATTAATTTTAAAGGTAAGTTCCAGATTTTTGGTCAAATTTTAACCCTCTCCTGTGCAAAATTGAACTTTGCACAAGAATCAATGATGTGCAAGTGAGTGTGGGCTTACAATGACCCTGATCAATAGACATGAAAACAACGAATACCACCTTTTCAGAGCTCTTCAGATGAGGCTTCTGGACTCTTACTCCAAAGCACATGAATGCTTATAACCTAATAGGCGTTTTCACATCAGCCCGATGTTTCAAAATAGCACGCTATTTTCTGACTTGGGAAATTAACGCGATCACAAAATAGCGCGCTATTTGCAAATGTGAACACAAATTATCGTGCTAATTGTATCGCTGTGATCGAGAAAATTTCTGGAGTCCAACTCGGAAATTTCTAAAATTGCGGGATAATTGCGAACTAGCGCGCTATTTGATAATATGAAAATGCCTCAAGAAATTAGCGCGATGCATCCCCTTATGCCTAGCGTGTGTGACCCCATCGATCGAGACAAACTGCACACAAATCATGAGGAATTTTTGAAAGTGCACACATTACTGATGCTGTTTGCACATGCTCAGCTGTCGAATTGGCTCAAAAAAAAAAATCGGGCTAATTCTCTTAGGGCTGATATGAATAAGAAATGAAATACATAGCGCGCTAATTTGCAATCGTGAAAAATATCTTTAAGCTTGGATTTCTATCGGGCTGATGTGAAAATGCCTATTGATTCATGATGGATTGCCCTGGGCACTGCTAGTTTGAATTCATGGTAAAGTGTAAGATGCATGACATACGCACATGGAACAAATATGCACATGTTTTCATGTGCTTGCATACAGTACATTTCAAGATGACAGTGGTGACAGTGGAATTTTTTATGAATATGTAATAAAAGCATTCCAGTTCCAGGCATTGTTCAGGACCATTGTCAGGGACTTAACGACACACGCCCATACATGCCAGATGACCCCTGTGCAAAATTAAAATTTTGTGCAGAAAGTTGAAAACAAAGCGAAATCTGAAATCTAAGCTAAAAATAGATCTTGAATTCAATGAAACTGATTTATGATATAATTTTTAATCTACCTCCAACAAAATTGTTCACTATTCAGCTATTGCTCATATCATTGTCAGTGTTATGTGATAGTTTTTGAACTATTAAGGATCAAAAGTGGGATTTTTTTTGTAACTCGAAGTACATGGCATGATTAAGTGTGTCTACTTGTAGTAATATGGTGTATAAAGATCATAACCCTAAGTGTTCTGTGGTCTCTTAGCACCTCACATTTTCTTCAAAATGTATTGTTGCACCCATTTTAAATATTCCCTGCAAGAAACTACAAAAATAGATCAGGTTTGTCTGGAAAACTTCTACCAGTTTAACCAAAATGCCTATCCAACTATCTATTAATCAAATATAACCTGCATTGGCCTGTGTTTTTTTCCCCCCATTTGTACGTCAAGTTGTCATTGCCAAAGGGTAGGCCTACCGGTACCTAGTCCATGAGAGGGGACTGAGGAAGAGGAGGGTTTACACATATATAGTATAGTGGCAGATGGATTTAAAATCAATCAGTGCTACTTTTTAAGAATTGATAGAGACTAAATTAGAACTGTTAACCCACCTTTTGATACTTTACATAATGTTTGTTGTACAAACATGCCCATTGAATAAAGTGCAGAATGTAAGACTTATTAAGATATACCGGGAAGAATAAGCAATGTAAAGAACATCTGTTGCAATATTTTTATGCCACAGCCATGAAGTAACGTAGGAGGCATTATGTTTTCGGGTATACCGTCTGTCTGTCCTTTCTGTCTGTAATCAGTTTTGTGAACAGCGTAGCTTAAAAACTGTTTGAGGTATCTGTAATGAAACTTGGCATGAGTGGACAAAGTTGTGCCCATCAGCTTTTGGGTGCACAACCTCAAGATCAAAGGTCATGGTCAAATTCTTAACAATTTCACTATTTCCCCCATATATGCAATGTACTTGAGGTATGTTCTTCATTTGAACTTAGTTTATCCTGTACATGTACTATCAAATAAAGATTCTCCAGGAAAAGTTCCGGACCAGACCATGGAGTCAAGGGTCAAGTGAAAATGCTCAATTTCCTGAATAATTGCTGTCTGAAACAATTTAGCCATAAATCCAAATTAGACCTACATTATAGTTCAAGGAAAGAATAAACACTCAACACGTCAAACATGTCATTTCAGTTTTTGCCAATTACTTGAAACTATGTTGCCTCACATTGTCAAGATGTACTCTTAGAACTGGTCAACAGCACAATCATGCAAATATGTAACATGGGAAAAATGAAAAAACTTGGTGAAAATGCTTCTTTTTTTTTTTCTGCTTTTTAGCTCACCTTAGACAAAGGCTCAAGTGAGCTATTGCGATCATTCTTCGTCCGTCGTCTGTCGTGCGTACACTTTTTACATTTTCATCTTCTTGAAAACCCCTGGACCGATTTTCATCACACTTGGCAGGTAGCATCCCTAGGGGGTTAGGATTTCAATTTGTTAAAGTGGGCACCATGCCCCACCCAGGGGGCTGCCAGGGGGGCCCCAACCCCCCCCCCCCCCCAAAAAAAAAAAAAAAAAAAAAATTAAGGAATCTTTTAAAATCTTCTCTAGAACCAGAAGTGATAGAGCTAAGCTAATGCTATGAGTTAGTACATTGATAACTGTTGTTTCAAGTTTTTTTCATGGCAGAACCAGGGGTGGGACCCTAGGGAGGGGGGTAGGGAGGGGTCCTAATGGGGCCTAAATTATACATTTTCATCTTCCTCATGAGAAACTTATGACCAATTTTCACCAAACGAGGCAGGTAGTATCCCTAGTGGGTTAGGATCTCAATTTATTAAAAAGGGCACCATGCCCCACCTAGGGGGCCCCAACCCCCCCCCCCCCCCCCCCAAATTAAGAAAACTTTAAACTAAACTATGAGTTAGTACATTGATGACTGCTGTTTCAAGTTTGTTCATGGCAGAATCAGGGATGCCCCCCCCCCCCCCCCCCCCCCCCCGACCCGGGGGGGGTGGGGAGGGGTCCTAAGTGGGCCTAAATTGTACATTTTCATGTTCTTCTTGAGAACCCCATTGCTGATTTTCACCAAACTTGGCAGGTAGTATCCCTTGGAGCATAGGATCTCATTTTGCCCAAATGGACACCGTGTCCCACCTGGAGGGCCCCAAGGGGCCCAAACCTCCCAAAATTAAAGAATCTTTAAAAATCTTCTCTAGACTCAGAAGTGTTAGAGCCAAGATAATACGTTGAGTTTAATAGTACATCAATGACTCTAGTTGCAAATTTGTTCATAGCAGATCCAGGGGTGCCCCTCTTGGGGGGCAGGTGGGAGGGATGGGGAGGTCCAAATGGGGAGCCTTAATTGTACATTTCCATCTTCTGCTTGAAAACCTCAAATGGATTTTCAAACTTTTGCTCCTCTTTGTAATTGAGATGTGGAAATTTTCGTGCTTTTTTTGGCAGATAACTGTCTAAATATTTCGCCCAAAAATGGCTGAATTTCAATTCTGGAAATACAAAATTTCCTTTACGTGAGAAGGAGATAGGCCTATCCCCGAAAATACACTTTTAAATTGATAGATTTCCAAATTCTTCATCTAAAAGGTGCACCAGATCTGTTACTTCGGTTAAAAAAAAAAAATGCACAAGTTCTGTGGGGGGGAGGGGGGGGGGGGTGGGGGGGATGGATGGGAGGAGATACCTAGATCCTTTTCAATTAACGGAGGGTTCCCCCCATAGATTGCACTTCTGGGATGTAAATTTTCCCAGATTCCATCATACAGGTGTTTACAAGGAATTTTCATCTTAATTCTACAAATGCAAAAGCTTCTTTGTATGCAGGGGTGTCGATCCTGGAGGGCTAGGCAGCAAGCATGTCATTATTGGGATTCACATGTTTGACTCCCAATATCAGTCATTTATTTTCATATGTGTTTTTTTCACCAAAATTTAGCATTCCTAAAGTGGCATTCCTAGGGGTATAGGATCTCAAAGTGTTTGAATGGACACCATGTTTTCCGTGGGGCCTCAGAGGGTCCAAACCTCCTAGAATAAGGAATATTCCATATCGGTAACATTTTTCTCTCGAATCAGAAGAGATTTAAAGCTTTCTGTATTTTTTTTTTTTTTTGTTCCAAACTGCAGAGTCCAACATTTTATAAAGTGCAGTGTACTTTGCAGGTATTTTTACCAGTGTGATGGAATATGCAAATGAACCATGCCCCCAGCTCTCAAAGATGCCCCCCTCCCCAGCCCCAAGCTTCCAATGTTCTCAGTAAGAGTCTTCAAGATTGCATGGAAGGTGAACTTGCAATACTCAGTTGATCGCGAGACCCCCAGGTCTCTTGTTATAACAAGAAAAAGTAGAAATTACGCAGTGCGTAATATATGTTCCCGCTGGAAGAAGCATTTTGTAGCAAAATGTACAATATAGGTCAAAATCAAGGTCAAATATCAAAGGTCAAAATTCTCAGTAGAAGTTTTGAAGCCCTTACCTAGTGCCATCACATAAAGCAAACGGAATCGAAATCGGGTTAGAAATGGCGGAGGAGTAGCATTTTGTAGCAAAATGTACAATACAGGTCAAAAATCAAGGTCAAAGGTCAAAGAAGTCAAAGGTCAAAATTCTGTGTAGAAGTTTTGAAGCCCTCTAGTGCATCACATAAAGCAAACGGAATCGAAATCGGGTTAGAAATGGCGAAGGAGTAGCATTTTGTAGCAAAATGTACAATACAGGTCAAAAATCAAGGTCAAAGGTCAAAGAAGTCAAAGGTCAAAATTCTGTGTAGAAGATTTGAAGCCCTCACCTAGTGCCATCACATAAAGCGAACAGAATCAAAATCGGGTTAGAAATGGCGAAGAAGTAGCATTTTGTAGCAAAATGTACAGTAAAGGCCAAAAATCAAGGTCAAAGGTCAAAGAAGTCAAAGGTCAAAATTCTGTGTAGAAGATTTGAAGCCCTCACCTAGTGCCATCACATAAAGCAAATGGAATCTATCCTGCAAGACAATCAAGAGAATTTCATCTTCCCTTAGAACTGTACCCACTCCATTTGTTTATACTGAACCCAAATTTTGAAACAGTTTGGATGATAATTTAATTAGTTAATCTGTTGAGTTACTTACATTCAAATATAAACTTAAAAAGGTATTTACTTTCCACGTATATACCAGTTAATTCCATTTATGAAAAATCCCCCATGTTTCACTTGTCCTCGACATTTTGTAGCATCTCCACTGACCTTTTCCATTCCTTTCCTTTTCCTTTTCTTTCTCCATTCTTCCCTGCTCCTCTTTCCTTGTTCTTCGTTGTTCAGTAACTGTATATATGCATTTATCTTCATTTCTGTTATTTTGTATTATGTGTTGTTATTATTGTTGTTATTATTTTTTTGTGTGGCTGTGTGTATATCTTCTCTTTTGGTCACACTTTACTGGCATGCACGGCCAAATAGTGTCTGTGCCATAAATTTGCTATGTTATATATTCTATATGTTTGCATTCCAAAATCATAGTGAGTATTGTTTATAGTATCAGCTTTATGTATCAATGAGCAAATATACAGTGGTAAACAGATAAATTTTTTATTGGTATAACAAATTGGTGCCGTCATTGTTTTGTTTCCAGTGTTCCACGTCTTACAAGCTTGGCTTTTTAATAGAACATTTATTTTCTTTTGTTATGATTACTTACTCTTTTTTTTTTTGTTACCACGACAAAGTGTGCATTATTTCTTTTTTTATGACATTCTTGCATATACACTCTTAAAAAGAAAAGGGTAAATCAGCGTTTTAAAAGGAGCAAGGAGTGATAGCGTTTTAAAAATGTTGTATTCACCCCTTTTCTTGCTGTATCTAACACATCTAACTGTTGGTTTCAGCTGGATAAAAGGGTGAATACAACATTTTGAAAACGCTGTCACTCGCCCCTTTTAAATGTTGCTTTACCGTTTTCTTTTTAATGAGTGTACTTTATATTGTATTCGGAAAAAAACTGTCCTTACCAGATGAATGAAAGACAAATCAATAACTTGTACCGTTTTGAATCATGTTTTCTTTTTATGCCTCCGCCATGAAGTGGTGCCGGAGGCATTATGTTTTTGGGTTGTCCGTCCGTCCTTCCGTCCGTCTGTTATGAATTTTGTGGACGGCGTAACTAAAAAACCTTTTGAGGTATCCTAATGAAACTTGGCATGTATGTGTATTAGGGGGTGAAGTTGTGCCTATCAACTTTTGGGTGCACATGCTCAAGGTCAAAGGTCAGGGTCAAATATGTAAAATGTCACTATTTCCACCATATCTATGCAATGCCTGAAGATATTTTCTCGAAACTTAGTGTATACATGTATTACCCAATTAAGATTCTCTGGTGAAAGTTTTGGGTCATGAGGTCAAAGGTCAAAGGTCAAGTAAAAATATTAAAACTTCACTTTTTTCTCCGTACCTTGGAAATTGTTCAAGGTATCTTCATGGAACATGGAACACATGTACTGACTGGCAGTGATTATCTAGAGAATTTAGGTTTCATGGGGTCAAAGGTCAAGGGCAACACTTCAAAATTCTACTATTTCCCTCATATTTAGGCAGGATTATTTTTTTTTACACTTGGTGTATGCATGTGTAACCTGATAGAGATTCTCTGGAAACCTTCTTCTTTTTATTTCTTTTTTTGTTGTTGCTCAAAGTTCAAAAGGTCAAAGATCAAGGGAAAGTACTGAACTAATTTTTTCCTCCATATTTCGGAAGTGACTCATGTTATCTTGAAACTTACTACATATTTATGCGTGTTCTGCTTGACAGTGATTATCCTATGAATTTTAGGGGCAAAGGCCAGATGAAAATGGTAACAATGTACTTTTCAATACAGAAATTGCACTTTTCTACATACCTTGAAAATTACTCAGTGCATAAAGTTATGAATGGGTCAGAGTCAAGTTAAAGTCCTTAAATTCCCAAATACATGCTCTCCTATTCATCCAATTAAACCTAGGTCAAGGAAGGTGAACATTCAACACATTTGTGACAAACTTGTCATTTCAATATTTTGCCAATTTTTGTAAATGTAATCACACATTGTCCACATGTACTGTAGACCTATTAGGAGAATCATGCATTATTGCAGAGGCATACCAGTCGCCGTAGCAACATTTCTAGTTTCTTTTTCTTTTTTGATGATGGAAATAAACAAACTCTTGAATTGAATTGATTTGAATTTTGTCCCAAGAAAATTTCCCTTTTTTTTGGATAGAAATTTGTCCAAATATATCATTTTGTTCCCCAATGATTCCCGAAATGAGGACAATTTTCTTGCTTTTTTGATAGAAACTATCCAAATATCTTATCCGAAGTGTGCACCAGATTGCTGAATTTCAATTCTGAAAATGCAAAATCTAATTCGCTTGGAAGAGGGGTACCCTCTCCCACACCCTCCCCCGTTCGATCCTTTTTCTATAGACTTTGTACACTTTTAGATTGACAGATTTCAAAATGTTTCTTCTAAAAGTGTGTGCCAGGTCTGTCACTTCAGTTTTAAAAAAATGGCAAAAGTTCCTTTGGGTGGGAGGGGATATCTTCTTTCAATTAACCCTTTCCCCGCTTGGTTTCCGGTTAAAACTTTAGTACACTTTGGGGATTGACAGCTTTCAGAATTCCATCAAAATTTTTCAGTTGTATTCAAACAATGCAAATGTCCCCTCTTATACAGGGACGTCGATTCTGGAGAACCCACCTGGTTCCCATCCATTGATTTAGACTCTGCACACTTTGGGGATTGACAATTTTCCAAATGTTCCACAAAATTGCACATCAGATCGTTCTTTGTCAATCCCCAAAAAGCAAAAGCTCCGTCGTGTGGGAAGGGGCTACCCCTTATTGTCGGGTGCCAAGTGTTGCATGGCCTATTTTGTTACGAAATCAGACATTTTGTCGGTGAAATGTTAATTTCGTTACGAAATGTAACATTTCCTAACAAAATGGTCATTTCGTCGACGAAATAACTTATTTTATAACTTTGAAGACCATAGTTTTTTATGGGGTGCCAAGTGTCGCATGGCCTATTTCATTACGAAATCAGTCATTTGACCATTTCTGCCATGAAATGTTCATTTTGTTATGAAATGTAACATTTTGTAACAAAATGGTCCTTTTTGTCGACGAAATAACTGATTTCGTACCGAAATAGGCCATGTGACACTTGGCACCCAATAAAAAAACTATGGTCTTTGTCCATGGTTTATACCATGGTTTCAATTGTACCACCTTCGTGAATTCGGGCCTTTGTGTTTGTACCCAACAAGACGTTGCCATTGTAATAGTAAATTTTCTCAGAAATCTTGTGGGGTGAACTACTTCCACAATTTTGAAGCAATTGAACTAGTATTTGAGCAATTTATTTCAAATTTGGCATGTTGGACCTATCCCGGTAATGATCTAAGGTGTAGTTATGCAAGACACTCTTTGTGTTTGTACCTGACAAGGTGTTGCCATGGTAACTACATTTTTTAAAGATCTTTTAGAGTGAACTAGGCATTGCCATGGTAATGGTAAATTTTCTAAAAAATCTTGTGGGGTGAACTACTTCCACAATTTTGAAGCAATTGAACTAGTATTTGTTAATGAGCAATTTATTTCAAATTTGTCATATGTTGGACCTATACCGGTAGTGATCTAAGGTGTAGTTAAGCAAGTCACTCTTTGTGTTTGTACCTGACAAGGTGTTGCCATGGTAACTGCAATTTTTTTGGAGAATCTTTTGGAGTGAACTAGGCATTGCCATGGTAACAGTAAATTTTCTCAAAAATCTTGTGGGGTGAACTACTTCCACAATTTTGAAGCAATTGAACTAGTATTTGAGCAATTTATTTCAAATTTGGCATGTTCGTCCTATACCGGTAATGATCTAAGGCCAAAAAAAAAAAATTGTTGCATTGGCGTAACCCGCCCGACCCTAAAAATTCCGCCGACCCCATGTTTTTTTTTTTTTTTTTTTTTGCTATCGATATCAAATATCTTGTTGATTGCGATCGCGATCGCACAAACCTGGAAGTGGAAACGGCTCTGGGGATATCGGATGTCCGAGGGAGAGATCTAGCGCCTCGCATAAGCCTTCCTTGATCAGTACGTCATCTGTTTCCAACACGGGCACGTACTCTAACAAGATTTATTCAGTGTATACGTAGCATTCAGACTGCGATGTATTGTGCACAGTTTTGCCATAGGTTTCTTGTGTGGAGAACTTACACGAATCTGTATATGTGGGACTGTAATAGAGATCGCCGTGTGCGATGAAAAGATCGTACATATGGGTCAATTTGCATCTATCTTATCTAAGTCAAAATAGTAAAATATGAAGTGAAAACATTCAGGATAGGGATTTCAACATCTTTAAATTCTGTGAAGGGGTATAATTCCAGTAATATCGGCCTCATAAATGATTTGTAGAATAGATGAACACAGCACATTCGGTGCAGCAGTTGTAACTGTTTACTGAGCTGAGCACGAGTTTTACACGTAAAATGCAGGTAGCAAAAAAAAAAAAAAAAAAAAAAAAAAAAATCCGCCCGACCGACCCTATTTGAAAATCTCATGTTACGCCAATGCAACAATTTTTTTTTTTTTGGCCTAAGGTGTAGTTATGCAAGACACTTTTTTTTTTCTGACAAGGTGTTGCCATGGTAACTACATTTTTTTTTTTTTTGGAAAATCTTTTGGAGTGAACTACTTCTTTCACAATTGTGAAGCAGTCAAACTCACAAGGTACTCACACAGTACTATACACAGACACACATCCATAACCTTTGTCATACCCTGGTACAATTCTTTTTCATAGGAATCTGGACTGTGGGAGCACCTATATTAATCACCTGTAGTGATACTCTTAGGTTTCTTTTGATATGTGTATCTTTTTGTTTTATCCAAACAAACAAAAATGTCTAGGTGGTAGCTTCTTCAGGGCAGTGCCAATTTGACAAGCCCCTGGTCTACAGAGAGAGCTGCAGGGGAAACATTCTGCAGGCCAGCTGCCCAGAAGGCCAAAGAAAGGCAAGACCATGCATCGGAACAGAAAGGTATTGTACATATTAGACACAATTTTTGAGTGTTACACTATAAAGTACGAAAGAGTCTCTGTAATGCAACTGAAACACAATGTCATGGTTTCAATGAAAACTCTTTCCAATTATAGAAATGTATCATATTTGGATATATCTGAAAGGTGCCTCAATTAATGATGCATTTCACATATGAAATATACAATCCTATGAAATAAAATGTAGACATTTCCTTGCTCCTAATCCCTGCCACTGGAAAGGACAATCATATGTCATGAGGGGAAACGGACAGCTTATCATGGTGTTTGATGAATGTTTATTAGCTGTACACATAAATAAAGGGAAAAATGCCCTAATTTTTATAAAAATTGATGGATATTTTATCCCAGAGGTCTTGGTGCAATGATATTCCATTCACCTGTACATACTGGATTCATTATATGGAATCCAGTGTGCATGTGTTTAGTTCTTGCTGTATTAGGCAATCCTCAAACAAGCATTCTGGTTATCGTATAGGAACACCTTTTGTTCTAAAGGTGCCATACTGAGTAAAATTTGAACTTGTCATTAAGCTGGTATATTCCCTGTGACATGACTATAACATGATCGGCCCAGCATTCTTCAAATGACACATCTGAGATGGTGTTCACCTATTCAATCCTTAGCATTGATTGGTACCATGTTATTCATAATTCCTCATGTTTTTGGTTTTTCCCCAAGAAAAATGGAGTGTGTCACAAATGTACACACAAGTAGTTATGTACATGTATCAAGGCTGTATGCATGGTTGTTTTAATGTGTATGTACACAGGTGGACCAGAATAATGGAGAACATTCTATATGATATAGATATAGTACATACAGGCTGACTAGATTAGTGGAGAATTTTCTACATGGTATACAATGTAGCTACAGTACATGTATGCATGTATGCATGTGACAGGAAATACATTATAGCTCACTCAATCTAGAATGATTTCACCCATTCCAGAAAATTCTGGGAAGTGCTGGCTGAGTGAGGCACTGCCCTTGTAGCCCAATGTGATTGGTAGTTAATTTTGGCAATGATGTTATGCACATATTAGGAAGTGAGTCATCCAGGATTCCTGGAATTTGGACTTGCTAGTATGTTCAGGTATGTAGCCCCAGGTTGGAGAAAATTACAGAATGTACTAGAAAGGGGTGAATGGATAGTATATAAGCAGGAGGAATTCTGAGGTAGGCAGAGTACCCAACACCTCTGCTCTGAGAGTTACGTCACTTCTGGCTCTGAAGCGACTTGTTATAGTCAGTCCTGTGTTACCTGCTGACCTGCTATACAAACTGTGTTTGTGGAGATAAGGCCTGGAAGACATTTTGCCTGCGGAAATTAATTTGCCTACGTTGGAGATAGACTCTATTTTAATGTCAACAGACATTGTTACGGCAAAGCTGTGACGGGCTGGATTCCTCGCTGGACATTATAAAGTGAATCATCATTCAACGCATCAACTGGACGTGGTCGTCATAACTTTTGGATTTTGCACGTTTCGCTGTGGACATACATTGTGGATTTTTACCCCGGATTAATAACGAGGATTATCACAACCTGCGCCTCTGGATTTACGTCTGAGGTATCATTCATCGGTGCATCGCGGATCATTCATCTGTGCATCGAACATCGTATCTGGACACTGTCAAAGGGTTACTTGCTTTCAAATTTTGGACTGTAATGCACGTAAGTGAGTCTATTACCGATTTGTAATTGTTTGTATTGATCGTTATTGTACTGATGTGAAAACCGATTACGAGTCTGTACCCACAATATCACTGTTAATAAACCGCCTGAACATTAGCTGATGGTTTCTTTTGTGCGATCATTCTCAGAGTGATTGTGGTCGTAACAAAATTGGGGGCTTGTCCGGGAAGTGAATGTAAAGCCAAAATTTAGAATTTGGAACGTTCCGGAATCCAGAATATTGGTATAGACAAAATACCAGTGAGTTGATTGTTCAATTGCATATTGTGTGTAATACATGTGACAATGTCAATCAGTACAATGGATGTTCAGGCATTTGTTCAGAGGACAGATTTGTCCCTCAAAGATTTGCAAAGGTTACGCAAATGTGATTTGACTGCTATTGCACAGCATTTGAATGTTGATGTTCCACAAGGTGTAAGAAAGGCAGAAATTCTTGACTTGGTAGCTGGTCACATGGAGCTCAAAGAAGAAATTGACACTCCAGATCAAGCTCAAATTTCGGATCAAACACGGCTTGAGCTTGCTAAATTGCAAATGAAGGAGAGAGAAATGGAAATGAAGGAGAAAGAAATGGAAATGGAGAAAGAGAAGATGAGATTAGAAATAGAAAGAGATCAAAGGGCTAGAGAAATGGAATTGAGAGAAAAGGAACTGGAAATTAAGAAATTCGAAGTGGAGCAACAAGTGAAATTGCGTGAGATGGAAATGGCTCATGCACAGACTGTTGGAAATCGTGAAAGGGCTCCCCCTGAATTTGATTTGGCCAAGAACATTCGATTGGTTCCAAAGTTTGAAGAAAACAGAGTCGATGCATATTTTGTGTCATTTGAGAAGGTGGCTAACAGTTTGAACTGGCCACAGGAATTTTGGCCCTTGCTCCTTCAAAGTGTGTTTGTCGGCAAAGCAGCCGATGTGTACTCATCTCTCTCTGAAGAGCAATCACGTGACTATGCTACAGTCAAGAAAGCAGTGTTGAATGCATATGAGTTGGTGCCAGAGGCATACAGACATAAGTTCAGAAATTCGTACCGCAAACCAGGCCAGACACATGTTGAGTTTGCTCGTGAAAAAGAAATGATGTTCGATAGGTGGTACAGATCCCTGAAAGTGGATCAGGATTTTGATAACCTACGTGAGGTTGTTCTTTTGGAAGAATTCAAAAAGAGTGTTGCTTTCAGTGTGAGGTCGCATTTGGATGATCACAAAGTGACAAGTTTGCATAAAGCAGCCTTGATGGCTGATGAGTATGAGCTGACCCACAGAAATGACAACAGACCACCTTTCAGGAATTTCTCTGGAAACAAAAGAGACAAAAATCAGCCGAGCAATCCAAAGAATGCTGGTTCTGAAAAAGGCACGAGTTCTGAAACTCCATCGGCACCAAAGCCTCAATCTGACAAAGGGTCCAGTGCAAGTGCAAATGTCATCAAATGTTTTCACTGTAACAAGACAGGGCATGTAAAGTCACAGTGTTGGAAGTTGCAAAACAAAACAAAGAAGGACATGGGATTTGTCATGTCAAAAAGTGTCCTACCCGAAAATAGTGTCCCATTCAGTGAAACACAGGCCATTGAAAGTCGATCTCCCAAATTCAAAGATAGGACTAAGCAGGTAGATGAGAGCTATCGTAGCTTTTTGTTTGATGGTGAGGTGACCCCATGTACTTCTGGTGAGGCAAGTAAACCAGTAGTCATCCTGCGGGATACAGGGGCCTCTCAGTCGTTGATGGTGGATGGTGGTATGACTTTTCCACCAGATAGTGCAGTGAATGCAAAAGTCTTGATTCAAACTGTTGATGGCAGTTATATGTCAGTACCACTGTATAGAGTGGATTTGAAGTGTGACCTAGTTTCTGGTCCTGTCACTGTTGGAGTTGTTCCTGAGTTGCCCATGGCAGGCATTGACTTTTTGTTGGGGAATGACTTGGCTGGGGATAAGGTGGTTGCGTCTCCAGTTGTTTCGGATAAACCAGTGGTGGTTGCTGAAACTGAGCAGTTGCAGGAGGAGTTTCCTGGGATTTTCCCAGATTGTGTTGTGACTAGGTCTCAGGCTCGTAGAGCTGTTCAAGATGATGCGGATTCTGTTGATGTGGAGGAGAATTCTGGTGTTTGGTTGGCAGAAACCTTTTTCAAGGATTTGAATGATGGGGTTGCTGTATTAGGCTCCGAGGCTAACAGTGATGGGCTGTTTAGCAAGTCTTCCTTGGTTGAAGCACAGCAGGCAGACTCTGAGTTGAAAGGCTTGTCTCAGACGGCGTGTTCTGAGGCTGAGGCTGAAAAGGTCCCTGAGTGCTATTATGTCAAAGATGGCATTTTGATGAGGAAGTGGAGACCTCCCCATAGGCCAGCTGATGAGGATTGGACGGTGGTCCGTCAAGTTGTTGTCCCTCCTTGTTACCGCGGTGAGATCTTGAGGATTGCTCACGAGTTACCTGTTGGCGGCCATTTAGGCGTCAGAAAGACAAAGGATCGGATCATGAGGCATTTCTATTGGCCAGGGTTGAATGTGGATGTGGCTGAGTTTTGCAAGACTTGTCACACATGTCAGGTGGCTGGTAAACCACAGCATTCAGTGAAGCCGGCGCCACTGATTCCGATACCTGCGTTTGAAGAACCATTCAGTCGGGTTCTAGTCGACTGTGTTGGACCTTTGCCTAGGACTAGGTCGGGTCATAAGTACCTCTTGACAATCATGGATATGTCTACACGGTTTCCAGAGGCTATCCCGTTGCGAAATATCACTGCTAAGACTGTGGTAGATGCTCTAGTGCAGTTTTTCACTAGGTATGGGTTGCCCAAGGAAGTGCAGTCTGACCAAGGGTCAAATTTCATGTCAGGCATATTTCAAGAGGTGATGTATCGTTTGGGTGTGAAGCAGCTGAAGTCGTCAGCTTATCATCCCCAATCCCAAGGTGCGTTGGAGCGCTACCACCAGACCCTAAAGACAATGATTAGGGCATTTTGTGAGGAGTATCCCGAGGATTGGGATAAGGGCATCCCTTTCCTGCTGTTCGCAACGAGGGACTCCCCAAATGAGTCGACGGGTTTCAGCCCATTTGAGTTGGTGTACGGTCATGAAGTTAGGGGCCCACTGAAGCTCATCAAAGAGAAATTCATGACTGAGGATGATGAGGTCCACCTACTTGACTATGTGTCAAAGTTTCGTGAAAGGCTTTCAAAGGCTTGTGAGGTAGCTAGGGAACACTTGAAAGTGTCACAAGATTCAATGAAGAGAAAGGCAGACAAAAATGCCAAAGCCCGAACCTTCAAACCAGGTGACAAAGTTCTTGTACTGCTGCCCATACAAGGTGAACCACTGAAAGCTAAGTTCAGTGGCCCATACTGTGTCAAAAAGAAACTCAATGATGTGAACTATGTGATCAGTACGCCAGACAGACGAAAAGATCAGAGGGTGTGTCATGTAAACATGCTGAAAGAGTACTATGAGAGAAAGGCTAGTCAGCCGGTAGGCGTAGCTCAGGTGGTAGAAGAAGAAGTAGATGAAGAGGGAGAAGCTCAAGATGACAATGGAAGTGAGCCCTCTAGTGCCAGGTTGTCTAACTCAGAGATGTTAGGGAAAGTAGATGAGGCACTGAACTACCTACCTGAAAATCAGAGGAAAGATGTGACTAGTCTGTTACATGAGTACAAAGAAGTGTGTAAAGACAAACCAGGTTGCACCCCTCTGGCTGTACATGATGTTGATGTAGGAGATGCTGACCCTATCAAGCAAAACCCTTACAGGTTAAACCCGAGCAAACTGCAGAAAGTACGGGAAGAGGTTCAGTACATGTTAGACAATGACATAATAGAACCGAGTAAAAGCAGTTGGAGCTCCCCAATCGTCATGGTGCCCAAACCGGATGGGTCTCAAAGATTCTGTATAGATTACAGAAAGGTGAATGCCGTGACGAAAACAGATTCTTTCCCCATCCCCAGACTAGAAGACTGCATTGACAGGGTCGGAAATTCTGCATATGTCAGTAAAATAGACCTTCTAAAGGGATACTGGCAAGTGCCCTTGACCGACAAAGCCAGGGAGATTTCTGCCTTTGCTACACCAGATGGCTTGTTCCAATGCAAAGTAATGCCATTTGGCATGAAAAATGCTCCGGCCACCTTCCAACGGCTAACAAACCAAATCATTGCCGGGCTTGACAACTGTGTAGTATACATTGATGACATTCTAGTGTATAGTGACACATGGCAGGAGCACATTACACACTTGCGGCAACTTTTTGATCGACTCAAGGAGGCCGGATTGGTGATTAATCTGGCAAAGAGTGAATTTGCAAAGGCCAAAGTGGTGTATCTCGGGCATGTAGTCGGTCAAGGACAGGTATTGCCAAGAGAAGCCAAGGTAGAAGCTATACTAGGCTTTCCCATCCCCCAATCCAAGAAGGAGTTGCTCAGATTTCTGGGCATGGCTGGTTTCTACAGGAAATTTGTACCGAATTTCAGCACTGTAGTCACCCCCCTAACAAACCTGCTGAAGGGCAAGGCAAAGTACACCTGGACTGATGAGTGTCAAAGAGCCTTCGAGAAACTAAAAGCAGTCCTTGCTAATGAGCCTGTTTTGGCAGCTCCTGACTGCCAAAAGCCATTCAAAGTGGCAATAGATGCTAGTGATGTAGGAGTGGGAGCGGTTTTGCTCCAAGAAGATGAAGAAGGCACTGAACGTCCGGTTAGCTACTTTTCCAAAAAGTTGAACGCATACCAAAAGAAGTACTCAACTATCGAGAAGGAGGCTCTCAGTCTCATCCTTGCCCTCCAGCAATATGAAGTGTACTTGACCAATAGCAAAGGGGAGATCACGGTCTATACTGACCACAACCCCTTGGTCTTTTTAGACCGGTTCAAAATGAAGAACAACAGATTGTTCAGATGGAGCATGATGACGCAGCCATATGCACTCCAAATCAAACATGTGGCAGGCAAAAATAATGTAATTGCTGACGCTTTGTCAAGAGTGTAACATGGAGAGTATCAAAGGTGAAAAGTTTTCACCGCATATCATTTACAGTGTATGTGTTTAGCATATCCATTAATGTATGCAAAACAGTTTGACATGATTGTATAAGTTTCAAGAATACAAGCAATATCAATGTAAATGGTATCCATGAAAAGAGAACATGGAATCAATGCAGCTTTTCAAAAGGCATGTGATAGTATGTGATTATTGTTGCTTGACTTGGATTTTACCTCACATTCGTTGTAAATAACAATGAGAAATTGTGAAGGTAAAAGAAACCCTTGCTACGGCAAGGCTTTCTTTTTCCCATGGGGGATGGTGTCACAAATGTACACACAAGTAGTTATGTACATGTATCAAGGCTGTATGCATGGTTGTTTTAATGTGTATGTACACAGGTGGACCAGAATAATGGAGAACATTCTATATGATATAGATATAGTACATACAGGCTGACTAGATTAGTGGAGAATTTTCTACATGGTATACAATGTAGCTACAGTACATGTATGCATGTATGCATGTGACAGGAAATACATTATAGCTCACTCAATCTAGAATGATTTCACCCATTCCAGAAAATTCTGGGAAGTGCTGGCTGAGTGAGGCACTGCCCTTGTAGCCCAATGTGATTGGTAGTTAATTTTGGCAATGATGTTATGCACATATTAGGAAGTGAGTCATCCAGGATTCCTGGAATTTGGACTTGCTAGTATGTTCAGGTATGTAGCCCCAGGTTGGAGAAAATTACAGAATGTACTAGAAAGGGGTGAATGGATAGTATATAAGCAGGAGGAATTCTGAGGTAGGCAGAGTACCCAACACCTCTGCTCTGAGAGTTACGTCACTTCTGGCTCTGAAGCGACTTGTTATAGTCAGTCCTGTGTTACCTGCTGACCTGCTATACAAACTGTGTTTGTGGAGATAAGGCCTGGAAGACATTTTGCCTGCGGAAATTAATTTGCCTACGTTGGAGATAGACTCTATTTTAATGTCAACGGACATTGTTACGGCAAAGCTGTGACGGGCTGGATTCCTCGCTGGACATTATAAAGTGAATCATCATTCAACGCATCAACTGGACGTGGTCGTCATAACTTTTGGATTTTGCACGTTTCGCTGTGGACATACATTGTGGATTTTTACCCCGGATTAATAACGAGGATTATCACAACCTGCGCCTCTGGATTTACGTCTGAGGTATCATTCATCGGTGCATCGCGGATCATTCATCTGTGCATCGAACATCGTATCTGGACACTGTCAAAGGGTTACTTGCTTTCAAATTTTGGACTGTAATGCACGTAAGTGAGTCTATTACCGATTTGTAATTGTTTGTATTGATCATTATTGTACTGATGTGAAAACCGATTACGAGTCTGTACCCACAATATCACTGTTAATAAACCGCCTGAACATTAGCTGATGGTTTCTTTTGTGCGATCATTCTCAGAGTGATTGTGGTCGTAACAAGTGGCATATGGATTACCCATTGATAATATATCCCAGCTACTTCTTGTACTTGCATTACTGAGAACAGCAGGTGGGGTTAGTAAATATTCTGCTTTTTAGCAATTTTGATGAAACCAGGGCCCCATTTCATAAAAGATGTTAGGATATCAACTCTTGCTGGAATGGCAACTTCCATTAGCAACAGCCAATCAGGAAGCTGGATTCTTGTTACCATGACAATTTCCATTCCAATAAGAGTTGACATATCAACTTTTTATGAAATGGGGCCCTGGTGCACATAAAAAGTGTGGATTTTCTGAAAAGAATTTGATAAGGGATTGCTCCACACACACTTAAAGGACAAGTCCACCTTCATATACATAAGGATTGAGAGAATGCAGCAATATTAGTAGAACACATCGGTGAAAGTTTGAGGAAAATTGGACAATCCGTTCAAAAGTTACGAATATTTTAAGTATCTGCGCGGTCACTGCTGGAATAGAAGACTACTACAGTGTATGATTTCACATGCGTACAACTATATAAGGAAAATAAAAAGAGTATTTCACAAAACTTTACTTTTTGAATAAAGTGCACAGTTCTTCGACTTGCTACTGACGTATGTTAAGGGTAATATTATTCCCCCTGCCTTCTGAAAGAGAGAAGTCGAGTGTTCTTTTGTATGCGAGAAAAATGGAAATATGTTGAATTTACTTTATTCTTTCTTTATATCGTTGTACTCATGTGACATCACAAGCTATAGTAGTCTTTTCATCCTGCCGTGACTGAGCAGAAAATTCTTAACTTTTTAATGGATTGTCCGATTTTGCTCAAACTCTCACTGATGTGTTCTACTAATATTGCTGCATTCACTCAACCCACATGTCTATGAAGGTGAACTTGTCCTTTAATTAGCTCAATGGAAGCTCATCACACTTTCAGTTGATCGACACAAATAATCATGTAATGTCACCTATTCACCTCCAAATCCAGATGATTCCAGACAAGTCACTGTGGTCTTGTCACCTTGCTGGATCTCACTTAACTGACTTCTCTTTCATTTTATTCAAAATATGTTAATAAGAATTTAGTTTAAATTGTTTTTGAGTCTTGTTTACGATGTATAACATAACGCAGTACAATTTTGCAAAACATAACTAGGCATGGGAATGTTCACAGATACTGTTGAGACACAACGTAACAGTCCAAAACAGGCACGCCTACAAATGTATGTCACTATCCAATATACTACAGTTCATCAAGAGATACTTATTGTGTATGTTAGGAAAGTTGTGTTTACCATTTTTTGGCGAGCCCATCGGAGGTGTGGGGAGACTAAGGGATCGCCTGCGGCATCTGTCCGTCCGTCGTCCATCCGTCCGTTTTGATTATGGGTCATAACTTTTGATCCCTTTTCCGTTTGTGACCAAACTTGGATGGTAGATGTCCCTTGGGGAGGTGAAGGTCATCACAAGGTCAAAGGTCACAGAAAGGGGTCAACAAACTTTTAGGGCCCAATGATATGTTTTTAGGGCACGTTTCGATTGTGGCTCATAACTTTTGATCCCTTTGTCCGTTTGTGACCAAACTTGGATGGTAGATGTCCCTTGGGGAGGTGAAAGTCATCACAAGGTCAAAGGTCACAGAAAGGGGAACAAAGAAGAAACAAATTTGTAGGGCCCATTAAGTTTTTATGGCTCATAACTTTTGATCCCTTTGTCTGTTTGTGACCAAACTTGTATGGTAAATGTCCCTTGGGGAGTTGGAGGTCACCACAAGGTCAAAGGTCATAGGTGGGTCAATGAACTTCTGGGAGTTAGAAAAATATCAATTTCTTGTACGCGAATTGGTGAGACACAATTTGGCACTTGCCTTATTGAACCTGGGATACATGAACTACAAGTGAACCATGAATACTGATGAATACAAAAATGGTTTACAAGAATAGCAAAAAGAATACTGTGCCTAACCCAGGAGATCAAAGAGTGTGCAGTTTATGTGTTGATTGATCCATTGAAAGAACTAGAAATGTCGCTAGGGCCATGGCTAGGGCGACTGATGCCTCCGCCATAGTGCATGATTCTCACAATAGGTGTATAGTACAATGTCTTCACAATGTGTGATGACAGTTTCACATAACTGGCAAAATATTGAAGTAACAGGTTTGTCAGAAATATCTTGAATGTTCACTTTCCTTGAACTGGGTTTGCTATAATTGTCGAAGAGTGCAGCCTATACACATATTTGGGGAGTTGAGAATTTTTACTTGACTTCTGACCGACCCTTTTATAAGTTTATGCATTGAGTAATTTTCAAGGTATGTAGAAAGAGTGTAATTACAGTACAAAATAGATTTTTTGGGGGCATTCAAACCTGGCCTTTGACCCTTAACCTTTGACCTTCTGGCTGGAAATTTCCCAGAGAACCTCCATTAGGTAATGCCACTGATCTCCCCTCTAACTGGATGTGCGGAGCGGTCCGTTGATTGGAAGCCGCTGCGTTCTATTGTCTGCCATGTTTGTTCCCCCAAGAAGTGCGCGATCTCGTTGCTTACATACACTGGACATGTTGTGACGGAGCTGCCTGCAAACTCTCCGAAATCCTCATGGAAAATGAAATATAACATCGTTGGAAAACATTCAAATTATCACTCCCATCTCTTCTCAAATCCATATTTACATATTTACTCTACTTTTCTTTTTATTCTCTGTAGATCTTTTCTGTTTTCTTCCCATCGTCGCATATCTCTATCTCGTGCGGTCGATTGCTCTTTTTTTCACGTAAATATACTGTTGGGTTTTTTTTTTTTAGTCATCTTTTCACTCTCCATCCGTCTCCCTTTCTTCAGATTACTAGTAATACATGTATATCCCTTTCAATATCTATCTCTCTCTTCTCTCCTTATTCCATATCACTCCCTCTTCTTCCCCAGCCTCATCGCTCTTTCTTCTCTCTCCCCTATCCCTCTCTCATCCACTTCAAACTCTTTCTTCCCCAATCAATCTCTACCTTTCTTCCCTCCCATCCGACCCTCATTCTCTTTCTTTCTCTATCTCTCTCTCTCCCTAACCCTCCCTTTCCCAAAACAAACTGTTTACAGTTTTGTTTTAGTCACTCTTTATTGCAAAAGCATATTTAAACATTCATTTAACCATACAGTGAACACTTCTGGCAAAGACTGACTTTTTTTTTCTTTTTTAATTCAAATTTTGACTGATACAAAACAATTTTCGATATAAAATTTTGAAACAGATTTTTATTTATGTCGCAATTTCTTATGAATTTTCGCCATCTTCCATAAAACAAACAGAATCTATTTCCAACTGCAACAATGATTTTCAATTAAGGACCTCAGAAAAAATAAGCTTGTAAGTACCCAGAGCATTAAAATGTGAATAAGCTCCAAATTGAATTTCTGTGTAATACTTGACATTTCCACTGAGGTCTTTAATTGAACAGAAAGAGTTAAAAATCACTTGAAGTGCATATATGTAAAATCAACATAATCATTACACCCCAAAATGACAAATCTAAGATGATAACATTTCCAACTAACACCTCCCTACCACATGAACTTTAAAAATATGAATGTAAATCCTTAACTGCTCATTGGTACAGTGAATCTAAAGCATCCATGAATTAAGACAATGAAATGCATAAAGGTATAGTCACATTAATCATAGTACTGTACAGAACTTCCAAATTGTTATATTCATAAATGACTAATATCCCTTATTTTTTGAAGGCACATAGATGTATTGTTGCAATTTTACAGGAACCAACCTGCAGGATCACAATGCATGACAAACATTTCATGCAAGGCAAGATATATATGCAGAGGCAAAAAACAGGCATTATTGCGTAAAACTGATGTATTGCATATTTATGTAAAGGATTTACATTGGAAACTAGTGGTAATGACTTGCACTGGTCAAAACTTTGCCTTCTATTGCCCTTGTACACTTACACATATATAATATAGAAATATAGGCGGCTATGAGAGTCATAGCTGATTTTATAGGCCCAAGGGGATCTCAGAACCATGCTATGACCCAAGGCGCGTAAGCGCCGCAGGTCATAGCATGGCTCCGAGATCCCCGCGAGCCTATAAAATCAGCCATGACTCGAATGCCAAAGCAGTCTATATTTCTTTTATATACTAAGCAGCAATTACATTCTAAAACATGGATTTTGATTGAATATGCTATCTGATTGGTTGAAAAGAATGTAAAATGTAAGATTGCGGAACATGTAATTACGCGTATTGAATACATGACTGTAATTTAGTATGGGAATCGCAGTGCACAAAAGAGCAATAAAACATTTTGCCTTCAATTCTTGTCATGCAGTACATTAATATTCTAACATGATTTACATTAACTTCACATGCTTTTAATGATAATAATGATAATAAACTAGGACACATTTTTAACAGGATATTTTCAATGACTAATTCAAGAACGCACACATATTTGAACATATGGGACTGGGAACAAAAATGGGGCTTTTTAGAAATGTTTATCTGTGAAAAGTAACACCTTTTTCTCTGTTCCTACGGTCATCCCGATTGGTACAACCAAATGCAGCGCATGACCGCATCTTCAACTTCTCATTACATGACACATCCACTTGAAAAATGGAGTAAATGAAGTAAAATTAGGAATTCACGGTACAGATCGGTGTGATTAGTGTGTACTTTTCTCCGTCTCCGGATTCGCTTTGGGGGGAACAAACATGGCGACTGTACAACTTCCGGTGACTTCCGCACGGAATAGGCCAATCACTGCACATCCAGTTAGAGGGGAGATCAGTGGGTAATGCATGTATATATTAAAGGGAAGGTAAACCCAAAGAGCAATGTGGATTGAGTGAAAGCAGCAACATTAGTAGAACACATCAGTGAAAGTTTGAGAAAAATCGGACATTCGATGCAAAAGTTATGAATTTTTAAAGTTTTGGTGTTGGAACCGCTGGATGAGGAGACTACTAGAGGATATGACGTATGAGTGGACAACAATACAAAGAAAATATAAAGGATATTCAACAAAAATTCACTTTTTCAGAATTATGAAAGAGCAGTGGACCAACCGCTTTCAGAAAGCAGGGGGAATAATTGCTACCCTTAACATATGTCAATATCAAGTTGATTGAATTTGTAATTTTCATGAAAAATTGATTTTTGTAGTATTTTCTTTATATTTTCTTGATATTGTAGTCCACTCATACGTCATAACCTCTAGTAGTCTCCTCATCCAGTCGTTCCAACATCAAAACTTTGAAAATTCATAACTTTTGCATCGATTGTCCGATTTTCTTCAAACTTTCACTGATGTGTTCTACTAATGTTGCTGCTTTCACTCAATCCACATTGTTCTTGGGGTTTATCTTCCCTTTAAGTTTTAAAACTAATAATGCAAGCTTTGCATAGTTTATGAGGGAAATAGTAAAATTTTGAGGAGTTGACCTTGACCTTTGACCCTTGACTATTGACCCATGACCCCTAAATTCCCTAGATAATCCCTGCCAGTCAGTACATGCGTATGTACCAAGTTCCATGAAGATACATTGAACCATTTCCGAGAAAAGTGATATTGCAACATTTTCACATGACCTTTGACCTTGTGACATGAAACTCTGGAGAATCTTTTCGCAGTAGTACATGTCTACACTAAGTTTCAAGAAAATACCTTCGGGCATTGCATAGATATGGGGGAAATAGCAACATTTTTAGCATTTGACCTTGACCTTTTGACCTTTGACCTCTTGCCAATGTCACTTGAATCTACTCAACTAATTGCCCCATCGTACATCATCCTTGGACCAAGTTTGGTGAAAGCTGCTTCATCCAGTTTTGGGTTGTCACATAAACAGATAGATTTTAGGATTTGACCTTGATCTTTGATTTTTGACCTCTGTCCAATTTCACTAAAAAACTAATCAAGTAATTGTCCTATCATACATCATCCTCCAATAAAGTTTGGTGAAATTTGCACGATCCAGTTAGTCCAAGAGCATTAGGGTTTAACCTGGACATTTTTGGTAACAAGCTGATTTTTTCAGGAAAGGTCCAGGAATGTGTGTAAAATAACATACTAAAAGTCCTCATAAATCCTCCTTGAGCGTTTTCCGCAATCCAAAATGGCGTCCAAAATGGCCGCCATTTCATGTTTTTCTCATAACTTTGCAAGTAGGTTTCCCAAAAACACACTTTAGATGTCTAAATAAATGTTTTGAAGTACAAGGAACTCAATAGAATACATTATAAGAGATGTAGAAGCACACAAGTACCAATATATCCGCTTGAGCTTTTCCGCAATCCAAGATGGCGTCCAAAATGACCGTCATATCATGTTTTTCTCATAACTTTGTAAGTAGGTTTCCTAAAAACACACTTTAAATGTCTAAGCATATGTTTTTAAGTATGAGGAACTCATTAGAATACATGTTAAGAGATGCTTAAGCATGCAAGTACCAATAAGACCGCTTGAGCTCTCCCAAAAATCCAAAATGGCGTCCAAAATGGCCGACATTTCCTCTTTTTCTCATAACTTTGCAAGTAGGTTTACCTACAACACATTTTAAATGTCTAAACATATGTTTTGAAGCATAAGGAACTAAATACAATACATATCGGAAGATTTTGAAACACACAAAAACAAATAAAACTGCTTAAGCTCTTTAAAATGGCATCTGAAATTGCTGCCGTTTCTGTTTTTACACCAAGGTACTTCAACACGCACTTTAAATGTCTTAATATATGTTTTGCGACTCAATGAAATGAATCATATACTTATTGGGAATTTTTCAAAAACACGCATTTACCAATAAAACCACTTGAGGTAATCCTGAGATTCAAAATGGCGCCCGAAATGCCCCTTTCCCTATTGTTGTTTTCTCATAACCCTGCAACTAAGTAACCCAATTATGCACACTAAAATGTCTTTATGTTATGGGAGTCAAGGAATCTAGATAAATTCTTATTCGCAAATTTGAGACATGCATATCTATACCAATAAAACCAATTGAACTCGTCCCAAAATCCAAAATGGCGCCAAAGATGGTTGCAATTTCCTGTTTTTCTCATGACCCTGCGACTAAGTTATCTTAATATGCACTTTAAATCTCTAAATATATTATGTCTTGAGAAAGACACTATGGAACATTTCCTTGTGTAATTCTTGCGACAAACAGCATGGATTCGTAGTGGTGTTGCATTCTGAAACATCTCATGGAAGCCATCACCACGTTCTAAACTTGACATCACAAGTGTCCTCCGCCCCTTCTCCCCAATTTCAACTCATGACGCAAATCTCTCGTTTGAAGAGGCTACACCCCAGTAAATAATGCCAGTGCATATCTTGGCAATCAATGACTTAAAATCAAAGATATAAAACACCTGTTTCTTGACCCTGGCCTAATCTAAGCATCAGTCATCGCCACAGCACCACAGGAGGGGGGGGGGGCACCGCGAGAGGAGGAGATTGTTTTGGTTTTGGCATGGGCTATGTAGCTCCATGGTGCGTGTGTGTGAGTGTAGACATTCAGCGTATGCAGACAGAGCATGCCTGTACTGCAGTGACTGGAACTAGACCCCGTTTACAGTGCGAGGCTCGGCCGCGGCTCGGCCGCGGCCGAGTCCAGCCCCGCTTCAGTGTAAACGCGCAAAAGGCCAAATGCGAGGCCAAAATTGGCCTTGCATTTGGCCTTGCTCTGGAGGTGGTCTCGGCCGCGGCCGAGCCGCGGCCGAGCCCGGCCTTTTCTTGGTGTAAACGCAAACTGGGCCAAATGCGCGGCCAATTGCGCGGCCAGTTTTAGTCTGGCTTCCAAACCCTCTGCCTGTATCTTTCGCTGTTCAGGATATTAACCCCCTCAACGTCGAAAACTAGTATAGTTTAAGGTGGTTTTGTCCTGCAAAGGATTTTTTCCTTCGGCAAAGGCCTTTGCCCGAAGGGCGACTTCGTCGCCACGGAATTCAGTTGGCAAAGGGTCTGAAAACCAGACAATACCAAATTGCGTTAGTTTACAAGCAGAGCGCCACTACGACCAAATAATGAAAGGTTTGAATCGAAAGCGCGGCCGAGCCCAGCAGTGTAAACGGACAAAATTGCGAGGCTCGGCCGCGCAATTGAGGCCGGGCTCGGCCGTGGCCGAGCCGCGGCCGAGCTCGGCCCCGCACTGTAAACGGGGTCCTATTGTCATTCCATTTTGTCTCTCCCCTTCTCCCTCCCCCATCTCTCCCCTCTCTCTCTCTCTCTCTCTCTCTCCCTCTCTCTCTCTTTCTCAGTAGGCTGATTGTAACCAGGGAGGTAGTAGTATCACCTCCCCGTTGTAACTCACTGCCAAATAGCACATTGTCAGCACCGGCAAACTGGCAATGCTCTCCTTCTTATTCATGTATTTTCGTCATTTACGGGTCAATTTTTTTCGTTCGAAATGTAAAATGGATGGCCATAGAATTTCTCAATAGAATATAAAATTGAAAACTTTAGAAAGGATAGAGAAAATTGAGTTCACTTTGAATGGTCTGCCACAGGCAGATATCCTTATCATGCTCTTACGTAATACGACAGCTGCTTTCTCAATGATCCAGTCAGCAGGCTGTTGTAACCAGGGAGGTAGTCTCACCTCCCCTTTGTAACTCACTGCCAAATAGCACATTGTCAGCACCGGCAAACTGGTAATGCTCTCCTTCTTATTCCTGTATTTTCGTTATTTACGGGTCAATTTTTTTCGTTCGAAATGTAAAATGGATGACCATAGAATTTCTCAATAGAATATAAAATTGAAAACTTTAAAAAGGATAGAGAAAATTGAGTTCACTTTGAATGGTCTGCCGCAGGCAGATATCCTTATCATGCTCTTACGTAATACGACAGCTGCTGGAGTCATCAAACCCTGGCTTGGCCTCCAGGTTTGTCACGCCGAGCAGAAAGTTTATTTGCAATGGACAAGTACTTCGACTCCCAACTCTCAAACGACAAATAAAAGCACCCCACTTTGGTAAAAATTCGGCTGGGGTCTCGCCTCAAACGAGAGATTGACGGCATGTGTAGCAGGTGATGTTTCTTTGCAAATGATGCAAACCACATCCATTATCTGTAATAACAGAAATATGTCATGGACATTGTTTTCTTTTTGAATGTGAAACTGACTTCACATAGCTGCTTGGAAATGATAAATCAGGTTGCTACGTTTTAATCAAAAGAGATTTAAAAGTAATGTGTTGACATTAAAGATGCTTTGAGGGAAGGATATGCCATCACATGATTCAGCAATTTCAATAACACGTCACAATCACAGTACTGTTGCATGTTTACATATTGATACCTGTGAAGTTAAATTACGGATGAATCAACTCATTGTGGGGTGCCAGAATGTCTGGTAGGAATTGTATTGGGCAGAGAAAATCTCGCAAGGAAACCCGAGAGGAAAATGATGATGATAGCGGCTACTCCACAGAAATTCACTGTCATGTAATATGTGACTTGAAGACGTACTTATTTTGTTATCCCTAGATGTGCACTGCACTTGTACTGTCGCAGCCTGATGATATATTTTATCTCCTATGACAACCAGGGACGACATCTCATAGCACTTTGTATCCAATGGAAAAAGCACTATGAAATGTCCACCATTGTTAATAATGAATGTATACTAGCATATCACAACATAGGAATGACATGATACACAATAAATGCATCTTTTATACAAATACAGCATACATGTACCAATAGGTACGAGTGTCATACACTCTCTGATTTCTATTATACTATAATTCATTTCATCTACATGAAACAAATAAAATGATGCAATACAATGTTGTAGGTGTAACGATAGACTACTCCACAGAAATTCCCTGTCAAGTGATATTACACAGTACTGTGTAGTACATGCAGGAAGACACAAATTTTGATCATGTATTTAGTATGTGTACCAAAAATAATAGTTTTACTTCCTTAATGATAACTGAATGTTTCAAATAGAACTCACCTCATGGTAGACATCAACTGCATCCTGTTGGTAAAAAAAAGCTAGCACAAAGTTTTCAATTTCCGAGCTTTAAGTGACGAAAATGGACCATATGGCAAAATATGTCGCCCTGTCTGTTTCGCATCAAACTGATGGTAAAATGTTTCCCTCGTAATGTCATAAGCGATTAAGGACACACTTTTAGACTTTAACATTCAAATTGATTTGAATACTGTATGGACAGCAACCACATTTTTAATTGAAATGTTTGTTGAATATTTTCAGGATGAAATATCAAGGTTTATTAATGAATGATATATATTTAAACAATTTTGAGATAAAATTGTTAATGACGGCCATTTTGGACACCATTTTGGATTTTTGGAAGAGCTCAAGCAGTTTTATTGGTACTTGCGTGCTTCAACATCTCTTAAAATGTATTCTATCGAGTTTCTTATACTTCAAAACATATATATTTAGACATTTAACGTGTGTTTTGGGGAAACCTACTTGCAAAGTTATAAGAAAAAACAGGAAATGGCGGCCATTTTGGACGCCCATTTTGGATTTTTGGAAGAGCTCAAGCGGTCTTATTGGTACTTGCATGCTTCAACATCTCTTGAGATGTATTCTAATGAGTTCTCATACTTCAAAACATATGTTTAGACATTTAAAGTGTGTTTTGGGGAAACCTACTTGCAAAGTTATAAGAAAAAAAACAGGAAATGGCGGCCATTTTGGACGCCATTTTGGATTTTTGGAAGAGCTCAAGCGGTCTTATTGGTACTTGCATGCTTTAACATCTCTTAAGATGTATTGTAATGAGTTCCTCATACTTCAAAACATATGTGTAGACATTTAAAGTGTGTTTTGGGAAACCTACTTGCAAATATATGAGAAAAACATGAAATGGCGGCCATTTTGGACGCCATTTTGGACTTTTGGAAGAACTCAAGTGGTCTTATTGGTACTTGCGTGCTTCAGCATCTCTTCAGATGTATTCTAATGGGTTCCTCATACTTCAAAACATATGTTTAGACATTTAAAGTGTGTTTTGGGGAAACCTACTTGCAAATTTATGAGAAAAACAGAAGAGGCGGCCATTTTGGACGCCATCTTGGAATGCGGAAAACGCTCAAGGAGGATTTATGAGGACTTTTAGTATGTTATTCTAGACATATTCCTGGACCTATCCTGAAAAAAATCAGCTTGTTACCAAAAATGTCCAGGTTAAGGCCTATTTTGACCTAATGCTCTTGGACTAAGTCTTGTGTTATCGCATAAACGGATACACTTTCATGATTTGACCTTGACCTTTGGCCGATTTCACCCCAAATCTAATCAAGTAATTGCCCCATCATACTTTATACTTGGACCAAGTTTGGTAAAATTCCAGTCAATATTACTCAAGTTATCGCGTAAACGAATGCGGATGGACGTACGGACGGACGGACGGACAACCTGAAAACATAATGCCTCTGGCACCACTTCGTGGCGGAGGCATAAAAAAAATGTAATGGGCAGCAAACTACCAGGGAGAACTATGTTTACAGTGTTTGAGCAGTTTGATTGAAACTTTGTGCACAAGATGAGCTGAACACTAGGCATGTCAGAGAAGAGTTTGATTTGCAATGACAGTCAGGGTATATTGCTTTTAAACTTGTAAAGAAAATGAGAAACTTTGTCCATGTGTGAGTGAATTAGTTTGAACTTGGTATATATGACCTGTAGCCTGCGGTGAAAGTGTAGATGTGCAAGAAAAACTTTCTGTTTATGGCAAGTATAAGTTGTACCCTAGCTGTAACACTATATCTCATTGTAGGGCTTATAATCAGTCTGAACAGTATTGACCTGAAGAGGTACATGCAGGTACAGTAGGTGAAGTAAGTGCGCAAAGACATATCAGATGATATTGTGCTGCTAATGGGAAACCTTTTGTTTATAAATGATGATGATACTGACAACTAGAAAAGCACTGGGGAGAGTGCAGACCTCTGCCAGACAGCTCATTTGCACCCATACACACTTGCTGAAAATCACCCAATTTCCACTGATAAAGATGAACTGTTTACCCATGGAGCTACAGCTTTCTGCTTCTGCGCGATGCTTTGAGCAGAGCACACGCTTTGGTGTGCATGAATATACAAACCTCAATTACATGGAGCTTGAACTTCCAAGTTCATCGACCCTATTTGCTAAAAGATTTTAAAAAGTTCATTAAAAAATCATAAAAATTCCTGGATTACTACCAAAATGGAATCATGTAATCCTTGTGTCATTATCAATGTTAATTTCATCCGAATCTGTTCTCTACTCATTGAGTTATTTTGCAAACAAACAAACAAACCAATGCCAACAAAAAGATAACATCCTTGGAGGAGGTAATAATGATAAAGGTAGTCTCAATAATGACCCTTGTCACTCTGAGTGCTCAAAAGGCAAGAAAGAATGAAGGGAAAAGAAGCAACATTCATGGTTTATGATTTGTTTATTAACTGTATCCGAATAGGAACTGATGACCTTCCATGGAGAAGAACTAATCCACTGATTTCCAGGAAGGACTCTAATAGTCATCATTTGATTATTTTTCCACTTGAACACAGGAATGTCCTCACCTGTGTGCAGTGTGAAGATGGCTTCTTTCAAGACAAGCCCAATAACTGCACAGAGTGCCGTCCCTGTTCAGGGTGTCTGTTGGGTTACAGAGTGTCTCAAAACTGCACAGCCAGAAGGGATACTGAATGTGAGCCTGAAGTGACATCCACAACTACCTATGTCGTGCAGAGGCAGGGTGCAGCATCTACTTGGTCTCTAGACGCAAGCACGTCTCCAATCGTCTCTACACAACGTACTGTGAATGCTGGCCCCCAAGGTATGGTTATATGATTAATAATTAGAAAAAAAAAATGTGATAACTTATGTAACGACAACAAATGGAGCCGGGACTCGCAGTGTTGGTTACGGGTGTTCTTTATTATTCGCAGGTTCTGATCATCAAACTGAACCCAAACCCTGAAAGATGTAAACATTATGTACAAGGGGTAATGAGTACATTGTATTGTCATTGAATACACTTGACAGTATTTGTCAATGAAGTTCATCAATATAGCATACACAGTCTTAATTCGATAGTTGTGTTCACTCTTAATTGTTATACATTCTGTATCGACATTCATTAGCATAATTTCTGCAACTTATAATTGGCACATAGTCATTGATTATTGACATTTCAACAGTGAATGGTTACTATTGATAATTCATGCTATGCTCATTGAGTCTCGTTTCGATTGCATGATTATAGCTATTCCATTACAGATATTACAATAGCAAATCTTTAATTCGCATTAGGTTTCTCTCTAAAGTTAGTCAGAAGTTCTGGCACAGATTCCAATGTGAACGCGTTTGCATTGGCTTAACTGTAGCTCTAGTTTCCTGCAACAGGTGTTCCATGTGAAAGCTCCTAGGTCGTAAATGTGTCAAGAATGCTCTCTCGCTGACCAGAGAGGATTGAATGACCTTAGGTCCAAAGTCCATTCACTAGGTTAAAGTGAATTTGCTCTGTTTCTAGAATTTTGACGTCACATTGATCGGTTACACACGAGAGAAAATTCGTAACTTGATTCATCATTGTAATGATGATTGCAATTCGTCTTTAAAATTATCGGACCTTACACACGCTCGTTCGAAAACTGTGATTAGAATTCGAATTCTCGAGCTGAGGCGCTACGTAATCTTTGGTGACTTGTCAATCAAAACGTACGATCGAGTGAATGCATGCATGCGGCGCGCGTATTATCTACGGAAGTGCTTGAAAGGTCACGTAAGCTCCGCCCCTCAAAAGATGTTTTGGAGGTCAAGCATTACACACGCAAATTTCGCACCGTAATTTGAGTGAAACTTCACTGGAATTCACCTCCGGACTAGAATTTGAATTCGTGATTGTGATTAGCATTCGTGATTCTAATTTGCTTCCACACGTGCTAAAAATTCGTCATTAGAATTATTTTTCACTGGAATCATCATTCAAATGACGAATTTTTGACCGTGTGTAACCGCTCATTGTTTCTTGCTAAAATGAATTGTTCTACACTGCTCTCGAAGTTCATAGATGTCTTGCTAACTGAGCAGGTAGTCACATTATATCAGAATAACTAGCTGCCTCGGCGCGCGCTGCGCGCGCGCCTCGGCAGCTAGGCTCGGCGCTACGCGCCTCGGCGTCCCTTGTCAAGTATAGCGAGGTGCCCGCACCTCGTCAGGGGCCCGAATACCGCACCCCGCTTAAAATTGTGTTAAGCACACTAAACAAAAATTTATGACCGGGAATGTGTTCAGTACGCTGGAAACTTGGCAGGGCCACCACAACCAAGCAAATTGTGGTGAAAACCGAACAGTTTTTCGCGAAAATCTGAAACATCCAGCGTGGGCTGCATTATTTATGACCAAAAGAGGGCGTCCTACGACCTCAGACCACAGAACTCTTACACAGAGTTCTGTGGTTCGAGCCTGCTGAGAAAGTAATCAATATTCATGTTTACAGCGCGCATGTATCTTTGTTGCCCCAGCAACTGCAGTGATTTCTTACGCGCGGTATCGTGATATCGATCGATCTCCTCAGAGAGTGCGTGGATATCTGATTACCTAGCTGTGTGTGTCGAATTCTATCTACGTTATAGCCCGACCAGACACTGTTATGCTATGCGAAAACAGCGTCTGACGAGCACAGCATGCAGCCTCGAAGTGAGGAACCTCAACACAGCTACAAAACTTAGGAACATGTATACTTTTCTCCTTTAAACAGAATACTTTACTCACGTTAAATGCATGTTTCTATTATAGAAGAATAGTTCGCCACACTGGGTCCATGGAGACCACTTGCGATAAGTCCGTGGAACAAATAAATGACACTTTCTGGCGCAATTCCTGACCGTCGGGCTTCGTCGTTGCAGAATTCAAAATGGCGCCTTGACTTATGCGCATGCGTGACCGGATGTGCTCCAGAGCGAGCGCGTGTGCGTTGAAAGTGTCGAACAAACCTTGGCGTCTGCTACACAATAACCGTGGTATGGAGCTCAATGTTCCTCGCCCGACCAGACGCCAGCTAGCCGCCGCCAAGCCCAGTACAGTTTATAGCTGTATACTAGTAACCGTGCGTACGCTGCTTGAGTGTAGCAGCACGGTCGACAGCGCGACCTTTTGAAAGGGCATTCACATCACGTGACCACCCGATATCTAAACTTGGCCTGGCGTGAAAGATTGTGTACCGTGTGGACATGCTGGATATGATGATCAATTTCGGTAAGTTTCATTGCGTACATTTCATTACTGATATCATCAGATGTAGAGTAAATATTGAAGAGTATACTCGATGAGTTTGAGGTGACAAAAATGATCGTAAGTATCAAAAGTCAAAGCTATCGTGATACGATTACGTCGCTCTCCTAGTGGTTGGTGGTCGTGCGAGTACAGCCCTGTCGCGACGTACCATGTACACAGCGACTGGGCTGTGTATAGTTATCTACGTTAGTGAGTGTTGCGTAAACTTCTCTAGGTTTCCCGTCCATATCTCCCTCTTTTTATGCCTCCGCCACGAAGTGGTGCCGGAGGCATTATGTTTTCGGGTTGTCCGTCCGTCCGTCCTTCCGTCCGTCCGTCCTTCCGTCCGTCCTTCCGTCCGTCCTTCCGTCCGTCCGTAATGAATTTTGTGGACAGGGTAACTACCAAAATCTTTTGAGGTATCCTAATGAAACTTGGCATGTATGTGCATTAGGGGGTGAAGTTGTGCCTATCAACTTTTGGGTGCACATGCTCAAGGTCAAAGGTCAAAAGGTCAAGGTCAAATGCTTAAAATTTTACTATTTCCCCCATATCTATGCCATGCCTGAAGATATTTTCTTGAAACTTAGTGTATACATGTATTTCTCAATCAAGATTCTCTAGTGAAAGTTTGGAAGCATGCGGTCAAAGGTCAAAGGTCAAAAGGTCAAGTAAAAAATGTGAAATTTAACTTTTTTCTCTGTATCTTGGAAATAGTTCAAGGTATATTCATGGAACATAGTATATATGCATGTACTGACTGGCAGTGATTAGCTAGGGAATTTGGGGTTCATGGGGTCAAAGGTCAGGGGTCAAAGGTCATGGGCAACACTTCAAAATTTTACTATTTCCCTCATATTTGTGCAATGCCAGCAGGATTTTTTTTTTAAAACTTGGTGTATGCATTTTTAACCTGATAGTGATTCTCTAGAAAGTTTTGTTTTTGTTTTTTGTTTTTTGCCAAAAAGGTCAAAAGGTCAAAGATCAAGTGAAAGTGCTGAACTTACTTCTTCCTCCATATCTCGGAAGTGGCTCAAGTTATCATGAAACTTAGTACATATTTATGCATGTTCTGCCTGACAGTAATTCTCTTATGAGTTTTAGGGTCAATGGCCAGATGAAAATGGTAACAATTTACTATTCAATACAGAAATTGCATTTTTTCTCCATACCTTGAAACTTACTCAAGGCATAAACTTATGAAAGGGTCAAAGTCAAGTTAAAGTCCTTCAATCCCCAAATACGTGCTCTCCTATTCGTCCAATTAAACCTATGTCAAGGAAGGTGAACATTCAACACTTTTGTGACAAACATGTCATTTTGATATTTTGCCAGTTTTGTGAAAATGTAATCACACATTGTCCACATGTACTATAGACCTATTAGGAGAATCATGCATTATGGCGGAGGCATACCAGTCGCCATAGCGACATTTCTAGTTTCTCTTTTGCTTTCGTATCATTCTATATCTTTTATTCTCAGAGTACAATCGTACTTCTGAGAGTGTTTTGTTCATTATTTTAACTGATTATCTCGTTTGCAACAATTTAGAGGTGAGTTTTTGTTCGAGTGTTTGTTGAGTTTTTTGATTGAACACGATGTAGATTATCTACGTGTGTGCGAGAACATCGTTCTTTGTGTGGTACCCACTCGTTTGTTTTCGAGTTTGCATTTTTACCGTAAAGTGTTTTCTTCGTTCGTCTTCCAGGCATCGGGTTTTCACCCTAGTTTTCCTCATCGTAGTTTTTTACCTCGATTTTTTTTTTCCGGTGCAAGATGTTCTGTGTATTTTTTTCTACGGTAAAATACCACTGTCGATAGTCTTCGTGTATTCATTACTTGTTTTCCACCTCCTTTTCATTTTTGTGTATAACTAATGTCTAGCTAGGTCTCGTTTGCTGATGTGTTTTGTGAGAGTGAAGAGTATGATGATGATGGGAGTGATATTCAGGGATTTGCTGTGGTTGAGATGATAGTGATGATGATGATAATGTCCATGATTCTGGTGATGTTGATGTACGAACCCTTATGATGCAATTTATTTCGTGTGACCATGAGCATGACGTTGATGGCGAGTACGACATGACACGAATAGCCTAGGCCGATGACGAGAGTGACACTGAAACGGTACTGATGCTCGCTCGTGCACAGACAGGAATGGTCTAGAGACCTGCATTTTATCATTTTTTTTTTCATTTTGCTTGTTCACTCGGATTTAGTGCTATCAAAATTTGTGTCTCTAAAGAAACTCAACCAAAAGCTTGACAATAAGTTTGCATTAGGTCTTTTCTGTAGTGAACATTAGATCTAAATGGCGATGCTAATTTATTTAGTTTTCATTTAGAACTTGATGAAATCCCGTTTTCTTTGCTAATTTTTCAACTAATAAATTATTTAGAATTGTACTTATAATCTGATGTACTGCGTTCACCATTGTGTTAAATCAATAAAAAAAAAAAGAGCCTGCTGAGCAGGTATTTCATTCTGTTCTCTTCATTTCCTCCCTATCCTTTTGTTTCCTTGCTGTCACTTTCTTCTTTGACCCTGGATGGAAAAAAAAATCCCATCTTGCCATGTAAAGACAGAACACATACCATCATGAAATATTATGACATTAAACTAATGAAAGAAATATGTGAATGATAAATCAAAGGTGATTTCTTGTGAAGCAGTTCTTTCAAACGTCCAACAGCTTCGATAATGAAGCAAGTGAAATCTGGAAACTATCGTGGCAACAAGTGATATCGATAGGGAATTCTGACTAAAACTGTCACACCATTTGGTGTTTGAATTTGTCTTTTTTTTTATTGGCTAGGGTTATAAAGCTATAAACACCACCGATAAAATCATAATCGCTCTCAATTACAATCTAACAGGAGCAGTAGGGTAGGTACGACTCTAGGCGTTTTCACATCAGCCTGATGTTTCGAAATAGCGCGCTATTTTCTGACTTGGGGAATAAAAATAAATATCTCGAGCTTGGATTTTTATCGGGCTGATGTGAAAACGCCTTCTGTAAACAGTTGATTATGCATCGTATCCATTGGCAACTGCGGGGAACTGCAAGAAGGCGCGTGGAATTTAGACTTGAGTTAAGAATTTTTGTTTATTATTTTTTATTCAAAAGTCTTTTTCTCTCCGCCGGACTGAAAAAAAAAAAACCAAATATATCATATTACGCTTCTAAAATATATAACGAATATATCAAGTATGTTAATCGTGATTTTATGAAGAATTAGAATTATCATGAAAATATAAATACTAGACGGGCTGGACAATGAAGTCTAATTTCGCCCCAAGAATTTGCAGCACACCGCGTAGCTGGTGTATTCCTAGCGTTCTTGTCGCACTCGATGCATGCAGCAGTCACGTCACATTGCACATGTTACAGTACACGTTGTATGAGTACCTAGTACAGCTATCTCATTCCTGATCTCGAGCGAGGAAAACCTTGAAAATCCTCTCAAAACTAAGCCAAACATGATTTTGGAACATACATTACAGTGTCAAGACCTTTTCAGTGGACATTGATTTCGCTATTTGTCTGTTTTAGCTCTTGAATGTACGACTTCTTACGTCCGATTTGTTTGTACCATGCCATGTGTATCTACATACATTGTACAAGCCATCGCGATCGAAGTTTGAGCGATAGCGATAACACGTGCGGAGCAGACATGCGGATTCCAGCACAGGGTAAATGAGTAGATGAACGTATCACGATTGTAAAACAAATCTTTTTCTATGTCTCTGCAAAATTGAATTAGGCTATCTAAGCATAGATAGATTATGATACATTATAGAATAGATTAGCCATAGCAAGAACTTGCTTACATGAGAGTTAGTTGATAACGTTGCAAAACAAAAACCCCGTCATTGAATGGAATGTCCCAGCGCTATCTGGGGGCTCGAGGACACTATGGACACGTCGATTTGCAAGTGGGTAAGATGTGATTACAGATAGGTGGAAATGAAGATGATTTATGAATAAAATACACAGAAACATAATATTTTTTCATTATACCTTCACAGTTTATTATTTCTTTGCATAAAATTGACATAAACTAGTGCTGTATTCAGTCAACTAAGTGCACATTCGCACGAGTGTACACGCATCATCCCTCCTGCCTAGTGGGAATGACACGGGCAGTTTTTCAATGCAATGACCTATGAATGCCCTTGGCGTTCCGCCTGAGTGCACCGAGCAAGTGCGAGCAGCAGCAGCAGCAGCAGCAGCAGCAGCAGCAGTAGTTTGAGACTTTTATATATATAGATGTATCTAAAGCAGAATGATTAGCAAATGTAATTAACAGATACCACATATAAAGAAGTTAGCATGATTGCAACTCAATCAGCAATAACAGATATTGATATCCAAATATTCCTTTTTGCAACTCAACATAATAAGCAAGATTCTGTTCTCTCAAAGAACCACCAGTATACATTCAATACCAGGCCTTATACCGTTAAACACTCCTATCATCTTCAATAGGCAAGATATGGAAGTAGGGAAAGGAATTAGAGGAAGAATGAAGAAGAAGAAGAAGAAGAAGAAGAAGAAGGAGAGAGAGAGAGAGAGAGAGGGGGGGGGGGGGGGTTCCTAGCCAGTGCATACTCCAATATGACTAGAACATTACATTCACGAGTGTTTACTCCACAATGTCGTCACACACAATGTCAGCTAATTAAGATTTTGTGAAAGCAGCAATGAACATACATCTTCAAATTGTCAAGTCTATCTTTTAACCAGCTTTCTAACAACTTCTTCCTATTTGTCAACTCAACACAACTCAATGTCCACTCACATAATGTAGGAGCTCGATAACCGATAAACAATGTCATATCAACCAATCTGAGCCTGAGGCAGGTTTGAGCCATACATTTCAGAAGACAGATATATATGAATGACGATGAAATCTCATGATGTGCCCATGCACATTCGCATCACTCTGTTCAACATAACAGAGGATCCCTATTTCAACTCAGTTTGAAATAGCAACAATGTTATCACTGATCTATAGCGCGAGTAGCAGCTCATAGATAATCCTAACACTATCTGGACAACATACTAGACTCGAACTAGACTTCACAGTTGAACTTGACAAAGAAGATAACTTACCCCTGCCGGAGACAAAGATAGCTGACTCCCGATCACTCGCTCTGCTTCACAATATCTTGCTGCTTCTTCGTTGTCAAAGATTCCAATATGAAGTGAGGAGAGGAAAACTTCGCTATTTATTGGGTTTAGGACCCTTCCCAAAGATATATTTTAACTTTAAATTCCAATCCACCCACGCACAGTTCTACGTCACTTTTACTGCCACTTTGTTTGGGTGGAGGGCTATGTCTGGCTATGAGGTCATAGCTTGACCCAAGGAGGGCAGAGAGTGGACATTATGCCCAAATTTGGCAAGTAAAAGTGGAGAATGTGACCGGAAGGATTGGACCTCCTGAATGACGCAGGGTGACTCATTTTCCAGAAAATGTATTTTTGTTACTTTTTGTTTTGATTTTTCATTCTTAGAAATCTTTCTTTCTCTTTGTTTTAACAAAAACCACAATGTTACACTTATGAGTCCCCTACTTTCCACTATCAAAGCAGATGCTCACACGCACACACCTGTGCGAACACACTAAGGCATAAACACCAATTTTTGTACAGGTACCTTAGTCCTGTAACAAATGGTGCAGTGCTCACAGATTGCTTTTTCAATCTGAGTAATTGTTGATAATTAGGTGATCCGAGTATCCTCTTGGATCACCTTCTGTATCTTACTGATTCTTTCTTTCTTTATTCTTCTTCTTAAACACCAACTTTTGTACAAGTACCTTAGTCCTGTAACAAGTGGTGCAGTGCTCACTGATTGCTTTTTCAATCTGAGTAATTGTTGATAATTAGGTGATCCGAGTATCCTCTTGGATCACCTTCTGTATCTGTACTGATTCTTTCTTTCTTTATTCTTCTTCTTCTTTATTTCTTTTTCCTCAAATATTGTGCAGAGGTTAACTCAAAAAGTCCTTTGACTATCACTTTCAAACTTATACCATATAACTTATGTATCATGTCCCAAGGACGACAGATCTAATGTATCTTGATCAGTCAACCGTGATGTCATTATCTGAAATCACATTCACATTCATATCTCATTAATAGAATAGAATTTCTCAATGAAATTTACATCTCATATAGTTGAAGTCAAGCTCTATAGATTCATTTCATAAAATTTGACAGTGTTCATAGTAAAAGAGCGTGTAAGCGCGCGTTGAAATTTTAACATGCTCCAATTGAACTCAAAATTGTTTTGCACACGTTTCAGGTCATTTGAAGCATTTCATAAAGAATTGATGGACCGCGAGCGCATATACGCACACGCAGCTCATATGCAATAGAAATTTCCGGTTTTTTTCACATGAATCAGATGTCTAAGATATCAAGAAATAATTCTACCAAGTTTCAAGTCAATCCGACTCAATATGATGTAATACGGACCAGTCAAAGTTGAAATTCTGCGCGTGCGTCAATGGCGATATACAGTGCAAATATGCAAAAAAACTGCCAATGTCTAATCCAATTTTACTCGTCAGGATGGACGGTGACCCCCCATTGTCTTTAGATATATTGAAAGCAGGTGAGCTGTAGATATCATTTCATGGGTGCTTGATGCTTGTAAGATGATTAAAAGATATCAAATTCCTCAATGAAATTAAAAAAAGTGAATTTTCAAAATGACGTCCTCATTTTTCAAGTTCACTCGAGTGTATCTCACTTATCCTTGGCCCATTTTCACCGAGATTTCAGTATGTCGTAGCTTGTTGAATGATCTTTTTGCTACGTAACCTCAGCATATTTTGATTGGATAACGTCATCACTTCGAAAAAATCAATTGAAAGTAACTTGGTCAATTTGACCAGTTTGTGTGTTATCTCTATGGGAGGGCATTTTTTCTGGAAATGAAAATTGACATGACTGTCTTTATCAAGCACTAGCTCACTATACCCTTCTGTGAATTTCTCCCAGATTTTAATATGTTGAGGCTGACACTTTTGGCTATCATTAGAGTGCCCTTCGTTCTTTCATACGATGTCACGATCACGTAGAAAAACTTGGTTGAAACTGGCACTTGGCTTTGATATAGCGTCATTGTGCTTAATACACATAGTCTGGTAGGAATGGGGGTCCCCATGCACCCTCCGAACACATATTTTTAACTTACTTTTTTGTAACCCTTAGGGTGTCTAGTTAATGAATTTTTTTGTTCCGAAGAAAAAATCGTGTCCCATGGGGGTCATTGGCGGCCATCTTGGCAGCCATCTTGGATTTTCAGGGAAAATCATTAATTTCCATATCTTTTGAACTACACAGCATAAAATTACAAATAAATCATTTCTTCAGAGTTAGTACGGCATGAGGAATCGTTTGAGATAGTTATTTACATGATTAAAGCAAGTTTCATACAAGAAAAGTCCAAAAAAGCGAGAAAAACCAGTGTCGTTTAGTCTAGAAATTGCCCAAATAGTCCATATACATACACGACAATCTCATACCTCATAAGAGTGACTAACCACTTTGTCTTAACAGTCTGGTAGGAATGGGGGGGGGGGGGGGTTCCCATGCACCCTCCTTTTTGTATCTCTTACGGTGTCTATTTGATAACTTTCTTTCCAAGTAAAAATCGTGTCACATGGGGATAATTGGCGGCCATCTTGGATTTGCGAGGAAAATCGTTAATTTCTATAACTTTTGAACTTTCCAACATACAAGGACAAATTAAACATTTCTTCAGTGTAAATGTGGCATGAGGAATCGGTTGAGATGGTTATTTACATGATTAAAACAAGTCTGATACAAGAAAAGTCCAAAAAATGCGAACAAACAGTGTCGTTTACTCTAGAAATTGCCCAAATAGTCTATTTATATATATATATATATAACAATCTCATATCTCATAACAGTGACTAATCACTTTGTCTATATAGTCTTGTAGGAATGGGGGATCCCCATGTACCCTCCTTTTTTGTATCCCTTAGGGTGTCTATTTAATGATTTTTTTTTTTTTTTTGGGGGGGGGGGTTCCAAGTAAATCCCAAGTAAGTCCCATGGGGGTCATTGGCAGGCATCTTGGATTTGCGAGGAAAATCTTTAATTTCTATTACTTTTGAATTTCACAACATACAGGGACAAATATAACATTTCTTCAGGGTAAATGTATCATGAGGAATCGATTGAGATGGTTATTTACATGATTAAAGCAAGCTTTATACAAGAAAAGTACAAAATGTGAAAAATTTAGTGTTGTTTACGCTGTAGAGTACCCAAATAATCCATATAGTACATACATAACAAACTACTTCAGAAAAGTGACTTAACACTTTTTCTTTAGATCATAGCTCAAATATGGTGTTTTGCATCAAAAAACATTCAACATAATCCCCCCCAAAAAAAAAAAAAAAAAAATTAACTCCAAGCATTTCGACGCCTCACTTGTTGAAATCAAATGAAGAATGTAAGCACTATGGCAATTCATATGCAAATACCCCTAAAAAATAGCAGATCAAAAAAGGTTAACATACAAATTTCGATAACAACATGTGAAAGTGACTCATCGACAAAAATAAAACCTAAAATGAAATTGAACACTTCTTTTGCGAGCATTCTATTTCATTTAATTTTGGATTTTAAGAGTTCCAGTTGGGGTACTTTCATGAAAGCAATCACTCTGCCAAAATGCTCTGTCGATTCAACATTTTAGGTGCCAAAATGTTATCATTAAAACTTATTTAAGATTAAGTTAAAAGTGGTTCATTCAGAAGTATTTGTTTGAAGCCTTCCGGTCTGAAAATAAACATATGAATTTCACTTGACAGCCAGAAATCCACTCAGTGAATAGAGACTGCTATATCAGTGTGGATTGCGGCAACTGATTTTGGAATATGCATACGAATCGCTATTGTGCTTACATTCTGTATTCTATTTCAACAAAAGAAAGTTGAAATTGTTTGAAATTAACTTTTCTTTCAAATTCTTTTAAGTTGTCTGATACAAGACACAATATTTAAGCTATGATCAAAAGACAAAGTGGTTAGTCACATTTTGTGACTTGTGTATATGTTTCCCATGAAGTATGGAATTAACATTTATCGAGAAAAGTAACACAATATGACTTCACTTTGTCAAAAGTGTTCTGAATTCTCATCCTGTGCAATTATACAAACCACAGAAGCGGTAAGCGATATGTTAGCTTTTGGTTTCACACTTCTGTACTTTCCAGTCATCATTAAAACGATCATTGTAATCAATGACTGGCTGCTCCTCTTCATCCTCCTCCATCTATGCAGTAATTTTCTGAAGCAAGTCAATGAGGGAATTGGGAAGGATAGGGCCAGTTTACCACACTGGCTCCATGATACCGAAGGCTGTCTTCTGCCGCCCTTGTCCAGGATCAAAGGGGTTAGCGCACCAGAAGATTGGCTGGTCAGCTCGCTTAAAGATGGCAAGGTGGTGGTTCACACGTTGAAAGTGTTGGATAAGGTAGCCTCTGCCAGGTGGGAGCATGGAAAAATCCACCTTGGATTTGGTCATCAGTTGCTCGCCCTCTCCCACCATCTGCTTCAGCATGATGCTGCGGGCACCATTAATAGACTTCTCCCGGGCATTGCTATACATTTAAGGCATGTGAATGCTTCAATGTCATCTGTCACATCTGGCTCCACAGACCACCCATCATCAAGATTTCTGAGGAAAAAAACATAGGCACATTATCAAGTCATATTTTAAGATTTCAGTAGTGTTTATTATGATATAATACTGTGCAACTTACTAGATTTCAGTAAAATATTTTTTGAAATTATGATATCAGACTAATCTCACCTGAATGTTGTGTCGTACATTGGGTGGCTTTGTAGATTCTTAGGGGTCCAACTTTGCCCAACCCTTGAAGGCACTTAATTGTTACATCTTCCGCGGTTAACACATATAGTCCAAGTATTGTGGTAAAGCTCCCTTTGATTCTGTATTCCAGTTCACTGACATTCAAAATCTGGCAATACTTGACACTCCGTTTATTAAGGAAGATACTACATTGTAGAAGTGAGGGGGATGAATTAAGCATGGAGCAAGGGGATCAAGAAAATGTCTGTGTCTAGAGTCCTCACCAAAGCTACCTTGTACGCAAACTTAGCGGCGCACTTGAGGTATGTTCTAGAGCACGACCCTGGTGTCCGTCTCCTCCTGGTTAGACAGCCGCTCATGGATATCGCATATCGTCTCCTGGAACACATCATTGTGTAAACAAAAGGAATGTAACAGCAATCACATTCTCTGAAGCTTAAGTGATTCATGTTACATTCTTTCTATTCACACAATGATGCGTCCCAGGAGACAATAAGCTCTGTCCATTAGCTGCTGTCTAACCAGGAGATGGACACCAGGGTAGTGCTCTACCTCGAGTATTCCACTAATCTTGGGTACAAAGCAGCTGTGGTGAGGACACCAGACACAGACATTTTCTTGATCTTCTTGCACCATGCTTACTCCGTCACCCTCACTATCTTCCTTGATAAACGGACTGTCAAGCATTGCCAGATTTTGAATGTCGGTGAACTGGCGTACAGAATCAAAGGGAGCTGACTACTGTACCACAATACTTAGACTACATGTGTTTACCGGGGAAGATGTATTAAGTGCCTTCAAGGGTAGGGGCAAAGTCGGACCCCTTAAGAATCTACAAAGCCACCCCATGTACCATACAGCATTCAGGTGAGAGTAGTCTGATATTATAATTTCAGCAATATTTTACTGAAATGTGGTAAATTGTATACATTATAATAAACACTGCTGAAATCGTAGAACATAACTTTATAATGTGCCACTGTTTTTGCCCCTCTCATAAATCTTGGTGATGGGTGGTCTGTAGAGCCAGAGGTGACAGATAGATTGGAGCATTCACATGCCTAATGTATGACCATGAGGCCTGGGAGAAGTCTATTAACAACAGCATCATCCTGAGGTAGATGGTGGGAGATGGCGAACAAATGACGACCAACTCTAAAGTGGATTTCTCCATGCTCCAACCTTTAAAAGACAACCTTATCTCACACATTAAATGTGTGACCCATCGCCTTATCATCTTAAAGAGAGCTGACCAACCAATTTTCTGGTGCTCTGTATATGACCCCTTTGATCATGGACAAGGATGGCAGAAGACAGCCTTCTGTATCATGGAGCCAGTGTGGTCAATTGGCCCTATCTTTCCCACCTCCTTCATTGACTTGCTTCAGAAAATTACTGAGGATATGAAGGATGATGAAGAGGGGGAGTCAGACATTGATTACGATGATGGTTTTGTTAATGACTAGAAATTACAGAAGTGTGAAATGGAAAGCTGACATATCGCTTACCGCTTCTGTGGTTTGTACAGCCACTCAGGATGAGAATTCAAAATATTTTTAGCAAAGTGAAGTCATACTGTATTACTTTATTTTGTCAGTATACGTTAATTCTGTACTTCATGGAAAGCGTATACACACATCACAGATGTAACAAATCATTTTGTCTTTTGATAATAGCTTAAATGTTGTGTCTTGTATCAGACAACTTTTAACAGAATTTGAAAGAAAACTTAATTCCAATCAATTTGAACTTTCTTTTGTTGACTTTGAATACAGAATGTAAGCACAAAAGCAATTCATGTGCAAATATCCCAAAATAAAAGTAGCAACAATCCACATTGATATAACAGTCTCTATTCACATGGTAGATTTCCGGCTGTCAAGTGAATTTTTTCTCTTTGTTTCTGACAATAAGCTTTAAAAAGCTCATATGAAAACATTTTGGCACCTAAATTTTTGAAATCGACTGAACATTTTGGCAAAGCGATCGTTTTAAATACAAAATGAAACGAAATTGAACGCCAACTTATACCCCTTTCATAAACTCAACATTTGGTCGTAAAATCGGAGCGGGGAAAGAATAATGCGCTTTATTTCGACCCTTCTATTATCCGTATAATAGCAGCATCGGGACCAGATTTGGAGTTTATGAACGCAAACCCAAATAATGCAGATAATTGCCGGGGTGCGGTCAAACGTCACCTGTCTTTCCCACAGGAGGGACGTGTGCAGTCACCATGACGATTATCCGCCTTTTTCAGGACGGGCGCTCGTAAAAATAATGCGGATTATTTTCAGAGTTTGTGAACGCATTTTTTATTGAATTGTCCGCATTATTCTTATTCTTAAGGGGTAAAAGAGTGTTAAATTTCATTTCAAGTTTTATGTTTGTCCGTTAGTCACTTTCACGTGTTGTGATCAACATTATTATCATGTGTGACCTCCTTTGACCACTTATTTTAAGAGTATTTGCATATGAATTGCCATAGTGCTTACATTCTTCATTCGATTTCACCAAGTGCGGGGTCACAATGCTTGAAATTAATTTTCTCTTCAGATTCTATTAAATGTTTTTGATACAAAACAAAATAGGCCTATTTGGGCAATGATCAAAGGACAAAGTGGTCAGTCACTCTTGTTTATAGGTATACAATTTTTCATGTATGTAGCATGAAATATTTTGGCAATTTCCAGAGTAATGACACTTAATTTTTTCATATTTTTGGACATTTCTTGTATTAAACTTGCTTTCATCAGAACTTGCTTACATCATGTGAATGACCATCTCAATTGATTCCTCATGCTGCGTTTCTTCTGAAGAAATGTTTTATTTGCCCCTGCATGTTGTGTATAGTTCAAAAATTGAACTATTTGGGTGCTTTTCGGTGTAACCGACACTGGATTTTTCATATTTTTGGACTTTTCTTGTATCTGACTTGTTTTAATCATGTAAATAACCATCTCAACCGATTCCTCATGCCATATTTACCCTGAAGAAATGTTTTATTTGTCCTTGTATGTTGGAAAGTTCAGAAGTTATAGAAATTAATGATTTTCCTCGCAAATCCAAAATAAAATGATTTATTTGTCCCTGTATGTTGTGTAATTCAAAAGTTAAACTACTTGGGTATTTTTCGGTGTAAATGACACTGAAATTTTCATATTTTTAGGCTTTTCTTGTTTCAAACTTGCTTTGATCATGTAAACAACCATTTCAATCGATTCCTCGTGTCACATTTACCCTGAAGAAATGCTTTATTTGTAATTCTGTGCTCTGTAGTTCAAAAGTTATGGAAATGAATGATTTTCCCTGAAAATCCAAGATGGCTGCCAAAATGGCCGCCAATGACCCCCATGGGACACGATTTTTTCTTGGGAACAAAAAAATTCATTAACTAGACACCCTAAGGGTTACAAAAAAGTAAGTTAAAAAAAATGTTTTTGGAGGGTGCATGGGGACCCCCCATTCCTACCAGACTAACAGAGCCTATGGGGGATGAAATAGCTCAGCGGATAGCGCATCAGACTTTTAATCTAAAGGTCCTGTGTTCGAGGCTCGTCCCTGCCATTTCTTTTGCTTTTTTACATCCCTTATATTTTTTATTTTTTTTTGTAAGTCTAAATATTCACCCTTCCTAACTTTATCTTTCTCTGATCCTTTTTTCTCCTTCAAATTTCTATACAATACCTTAACTTTTTCTTTATTTTTCTTTCTTTCTTCCACTTTCTGTGCTATAGATCAAGAACAACTAGTCCTATCAACCCCATATTTTGCACATGTTTAGTTCATGTCACGAACATCATTTCATAAAATAACAACTACTTCCTCCGTCTTGGGTAGGTGAATTAGGGTCAAAGGTCAAAAGTGTTTCATCTATATCTTGGTGAATACATGTCCTACCTTTCCCACATTTTGTACACGTAAGGACCATTTTGCAAGAATCATTTCACAAACTACCAACTTTTTGCTCAGATGCCATTTTGGCTGTGTTAAGTGGGGTCAAAGGTAAAAAAACTTCATTCTGTAACCTCATTAGTGTATTATGCTATGGTATCACCGCCATATTTTGCACACACATGGGCCTCAATAGGTGGATCATTTTGTAAAATAACGACGCTTTGGTCGTACGCAATTTTGGCTGTGCAAATGAGGTTCAAAGGTAAAATATTCTTTATTTTGTATCTTGCTTACTAAATGCTCTATTGGGGCCAGAGTTTCATGGGCCATGTTACCTGGATCATTTCATAAAACAATGACTTTTGACTCAGATGCCATCTTGGATGTGCGAGGTAGGGTCAAGGGTCAAGAATACTTTGTTTTGGTAATTACATGCCTTATTACTTCCACATTTTGCACACATTTAGCCCATGTCATCTGGATAGTTTCATGAAAAACAACTTTCTGATCAGACGCCATCTTAGCTTTCTGAAATAGGGTCAAGGGTCAAACAAATTTCGTCCTCTATCTTGGCAAATACATGGCATATTGCCCCCATATTTTGCACAAATATATAGACCTTGTCAAGAGGATCATTTCATATATGTAGATAATCTTTTTTTTTTTCAGATGCCATATTGCATATAAAAATGAGGTTCAAAGATACAAAATATTCATTTTGTCTCTTTGTTAGCATAATATGCTCTTTCCATTTTAAATCTGTAGGCATGACAGGTTTGATTTCAGTATCTTCAATGAGAATCTCAGCAATCCTTTATTTCCAAATATATTGGATCACCTTATTTGTCAGGATTGCGATCGCCCTTCGTCCGGCGTCCGGTGTCCGTCGTGCGTCGTGCATAAACTTTTTACATTTTCATCTTCTTCTTGAAAACCCCAAGACCGATTTTCATCAAACTTGGCAGGTAGCATCCCTAGGGAGGTTAGGAACTCAATTTGTTAAAATGAACACCATGCCCCACCTAGGGGGCCCCCAAGGGGGCCCAAACCCCCCAAAATTAAGGAATCTGTAAAAATCTTCTTCTCTATCAGAACCAGAAGTGATAGAGCTAAGTTAATACTTTGAGTTAGTACATTGATGACTGCAGTTTCATGTTTGTTCATGGCAGAATGAGGGTGCCCCCCTTGGGACCCAGGGGAAGGGGTTGGGAAGGTCCAAATGGGGGCCTGAATTGTACATTTTCATCTTCTTCCTGAAAACCTCATGATGGATTTCCATCGAACTTGGCAGGTATCATCCCTAGGGAGTCAGGATCTCAATTTATTAAAATGGGCACCATGCCCCACCCAGAGGGCCCCAGGGGGCCCCAATCCCCCCCCCCCCCCCCAAATTAAGGAATCTTAAAAAATTTGGGCCCTTCTTGTACATTTTCATCTTCTACTTGAGAATGCCTGGTCAAATTTTAGTAGAGCTGTGAATAATTTAGATTAGTGACTGCGTGAAAGGTGAACTTGCGATACTCAGGGGGGTCTTGACCTTGCCCCCCCGCGGCCCTTGTCAATACAGTGTATCTCTTTGGCATGACGGTCTTGATGCAATTATTTCTGAATCCTTCTTTTTTTTTTTCGTATGTATTACTTTGAGGTCCAAGCATTTCCGCACATAGCATGAATCACCTTGCACAATTTCAGGCTTAACTCTCCCACTCTTTTTCGATTCGATTTTATCTGGTGTCAATTATCATTGTTGTTAGTAGATTTGTAAGTTATGTGTATATAATTGTATATTCTCTTGTCCGTAATGTTGAAAAATATTATTGATGTTATTTTTTATTGAAAATGTTGAAAAAAAAATGTTATTCATGATATTATTTTGAATAAAATATGATTCAAAATGTCGCAATAAAAGCAACAAAACAAACAAACAAACAATTTCTTTAATTTGTATTCTGAAACCCAGAGTGTTTCATGTATACTCATTTAGTAAATATAAATCATATATTTCACTCAAATTATGTATTGCTTATCTAGATATTTGAAGTTATTAGCAAAGATCAAGGGGACTCCTTTTTATGCCTCCGCCACGAAGTGGTGCCAGAGGCATTATGTTTTCGGGTTGTCCGTCCGTCTGTTTGTCATTGATTAAAAGAAAAAATCGGATCACCTAATTTGTCAGTGTTGACAAATTCTAAGTCTAGTTTTCTTTCTTTTTCTTTGCCTCAAAGGTCAAAAGGTCAAAGATCAAGTGAAAGTGCTGAACTAACTTTTTCCTCCATATCTCAGAAGTGGCTCAAGTTATCTTGAAACTTACTATGTATTTATGCATGTTGTGCCTGACAGTGATTAGGCCCTATCCTATGAATTTTAGGGTCAAAGGCCAGATGAAAATGGTAACAATGAACTTTTCATTATAGAAATTGCACTTTTTCTCCATACTTTGAAAATTACTCAATGCATAAAGTATGAATGGGTCAAAGTCAAGTTAAAGTCCTTAAATCCCCAAGTACATGCTCTCCTGTTCATCCAATTAAACCTAGGTCAAGGAAGATGAACATTCAACACATTTGTGACAAACTTGTCATTTTAATATTTTGCCAATTTTGTGAAACTGTAATCACACATTGTCTACATGTACTATAGACCTATTAGGAAAATTGTGCATTATGGCAGAGGCATACCAGTCGCCTTAGCGACATTTCTAGTTTGTAATGTTCATTAATCAAGGCTAACCTGGGAACTCATGATTATTCATATATCTTATATTGCCAGATTGGATGTAATATGGAACAAAGCTAGAAACAAAAATCACTTTAAAAATGAGCAAATTCGATGGGGCGAAGGTGTCATTGCTTTACTGCTGTCTCATTGGCCTGAACACAAACTCTCCACTTGTTCATGTATACACTTTGTTTGCATGAATTTATGTAGATTTGTAATTATTAGTGGCAAGTATTATTCCTTTGAAGGAGAGTTGTAGTTACTGTGTATTGAGCCAAATATGTCATTTTTTTTACCTCCGCCAAGGAGGTTGTGTTTTTGCCAGCGTTGATTGGTTGGTTTGTCTGTGTGCAAAATGACTCAAAAAGTTGTGAACTGATTTGGATGAAACTTACAGGAAGGTTAAAGTAGACATTCAAAGAGATCATTAGATTCTGCAATTTAGGCATCATTAGAAAGCTCAGAAGACATAGAAGGCAATGGAATTTTGTTACCTCGCTTTTGCGTTGCTAGAAAGAAGTAAACGCTCACGAAAAACTGCGGTTTTCTGGAGCCTGATAAGGGCCAATTCGTCAGGAAAGATGCCCGTTTCGCCTGACGTCACGCACTGGATTTGCGGACTCTGCCCGGTGAATGTGTGTACAATGTTAACGGAGGTACAACCCGATTCCTTTGCATTTTATTTCCTTATGTAAAAGTCGAATTGAATGAAATATAACTTTTCATGGTTTAATAGTAATGAAGAAACATTTCTCTCTCGATTTTTTGTAATTCTTACAGATATTTTCGTCAATATTCAGGAATTCAAGCTACTTAGGTAATCTTATTTTTCTTACGTTTGTAATGTTACCGCGTTCAAGTTTCGCTGGTCATATAAAGCGTTTAATTGGAAATCACGGGGATGTCCGTGACAGGATTGATAATCTAAGACATGGTGATGTTGACAATAACAAGCAGACTTACGAAAAATGGCGAAATATCAAAATAGGAGAGATTTTAAAACGAGGATCGAGATAACTTGTGCAGCCCAGTCTCGTAGCTCGCGATCGCTCGCATGCAATGTATGTACTTGTATTAATCCGCGGTGAAGTGGCTCTACTGCTCCGATCCGCATTGGTAGCCGCTCGCCGCACCACCATCCTCACTGCCTGCGTGCCTGGCCTGTTACGTGATTAGCAAGTCATGGAAGTACTTTCACTGGCGTAGGAATTTAGACGTGAACTACTCGTACTTGCCATGCTTTGCATGACCACATGTGTTTGTTTACGTTTGTGCCCGATAGGGTCTAACCAGGGAGGTGGGAAGAGAAGGAGTGGTGGAATCTTCGACATCGACAAGGTTCGGTGTTTTCGCAAGTAATTACATCACTGCTTCACCAGTGTGCACTCGCTCGTAAAACTTCCGTAAATGACATCTGCTAAGATAGCTATCACGCCATTGCGCCTGCCCAGTTGCTGACCTCAAACCGGTCAGACCAAGGAGGTACCTTGCTTTGAATGCTGTGACTATGGTAAGGTCTAATAGCAGGGCGGACATAAGCACTTCCCGATTGCTCGGGCAAGTGAAAATCAAAGTCGTAAAAGTGTTCTGAACAAGGAGAAAAATGCTTGCCCAAATCGGGCAGACAAAAAATTTTGAAGCCACCTTCTTTCTCCACATTTTCCCTTCAACAAACCCATGAAATCATGCACACGCAAGCCCAAAACTAACAACTGTTTAGCGATGTCACGATTTCAACAACTGTTGAACACTGACTTACTTGAAGAAGCCCGGGTATTGCATTGCGATGCCACATCAACGCTCATCGATATCGAACAAAGTTAGTTTTTATTCCAAAACGATGTATTAGCCTATTTTGGAAGTAAAAAATAGCGGTAGCAGAAAAACTGTGCCATTTTCTGCTCGCCGTTAGCTACCTACAGGTTAACCGCAGCAGCGACCCCATGAATAACGGTAAGATTCAGCCCCGTACGGTGCTGAAATTAATGTCAGATATTTAATTTTGCGTTCGGAAATGAATAAGGATAACATTCGGCACAGGAAGATGCTAAAGTAAATGTCGAATGATCCCTTGTAACGTTCGGAAATGAATAACAATAATATTCAACTTCGTATGATGATTAGATAAATGTCGGATGTTTGTCTTTACTTTCGAAAGTAAATAGCAATAACATTCGGCTCCGGAAGATGCTAAAATAAATGTCAGATTATTGCTTTTACGTTCGGAAGTGAATAGCAGTAATATTCTGCTCCATATCACAATGCTGAACTGTCGGATGTTTGCTTAAGATTTCGAAATGAATAACAGTAATATTTAGCTGCGTTCGATGGTAAAATAGTTATTAATGTTTGATGTTTGCTTTGACGTTTGGAAATGAATAATAATAGTATTCAACTCCGTACGATGATAAAACAAATGCCGGAATTTTGCTTTTACATTCGAAAGTGAATAGCAATAACATTCAGCTCCGGAAGATGCTAAAATAAATGTCGAATGATCCCTTTGACGTTCGAAAATGAATAACAATAATTTTCAACTCCATACGATGATTAAATAAATGTCGGATGTTTGCTTTAACTTTCGAAAGTAAATATGTATAACATTCGGCTCCAGAAGATGGCAAAATAAATGTGAGATGATTGTTTTTACGTTTGGAAGTGAATAGCAGCAACATTCTGCTCCATATGATGCTAAAATAAATGTCGGATATTTGCTATAACATTTCAAAATGAATAACAGTAACATTCAGTTGCTTTTGATGGTAAAGTAAATGTCTGATGTCTGCCTTGACGTAAAAAAAAAATGAAAAAGCATTATAATATTCGGCTCCGTGCGATTTAGAGTCTCGATGTACGATGAATGACGGCGCCGGTTTAGACACAAAAGAAAAAAAAAATGTGGAAAAAGAAGAGATAATTAAAATTGTACTTCCTCACGGCTCATTCTTCCACCCTGTCAGTAGCAATTCACTTCGTAGAACCAAGTAGCTATGCTCCGTGGTAGAACAGTATACGAAATTCACAGATTACGTGTGGCGAACATTACTCGTACAGTATTGAGTTTATGTTCATCCATTATTACTACAAACAAAAACATGCATAGAGAGCGAGTGATGTCTTGCGTAGAACGTCGAGGGAGCATTGAGCTGGCGCACATGTTCGAAGTACATGTGTACGTACAATAGTACATGTTCCCATACACACACGTGTTTACGCACAGCTCTCACTAGACCGAGGAACAAATCATAGCACGAACACTACCACACACACGCAAACACACACAACGCAGTGCGAACCACGTGCCAGCACAGTGCATGAACGGCTGAGACAGCTAGCTGAGAGTGAGACGTACCATCCAGCTTGCTGTGACCGGATCTACTTTTTGAAGGCACGGAACCGAAATGCGGACAAAAAAGTCTGAAAGAAATCTCTTTTATGCGCTGCTAGCATTCACAAATTTCATACTTTATGAGGATGAAATGTAAGGAAAAACTCTGAACTACAAGGAGACATGCAAGAAAACTGCTAATAAACTAAAAATAATTGGACTTCCTAGGCTCCTAAAAACAACACTGAAAACAATTCACGGTAGTAGTCTATGGAGCGAACGTGTACTTTCAGAGTACGAATCCAGTGCGTGACGTCATCTGGAAGGGGTATCGGCAGACCGTTCATCAGGGCATTTCGGGTTCACTTTTTCGCCTGATTTCAATAATTAATAAAAAATAGTTGGGATTGTTCTTTTCTCTCGATATTTTGTGTACACCTAGAACAGATGTTCAAATTCAATATTGTATTATCAAATTTGTGTTTCGTGCTCTTTGAATTTCTACTTTAATAATGACACAAGGAACAGATGATTGAATTTTGGTGGTGATCCGGGAATTTTTATGAAATTTTGAAGGATTTTTTAATCTTTTGGCAGCTAGGTAGGGTAACTTTGGAGTTCAAGCTGAGCGTAATTGAGGTTTGCATATGCACACTAATGTGCTTGCTCTACCCCGGCAATGCGAGGGGCAGCTGGAAGCTGATGACATAAACAAAAGGCTCCTATATTGGGAAATGAGGTGATTTTCAGCATGCATAGTGATGGAAATCACTGATTTCTATGGAAGAACAAGATAAGTGGTGGAAATGAACTGCTTGATGGTCCAAGGTCTGTCCTCTCAGAGTGCTTTTCTAGTTGTTATGTTGATCTACTTACCAAGTTGAGATGACATGTTTACTTTATTACACATATACCATATCTAATTTGCATACATTGATAATGCTGCTGCCAACTATTTGCTATTATGGCAACCAACGATACTTTTGTGAAAACATCAGAAACCTTTCATTCTTTTTCATTTTGTAATTTTATTCTATTCATTTAAGACCTGTTGATGCAGAGTGACTGAGTGTTTAGCTTTGGTACTGATTTGCCAGTGACATTTGATTTTAACCAATGATGAACATACAATGTGTGTAAAGGGTACTATATACAAATTGCATATTGCAATCAAGTTTTCATGCTGTGGATCAGTGTAGTGTAGGGTATCTAGTGAGATTGATGATCTTGTGTCAATGTGCAAGTGATTGATTCAGCCACAAACATTTGATATGACATTAAAAGGCTGCTTTTCACAAAAGAATTTTTGTTTCTACTATTCATGCTGTAGTCTACTATTCTGTGTGCTCAAGCCATGTGCTGGGTTCGACATAGTATAGTTGATGTGAATATTACACAGAACAAGAGTGGACACTTTCCTTGATTATCTTAGCCAGTTGTGATAAATCCTGCATAATTTTAATACTATTGTCTGTGTGATTTCCTTTCATTCAACTTTTGTGTCATTTGCTCTTTTGATGTTTTGTCTTCTGCAGGTGATAGTTTAAGTCATGGGAGATGGATTGCATTTTTAAGCTGTCTGGTGACTGGTCTCATCCTAGGTGTAGTTATTACCCTTGTTGTCATACATAGGAAGGAGCTAATGAAGATCTTCTGGAGAGGATGCATATCAAGTGAGTGATGCATGTACTTCTTTAAAGGGGCATAGTCCCGGTAGTGTAGATGGCGCTGTTGATGATACTGCCGATCACCGTTAGCATTGATACGAAGATTACCGAAGTTGAGCTGTCATCAAGAGTAAAATGCATAGGTGTTGCTAAGTAACGTTGCCTTCATTGTCTTCTTTGCGCATCGCGCAGTCTGTAGCAATGCCAGGGTGCATGCATATGTGCTCGTCATTATGACATCACAAAAAAGTTTGCTAAAGCTGTCATCCCCCTCAGCCGAATCATGAGCCTGACTACAGTGAATCAGACTTCTTCGGACTCAGGGGAAGTGGGCCAAAGCATAAGCGCCAAAGAGGAGTCGATAGCATAGGTCTCTATAGGAAACTTGCGCCGTGCGCCCGCGTACGCACTTGACTAAAACACCGGGACCATGCACCTTTAAAAGTCGAGGCACCCTCTTTTGATACAAAATGCATATCTTAAACAGGTATTGCTTGTTGTTGCTGCCAATTGCAATTAGATGGTTAGGTAGAAGTATTCCCTGCATTCTTTGCCCAAACCAGCATTGCATCTGCTTGATCTATGTTACATGATATTTGTATGAGATATTTGAAAGGACTAGGAGATGCTGCAAAACTTCAGATATCTTCCAATGCCACAAAACTTCAAGGGAAATTTAAATTTAAAGAGTGAGAGAGAGAGAGAGAGAGTTTCCATTTATCTCTGCTAATTATCATTTGACATACCGGTAATCAATCTGCAGAAATGGGAGGATAGGGTTTGGAAGGGGGAGGGATTGCTACTGCTATAATTCAGGCAGCCATTCTCTTTCCATTGGCAAGCTCCAAAATTTACCGGTACCCATGTGAGAATTAATTCACCAAGAGATGTAGAACAATATGACATTCTCTAGTGAGTTTCTGGAAGTCCAAAAAGGATATATGGTATGTGACTGAGCTACCATCACAGGGAAGGGGATGAACCAATTAGATCACAGCATGATTGGATGACAGTGATTCGAAATATGCTTGGGAAAATGATGACATATGAGTATACTTCAAAAACTGTAGAATTTGAAACAGATGCCTTTTAGCTGTGGCATTCTGTGCCATTCTGTGGCATCTCGGCATCAATACTAGCTACAACGATGAAGAAAAGGGGAAAGTTTATGGATGAAAGCCTTTTGGATCTTAGATATGAATACAGAACTATTGTTGGTGCTGAATATGTTTGAAACTTCATTGCATAAATTACTAGCTAACATAAATTATCCTTACATGTAGAGTTTCAATTACATGGAAAAGGTGATGTGTATCTCTAGGACTTGATAAGTACTGACACTTTGTTTCTGTAATGTTTTTACCTTCCAATAGGATGTCCTATTAGGCAAAATGAAGAGCAACCAGCTGAAGAGGAAGAGCAGCTAGCTGAAGAGAAAGAGCAGCTAGCTGAAAAGGGAGAGCAGCTAGCTGAAGAGGAGGTCTAACAAACCGATACTACTGTTTGACAACTCAAGATGATCAGCATGGTGCCCTAGACTGCTCTTCATTTCTTTGCCTCATTGTGGGCCTCGCATTATGTCCTCTCTATCTTTAGCTCACCTGAGCCGAAGGCTCAAGTAAACTATTGCGATGTGCGTCATGCATTGTCCATTGTGCGTCCTCCATTGTCCATTGTGCGTAAACTTTTTACGTTTTCATCTTCTTCTTGAGAACCCCATGACCGATTTTCACAAAACTTGGCAGGTAGTTTCCCTAGGGGGATAGGATCTCAATTTGTTCAAATGGGCACCATGGGTAAATCCCCAAAATTGAGGAATCTTGAAAAATCTTCTTCTCTAGAACCAGATGTGATAGAGCTAAGTTAATACTATGAGTTAGTACATTGATGACTGTAGTTTCAATGGTGGGGGGTAGGGGGTGGGGAGGGGTCCTAATGGGGCCCAAATTGTACATTTTCTCTTTTTTTCTTGAAAATGTCATAATGAATTTTCACCAAACTTAGCAGGGAGCATCACTAGGCATATAGAATCTCATTCCCATGGGTACCATGTCCCAACTGGGGGGCCCCAGGGGACTTAAATTGGGGCCTAAATTGTAAATTTTCATCTTTTTCTTAAAAACCCCGTAATGAATTTTCAACAGACTTGGCAGGTAGCATCCCTTGGAGGATAGAATCTCAATGCCATCAAATAGGCACCATGCTCCATACATGGTGGCCCAGAGGGGGGCCCAACCCACCCCCTGTAAAGAATCTTTAAAGATTTTCTCTAGAACCAGAAGTGATAGTTTTAAGAGTTAAACTAATACAATGAGTCATGAGTCAATGAGTTGACTGTTGTTTCAAGTTTGTTCATGGGCAGAATCAGGGGTGCTACCCTGCCCCCTGAGTCTGCAAGAATGCATGGAAGGTGAACTTGTGATACTCAGGTGAGCACGTGACCCCCGTGTCTCATGTTGTGGAGCCCAGCACAGGTGTGGGGAGACTAAGAGATCGCTTGCCGCGTCTGTCCGTCCGTCATCTGTCGTCCATCTGTAACGCTACAAAAACTTGAATAACTCTCTACTGAGGACTTCAATTTCAATTTCAATCGAACTTGGATGGAAGAGTGGTTATACCAAGGAGGTTCTAGAGAATGGAGTCACAACCGTCTTATTCCCTTTGCTAGATGTTCGAAGCTGCGGCTCAAAAATATTTGAAGCATGTGCCAAACAGGATCTGCCGCACAGATACGAACTTCAAGACAATTGACCCGTGTCTCATTGCATAATCACCAGCCACTTTCAAAGGAAGATATGTCTATGTGGTGGTAATTACTTTTCGCTATCCCTTCTCATAAAATGTAGGTGGTACAGACACGAGGATGCGCGAATAGAAATCGAGCAAAAAATGCTGAAATAAAGATGAAAATTACTTGACTGGGCATATCCGGGCACTATTCTGATATATCTATCAATAAAGAATTAAACTGGAAGATTATTCCATATTATTTTCACTTGTGGAATAAATTAAGTGGAAAAATGATAAAACCAGCTTTCTAGGATGGTACAGTTTCAAACATTTTCACATGATACAGCTCTGATTTACTCTTTTGCGCAAATTTCTGGACGGAAATGACTTTTGTTTTACATGCTTTATCATTAATTGAAATTTCATTTCATTTAATAAATGAATAAGCAAAATATGGTCAACATTATGATAACGTTCCAAAATGAATCTTCAGATTGCTCAGCAAGACGGCGGCTTGGAACATCGATCTTCAAAGGCACAAGTGCACCTGTGGAATTCTTTTGTACATCAATAGAAATCTGACAACTGTTTGAATAATTACAGCCAGTTGAAACTCCATTTATAAAACCTCCTTGGTTATACAAAGTTATACATTTTACCAAACATGAAGGTCACCTCAAGGTCAAGGGTCACAGGCAGGGCTCAATGAACTGTAGGGCCCAGTGTTAAGTTTTTACGGCGCGTTTTGATTATGGCTCATAACTTTTGATCCATGTATCCGTTTGTGGCCAAACTTGGCTGGTTAATGTCCTTTAGGGAGATGAAGGTCATCACAAGGTCAAAGGTCATAGGCGGGTCAGTGAACATCCGGGAGTTATAATAAAACATTAATTTCTTCTATGTGAATGGGTAAGACACATTTTGGCATTTGCCTTGTTGAAGATCTCTTTCTCTATAAAGATTTCCTATATTGGATTACAGCTTGACGTGCTATTTTGATTATTTATGTGTTGTTACGACAAAAATCACTCTGAGAATGATCGCACAAAAGAAACCATCAACTAATGTTCAGGCGGTTTATTAACAGTGATATTGTGGGTACAGACTCGTAATTGATTTTCACATCAGTACAATAATGATCAATAAAAACAATTATAAATCAGTAATAGAATCACATACACGCATTACATGCAATATCCCTGGAAATGTCCAAATACGAGGCTCGATGCACAAATAGTCCGGCAGCCATGGGGGGTAAGATTGCATTTGAATGTTACAGTTTTTTTTTTAATTGATATTGACTGTTAAGACCTTCTATTTTAACAATCCATGCTGGAGCTCTGTCAGCATTGAGCAATTTGAGATGTACGCGAAAATCCAAAATGGCCGCCGGCAGCCATCTTGAAAATGCTATTTATTTACTTTTAACCCTCCCCCCCCCCCCCCCCCCCCCCCCCCCCCCTCTAGTACATCAGAAATGGGCATTGAATGTTTATAGGGATGGAGAATTCAAATCTGAGGTTAGTTTCAGGATATTACTATGTTTTGATGTCTTAAAATAAAATGGCGGCCATTTTTCATGATGGCCCCAATATAAACAGGCTGTACTGTGGACTATGTAGAAACTTGCAAAGACCTGACTTATCATTCAAGTACATTCTGTAATTTTCTCCAACCTGGGGCCACACACTTGAACATACTAGCAAGTCCAAGTTCCAGGAATCCTGGATGACTCACTGCCTCTGTGCATAACATCATTGCCAAAAATAACTGCCAATCACATTGGACTGCAAGGACAGTGCATCACTCAGCCATTATGTAAGCACTTCCTAGAACATTCTGGAATGGGTGAAATCATTCTAGATTGAGTGAGCTATAATGTATTTCCTGTCACATGCATGTACTGTAGCTACATTGTATACCAGATAGAATATTCTCCATTAATCTGGTCAACCTGTGTACATACACATTAAAACAACCATGCACATAGTACATCATACATGTACATACGTTATAACTACTAGTGTGTACATTTGTGACAGTGTACTGTAGCATAAATTGAATTACTCAGCTGATTAGTTGCTACTGTAATTTTGCTGTGATAACTGTTAATGTACTTGAGCTTCTAGCAGACATCCCACTCTATTCACTCCACAGTGCCTTCATGACAGTTTGAGTGACTACATCTCCTTTAGCTGTTATTCCATCTAGATACGTGTGTAGCAGATGCTTTTGAGATTATGGTTTTAGTATTTTCCTGTGTGAGTTGAGCCTAAGTCCATCAGGTCCATCTGAAAAAAGTAATGTTGCATAATTCTGTCATTTTTCTTTTTCAGCTGCATAGATATTACATACATCGGGAATCTCAACACTGTATATCACCCTTGTCAGCCTTGACAAGTGTGAACTTTGAAGGAGTACAAATGTAATCGTTGACCAGCGTAAAATTTACCAAGGGTGATACCATGCGTATGCTTGCCCAGATCAGGGCTCTGTTTTATCAAAAGATAAAATCGATTTTAAATTTCCTTAACACACAAGCTGCCATAGACTTATCATAAAAATTCAACTTTATAAGCAGTTTTAACTGTCTTAATAAAACAGGGCCCAGACCTTAAGTCTCATGCCTCCTGTGTGGGTCTCATTCCCCAACAACCCATCTCACTCTTAATGCCCAGCAATCATTTTCTTACACCCCCAGAAAGAAAGAAAGAAAAAAAATCTGGCAGGTAGATCAGTAATAGATAATAGATGAGCAGCCTGCTTATGCTTAACTGAGTAAGGTAAACTTCTTCCCTGTGCATTTTGTTGGCTAGAGGATACCCATACATGGGTGCATCTTACAGCTATTTTCTCTTCTAAATGAATAATCCAATAAGGTCTCTAAAAATTTTGCCATCTACTAAGTCATGTAAGTCATAGATAGGGGCATACATTCTAGACTTTACCCTTGACCAAAATCTGGGCAAAAAAGTTAAAAATGATGTCTTGCAGGACCATCTTCTATAGGGAATAGACAATAATAATTCAAGTAAAATTGTGTTCTAAATATACATGATTTTGCACCATATTGCACTTATTTCTAATTAAAAAATGAAAAAGCTGAAATATAGCCTACAGTGCCATAATGCATGTAGTGCATTCAGTGTTTATAGTCTGACCATGGAGCTACCAAAAAGGTAGCTCCATGGTCTGACCCTGAATAGAGTGGAGAGAAGGGAAAAGACAAGGGGAAAAGTAACAACATGCATTCATCGGTTAGCGCTGGTGCATATGCAGTTCAAATGCTTTGATACGATTGGTTCCTGTGAAATGAAGTAGGGAGTGAGATGGAAACACATAGGAATTGTAAACTTTGACTTTTCATGTATGTGTCATCAAACTAAAGCATGAAAGTACAAACAGCTTGTAATACAAAATTAATGAGATAGCATCACATTTAACATTTGCCTTTCAGCATGTGATGGGTGTACACTGAATTACATACAGTATACGCATGGTTTGTGTGTGTTTATTACATACTTAATATACTATACAGGGTGGCCCAGAAAGAACGGAATTACATAAGATCTTTAATTTCTGCAATATCGTTGCAAATATGTAATTATTTTGAATACCATTGGAAATACCATTCTTTTTCCAATAGAATAACACCAAGTTCTTTAATTTTGGTTAATGCATTATGATTTTAGGATTAGGATTAGGATTCGATTCTTATGAACCCTTGCAATTTTCAAAATATGATCAGTTTGCACTCTCAGAGATACCGAAACCAGCGAGAATTTCGGCTTGCCATAGAACCAGTAGCGTTCACAATAAGTGGAATGTGGACAACATTTCGCATCGTTGCAATTTTCCAGCTTAACATCTCAATGAGCCCATCAGGTCATCTCATTCACAATGACAATCACACCGTCTGCCTCACATTCCACACATTGTGAACGCTACTGGTTCTATCGAAAGCCGGACATGCGGAATTCTTGCTGGTTTCGGTATCTCTTGAGAGTGCAAAATTATTACATTTTGATGATTGCAAGGGTTCACAAAAATGGTCCTAAAATCATACCGCATTAAACATAATTATAGAACTTGGTATCATTCTATTGGAAAAAGAATAGCCTTTCCAATTGTATGCAAAATAATCTCATTCACAATGACAACGGACAATGACAATCACACCGTCTGCCTCACATTCCACACATTGTGAACGCTACTGGTTCTATCGAAAGCCGGACATGCCGGAATTCTTGCTGGTTTCGGTATCTCTTGAGAGTGCAAAATTATTACATTTTGATAATTGCAAGGGTTCACAAAAATGGTCCTAAAATCATAACGCATTAAACATAATTATAGAACTTGGTATCATTCTATTGGAAAAAGAATAGCCTTTCCAATTGTATGCAAAATAATGACTTATTTGCAACAATATTGCTGAAATTAAAGATCTTAGGTGTTCGGTTCTTTTTGGGCCACCCTGTATATTTGTTTGATTCTAACAAATTTAAATACTAGTGGAAAAATGAGCAAAGAAAATGGGATTCCATCAGGAATCATTGATGTGTAGCAAGAGTGTGTATTCTATCCATATGTATGTATCTCTCTACACTGTATTATCTGTCTATATATATGTACAGTCAACCTCGCGTAAGTCGACATAATTGGGACTGAGCAAAACACGTCGACTTACGCGAATGTCAACTTACGCGTAAGTCGACATTTTGTCGACTTATAAATGAAAATTAATTTCCCCTGTACAGAGTAAGATTTGGATCAAGATGCGGATTGCTACCCATATCTTACTCCTTTTGCCGCCAAAACATGCCTACTGACATGAGTAATAATAATGTTTTAGTTCATGCATAAATCTTGCGCGGGTTAGTAACGACAACGCACAATTCCCAAATCTCTAGAGAGATTTTGAGAGAGCGGGATCAGAAACCTAGGCCCGTTTCTAGACACTTAACATTTTAAACTTGATTTGAAATATCAAAGGCAAATTCCCCAAGATTGCATTAAACTTTGCAATTTAAATTCAAGTGCGTTGCTAGGAAGATATGCGTGTGATTTCGCATGATTCTGTCGAGATTATTTTTCAGTGCTGACTGAAATGAAATATGTGTGATTTCCTTCCCTAAGTGGCCATATTTGTTCTGCTTAAATTTGTATTGCCATACTCTGAAAATATTGTTCTCGCGCTCCGATTCGCAACATTACCGCTCTGTACGGCGCGGGCCTGTCTGAAATAAAAAAAAGAAAAAAGTTTGTTCATCCGAAAACGACATCTTTCAGACTACTATAACCTTCGTAAAAACAAACCTCTACCATTGTCGGACTAATTTAACTTTGGACCGAGATTTAAAACTTCGGCATAGCGAACTTTAACAATAATTTGTTATCATCTTTTTTTTTTCATTGACTTTTTGTGAAGCAGCATGCGTTTCGGTAGTTTGAAACGTGTAAATGTTGCGATGTCTTTCCCCTGCAAGTGCAGACCAAGTTCGGTCACGGCGAAAGTTCCGTTACGAAATAAAAATTAATGCGAGCCTTTTCAACAATAACGCACTTCCGTACATTTTTATGCGTTTAAACGCAGTTTCTAGTTTCGGACAAGAACCGCAAGTCTTTTCTGCAACGCTCTTGCGTTTTAAAAAGAGCGTTGCTTGTGATTTGACGGACTTGCATTATTTTGATTTTTAGAGTTGCGTTTAAACGCAATTGAGTATTAAATTCATACAATTTTCTAGTTTTGTGTTATTATCAAACGCAAGTCTTTTCAGTGTTCCGTGTGATTTGATGGACTTGTATTTGATTTTCAGAATTGCGTTTAATTTTTTATTTTGTTTACGATAAGTCATTTAAACAATAACACACTTTCGTAGATGTTTAGAGATGTGTTTAAACACAATTTCTAATAGTTTTGTACAAAAACCGCAAGTCTTCTCTGCAACGCTCTTATGCGTTTGAATACAGCGTTACGTGATTTTGATGGACTTGCATTTGATTTTTGGAGTTGCGTTTAAACGCAATTGAGTTAAAAAAAATCGATTGCATCTCTGCAATCAATTGCTAATCAATTGCAACTTTGCAATAGATTCAGGGGTAGTTGCAAATTTTGCAATCGATTTGCAATAGATTACAAATGTCATAATTGCGGCTGCTTATATAGATGCTGGGGGACAAATCTCCAAATTTGATCATTTCTTGTAAGAAAAAAGAAGAAAATATTCCGAATAAATGACATTTTTATGTAATGTATGATTGTGTAAGCTACTTTTTTTTTAAACATACACAAAGTGTATAATGGGTTACTCAGTATACTAGTTTATGAATCAGCATGTGGTCGGTCGGGCAGTCCGTTACAAATCTCTTGCGTCGCGAACTCCATCTACAGTTTTGAAGCAATTTTGATGAAACTTGGGTTACATGACGACATCGAAGTGAAGATGTGCAAGACGTTTTTTTTTTTTTTTTGTCTTTATCGGAGAAAGCGTTGCCATGGTAGCTACAATTTCCCAAAAACCTTGTGGAGTAAACTACTGCCACAGTATTTGAGTAATTCATTTCAAATTTTATGTGTATAATGATCTTTAGGTGTAGTTATGTAAGAAACACTTTGTGTTTGTACCCGACAAGGCGTTGCCATGGTAACGGCATATTTTCTTGAAAATCTTGTGGAGTGATGCAACTCGACTTTCTTGCAACACCCCCTAATAAGCCAGTTCGTAATTAGCTCATGTACACATTGGTACAAATGACCTTTCTTTTTTCTCAGTTAGTTAGGCACTTCACTCGTTTTCAAAGCGGCATAATACCTAAGCTTGCCTGACGTAACAATTTATGGAATTCATGTTCAGCTTCTGCTGTCTGTGATAGAATAGCCTAATTACTATGTGTGTACCTTTTAAAGGCATTATTTACCATTTGCAGGTAAAACAAAAACCCAGCTTTAGTGCTTTAAAATAGTTCCAGAATGTGAGTTAGGGATAGAAACACTCTGTGTAAAAAAAGTGAATCAATATATTCAGTTAAGTATTGTTAGATATACAAAATGTGAACAGTAGTTATAATTAAATTGTGTCTAGACTAAACCAGAGCTGCCAACTTTTGTAAAAGCCTTTCAGAACTATGATGGCTGAAAATCAGTAATTTGCACCTTTTTTGAGTGAAAATCAGTAATCCTTAAAAGTGTTATAGAATTTATCATAGACAATGATTTCTAAAATCAGTAATTTGCTTGTAACCTTCAGTATTGTCCAATTTCAGTAGAAATTACTGAAAATCAGTACTAGTTGGCAGCTCTGCTAAACTGTCTAATTATGGTTAAGTGAGGAAAAATGTGATATCTCCTTATATTTTAAGCTTGATTGCAAAGTTAGGCTGGGTAGAGTTGTAACGGTTAGGCCTATAGAGCTGCACTGATTTAGTACTAGTGTGATTGGGGTGTTGGGGTGGCTGTCTCAAAAGGAAGTCTTTCCGGCAAAACAATTAATGTGTACACTGTGTAGGGGGTGATTGTACACTGGCAGGTGTGTATGGTAAAGCCTGTAGAGGCTAATCGAGTCTTTGGCTATAGGCCTACCATGAATTGTAGCAAAGTTACTTTGAAGGCTATAGCAGTGATGTTCCTTTGAATGTTTAAGTTTTAGTGGTAACTAGTAATTAAATTGTTGCAGTACATGCCATATTTCTGATTATTGACAATTTTTTTCAGATGATTTCATGTAATGAGTGGCTGACCGTATGACCACTCTAGAACAAAGCAACAAGTTTACAATATACAGGCTAACCCTGATATAACAAGACCCGAGAAAAATCTTTCTGAGTAGCGCATACGTGCACATTTGGGAGCGGAATTTGACAACTTTTGCAGGCGTACCAGAACTATGTTTTGGCTTTAAAAGAAGTGGGGGCCCCATGTGGTTAGACCCTGTGTATTCTTATGTATTATTTTATTTTTTTAAAGTGGGGGCCTGAGCTCCAGCCCCCCCCCACACCCCCCATTGCGCCAGCCCTCAATCAATGATGGCATATCCATTAAATTTCACTTGTCAGGTTTTGCAATGTTAAAGGGATCGTACAGTTCTGGTTGAAACCTAATTTCAGGTTTCTAATATTTTTTGGTCAGATAATGAGTAACCTCTTATGAAATATGAAAGAACATGTAATTTTATGAGGAATTCAACGTTTATTTGATGAAAATTGGTTTTGAAATGGCCGAGATATCAAAAAAGAGCGATTGTAATAAAGTGTGGGACCCACACTTTATTACAATCGCTTTGTTTTACTTTGTTTTTGGATGTTTCAGTCATTCCAAACCCAATTTTCATCAAATAAACTTTGAATACCTCTTGAAATGGTATGCTCTGTACTATATCGTAAGTGTTTTCTTGGTATCTCGCAAAAAGTTAAAAGCCCAATTCTCATCTCCACCAATACTGTACCAGCCCTTTAAAGTAGCATTTACATGTTATGCCTGAGATGAAAAGGTAAATGAATGAATGAGTGAATAAGAAAGTGATGCAATGTGCAGAGAAGACTCTGCTTTTATTTGGAGAAAGTGTGCAATAGAAAGTGTAATGGTTTGTTGTATGTCCCTGGGATGGAGGCTAGGGAATACGAGAAAGAAAATGTACAACCTGTATAATGCTGAAACTTGTCAAAACAAGATCTTATTTTGAATAAAAGTCCTTTTGACACTACAGTTTCACATACAACTCGTGTGGAATGCGACTTTGATTTTCAGTGATTGCAGGTGTTTGTGTGCAGATTCAGGACGCATGAAAGGTCGAAATGTACCCCAACATCCATGAATGTTGAGAACCTCATAATGCAAATGAACAGAATTTGAAATAAAATCTGGTAAGGAATGTTTAAGTGCTGATGATGTAAAAATTTTCAAAGTTCTGTGTATCTGGCAGAGCTGGACAACACATCTGAAATTGGATTCACTGTAAAAAACATCCTGGCATCATGCAACATTCTACAATTTTGAGTAAATTGTTACGAAGTTCATGATTCAAAGATGTGTGCAATACTGTTAAGAACTTGCCAATGACATTGATAAGAGCAGAATCAACTTAAGACATCTTGTCAACATTTGCCTCACAATATGTGAAACCCATTTACATCTCTTCGGAGGTGACACAACATTTTTGCTCCTGCGACAATTGCTTGAGTCTTATTTTCTCAAAGGACTGAGGGTGAGGGTTAGGGTTGTGATAGGATTTTAGGTTTAGTTTGATGTGAATATTTGGATTATGGTTAAGGTTATGTTTGGGGGCAAAATTCATGCTTATCATATAGTGTGCAGATATTTCATGAGAGCAATTGTCACAGAAGCAAATGTCATAAAACCATTCAGTGATCACATACTGAAAATAATCGACAGTGTACAGGTTTTATCTGTGGAAACCTAACTCTGGCTCTGGATTTGTTTCTTATAGCTCGGTCAATTGCTGAGCCATAAATGCACATTCTTTACAAAGGTGGCATAATGACACACAAAATTAAAAGTAGACTAAATGGTTATCTTCATGCATAAACTGTCCTGTTGCACTTCTACTTCTAGATGTTATCCTGCCAAATGAGTAGAAGGATGAAGGATGAAGGATGAAGTACTGTGAAACAAGATATATTGGTGGCACGAAAATTTAGCGAATTCGAGCAGACGGCCTTTCACGCAGCATAAAATTTTCGCGAATTGCCACTGGTATCCAATGCATATTGTGTAGGCAAGAACTTTCTTGTGCATTTTAATTTCGCAAATGTTGGCGCTCGCTAAATTTGGGACATTAAAATGCATGCAAACATTCCTTGTTTTCCATACTTTCCCCAAAAGTAGAGCAATTAAAACCAAATGTAGTTTGATTTGTAGGTCGACACATGTTTATGTCCCCTGAAGTATAAGAAATATAATTAGAAAAGTGAAATAAAGACAGACTGAAAATTGGCCCAGCAATGAACTGCTTTTGCAGTAACAACACAGTGTGGGTCATGTGCAATTTTCTTCATTTGGCATGTAAAGAAAGCGTAACCGAGATTTTGACAACATTGCACCAACTTATGTATGCAAACTGGATTTGGAGTACATGTATGTATTAAAACTCTTATGTATTGGGCGTGAACATATCAACTATATGAACTGAAGAGTTTGGTGCAAAGACCATAAAAACAAAAACGACATAAATTTCATAAAAATTCATAAAAATATAGTGCCTAAGGTTTATATCAAGTGCTTAATACATTCTTTGCATGTTGTATATGGGTACCAAATGGGGTAGTCATTCAACTTAGTCTTAATATACTATGTGTGCTATGCATGTCACACTTGTTCCTGCTCTACTGCTAGTCCCATGCAATTACCTTCTTTCATATGAAGTAACACAGTAGGCTACCTATGCTAAAACAAAATATAATGCACCGAAGCACAAGCTAATTAAGGAAGATTACTTTGATAGACTGGCCACCAAATACCCACTGCTGTAAAAGTGGATATTTTCACACAAATAATTTTTTGAGCTCAGCTGTGTAAGATGAGTTTCGCTTGCTTTTAATTCTGTGAAATCAAAACATCAATTCCTGGAACACATGACAAGCACAAATATTTGTGTGTTGTTTTTTTAAATTATTTTCGCACTAGTTTCTAGCTGCGCGAAATGGGCAAAAATTATAACACCAAAAATTTCCACTTTTGCAGTGTGTGGCAATGTCACACATGTACAGATGGAGAGCTACAACCCAAGTACTGAGTGTACAGCAATGCTGCACATTTTAATAGTAATTAAGGGATACACCCTGGCTTTATTGAAACTTGAAAAATGCTGCACACAATGCCAACAGACACAACCACTGTATTGAACCTACAAGTATGTACATTGCTATACACAACCTTGGTGACTTGCCAAATACATCCAAGTGACTGTATTTAGCCTCCAATAACATTGCTACAAATTCAGCGACTGAAAAATTCACGAGTGTAAATTGAAACCATACAATGAATCAAAATGTGTGAAGCCATTAGCAGTTCTATAGAAGTTTACGTTTTTGAGTAAAAGATGCTGAAATGAGCCTCAGATATTTTTCATATTTATTGATGATGTGCTTCATCCAGTCTGCTGAACTGCAGTGGTAGGTCCTATAGTGCAGCATACATTACAGGAACTTCAGCAAACAACATGGAAAATACATGACAATACACACAAAACAGAATTATAGCTCCAACAGCCACAATTATATTTTCAACAGAAGCAAGCAGAAGTATTGATAATCATTACATGAAAATATATTCTGAGTGAACATCACAATTATGATTATTTGGATGATATTACATGTAATTATTAACATTGAAACTGGTTTCTACTTTATCAGTACATAAAACCATAGAAGACGAGTCCCAAGAATACTCGGGAAGGTGTTTATAGGAAATGTATGTTATAGCAAAATCATCATCCTTACCTAAGGGCATAAAGGAAACCCATTTTTTTTTTTTTTTTTTTTTTTTAAATCCAGGGTAGCCTCTTTAGTGATGACACTGCTCTACCAGAGGGCCCTGCCATTATTATTACCCTAGCACGACTAGGTACCCATATATACATAAATATATATATATATGGGCCGTGACGCGAGAAAAGGGCCCTTAGGGCATTAAATACCGAAAATGAGTTTTCACCTCCACGTTGTAGAAGGAACTCTGACGTGTTTAGATATGCAAACCTTTTTCTGAAATTCCAATCCTAAATGACCCCATTATGATATTCAAATCAGCATGTTTTGTCCAAAACTTTTCACTTTTTGATGCGTCTATGCATGTGCGAGCAGTTAGCTAGTTGATCTTTTTCTTTGCGCGTATTGCTTTGTCAAACTTCCGCGCCATTTTCTGGCGTTTGCGCGCAGCGGCGCTAAGGGCCCTTTTCTCGCGTCACGGCCTATATATATATATATATATATATATATATATATATATATATAAGTAACAAAGCTGCAACAAAGTTCATGCTGTATTCACCAACGGTTTATTTCTTCACACAAATTTTCGGGCGTCTCGCCGCCCTTTCTCAAGGGCGGCGAGACGCCCGAAAATTTGTGTGAAGAAATAAACCGTTGGTGAATACAGCATGAACTTTGTTGCAGCTTTGTTACTTATCTTTTTATCTTGCCAACACGTGGACTACCTTATCAACATATATATATATATATATATATATATATATATATATATTGATATATATTGATATATATATATATATATTGATATATATTGATATATATATATATATATTGATATTGATATTGATATTGTATATACATGTATATACATACATGGGTTGAGAGGGACATAGGTATAAGAAACATCCTGTCAAAGGACATACTGTAGTTGTAGCACTGGGCAGGAATCGAACCTCACTGCTCTGTTTGGGAGTTTTATTTCAACACTTCAATGGATATATTTTTTTCTTCTACCTATCTTTACTTTTTCCTTATACGTGTACATATAATATGATTTGTGCTTACAGTGAGACAAATATATGGAGAATACAGAGAGAGTGATGGATGACTTACTTTTGTGGAGTACTGATAAAAACAGCCTCAAATACATTGATTTCAGAGTCTGCATTTCAGTACATATATTGTATCTGGTACACACACATATATGAGTATTGCATATACTGCATGCAGCATTTTTTTTTTTTTTTTTTTTTTTTTTTTACCGGAGGTCAACCGACAGTTGATGAAGAGATATATGGTATACACACACTGGCACTCATGACTCCTACTATTTTCATCTATGGAGGTCGAAGTTCATGTTTATGCCAATTTCACGTTGACACACAAGAATATTGCTAGGACATTCTTATTCTTTAGCCTGAGCTGCATGTCAAGCAGGAGAGTAAACTTCTTGTATGAAATGCAACCAAATTTTCATCCTGTAATGGATGATGATGGCCTTTTTATAGGTTGTGTGTAATTTTAAAATGCTGTTTGTCCTGTAAGAATTGTGTGCTCTCCAGTGATGCAATGAGAGGTAACAGTTTTCTATCTTTAAATAAGAAGAATTGTTTGTGCTTCCAATGTATTCTGTTTACTGCAAAAATGCCAAATATCTTGCTGAAAGGTTGCATCAATTCATATTACAATATCACACTAGCAGCAACCAGAGCCTTGTAATAAAAGGCTCTGACAGCGACTTTCAAGAGAAGAGCTCCCTCTACAGACTGACAGCTTAACAGCAAAGCAAAATGAGAAAAACCAATGACATCAGGACTTAATGAGGTAGGAACATGATATAAAACTTGTATCAAAGATGAATTCATCGAACTGAAGGAGTGCAGTATCTGATTTACTAGCTTGTGCTGGTAAATCAACTTGACTAATGTAAAGGGATGGTACAGTTTTGGTTGAGATCAGGCTTGATGATGATTTTTTGAAATAATGAGAAGTCTCTAATTAAATACCGGTACAATGTATGAAAGAGCATAATATTCTAAGAGGAATTCAAAGTTTATTTGATGAAAATTGGCTTTTGAAAGGGCTGAGCTATCCAAAACGAAGGGACCCATCAAATAAAAATTGAATTCCATTTAGTGTTGTTTGCTTTTTAGCATTTAATAAATTGGTTTCTAAGTATCTCGCAAAAAGGTCAAAGCTGAAGTCTCACCTCAACCAATACTATACCATCCCTTTAAGACTGTAGGTCAACCTAATCAATATATTAAATTCAAAGCAATTGTCATAAGAGGGCCATACATGTATTCATGAGGACTTCCTATAAGAAAAGAAAATGCAGACATAGCCATACTTTACAAATACATACCATACCATACAAACATATTTGCAACTTTCATGCTTATAGTAATTGGCTCCTGAGACTTTGATGTGGAATTAGTATACATGACTTGTCCAATGACTCTGTTTTAAGATATTCTGCAGCTCTAATACGCAATCTGACCTTTACAGTTCATTTACTGGTAGTTGTCCTGTTCTTTTTTTCTTTTTCTTCTTCTTCTTCTTCTTCTTGCTTTTGTCAAAAAAAAAAAGTGTACAAGTGGTTTAATGTACATAACAATGCAACATGGAAAATAGAAAGAGGATCAAAAAGTGTGTGAACATGACACAAAGTATGCTCAATAAACCACATTCTATGAACACAGCTCATGATGTAAACATGTACATGTACATGAGTGATTTTATATAGCATGAAATTGACTTCAAATAGTTATTTCCTACAAGCAGGTCTACAAAGCTGAAAGTTTTCTAATATATAAATACACCAATCTCTGAAACAACTGAACTGGAAAAGGCATTTTGAAGACAAATTGTGCCTAATGGGCAACATAAATACATCTAGATATCTACTCATACAATAGCTAGTTATGAGTTAGTAAGCCTCTAAAACATGAACAAGGTCAACTGTATGATACAGTTTGAGGAATTTCATTAGAACTTTCAAATGTCATTGATTCACAACTGAGTAATACAATGCACAGCCTTTGGCACCAATGGTTGAATACATCACTCCTATCATGTCGGTCATTAAGTGAACGAAGCCCATTTTGGTCATTGCATCATTCAATACCACCACTCGCAACCACCATCCACTTCCTTCACCCCCCCCCCCCCCCACCCCCCATATATATATATATATATATATATATATATATATATATATATATGATACAGGGCACTCCCACTGAAACAAAACCCCCCCCAAAAAAATTGAAATTTCGTCACAATAAAGTAAAAAATTCAAGCCTCAAAATTTTTATCTTGAAATGATTACATACTTTATTTGTTTGGCTAAAACAAAATTTTGATAAAGCGAAAGGAAACTGCCTGTCACAAGGACTTCAGTATAATGGGAGTTGCCTGTACCCCATATGTGTATGTGCTCATATACCATTTGGATGTGAGCCCCTTGGCATTGATGAACCATTGCTTCTGAAAATCTGTGAAAGACTGTTAGCAACAGCAGCAGCATCAGTTTCTTTGACTATAGTGAAATTTCAATACAACAAAAGAAAACTGCCTGTCCCAAGGCCTCAGTATAATGGGAGTCGCCTGTACCCAACATGCGCTCTATACCTCTGGAGTTCGATCCCCTTGGTTATAATGAAGCACTGTTTCTAAAAATCTGTCAAAGATTGACGGACAAAACAAAACAAAAGCTCAAGCAATGCAGTGTGACAGTGCATTCATGTCTGTAGCAGCAGATTAAGAAGCAGCCAAGGGTAAACATTCACTTTCACAATAGTAGCTGTTCTTAAGTGACAGCTGCTTTTACAGAAAAATCCTCAAACAAAAGTCTTTCCATCCACAGCAGCAGATTTTCGATCTGATTACCATGATATTAGTTTGTGGAATTTTATATACGGTAATATTGAGTATCTGGTTTGATTTACTTGTAGTCTTTCAACAGATGCAAACACACCTCTGCCAAAAATATTACAGTTAGTGTTGATAGAACATACTTATCTTCCACTTTGTATAAAACTATATACAGACATCTCTTTTAACTCTTATTCACAACTATATATATAATGTTTTAAAAACCTCAACTTAGTTGACAACCAAATACTTTCAAATTTGCCAGCTTTGCAAAGTGACATGTTTCAAAACATATAGGTAAAGCAGCAAAAGTGTTAAAATTGATCTATGTAGATCCACACGACAATACCCTCGATACATACCCACAAAAAGAATAATTGCAATGAATAATGTATAGGAAGGATTATCATACATTAAGAATGAATACCTAAAAGTCAAATGTCTAAAACAATATGACAAACCCGTTCTATGGAAAAAATGAATATAGCATATCAGATATCAGATGCCATGAACAGCAAAACAACTGCTGGTGAAAAGAATGTGAAAGACATACACTAGGCAAAAAGATTCTATGCATTACAAATCCTCTTTGCAAAAATACTGTGTGCTGTCAATTCTTGCTAATCCACGGACAAGGTCTCTGGATTATAATCAAAGAAATTAATTTAACGGCGGATTTGCACAAAGCTCCCTGAGTTCTTCATTCCACTATGATTTGATGCTGGAAAGAATCTCCTTGGTCCACTCTTCAATGTCCTTGAATACAACCTCTCTCTCTCCCTCGGGCTCCTTCTCCAACTCGTGATAGTAGCCCTCGTACCTCTGTGATGAGAAGACATCACAATGTCATAATATATTAAAACAATAACGACAGAGATGAAAGAAATTGTCATCTACACCTCTCACAGAGTGACACTATACAAATAATGCACAGGACAGAGTGGATCAATTGGATAGTTTAATGTTGGAACCATCTAAACCCACAAGCAAAACGAGTGGGTTTTAGACTGCTTCCGAAGTGATATGAGAGCATCCAATTCTCACTGATCCACAAAACAGGCCTTTGCATCATTCGTTTTACAAGATCAAATTCATAAAATTCAACCTTTTTCCCCATCATGCATCCCGTACACCTACAACAGTCACTATACAAGGCTTGAGCTCCATGTTCGGATTTTACCGGAAGCGTGGCCATGTGTTTGAAATTTACAGATGCAAGGCTCAGTTTGGATCAGTAAAAATCAATGCATGATAATAGACCAATCAGACTGCAAAGATTCTTGACCCGATTTTATACTACAAAACGATACAAACACCTAGACAGTAATGTCTAGGGATACCTTACTTTGTAAATAGCACTGCAGTATTCTGAGGGTTGAAAATGTATACAGTCAACCAGTTATACCATTTCATTCCCTCTTCTACAGAAAAGTTGACCACGCATAAGTTGGAGAATCAAATAAAATTTGCGAAAATAAAACCCTCAGGAATTATTCAGCGTAAACAGTACACATGTACCTCATTCGATGAATCCTTGATTCTGACTGGTTGAAATGGGGAGCATCATTCAACACTCTCCTTCAGCTGTTCACAAATACAAATGCTTGTAGTACTAAACTGCCCCATAGTACCCAAACTGTCCAAAGGTACTAAACTACCCTACTTTGGTTTGTAGTGGCACATATGTACATGAACAGTAAACACTTGGCTTCCATAATGTAAGAGGTGACCCTTGTCTGATGCTATAGCAGTGCAAAAGTCCATGGCATATAGTTGGGATTCCTGGGGGTAGTATTATCAACAATGCCCTGAAAGGCAGTCTGGTTATTTTATGTACACTACCAAGCAGTAAGCTGAATAGTTACACTTCAATATCTTGGCGTTTTGCACAATAATTGTACATGAGAAGGCCTCGTCATGAGGCAACTTTTTCTTTTTTTATGTCTCATTCAACTTTTGAGACCAAATCTGCGATGTCTGCCTGTACCATTACGAAGCTACGCCAATTTTTGTAACTGCATCCGAAAACAGGCATAATTTTGTGATTTTGTATATCACACTTCCTATAGAAAATGGTGCTCTGTCCTGCAACTTGTCAAAACTTAAATATTTTTTCTTTTAATCACTTGTAATGATAAATCTTATGCTAATTATGGTAATAAAGTGGTCAGTGACAATTTCAAATGAAAAACAAAGGGGGAAAAAGTTAACAAAAATAAAATCAAATAAAAGGCAAAAAACAGAGAAATACATAACAATTTCCAAAAACAACAAAGTACATAAAAATTGAAATGACTTGAAAATTTGTGTGATGTACAATATTGTTGAATATGTTCAAATACATACAAAATGTGTATAAAAACCAAAAATCAGACTATCAATGCTTTTAATCAGTGTTTAGCAGGCTAAAATAAGATCTTGGGATGAACTTGTATAATAAATCATATTAATTTAGAAATTGATGATTGAAAAGAAAATTATAAGACAAAATCTTGTAGATTACGACAGAGGTATTGTGCATGCCAAATTTCATCGCGATCGCAGCACTGATGGCCAGGAGTTTTTTGGAGAAACTGCCCATCCCCCTTTAAATATGTTCAAACACATACAAAATGTGTATAAAAACCAAAAATCAGACTATCAATGCTTTTAATTAGTGTTTAGCAGACTAAAATAAGATCTTGGGATTAATTTGAATAATTAATCAATTAAATTAGAAATTGATAATTCAATAGAAAATTTTAAGACACAATCTTGTAGGTTACGACGTGAGTATTGTGCGTGATAAATTTCATCGTGATCACGGCCCTTATGGCCAAGATTTTTAAAGGGAATCTGCCCCCGCCCCTTTGTACGTAAAATGTACCTACCTTGTAGACTTTGCGCTGACTTGCAGCCTTCTTGGCAAAGAGATCAGAGCCCTCAATGATACAGAGCTTGTCCTTGGTGCCATGGAGGAGGAGGAATGGATATGTGGCCTTGTTGCACTCAGCCTGGATCTTCCTACAAGCCTTCGCAACATTCACGGCCAGGCGTGCCTTCACCTTGCCATGCCACACCAGTGGATCTTTGACATAGTGTTCCACCTGGTAGAACAAATCAACATTCAGAATGAATACATACAGTTTGTATTCATATGTAGCATGCATTGTGGCTTTCATGTTAGCATAATTATGAGACTTAATATATCTACACTGTATAATAATGGCAACTGCATCATACCTGTCAACAAAGACCACTTGTCTATGATGACCACATATCATGTATCCCTTGAGCGGTCACTATATAAGCAGTTTTGACAGTATGCATACATTCATAAATACATATATACATACACATACATATACGTACATACAAGCATACATACTGGTGACTCCCATTTTAACAAGGTGACTCCCATTTTAACAAAGTCGTCAGAACCAGTAGTTTTATTCTGTTATTAAAAGATTTTGTTTCAACTGAAGGACACTTTGCATCATAGTTGTTCTTTATAATAATTTTGGGACCTGAATTTTTACTTTGTTGTAACGAAATTTCATCAGATTCATAACCGTGTTTGGTGTAACCAGAGCTGTATTCTACAATCAGAGACATCCGAGGGATTGGGGGGGGGGGGGGGGGGGGGGGGGGCTACTTACCACAGCTGGATCACGACTCAAGTTTGAAATGTCAAGTTGTCCAATGGGCATATGTGGGGACATTCTGGCCATCAGTTCACCCATGTATATCTACAAAGAAAACACAGACAGAGTGCACAGAAGACCATCAAAGTGGAAATGAATACACAATAATACAATTTTCAAACACTGTTGAGAAAAGTAAAGGTCACACGTTTTCATATTTTACTGATGATAGACATGGTACTGGTCATATAGCTTATACGTAAGTGCACACTGCAGTAAACCAAATATTTGCAAATACAAGTGTATTCAGTTTTGCACTAGTGTCAAAATTCACAAAAAATGCATGAAAAAGTCCACACTTCTGTTACTGCAAGCATGTGGTTGTGGTTCTCTGAGCCATCAAGTTGTAAAAATCTGACTATTGTGCTATCTGATTGTGCCAGAACGGTCCAATGATAAATGTCAACAAAACAGTGTTGTTGATTTTTTTTTTCTTTTCTTTTTTTTTTTGGATGAATAGACAGTGCATTATGAGCAAATCAAATTGATATACTTCAGGTATCACTTAATATTTCACATGTGATTCAGAAATATACAGTCATAACTTGCTAAAACTACTACAAGGTGTACTTAAAATCCAATATGGGCAAATCACTATAGGAATTATGCAGAGTTAGTATTCACAATCCAGCCACATTGGTGATAAGCAAACACTAGCTACATCTGTAGTATGAAAAGAAAAAACAACAAACAAATTCATGAAATTTGGACAACAGGCAGTACTGGATTTACCAAGATTTATTCACCAGTTTCCTCATTTCATAGTAAAAACAGTTGGTCATTTGGATATGGGATATTTCTGTTTTGAGTCACCAAATATCTATTTCAAATTAAGAAAAACATGTTCCATTCACAGTCACTTTGATAAATGAGGTAGATTCAAACTATTGGAGTAGTAATAACATGCACAGAAAAAAATAAAAGTGTGGAATTTTCTAATGCAACTTTTGCATGAAAACAAAATTTGATAAATTCACAACGCAGGTATCCCATTAACTTGCACACTAAACTTCATTGCATTTCCCTCAATCAAAATTCTTTAAAATGAAACAAAAATAAATTTTAAACATGAAACCATGTTGTGATTGTACTGATTTTGGGATAATGAGGTTGCTGCAGCTGCTAAATTCTTGACAAAAGCTGATTTTCAAGCCTTTCTTATTTCTAATGCAACAAGAGAAGTATGAGCAGGTGTTATCATTACTTCATCTAATTTACACAGAATGTCTTACTGACCAATATAACTGCAGAATACACAGGAAAAACTGTTCATTTCAACAACTCTAAATTTCTTACCTGTGCTTGACTGGACTATTGGTACCAATATCAATTTTATAATGGAGCAAAGCTTCCCTTGACTCGTACACCTTTATCCTGTGTAAGATATTCACATTGCATCTTGCAAGGAACATCTTTAATCTTATGTTGGCAAAAGAACAAAAAACAAAACAAAACACATAAAGACTTACAGCAGCTGAGGAACCCTGAACGCCACTCAGTTTAGTTGCAGGAGACATAAAGATTCCACCGGCGTACTTCTCAGGGGCCGCGTTCATCAAGAGAATGGCTATAGTGCCTCCCTACAATGTGGGCAGAATGTGATACTAAGTGATTCCTCCCTACTCTGTTAAATCCCTGTAGTTTCAAATACAAGTTCTACAGACTTTAGACATTCAGCTATTACCATGGTAAACACTACTTACATAGTCAATCTGCTCACCTCAAGAAAATAGGAATGCTACGAATTGAATTCAGAATGCTATACTTGGTGCAAGACACCAATATCACCCTGAGAAAAGGTGAAACTACTAATATTTGATATGATTTCATCTATTTTTTCCTGAATTATGCTAGCAAACATAAACATGCTTTGATACATGATTGTAAGAAAGAAAGAATAAAAATGCAGAACAATAATCTCACATAACTGCATAAAAAAGCATTTACCAATACAATTTAAATATGCCTCTGTCGAAAATGCAATGGAGACTATCTTTACCAAATTTGTTGAATTTAGTATGTATTAGTACCCTCTGAAAAATAATGAATATAATTTAGGTGAGTCTGATCATGACTATGATACACAAGTATTACACTACTATTTGGTTTTCACTGTGTACTTCAGCTAAACCATGGTTTTTATTGGATTCCTACCCTTGTGAAAGTACTTCAGATAGATGTGGCAAACACTTCCCTCTCTGTTAATCATGCCCCAAGCAAATCGAAACGAAAATAGAGAGAGAGAGAGAGCAGTTTCACTTCTTGTTTCATGTGATTCTTGAACACTTCACTATGGCAGGCATTCTGTGGTTTCATTTAGTTAGATTCTAATTGGAAAGGTTGCAGCCACACTCAATATTCCGTAGAGGAGTCCTGTTTTGCTTTCCCTACCCTTGTTTCTTTTGACCCTTTGACCTGACATATTAATATACCTCGACTTCAACAGCTTTATGCCTGAATGGTCTTCTTTCATTAATCTTACGGCATTTTTCATTCATTAATTTCAACTGAGAGGAAAGTTTTTATTTGCCTTTAGTATAACTAATGATAACTTGAGTATCTATTCTTGGACATTTTTCTACATTTAAATCCTTTTAAAACAAAAAACAGTTAGAATAAAACCCTTGATACAACAAAGTAAAAATTCAAGTCCCAATGTTATCATTTGTACATATCTTTATGTACTTTTCTGTTTTACTGCACATAACAAAAATTTCAATGAAAGAAAGTCGCTAGTCCTGCGCAAGGACTTTGTTAGAACAGAAATGCACTGTATCTGAAAAAAAAAAAAGCAAACTGAAACATTTGTATAGTATCAAGCTCAACTAAATCACCTTTACCGGTAACTCAACAGACTAAATGGCATCAAAATGGCATCTATGAGAGACACAAATTTAAGGCAGCCATTTCAAGCGGCAAGATAAGCTGCTCCATTGGCTAGATGACATCACGCCCACAAACTCAAGAGAAATCTTGCCACCACCTGCTGGCTACTGACCATGGAATGACCGAAGATGATGATGGGGAGATCTGGGTGATCTTTGGTCGCTATGTCAATGTGCTGGTTGCAGTCTGCCACATACTTCTGGAATGCGGTCACGTCCACTCTCGCACCACCACTTCGTCCATGGCCAACTACATTCAGAGAGAAGGGAGACAGAAAAGACACAGACAGAAAGAAGTGTATGTGTTTGTAAGAGAAAAAGAGAGATAGAAACAGACAGACAGCGACAGAAACAGAATATAGTGTAGTTTGTGTGTGTAAAGAATAAGGCCAAGTAAAAAAAGAAAGCAGTTTCTCGTCCGGGTTTTTTGAGCAAGGCGATGAGGGAGGTCCTTACTATTTGATATCTTACTATTTTTTTGAGGATTGTCAAGATTGAAGTAATATGTGTTTCTCGTCCGGTAATTCTGAGAAAGGTAATGAGAGAGGGCTTTACTATTTTCTACATCCAATTTATGAAATGAAATATCACTCTGGTAGCTGTGTTATGAGAGACCAGGTCCCAAGTGTATGTCTTGCCTGAACTCTGTGCATTTTCAAACAAATAGATATATGTACTATTTGATATCTTACTATTTTTTTGAGGATTGTCAAGATTGAAGTAATATGTGTTTCTCGTCCGGTAATTCTGAGAAAGGTAATGAGAGAGGGCTTTACTATTTTCTACATCCAATTTATGAAATGAAATATCACTCTGGTAGCTGTGTTATGAGAGACCAGGTCCCAAGTGTATGTCTTGCCTGCACTCTGTGCATTTTCAAACAAATAGATATATGTACTATTTGATATCTTACTATTTTTTTGAGGATTGTCAAGATTGAAGTAATATGTGTTTCTCGTCTGGTAATTCTGAGAAAGGTAATGAGAGAGGGCTTTACTATTTTCTACATCCAATTTATGAAATGAAATATCACTCTGGTAGCTGTGTTATGAGAGACCAGGTCCCAAGTGTATGTCTTGCCTGCACTCTGTGCATTTTCAAACAAATAGATATATGTACCATACTTGAAATGAAACTTCATGCATGCAGAAATACATTTGCTTTTTCTTTCCACTACAGATGTCAAGGGAAAATGACCATCTTAATACTGGTATTTAGTGTTGTAATGGCATTTCTGATACCAGTGTACTTGCAATTCTGATGTATTGTGCTATTAATTGAAACAGGTATAAAACCTGTCTTTCAACAAATGTACGACTGAAATAAATTCCATGATATTCAAAACACTGCTTTATTTATCATTGGTGTTTGTGACTTTTTGTGTCCGCACAGCTGGTAATGTATCTGCATCTCTTCACAGTACAATTGTAGCACATTCAACTGGAAACTGGCTTGTACAATTGCAGATGGATGTCAAAATGATACTGATATGGCATTATAGCATTAAACATTTAAAGATGTTTCTTCATGTTCTAAAAAGACATTTGATAATCACTCATCATTTGGATGATGAATGATTGTATCCCACACTACAGGTGATACGACTCACGGCCGTGTCCGTGAATTTACATCGTAAAGAAAAGTATCCCGCAGAAATACGAGACAAACCAGAATCCGTGGAAAAGTTATTTATTTTTGTAGATACACCCATTTAATAATTCTACATTTGCTAGAAAAGCGCATTCATTTTCTCTTCAAAATAGAACAATTATACATCGCCGGCAGATGCAACGTTACAGAGCAGAGTGTACGGGCCTCTACACATTCAAATGTGTTCATACGTGCGTGCAGACAGCTGACAGAGCAGGGGATGGGGACCCTGACAGCTACAGACTAGACACGCATACGCGGCCGGCACGGCCACTGCACTGGCACCGTACCTTCCGACACTGCACACACATGCACATAGTCACAATGACATGAAAATGTACACGTATACAAACTCGATACAATCCTCACAAGCATTTGTACAGTACAATTCATCCGCTTAAAATATGAGAAACGGGGAAAAATACGAACAATGCGCGAAATATGCGTGGAATATCAGCGATTGTTCGCAAAAATGTTGCCGTTATCGCGTTCACGACGTACCGAGTGCGCTGTACATCACAGCCCAGGCCCGCCCGCGCCCAACCAACTACAGTTCGACTGCTTTTATCGGTCATTCCTTCTTGCTGAGCTCGCTGAGTTATTACATACGCACTACGGAAGCTACAGCTATACTACAGCTAAGTAGAGGACGCAAGGCGTAATTAGAATTGAGACATCACGATTGGGGTAGTGAATTGTCAATTTTTTTTTTTTCGGCGGCCGAAAAAATAGTAAATATCAAAAAAGTCGATGCGGCAACTGAAAATCGATGCGGGCGGGGAGCGGGGTGGGACGAGAATTATGAATTTCTTGGTATTTTCAGCGCCATTTTGAAAATAGTAAATAGTAAAAAAATCGATACGGCGGCCAAAATCGATGCGCGCGAGGACGAGAAACTGGTTTCTTTTTTTACTTGGCCTAAGAGAGAAAAAAAAAACAGAGAAGAGTTTATAAACAGTATTATAAGCATGAATAATTCTGTCATAGTTACAGTTGTGGCACAAATTTTTACAATAAAAAATCAAACAATATTGCCCTACAATGCATCCTGTCATCATACTTATCTGCAATAAAATGTATTTGCAACTCTTGCATAGTCAATGTACAAAAATAAAATCAGCAAGAAGCATTGTCTAAACCATAAATTTACACTAGAGAATGTTTTCACATCCCATTAAAATGAAAGAAACAGAGAATATTAAGAGATATCATACTAAGAAAAGCAAAAATAATAGGTCTACATTAGGTAAAATCATAATTTCCCAATAATATATTATATAAAAAATGGATGTAATACATGTAACAAGAGATGTGCTGGTCTGTTTATCTGCTAAAAATAAACTTTCCAAACTGATAAAAACAAGTACAATGTACATAACTTTCAATTTTCACTTCACCTACTGTTGCAGTGAATTTTAAACTTAACTAATTTCTTTAATAATGAAATTTATTTGATTCATATTACAGACTGATTCAAGACTACAAAATGTTTCTCCTTTTTCTTTTGCCATTTCCTGAGTTGGCATTTCAGCAAACATCTCATGATAAGTAGACAGCACGTGATAACTGCTATGAGTAGATTTCACTTTGTTTCAGTTCCTTTGGTTTTTACTTCCATTGATGACAACAGACATCAGAATTACAAGGGTATAATATACCCTTGTAATTCTGATGTCTATAGGTATAATGTTCCACACACAAACTGACAGGATTTCGAAAGGAGGAAATGGATAATGCATAAAGAGTAAATAGACAACTAAGACCTTTTGTCCATTCACTATTCATATGCTTACATAGGCCCTATATACATACTTCAACAAGCAAATGGAAATATTATTTATTGGATCATTTAACTGCACTTCCCTTCTGCAATTGAATTCAAAATACTCACATGAATCATATCATAGACAATACCAAGAGTCCCGAGATATAGAAAGTGTAATTTTGTACGGGAAAAAACATAAACAAGCTTTGGCACAGTAATACTGTTGTACGATAATGTGCAAAGTAAAGATATAAAGCAATGTCTTCAAACTACATTAGCAGAGCTAACACTTTATATAAAATTTCAAGAAAATAATCAAAAGTGGAGGGGATCATTTTCGTACATAGGCAGTGCTTGACCACAAAGATGGCCCAGGCAAGTAAGTGAGCTTCTCTTCTGTATCTTTACTGGTATCAAATAGACCTAAAAGCAGAAATGCAGGTACGTGATCCTAAATAAAGATTTCATGCACACATCCTACACAGATTATCCTCTAGTGGCCCTCCACATATGGTGCAGCACAAACCTAATTAAAGCAGGTCAATGGCTGTAGTAGTTCTTGCTAAAGTTTATCATGGTAGTGCCAGTGCATGTGCATTGCACAATATCATTGACAAATGCCATAATAAGATTAAGATTAACAATGAAACCATAACCATCATCATCAGCTGTGTTGTTGCTTTTAAAAGAGGTGGCAATATCTTCATTAAAAAAAAACCCACACAATTCATACGCTATGTTCTATGCACACTCAATTTAAAAAAAAAAAAAAAATCTTTTCTGACTCTTCAGGTACGTGTAGAGTATGTTTATCAAATTGCTTCTGGCACAGAATTAAGGTTTCCAAACAGCATTCAGGGAGTTTTGGGCAGTTGATAAAAACAAAGCTGTTTTGATTATAGATAGGGTTAGAAATGCATTTTTTTAACGCCAAAAAATGTGCAGTTGCAAACGCGTTTGAGCCAGAAATGCAATTCTGTAGAGTCGATAAATACAAACATGTTTGTAGCTCGGAATGGTCAATGCCAACCACTGCCACCTATGCATTTCTGCTCCTCGAGTCAAACTGTGCAATGGAGCTGTGCAGTAATGAGGTTTCCCTATCGACTCATGACAGAGAAATAAATGCAACAACTTGTGGAACGCAATCCAAAAGGGGTTTGCAAACACATTTTGATAGTGGTGGGTATTCAAACACGTTTCAAACACGGGGAAGTAGATAAACATAGCCTTTAATTTCTTGGAAAGCTCTTGTCAACTGGATTCCACCCAGATAACTGATCAAGGTATTGCATGTACCTGGTATACATGTACCACCGATATGTGTGTGTATTTATGTATATGTACAATGTACGTCTATCTGTACACATGTATGCATATTTGTGGGCTGGCACTTGAAATCTGATGCACTTTAGAGAGGTATGAAGCCGACATATTTTTTTGTACCAAACAAATTATCTACAATATAATTCTATGATGTAATTTACCATAGTGAAAGTCTCAGAGTAAAGTTTTGGTTTCGATGTCGGCATACTGCAAGGCTACCCCACAAAACAAACAAACAAAAACAAATAGTACACTCATAGTTGTTTGTATCCATGCTCACTTAAAAACAAAGAATGGTCTACTATCAGTGCCTCTCCCTCTACATGTACAGGTATTAGCCCATTCTAATGGAATAATATATTGGTGGAACAATTATAATTTTCAAGTCAAGTCAATCCAGCTCCGGGATAGGATTACATCATGATTTCAACTGCAGAATTGCATCTTGATTTGGATTTCAAGTACTGTAGCTCATGCCTACATGTGAACAGACATGCTTTCTGATAAGTGCCGCACTCACAAATATTTGCTTGCATATCGGCCTTATCACAGCACACTTCCTAACTGTGCTGATAGACTAGTGTTTGGAAGTGATATGTTATCTGAAAGATAGGATTGCTTTTTTTTTTATTTATGTAAAGATCTGATAGGAATGCTTGTTTGAGAAGACTCGTATTTCAAACAGGGATCTTGAGACAAAATCCTGTATGTAAAAAACTGCCCAAACAACAATTGTGCAGTCAACATTTTGGGGTGATTACTTTTACATAAAATATGTGCATGACAAATGTCAAATTTCCATGCTTTGGAACAATCAAAATCAAAGAAAAGAAAAAGAAAAAAAAAAGTATTTTGTAATGGACTGTTTGCGATCTGTGCAGAATGACTGCTGGTCCTGTAACATGGCTTCCAGATTTGGCAAACTTTGCCATGTACATCATGTAATCCATGTGAACAGATCTTCACAGATCTTGAAGATCACATCTAAAAGCAGTATATCATCAGTACAACTTAATACTACAGATGTAATGATGGTGGTAATGATGGTGTACATAATGATGGCTGGGATCCCACCACTGTAAACATAATTAATGCTGCATTCTGAGGGTTGGAAAATCATATTTTAATGAAAACAGTTACCATTCCTGCAAAAGACATGTGTAGTAATAGAAACCTGCAGTAATTTTTGACAAAAAAAAAAAAAAACTCACAAAACAGAAAAATAGTAGTTACTAAATAAATAAAAAAAAATTAACAGTTAGCATATCTCTGATGACTATGAAGGTCCTCACCTCCAACACAACATTTGGATTGTGAAAAAGAGATGAAGAGTTGAAATCATACAACAGTTTCTCTATGGATGCTCCCCCCCCCCTCCCCCATATACACTGCAACCTAGCTTTCATACAGACGACACTCACTGTGGTCATGACCAAAGACAAGGCAGCCCAACTTGTTGAATGATTCAGCGAGGGCGTCATATCTTGCACAATGCTCTCCGAGGCCATGGATGATATGAACCAGAGCCCTGAATATCAGTTAGAATATAGGAAAAAAAAAACAAACAAACAAACCAAGAAACATATGATAATACATTTTATTACATCACATGACACAATACATCCTATCCTGTGGCAAGCATATTTTGCTCTGTCAGTTCAGGAGTACTGGCGCACATGTATTTCAAATACAAAATCCTGCATTGCATGCCAGAGCATTGTTTGCACTTGCTGCCATTTGCAAGTCATTGTAGCAAGTCTTGGAAGAAACAGGCTCAAAAGCAGTAGTTTACTAAATATGGCAACTAGACTACGTAGACATAATGTATGATGTGAATTTTTAATCAATGTGCTACTTGAATAAAGTTGACTTGCTTTACCTCAAGGTGATCAGAATATATTTTTGGGAATAATAAAATATAAAGGGAAATTCAAGCAATGTAGCTGTAGCAGTACAATTCTGCCTGCTTCATGCAATTTGCTTGAACTCAAAACACTTATACACTACACTTGTTCACATGACATAGTGTTTTCAAAAGCAACTTCCTAGAAATAAGCCAGTTCGGAGATAGCTCATGTGCACATGGGTACAAATGACCTTTCATTTTTCTCAGTTGGCTAGGCACTTCACTCAATTCAAAGTGACATAATGCAGCAGCTTGCCGAACGTAGCAATTTATGGAACTCGTATTCCAACGAAGAATGAACCTGTGTATATGAAGTGACCAGAATGGTTGTCAATCAAACACATTGGGAAGCATCCATTTCATTGTGCTGTTTTGAATACATTAACAAACTTTTTTTCTGTTAACAAAGCCAAATACCAGGCTTGCTGTCAGGTGGATGTACTGGCAGGCACCATTCATATGGATTACATGAATAATCATAACATTACAAATGCTTATCTCAGTGAAATTAAAAACCAACCTGTCTCTCGGTACAAATGAACTTTTTCTGCTCATGCTCAAACTGGAACCCCGAACTGGCTTATTGTGAGAGCCTGCAAAAATGGCTGCAACTTCATCATATCAGTACAGCTGCCAATTAACTTATTTTTGGCATAAAAGTATGACTCTTTTGATGGGATAACCATCAGGAAGTAATAGACATTGATTTGATATTTCCACAGACCCACACATACTGGTACAGACAGACTTGGGTGCTGGTAGCAATGTCTGGGTATGTCATCAATGTGTACACCGCCCTTTTGATGCATTTGTTGTAGGTGCAGAATTTGACAACTTATTGAGAAAACGTACTGCCGAGATACTAGGACTACAAAACTATGATCCAGAAACTGTCATCCGAATTCAAAGTTAGTGGTGGAACACCACACTGATATGATAGCATGATTGTTTAGTAGAATATATTTGATTTTCACACACACACATATCAGTATTCCTCTGTAGACAAACTTTCCTTCCTCCAGCCTACTTTAAAATAGGATGTCTACTTACACAGTGTGATCTTTGGCTGTATTTTATTGACTCTGCTATGGAAAAAAAAAAAAATCTGCATTCATACCTCAACAACCTTGTGATCCATCTGATACTACACATTGAAATTCTACCACAGTCTAACTCATTAGTCATTTTCCTCACTAGAGGTATGGGGAAAAAAAGAGGATATTTGTGGCATCATTATACAGTAAACATCATGATGTACAGTGCACAGTGTATATGATTCATGGACAGTCTGTGTAAAAACACTGCAGAGCTCTTTTTATCAATCCACAAGTGGCAGACACACTAAATGCCAGGAAAGATCAGGCCCCTGAGGTGACACATTGCACTTTGTGAGGCCCAGCACAAGTGAGGGGGTAGTCTTTAGTAAATTTAGGAGGGCACCAAAAAAAGTATGCATCATCACTGGTTGTTACTCTGACTTCTATCAACCCATACAAATCTACACACCACTGGCTATGAACTTCTTAATATGGAAACTGACCTTTTGTATTTAGCCAAAGAGTCAGTGTATCATTTATAGTTCAACCCACAGAATCACAGCACATATGTTTCTGTGGTTAAATTGTAGCTCTGTATATTTGTATTATAATCGTAATGCACATATTTGGTGTTTCACATCTAATGACATTACAAAAATATTCTTTCATTTGAAGCCATTGTTGTTTGTATATAGTTTTGTTTTAATTGTCAAATTTTTCAGACGTGCTTGCAATAAAGTTCTTTTCGAAAATTGAAGTTCCTGTTACTCTCTAAAAAAAAATTCGAACCAATTGTACTTTCTAAAATGTGAGTTAGGGATAGAAACAACCACAGTAAAAATTTGAATCCGTATAATCGATGTTAAGTGTTGTTAAATACACAAAATGTGAACAATAGTTATAATAAAAATGTTTCCAAACTAAACCGTCTACAGTTACGGTTTATTGAGAAAAACACTGATATCTCCTTATATTTCAGGCTCTATTGCAAAAATCTTATATGGTAGGATGTTTTGTGATACAACTGACCTACACATATGCATCAACAAAGGCGTACTGAAGGAGCATGGAGAAGAAGATTCCGAAAAGTGTCGGTGCGAGGACACAGCCTTGCTTCAAACCGCTGTTCACAGGGAAGGCATCAGAAGTTCTCACGTTGTAGCAGACTCTACTTTGCATGTTCTCGTGAAAGGAAATGATAATTTGGAGCAGTCTCGGGGGGCATCCAATCTTCTGCAGGAGACCAAAGAGTCCATTTCGGCTGACCAGGTCAAAGGCTTTCGTCAGGTCTATGAAGGCAATGTACAGCGGCTTTTGCTGCTCACGGCACTTCTCCTGCAGCTGGCGTAGTGAGAAGATCATGTCTACTGTAGATCGGCCTGCCCTGAAGCCGCACTGTGACTCTGGATACACCCGGGAGGCAAGACTCTGCAGGCGTGCCAGAACTACACGTGCGAAGACTTTTCCCACAACACTTAGGAGAGAGATGCCTCTATAGTTGTTGCAGTCACTGCGGTCTCCCCTGTTCTTGTAGACAGTGACGATACTGGCATCATGCATATCTTGGGGTACGTGGCCTTTTTCCCAGCAAAGACACAAGAGCTCATGGAGGTGTTGCAGTAGTACTGGCTTGCCGCTCTTTAGAACTTCTGGTGGGATACCATCATTTCCAGGAGCCTTCCCGCAGGATAGACGGTCAATGGCTTTGCCGAGTTCTTCTTTTGTAGGCAGGGCATCCAGCTCCTCCATGATTGAAAGGCTGCACAGAGGGAATCTACATCCGTACCAGAGCGGATGGGAAGCTATTCAACATCGCCCGACTGCATGCCAGAACCAAAGTTAGAGAGGTTCTTATCCAAGAAATGCTGTTCGCTGACGACGCTGCTCTGGTATCGCACACAGAAGCGGGATTGCAGAGGCTTGTTGATTGTCTGTCCCATGCCTGTAACGAATTTGGACTAACCATCAGCCTGAAAAAGACTAAGATCTTGACCCAAGGCACTGACTCTCCTCCAGACATCTCCATTAATGTCACACATCTGGAAGAAGTGGACTCTTTCACCTACCTTGGTTCAGCAATCTCCAGTTCCCTCTCCCTTGACAATGAGATAAGCAATAGGATAGGGAAAGCTACTGCAGTCATGGCCAAACTGAACAGGCGCGTATGGAACAACAGTCAGCTGACCAAGAACACCAAGCTCTGCGTTTACCAAGCCTGCGTCCTCAGCACCCTGCTATACGGCTCTGAGTCCTGGGCAACATATGCTGGCCAGGAGAAGAGGCTCAACACCTTTCACCTCCGTTGCCTCAGACGACTCCTGCACATAAAATGGCAGGATAGGGTGACAAATGCAGAGGTCCTCCAGCGTGCCGGCATTCCCAGCATGTTTTCACTCCTCAGCCAGAGACGCCTGAAGTGGTTGGGTCATGTGCGTCGAATGGAACCAGGTCGCATCCCGAAGGACATGCTGTATGGAGAGCTAAGCGAGGGGTCTCGTCCCATGAGAAGGCCGCATCTCCGCTTCAAAGATGTGTGCAAACGTGACATGAAGACGATGGACATAAACACCAACACATGGGAAGGTGTAGCTGAAGATCGTCCGCTATGGAGAGGCACCGTCAGGGAGGGCGTTCAGAGAGCTGAAACTGTAAGGCACGTACAGCAGACCGACAGGAGAGCTAAGAGAAAGGCACGGGCAGTCTTAGTATTGGCCCCAACAGACTTCATCTGCTGCAAGTGCTCTAAGGATTGCCACTCAAGAGTGGGGCTTTACAGCCACTCAAGGCAGTGCACACTTCTTGCCTAGCTAGTGCTACGCCATCGTTTCTCGAGACGAATGGATGCCAACCAACACATATGCATCAAATGTGATATCTTGAACATTTTTGAAATCACTGCTCCCAAAGGTAAACTGGACCTTTAAGTTCCCGGAACAATGTAACCCTTCTCCACAACATTACCATATGCACTGTAATTAAGAGGTACAAATCTAATGATGAGATGTAAATTTCTGCAAATCAGCATAACCTCAAAGGACTTGAAAGGTGAACATACTCTTAAGATGCATGGTGAATCAGTTTTAATTCATTTTTGGCTTAACTGGAACATTTGAGGATGGTGCTTTTACAATGTAATTGAGAGGCTGTTTTCTTACTGAAGGATAGCTAATTTTTGCCATTCCTCTATCTAATCCTGTATTGTACATCATGTACCTCTACTATAGTGACACATCTAAAGGATACAACAATATCAAATGTTTCCTTGATGCACAAGTGACTGCATACCTCAGTATATTCATCGCAAATACAGTATTCATCGCATAATCGGGACAGGTTGGGAGTAGCAAACACGGCCCCTTTAAGCGGGGTGCCCGATTTCGCGATGAGCACTCACCATACACTAACGGCATACGACATGTACATGTAGTGCACACACACACACACACACGCATACTGACGTACTGTACATGTACACACAACCACGCTACCCCTCGGCGCGACCCTCTAGCTCTCCCTGCATTCTCGCAATGATGTAGAGTAATCGCAACCGGGTTCTTCTTCTGTCACCTCTCTCCGAACACAAAATATGTGGATTAAAAGCTAGCACTTTCTTAAAAATTCAAGAATTCTTGAACACGTAGGGCGTTCCGTATAAATACATATCCACAACCATGGGAAATGATTACCCAGAACTGATGTGGGAACGTCAATGAAAAGTCCTTCAATCATTCAATCATCACGGCTTGATTGTTTACTTGCTGTGATCACTGCACTGTACATGTGTTGTCAATATGTAGCGATCTAGCTCGCCATACACATGTACAGAAAAGCGAAGGTGGGCAGCGAGCTGAAATGTACGTGTACTGGATGGACGGAGGTCAAAACACACCAGTCCGAAGCTTGCTTTGTAAGTTCGATGTAAACGACAACTGATAGGGAATCTCTGAAATATTGTTGTGGTATTTTGGTCGATTTTTTGTGTAAAATATCAACAAAATCAAAGATCGCTTGAAGAAAAATTGTCCCGTTTATCAGAGGTCCCCGCCCGATTATCCAGTGAAAATAACGTGCATTGGAAATGTTTCTGGGAAGCGTATGTCATTTAAGCAAGGTTCCCAATTATCAGATGCCCGATTATGCGATGAATACTGTACTACTTCCTCTTTACAGTATTTGGTACCCTTATGATACCAACTGTATTCAAATGGCAGTGCACCACAAAATGGAAAAATCCATGCATGCTGAATTTGACTGCTCTGACAACAGATTCTAATCTTTCTGTAAGGCTTTACAATATCACTATCATATGAACTGTACTTTTAACATAGAATGTGTGCAGTCTGGGTATTAAAAAAAAAGAAGAAGAGAGAAATCTAATGAACCTGCACAATGATAACCAAAAACATATTTTCTTCTTTATTTAACTTTTTTTTTCTATTGCAATCTGAACTCTTTATATCCAGAAAAAAAAATAGCTTCAACAAAATAAGAAAAAACTGAAGTTAACTGAATATTTCATTTTTTTTTTTAAATACAGATGAGAAAGTGTATCAAAGAAAACCACAATGTCAACCTATTTGCTATGCACACATGAAGAACATGAAATAAGGTACTGATGAGAGCATGGCCAGATGGCACTAGCTAAAAAAGTATCATAAAATGGTGTACAAATCAGATTCTAATCAAATGATTGGTCGAGAGCGCACATGTGACTACGCATGCATTTTGAATAACATGGTAAATATGTTATTTTGCTTATTATATGATGGGTCATTAGTATCAAAATATTGGTCATTAGCACTTTCAAGTCACTATGTTGACTGAAAGATCTGTCTGTTATCTTGCTGAACGTGGGGGTATATTCTGCAGAGACTAGACCTACACGTATGTCTTGCTTCACGGAATGCCTCCTACCTTGATTGGAGGAGGGCTCCAGGTTGAGTTAAAAAAATGATTAAAAAAAATAAAAAATCTGTCGGACAGAGGTTTCTTTCTGTCTATAGTCACAATGGTGACCAGGCGAGATTTCATTGTTCTATTAAATTGCAAAATGGCTGCAGCGGAATGTAAAACCCCTACTTTTATTTAAATTGTTGGCATATAAAATGACAAGTATCTGCTTCATCATTTTAGAATAACCCTACACCAAGATCTATTTGTTTATGAAAGGCAATAGTACCATATAAACCCTACAGTCCAAATGACCTCAGCTAGTACTAGTGGGTAGTACCACCTACCTACTGTGTGTTACTGTTAATTTAAAGTTAGACTATCCCAAAGATACCTTGATCTTCCATGGGTAATTCTTACTATCAATATCATATATATATATATACAATGTATGCTCTTACTGACGACTGACTTCTGACATTTTATGTGTCGAATCTATCATTTGTAGATCCTACTGAATAGTACTAGACCCTGACTTTGTACTTTACTAAATTTACATGTACAAATGTAGGGTCCATAATTTTGTTGTGTGTGAGTGTGTGTGCACACACACACACGCTTGTCCAGGTGCACTTGTGTTCACACAGTGTGTATGTGTGTGTGTGTGTAGTTAAGTGTAACTGCATGTGTTCCACATGTTTTTTTTTTGTTTGTTTATTTGTTTGTTTGTTGTTGTTGTTGTTGTTGTTTTGTTTTGTTTTGTTTTTTTTTTTTGGGGGGGGGGGCTACCCACACAAGCATCTGTATGATCTGCTTCTAATGATAATATATGTAACGAGTTAGAGGGTCTAGGTTCCCCCCCCCCCCACGCATAATCATCCAATATGAATGTAACAATAACATTCTTTTGACAGTCGATTTAGAAATCTAAATTGTTAGTCTTGTGTAATGTATTTAAATACTATTAGATTTCAAGGAGTTATCAGACACACGTCTGATGGTAACTCCTTGATCCTTGGAACTACTGAATCAACAAAATATGTGTTACTTTTCATCATCATGGATGTACACAACACTGTATAAATTTGTGTGGAATGATATGAAATGAAATAATATGGGCCCCACAATGCAATGCCAAATAATTATAGCTCTGACAGTCTTGTACTTCACACATCAACTAATATCTCAACAGGTTAGAATCTACTCAGTAATTTACTCACACACTCACACATGCACAGTGTTTATAGGCTATAACATTACACTAGTACAGTTAGAGTAGGGGTCCTAGCTGGACAGCACAGTTTCAAGTTAAAGGTGACAGACAAGTCTACATTTCAGTTCAAGCAGCACAGGGAGGACGGTTGTTTTCCACCTCCCTGGTACTGGTTCAAGTATGATAGATTCTATAGATTCTAGTAGTTTTAATTTACTGCGCATACAAAACCCCACGAAATTTAAATACACAGCCCTGTCGCTGCAGTGCAAGGCGTTATCGTCATACCCGTCTGGTCGGGCTAGTCGAGTAGAGTCTGGCTTCACACGCGTGCTGCATGTTTACTCACTTGATATCCTCCTTGGGGTACCAATATTTACAGTAGATCTTCACGTTATCGGCATTGATGAACATGTTCTCCTTCTGGCCTTCGGGCAGTTCCTCTTTCGCCTCGATTTCAGCCATCTCTCCTTCCTCGCTAGTAGGCCAGAATATGTACAGTAATGCTAGGGGTAGCGAAATAATACTGATGGTGCAGAGAGTCAGCATCGTTCACAAGCAACACAGCGTAGTTTACAGTAGTAGTACAGCAAAACCTCTGGCCACGCCACTGGATCATGAAATACCGGTACTCCATAAATGCCCATTACACAGGGAACATGCATAATAAGTGTGGGCGGGGACAGGGGTTTGTATCACGCATCAGCGAATCGCGATCGCCCTTTCCCTCGGCGTCACATTTTACTAGTACACTTGGCCTACAACCAATAAAGAGCGTAGCTTCTACACTCTTTTGCTACAAACTACCGATCGTGGCTGTAACTGTTATTTTCGCGTACAAATATTTTCGCGAATGAGGAGGTCACTGATATTTTCGCGAGATGTTGTTTTCACGAATGGACTTCGATTTTAAGTTACCCCTTCGCATGGCGACATTTTCGCGATCCAACAAAACATTGAAACCCTCGCGAAAATAACAGTTTATACACTCAGCAAAAAAAAGAAAGTAAACATTTTTTCCATTACATAGTTTTCATAGAAAAATTTGGTAAAAATCTTTGTGTCGTTATTTCACTGGCTATCAACCCAGTAGGTTAGTACAAAGGGAATCTTTTACGCATGAGTGAACACATTCGTTTTTGTCTACTAAGGCGCAAAAGTAAAAATTGCAGAAATTGATATTTTGTAATTCATTTGCAAATGTCCCTCACAATAGCATTTTTAAAGATCAGTTTAGCACAATGAGGGACATGAATGAATAGCAAAAAAAAAAATAAATAAATAATAATAATAGGTCCGAAATGTTTGCTTGTATCTCTTAAATCCTCAAACAAAAACAAAGTGGGAAACTAAAGAGCTCAGGGAAATGAGAGTTTTTTGTCAACTCAAATTTATTTGACACAGGGAGTAAGCCGGAAAGGTGATATAAAATGGAAATAATTTCTGGTTGTTTCATTCTTTTAATTTAGGAATTTTAGAATTCATGAGACAAATACAAGAACCGAAAATCATTTTAAATTTTCTTAATTTGAAATAACATTTCAAATCTCAACCATTTTTGTTGATTAATTATTGCCTTTTCTCGAATGTCATTTGAATTTGGATTTTACAGAAAATTCTTTCCTCCATTATGTTTTGCCTTTCTTTATCTTTTGGGGCTATGTTATACAAAGACATTATAGAGATCAGTGAGTATAATTTTTAAAATTAATTTGTGTTTGTTATTGTGTTAAATTTGTCTTTTGTTCTCATTGTTATATGGAAGAGCACATACAGCATCAATGAGATCTTGTCCATTTTTGAAAGTTTTACTTTTGTGCCTTGGAAGAGAAAAACGCATGTATACTTCACTTATGCGTAAAGTTTTCCCATTTAATAATCTACCAGACTGATAGCCAATTAAATTACCTTTAACATATAGTTTAAAATATCAATATTTAGCCAAATATTCTATGAGAAATATGAGCTTGAAAAAGTGTTTACTTTCTTCTTTTTTTTTTTTTTGCTGAGTGTAGAAACTAGTTACTCGCATAGAAATTTTTAATTTTTAATATATTTTATTTATTTTCTGGATTTATTTTCAATACTGGATACGATGCTTATAGGTACACCTAGCTATATGTATCTGTCATGAACGGAAGCAGGTTTAAAGACAAAACACTAAATCGGTCCCCAAGCGCCGGCAGGAAAGACTATTTTCTTTTCCAATTTTGACAATAGACATTCAATAATATTATAGGTAGAATCTGCACTTTTATTTTATTTTCTTCAGCAAACATATTTATGGCGCCATACAAATACCGGAAACATTATCAATATCATCATCATCGTTATCATCCCAAACGTCATGAATTCCCCAATTTATTTTGTATTGTCAATGGCATGCAGTGACTGAACAAAATAAACATTTCCTAAATTTCAGAATAATTAAAACGTTAATGAGATAATTGATTTTGTGTTATGACTGTGTCTAACAATATGATTTTAAAATTGAAAACTTCGTGGCGTACGATCCCAGTTTTTACTACTTGGAAACGATCTGTCTGTCGATTAAATACAGCAGTATTACTTGTAGAGTGTATTATAGGCCATCGGAAGTATGTATAGGTACATTATATAGCAACCATAATTATAAATAATGTGGAAGAATTTACCAGGATAAAAACTTCAAGAAACAACCAAAGTATCATAGAAAACGTGAAATATTTAGGGGTGGGGTGGGAATGATCGAATTGAGTCACTTGATTGCAAACGTGACTTTTGCGGATACCAATAAACAGGGGCGGACCCAGGAATTCTGTAAAGGGGAGGCGCCTTTACAAAATTGAAGGGGGGCGCACGCCCCCCCCCCCCATTTTTTTTCTTTTTATTTCTTTTGTTTTAACAAAAAATAAAGAGGGGGCGTGCGCCCGGCGCACCCCGTCTGGATCCGCCACTGCAATAATAGAATGCAAAAACTGCGTTGATGGAGTGAGAGAAGGGGGCAGCGATTCTAATATGCGATCATCAGTTACGCACCGAGAAAAACAAATACTGACCTATAATGGTATTAGTACTTGACAAAATGTGTAGGATAGGATATAATAATGCCTTAGGCCTATAGCGGTCCCCATCTCCCACTGCATCCCGTCCAACCTCCCGCGCGGAACTCACCCATCCCACATGCCCTCAATCCTTCAGACTCCCATGGCTATCAATGAGTTTGCAGAAATTCATGGATTTTATACTCATTAAGTTAATCAATTTGTTTATTCATCCATTCATTTATTTACTATTTATTTATTTATCTATCTATTTATTTATTTATTCATTGATTTATTCATTTATCTATCTATCTATCTATCTATCTATCTATCTATCTATCTATCTATCTATCTGTCTATCTAATAATCTATCTATTTTTTTTTCCAGGCACTCCATCTTTTGAACGGTGACAGCTCTCAGCTTGAACATGAACTTAGTTCACATGTTCTATTTATACTTTTGAAATGTGTTTTTAACTCGGTATTTCCATAGCTCCATGGTATTTTGATCTGTAAAGACGCATGTTCTCTTCGTCGGTAGACAAAAGGACAGCTCACAATACTAGCAAGTTTCAGAGCAAACAAAATATTTTAGAACATCTGCAGTGCCATGACATCCTGAAGTCAGGCATGCGGGTTCCGATAGCATTATATCAACCATATAGGCTGCTGCGGTATAAATGAAAAGTTACCACAGTTTCCTTCGATATACAAAATATATATTGCAGAATGGCTCACGTCGTTTTGAATCATTACTATCCCATAGTTTTATCTAGTGTCAAACTCGTGGGCCTTGTTTGCCTAGACCTATATACTAGTGTACTAGTACTAATGGGCCTTTTGTTGAACTCATGGGCTGTATAATGTATCATGGACATCAGGCATTCAATGTCGGACTCGTGGATCATATGACTCGTGGGCAGGGGCGTCGATCCAGGAGGGTGGGGGGGGGGGGGGGGGAGGCAGTTGAATGAAGATACATTGTATTTGGGGACAAACATTACCATTTACCCCACCCCCCTAAAAAACAAACAAGCAAGCAAAACAAAAAAACAAAAACAAAAACCAACAACAACAACAAACAAACAAACATACATACAAACAAAACAAAACAAAACAAAACAAAACAAAACACAAAAACAAAGCAAAACAAAAACAAAAAATCCCAAGATGTGGGAAATTTTCTTGCTTTTTTGACAGATAACTGTCCAAGTATTTCACACAAAGTGTATACACCAAATTGCTGAATTTCATTTCTGAAAATGCAAATCTCCCTCTTGTGAGAGGTGGAAACCCGCTTCCACACACCTTTCCCGTTCGGTCGTCTTCCCACAGAGACTTAGATGCGTGGGCAGCCCGATTTCTGAATATTATTTTCATTTAAAGTGTGCACCAGATCTGTCACTTCATCTTAAAAATGAAAAAGTTTCGTCCTGTTGGATAGGAAAGAAATCCAAAAATATTACCACAAGTGTGCACCAGATCGCTGAATTCAGGTCTGAAAATGCAAATTCTCCCTCATGATTTTCTAACTAAATAAATTATGTTTAATTAATTAACTTAACTAAATAAGTTAAGTTTTGCTACCCCAACTCGAATATGCAATGATGCATGGACATGTCCATTTGGATTAACGATGCGTAAAATTGTAAATTTGGTCTGGCATCCAAACTTTTAACGATTATTTTTCTATGATAGACAATTTCATTAATTATCTCATTTTTCTTTTCTTTTTTCCCCCTTAGACTAAAGGTTTGTTTCATTATGCCATGTCATGCCAAGCGGCCCCAATTCATAAAAGATGATAGGATAGCAACTCTTGGTGGAATGTCAACTTCCCATAGCAACAGTCAAGCAGGGAGCTGGATTCCTGTCGTTACCATGACAACTGTCATTTCAACAAGAATTGTTATCATAAACTTTGCCTTTTAGGAAAGGCAGCCTTTATGAAATGGGGGCCCACTGATTTTCAGTTACTCAGTAGTATATAGGACGTCAATCAATGTAACGACTGAATAAAGGCTATAAAACGAAAGCAGGAGCAAGTAAATAAGAACAACAACAAGCATCGCAATCAATGCACTAACATCCCAATCGATCACAGAACTACAGCTATATACACCAGCGGGGCCACCTCACCACCTAGATCTATGCTGGTATTGGTAACATATGTATCTAATATTATTTCTATTTTGAAATCCATGTTTTCTCTAATGGTTTTAGCGTCAGAATCGCGACACCTGTTACTGATCCCACGTGTACGTGAGTGCAATGTAAAAATGTGAGCAGTGCTGCACAATATCTGTAGTCCCACATCCTTAAAATTGTGTTACCTTTGTAATCATTGTAGACGCGACGTCTAGATCTCTACTAGTACTAGGCCTACTAGTCGTACTACACAGCCCTTGCTGTCGCTGTACACATAACATAACATAACATAAAATTACCTTGGATGTGGGCGTAAAGTTAAACACAACTTATTTGCCCCTCGGTTTCGTCATTTCATGACATTAATAACTTTTTGTTAGGCGCTGTGTAGCCCGACCAGACACTGTTACGCTATGCGAAAACAGCGTCTGACGAGCACGGCATGCAGCCTCGAAGTGAGGAACCTCAACACAGCTACAAAACTTAGGAACATGTATACTTTTCTCCTTTAAACAGAATACTTTACTCACGTTAAATGCATGTTTCTATTATAGAAGAATAGTTCGCCACACTGGGTCCATGGAGACCACTTGCGATAAGTCCGTGGAACAAATAAATGACACTTTCTGGCGCAATTCCTGACCGTCGGGCTTCGTCGTTGCAGAATTCAAAATGGCGCCTTGACTTATGCGCATGCGTGACCGGATGTGCTCCAGAGCGAGCGCGTGTGCGTTGAAAGTGTCGAACAAACCTTGGCGTCTGCTACACAATGGTAACCGTGGTATGGAGCTCAATGTTCCTCGCCCGACCAGACGCCAGCCGCCGCCAAGCCCAGTACAGTTTATAGCTGTATACTAGTAACCGTGCGTACGCTGCTTGAGTGTAGCAGCACGGTCGACAGCGCGACCTTTTGAAAGGGCATTCACATCACGTGACCACCCGACATCTAAACTTGGCCTGGCGTGAAAGATTGTGTACCGTGTGGACATGCTGGATATGATGATCAATTTCGGTAAGTTTCATTGCGTACATTTGAATACTAATATCATCAGATGTAGAGTAAATATTGAAGAGTATACTTGATGAGTTTGAGGTGACAAAAATGATCGTAAGTATCAAAAGTCAAAGCTATCGTGATACGATTACGTCGCTCTCCTAGTGGTTGGTGGTCGTGCGAGTACAGCCCTGTCGCGACGTACCATGTACAGAGCGACTGGGCTGTGTATAGTTGGGCGCTGTGCAGAAATTGTATTACTATTAGATTAGGCCTACATCTGGACAAAAAAGATCCCTTCGGGGTTGTAATACTAGGCTTAGGCCCTACTTGTATTTGTTCTTGTCTTGACTCCAGAACCTCTCTAGCTATGTTGTTTCTTAAATGTTGCACAATTGCCAATTTGAATGCCATTTCAATAATGCAAAGTAATTCTTCCATAGTAAGCAAGTATGTTTGTGATTTATTTAGTCTTTTAAACCCTTACTTTGTTATAAATTTATTCTTTCTGTCTGTCTGTTAATTTATAGATCCTCGATAGCTGTTGACTGAAAGCTGCTAGCTGAAGCCTGAGTGAGCACTGTGCTAGTGAGTGAAGCTGACTCTCGTGAGTTCAACAGATGTGTGTAGCTCAACAACTCGGCCTACTGCCTACTCTCATCAGACTCCATACACCGATACATACTCGACTTGGTTTGAATGCATGCTGCGCTGTGGCCTGTAGCTGTGTCTGTGGTGCTTCATGCTTGAAAATTTCACATTTCAAGCAGTTGTACAAATAATAGAGCAACCATGGCACTTACGTCAGAAACTGTTGACCTTGAATTGTTCCCTGGTTCCCAAGCAACACTTGCCTTCTTCGAAGAAATTCAGAATGTTCAGCAACTCAAACAAAAGCTGATGGACAGAGAGATAGAAGCTGCAATGCTTACACCAAAACTTGTAAGTTTGATCTAATTTAATCATCCTATCATTTCATTCTAAATTTAGCCCTTTTTTGCATTAACTTATATACAAGGAGCTCTCTACTTCTCTTCAGAAAAATTCTGACAATTTGAATGATCATTCCAAAGAAGTAACATAATTTATTTATGTAGACAGGAGAGTTTATGTAGTCTCTGTAATTGTCTCTGCAATAGTCTTGATTCTTTTCTAGTTCTCAAAGCTTCTTTTGTGCAGTTGTGAAGAACAATGCATATTGCATTAGTAATAACATCAAGACATCGGTACTGCAGAGTTTTGATGAATGTTCAGTTTAATCTTGAATTTCATAACAAGTATGAATTTTCTGAGTGCAAGGGGAACCTTCAAGCCTCATGGCATCAGCATTTATATGTAGAAGAAAGATAGTGCTGTCAATCTTCCACTGCTGGTTCTTTGGTGTTGTATCAGATGCCTCTCTACCTCAGCCACTACAAATATATTCTTATATCATTAGCGTTGTGGTTGTAGAGCGTCACATGTGATTCTGCAGCAGCTTTTTGATCATGCTGGTTAGAAATGTGTTTCTTTATGACATGGATTCTTTCAGGAGATGAAATCTTAGATGATTTATCTTGCAACTTCTTGAATAAACATGCAAAATGTTGGATGTCGAATGACTTTGCAGAGAGCATAAAGGTTTTAATTGAGATCATTGCAAATGTATGTAAAAATGTTGTATTGTACCATGTGTAGTTATTATCTATGGTAGGCAATAAGCATGAGGGTTCATTTTAATGTGTGTGCACATGAAAATATGACGCTAATCATTTTCACTGCTTGAGCTCATATATATCACTGTACAGTACATGTAGGTCATGAGCAGGGTTTTCAAATTTTCTCAAATGTTCCCCCCTCTACCAATACCACTCTGGGCCTCAACATTCACTTCTTTAATGTCTATTAATCTTGCCCTCTGAGCAATAAATGAGAGGGCACACTACAACTTTAAGGTGAAATGTGGTATGGACTATTCTTTTTTGTAAGAGAATCTCTCTCTCTCTAGGTTGACTCCATGTTTCTCTCCTCTCTTTCTCCCTCGCCCCCTCACTTCCTTTCTATCTGTTTCTGGATTCCTTTTTCACTTACCAGGTCATCAGCCCCATCCAGGTGCTGGTTGCTGTCAATAAAGCAATGCACGCCCACTCCAATGGCCACGCAAAGACGAAGAACGTCAACTCAGAGATCATCTTCAACCTGTCCCCATCAAGCAATGTGAGTACTGTGGAGTACACACAGTGCAGTTTTCCAAAAACCTGATTAAAATCTGGGGCCTCACTTTGAACTCCTCTAATTACTACAATTATTTGATATGTAGACAGAATTGTGACATTGCCTTGGTAGTATTAGTGCTGATGTCAGATTGTACCAAATCCCTCTGTGGATACAGATATCAGTAGTGTTATAACTTAGAGTGAAAGGTCACAATAAATTTGTCTGTGAGACATTTGTTGATATTGTGCAATGTAAAATGTTTTCAAGGGAGGAATCCTCATCACAAACAAAGTCTAAGTAATTGAGTAGAGCTATTTTTGTGTGGCACTCCTCGAGTACAGTGATATCAGTTGGAATGTATACCTCAGTATCTGAAATTGCCAAATCTAGTTTGCTTTAAACCATTTGTTTTTCCAAGCCCTATGTAATTTCCACTGCACAAGGCTTTTGAAAGGGACGTTCTACATCTAACCATATTAAGTTACAAAAACAAAAACAAAATGTTTCCTTTGTATGTCTTGCTCATGGAGCTCAAGGTATTTGATGGTTCAAATCAGTGAATTTCTTACCAGAATTATTTAATCACAACTCCTAATGGACAAATGAAGAGTCTTGTGTTTGGCTTCTGTTCTTTTCTTACAAATTTTTACATTGCATATTTAGACTTTAAAGGGACTAAGTGGTGCAAATGCATGTTGAGTTGTATTAATTCATAAAACCCTGATCATCACTTATGTGGCCAAAATTATATCTACATGTGCGCCTTATATTCTATACTAATTTTTCTACTATTCCTCTTCAGATTACATGTGCTTTGATATGCAAAAAGAGCAACTTTCAAACCGAGATTCTGTCAATGATATCATATAACCTGTCAATCACTGGTAAAGTACATGTAGTACATTAGTATGACTATCTTAAGACATTAAAATGCAGCTTTCCCTAGACTGATCATTCCTTGTTTCCCTGCAATGTATTCTGTTAATCATATTGGTAACATTGAAATAGGAGAAAGTGTTATGAAAAAATATGGCATGTGCTTAAATATTAATTTGGCCACAGAACTGATGTTGAGGATATCATGAACCAACAGAAGTCCACATGTGTTTTGCATCGTGTAGTTCCTTTAATCGAACATGCTTTGTCAATATGTTCCTCCAGATCAGTGAATCTTTCAAGAGGCATGCCATGGCAGCAGATGACAAGGCAGCTGTTGTGGTTATTCTGAATGATGATACGGAGCAGTCGAAGCTGAAGAGCATCGCGGAGCAGATTGCGGGAAAGTGTGTCCCGCTGCACCACTTATCCAACCACACTGATGAAGAGCTAATGAAAATGGTAAGGTTGAAAAATGTACACTAAACTTGAGTACAGATCTTGCACACTTACAACCACATGATGCCACATTTGAAAAGTTTTGTAGCAGTTGGTGTTAATTCAGATTTTTAGTCTAAGCAGTACTGAATCCAGGCAAGAAGTGAAGTGTGCAAGTGTCTTTCAGAACAAATAACCTTGTTCTACGGTGCCCTCCCATCATAACAAACAGACTTTATCACGAAATTCCAGTTACACAAAGGAAAAGTTCAGGCCACAACATTATCAGATCTATACAGCATATTTTTTATTTTTTATTCGTTCAGTTATAATGAAATTTCGATATAACGAAAGAAAACTGCCAGTCACAAGGACTCAGTTACAATGGGAGTCGACTGTATTGTACAATATACATATTTTACGACATCAATATTAGCATGTTCAGGTATGGCTTTTCTCTCCTTGTTAACACCACTTTTTTTTTTGCCAGTAACAATTCAAAACCAATAACAATTCAAAATCTGCAAATTCTTGAAGACATTTCTGAACTGCATGTCCTCAATTTTTCAGCAACTTTTCTTTTCTGTTCTTGGTCAGTTTATTTAAACAGTATAAATTGATTTGTTTGTCTACTTGTGTTATCCAGAAAGAATGTCAGTATATTTGCTGTGCAACCATCCTTGTGATACAAGTGATGTGATGATTACAAAAACCTAATGTGAACTTTCTTGTGAGATGAGATTTTCCAGTGGTGTGTATAGGATGCATCTTTCTCTGCATGTATGTCGTGAAATCATCCATCAGTGTTTCTTTTCCCTGCTTTCATGTCAACATTAACAATGGCATCTCTCCTTGCTTACATTGTGTGTCAGTTTTCTTAAAGGACAAGTTCACCTTCATTAACATAAGGATTGAGAGAATGTAGCAATATTAGTAGAACACATCATTGAAAGTTTGAGGAAAATCGGACAATCCGTTCAAAAGTTATGAATTTTTGAAGTTTTTGTGCAGTCACCGCTGGATGAGAAGACTACTGCAGTGTATTATGTCACATGCGTACAACAATTGTATAAGGAAAATATAAAGAGAATAATAATAATAATACTACATTTATAAAGCGCATAATAAGCACATGCTTCTCTATGCGCTGTACAATTCAGATACAACATACAAACAAATGACTAACAAATGTAACACTCAACATAATAAATACAATAATTAACAAAAGGAGTAATGAATGTTTATCTTAATCAAGGAAGACGAAACAGGTGAGTTTTAAGACCAGATTTGAAATTTGCAAAACTGGGTGCACATCGAATTTTTTGTGGTAAATTGTTCCAAAGCGTAGGTCCAGCAACTGCGAAAGATCTGCCCCCGTAATATGAAGTGTTGGTTCTGGGAATGTGAAGAAGCGCTTGGGTGCTTGAGCGAAGGTTGCGAGGAGGGTGATACTGCTTGAGCAAATCTGCCAGATATGTTGGGGAAGAAGTATGTTGTGCCTTGTAGGTCAGCAATATGAGTTTGAACAATATACGTTTGTCAACAGGTAGCCAACAGAATATCACAAAATGTCATCTTCTGAAAAAAGTACACATTCCCTTGACTTGTTACTGACATATGTTACGGGTAATATTATTTCCATTGAATGTAGAAAGAGGCAAGTCAAGTGCTCTTTTATTATGCGATAAAAGTGAAAATATGTTGAATTTTCTTTACTTTTTCTTTATACTGTTGTACTCATATGACATCACGAGCCTTAGTAGTCTCCTCATTCAGTGGTTCCAACACAAAAATTTTAAAAATTCGAAACTTTTGCATCGATTGTCCAATTTTCCTCAAACTTTCACTGATGTGTTCTACTAATATTGCTGCATTCTCTCAATCCTTATGTTTATGAAGGTGAACTTGTCCTTTAACTTTGGAAAACAAATATATATATATATATTTTTTTTATGTCACAAGCATCACTGGCATGCAACAATTCTTTTTCACCTGTGCATTTCGCATATGCAGTGGATTCCTGTTGTAACATCCTTGGGACCAGCAGTTTTCTTTTGTTATATATCAAAATTTTGTTATAACTGAATGAAAACACAATTCCAAACAAAGAGCAGATGTTGCAGCCTGAATTTTACTTTACTGTAAGCGGAATTTTTTTTAGTTTTCATTATAACGGGAGTGCACTGCATGTGTTCAAAGGGATACAGAGGAAACTCATTGTAACGAGATCCGTGGGACCAAGAGAATTTGTTCTTTATATCATATATTTTGTTATATCAGTAGTCAGTACACATTACAAAACAAAGGAAATGCATTCATTGGGACAGGAGAAATTAGTTTGTTATATCAGGTATTTTGTTATAGCAGATCTCTTTATATCAAGTCCACTGTACTTACTTTCCCTCATTATTTTTCCCCTTTGTGCAGAGGTACAAGATATCAGAAGCTGAATTGGACATTGGATCTCTGGAGGATGCTGTGATATGTAAGATTGCAACAAAGGATGTTTCATGATCAAGGTCCCACAAAACCATTGACTATCTCCTCTGAAAACTGAACAGTGTAAGGTGTCCATCCATCGGCCTGGCCCTGTGAAGAAATGACCAGGGGGAATGCCGTGTGCTGACTTGTCGATCCTGTGCCATTATGAGTAATGGTCATTCACCGTGAGAAAGCTTTCCACTCAAGCAGAGGTGCAGGGAGCACTTTCATCACTGATGGGCCTCTGCATACTACATATAGAACAAAAGTTATCACAAGTTACTTCATGCATGCCAAGTAGAGCTCTGCTCCTTGAGAAAGAAAGAATGACAAAGACAACTTGCATAGCAAAGGAGACCAAGAGTATGTATGGATTTCTTAGAATGACATAAGTTGCTTTAATACCTTTATGTGCTTAGGCACCCATACATAGTTTTCGGAATGTATTTTCTCTTTTTCTTTTGTGTCTTACCATGAAATTATGGGAAAGTCCTGATTTGCAAAAATTTCGACTCGCTAAATATATGGTGCATACAGTAGATCACAGGTAAGAAGTCAGGTGATTTGATTTCAACTATGGCGAAGATACGGTGGCTTGCTCTCTGTTTTGTTTGAAAGCACAGTGAACATTCTCATTCAGTTGGGGAAATATCAAGCATATATCTGCTGATTTTGTAAGGCAAAGTTGAGTAGGCCTATAAAAATGAGGGGAGTTTGTTCAGGTTGTTTTGTTGTTTTTTTTTAGCGAGGACCAGACCTTATTCACAGGAGAGCAACAACAAAATCTCTGTAAAGATAAGTATGCTGGTGAGAGAAACGAAGGGGTACCTGTATTTCTCTTCTCTGTGTAATGTAGTAAGCATCTTGTTCATACATGTCATTACTTTTGTGAAATCAAATTAAATATTTGTTCCTGTAATGACAAATTGTAGTTGATCATGTCTTATCGAGCAGTTTTAGACATGAAGTGTAGAAATCAGTCTGACCTATGTAGTGTCTACACAAAGAAACAGAGAAGTGAATCTGATTCTGATGTTTTGAGATTTAATGTACTACTTGTAGTAACTGATGAGAATACTGTGATGTATAATTACAATTGTAATCCAAATATTCCATTTTGGGTGGGTTTGTGGGTTTGTGAAATGAACAATGTGCTAAAAATATTGGCATGTGTAATATAGATGCAATTTATATTGTTTCCAGGGTTTGAAGAACCCTGTTTCAGCAAGATAGGACCCTAGAATTTTATCACAACAAAATTTTGTTGGAATTGACAAGGAAGGATGAATAATGAGTTTTACAGCTAAATCCTCTCATAATAACAGAATTTTCTACAGTGCACTCCCATTATAACGAACACGGTTATAACGAAATTCCAGTAACAACAAAGTAAAAATTCAGGCCGCGACATTATCAACTCTATGTATTTTTTTTTGTTCGATTATAACGAAATTTTGATATAACAAAAGAAACTGTCGGTCCGAGGACTTCGTTATAATGGGAGTCCACTGTACACATCTGTGTTCATTATGACAGGGTTCACCTGTATACAGTGGACTGCCGTTATAACAAAACCCACGGGACCGGCAGTTTTCCTTCGTTATATCAAAATTTCGTTATAACAGGACAAATAGACCAAAAAAAAAACCAAATAGAGTGAATAATGTTGCGGCCTGAATTTTTATTTCGTTGTAACCGGAATTTTGTTTATAACCCTGTTCATTATAATGGGAGTGCACTGTACGGCGTATGCAGTATATCAAAGTAATTAACCCCCCCCCCCCAAAAAAAAAAAAAATAAAAAATTGTCAATTGTAAATGTTGTTTTACTTAAGTATCTAGGGTCACTGTCTGAGTAATGTGTATGTATTACAAGATACAAGTACAGTCATCTTTGTTTAAAAGTCGACCTCACATGAGTCGAATAATCACCTAATTCGAATCCCTCATAAGTTAAATTTTCTGTAAGTCGAAGCTTTTTCTTCAATCCAAATACAAATGTAGATTTGATTTAGGCAATACAAGGTTGATCAAGTGCATGTCCTAGTCTCTACTATTTTCCAATGTTTCAATGGAATGTTTTACAGATATGGATACAGATTAAAGGAACAGCCTTGTACTGTACAAAGAAAAGAATGGTATAGAAATAAATCCTTGTTCAAGTGTACAAGTGTATTCTTGTTTGTTCTCTTGTCTTTGTGCATGCACTAGATTATTGATTGGACAGAAGTTCCCTGGAAGTGGGGCTCACTGTGTACATCTAATATGGATGAAAAATGTTACTGTTCATAGACTTGTTGTTAAACATTCAGTTCACCTTTCACCAGAAACGCATTAAAAGTGCATACTGTAGTCATTGTTTATGCAATTACCTCATATTTCTTATGTCATGATGCCATTACTTGTCAAATGTGATTCTTTTTGTGTGATAAGCTTGATTTGTTGGATGCTTCCATTGGCTCTGAGAAATACATTAAAATGTATCCACTTCCGAGTTGGCTGGTAGTGTATACTGTATGGAACTTTACAACACACAAATATCTGTTGTATTGTTTGTACATTTATTCTAGTAATGAAAGAGAGCACAAGCAAAAGTTCACTTTTGGAGAACTATCATATTACACTGTACACAAACAGAAAGGTAAACCTTGCTTTTATCACATTCATTGAGACAATGGGAAGAAGACTTCAAGGACTGAAGTCAAGACACTTTCAGAACATCAAACTTAGGACCAGGGAATCTAACAATCTCATACATTGTTTCCTCACATTGATATTTTACCACTTTGCATACTCCTTGTAAACCTGTATTGTACTAATATACAAGTGTATTGTACAATCAACTTAATACATGTGTATACAAGTCACATCAATGACCTGCACTAACAGCATCATAGATGGTCCATGCATGTAAACATGTGTGTACATGTACAAGGAATACCACTGCCTTCTTCAGATTATTGCTCTCGACCCAAGCAAAATGAACTCTTCTTTAATTGGGGATTGGGAGTTTCATGATCAGCTCCAACAGAGGTAACAAATTTCTCCACTGTTAAGGCTTACAAACAGTTAGCAAAAGGTAGAAGACATGCACTGTGTGTAGGGTACATACATTGTATAGGTGGAAAGAAACAAAGTTAGGGAATGTCACACTATAAAAACAAGAAACATTGCAATCATGTCATTTGTCACTGTCTCTCACTGTGCCTGAATGCAGTGCAATTTTCGGGGGGGGGGGGGGGGGGGGGGGGGGCACAGAGCCAATGCAACATTGTCAGAGCATATCGAACAAATCAAAACACGCAGTGAGATCTGACGCATGTCAAAATTTGACAGTTGGTAAAGCTGTACAGAAGGCTGTGATACATTTCTGCTTTAACAAGGAGGAAACGTCTGTTCACCATGGAGGTTCACCCTTTTCATTAACTATTTCAGTACCTGGGCAATATATTTACATACAATGCGAAAAAGATTTTAGGATGACACTTGTGGGATTACAGGGGACATTCCACTCCATGTACAAGCCGAGTTTAATAGTAGAAATTAAGGAAACAGAACAGTACACACATATGAAGTCAGACGCAAAATATAACTTGTATGAAAGTTACGGAATTTTGAAGTACGATGTATACCATGTTCTTATAAAATTGTGAAATCAGTCAAAATGACCTAAATTGAGACAAGGTGATAATGGTGCTGCCTCATCCCTCTTCCACTGGTTTGTAGATAATTGTTATGATGAAATCATTCTTTGGTCAGTAATATGGCAACCACAGTTGCACCTCTCCCTTCCCTTTAGAGTCATCATTGCCACATCAATACCATTACAAACCTAGAACAATTTTATGACAAATATGTCATTTCTCCTTAATTCACGTCAAAACATGAAGATTAATGAATGTTCTTATGCAAGCAAATGAGAAACTTGAGACTTGGGAGGCTGAGATAGTATGTCATCTAATTCGCACACATTACTGGGACTGATATAACTGCTCTGTAAAACTGAATCTCAGAATGATACAGTATAGAACTTTTCCCTTAAAGGGGAAGGCTAGTAACTGATCAGTGGGAATCAGTGGAAATGCTGGGAGATGATTGTTCCAATCCTTATGGGATTCATTCAAGAGTTCATTGTATATCTATTGTTGTGTGAAAATGATTTGCTTCAGAACGGCCTCATATTCAAGTAATGTGCAGATTAATGCTCCGTCACTGACCAGGGACGCTAACCTGGAAGCATTAAACTGCACATTACTTGAATATGAGACCATTCTGAAGCAAATCATTTTCACACAACAATAGATATACAATGAACTCTTGAATGAATCCCATAAGGATTGGAACAATCATCTCCCAGCATTTCCACTGATTCCCACTGATCAGTTACTAGCCTTCCCCTTTAACTTTCACTGGTTTGCTTGTTTGATTCTGCTCTATCTATTCATAAATGTCAACTTGTATATGGAAGTATACTTTCATTTAGGCCTGAAGAAGGGATTTTGCACAAGATTACTTGAATATGCAGTGCACTCTTGTTATAACGAACATGGTTATAACAAAATTCCAGTTAAAATGAAGTAAAAAATCAGGCCGCGAAATTATCCGCTGTTTTTTATTATTTATTTGTTCGGTTACAAGGAAATTATGATGTAACGAAAGAAAATTGCTGGTCCGAGGTCTTTGTTATAACGGGAGTCCACTGTAAATTGTACAACAGCATTTAGGCTAAATACATTGCTCCACATGGGAAGTAATTTTGAATCTCAACTCTGCATGTTACGGTTGCTCCTGCTTGTTTTTGATAAAGGAACAGGTAAGCATGTCCACATGAAAATAACAGGTATTAGTGGTGATTTCTGCTGTCATACTCTAAACAGCCAAAAATGTTACCAGTAATGTACAGAAAGAAATGAAATCTCACAATATTGTAGAAACTTAGTCTACACAAATATGGTTGCCAAAGTGTATGCTACACAAAGATGAAGCTTGTAAGTAGTACAAGATTATATTACACAGAAAACATATTTGAAGCTGGAGTGCTCATTCAATGCACTGTCCAGTGCAACGAGTCTTCCTGGAGTTCAAATTTATTCTCCTAAGATGCACTAACTCAGTTTGCCAGGCAGCCGTCTTGGTCCCAATGTAGGTCCTGGGAAATGTTCACATTGCGATACTGTCCACTTATACGCAAGTCTGTCAAATGCAACACAGTACGAGGAATCACCCCTCCAAGATTCTTATATTTCTGGATAGGCCCTAAGGATGGTCACGTCCACTTTAGGCCTGTCGTCCGAACCCGTCTGCACCATTCCCATCCGCTTCAGGACACTGATGCCGGCGCTGACCCGGCCAAAGATGGTATGCTTGCCGTCCAGCCACTGGGTTGGGGCGAGGGTCAGAAAGAACTGGCTCCCATTGGAATTGGGTCCACTGTTGGCCATGGATAAGATTCCCGCCCCTGTGTGTTTCAGCTCTAAGGTTACCTCATCCTGGAAAGGCTTTCCCCATATCGAGTTCCCTCCACGACCTGCATGTAAGATTGAGCAGTAACTATTCATTGTGATGAAACTGGGAGTCACTGGTCTTTTCTTAGGTTGTGTGGTGCCCAATCATACATACAACAATTTGTGGTTGTTGTTGTTGTTTAATCATGACTTTATTCAAGTTCAAGAAAGTGTGAGAATGACATGTATACAAAAGAACCTGGGGCCCGTTTCAGAAAACTTGTCATCAGTGACAACTGCCACATTTCTAAGACAAATTTGCTCTCAGCCAATCAGATGCAAGGATTTCAGTAGCTTGTCACATCTATAGTGTATGACAACTTGTCACTGATGACAAGTTTTATGAAACGGGCCCCCGGTCCACCGTTTCATTCAAAACGAATGGCAGGTTTAGACACGTACATGGGGTATAAATTAGCAATATTAGAGTTTACATGACTGCAACCCATATCACACATAAAATGTCATGTGATATTACCGGTGATCAATCAATAAAAAAATCAATACACCCTACTATTTCTGCGTTACAATAACAACAGTGATGTAATTATCTTCCACGGTACTAATACTATAATCCATGTCAAATGGAATAATACAAACATATATAAAGCCTACATAAACCTTATCATCATCATCATCATCTCACCAAATCTTCACCAACGTAGATCTTTATTTGGCTCTGTGTCCCATAACATCCCCCCACCACGTATTATGATTATCAAAACCCATCTTTACAACTATACTATAAATCATTCTCAACATAAAACCAAAAGTTATAAACAAAGATTTCTACATTTTTTTTTCAATTACCCATTCACCCATAATATTACAGTGTATAACACTCATCTCATCTCAACTTTCCAATCATATCGTTTGACCTCAGATTCATTTCCCTTCCCAACAGAAACAAAACACAAAAACCTATAAGAAATCCAAGCCAGCCGCAGCAACAAAATAAACTTTCACCCGCTATCCCCATTTCAGACCAATCATCTGATGGAATTGAAAGCAAACCTTAATATAGAGTAGTACTCACAGTGAATCATAAACCATATGCAGTCATGTTTACACAGTATCTAGACAGTAATACAAGTACAGTTGAACCTCTCGTATCCGGACAAGTCGGGACCGGGGCTCATCCGGATAAGGGATTTGGCCGGATACGGGAGACTCAATGCTTTATACATGTACATATACATACACATGTACTGATGTAGCCCATTGTAGTACCACATGTAGTAATGTGTATACTGCAACCTTTTCATTGTTACACTCAGTAACAGACCCCAAAATAGAGGTTCGTGTTTGCAAGAATGAAATCATTTTCTTTTATAAATTCTTGGGATGATTTACCTAAATAATTATTAAGAAATGTATCAAGTATATGTAATTCATGTGTGTTTGTGTAGGAGTTCTCAAGGAGTTGGGAATTCCCCTTTCCTCCCATAATTCTTAAAAAAAGATTAAAAAATCAAGGTGAGATTGCGTCCGGATAATAGAGAGATACGGATAAAGGGAGGCCGGGTAATAGAGGTTCAAGTGTAGTAAGAAGTACCAGTAATGATGCTGAAGGCATTTGTCATCCCATGCACTCCTTCTACTTCTCCTATTTTTCTTTTTTCCTGGCAAGTACAGTCCTCTGAAGAGTTAAATATTCACACATGATTGTTTCTTATGCTCACGAAGTATGATTTGTTTGACACAGAACATATCGTCGCTGGGGCGACAAGACCTCGTATCTTCAAAATGTCAAATGTTCAGGAGAGCAAAAAAACATGGCAGCCAAAGCACTGCATCCAATGGGATAGACATTCCTTCGACATGCCGTGGTGGCTTCATTTTGGGGGTAAGACAGCTAGGATTTGGACAGGACATCACTTACCTGATTATCTGACCATTAATCCAAAAAAGTCATTTTCATCAAAATTGCAGATACAAGGTCTTGTCACTCCAGCAACAATATATATATTTACATAATACATGTAAAAACAGATATAGGCCTACAACAATTTGTAGATCATTGTAGATCATAATACATGTATACACATGTAGTATCTACATACAACAATTTACAAATCATAAGATGTTCTGCGTCAAACAAATCATACTTTATGAACATAAGAAACAATCATATGTGAATGTTAAACTCTTCAGAAGACTGTACTTGCCAGGAAAAAAAAATAGCAGGAGAAAAAGGAGTGCATGGGATGACAAATGCCTTCAGCATCATTACTGGTACTTCTTACTACTTGTATTACTGTCTAGATACTGTGTAAACATGACTGCATGGTTCATGATTCACTGTGAGTACTACTCTTTAAGGTTTGCTTTCAATTCCATCAGATAATTGGTCTGTCATTGGGATAGGATTCACCTGTTCCTGTTGGATCTCCTCCTTGTACCATAAAGTCTTTGATGATTCTGTGGAACTTGACGCCGTTGTAGTAACCTCTCCTGGCCAGCTCTGCAAAGTTGTGGCACGTCTTGGGGGCTTGTTTCCAGTACAGCTCCACAGTTATCTTCCCCATGCTGAAGTAAATTACAAGAGAGAGGGAGATCAGATCGATAATACACATGCTGAATACTAATATTTCCATAGTCTAGGGCCTATACCATAAAGTTATTTTACTACACGACACATATTTTCTTTTTTAATACACTGGGTATACTAGACCTCTACCCTAGTACTAACTATTTATGAGACTAACGACAACGTTAGCCTCGTAGTAGGTACGTGTTGTAGTGTCACTGTGAGTAGTAGATGGTCTAGACAGAAAGATCCGTCTGTCCGGAGGAAAACTCTTTTATATTTTGCCATTAACGCTGTCCTCCGTGGAGGGGATCCGTGAAGCAAGACACAGTCTCCGCGGAACATTCCCCGACGGACAGATACAGACCGATCTTTTGGTCAATAGATGGTGGTCTAGACTCTACCCCACGACCCACCCATATGATGTATGAAAAACATCGACCGACAAGTAAATTTTGTAGAGCCTAGAGGGTCTAGAAACTAGACGTCTAGATCTACAATTGTATGTCTAATTCCGCGAAAAACTTCTCATTTATAATAATGACATTTGCTGGGTCAGTTAAGCGAAAAACTGACCAAGCAAATGTCATTATTATAAATGAGAAGTTTTTCGCGGAATTAGACACACTTGACGGTCAATGAAAAACACTGCAGAACCATAAAAAACCTACGCAGATTTTTATAGTTGGGACTACGATTGGTAGAAACTACTCCTAGACTGCGCTGTGTGTTACATGGAATTACTTCTCGTCACGATATACAAAATACAGCCTATCAAAGGCATGATTTTGAAAATTAACCAACATTTCCACACTGATCATACCTTGTTTCCAAGCAAACATTTGGTGGTCCGCTACTACTAGACATCTTGGTTTCGTGTACTTTATTTAGCAACACATTCAAAAATTCACGATGATACACACGCGTTCTCCTGTCTAGCCTGCGTACAAGACGTTGTATATCAAATTACTAAGTACATGTACTGTGAAAGATCCTACAGTTGCTCGGAGTAGAATAAAAACAAAACAAAACAAAACAAAACAGATGAATATCGGAATGACAAACAAAACAAAATAATATAAAAACGAAAGCAAAATCTTTTCTGCTGACAAGCGGTGTAAACACCACTCTCTGCCGTTTTCCTGTTTTGTTTTTGTTTTAGTTTTAGTTAGTTTTTTTTTATTTGTGCAAAACATTATTCAACATAATTATTCTTCTATTATGTGTTGGATCGACAGATAATCATAATGATTGAAACTGTACAAAATTATACACTGCTTGATGAAGCAGAAACCGATCGAGGTAGGACCTGGACTAGTACATGTAATCGTACAGGCCTGAGTTTAATAATAATTATGTCCCTGCGAAATAGGGCCTATATTCTCGATCGTGAAATACAACATTGCAAATGCCTGTTTTGTTTTGTTCTGTTATATCATTTTGCTGGGTTTTTTTTTTAACTGTTCTGCTCATTTTCTTCATTTTTGTCCTTCAGTAGCATGAAGTATGACCAATACGTATCTCCGCATAGACCCCCTCACCCATGTACCCACCCCATCCCCTGCGCCATGTCATTCCGTGTTCAGGCTCAGTCCTCCAGGGCCCCGTTTCATAAAAAAGTTGATATGATAGCAACTCTTGCTAGAATAGCAATCGTCATGGTAACGATGAGAATCCAGCTTCCTGATTGGCTGTTGCTATTGGAAGTTGCCATTCCAGCAAGAGTTGACATCCTAACATCTTTTATGAAACGGGGCCCAGGTCTTCTGCTCTTGATTGGATTGCAAACACCAGCCTGACAAAGAAACAAAGCGCTTATAATTACATGTATAATCAATTAAATGACCGTAAAGTCAAACAAGAGCATTAGCATATCATGAGGAGCATACGAACATCCGAGGATACTTACCCGAAGGTTTACTGTTCTCCACACATTGCTAATAAAAAAAAATACAAAAACAACATTTATTTTTTGTGCATCACTCAGCATGCATGCAGTCGGATGCATCAGGGACCGTAGAATGCATGGCGGAGGGGTTGGGACTGAAGCCTCCCACCAGCGCCACTTTTTGGCTCTATAAAAGAAAACAACAACAACAACAACAACAACAACAACAACAACAACAACAACAACAACAACAAAAACAACAACAACAACAACAACAACATCAACAGAAGATTAAAAAAACAACAATATGAGGTAATGGGAAAAAAATCACAACAACAAAACGCATGTTTCTCTCCGCCCGGAGATTCTTCCGATCGAGGCGGGGGAACCAAATTACCCCCTTGCCCCCGTCACGCGCCAATTTAATTATACGTACATACACATAACAAAAAAAAAATGGGTGTGTACAAAGAAAGTAAAATCTTCTCGAGATTGACAACAGGGATCAAATTGCTTTGACAGAAACATTTTACGCTTGTATAGACGGAAAGAAACTATAGGCCATGATATATGGAGAATAACGTTGATTCAAGCTAGATGGGTAAAGGGTGAGAAAGAGTAAGGGTGCATGTGGTTTGGAGATGTTTCACTCTGGGTAGATTGTTTGTTTTGGAGAAATAAATTATTTCATAAGGTGACACAAGCTGGATATAGACAGATGTGCAGACAACATAATACAGGAGTTATGGATAGATAAATTATAGATTAGATAAATATACAGAGTATTTTAGAAAGGCCATATATAGATATGACACAAATGAATGGATAGATAAATGAATACATAAATGTTTATATATATATACATATTATATATATTCTGAGATAGACAGATAGATAGGGATAGACAGGCACAATATTATACCAGATATACGCACATAATTGTAGAAGTTTTATATAGGGCAAAGATTGAGATGGGTATAGGGTTTAAAGAGATTGTTAGAGAGTATATTATAGAGAGAAGGAGACCTGGAATGTATATACGATCTTTACTATTATGTTGATATCTGCATTGAAAACATGGACTTGCGCGTGTAACATGATTGTGAATTTTGATATATACCTTTGCATCCAGTTTTGCGAATTCACGGTGCAGCGCTGTTGCCAGAAACTCTTGATCCACTTCTGTCGTCAGAACAATAAACTTTGCACGTAATGTTGGCATGGGAGAGCAAGGCAAACAAAAAATATATTTATTTCAGGCATTCTAGCAAATATTTAATAGCGCAGACCACAGTTCAAAATTCATGTAATACTCGCAATGCAGACACACTAGGGTTCCTAAATGCTTCGTCATTCGAGTCTATTAATATTGAACCAAAGGAATAACTTCACTGGAGCAGCCAGTATTACTATTGGCTGGACCTGAATGATAATAATCGTTATTTGCATGACAACCATCTCGCCCGTGGTGTCATCTTGTTATTTTGCGCAAAGGCTTGAACTTTGCTATTAACATGCAGTCTTCACCCTGCAGCGAATAATCTCAGCACATCTTTATGAACCAGCACATGCTTGGGAATCTACCCACCGAGAAAGGAACAAAATACAATCATAATCATTTACTGTCATCATGCCACTCGCTGTGTTCACGACGAACGTCCCGCAGAAATCTCTGCCTTCGGATTTCAGTCAGAATTTCTCAAGACTACTGTCCGAACTTCTGGGAGTGGACGAATTGGTAACTTGATTGAATTTTCTTTCAAGATTTTATATTATGTCGTGTGCTAAGACGAAGTTAAATATCTTCCCGCACTTTTATATAGACTGACTGATGAATCAATGTCTGTTACTGTACTGACAAAAGTGATGATACTATTAATTAAAATGGATTAGGCCCACTGGTGTATTTATCAATATTGATATAGATTCATATTGTTATTAATAAAAGTAAATTGATACAGATTGATATTATTATCAATTAATATTGATAAAAAATAATATTGATTTATTGATTAATACTTGGAATTAATGTTGAAAGAAAATTGTAACATGATATCGAGATGTGTGTATATAATTAAAGGATTAATCTATACATAATTACAGAATTCTGCTCGGAAGAGATGTGGCAGATTAACATTGTATAATTTGAATGATCTTCCTGTATAGTCTTACTCATTGGCGACCCCTTAGTAAGCGAAGATAATTTTCTATGATTCATTCAAATTGTATAGATGTGTACACAATACATGTTGTATTGTATATTTAGAAAAATACATCACACGTGTCTTTACTATCTGTTTATACATTTTTGCTCGCTGGCGACCCCTTAAACAATAACCTTATATCAGGTGAATTATAAAAAGAGGTGGAGCTCGCAAACATGATTCTGAAGATTCATTCAAATTGTATTGATGTTCACACAGTCATGTTGTTGTGCATATATTTATATATTTCCCTAATATATCAGAAGTCGTTTTATTTCCACCGTCATTCATTGTTGCCAAGAAGAATAATTGATTCTGTAATGACAAGATATGCCACGCCAATTTTAAAAACGAAGTGCTTTTGTTTTGATCAATGAATCCAGAAATACAACCAAAAACAACAACAACAACAACAACACAAGTGCCAAGTTTTGACTCCGCGCATGTCTATAAAATGTCATTATTTCGCCGGTTTAGCACGATGTGGGATGATTGAAGAAAGTCCTACCCAATTCTGCAAGATATGATTTTTGCTTATGCGGATTACAGAATATTCACAGTGACAGTGCCGTAATCACTGATGAACAAATATCGATTTTATTTTGAACAACGGGGACAACGGAGGATGTCGAAGTCAACATTAAATACTAGTTGGTTCGAATTTTGTCCCGATTGCCATGAGTTGGATCTGATAACTGACTATCTGAAATTCCAAGAACTTAACTAACGATTTTGGATTCCACATATTGTTGATGATACTATCAAACCTATTTTTACTAAAAAATAAGACCTAATTGTATTCCCCTTATACGATGGTTGCAACGATTATCAAAATGATAGGACTGATATTTTTCTAGATAAAGAACCAGTAATTTGGATTGTCGAAACCTTTATGAATTGTATATTTCTCTTGAGCAGGGAATCACCATAGTTGTGAGAGCAGGCGAGAATGTCATTCGGAAAACCAGCGATCCCACCGGCTACGTCCAATTTTACAACATACCCTTCGATAGTATCGACGCAAAGCGACAAGCGACGAAGAAAATCAACGACTTTGTGAAGAAATCTCTGAAGACCACTCAAGAAAATAGGTACGTATAATGATGATTTCGTGTCTCTTTCTGTCGGAGATCTCAGGGCATGCATGCATGTATTGGTTTGCTCGTGCCTTTGTTTTGGCCGATGTGGATGATGATGATGATGCCAAGATGGTGATGAATGATGATGATGATGATGATGATGATGATGATGATGATAATGATGATGATGTGTGCGTGTGTGTACATTCCTGTACTTGATAGCGTTAGATAGACAGATAGATATAGATGGATAGATTAGATAGACAGATACACAGATATATGCGTATATGTATAATAGGTGGTATATATATATATATATATATATATATATATATATATATATATATGTGTGTGTGTGTGTGTGTGTGTGTGTGTGTGTGCGTGTGTGTGTGTGTAAATGGGTTATAGGGCAAATATAGAAATGGGCAGACATCTAAAGAGATTAAAAGAATTATCAAAATAGTTTTCGTGACACGTTGAAAATGTTATACAGCATGATATAACAGATCAGGTCCTTATGATTGTATACTGTCGGGAATGATTATAGTACAAAGTCTAGTAGCTATAGCTCCCTGGTGAGGGTTTGCGGTGTTATTTCAGTGATGAAAATCTTTACGCGGCGATCTTTACATTTTGATGATATATCTCTCATTCAATTATCCAAGGGTTTTCGTCGTCGTCCATGAAGTGAGTGCTGAAAACGTTGCGCTGGAAGCGGGACTTGTAGCAGACATCTTGAAGCAAGGCAAGTAATGTTCCAAACGGAATACCTGCACACCAAACGATCCCTAACAACCCAAACGTTGGAGAAATAATTGGAGCAACTGGACGCAACCTCTCGTTATCCAAGACTGATCTCTGGTGAATATTGAGAAATAAAGACCTATACTATGATCCTGTGGAGAAGATTAGAAAGTGATCATGCGACACCTATAGACTGCCACGCTGATTTGGAAACTGATCTTTAAGTTTATTTTCGCCAACTTTGCATTGACAAAAAGATATTTAAATCAGTATACTACTGTTTAATATTATTGGTAACAGTAGTGGTAGTGTTACAAACGAACACACACACACACACACACACCTACACACACACAAACACACAAACAAACAAAACAAAACAAAACAACCGCAAAGCACACATTCTCTCGTTAAAGAGAACGTTTGCTTTTTAGAGTGAAGATACAATTTTCTTTTTCTCATTTTATATATTTTCATCTATATACAGAAGTTCATTTAGCTCCGGGATAAAATAACCAAAGCATCACATTTCGTAAATTATTTGAATAGTCGTAGATGCCAAATGGGCAGTAGTTCATGTTGGGTCGTTTCATTTGGGACCTGACATATTATTTCATGGTGCCTAGGGCTACTATTTCTGTAGAATAATTTTCATCATTTATTGTGTATAACTGGATGACCATGGCACTGTTTAAGGTATATCTTCTGTGAAATACAATAATGATGGAAAAAAGATGATATGCACCAATATATATAGGCCTATCATATAATTCATTGATGCCTAACTGGTTTTGATCCTCGCTTATCCATCTGATCACCATCTGAAACAATAAAATTCGATGGAACAAACATTTTGCTTGATTAGTGTGTATTATGTCGTACTATAGGCCTAGTATTTTTGCAATTTTCACTGAAGAGTTGAACTGGATAGAATTACCAAACATAATATTAGGCATGGCGACACACAGTTACACACACACAGGGACACAGACATACACGCACACATGCACAACAAACAAAACAAAACGAAGAAAACAACAAAAACCAAAGCAGTTCAACTGCAACACGATTTCCAACAGTTAAAGCCACTCTTTCTCACTGTATAGGGCCCTAGGGCTATCATTATCTGCCACAAACATGGTCGTTTATCGAAGTTCACTGATCTTGACATTTGACCTTGACCACTAACCTTTAATCCTTCTGCATAAAGGAAACATGTTCATCATGTTGATCTGCAGGGCCCCGTTGCTAGAAACTTTGCGTTTAAACGCAACTTGCAACTGATTGTCACTGGCCAATCAAAATCATTGTTGCATGTATGTCTTCTTAATAGGGCAGACCCTGAGCCAATCAGAATGGTTGTTTCAAAATTAGCAATTATTTGCAATTGATTGCAACTTTCTTGCAACGGGGCCCAGATGTTGTTTCTCCCCATTATGCCAAATTACATTCCCAGTGGACATTCCGTGCTGAGAAGTGAGCTAACTTCAAGTACCTTTTACCTTTGCCACTGTCATTCCACCAAATTTGTTGTTGTGCATTTCTATTGTTCCTGGCAAAGGATTCTGATGTCTCACATTGTCTATGACCTTTCACCATTACTATTTCATGCAAATAATTGTTATTTATGTCCTTCATACAAAATTATACTGCCACTGGACGTATCTGGCTGAAGTTATGACTGGCAAAGACCGCTGAAGTAAAGTTCAAATATTTTTACCCCTTAACCTGGGTGATTTTTAACCTAAAATCTAATTCACATAGAAAGAATGTCAGGGCAGAGTATCAAAAAACTGAGTACATCTGCAGTGTGTTAAGATTTTTGTGTACTGCAGAGGCATAAAGAGGGGTTGCCACTTGTTTGAAATCTACATTAGATGAAATGCCTGTCCTGTTCCTTTTCAGGGTAACCTGCTCAACTCAATAACCATGTGGACTTCATTAAAGGGATGGTATAGTTTTGGTTGAGATGGGGATTAAGATTTAACTTTTTGTGAGATAATTTGAAACCACTTATATGTGATACCAAACAGCATACAATTCCAAAAGGAATCAAGAGTTTATTTGATGAAAATCGGTTATGAAATGGCCGCGATATCCAAGAACAAAATGAAACAAAGTGGTCCTCGTACAATACTATAAAGGTAGGACCCACCCTTTATTAGGACCTTAAATATCTTAAATATTTCATATAAGTGGTTTCTAATCATCATGCAAAAAGCTAAAACTTTAATCCCTATATCAACTACAACTATCAGCCAAATACTCCAACAAAACCAACACAGGCGGAATGGTTTGTAATACAAACCTTAACTTGCCAGACACAAGTGGCATGTTCATACACACACACTTACACACACAAACACAGAACATACTGTTTAAGGCACAGGTTTCTTAAGGTACTGTAACAACAGGGCCCCAACAAAATGTAACCTAGAGACTGGTCACAGAATATCTGGTACATGTATACTTCTTAAAACAATAGGCTCCAGTCATGCAGAAGAGGGTATTTTGAGGGGAGGGGGGTCGACTTTTGTTTGAAATTATTTTGAACTGATCTTCTTGGCCTTTAACATTTTTGAACACTGACCTTCAGCCTTTCTCAGCATAAATTTGGCATTTTCTTGTAAAATTGTATCCTTCCCATTGAACTTCCTCAGTAAAACAACATTAATCTTTCACCCTTAGCTTTGAATTTGACCTCTTTAATTTCCTCTAATTGATCATTCTCTTATGACATTTGACCTCCAGGGATTTTACTGTAATATTTGTAATCAATTCCGTTTAATCTTATACACTATAGCAAACCCAAAGGGCCTCGAAAATCCAACAGAGGTTACCAGGTGTACCTAATTCATGTCACTGGGTGTCCACACTAATGGACAGATGGACAGAAAACCCCAAACACAATACGTATGTGTGTTGCAAACTCCTTTCTTGACCAACACTGAACCTCTATGACCTCATGTGAGGACAGATTACATAAAATAAAGACACGGCTCTCACATTCACTGGATAGTGCGTGCAGATGACCATACATTTATTCCCAAGCAAAGTAAATGCATTTTACCTACGTTTTTTTTTTTCTCTTACCACACATTTGATCAACATCAATTCGCTTATTGACACCCTATCGGTTCCGTATGCATCATACGCTCTCCCAATGGAAAGAAAATAAGAGAACAAAGAATTTGTGCTGCAACTGCAACACCAAGACTGCACAAATCCTCTTTACAATTGTTGAAATTCTCATCACATTCATCAACGTTTGAGAGCAAAGGAACATACTGAAACAGCAAAGAAGCGGTTCATTCATGCTCAAAATCTGGCAGCTCCAGTGATGAAATTTTTCATTTTAAATATTTTCAAGTAGTGCTAATTTATAATTGTAAGTTACATCAGTACTATGCTGTGACTTCTGACCACAAAAGCAAGTTCAAATGTGAATCCCTACTGTTTGTGAGACATTATCAAGATTGTGAGCACTTTGTAAAATCACATTCAAGTGGAGAAATCAAAAAAAAGAAATAACACATTAAATTTTTGTTTGTGGGCACTGTATCATTCTCCCATCAACAATAGGAGCCTATTCAGGAATATATGACCATATTGCATAATCATATTCTTCATACATAATTTCACGAACACTTTTGCAAATGCTCCACTATGTTACTCCAAGTATTGTGAGTGTCTTACCGTGGCTTCCTACAATTTCTACCACAAATCACCGCCACGATATTCATTGACTCCTGCCCATTTCCCATCCGCAACACAGATTCTTTTTTGTGTCAAGCACTTTTAAGATGCACGGGATCTTTTGGAGTCTCTCCGCACTTAGGAAAACACCGACAAATAATCACGACACAGTTGTATCCCCTGACACCACCGATACGACGAGCGCACAAGATTCAGAATTGTCGAAAGTCAAAGCACCTGAAGACATTGGCAACAAAGTGCTTTGCAACTACTGGTAAAAAAACCTCTAGGAAGGAAGAAGCAGATTGCACTAGTAAGTAGACTTTGCCATATACTAAAATAAAGATAAATTTTCATACAGTTTATACATGATTGAATAAAACTTACAACAAATGGCAATGTTCTATATTGCAGAAAACAGTTACTGTGGGTGCTTTTGAAAAGCTCATCTATGCCTGGCCCACTACAAACAAGACATTCATGTGAGAATTCATTCATCTCTACTTTGCACTAAAATAAATTGCCAATGCATATTGCTCAGCAGAACATCTTATCCTTTCTCAGCTTCCCCAACACAATTTCAATGTTACAAATAAAGGCAAGATCACAGACAATAAATAAAAATATACAAACTGAATATGCTCCCGTCACACAGTTTTTAAACATACCACTCTTATCTTGAAAAAAAGAAGAAAAAAAAAAATGTTCTGAATAGAAATGACATTGCCTCCACAGAAATAATAGACTTGTCCAATAATCTCATTGTATCACATTGTTTGAATAAATGAAAATAGTACTTTTTGTCCAATCCCAGCCTCCTCATGAACATAAAATTTCAATTATAAATCTACAGGCCTGTGATATTCAAGCACAGAATACAGAAAGGCAAAATGTTTAACTCTGTCACTGCAGATGGAAACCAGGTGGGACACACTATTACTGGCACTGTGAGATGCTGGTTCTGAAATTCATGAATTTTTAGATGTAATATGACGTGTGCAAATGCATGTCACTGCACTTTATTCCCTCTCTGTGCCCTGAACCCCCCCCCCCCCCATCACTCATGGCATCTGACCATGTCACTGAGAATTGACCAGAAATGCCCATATCATGTGTGTCCCTGCATTTCATGTACATGTTCATTATTAAGAGACAAAATATCTGCAACTAATTGCAAAGATGAGACACACGGGGAATGTGTCAAATTATCAGAATCAGAAAAAGACCACTCGAGATCCATGAAGCGGCTTTATATCTGTGCAACCAAGAAGTTTTGTAATAGGGTATTGGTAATAATCAATGTTGACCTCTTTGAAAACCCTTCTACCTCACTCACACAAGATTATTCTGCACATCATTACCCTCTATCCTTCCAAAAGCTAGGCTGCTGTTTCTCTTTTATCTCTGTTTTTATTTGTGCATACTCGTATCTGTATTCTATTCTAGCATTACTGAACGTCTTTGTTGACAAGAGGTTAGTCACACACAAACTTGTTCTGTTGTTTATCTTTAATTGTTGTTTTCCTAAATGCCAGTGTCACAAGTAGGGAGCTGTCTACAGCATGGTACCACTGCAAAACTGATCTAGCAACTACACAGTAACCTCTGCACTTCTGGGGACGGTCTACTCTACAAGCTCACAATATCAACGGCACACGTAAGCTTTCGCTACAGAGGGCAAACAATTGTCCTGCTCTAGGAGTTGCACAAGAATTTACCACTGTCCTTTACAAATGGAGTCTGGTTCTGTGTTAGCTACTGTGCTGAGGCCGATGACCCGCACATCTCTGCTGAATCACACGTAACAACGAATCTAAGCACAAAGCCTCCCTTTCCTTTTCGGAGTAGCGGTGTGAATTCTGGGTTTGTCTGCACCATTAAGCATGAACACTGTTACAGCATTCAAGGCAGAGTTATGTTAGCAGCAACAATTACACACAGTTTTAGTTAAACTGATGCTCTCAGAGTTGTGTACACTTGCTACCTTCTAAAGCATCACAGTTTTTGTTAAACTAATGCTCTCCGAGTTGTGTGCACTTGCTATCTTCTAAAGCAGCTCTATCAGTTGAATGATACATGAAACATTATGCACAAACAAGGTGTTCCATCAGTACGAAACAGTCACACCTTTTTTTATTTCCAAATAAACAATGCCTACTAATCACAATGAATGGTGTCATGAGCTAATATCATGTTGCCTTCTTATCTATTCATTTGTTCTGATTTTAAACGCATGGTTCTCCACTGTGAAATTTTCATGGTTTCATGTACAATATAGTGAAAAGGCCTTGCAGAGTCAACTTAATTCTACGTCTCAAAGGTTTCTGCCTACTGAAATATGCTGCCTACATAGAATTGCTGCACATTGAGATATATGTATATCTTTATGCATACATATCACAGGGAGTAGCAAAGGTGTAACTTGCCTCACTACAAACATACCACTGCTAAACACTTAAGTACACACAAACAATCAATTGCAGTATACACACATTATTTCTCTCTTCTTCTTCTTCTTCTTCTTTTTGTTAAGTTGAACAGCGAAAAAAAGGCATGACTCCTCAGTGAATTATGATAGATATCATTAAATACAATCGCATTCTGTACAAGTGAACATCTCCGATATACAAGGAAGCATGATTGGTCGACGTCAACAGCTGAAATCAACGAATAATCTGTGAAGTCAAACTTCTTCCTACTTTTACAACTCATTATTTTGGAATGTTAGCATCCATGATTACATCACTGTTAAGGAGAAGAAACATAAAGGACCAAGAAAGAGAGGAAAAAAAAAAACAGAAATGGTGCAGAGTGTTCAGTGAGAGAGAGAAAGAGAGATAAAGAATATAAGAAAGGGAGAGAGAACGCAAGAAGGGATTACGTAAGATGCTGAAACAAATGGATGCATAATCCACCTGCTTTGTTTAGAAATTGCTGACCACGGAATGTAGCCTTTGCCATGAAAAATCAACACTTGCAGAGTTCAGCGAGACCATCTGCCAATCAACACGAAACTTCATTGATGAATATTCATACGTATATAGTCATATATATATATAGAGCCTACCTATGAGATGTTCTGTTGTTACAAACAAGCAGTGTTAAGTACTTCCTCTTAAAGTCTGTTAGGATCTTATTTAATTTTAACGGCAGAAACAGCTTGCGCACAGGAACAGTAGTACATGGAGTAAATCTACACAGTGGGATGGCCTCAGTGGGCACAAAAGCCTTGATATCACACTCTTTTTCTTCTCTTTTATGCACTCACACAAGAAAAAGACGGAGAACATTTTGCATGGCTGTGAGTGAGTCTATGATAGGATGTAAGTTGCGCTGCTGAGCAGGTGGGGGGGGGGGAGGTGGAGGAGGAGGGGAGTAAGTGGGGCGGGGCAGGGAGACACCCCATGAGAACCTATTGGCTGTCTTTGTTGGCCTCTAAATCCTGCTGAACCTTGGAGAAGTCAAAGTTCTTGCCCGTCGCCCTGAAGTATATATCCTGGATGTCTTCGCACACCGTCTCGAAGTGGGTGGTGGCATCGTACGAACGTGAAATGAAGATCTGATGGCCAGATGAGAAAGAGAAAAACGCAATTAAACCTGTTCTCTACCAGACTCTCAAACTCCCCAAAACTCTGGACAGGACCCACACTATTCTGGTGGGCTTTGGGTTCAAATCTGGAGCAATATGACTACTGCATGCAAAAGACTGGGAAAGCTCCATTTCTCAAACAATAAGTATATCTGCCACAAGCATCATGTAACTCCTGTTCCTTCGCATACAGTATATGATGAGATCACTGATCTGGACCACTGACCTTATACCCTCACTGCAAAAGGACATGTTTTCAAATTTATATCCATCTATTACACATAAAGGCACCAATACAGGACCTTAACCAAGTGGACTGCATGGCAGAACGCTATAATTCAAGTCAAGTCAATTTGATTTGATTCATTATTATTCACTATAGCTACATTTTGGTTACCTCTAACCTTGGCCCTTCTCTTTTGGCACCCGTCATTTCAGGCAACTACTTGATCATTCATTTCTATCATTCATATCACATAAAATTACCACTGGGCAGTCCTTCCTGACCTCTGACCACTGACCTTTGAGGACTTTGATCAAAATATGATCATCAGATATTTGTTTCATGTAGTATGGTCTGCAGTAAGGTGCCAAGACAATCTGTTCCATAGCTTTTTGATAACCAGATCTGGTATGGACATATGAATGAAGGACAGCCTGAAAATGGCTTATGGGCTTTTGGCTATTGGCATTCTCCTGACTGGAAAATGAGCTGTAAAGGCAAAGTTATGGAACATTTAAGCTTTTAACCTTGTGAAATTTTGCCCAAAGTCCAAAGCAGCACCTCATGTGGCTGGGCCAAGCATTAAAAGGATCAACTGAAGATTATTTGTTGTTGTTGTTGTTGTTGTTGTTGTTGTTGTTAAATCATGTCAAAAAATTATGGGTGTACGAACAATGAAGAAGATGATGTCCAAGCATCCTTTTTGGGAGCTGAGGAATTTAAAGGGAGAGAACAAAAGCTTAAATTCCACCTCTTACCTGGCTCTCTGTCCCATCATCGATGGGGTCGTACAGATCGGAGACAGAGAAGAACTTGTGGGAGATGTCTCCCAGGAGGTCCAGGCCTGGCTTCAGCTCTTCCTCTGGATTACTCGTCTCTACAGTGGTGGCCACGAGGGCAATGTACCATCCCTTGGCGGCAACATTGTGGGCACTGGAGACCACCAGGATGTAGATGTCTGGCAACATCGAAAGTACCACATCGAGTAAGTCAAATGTTTCAGACTGCCGTGAGACTACTAATACAAATTATTATCCATGTACACAGCACACACATACTCATTCACCTTTTTCTTTTCTTCAATACCGACCAATTATTTGTCTTCTTCCATTGTTGAGGTTTGACGTCTTGATTCCTCAGGGATGCCTGTAGTCTATGATGTTCTTTTTTAAGGCCAACGATTGTCAACATCAATGATGCATGCACTCCTGACAGGGTTACTGATACCAAGAGTTTAATGCTGTGCTATTCCACCACTTTAAAGGTAGGGGATACCTTTTACAGAACTCCCAAAATGCAGCAAAACATTAAATATGAACCTCAGGGGACTTGTTTAGGCCACTGCTTAGAAATTTGAAAGTCAACAGTTATCTACAATTTGAATAATGCACAAAACTCAACTACTCAGTAGTTCTGTGTGTCAGCCACACTTAAGCCTTTTTGTTGCAGTCTTCTGTATTTTTTTATCAATAAACACAAATCTAAAAGTATAAGAGCTGAGGTAATAACATATAGAGTGTGTGGCAAGAATGTATATAGAAATGTTTGTAAGTTTTGATGAACTTTATTCACAAAATATACATGATGGACACACATGCAGTGCATGGGTCTGCAAAGGTAGCCTAGTAATGTACTGGAATTAACGGTGAGCCCCGAAAAGAATTCAATTCAAAATCTAACGGTCAATAAAAATGTACTAAATGTTACCTTCCACTTTCAATACTTTTATGGGAGTTTCTAAAATGATACTCTCTTCAACATACCACTGTGTTTATACAACTCTTCATTTAAGGCATGGAAAATGGGATTCCCTACCTTTCCCTACCTTTAAGGTTTGCAACATCCTTTACACTGACATTACACCCACACACATGAACTTTGCAATTACCCCTCCCCCCCCCCCCCCCCACGAAAGATTCTGGCCAAGCTGCTGTTTTCTTCATGCTACATACAACTAAATTAACATTCAGCTTCCTCTAGTACCTTCCTACTTAACCATTAATCTGGATCTCCAGTAGAGAGGCAGTATCTTGCTTTAGGATGCAAGCACCATAACCGGGGTTTGAATCATGGACTTGCTGACCGAAAGTTAAGCGCACAAACCACTAGACCACTACAGCACGTCCACAATAGATCTAGGTAAAAGGAAATAGCTGCATATGGCAGTCATATTTTTGCTTCCTATAGGATTATAGTCTTGCAATTCCATACTGAGGGATGACGAGTTGTATAATATCTACTAGGATCCAATGATCTAATCGTTATGTTCTGTTGACTAGCGTCAACGTCAATAAGCTCTCCACTTACCAGAATTGCGTTTGACCTGGCTCTGAGGGATGATGATCTGGCAGGAGGCAGCATCCGAAGTGTTCGGCACCGGGTGGTTCAGCAGGCAGATGTAACGCGCCACCTGCCCGACCTTCTTGACCCGGTCGGGGAAGTAGGAGGGGTCGCCGATCACCATCTTACAGCGGGCCATCTCCCCTTGCGACTTGACGCCGACCACCTTGCCATCCTCCATCACGATCTCATCGATGGGTTTGTCCAGCATGTAGGTGCCACCGTAGATGGCAGAGAGCCTGGGGGAAAGAGTGGGAGGAGAGACGTAAGATCTATTCCAGGAGTCCTCCTATGGTGATTACATCTTTCAATCCACAGTGGGATTCATACTATACTTTTCACTTTATTTACATACTCACTTCAAATAAATATAAGTCTTCCTCAACAGTGTCTCCCTAGGAGCGAGAGGCATCACAGATATCTTTCTCACATAATACACATCTACAAACACTTTTGATAGAATCATATGACTTTTCTTTCATAAAAGTTCAAACTAATTAGTACCAGTGACTAAAGCTCAACTCTAAAAGCTAAAAAAATAAATGATTCCTGCCAGAACATTTCACACACATGATAAAACTTGTTCATATTGTACAACGAAACTATAACTTTGTTTCAAGTTTCAAATAACTTACCTTCGTGTGTCTACAATCAAATTATAATAAGTGGAGGCACACTATAAAATGTGGTGTTTTTATGTCAAAGACGGAGATTCCATATCTGCTGCCATGGGTAGGTAGATATGTAGGGCTTACTGGATACAGCTGGTGATTTAAGTTGTCTTATGTAGTAAAGAAATAAAATCTGGCTGTTACTTTTTTTGGCTGCATAATAATAAAATTGAAAACCTGAATAAATACAGGTAATGGAAAATGAGGTATTAACAATAAATGATTGGTAAAAAAGCTGATGGAATGCTACACCTGTATAAATCAATACACAATAGGCAATTCTACAATTTGATGTGCCTTATGAGCTATAGGGATAGTACAAAGGTTCTAATACTCTAGCACTGAGTGAACTACAAAGCTCTAGATTATTAACCAATCAGGGCCCCGTTGCAAGAAAGTTGCAATCAATTGCAAATAATTGCTAATTTTGAAACAACCATTCTGACTGGCTCAGGGTCTGCCCTATTAAGAAGACATGCATGCAACAATGATTTTGATTGGCCAGTGACAATCAGTTGTAAGTTGCGTTTAAACGCAAAGTTTCTAGCAACGGGGCCCAGTTGTTTTGCTTTGTTTTCTTGTTTTTGTGTGATGATACTTCTCCACTGCTGAATCTACCTTTTGGTGCTTGCATGAATTAAAAGGCTCATTCATGCATGCAGTGTAGGCCATTTTGTACAAAGTGTATATTTTGCAAACTCTTGGGTGATGGGTTGCTTAAATCAAACCACTCTGGGAAATGCTGGTTGACATTAACTTGACATTTGCCACCCACATGCCTTCTCATTGAACACAGCATGTTTAGGATTAAATAGAAAAATGACAGGCTATTGACCTCTTGAAGGGGGGTTCATCCATTACCTGGCAAAGCCCTGTGGCAGTTCTCCGAGTCCATACATGGGGTAGAGATAAGGAGACTTCCCATAGCGATGGAGGGACTCAGAATACAGCTTGATCCTCTGTATGGTCTTTCCACATGGCTCTTGTAGATAACTATGATCAACATATTTGACAATTATACAAAGTTTAGTCAGACATAAATGATATTATTTCTCTTTCACTCTCCTTCTCCTTGCCTTTTTCTTCTCTCTCTATCATTCCCTCTTTCTCTGAATATGACATTATTGGGGAGACAAGGTTTTCCTCCAAACAGATTGACCTCATACACAGTTTTCATGTGCAAAAGACACGACTAAATGCATGAAACATTCCATATACAGTGCTCACCGCTTAATCGGGAGGGGTTGGGAGACGAGTTTTTCTCCCATTCAAGCGGTGGCTGATATAGCCCCTGCAAACCACACAACATGAAGCCCAGTATGTGGGCTTTACAATACCCATACACAGTTGTTAAACCCACCGATAACCACAGCAACAAGTACACACGTGCTATGACATGCAGACACAAAACGGCCACAAAAAAAAAAAAAAAAAATGAAAAAGACACAGCAGTCACATAATTTTGACAAACGCATCATCGGAACAAACCTTCATTTATTTGATCCACAAAATAACACTTTTTAGAGTTCAAGTCCCGATGGCTATGACCGTATCAATGCAGAGAAAGAGGTAGCACTGCTGATTGTGACTATACATGTAGTATGAACACTTTTTCCTCAAATTCATGCCTCCTTATGCTGTCTGTCAGACACGAACACACACACTGCATGCATACTATGCACAAACAGGAAGAGTATGGGCTGCATGTGGGAAAGGTGACTCTCCAAATCGCACTGAAAGGATGGTTAAGTGCTTGAGCAGATGCTGATGACACTCATAAGATGACCGCCTGCACTAATTCCTACTGCGTAATGGCAAATGTTTAGACTGTAATTGGCATAATCTATCTGGAATTGATTAGAAAATAACCCTTCTGGTAAGGAAATGAAATCCCTGCGATTATTTCTTAGGATTTACCTATTATGTTTAGAAATTAATGACAGTCAATAGAAGTGTTTCAGCCAGAATTTGTCCCGATTAAGCGGTGGGAATAACACATGAAAAATTTGTTACATCAAGCTTTGTTGCACTTAAGTGGTATTCCCGCTAAAGTGGTTCCTGATTAACGGGTGAGCACTGTATCAGCCATATGCCCCTTACCTTTTAAATTTTCTGCTCCTTTGATAAAAAAATTTAATAACACATGGAAGTTTTCACTGTTTCACTTTTATTTAGGGACAATTTCCTTTCCTCAAATGTAGAGAGGTATCTGGTTAAACCAATGGATCATCAAAATAACTCTTCTGCTATGTTAAAGTTTCTGATTTTTAAGATGGTCCAGGAGAAGAAAACACCCCAATCTTTTCCATACTGTTTGAATATATCAATGTAGTTTTGTTACACATCACATAGTTCAAGAAATAGATTCATACAGCATATGTTTTCCTTCCTCTAGTACAGAAAGTACTCCCTTTACTTTCTTTACATGTGAATGGGTCTTTGCTCAAAAACAATGTGAAATTAAACAGGCAGACTTGTGCCATTTGCATGTCAGTGGAAATGAACATCATGAAAAATGAAAAAAAAAAATACTCCATCTTTTCACATGTAAATATTTGAACAGGACATTAGTGATCAATCACCCTAATGAACTCATCTATACTAGCATCAACCCCAGTTTGCACAGTGTCATTAAAATTTGAAGAGAAGATTACCTGCCTGACTCCTACAGTGCTCATACACGGTATTCAATTCATAGTCATGGTGTGACAGAAGAAGAACCTGGCACATACAGTGAGATTAACAGACAAAACATCACAGTTTAAAAAAAAATTATTGTTTGTCTTTCAAATTCCATCCTATGTCACTTCCCTCCTCAACTCTTCTCTTCCTAGGCTTCCAAGTAGTAGTAGTAGTAGTAGTAGTAGTAGTAGTAGTAGTAGTAGTAGTAGTAGTAGTAGTAGTAGTAGTAGTAGTAGTAGTAGTAGTAGTAGTAGTAGTACTAGTAGTAGTAATAGCAGCAGCAAAGGCAGTAGTAGTTGTAGTAGTAGTAGTAGTAGTAGTAGTAGTAGTAGTAGTAGAAGTAGTAGCAGTAGTAGTAATAGTAGTAGTAGTAGTGGTAGTACTAGTAGTAATAGTAATAGCAGCAGCAGCAGCAGCAGCAGTAGTAGTAGTGGTAGTACTACTAGTAGTAGTAGTAATAGCAGCAGCAGCAGTAGTAGTAGTTGAAGTAGTAGTTGAAGCAGTAGTAGTTGTAGTAATTGTAGTAGTACTTGTAGTAGTAGTAATAGCAGCAGCAGCAGTAGTAGTTGTAGCAACAGTAGTTGTAGTAATTGTAGTAGTACTCATAGTAGTTGTAGTAGTAATGGTAGTAGTAGTAGTAGTAGTAACAGCAGTAGTAGTAGTAGTAGTAGTAGTAGTAGTAATAGTAGAAGCAGTAGTAGGAGTAGTAGTAGTAATAGTAGTAGTAGTAGAAGAAGTAGCAGCAGCAGTAGTAGTAGTAATAGTAGAAGTAGAAGTAGAAGTAGTAGTAGAAGTAGTAGTAGAAGTAGCAGCAGCAGCAGTAGTAGTAGCAGCAGTAGTTCTGAAGAACACCCCCTCACCTGTCATCCCTGTAGAGGGCAAGGGCATGTCCAGTGAAGTCAGTGGTTGGCTTCTGGAGTTTGAACTTGTCATACAGATCCTGGGTGGTGGTCTTCTCAGGGTCCACCTCGTCCTTCAGATCCTCTGGGTTGAACTCGGCAATGTACTTGAGGAAGCCACGGAAGCTGGTCTTCTCTGAAAGGGACATTAGTGCTGCCAGAGAGAGAAAACATGAGATTGCACATTTCCCTCGTTTTGAACACTTAAGTAAGAGCATTTTTCTGCCCAGTTCAACAACCATATTGTTCGGAATAAGTATGTTGGCAAATTTCGTAAAAATTTATCTGGTATACGAACGCCTTGTGGATGCTTTTGAAACATTGCTTCACGACAAACCTATTTCTTATGCATGAGATTCTCCAAAGCCAGAAATTATTTTGTGCATGAAACTTCAGTGAATTCTGCATGGAGCCAAGATTCAAAAAAGCAAAATGCAAGTGAAAGTTTTTTTTTTTCCTACACAATGCATTGGATGGCAGTGGCAATTTGTGAAAATTTCATGCTGTGAATGTTTTTGGTTTTACAGTAAATGGAGGAGGGATACAGCAGGGGAAAAATGCTACACAGTAAAAGATGAACCACTAAAAGGACTAACAATTAAGAAATATACTTTGGAAAAAAAAAATAGGAAATATGATAAAGCAGTGCTTAACAATAAGTAAAGACTAAGTTCAGTCCATATGAACTCATTGTGAACTTCTACCTTAAAGGCATAATATACCATTTGCAGCTGAAACAAAAACCGAGCTTTAGTGCTTCACAGTAGTTCTAAAATGTGAGTTATGGACAGAAACAACCAATTTAAAAATATTAATCAGTATAATCAATGTTTAGTATTATAAAAAATACAAAATATAAATACTAGTTATAATTAAAAAAAAATTGTTTCTAGAATAAACCATCTACAGTTATGCTTTATTGAGAAAAAAAGTGATATCTCCTAATATCTTAGACTTTATTGCAAAATTTGTATACGGCAGCATGTTTCGTGATACAACTGACTTGCAATGCATCAAATGTGATAACTCAGAATATGTTTTTAATCACTGCTCCCAATGGTATACAATATCTTTATTAAAAAAAAAAAAAAAAAAATCCCAATGGTATACAATATCTTTATAAAAAACAAACAAACAACAGATGTTAAATGTATTGCGACATCGGAAGCGTAAGGGCATCAACCACAGTAAAAAGACATTTTAATCACTTCATTCTGCTTCTAAACTTTTGATATACACCCCCACCCCTTTCTCTCTTTCTGTTTTTTTTTGGTTTTGTTTTTTTTTTTTTTTACCATGCAAAGGGACGGACAACTGTGCGGGCAAATTGCTGCAATATCATGGGCGCTACTCACAAGAGGTTAGTGCCTCCGCTTCAGTGGCAGGCACCTTGTGCACGGCGCCATCCTTGAACACATAGCTGCCCTCCACAGACTTGAACTCCAAGTAGCGGGTCACTCCAGATATGATCAGGATCTTCACCAGCTGGCCTGCATGGAAAGACCCAGACAGTTTGTAATCCATCCTAGTTTATGTAAAAAGAAAGTTTACAGTACCGTTTGTCCCCAAAAAAATTACAACGGTACCCCCCGCAATGATAACTTTAACCCGTCGAGGACGGTTTGATTTTGCTACAACACGCATTTCTCATAGATGCTTGCCTGAATATACTCGGGACTCATCCTCAACGGATTAAAAATAGCGAAATAATCCAAATACAGCTGTACAATTTCAGGGTATGGAACTATAACTCATTGCCCACATCTTACAGAAAACCCCACTTGATTTGCTTCAGTAGTCAAAGAGAAAGGAGGAATTTTTTTGAGCACGTCAGGAATCTCTTCGCTCCAAGTTCTGTCTATTGTGTTCACAACATTAATATGCAGTTCCAAGAGCATCCAAGTGCTAAACTTGGAAGAATCAGGCTCATGACATGCTTTACAACAATCCACATTTCTCTGTGACCGCCTAACCAAATTGAATGGGGTTTTCTACAAAATAGAGCTAAGATGTTATATTTCAAGACCCTGAAGTAGCGTTTAGACAGCTTAATCATATTGGGTGTTAGTAATGCGAAAATCCGACTGTAATTTTCTGGGGGACATACTGTACAGGAACTTGGCCATCCTTAGCTCTAAATGCCTATATTCATACCTCTCTGCCTTTAAAGGTAAAGCATAGTTCTCAGCGGGGCTCAAAATCCATCTTCCACTGTTTGGGATTTGCTTGCAATATATTGAAAGGGTCTACCAGGAAACTTGTCTGGCTGACGTGATTTACCAGGATAATGAGTTGTTCTGGAGTATTTTGAGATAAAAAGTGTAGAGATAAAAAGTGTACAAATAATTTAGACTGGTGTACCCGATTTTTTATTCCTGAAGTGTTCCTTGTTCACTAGTAGGTAAGTAGAACATCAACTGATCAACGATGATCGCTGACGCTATAGCAGTAGTATTTCCCAACATGCTGCATATTCCTCACTCTTGCATGGAAGATCAATGGAAACTGCTACAGCCCGATTTGTCATCGATTATAAATCATTACGTAGCAACCACGCTAAGATATGCTCTGAGGTCGCAATACTGTTGATGTACCTTTTTGGCTGATATTTTGCTTTTGCGTGTTTGCCAAACTGAAATTTTGTTATTATTTCTTATACTGTGTATCCGTTTGAGAGCAAACATTAGACAGTTTCTGAATGCATCATATGAAAAGTATGTCTAACTGTGCCTAATCATCTCATTATTATTGTGAAATGCATTTGATGCTTTTTTCTTTTTTTTTTTTTTTTGTTTAGTTTGCCTGTTTACTGTGCCGGGATAGTTTTAATTTTCATGCTGACACACAGTTTCCACATGAGTGCCTATCATTAAGGGTTATATGGGTTGCCTAATGGGCTATGCACCAGAAAGCTCATGACTTACCAATAACTCATGAGTCTCATCAGTTGGGTGACATCACATTTCTTCACACTGTTTTGGATTTCCTTACTATGTGATAACCCTGAAATTTACCAATTTGACCCTTGACCTTCCGATCTTTAAAACATCAAGCTCATTACTAACTCAATGAATTACTCTTAATGTCATACTCAAACTTTTTGTGGCATTTTTAAATAAAGTTAATATTTTCTAGTTGTCAGGAAATTCACCATTAAAATTGATATTTAAGCTCTGACCTTTGACGTTCACAGAGATATACACCAACATCAAACCAGTGAATTGCCCTATCACAACTTATCCCTGCACCACATTTGTTTGTATTTGAGAAATTGTCGCTTGCACTACCATTTGACCAATGTAATTCTGACTTTGTCCTTGGCCACTGTGACTCAAAATTTGTAATAGTTCGTATTTCTATTTAATCATACTTGTTTGTCTTCAATTTCATTTGGAAGCCTACACAGCATCTGAATTTCTTTCAGATGCTTTTCTTGAGTTAGAGTGACAATAGGAAGGAATTAAAATTAATTCAATGAACATTATACTGCAGATACCTAATAAGTTCAACCAATTTGGAGATGCCCTAACATTACCAACACTTTTCCACATGCTTTGGATGAGGTAGTTTATTGCTCATAGGAGGGCATACAAAAGTACAACATGATCCTGTCTTGGAATACAAAGAGTAGTGCATGATTCAAATCAATTGTAATTCCCCCAATCAATTGCAAGTTTTAAGGTGTCTTATATCAATTTCAATCGTAAATTTTATAAGACAGGGCCCAGAACCCTGATAGGGTATATTCCAAAGAACAAAAGACAGCAAAAAAGACAGAAAATTCAAGATCTGATCAACTGTGAGATTCCAGATAAATATTCTTTTTTATTCAGGAGCAACATACAGTTTTTTGTACATTAACTGTAGGAGAATATGCTTGGTATGCAAGTGCACCACAGTATGATAAAAAGGCCCTATATAATGATCTTGGTATCTCTTCATATTCAGTTGAACGTCATGTAATATTTGATTTGAAACTGACTGATTCACATCTATGAATTTCAAACCCTGCTGAGATAGAATATATATATATATATCATGGGCTGTTATCTCTATACTGAATATCATTCACCTGTTAACTCACCTTTAAAAAAAAAAATCCCCCAAAACGAAAAACAAAAACAAAAACAAAAAACAAAAAAATATTTACAACAGTTTGCATACCAGTATGGTTGAGCCTGTTTTCCTAGGTTACTCCTATATTCATGGTTTGTACTGTTTTTGTTGTAGATCTCATTCCTCTATGGCATGGAAACCAATGCTCTGACTTGATTGTCACTAATCTTTGTGCTTGGTGATAAATGATGCACACATGATGAAAAGAACACATCTAATGGAGAAAAATTTTGTTGATTTATCTGTATGAACTACATTGACTTAAACAAAGTTGACCAGGCACAGCAGAATCCAGTTACTCTATAGAGTGTTCAACATTGAATTACCATCATTACAGGTAGTGCCACACTCTACATGTAAGGGAGGGTCGACTCTCATGTTAAAATTGACCTTGAGGGCCAGACAGAAATGCGTGGGCACACTACCTACACCACAAGAACTTCTCAACATGATGTCATTCATAACAAATCTAAATGGTGAACTACATCATGGCCATGTCATGATATTGATATCCCTTTCAGTAACTCACACATTTTGGGCCAGCTCATGGCTCGAGCTAAATTGCAGACGCTAAGCAGTAAGAATTGCGTTCATGGCAGAGCCACGCTACTTTCATGAACTCGGCCACGTAGGAGTTAACTACCATGGTAACTGAATGTGCACTATGGCAGAGGCATGGCTAGGCAATTGTGACCTTTGACCGTGCAAAGGAATTTTGGCCCAAGCCTGTTGATGCTATCGTTCATAAACTCTTTGATCGATGGCCCGCGCCAGGTGCTAGCTTACAACAGCGCCAAAATAGCCCAAGCCCGGCGCGGCCACTCTGGCCCAATTCATATACTCAAAATAGTACAGTTTAGCTTGGGCCTGGCCCCATCTAATCATTAATCACGGTGAGAAGGTTGAAGTGATAATTTTTGATTTGAATAAAGTCAGCTCACCTACAATGCTTGCAACATGTCTTGGTATTTCAACATTGCCTTGACTGCCTCAGCACCTCATCTACCCGTAATCTGAGTTTAACTGACTTTTTTACCTGTTGCCATGAGGAACTTGGGAATGAGGTCCACGTTCCAGTCCCTGCCTCGCTTACTGCTGTCATCATCGGGCATGGTCTCGCTGAAGTGCTCATAGACCTGCAGAATGTCAAGAAGAATTGGGTTTAAAACACTAACTCGAGTCCTCGCTGCACAAAAAGTCTAGTAAACATCTCTATGATCAAACTCCCACAGTATCTCACCAAAACGATCCACTCCAAGAATTGAATCTTCCTTATTCACTTCCTGGCAAGTGAGGCATATTCCATTATAAGTGAATAAACCCAGCTATCATATTGAGCAAAGGTGACATTAGTTGAGATTCTGGAAATATACACAAGGACAAGTTAAAATTAGGTGCCCATGCACAGGGATGGTGGCCTTCTTTCTAGTGGCAGTACCAGGGTTCACCACTCCAAACCATCCATGTTTACATAAAATCACATTTTGAATACCCATCACAGTGCACTACATGTACGAATTGTACCTACAGCTTCTTATGCATCTCCTCCAATGCACAAAAGAATTGTCTCAGTATCAAGTCGCATTGCCTGTTAACCATCATGATCCCCTGCAATGTATTCAAATGGAACCATGGCAATCAGGATGCGTTCTTGTACACATACGAGCACTTGATGCAATGCATATCATTTGTATTCTCGTGTTGCATACATGTGTGTGAATGCCTGGATGTACCTGCTGGAAACTTGGACAAAACCGTATGAGGAGAAAACAATGATATCACTCCCACTACTTGCAGTAGTAATAAAAGGAATAAAAATGTTATACTAGTACTAGCTATATTACTGTACTGCAATACTTCCAGGTGTTTGATGAAATGTATTCACCATACACACTTGCTCAGGGAAACCCCAATCACTGGGAGATACAAAAAACAATGATAATTGATACTAGGTCCAGCTGACATTTTATTCTTTCTCCCAGACTGCACTGTGTTTGCAGGGAAAGAAACAGATCCCAACCCTGAAATAGCTACATGAAGCAAAATCCAGCATCTATCATTAAAATCATAAAATGCAAGAAAAGGATTGCTGGACAAGCATGGAGTGAGTTTAATGCTTTCTGTCCATGCTTTGCCATTCTCTGAGCATATGACTTTCATTGTTCATGCAATACTACTACTGTACGTATCTAGTTGTTGACATGTCTGTGTATCTCTGTGGTATTCTGGTCAATACTGTCAATAAATATGCAATATATTCAATCAGGCTTCCAATACTGATAATCAAAGAACAATAATAATAATGTAATAATACAAATTATGTGATATTTGTTCTCAACGTCATCATTATTATGTCATCATCTCTGTCATAAATCATAATGATATAAACACAGATGATTGGTGATGTTTAATACTAAAAGGCATGTCATGTTTTGTGTGCGTGTGTGTGTGTTTGTGTGAAAAAAACAAAATGCTAATATTCCGGCTCTGACAGCAACCTAAATCAAGTTAAGACTTGGCCTATAGCAGTCACATCAATTTCATTTGCCTGCCTGCCTGCAAGCATTACATCAGATCAATGTGTACAGAGACATGCCTTCGCCTCACACAGGCAGAAAGCAGGGATTGTGGCGCGCGTGTGGATGTGTGGATGTGTGGATGGCATCGTTCCTATCATCCCAGCCAATCAATGTGTCTCATCAGTTGGTGATGATGATGATGATTATGATGACACTAGTGGTGCTGGTGCTGGTGCTGGGGGCCCTCCACAGCTTAGAACATGACAGAAACTGCCAAAGCTTTGAGTACATGCCGTATGATGCGGGTTAAATGTGCGCCCTTGCAGTTAAAATTGTTATCATTTGCACATAAATTAATGTTGAGATGCACACGGGGAATGACACTGTGATGAAACCCATACATGCGTCTGATAAGCACACTGTCATTCCCACAGAATTTAACTGCCAGTATTCAGCAGGCTTACCACATACATAACTGCAATACACTGAGTAGTATCAGGGTGATTACTGACTGCAAAAATTATCCTTTTTTATTCCCTGCTGCACACTCTCAAACATTTTTTTTTTAATGTCATTTTTTATTGTTAAGTAGCATTTTATACATGAATATGATATTGGTCGGTTATAACTTTAGCATTTCAAAATCAATCTACTTTTCTTCAGATTTCACAGAAAATAATACTGGTGACATTGTAATAAACAAACAATGTGAGAGCACATTAAAAGGAAAATAAATGCCTGACAAATCATGATTATTCAATTTGAATATTGACATATAGATCAATGTCAATACATGTGGTAACAAAGCAAGTGAAAGCAAGAAAAACATGATATCAAAAACACAAGCAAATGCAAAACTGTAAGGCTGTTCGATCCAGAGATATTTTTATCAAGCACTGAGTAACCATAACATATCAATAGAGAATTCAATATGTTTCACATAATCATGCATCTGTGACCATATTTCAATGCAAAGGTTTGTACAGTGTAGGTTATATGCTTACATATCAACAAAAACTGAATTTGATTTTATGTGACATTTGCAATGTTGGAAATGTAGTGTACAACATGGAATCTGTAGCAATATGATGACTCAGACTGCAAGATCTTAAAAGGAGGGCACATGGATTATGTTGATCTATAACCCAAGGAAAGTTTGACATTCATAATTACTTGCACTAGACATGCCAACATCATTCCCCAAACCTCATTATGCTGTCTCAACAAGTACAAGGTTTGTATCATACAGAGTTCTTACAGTGTATATCTTTACAACACTCACAAGCATGTGCATCACTAAAACATCCATACTAATCTTCTCTTTTGAATTCAATAAAATCGTCATCATAGCATTAGCTACATAATCATAAATGATGTTGATTTATTTCTACAATAGCTCTTGGTTATGACTACCATCATTGCTTTTTAAATCAAGTTTGAAATGCAAGGATTTCACAAGATGCCAAGTAGGTGAGTTAACTAATTATAGCTACGTGTATAACTCTTAACAAATTCAATGACCAATTTCTGTAAGACTGCCAATATTTTTACACATTTGAACTATTAAAGTTTGTTCCCTGTTTATTTGTTAGTTTACATGTTTTTAAATGAACAGTTCCCAGACATCTCCCTTCAGGTTTCTTCAGGTTTTAAGGAGATTCATCAAAATGATAATTTGAGCATACCATAACAAGGTCACACTAAAGCAGGCCTCAAAGAAAACACTCTGCCTTTACTCTGATCTTGACTTTGGGTAAGTTTTTTAGGAGGCAAAATTGTGTTCTGCAGTGTTTTGTTTGTTTGTTTGTTTTATTTCTTTAATGGAAAGAGAAGATAACTATTCTCTGCACATATTATTAAATTCATCAACGGTGTGCTCCCTTAGTCTTTCAGAGTTTACAGTGCTTTCCATCACCACTCCTTCCATCATTCATCCCAGAACCTCTTCCACTGACCTCTGCATGATTCTGCTAATTTCTAATGTTGGTGCTTTCGATTCATCACGGAGGGTTAAGGTCCAACCCTATTATACCATATATCCAGAAAATGATGCTTAAAAAGGGGGATTCCACACAATTTTCATAATTTCACATCATGGAGTACATAAATCGACAGCTCCATGTATAGATTTGTGGAATTTATTGTGGTCCTTGAGCAGAGAAACCAATACTCTGAAAATTTAAACAAATTACACTGAACAGTATTGATGACATAGAGACTCACATATTTTGAGAAATGTAGCAGTGTATTCTATTACAATACCACTTGTTTAACAAGTTCACCTGTGTAGAATCTATATAAACCTTCCTTTGTTTAGCTTCCTTGAGCCCCAACTCATGTACTCTTATGGTGAGACTGCTATGTCATCTTCCTTGTTCATTGCAATTTGTTATAAATTTTGAAAACATTCTAATTCCTCATCCCAATCACTATGAATTCTGAAACTTTGTACTCAGTATAACTAATTTATAGTTAGTTCTCATAAAATAAAATCATCCGGAGGTCCCCTTTAAATCAATGTTGCCTTTCTTAATGAAAGACACAGGCACTTGTGTTTAATAAGGCAGAGATAGTCTTACAACGATGTGAGCAAGCAGGCAAGCTTTAATTAAGAATAAATTCTCAACTACTGGTGCCTGCTGAAATTATGTTAAAAAATGTTTGTAGTGAGCAGGAGCAAGACATAATCAATGGCACTACAGATTAACTTAATTTTTTCTTTTTGTCTGGATCAATGTTTCCTTAAGATCCCCCTGGATATTTGATTCCACATGTAATGCCCTTACAGGATTATTTGACCTACATGAGAAACTGCTACCAATAAATCATTTCATTTCAAAGCTCTACGAAATGAACATTAATTAAGAATGGTAGTCCAGGGAACATAAATTCTCCCCACTTAAAAAAAAAACTGTTTTGTTTTATTTTTGTTTTTGTTTCAAAAGAGCCATTGCTCCTTGCAACAGGTGGCAGTACATGCATGCACGGAAGTATTGCTAGCTGCCGTCTGTGCATACCATTTGTCCTCATTAGTCATATGAGTGTTGAGGACGCATTCCACACACTTTCAGTTGCAGAAATAAACGTCCAAGGTCAATGTTTGTATTCTCCTGTTTAATTACTCATGCCGGCGGCATGTACACCCGAACAGGCATGCATTGCATTTGGGATGCGAGGCTCCTCTAGTCTTGTGTAAATGCAAATGGCCCAGTTCATTCACACATTGCATACTGGCATATTTTAAATTCACAGGATGTTTCTCTGTTGATGACCTGGTTGTAACCTCTCCAATTCGTAAGTTCATGCTGAACATAATCCAATACTGGAAGGCAGCAGTAATTGTTTGCTATGCTGGGCAAAGTTACTGGTTGTCAGGAACAACTGTAGTCACAGGCCTGAATTCACAAAGGTGGCACAAATGAAACCATGGTTTAAAGGCATAATTTACCATTTGCAGTTGAAACAAAAATCCAGCATTAGTGCTTCAAAATAGTTCTAAAATGTGAGTTAGGGATAGAAATAACCACTGTAAAAATTTGAATCTGTATAATCTATGTAAGTGTCATTAAATACACACAATGCGAACAATAGTTATAATAAAAATGTTTCAAGACTAAACCGTGTACAGTTACGCTTTATTGAGAAAAACCCTGATATCTCCTTATATTTTAGGCTTTATTGCGAAAATGGTAGGATGTTTTGTGATACAACAGACCTACACATATGCATCAAATGTGGTATCTTGAACAGTTTTGAAATCACTGCTCCCAAAGGTAAACTGGACCTTTAAACTATGGACAAAAACCATGGAGCGCCAAGTGTCGCATGAAATATTTCGTTGCGAAATCAGTCATTTCGTCAATGAAATTATTATGTGACGAAATGACATTTTGTAACTAAATGAACATTTCGTCCACGAAATGATAATTTAGTTAACGAAACAGTCATTTTGTCGACGAAAAGACCAATTTCGTAACGAAATATACCGTGTGACACTTGGTGCTCCATGGTTTTTGTCCGTAATTTAAACCATGGTTTCATTTGTACCACCTTCATGAATTCGGGCCATAAAGTGTGCATTAAATATTTGTACAATGTATGACATTACATAGCTTTGGGATCACACAATACAAACAAATGCACATGTACAAGTGTATGCACAGGCATGCAGGGGAAAAGTTGTAAATTTTTTTATTATCTTATTGACATGCAGCGCACAAATTTACTTTGACAGCTTTCATACCGACATGAAAAAAAAAAGTGTGTGTGTTTTTTTTTTTCTTTTTTTTTAAGCTCAGTTTATTGAAAGTAAACATTCCTTAGATATGACTTTTGAATTTCAAATATATGAGTTACTTTGTTGGCTCAATTTACCTAGGTACTGTATCTATCAGACAACAGAATGTAATATCCCATTATCAGTCATCGAGAAAGTCAATGTGTCATGTGAGGTGATCGTGATCACACCTCTATTCTTCTGACCACGCCCTGCCCCTAGCCCCAAACCCCAACCCCCCCCCCCCCAAAAAAAAAAAAATCACTTTGATGTACATGTCTGTATGTACATGTGACCATAATGATGAAATGAAGATTTGTCAAATGTTGTCTATTGAAAAGTTTATGAATGAACCAATGTCTGTTTGATGACAGCCTGCTCATTCAGTTTAGTGACCACATATGAAGCACATTTACAGATGAAGAATTTTCAGTTCCCTGAAAAAATACTGAACATCTGATCATCTTGGTATACATTAATTGTACCTGGACCTATAGTACAACAAAAGAATTCAAGCAAAGGCTATTTTGCACATTGATGTTTCATCTGCACAGTGGCAAAGAAAAATTGTCATTCACCATATAGCTTCTGGTCAAAACAATGCAATCAAGTAAATAAATGCAATGCAAATGGAGATTAACAGTGTGTTCATGGTAAAAACAAATATGTTTAAAGTGTATCTACCTCATGCATGAAATATATGGCATTAAAATTTTCCTGAATTAGAGTCTTTTAGACAAGACTAGGCAACAGTACTGCTAGACCTCTGCTATTCATGTATATTCCAATCAATGAGTGCGGCACCCCAGCGCCATTTGGCTCGCTCTGAAGTGGCAATTCGTCCACCCTAACATCGAGCATACAACCCGAGAAGCGCAGCATGCATACAGTACTCAGAGACAGAAAAAGAAAAAAGGGGAAAAGAAGCTAGATGGCTCCATTACGGATGTGCATTGTATGTAACAATTTAAATGTACGACATGTTTTAGGTTGTGAATCTTTTCAGTGGGACAGGAAGCAAATTACACAGATGTGACTTGTGACATATCAGAAAATGACATCAGTAAAATAACAAGATAGAATACAACAGGTTGAAATATGATATTTGTGGAAATTTCAAATATACATTCATAGCATTGTCTCAATTTCTTGAAAGAAAAACTACTACAAAAAGACACATCGTGGACAATGCCCTGAAAGAGTATAAGAAGTTACAGAGCACCAACAAAATTTTCTTGTTCTACAGTAAAATGCATCAGAACAAGACTATTACCAGTATTTACCTGAGCCAGCAAATAAGTTGTTGGGTTTTGGGTTTTTTTTTTTTTTTTTGTAAAAATAATAATCACCTCAGTCATTTTTCTCAGATACCATTATTAAAATCAGGCACTTTCAAAAGAACAGGTTACACATCAAATGCTCTATGTTGGTGGTCCATCTAGTAAATGTGATTTACTTATATTGTTTATGGCAATGCACATTTGGGCTGATTGAGTGCAATCTGATTGACTAAGCTACTGTAGTAAGCTCTTCAAGATATCGCTATCCTCAAATTTCTTTTTTACAAATCATATCCACATAAAACATATAAAAACATATTTTTCCATCTTGCCTAAATGATTGTTTGAACAAGGGCTGAATACATTGTACTTATCAGCAGGCAAGTGCCGAATTCACATAACTTGCCTCATGGTGAATTTTAGTCGGCCCTAGCGAGCGGGCAAGTGTTTGTTTTTTAGTGTGTATTTTTTGGTGAGTTTTTTGTTCTGTTTTGTTTTGTTTTTAACCTTGGTAGATAAAGATGAGTCTCAGTCTTCCCTTGTTAACGAAGGGAAAGACATTATGTGAGACACCCCCCCCCCCCCCCCCCCACATAGAAGAAACAAGTAAACTCTTCTATACTGCACAGACATAACAGAACATTGAAAATGAAATTGCAATTTTGTATGAGGCTGAATGTTATGACCAGGAACAAGCCTTGCCGTACATTCATTTGGTGTTTCATATCTCTAAAAACCAGGGAAGTAAAAGTTGTTACTGACATGTAGAACCAGGTGCTTATTTCCTTTTCTGGCTTTATTCACTTCCCCCCCCCCCCCCCCCCATTTTTGAAGCCTTTGTAGAACAAATAATAATAAGATTTTTTTTTTTTTTTTATCTGATACATTCCAGGCAAATCCCTACAGCAATATCTTGCCAACACTGATAATATAACACAATATAGGCTAACTTCCTGCAACCCATCCCCTGCCTCCCTCCCCCCCCCCCACCTTTGGGCCCATCACTGCTATACACTGTAAATGGGTAAGCAAACTCCAGTTGCAGCTCAACAGTAATGTATGCATGTTACTGAGGCAACATGAAACTGCAGTCAAATAAATGAATACAGTAGAATGCCCCTGCTACTGAGGCTTTTCCCAGTAGTAATTTTTGTTTTGTTATCACTCTGGTAGTGGTATGATATCTGCTTGATATTTGGTTTGTTTTCTCTTTTCTTATTTTCTCTCTATCCATCCTTTTTTTTTGGGGGGGGGGGGTGGGGAAGCTGGATTACAGCTGTAACTCACCAATTTCTCATTCACATACACACACTCTGAATTCATTGTGATATTACAAAATCTACATGGACATATAGCTGGAAAGGAAAAAAAGAAAGAAAAGTAAATGGGTACAATCTGGCATACAACAAAGGAGTTACATGACAGGTTCTCTGTTACATGCAAATCTTCATTGACATGGGTGTCTAATGATAACTGCTTGAGTCTTCTACACTGTACATGTACAATGTAGGTCATACGACTATCAGAAAATGGCCAATGTTAGAACTCCTTATTCCTTTTTTTTTCTTCTTTCTTTTTGCATATAAAGTTACATGAAATGCTGTGTTTCTAACCTTAGTTGAAGGGCACGAAATAACCCTACCCTGGAAAATATTGTAGAAACCCGATTTATGAATAGCCTAAACAGAGCTGCAATTTGCAACATTCACTGTGTACATGTAGTTTGTTAAAAAAGAAACAAAAATTCACCTACTCATCTCAATGGGTATTCTGGCAAAGGCAGCATACAGTTTGTACTTTCAACAGGCAAGTGTCCATTCATGTCTCCTAGTGAGTTTTCTAGTGGGTTTATAACATCCTGCTCTAATAGCCAGGGGCCTTGGAGGCCCCCCAAGACATTCTGCATTATGTGTTGCCATCGCTAAACGCTGTCATCGTAATGTTTCACGACCTTTTTCTTTCAAGTCTCCCGCATCTTTTGACACCAAATTTATGAATGCTTGGGCACATAGTTCCAAAGTTACACGTTATGTACTGATGCATGTCAAACCAAAAACGTGAATTCTTGTACAATTTCAATGCACATTGTTCTTACAGTCAAATTTCATACAAGCATGATTATTTCTTGGTTTTACTGATTAAAATCAATTGATAACAGAGTTTCATGCTTGGAACAATGTCATGAACTTACTGATTAAAATTAATTGATGACAGAGTTTAATGCTTGGAACAATGTCACGGACAAAGTTCATTGAAAAAACAATGAAAAATAAAAAGTCAAAAACAAAGAATACATAAAAAAAAGTTAAATGCAAAATTGTAAAAAACAATAAAAAACTGAAGAATTTTTTTTCACTTATATTTGCCAAGGACACTTGAAAGGAAATTTATACACACACACAAAAGTGCCTGTTCAGAGCTTGATTAGAGCAAATAGTCTGATTTTATGCTAATATTTTGCATAAATGAGCATAATTTAGCATACATAACTTTTTTGTTGTTGTATGCCGATTTTTGTCGTGATTGCCCAGTCGACGGTTGAGATGGGGGGGGGGGGACCCGGGAGGCCTTTTTTTTTTCCTCCCATGGGTGTACCAATGAATTCTTTCCATCTCTATGAAGCTTTTTTCAATAAATCAGCTTACTGATGTTTTACAAGATTCATTGCTCACCCCGCTCCACTCAAACCCCTTGGCAAATGAAATGAAATTATATGCTGTCTTTGTTGCTCATGATTCCATCAGTTCCAAATCATGGCTGAAACTTCCTTTGCTCATGGAAGATCTTACCAGGTCAGGCCTGCTTCAGGCAAACTTTTTGACTGCCATGGATAATGTCCATAATGATAGAGCATATCCATTTTAAATGCTGGTATACAACTGTTGTATCAACTTTTGCTGGCTTGGGGGCACCTGGGGCAAATCTTAAGGAAGCCTCCATGAGAAAAGTACATAAGCATATCATTTGAATAAAACACTATAATGACCTAGTGGGAAGAACCTCAATGCTCTCTCAATGTTCATACAACATGTAGTGAGTGCTTGGCTTTGAATATACCCACACACAGAGACCATTTTGCATTTAGTTTGGCCAACAACAATGCCTATACTAATTACTTGTACATGTGGGGCTCTAAACCAAAGGAATCCTCTGACTAATTTGCCTTAATATCAGAAGGGAATTTAGCCAGTCCCCAATAAGTCCTATAAATAAATTCATCAGAATCATGGTAACATATCTGAGGATGTTCAAGCAGAATCCCTTGATTTTACGAAAGCCATGACCATATTACGATGTGCTTGTGAAAACTCCATGCTGTGAAAATCTCCTTTTGTCAAGGTGGTGATATGGCTGAGGCGTCTCTGGTATACAGATGTGTAGTACTCCTTATTTCATATTGAACATGCCCAAAATGTAGTTTGAATACTAGGTAGTACATATCATAATTGAAAGTCATTAAAAAATTCAACTTCCTGTGCTGTGAAACATGGACATCTAAAGGCATACTAGTATATTGCATTGGAGTAGACCTTGAAAAGAATTACAGAGAATCTGTGTTGCATGAAGAAAAAAAAAATCAGTAACATTTGATGAGATATTAATGAGGAATATGAAGAATATCACCAAATAGATCCATACCACAGTGAAATGAATGCTTGGTGATACTGTCTCACTCACACACCATTTTTGCACTTTGCCTTAATAACATGGCTGTATTTTCTCTCAATGATTGCACTGGTGTTGTTCAAGGCTTGCATTCACAATCACCTTCTCTTTGGGACTCAATTTCATTGAAACTGGTAATTTTTTTTCTTCAAGAATTTATGACACTGTTTTTTGTTTTGTTTTGTTTTGTTTTTCCAATGAAGACATTGGTGCTTCATATCAAACAAAACAGCAAATATGAAAAACAGTAAGGACAACCTACATGTATGCCAAACAGAGAAAGACAACTTTGATTTGATGTAGTTATAATGTAGGTTCTAGATTCCCTGCTGGAAAGTCCTAACATGTATTGATGCATGGTACGTGTACAAAGATGAACATAGCATGCAAAAATTATTATTACATGCCAAAGTCAACAAGTTCGACAAGCAAAGTTCCTCCTTAATCATAGTCATGGTAAAGTCTGCTAGCAATTCTACTTGCTTTCCTGCAACATATATTAGCATATGAAATGCCTCATGTTACAATGAATGATGATTATGCCATTGGATTGACTTCCATATATAGTTTCTTTGAGACCATGGTAAAAACAGCAGAAAAGCTGTCCAGGTTGAATATGGAGATGGCTGGATGGCACGAATGATTGGGATAAACATACACGTGTATGCCTTTGTACCATATTCTTTTCAATACATCTCCACTACACTAGCTATAGTCATAAAAATGTCAATAAGCAATCACTTTGAATTCTCTTTTAGACCAACTATTGTGATTAATCTCATGAGTCCAAGCAGATGCCTGTTGTTTGTATACATAAATGTGTGTCTTGCATTGTTTGTGAATAAATAGAACGGAACAGAAATTCCATGACCCCTATAAATCACCGGTATTTATAGTTACTTGTTCCAGTGACATCTGCCATCATTTTGGGCATGCTGCTGGGGTTAAACTGAAAAGACATCACGGAAAGCTGCAATGTATTTATGGCTTGAAACATGTGGTCACTACACAAAATTTGGATACTCACGTCTTTGAGTGGTGTAAGGGATGCACTCTCTCCTCCATAGTACTTGTTCCGATCAATGTGGAGGATCTTTTTCCCATTGACCGAGAGGACACCACTCAGAACACACTCCTGAAAGAGTACAGCAGAATACATACAATAATTATACACATTCCATGTGCAATTGTAACTGCAAGGATGAAAATCATGAAGATATGGCAGCATGTTAACATTCAGTATAAAACGCTCATGCCAGAAGCCAAGATCGTTTGCAGCAAATTCATCAGAAAATCTGTCTGCTTGGTCATGTTCCACACATGATTTTGCCTGGCTGCACTCTAACACTGTACTTCAAACATAATTTGCTAAAGAATGTATTATTTTGCTAAATCTATACAAATGTAGATGAAAAAAAAAAATGCATAATAGGCTATTCATACAGAGCACCGAGTCTCATTCCTCTATTTATCTTGCTTAGTAAAATATGCACTGTACAGTTTACTTCATTAGTTGTGTGTGTGTGTGTGTGTATGTGTGTGTTCTCCTTTGTTGATACAGCTTCTCTTTGTGTTTTTAAAGAAGACAATTAGAGCTTCATTATCATCAGTTCAATGGGAAGTGTGAGCCTACCAATCATCAGGTAAGCATGCATGTGCATCAAGAAGGCACAACTAATAACATGTATTCATGTATTCTGACCATCAACATTTATATTCACAGTCATTCATTCTGGGAGCTCAACATGAACATGTATCACAATTTATTTGATCACATCCAACCAGTGTTCAATTTGCTGTATTAACATTTTATCCATTAATCTGTGTGCAAGTAGTCTAGATTATCATGGCAAGTCTGATACCATTTAATCAATGCAATGGCCAAGCAATGCCTGCCTGCCATCAAAGTGCCATGCCCCTCGTATGTGGCCAAGCTATTCAAGGCCCAAGCGTCTAGCATGACTCTCTCCCTGGCCAGCCCTGCATGAATGCACGAGTTCTTATCCACTCTTCATTCAGATTGTGCTATTAGTTTTACATACGCCAAATCGGCTGGTTTGGGCTAAAAGTGGGATTCATGTCTGACGTCTGCCAGATCTCACAGCTTGTTTTAGGCTGCCACAGCACATAGCTTAGGCAAGCGAGATCCGACAGAGCTGACCTGCCCGGCTCGCTAGATAACACGCCCATCCCAGACATCCATTCATCCATCCATCCAACATGCAACGTACAGCCACACACGCATCAATGCACGACCAATGATATAGCATGTGTGTACCATGTACCAGTGACAGTGTTCCATTCTGGCCGACATCAAGCCGGCTGTCTGATTGAGCGATCACAAAGAAAGGCTAGAGGATCTCCACCTCTCTCCCTTCCTTTAAGGTGTTTTCTGCGGCCGATCTTACCTTCAAACCTGTCCCTAGTACAATCACATCATATGTCTCATCCATGATCGCGAAGAAGTGCTCTTTAACGCCAAGGGATAGAAAAAGAAATCCTCAAATCTGGATTGGACGGGGCTACTGGCAACGAAGATTTTTCATGTGTTAGCAGTTTTTCAGTGGCGAGCTCGTACGTGTGCGCAGAAAGTTCACGGCTTCCGGATCAAGGGCCTGCTAGGGAGGGTTGGTGGAGGGGCTCTCTGCATAACAAACAGCGAGAGTACTGATGCTGCTGGATCGCCTTGTAGTTGACCCTTAGCCAATCACTGCCCCCCCCCCCCCCCTTCTTATTTTGGTTCCCAAGTTCCCCTATAACCCTATATAAGGAGTCCTTCGCTTCCTAGAATGTCATTAAAAATGACTTCTGTCAAGCAAGCAATTTCCTTTTTGCTAAGTACAGCGTAGATCCTGAAAATGATAATGCTTAAAAAAAAATCCCCGAAATTTCTCTTCGGGAACAGGCTAAGAACGGCTTCAATAAAAGCATTTTTTTTTTTTTTTTTCACTGTAGACCCTAGTTATTATCACATTAACATTTTTAATCCCGGAAATTGTATATTAACGAAAAGCAATCATTGTGTACCTTTAGGTCTTCAGCAAAAATTTAATACGTTCCTCTTCCCCTGAACAAGTGGTGTGAAGGGGCGTCACCTTGTTACTATGGCAACACAACACGTGACAGCAAATTAATGGAAAACAATGATGTCTTTTGTCATTAGGCCTAAATGACCTATGTCTAGCTGGGTCTATTGAGTATCGAGTGTTCTGTTGCCTATATAAAAAATCATGTCTAATCAAATTTAAAATCCTATTTGTTTAGCAGTGCATTTTGAAGACAAAGAGACTTTCATGTCTTCTTTTTCTTTTTCATCTTCTATTACGGTGTATCAAGTATTTTCAGTCTTTTTGCTTTGATGTAAAGCGCCTTGAGCATTTAATCAGAGTGGAGAATGGCGCTATAGAAATTGTATGTATTATTATGTCCCGGTCAGTTTAGAGCTCACTGAATATTAAAGTAGATCTAATATACTCGGTTGTTGCTGTGGTAACATAGTGAATAGTTTGTGAGAAAAGAGGTGATTCTTCCGTAAAGTCGGAAAACTGGCTGTGCTCAGTTCTGTAGGTATCAACATCTGAAGTATTTTGGCGTCACGTTCATGCCAAAGTTGGAATGATCCTGACGTAAATATCTTATACTGGGATCAAAAGTTCCATACTAATTTCAGTTGAATTTCCAATACAGATGAGCTTCTACTCTGACAGAAATAACTGTTCGTTTTTTAGTTCATCATCTACAAACAGCAGCTTTTACAGAAAGCACATTAATGATTTATCAGTCAGTATTATGCAAATCAGAAACAATTTCAACCATCAAAAAGTGCTTCCTGATAAAGTTACAAAGGTTCGTAATTCCGAAACTGAAATAAGGTTCGTAGCCCGAAGGTTCGGCGTTGGTAACGATCACCTTCTTTTCATTTTCTCGGAATAACGAACGATTTTCGGATCAACGAACCTTTGGACTAACGAACCTTATATTTCATTTTCGTAGTAACGAACCTTCGGAATAACGAACCTTGATGCACGGGAATAACGCCATAAATGTTCGGATTATCAAAACTTTATCCATTTTCGGTATAAGGAATTTGTGTGTTTCGGACATACGAACTTTCGGAAGAACAAATATCACTCAAATCATGAAAACACTTTATACTTTCGTATGTATTATGGGCTTATAGATTCATGCTCACATGCAGTTAGGCATGATTCTATTTGTTTGGACTAGGGAAAAAGAATGTACGATATTATTTTGCATCTGATATACCGAATATGTTTCCGTCACCACTTTCCAAATATATACCTGCAGGGCTGACAGTATGTACATAAGAAAAAGATACAAAATTGTGTTTCCTGCTAGATATTCAAGTAAAACCAACATAATACATGTCCTGTAGTATAAAGAGACATACCGGTCTAAATTGAAGTTTGCCGTTTCTTAGTGATGAGGACTGCATAAACAAAACAAAAATGTATATGTTTTGCCCCACTTGAGTGAACTAAAAGCCACATTTGAAAGAGAGAGAGAGAGAAATAACCCTCAAGCGACACACAGTATCTTTCCTGCTTATAAATCTTTATTTGTATTCGGGGATGCATGAATATTAATTTTGTAACACATCGAACAGTTTCACATTTGTTCATAAGGATGACTGCGTGAGGGTCTACAACAGCCACATAATGGAGATTAATTTGTTTGCATACAATTTGCTCTTTTTGTAGAAACAAATTATAATAGCATACAGGTGTACAAGAAATGTCCATCCCCATAGTTTCAATAAACTTGATCCAAAGTGTTTAGTTTCGCAATGTGAAAATATTTATTGAATCTAGAATATCCAAGAGGCGAAAGAAAGAAAAGGGGTTTGAAAAATGTTGTTGGGCAACTGCTCTGATCTCTACCCTCGACGCGCTATCCCGAAGGTTCGTTAATTTTGAAAATTATACCGGGTATAAATACTGACTACTGTACAAGGTTCGTTATCACGGACGTTTGTTAACCCGGAAATTAAGAAGGAAAAAAAAAAAAAAAAAGGCCGGGGGGAGTGTCCTAACGAATCTTCGGAATTATACGAACTTCATTTCGTTTTCGGATTAACGAACCTTCAGAAGAATGACTCTGATTTTTTTTTTTTTTTTGCATTAGTTTTTGCTTTTGTTTTTCATTTTCGGATTTACGAACCTTCGGAATAACCTAAGAATATGCACAACGACCTGGATGAAGGTCACTATCAAAGGAGAGAAAGGAACATCCAATATGATATGTTTTGTTTTTTGTTTGTTTGTTTTGTTTTGTTTTGTTTTGTTTTGTTTTTTGTGGTTTTTTTTTGTTGTTGTTGGTTTTTTGGGGGGGTGTTTTTTTTTTTTTGTTTTGTTGTTGTTGTTGTTCTTTTTTTTTTTGTTTTTTTTTTTTGGGGGGGTTATTTCAGCAAACTGCAGTTCAATTGGAAATTGCCAGAAGGACAACAATACCTTACACTCCGAGGAAAGTAGGTTCAACTTTGCACCCATACGTGTGACACAATACCACCTTTACGGGTGCAACTTTGAGCCTTTCAGACACCTTTAAAGGTGAAAAGTTGAACCAATTTTTCATAGGGTGCACTGGAGAGTAGTGCATTCCTGCTTATAGTGAGAGAAAATCACAATAATGTGAAAAGTATATCACAGTAGTCTTATAATCAATATACGTTAATGTAGGACCATGTTTTTGTTTCATTTTACTACTCTATCTATTACGTCATAACTGAGTTATTCAAGTTAATGACCCGTTCTTACTGAATATTTTCCAGTACTTTAAATCATGGTAATAATTCGATAGTTGTTGAATTGTTAGGCAAGCCTCAGGCAAGCTCCTGATAGTGCAGAAACAAGTTTATTTTACCTGAAAGCTTTTGGTATTATATATCAGCACCCCTGTGCACTGTGCACGCTCATAATTACAAGAGTTCGTTATTTCGAAGTTTCGTAATTCCGAAAATGTTATAATGGTTTGTTATTCCTAATGTTCGTTTATCCGAAAATAAAACAATGTTCGTTGTTCCGAAGGTTCGTTCATCCGAGAAAGAATACGGTTGTAATTCCGAGGGTTCGTAGTATACGCACCATTTTTTTTTAAATCATTCTCAGATTAACGAACGTATATCATTTTATTTTCCGATGAAGGAACCTTCGTGATAAGGACTTTTTTTTCCATTTTCATATTAACGAAACTTTGGAATAACAAACCTATTTCATTCCCGGATTGACGAATTGTAGAAATAACGAACCTTTGGAATGACGCCCCAAATGCTCGGTTTGAGGAACCCTATACCATTTTCGGATCAACCAGGAAGTGTTTGAGAAGGAGTGGAATCTCTTCCCAGTTTGTACAGTGTACCAGTTTATGCATAGGTTCTATAGCATGACAATAATGCTTAGCATTCCACTAGTTTTGACGTTCCATGCTCCAAGCCGCCGCTCTTCCATTAAGAGTTAGATATGGAGACGAAAGAAGAGGCTCTCTATATCAACAATTTAAAAACCGTATTACAAAGGATATGTTGAAATCTTGTATGAAACTTTTTTGAAATATTTTACCCAACGAATTCTTTCACGCTTTTTCTTTTTTTTTTTCTTCTTCAAATCCTCTTGTTATCAATAACCCAAGGGTTAAAAATGGAATAGGCCTGTTAGTATCGCATAAAAAGTCAAAATGTAACTATCTTGCCCATAATGTTGTGCATTTTTTTTTTGCCACATTATTTTAGTACCTGAATGTGAAATCTTATGGATTTACAGTTGGCTAATCCATGTTTAATAGCATTTCACAGTGAAAGAAATGTTTTTTTTTTTTTTTTTTTTTTTTACTGATTTTGTTTGCATGTCATGTTCTTTACACCATTAGCATGGATGAACAAATCTTTCGAAACGAACATCACCCTATATTTGGGTATATAATATATATATATATATATATATATATATATATACATGTATATATATATATATATATATATATATATATATATATACATGTATATATATATATATATATATACATGTATATATATATATATATATATATATATATATATATATATATATATATACAGGGCTCCACACCAACTTTATTTTTTGGTGGCCTGATTGGGCTACCAAAATCACTGATTTCTAATTTTTGGTAGCCCGAAAGTAAAATCTGGTGGCCCGTAAAAAAATCAAGAAAAACAAAAGAAAAACTAAATTGGTCCTACTAAACATTGAAAAACAAATATTAAGCATTACTGAAGTGATACAGGTACCCATGTCTAAAATACATGAATAGAAAATTAAATCGTCTTACCGTTATTCTGCGTTCTAAGATTTAACAAATAGGCTTATAGATTATGATAAAAGTTAATGCGGCCAATTTAGGTTGTCAAAACTTACGTTTGAAATGAGAAAGCAGGAGCGATTGCAGACATTTGTAAACATCCAACATGTTTTAGCATTGTAAAGAGTCGAAAGTTACCCTTTATTCATTTCTGATTGAAAAGCAATCATCCAACATTTACTTGTATTTTAACACCTTACGGAGCCGAATGTTACCGTTAATCATTTTCAAAAGTAAAAGCAAACAACCGACATTCATTTTAGCATCCTACGGAACTGAATGATATCCTTATTCATTTCCGAACGTGAAAGCAAACATCCGCTATTTATTTTAGCATCTAACTGAGCCGATTGATACCGTTAATCATTTCCAAAAAACAACAATCTGTTATTCATTTTAGCATCGTACGGAGCGGAATATTACCATTATTCATTTCCAAATTTAAAAGCAAACATCCGACATTTATTTTATTATCGTACGAAGCAGAATGTTACTGCTGTCCACTTCCGAAAGTGAAATGAATCATCTGACAATACGATTTTAGCATCGTACGGAGCCGAATGTTACTGTTTTTCAGACATCAGACATTTACTGTCTTTACCATCAACGCAGCTGAATGTTACTGTTATTCATTTCGAAATGTAATAGCAAATATCCGACTCTTATTTTAGCATCATATGGAGCAGAATGTTACTGCTATTCACTTCCAAATGTAAAAAAATCATCTGACATTTATTTTGTCATCTTCCGTAGCCGAATGTTATTGCTATTTACTTTCAAAGTAAAAGCAAACATCCGGCATTTATTTTGCCATCTTACGGAGTTGAATATTATTATTATTCATTTCCAAACGTCAAAGCAAACATTCGACATTTATTTTAGCATCTTCCGGAGCCAAATGTAATCCTTATTCATTTTCGAACGCAAAATCAAATATCTGACATTCATTTTAGCACCGTACGGAGCTGAATCTTACCGTTATTCATTTCCAAAAGTATGAGCAAACATCCGACATTTATTTTAGTATCATACGGAGTCGAATATTACCGTTATTCATTTCCAAAATTAAAAGCAAACATCTAACATTTACTTTCGCATCTTACGGAGCCGATTGTTACCGCTGTTCACTCCCAAAAGTAAAGGCAAACATCCGACTTTTTTGGTGGCCCGATCGGGCCACCAAAATCTTCATTTCTGAAATTTTGGTGGCCCGAAGTGCGTTTCTGGTGGCCCCGGGCCACTGTTAGTGTCGAGCCCTGTATATTATATATATATATATATATATATATATATATATATATATATATATATATATATATATATATATATATATATATATATATATATATATATATATATATATATAAAGATGCAAATTCAATACCTAGTATCCTATTCAATGTGAAGAACATATCGTGGCAATGAAGTACAGCTACATCCTCTCTGCAATGCTTATTATTGCAGACTCATTTGTACACTTAATTTCATAACTGCTCAAAGTTGGTTTTTTTTGTTTGTTTTTTCATACCTATGGTTGCATCTTCCTCCACAGATCTCTTAAATCTTCTATTGATATCAAAGATAGATCACATACACAACTTCTCTATTTTTGCATGAATATCTCATGAAATTTTGTCCCATATGACCAACGTCTCAGATCACTGAAGTGGCAAAATCATCATACCTTGGAATTGTCCCATTTAAAATAGTGTTCCTCTTTATCTACATTCAAATTTATCTCTGACGACTGTACTTTGTTATCATCTTTTTCCTTGTTATCATCTTGTTCCTTGTTCAGCTGCAGCAAAGGACGCAAGAAAAAGACCAATAAATCTACTCTGTGGAGAGCAACACTCTCAAAGTTACATGTCATATATTTGAATGAGTGCCAGTATTTATTTAATGCTTCATACAATCTTTGATTAGTGTGAAAGGACCTAAGAACAGGGTTTGTCTTTTTACAATGCACGCATAAATGTGAACAGCATAATCAACAATGTACCAGAATATCCTTGCTGTCCTACTACAGGACAAAAAAACAAATAGTAATAATAATAATGAATAAAATTGGAGTATTTTACATTGTAGTTGACTAACAAAAAACCTTGTTATCAAACATGCACAAGCCTGGTATTTTTCTTTTTCTAGCCATGGTATGTCTTATCTCTGAAGACACCATGCATAATCCATGGCCAATTGTTCTGAAAACAAGGTGTAATATCATTAAATCAATATGACCATTCAATGAAAAAAAAAAATGGCAAAGACTATTTTCCATGGAATGTAGAAAAATTTTCAAAACTTCCATTGTGACAAGATATCTTTTCAACTGCCACAAGATCTTGCAAATAGCATATTTTTCCATCATTTTTAAAAGACATTTTTTTTCTTCAATAATGAAGAATGGTTCTCACAGCCTTTAAACAACAGCAAATGAAATCATGTTAAGTTATTTAGTAACATGGCATATCTCACAATTCTAGATTATAGATAGTCGATGGTCCATTTCATCAAATGTACAAATGCCTGATGAACTGAAATTCATGTACAGATGATGCCACACAGAAATTACTGAAGTATAGAAATTCATACACAGGAATTTTTAAATATATATATGGGACTGACATGAACCACAGTGAAGATTAAACCTTCATTCACAGAGATACTATGAAACCCAGACCAGACAAGAGAAAGAAAAGGAGAGACTGACATGCTACTCTCAATTCTATCCAAACTGCACTCTCACAATTACTACAATTTTCACAGTTTTCTGTCCTCCTTATCAGAAAGATAGATCTATTCAATTGCAAGTGTGGACAACCAGAATCACACCTGGCTTGGAAAAAAAAAAAAAGAAAAAGCAAGAGAACCCCCCTCCCCCCAAAAGACACTGTACAGTTTTGATGCTACCTACCTGAAATCAAGTCTATTCTATCCGAAACTGGTATGAACTTTCATCGCAACTGTAATTTTCTGCTCAGAGAAACATGGTAATGGTGGTCATGCAGGTAAAAGTAGTTTGTGTTTGCTAGGAACTGGGTTCCAAGGACCAACTTCTAATAAAACACAATAATCTTGGCAACAACATCTTCCCCTTTCTTTACCACTAACAAGAAATGTTTCTCCTTCATTTCAGATTTCCTTGCAATTCACACCTTTATATACCTATATACCAAGAAACCCCTTGCAGAGAATGGTATCACCAAAATCTTAGCAGTATATATACAGTGCCAACATTGTTGAATAATTGTACAGATGTTTGTACAGTACAATTTTTGAAGTGATCCCATGTAGAATGTTACAACAATCTGATTATTGCTACACATTTGTGCCAAACAAAGATTCATGTTGATGGAGGGATCATTCTATAGTTAAAACCAACATTCAAGTCCATGCACTTCGGTAATAATTCATGCTTTACTCATGATAATATCTCAAAGACTTTAATATAGACTCCACTCTCGTTTTTTTCTTCTTTCAATCAAATGTTTGCATCACTTCTTAATAGGATCTAAGTAAGAATTAGGGCCACTGTCCTAAAATTCACATTAGAGTAAAAGGAAATACATACTTTCTCATCATTTTGGATATTTGGTATTTGCTACAAAATTACAGGCAGGTGTAACTCACAACTTGGATGAGCCACCTGGTAAAGTTTTCACCCAGTATTTTTTTTTTTCTCTCCTGGTCGGATATACAGAAAGAATTCCAAACAGCCACTTTTTGTTTTACTCATCCATTGCTAACTCTGCACACTTCACAATAAATCTATGTTAAACATTGCAGGGAAAGTCTAAACATTTATAGTTAACCCTATGTACAAATACTTTTCTAACCATTGCATGTACTCTCTTATTTCGCTCTCCAGTCCCTAAAACAAAAATGTTAATATACTGTGGCATATTATCTACCGTAAACACATACATGACTGACTGACCACAGTCAAACATAACAGAAATGCCAGTGATCCAGACATCCACAAATCAATTATCTTTGAAGTCCAAAGAAAACATATATTCAAGCATTTTGTTGTTTTAGCTTCTTAACTTTGAAGTGCTAAATGACTGCCACATGAACTTGAGTTACACGCTATCAATCAAGTCACCAACAAGTTGATCTATCCAGTGTGATACTTCTACCTTTAAAGACCCAGTAGTATGGGGACACCATGGAATGGGAATGGTGGCTAGTGTGGATATATCTAAAAATCCCCGTAACAAATTGTGGACAGTTTTATCACTGATCTCTAGGTAAGTACTCACACAGGTGAACAATTTTGACTGGAGTCCACCGTTACCAATAAGCCTACACTTCAATGCCTATATTCGCAGACACATGGCTGACAAATGCTATTTGTGGTTTTCGAATGCCCCCAGTGGGCAACAAATTCAATCAGACCACCAATGATTTCCCAGGCTACCGGGGGTTTAAAATCATTGGCGTGAGACTGTGGACAGACACATACATTCCTTCAATCTGCAAAGGCTGTACTGGTCATCGGTTTTATTGGTTTTATCGGTTTTATGTGAACTTCTTCTCTTTAATTTATTAATTACTATCTTTCCAAGACTATTCAGAAACAGCTGTGACACCACCACAAATCTTCTTTGTGTTGAAACCATAGCCAACAGGGAAATACACAATATCTGATCTCGTTGTCAAAGATCAAGATGTTTCAACTTTGCTTCTTGACCAAATTGTAACAGGTAAACACTCCACATGACATGTACCTGCAGAATTTGATTGAGAATTCTTCACTCAAACTCTATATATCCTACACTTTTCTTTCTTCCTGCCAAAGTCTCTGAGCACTCTTTGGTTTAAAAAGAGAATACATCTGAAGTGCAATGTTTCTTCCTTCATGCGACTATCATGGCATTCGCACATACTGAGATTGCTTAACTTGAAACACAAAATTGGCAAACTAGAATCATGCTACTTCATCTCAACAGATTGATAAATTGCCCTACATCGACGTATGTCAATCAGTTGCAATAAAACACCTCAATGGAAGAATTTCATGAATTTGAATAGAACCATGTTTCAAATTATGCAAACTTGTGGGGGTGTGACTGCAAACTAGAATCACCAAGGGTGATTGAAACTTAATTACAATTGTTTCAAATGACTGTGAGGAGTGTTTTTCATTCACGTTTTGCCAGAATTACGCAATGACACTAGCGTGTGAACATAACCTATCTCCAATCGTGTTTTGGGAGGCAGAGACTACGGTGACCTTCCAATCACTCCTGCAGAAAGATGGCTCACGAGTGACTGATTGGAACTTGGCAAGAAGCCAAACCTTCCCTCCTCCCTCTGAAATTGAAAACCACAAAATCCACATAGCCTTCCACTTGTCATGTGAACGGACGATGATTTGAATCTTGATTGCAATCGTGTTTGTAAATTGTGTTTCAAAGTAAGCAAACTCGGTATGTTTAAAAAGGTCACAAAACAAAGGACACAATGATTCCTCCGCTCATATTTCATCTTCTGTGTTCATCGTAGTCTTATAAAAAAAATTTTTTTAAATGATCGTCCACAGAGGATTCCTCAAAGGATACGGAAGAGATGAAATCTTTCAAGATTACGATACTTGTAGCATGCCACTCTCTTGGAAATCGTGCGTTCTCGAGTGGCAGGAATTGCATTACACTTGCCACCAGTGATCTCATTTGCACTTCAAATATGATGCAAGACTTTGTTTTGTCACATGATAAGGTTAGAAAATGAACATGATCTGAATGTAACATACAGAGCTAAATATACTTTACCGATTGCAGTACCAGGGTGATCTTAAAGCCTCACATTACCTTATTAGTAGAAATATGACTATGCTACATTCTAATAGGACAAAGATAAGAGTACATGTTACATAGAAAAAAAATTAAGAAACATGTAAGCATTACATAATGACCAGAGAGAATGTAGTTGCAAAATGTTAAGATATTCTTCAACTTTACTGTCTACAGACTTGCAAAAGAAGATTCAGTTGATCTTGCACTACACAGATCCACAATTTATGGTTAAAATAAAAAGTCACACTTTTGGGGAGGCACAGTCTAGAAGCAGGTGGCGGTGTTGTCAGTCCATTAGGATCTGTATCGGATTAAGGAGGAGCCCTAATAGTCATGACTAAATATACTATAACAAAGATTATATACACTTCACATTTGATACATGTAAACCTGAAGATGACCTCAAGGGTCCTGAAGCTATGAATTTAACAGGGGTCAAGGGAGATAGATTGGATTTGGGGAGGGGGAGACTATGGGATGGGGATAAGGGTGGAAAGCAGAGAAAGAGGGGGTGGGGAGGGGGGCAAGCTTATTGCTCCTGCTGGGCTGCCGCCAAGTCCTGCTGAACCTGACTGAAGTCAAACTCTTCTCCAGTCGCCCGCTTGTAGAGCTCTAGGATATCGTCGCACGTCGTCTCAAAGTGGGTCGTGGGATCATAAGATTTGGTGATGAAAACCTGCCAGAGGGATAAAACACGCAAAAATAACAAAATGAAACCATTTCTAGAAATGGGCACGCTTTAGAACATTGTTCATCCTTCCACTAATGTTCAACATTTGGCAAATCCACAATGACAGAATACTTTGGCAGGCACCATCGTTAAAACAGTTCCTTCAATGCAGTCTTTCTCAAACCTAAAATCTTTGCAGAGCATGTAAGGGTACCGATTTCAAACCTTACAATACTTGCTCCACATTCACACGATATACCGGCTCCTAGATTAAACACAAAAGTGAGGAACTTTCTGCCTTAATTTTTGTCATGTGAATGCAAACAGTGCACTGAAACAGCTGAGGCAGCCCCATCTTTTATGCATCACCACCAGTCATTCAGTTTCATTCTGCAGTCCAAGTCAGTGGGCAGATAGAATTAGTTTGCACAAGGAGAGTTGGCGCAGTTCCAGCAATATGAGCAAACTTCAGGCAAAAACTACATCCATATTTTTTAAATTCAAAAGCATTATTTCCTGACTACTTCAACATATTCTAAATCTTTGTATGCAAGCTAACTTCCCTGTCTATACCATACCTCTCACAACAGAGCAAGAACTGCTACTAATGACTCTAAATTCAACAATAGTAAGTTGCAACCCTTGCATATTTGTACGCTACACACAGGTTGAATGCTGATTGTGCGAACAAGTGAAACAAATCCTACGAAAGGTAATAAAGCACTACACCAGAGTCACATTTCATAAAAGATCTTAGAATAGCAATTCTTGCTAGAGTAGCAACTTCCCGTAGCAACAGCCAATCAGCAAGCTGGAGTTTTGTTGTTACTATGACACTTGCCATTCCAGCAAGAGTTGCTATCATAGCAACACTTTAAGAAATGGGGCCCTGGTTTCAGAGCTGCTGAATCTCTGATAGCAATGTTTGAATGCACAACGTTCCTTTCCCATGAGCTACGTCTGTTACACTAGTGGGGTCTGCTCCATGAGGCTGGACAATGTGTGAATGCAGTACTGTAAAAGCTGTTATTTTTGCAAGGGTTTAATTCTTGTGAATTTTGCGAATCACTTTTGGGCCGTGAATTTGACAACACCCGAAAATACCGCCACATCCTAGGGTATGTACTAGTATTTTTGTGCACTCAGTAGTATAGTAAGAGCATTTAGGGCCTTCTGTAAAGTGGCGGAGCGAACAGACAGGCATTAAAAATGGTGCACTTACAACATTCTTGGTGTCAAATCGCAAAAGCAACATCTCACAAAAATGTCTGTGACCTCCCCATTTGCGAAAATATCTGTATACGAAAATAACAGCTTATACAGTACTGGAAAGAAACTTGTACAAAAGCTGATTCAGGCCACCTTGCTAGTGCTCCCGTCATCTGTGGGTACCATGATATCAGACACCTCCACAAATTTCTTGTGGATGGGACCAAGGAGTTCCAGGCCGGGCTTGAGCTCCTCCTCAGGGTTACTCGTCTCAACCGTGGTAGCCACGAGGGCGATGTACCAGTCCTTGGCAGCAACATTGTGGGTGTATGACACACAGAGGACATAGATGTCTGCAAAGGAATGCGGAATATGTGGGCAACATAAAGGTAAAAGTGTTGGACTACACCGCAACATCATTTGTCTCTGCTTGCTTGTGTGTGAGTGTGTGTGTGTGTGTGTGTGTGTGTGTGTGTGTACTAGCTCTATTGGATATAAAGAATCACTGGCAGCATTTGGATATTAAGTGTGCAATATAAACTTAAGGTTGTTTTAACTCCCATGCGGATCTTTGTCAAGCATAGAACTTGAAGATCACCTCAGGAGAAACTTCTTTTAATAGAGAATTCAATTACCACTCAGGGTGGACATGTGTTAAGTCTAAAACTAATCTAAAACTAATGAATGAACAACTACTGTATACTCCATATATTTAGTGAGTCTAATTTTTCATGAATCGGACTTCACAACAATTTCGGGAGTGGTTAAATTTGCGATTGTGGAGTTCAGTACTGAACGGAGAAATGTATGCGTGCATGTCACATTCATGTCGGGATCAGAGATAATATTTTTGTGTGCTTTAAAATTCACAAATAGCACCCGACTCACGAAATTCGCGAAAAATAAAAACCTCACAAAATATTTGGCGTATACAGTACGTATCTCTCAGTACACTGAAAATTCTTGTATCATGATGCATATTATTCTAAAATATGGGAGTTAAAAGATAATTTATCTTAATGAGTATGCTGTAGTTTTACAGCTATTATGTTAAACATATTTCTAAAATATGAGGATCAGAAGAATAAATTGTCTCGCACGAGTATTCAGTTAATGTTTGCGCAATATCTAATGGGTTGTTCTAATACCAGTCAGCATCTGGATATACATTATCAAATTGCAGTAAAACAATGTTATATAATGTGGGTTGGTCACATACCAGGTACGGACTAGATAAACATGATTACGTGAAAGAACATGATTTGGAATGGTTTCCTAAGGCCAGTACATGCTGGGATGTTCTTCCATGGGGTAACATTTCCATGTAATCAAATAGCAAAAGATAAATGATAATAGAACAATCTCTTGGGCAATCAATGGAGTCTGTTTGTGCATACCATACAGTGCTCAAAAACTGAGCAACTGCTAATTTGCAGCACTTACAGAAATGTGATTATGGAAAGCAGTGCTTAAAGGGGATGGCTAGTAACTGATCAGTGGGAATCAGTGGGAATGCTGAGGGATGATTGTTCCTATCCTTGTGGGATTCATTTAAGAGCACATTATATATCTATTGTTGAGTGAAAATTATTTGATTCAGAATGGTCTCATATTCAAGTAATGTGCAGCTTAATGTTTCCAGGTTAGCATGCCTGTACAGTGATGGGGCATTAAACTGCACATTAATGTAGATAAGTTTGAAAAAGTGCCCGCAACAAATTTTGCCCCCCCCCCCCAAAAAAAACAACAACAACAAAAGGTCGAAAAAACAATAAAATACATAAGAAATTAACAAAACAATAAAAAACAAAAGAAATTGATTTTGATTTTGCTATCTTTTTTAAAGAAAATAGTTTGATGTGTCTTGAGGAACTCTGACACAAAAATTTAGGGATCCTTCATTCATTTTAATGGAGTTATAGGTGAAAATATGATTTCATGTGTCAATTTGCATAATTAATTTACTAAAAATAGAAAGCCAATATTTTTCTATTGTATGACCATGTAATCTTGTAGCTGACATCCGGCTCTATCTTCGGGACAAATTTTGCGGCAATCAAGCGATCAGCCGAGATCTGAAGGGGGGGTCAAATTGAAACCCTCCCGTAAAAACTTGGTCTCAAATAGCCCAGTTAAAATAGGGTTTAAGTACTGGGTGGGCAATGCACGCATAAAGCACAAAAAGATGTGCTGTGCATACTGTAGGCTTGGTAGTGATGATGCAAATATGGCTACCACAGAAAGTTCAAGCTGAAGGTCTGCATTCTCAAAGAACTTTGACTATGATAACACATATAATATGACAGGTGACTTTTTGTTGTTGGGAATATACAAACTGTTGTCATCTCGTGGACTAGAATGCACTCTTTTTTTTTCTTTTTTTTTCTTTTTTTTTTTTTTTTTTGGGGGGGGGGGGAGGGGTAATAACTGTTTGAATTTGTCTCAGGACTTGAGACCTTACTCCAAGGTAGTTTAGACCATCAGATGAAACTTCCTGTACATTCCCTTCCCAGCCAGCCATCATTGCTCTGATGTGACACATCATTCTACTATGGATGGTGTATGTGAGTTCAAAGGGAAGTTGTTTGTTTCAAATGAGTACTCTGTAATCTCAGAGGTGTCATGTCAGACATCAAATACAAAGCATCCACAGAGAATTTGTCTCAAAAGAGCATACTGTGGATTCATGTGCATCATAACCTGGCTCGAACACCAGGGCGTCATTGATTGCATAAAACTATGGTAACTCTTCAATCCATGGAAACTCTGCACTGCATGGAGATCATCAGTGATTTTCTCGGCTTGAATTGGCTGCGGAACAGTGTTGCCATTGTGGATACCATTGATTGCAGAGTCACCATTACTTGTAGAGTTAGCATAGTTTTTATGCAACGGGGCTCTGATGTGACTGCCCCCCTCACCTGACTTGCGTCCAATCTGGTTCTGGGGGATGATGATCTGGCAGGAGGTGGCGTTGTTCACGTTGGGGATGGGCTGCTTCAGGAGGCAAATGGCCCGCACAACCTGGCCCTCCTTCCTCACCTTGTCAGGGAAGTAGGAGGGGTCGGCGATCACCATCTTGCAGCGGGCCGTCTCCCCTTGCGACGTGACGCCGCACACAGCGCCATTCTCGTCGTACTCGATCTTCTCGATGGGCTTGTCCAGCATGTAGGTGCCGCCGTATATAGCCGACAACCTGTTATGGTGTATTTGATATTGTACATTAATATGTTTCAGTTCCAGATGCACTTTGTAATATGTCTCTGGGTGTACTAGTAATGCATTCTTTGTATATTTGTTGTAGCATCCAATGCATATAGAATTTTCTTTGCAGACAATGAAGGAATCAATCAAAACATTGGCACATTAGAGAGCGGTGTCATACACAGGAAGGAATGGAGAAAATGAAGCTTGCAGAGGAATGTGAATAAATAGCAGAGCGCTTGATTGAGATCATTTTAAGTGTCATGTAAGAAACAGCAGTTCACAGGTTTGTGATGAATCCCACTATGGCAGTGTTTACCACACTCTAACAGTGGAAGAAATATGATCAGGCTGAGGTATAAAGAGAGAAATAGTGACAGAAAAATCAAAACTGATTGGCTCTGATGCCTCTCTTCGTAATCGAAGAGACAGTTGGTCATGTTGAAGACAGACAGTTGAATATAATCAGATTGAAATTATGAGAGACAGGGAGAGGTGTAGAGGACATGATTTTTTTTTTTCACCTATACTCCTATAGAAACTGCAAAATATAAACTCACAGTATGACTTTACATTTATTTACTTTAGTCACGAAAAAGAATCTTACTTCAACATCTTGGTGACTCGGCTCAAGTCATGTTGTGGATACTACTGTAAAACAAGGAATGTTTGTGTGCAATTTCAATTTCGCAAATTTCGCCAGCGGCAACATTCGCGAAATTAAAATGCACTGGAAAGTTCTTGCCTACACAATATGCACTTGATGCCAGTGGCAAGGCGTGAAAAATTTCATGCTGCTAGAAAGGCCGTCGGCTCCAATTCGTGAAATTTTCATGCCGCGAATATATCATGTTTTACAGTATCTGATTTTTACACACTTATAAAAACAAAAGAAAACTTTTGTCTGTCTCTTGTGCTTAACACACCAGGAATACTACACTACAGATATGACAGATCACAACTTTCTAAACTGTACATCTTGATAATGCAACGTCTGCTTCTCTGTGCATTGGAATATACTGTAAAAGTGGATACTTTTGTGCAAGTGATTTTTTGTGCTGGCAGGATACTAAAGATGAAGTTTGTCTGCTTTTAATTCCGCAGAATCAAGACAGTAATCAGTGGAACATATGACAAGCAAAAATATTTTGCTTCTATTTACATATTAGTTTCTCGTCGCACAAAAATTTTCACACTGCAAAAATGTCCACTTTTATAGTAATCTAATTACTGCAGTCAATGGAGTTGCACTGCACTTTAAAATGTTTTTGAATTTGATGTTGTCATTTTTGTTTTGTTTTGTTTTGTTTTGTTTTGTGTTGTTGTTGTTGTTGTTGTTGTTGTTGTTTTTTTTTTGGGGGGGGGGGGGGGGAGGGAGAGAGTATTTTTGTAACTTATCCCAGGCAAGGAAGACTCACCTGGCAAATCCCTGGGGGAGTTCTCCGAGACCGTAGAGTGGGTAAAGGTAGGGGGAAGTTCCGTAGGAGCTCAGGGATTCAAAGTAGAGGCGGCACCGCTTGATGAAGTCCAAGCATGGTTGATTCAAGTACCTGACAAGTGAGCAGGAAAAAAAAAGGTAGTAGAGCCCCACCATTGCAACTTCGGTGATTCAAGGTTTTCGCTATATTGCTTTAGCTTCACATCACTCACACATAATGAATCATTTTGCCATGAATATGCATATTTCCAAGACAGTGATGTAAACTGACAAACTGAAAATCAAATACAGCATGATCATACATACGAACGGTACTACCACAGCATTTAAAATATAAATATCACATCAAATAATACGTCCAAACCTTTACTCTCAACTTTCTGGTCATCTCTGCGCAAGCAGAAATGTCAACCTTTTGAACGGCATTGGAGTATTCTGAGGGCTGAAGAAAAGCATATCTCCGGTAGAAAAAAAACATTTCTACCTCTCATGTGATGGACATGTGTGGTAATACAATTTGGGGAAAGCAATATTTTCTATGAAATCTGCAGTATTTCTGGTGAAAAAAAAACAACAAAATACGACAAAAAAAGTTACAGTTGGCATTTCTATGTCACATTGTGGTGTGTATACTTTATTTGCTTCTGTCTAGAGCTTGTTTCAAATAAGTTTGAATTTGAAAAACGATTTGCAGGGCAATTGCAGAAGAAATGAAATGATTGTAAGCATGCACCCACAAAACTACCAGTAATTCATCTGAGGAACTTCCCAATAAGGATTATATGCACTGACTGAAGTAAAGACACTACCACTGCTGCCTATGGGTTCATATCAGGCACCCCAGGATTGTGTCTACATCCCTGAAGTTGAGCCAAATCTGCTCCTCGGAACCATTTTGTACTCTGCTAAACATTTTTGTATGTTGAATAACTGTGCCGGCAGCACACTGATGATTGCTGATATGCTAGTACATCTGAATTCCAGTACCACAGACGCTCACATGTCCATGTTGTTGTGATGCTTGTTCCCACTGTTCTTTTACCTATGTGACATCCAAGAAGGACCATAGTATCCTTCATCAATAAAATGGTGTTAACTGATTGGTCTACATAGCATCATGTGACCAAATAAAACATTGCACTGTTGAAGACAAGATGACTAAAGAATTCTTTGACGGAAGAATTTCATGAATTTGAAGATGACTGTGACATCGTATTCATAGTATAGTATAAAAATGATGCACAGTTCTGAGAGCATAAGTTGGAATTGTGTGCAAAAGTAACTAGGGAATGCTTAACCCACAAGGCAAAGTGCGCGATAACATGTTTACCACTGTGAGGCAGCGTGCAGCCAGTAAAAATCAACACACAGCTCTCGACCAATGAGATCGCAGATTTTCGCTACCCATTCTATAATCATCTAGTATAGCATGTGTAAAATGCTATTAGTATCGGCCTGAGGGTCAACATGTGTATAAACATGTCCACTGCATGATCGTCAAACATGCAACCAAACAACAAACAACAAACAACAGAGCTAGAGGAATATTTATGTAAGTAAAAACATCTTGTAATTCATTATAAAAGATATGTTTGAGGATATAAAACGAATCATATCATGCACTATTTCGAGCCTCTAGTAAAATTATGGATTTATCATTGCACTTATTTTCTTCAGGGCTGTGCCCCTCAGAAAATAGTGCTATTCCTGTCACCTCGGAATCCACAACTTCAACTAGGGGCTCTCAGTGCATGGCAAATTAGGCTGCTTACTCGTCATCCCTATGCAGTGCTAATGCGTGGCCGGCAAAGTCTTGTGTGTTACCGTCCAGACCATGCTTGGCAAAGAGCTCCTTCATGGTAGTCTTGTTGGGATCGATGCCGTTCCAGGTCTTTGGGTTCCCTTCCTCAAAGTTATTCATGAAGCTGAGGAAGTTTTTGAAGCGTCTCTTTTCAAATATGCCCATGAGTGCTGCAGTTGAGAAAGTCCAGAGAGATAGATGAACAGTTTTGCTCAAAAGCAAAAAAACAAAACAATACAAAACAAAACAAAAAACGTGAAGTATTAACACATCACATGAAACTAAAAAATACAAAGGAATGCCACTTTTCACTTCTGAAAGAAAACTGTTAAATGCTGAATTTAGATGAAACCACAAATAATGATATGAACACTGAACCAATGCAGTTTGACATCAATGCTGGAGAACAGAAAGCTTTGTGGCCACAGGTACAGTGTTGAGAATCCAAAATTGTCAGGAGATCCTGAGATATATAACATCACAGGTTTTGCTACATATTGAAGTCACAAAAGAGCTACTGTAAAAGTGGACATTTTCGCAGTGTTTAAATTTTTCGCGCATTTTGCGCAACCAGAAACTAGCACGTAAATAAAAAGAGGCGAATATTTTTGCTTGCCATATGTTCCCGAAAATTACCATTTTGATTAGGCGGAATTAAAAACACGCAAAACTTTTCTTACCAGGTCGAGCGCAAAAAATTAGTTGTGCAAAAATATCCACTTTTACAGTATCATCTGGATACCACACATCCACTTTTTCTTTCCCAGTTGTACTTGATGTCTCATGGTATTGTACATGTAAAAAACTACATGTGTGCATGAAGGGGTACTTGTGATATTTCGAGCAAGAACTTTAGACACTCAATGTTAACCTGTTGATTCACGGATTATCTCAAGATTGGTTGAATTTTATGAAACTCAAGGTTATTTACCACAATGAGAAATTAATGGTACATTCGAACTTTGGTCTTCATCTTCAATACAACAAAAACAAATCCTTCAATTGGGCCATATCTGCTCAGCTATACATATCATGAGATTTAATGAGACATGGGCAGGCATTCAAGATATGGATCGGACAGTAAGGGTAATTTTAAGTGACCTTTGGACTCTCGCTCCCTCTCTATCTACATTGGTCATAAAATCATATCAGTAACATGTCATGCACGTATGATGAAAATTGAGTTGGAGATTCCTAAAGTTGCAATGATTACCAGATAGGTGGACAATTGGACAGTAGGACAACCCATAAACTAATTGCTTCATTTAACCTATAGATCCTAAACAGAAAAAAAAAAAACCAAAAAACTGAAACTATATCGCACAGGAAGTGTAGAGACTGGAGTGAACTATAATTTTTCTCTTTTCCCCCGACTGAACTTTTGTATGCCGACTTTTGAGTGAATTTACACAATATTTTTAAAATTTTGAATTCAGACTAACACAAACTAGTAATAAATGTTGATACAATGTGCCCTCCAGTATTTCTGTAAGACTGGCATTCTGAAGTGCTGTGGCATCTTCACTGCATAACACTGTCAACAGAGTGACCATAAGAGGGTTAGCAACAAAAACAAAAACAAAACAAAACTCAAGACAATCTGGAGACTACCACTGACAGCATTGATGGTTCTCACAGACAAAGTTGTGACTTAATGCTCACATGGATTGGATAACTGATGACCACTTATCATCAAAACAGTCTACTACAACGACAGTGAGAGAAAACGCATTTACTGACAATGGAGACCTACGGAAACAGTATACTCACAAGTGGCGAGGGCCTCCTTCTCCGAAGCGGGCACCTTGTGTATCTTCCCTCCCTTCTTGTACACATAGCTGCCAGCCACGGACTTGAACTCCAGGTAGCGGGTGACCCCAGAATGAATCAGGAGTTTGACCAGTTGACCTGAGGGATGAAAAGTGGCACATACAGCAAAATATAACTTGTCTGCATGGGCATCTGCTCTATGCAAACATTATAATTCCCCCAAAAGAAAGCATGTGCTGAAGACCTTACACAGCTTCCTACATATTAAAGGTATGTATAATTTGATCCCACTGACAGTACTGCACGCCCCATATACGTCCATTTTGTACATATATAGTATTTTGCGACATAGGATTATTAAGAAAATTTTGCGAGTCCTTGAATTAAAAATCAAGAACCACAGCTACTGCAATAAAAAATATGCACCATCCTTTTCAAGAAGTAAAATTTAGTGGTTTCTCACCTTGGAGACAGCATACTGTATACATAAGTGTTATGTCTTGCTGATTTGTTTTTGTATTTTTTGTGGGTTTTTTGGGGGGAGGGGTAGTAGGTTATTGTAGTTTCGCAAATATCAGTAAAACTCACAAAATTTGTGAAAAGAAAAGCATAATGAAATATACTGCAAACACAGTACTCCATTGTGTGAAGCAGCCACAGGCTGCAGCCACAGGCTGTAAACTGAGCTCTAAGTAGTTGGCATGTTTCTGCAAGAGTTTTTGGTCAACAACAACAACAACAACAACAACAAAACCTCTCTTTCATAGGATATACTAGTATACTGCCCTTGAAAGTGCACTCAGCAGTTCTGTTGGTGCATTGTTATATTTTACACTGCTTTATACTCTGCATCCTAATAAAGTCTGTGCAGAGTACTTCTCCACTACATGTACAAGTATAGCACAGTAGAACTGAATGAGACATACAGTATCTAGTCCTTCACTTCTCTATAGATCCATATATCCAAAGCACTTGATTCACACTTGATTAAAGAGGCTGTAATTGCGGACCACTCATCGTTGCAGACACATGTAACGTGAGAAGGCTGCTGTATTGAAAATGAGGGATACATGTATGTATCACAGAATCAATCTTAGGCGCATAACGTGCAACTTTGTGCAGCTTTTGTACAGGTGTGTGAGAATGCCCCTGCATGATGGATTCTACAGCTATACCATATTTTTGCTTTGCTTGCAGTTGTGTTACTCTCCTCACCTCTGGAATTGTCATTTTCCAATTTACGGCACATATTACACATACATTGTACTTGCGCTTCTTAAGTGTGGCAAAGAAAGTGATCCTGAGAAGGCCAAGACATTTCATACATGGACTACCTGTGGCAAACTTTTCACTACAGTCTCAGACATCAGTACAGACATCTATTTATAGCTTGTTCCACATTGACTCAAGAATGCAAGGCAAACCTGATCTTTATATGTCATTTACATACGCTGCCTGAATGGCAACATCTCACAGTTTCACTTTTGATGTCATTCATCTTGACAGCTGTGGCAGGTATATAGGGCATTTCGATATAACATAACTTCAGGTAATTACAGTTTGGCGAGTGTAGTGCATTACCATTAGTTTACAATATCTTAAATCAGATAGAATGTATGAGCTTCCATATTGATTGCAATATGAATTGTGATGGATGACAGTGAGATTATGCTTCTGCAGGGCCTATTAGATATGAGTAGCCTCAAATCTTTAATTCAATTCCAACTATTCCACTTACATCAACAAACAATTTATCTATAATGTGATACACTCTCCAAACTAAAAAACTAGAAAGAATTGCTACAAAACAGCATGAAAATTGATTACAAAACGTAATAATCTTCCCATAAAGGGGGGGGGGGGGGATGGTTACAACTGTGAATACCTACATGTAGTCTCACATATTTTTTTCTAATGGCTTGCTTGTTTTCAATACCTGCCTCTACGGTTTGTTTTCCTACTTTATCTTTCCAGGGCACACAGAATTGTTGTAAAATTTATATTGTATCCGCTTCATGGCTCGTTTTGTTAAGAAGCTTCTTAAAATTAGTCAGCTGAAGTCTTACAGAAGACACCTGGTAGACAATAATTACCTGAGGCCATCAGAAACTTGGGGCAGAGATCCACATTCCAGTCCCGACCCCGGCCGTAAATTTTTTCGTCTGCTTCCCCGCTGTCCTGGAACTTTGCAAACAACTGCAAACACAACATGCACAGACCACAATTTCAAGCTTAAAATGTGTGGAACCCTTGCACAGCTCTGGAAGTCCACCAGAAGACACAGAACGGCTACAAAGCATAACGTGCGCTTATTTGACAACAAAATGAATAAATAGGCACATTTTGTCTTCTTTTTTAAAAAACGAACTATTAGACACATACATAGAGTACACAAGACCACCTACGGATTATGATATCCTGATATTGCCATTTGACAGATAAACTTACTAACCTCACTCATCCATTCATACACCGGTACATATTTTTGCTGAAATATTTGTAGCACTTTTTTCATATTTGCTCCATCTACAATGTATACTATCAAACATTCAGAATGAGATTAGTGCAATCTGGTAGGAAGCACAGAATTTCTCTAAAGATTGTTTCCTTCAAATTGCATAAATGGTTTCATCAGCCAAGTATTCTTTGTGTTGAAAGGGAGGGGAACTACAATTGTATTTACATGAAATTGACATGAAATGTTAAAGGTCATGCAGGACCCCACTGTTACATGTGACCTGCAGCCAAAGTACAGCAATGAATCTAATCAAATCGAAGACTACAACTGAAGGATCTGACAGAAGTCTGTGACAAATATTACATAATCAAACAATCATCCAATTATCAGTCTCATCTTGTTAAAGGAAGCCTCATTATTTGTGCATTCATGTACAAATAATTCAAACACTTGGTTTTTTCACATACATTGTAAAAAAAACATTTGCTAATTGTTGCAGCTAAAGATCACATGTAAAGACACTGACCATTGATAAGCCACAATCTACGTACTCAAGCAACTTTATCCCTGGTTTGGGCCTTTGTAAATTATTTTAAAAATCCAATGACAACTGAGGAACAAAATTATGTCTAAAAATATTCTTTGATATACACCCGAAAAACAGTCAATGAGTTAAAAAACATTACTATGTAACAAGAAGGATTTCTGTGATACTCTGAGATTGCCTGTTGACAAGCATGGTACTCCATAAAGTCATACACTCCCTCTTTTAACTAGTGACAAGAATGAAATACTGTGCTGTTCATCGGAAAGCTGTAAATCACCTGACTTGCTGAGGTGTGCAAGGTGCTTGTCTTATTGTTCATACAATGCCTCTCATGCAAATGATTCACAGTGGCCATGAATGGATTGATGGTAAAAGGGCGCTCCGTCAAACACAATAGGCCACCTAACGTGTTGATCTACATGTATGATCTGGTAATAACCTTTGGGTACTCCAAGAATAGAACTACAACAACTTAGAACAAAAAGGCATTCCTTAAAGACAGGTCTACCATCAGCTGTCTTGACATTGCTGGCTTTCAATTCACATTAGAGATCTATACATGCAATATGTCCAAAATATGATCTGTTTTTCATAGACTGACAAAAGTTCCAACAATTTTCTCTGTTCTGGAAGATGAATAGCAATCCAATGCAATACTCCACAAGACTGCAGCAGAGTTATGACGAATTAGAGTCCTTCACCAGAAACAGGAAATTTTCAGCCACTTTGCATAAAATAGATGACTATGACATCACATACTTCAAAGTGTTATGACCCTCATAAAGATGTCACATGTCAAAACCTTGCGATATCTACTACATTTCCCTCAACTTTCCACTTCTCTCTTGCTTCAAATTAACCCTCCTTGAATTTCTCAGGGTGCAAAAATACATTTAACTCTTTTATGGCCATCAGTACACTGCTTGTGTACATGGCAAATGGCATTCTGAGGTGGCAGGGCTGAGAGATTTAAAACATCTTGACATAATGTCACGCAAGATATATTCGCGTTATGAAAATTTTTGCGAGTTGGAGCCGATGGCCTTTTTAGGTGCATGGAAATTTTGCGAATTGCCACTGCCATTCAATGTATTTAGTGTACAAGAACTTCCGCCTGCATTTCAATTTTGCGACTCTTTGCTCTCGAGAAATTAAAATGCACATAAACATTTCTGGTTTTACATCACTCAGTACCTGGAAAGGATACTCACTTCAGATAGGGGAGTCATTGAAGCACTGGCACCTCCGTAGTACTTCTCTCGATCCATGTGCAACACCTTCCTCTTGGACACTGAGAGAACGCCGCTCAAGACACATTCCTAAAATAGAAGTTAACAACAACACAAAATAACAATAAAAATAATTATAATGATAAGCATATAGATGACTATGATGCAGACAATGATGATGATGAAAATCATAGTAGCCATAAAAGTAAAAAAAGAATATTCTTTTATGCATTGGCTCTTTACGGGAATATCAAATAAATCAGACCTGTTTCATTATCATCATCACTATTAGGCCAAGTAAAAAAAGAAAGTAGTTTCTCGTCCGGGTTTTTTGAGCAAGGCGATGAGGGAGGTCCTTACTATTTGATATCTTACTATTTTTTCGAGGATTGTCAAAATGAAAGTAATATGTGTTTCTCGTCCGGTAATTCTGAGAAAGGTAACGAGAGAGGGCTTTACTATTTTCTATATCCAATTTATGAAATGAAATATCACTCTGGTAGCTGTGTTATGAGAGACCAGGTCCCAAGTGTATGTCTTGCCTGCACTGTGCATTTTAAAACAAATAGATATACATGTAATACGCTATGTACCATACTTGAAATGAAACTTCATGAATGCAGAAATACATTTGCTTTTTCTTTCCACTACAGATGTCAAGGGAAAATGACCATCTTAATACTGATATTTAGTGTTGTAATGGCATTTCTGATACCAGTGTACTTGCAATTCTGATGTATTGTGCTATTAATTGAATAGGTATAAAACATTCTATCAACAAATGTACGACTGAAATAAATTCCATGATATTCAAAACACTGCTTTATCATTGTATTGTGACTTTTTGTGTCCACACAGCTGGTATATTGTATCTGCATCTCTTCACAGTACAATTGTAGCACATTCAACTAGAAACTGGCTGGTACAATTGCAGATGGATGTCAAAATGATACTGATATGGCATTGTAGCATTAAACATTTAAAGATGTTTCTTCATATTCTAAAAAGACATTTGATAATCACTCATAATTTGGATGATGAATTGATTGTATCACACTACAGGTGATACGACTCACGGCCGTGTTCGTGAATGTACATCGTAAAGAAAAGTATCCCGCAGAAATACGAGACAAACCAGAATCCGTGGGAAAGTTATTTATTTTGTAGATACACCCATTTAATAATTCTACGTTTGCTGGAAAAGTGCATTCATTTTCTCTTCAAAATAGAACAATACATCGCCGTCAGATGCAACGTTAACAGAGCAGTGTTTGGGCCTCTTACACATTCGAATGTGTTCATGCGTGCGTGCAGACAGCTGACAGACCAGGGGGATGGGGACCCTGGCAGCTAGCTACAGACACGCATATACGCGGCCGGCACGGCCACTGCACTGGCACCGTACCTTCCGACACTGCACACACGTGCACATAGTCACAATGACATGAAAATGTAAACTCGATACAATCCTCACAAGCATTTGTACAGTACAATTCATCCCTTTAAAATATGAGAAACGGGGAAAAATACAAACAATGCGCAAAATTAGATAAGTGGAATACTAATATCAGCGATCGTTCGCAAAAGATGTTGCCGCTATCGCGTTCACGACGTACCGAGTGCGCTGTAACAGCCCAGGCCCGCGCCCGCCCCCATCCAACTACAGTTCGACTGCTTTGTGGGTCATTCCTTCTTGCCGAGCTCGCAGTGTGAAATGCATGCGTTTCCTACATACGCACTACGGAAGCTACAGCTGTACTCCAGCTAAGATAGAGGACGCGTACACATCACGATTGGTAGGTGAATTGTCAATTTTGTGTTTTCGGCGGCCGAAAGAATAGTAAATATCAAAAAAGTCAATGCGCCAACTGAAAATCGATGCGGGCAGAGAGCGACTGGGACGAGAATTATGAATTTCTTGGTATTTTCAGCGCCATTTTGAAAATAGTAAATAGTAAAAAAATCGATGCGGCGGCCAAAATCGATGCGCGCGAGGACGAGAAACTGGTTTCTTTTTTTACTTGGCCTTATTACTAATACTACAATGTAATACTACTACTATGACAACGACAACAACTACAGGGCCGCTGGCAGCCTTTTTCGGGGGGGGGGGGGGGGTTGTGTTTTGACACAACTGCAACCTGCGAGGGAGCGAAGTGAGCGAGCCCATACGATCAAGCAGAGAGGGTGTGGGTGGAGGGTGTGGGTGGAGGGTGTCCCCCCCCCCCCCCCATTACTATGGAGATTTTTTGTTTTGGGATGTGAAATTATGTGATCTGATGCATACTTGATGGAGTATTTTAAAGGAATGGTACAGTATTGGTGGAGATGAGAATTGGGCATTTAACTTTTTGCGAGATACCAAGAAAACACTTATGATATAGTACAGAGCATACCATTTTAACCCTAACTAGGCCGGGGGGGGGGGGGGGGGGGGGGGGATTTCATGCATGCATACTTTTTGATGAAATATTCTGAAATTTGTCAATCCCCCAGTGTGCTTTGTGTATGGAAGGTGACTAAACATGACAGAGATTTTGCATTTTCAGAATTGAAATTCAACAATCCGTTGCACAATGGGTGAAATATTTGAATAGTTTTCTATCAAAAAGGCAAGAAAGTTGTCCTTATTTGGGGAATTTTTATTGGGGAACAAAATCACATGTTTACCCTTTTGTCCTCCAGGATTGATGCCCTTGCATATGAGGGAGCTTTGAATATCATTTTAAGAATTCAAATGAAAATATCTCGTAGACAAATTTTTTTATGGAATCTGTCAATCCCCAAGACTTTTAAAAGGGCATTGTACCGTTTTTGTTTTTTTCAATATGTTGTTCTTTTAATTCTAAAAGACCCAGCGGTGCAAACAGAATCAAAATTTCATCACGATTTAGCCCGTAATTTCATGTTAAAAATTGAACTTTTTGGGTGAGAATTATGCTAATGAGCTGACGAGCCCGGATGTCGTGACGTCACAGGTGCCAACTATATCACTGATTACAAACTCTCGCATACGCGTGCGTTAAATCATACCGAGCAGCAGACGACGCTTAGGCCTAATTTAGCTAGCAGGCGGCACTTGTGTGCTGTCCTATTCATGCAGCTGTCTCAAATTTCGCTGAACCAAATCGCACCAAAATTACAGGATATACTTCTAAGCACATTTCAAAATACTGTCTTACATTTGAACGAAATCGGTAATCGAGAAGTATCAATATTGACGCCGACTTTCAAGTCGTCACTCAAAAAAACTCACTCTTCGCGAGAGATCATCATGGTAAACGCGACATGCACAATCTCGAACTGAAGTTAGCCGACTAGTACTTTGCGAACGGGGAATTTACGCTGGAACTAAACTAAAAAATGTCATGATTTTGGCGATTCGTGTGATTTACGAACTATATTTTTCATTCAACTTAGCTCAAATAATTTATAAATTGATTTTTTGCTCCCGATTACTTGAAAGATTTGTCTCATCATATTACATGGCTAACTTCAGTCTGTGCGTGCACAGGCAGGTAGGGCCTATGCCGCGATCACTCTTGTTTAGTCGTACAGAGCAGATTATTTTTAGCGACGACAGGAAAGTCGACAACTTCACGTACGCTTCCCGACTTGCGATTTGGTTCCAATTAGCATGAGCAAGTGGACATGAGTCATAAAATATTTCCTGTGATTTTGGTGCAATTTGGTTGAGTGAATTTTGAGATATCTTAAGATATTTTGAGATGGAAGTACACTAGCACTATACCTACACCAGCGCTTGGATCGCGAAGCGGCGGCACTGTTAGTATCTACGTGGTCAGGCCACTCTTCCGAGGTATGGGTCCTACTAAAACTAGACTAGATCTAGATCTAGTCCTTGGTGTTAATACGACCACCGTGAGATTTATCTCGACTACAAAAACATTGAAAATCCATAAAGCAGATACCTTACCTGCAAAATTCAGCACAGAAACAACAGGGCCTGCAGCACAAGGGCCTAGATCTAACAGCAACGCTAGACCTTGGAGTCAGGACTTTTGTCTGGACTTTCTTCAAGTTCTGGCAGCAGTGGTATGTATACTATAACGTTTACGCTGTGCCTAATAAAATATTAGCGCTGTGCACGTACAGCTGTCGACGGGGCGGCGAGTGAGTGTAGGGGCCTACTCATCAAGACTTGAACTGCCGCGTAACGTTAGAATCTACTCGGTCCTTGACTGCTCACGGGGACCCTAACTGCGACAGCAGCCGCCACACGAAGCGCGCCTTGCGGTGCGGTCTCCAGGGCTATGGGGACCCCTGCTCACTAGTCTAGAGTCTATGTGTAGTGGGTGCCGTTTTCTTCTAACTAGAATTCTAGGCGTAAACCGTGATTGCCGTTGACTATCACTCAGTCCTCATCTTCGTTAGATAAGTTTGAACTGTCGAACCATTATCGCTCATCATCATCAATGCATAGTATTGTTAGTGCAACGTTACTTACACACAATTTTCTATGGGCAGCACGTTCGGACAATGATGCCAATTTCAATTTGCATATCTGGAATATTCCCCACAAATTTTATCTAAATAAAAAGCTTTTGAAGAGATTCCTTTTAAAAATTAATATTGTTTAACATGTTTATTTCAGCTCCATAATGCAATTTTATTAAATAACAGTTTTTGCAGTACTTCATGTGAGATTTCATCAGTAAATTGACATGTGTAGTTCTAGTTCGTTTTGCTAAAGTCGGAGGGTGGCACCTGTGACATATGCCAAATTGTGTGGATCGTTCCTTGGCTTGCTTGTTTTCATTTTTTTCAAAAAATCATTACAGGCTTATCCTGGGTTTTAGAATCCTCACTTTCCAGTTGTAGGCATCAAAAAATGTAGATTAGAATTATCAGACAATTAGAAAATGTCAGTACAGTTTTCTTTTAAGCCCGAATTAAAAAAGATGGTACAGTTGAAACCACGGTTTAAACCATGGACAATTTGTATGGAGCGCCAAGTGTCGCACAGTTTATTTCGTTACAAACATTTATAAATCTGTCAATCTAAAAATATCACAAGCCTATGGAAAACGAATTGAATGGGGACGGTGTGGGAGGGGGTATTCCCTTCTCACGGCAGAGAGATTTTGCATTTTTAGAATTGAAATTCATCAATCTGGTGCACACTTTGGGTGAAATATTAGTACACTTCTCGATCAAAAAAGGAAGAAAATCTTCTCATCTGAGGAATTATGGGGGCACAATGTTTGTCCCCCCCCCTTATATTTTCATGGGGTAGGGGGAAACTGACCTGCTGAAGTGGTAATAAGTAAAACTTTTTAAAGGGTCTGAAGGGGGTATGTTCGCACACCCCCTTCTGCAGATCAAGCCGCAGAAAAAAAGCACCGAAAATTTCGAGTCAGATCAGGCTGACGGGTGCAGCAGTCATGCATTGAGCGAACCCGCTACCGTAGCGCGCCAGCACCCGTGATTCAGTGGGTCAGTGCACATCAGTTGATTAAAACTCGATTTTTATCAAAACAAATACTAGTAAATAGATTTTTTTCTTCTTCTCATCATGGAGAGTGGACATGTGTGTGTAACAAAAAATCACAATACGAACTTGCGACCATCTGTACAATGTATCAGATGGGAGATGGATGAAAAGTGAAGAGGAGGGCTCAGGAGCACTGTGGGGAGGGAGCCTCTTGAGGACCCCAGAGGTGCTCATGAGGGGGAAGGAGCCTCACGAGGAAGAGAGTGCCTCATGAGCGGATTTACAAAAGATGCAACTAGTAAAATTTACTAGGATCTAATAAATTTCCTGAGATCCATGGATCTTGGGACTACTAAATCTTACCTGACTTAGGCCTAAGTAGACCTTTGGCCTTTACATAGAAATGTAAAAGTCAAGTTACGTTAAATTTTATGTATTTTCATTCATTGATTCACAATGCAGAGCGGTGACCGTGTAACTTTGTTCTTATTTCATATGAACTGAAATTTAGTGAAAACCACGCTCTGAACTCCAACCAGAAGAGTCTGGATACATTTCATTATATTTTCGTACAAGAGCAGTAAGTATCTGATCAGCGATTCCGCTCAGAAATAACACCAAACATACGTAAAACACACGGCTGCAACGTTACATGTTGGCACACTAAAGTAAAACACTACTTGCAGAAGCGCATTCATTCATTAGGCAGTCAGTCACATCACATCGACATGGCCATTGGATCAGCATTGAATATCCGCCCATCTCAGGTAGTTGTCACATTACAACCTGTTACAATTAGATCGTTAGTGTTAAAAGTACCTTCAGACCGGTTCCTAAAATGATAACATCGTATTCTTCATCCATGGTGGCGATGAAACGTAACTAAGCACGATGAAATCAGAACAAATTCAAGCGATATTTGACTCTTCTCAGGCTCCGTTCGGTGTGCCGTATTGTTGCGACAGGTCTCGAGATCTCGGAGAGATGGTAGCATGCATTGCAGTGCGACAAACGGGATACGTTTGTGTACGCAGTTATGTACTGTATAGTAGCGGACGTAGACATGGTGAATGGATCGTGAAAATCCTATTCATGCTAACCTTTGACCATTGTGATGCCGCCACCTCTCGACTCAAATTATACAAGGTCTTTTTATCGCGACATCAAAAACCCATATCAAATTTCAAAATTATTATCATTATTTCATTTTTACTTTAGCGTTTCATCCTGTTATCATTACCAGCACAATCCACGAATCTTTTGAAGGCAAGTTCTGCATTACATTTTATGGAATGAAATATACAAAAGTTTCTTCATACACGTATTTATTTCATGTGCAGAGTCAGTTTCTTAAAAGAAACTTGAGAAAGTGATTTTTGTCACGGTACATCAGCAACGCCATTAATAATCTGACCTTGAGCCTTATTTTTATCAATGTACAGTGATTACAACGTACAATGCAAATTGTTAGGTAGAAACCAGAAAATGACAAATAAAAATAATAGAATCTGCACATGGTACCTTTCTCAATCTCAGTCTCAATCTCAATCCCTTAGGCACAGATGGGCATTTTGACCGAACATTTTGGATGTTTCATGAATGACGAAATCAACTTTAATTAAGCATGCCAGAGGAATTCTCTAAATGATTTCTTCTTCTACTAGAGGGTGTATTGAATGCAGTGGCGGATCCAGAAGGGGCGCAACCGGCGCCCCCTTTATTTTTCGTTAAAAACAAAAGAAATAAAAAGACAAAAAAATGAAATGAAACCCGGAAGTGGCACCGGAAATATTAGTTGAACCCCCCCCCCCCCCCCCCCCTTTTACAGAATCCCTGGATCCCCCCTGGAATGTGTCGGCATCATACACTTACTATATAATGATGTGAATAACTTAAAATAATCGGATTATCATGCTCTCCTTCAATCATGACATGCCCCCCCCCAAAAAAAAAAAAATATATATATATATATAAAAAAGTAGATTTTGATTATATATATATATATATATATATATATATATATATATATATACAGTCGGATTTCCGCTTAATAACTTTCAAGATGATTAAACAATCTGAATGTTATCTAAGGGAATGAAAGTATAACTTCTTACCTACATTTGCAGAAAACCCGACTCAATCTGGTTCAGTGGTCACAGAGAAATGTGGATCGCTGTAAAACATGTCATGGGTCTGTTTCTTCCAAGTTCAGCACTTGGATGCTCTTGGAACTGTGAACACAATGAACTAAACTTGGAGGGAAGGGATTCCCGAGATCTAGCTCAGGCTCTACAAAGATCCTCATTTCTCTTTGACCACTGAAGCAAACTTGATGGGGTTTTCTGTAAGATGTAAGAAAGGTAATAAGTTATAGTTTCATACTTTGAAATTGCATTTGGATTTCGCCATTTTTTTATTATTGTTGCGGAAAGTCTGTAATTCAGGACATATACGGTTTATTGTTGATGATCTCGTTATTTTAGAACTTCCATTCTGTATGACTGTCTGTTTAGATGAGAACATATCGCTATGATAGTTCTCTTTGTTTGTTTGTTTGTTTTTATTTCTGCATTCAATCAGATACAATTTGAATATAAATTCCGAAGTACAAAGACAAAGAATAGCAAGTGCAGTGAAATAAATCGATAACAGTACACAAATAGATACACATAAGTGATTGCATTGAGAAATGTAGATACACAGAAACATAAGATAAAATATACAGTATTTTTCAGTAAACAACAGAGATCATTGAATGCAGGAGACCACCATCGTAAGCGATTAAGCTTGAAATGGTGATAGTTCTCTTTCGAGATGTTCCCGAGTCTCTTTCCGCCTCTCTCTACCTCCCTCTCAGTACGTCTGTCTTTTGTCATATTATGCATTTTTTCATTTATTTCCCATTTACAAGAGACAGTGTCAGTGTACAAAATATAGCATGAAAAATATACATTTTTACATACATTGAAATATATAATATAAATACAATAAGTTGAGAAGACAATAAATAGGCCTACATGCTATTTACTATAATATGGACAATGTTAAAAGTGGAGGGGAAGCTGAAAAGCAGAGCCTGTATATGCATTTCCCTCAAAACCATTATCAATAAGGTACAAAAAAAAATAACCACATGGGCATAGAAACATGTTATTACAAAGGAACTACAACACATTGAAAATATGACGACAAAATTATAATATACCCTCTGAGCCCTTTAATGGCCTTTATATGCAATGCATAGAAGTATACATAAACTGGAATTGTGGGGTAGTCAGATAGTAACCAAGCGGGCCTATTCCACCTCTGTCCATGCATACTCTAAAAATTGATAACATGATGGCTATACGAATGGTTTACTTGTTTATTAGAAGTGATATGATATTCTCACACACAAATTGTGAACTGAAAGAAGGGCTTGTATTTATGTGGCTTTTTTTTTCCGCACAAAATCCCATGAATTATGTTTAAACATAGACAAAGAAAATAAAAGGTTGGTAAAAAGAAAATAATATCTACACATGTAAATAGCTACACAACAAATAATAATTGTAGATCTGATACAGACACACCCGGAAGGGAATATCATGAATACTCAAACAATAACAAAGGAAAAGCCTGAGAGAAAAGCAATCATATATACATAACTATATACACACATGCAGACACTCCCGGAGGGGAAAGATCAAACACAAAATATGAAAGAAAGAAAGAAAGAAAGAAAGAAAGAAAGAAAGAAAGAAAGAAAGAAAGAAAGAAAGAAAGAAAGAAAGAAATAAAAGAGCAGGACGATCAAGGAAAGAGAGAAGTTAGAGGGAGAGCGAGTGAGAGGGAGGAAAGAATGGGAGAATCCAGAACTACATCATAATCAGTCCATCACATCAGCTGGAGGCACGGTCGCAGAGGTCTGTTGAGCATTGCATTATCACTTGGCTATAATGAATGGCCATCAAAAATCCTAAGATAATGCAGTCATGTAATAATGGCGTCATGTCCAGCTGCTGCAACCTACGATATAATAAAGATAAGTTCTGCTTTGTTTACATTTTTATAAGGTTCCGTTATCATCTTGTAAATAAATCATTTCAACAGATTTATCATAGAATTCATTTTAAGCATACAATAATTAAAGGGCGAAAAGCTGGAAATGCAGATCTGTATAAGTTGAACCACTAAGGTGTTTTTATTTCCATTAAAAACAACAACAAAATATGTGTCAATTTGACTAGCTAATATATATATATATATATATATATATATATATATAAGAATACATATTAAGAGTTTGTTTGCAAAAACCGATAAGTCCATTTTTGAAGATTTTGAAGTACGGTCTCTGTCATAAAATACAAAATAATACCTTTTAAATGATATATTAGTCACTACATAATTATAAAGGTACATTTTTGAAGTTATGGTCAAAAGAAGCAAAAATTTTCTTATTATTCTCTTTATTTTTCTTGACCTTTAATCGCAAATATCTCCATTTGGCAAATATGGACTTATCGGTTTTTGCAAACAAACTCTTGATTATATATAAACATAATATGCACGTTTCTTTATGTAACTTTTTTGCCACAGTACGGGAGCTGGGTGTCCTGAAACCTTCTAGACACGGTTGCGGGAAGGATTATCTGCATATTTACTAACGCGGAGTTTACATCGTTTCCGTGCCTATAATATCAGTCTTTATACAAATCAATATGAACTATTAATCAATTATTCATTAATCATCAAGATACTATTTTGAAGTGAAGTGGTTATGAGGTATATTAATTATTTATGGTAATGATAGAGTTTATAAGATCGGCACTTACGAGATATCATAGTCACGATTGAATACCAAGAGACGAAACAGATTTAGATTAAATATGATATATACATCAATATAAAGAGATGAAATTAATTTTCTCAGTATATATATATTTTTTCATAATTCAATGAGCGAAAATTTCAAATGTTAACGTTATAAATTAGTGTGAAACTCTCAATGAATATATGACAAAAAGCATATTTGGCCAAATAGAGCAAGAGTGTGGAACACCATATATATTGATTTTGTTTATTGTTGCACAAGATGATTTTGTTGTTGATTATGGGGGTACCCTTTTCGCCATTTTAAAGAAATTCATTTGATTTTATGGTGTGAAAGTTCATACAAAAGAATTTCATGATTAATGGCTCCAAACACAAAACAACCTCATTAATAATTTTCTTCAAACAGATATACCCATTCCTTTTTTTTTGTTCCTATATTTGACTATATGACGTATCTTTGCTCCAGTGAAAATAAAGAAACCGATTTTTGATTCTTTAGAAAATCTGTAATTTCAACAGAGCACTCAGAGCTGGAAACGTTTTCAGCTAAATTCTGTCCAGTATCGACCAGATTGACAAAATAATCCCAATTTTGTCTGATATCGCTGATCATAATCCATCGGAAATTATACTAAAGGTCTGTGTCTTAATAATCTTAATGAAAAGTGCTTTGTTGATTTCAGCATTCTTGTGAAATCCGTTTTGAAAATAACTTTTTGTATAAATAAATTACAATATATCATCTGCCAGGGTGTACTAGTACCAAAAAGATTTTCTCCTCCAAAAATCTCTTTGACTTCGAATAATACTAGTACCTTGTCACGAGTTTACCAGCTCGCAGTTGTTATTTCGTGAACAGCGCCTCGTGTGAACAGCGCCAGCTTCTGATCATGTGCACGAAAGGCTGTAGCTACTCGAGCACTACACTTTTAGTACAGTGGCATAACAATGCATTGATTGCTTGCTTGATGTCCACCTGCGACTTCTTACTGCATCTTATGCTGGCACTGGACCTTGATCATGTCGTGTGCTGTATGAAGTACCTCTCAGCGAAACTGCGTGCAACACCACACGTTCATTGATGAATGAATGGTCTGTAGGGCCCAGGCCCCTTTCTGGATCCTCTTCTTCTTCGTCCGTGCTTGATCCCGCCGCTGGGAGCTGTCTGTGTCTCCTCTCACGACTGAATGAATGATATTTATGCTCGCTTATGGTGCACGCAAAAGCCACCAAAACAACATCGCAAGAACTTCGAAGTGTCCTGTCAATGTAAGAACGGATGTAGATCTGAGACTGTACCCATGGCCGCGGAGTTTCAGAGAAAAGAACTGGGCGATAGTTGATGAAGGGTATGTAGCGTCATGAATCTTTCGTGATATCTGTAGTGATGAAGCTCAGTTGTGCCCACCAGTTATCAGCGGAGTGTAACACATTAGTGTCTAAACATGTTATGGCTAAAAAGTGTATGGTAACAGTTTTAACAGTTTCTAGAAGTTCAAAATGCACTCGCAGTACCGGTACCTTGAAGAATGAAGTTGAACCTTGATGCAACTGTTAGTGTTAGTTTTAATGTTTGGTGGAAGTTTCAGCATGTTCAGTCATCCACGTAAAAATAGCCTGACCTGACCGCTAGTGTGCGAAGCACAGTGGTCTGACATCTACTAGTCTATGTTTTACGTTGTATACAACCGTCGCTTTTGACAACAAAATCACATTAGAAATCTAAATGTCTTTTATTCTGTTTGATTTTACCAATAAGATGATTTTTACCACTCACCTACATGTAACCAGTTACAGTTGTACATCGTATTTTGCTGATGGTTGAGTTGAATTTGGTGTTTTGTTGGTACCCAGACCTTATTGTTGAATTTTTTTGGAGTAGATTGTCCGATGGCGTCTTTTTCTTAGAGAGCTTCACAAAATCAACGAACTACCATGCATGTGCAACCGAAAGTGGTAGCGTTACGTGTTACGTACGCCCGTGCGTTTCGCAGTTGTGTGTGTTAAGTAAAGCTTGTCGTCTGCTATGTACATGTATGTTACAGACTCACACGTTTCTGCGCGTGCTGCTCCGGCAATTCTCTCATGATTTGATCTTTGCATGGGTCACTTCCGCTCCGACAAGGTCATGAACTTTTCCGACTCGCTACGTTGTTTAATGTACGAGAGTGATCGCCATTCAAATAACAGGCAGAAGATGAGGAGTGAAGCAATACGGACGCTACCACTAACAGACCTGATTTTAATCACGGATTGCGGTGACTTTTTGACTTAATTAAAAAAAATTGCATACCGATTATTGAATGAATATCATAGACTATGGGTATTCCTTATATTTTAGTTTTCTACATTAAATAAAGATATTCATGAAGGAGATGTACACCCCCCGCTGAAAATGACAACGTATACGAATAGGGTAGACGTGCAGCCGCTGTCACTTCGCGACAGAGGCTGCGTGTAGTTAACTTACAACTGTAAAAAGTGATGGATTGTAAGCAACTTTACTAGACCTAGACGTTTATCTAGTATCTTACATGTATGTCAAGGCATTAAATCACCATTTTTAAAAAAGATTATCAAACATAACACTACAGGTAGGTAAAACTGATAGGTCATCCTTTGATGATCTCGTCATGAAAATTAAAATTCTCACCTTTCTCATCCTTGGTGTATGTGATGAAATCAAATTTATGGGGGAAAACATACGTTTTTGGTATTTTCCATCTGGCGAGCCCGACGAGAGTACTACTGAGTGAAGAGTCACCAGCATGCAGCTTGCACGTGTAATGCACCTGCATCAGACCCGAACGCACGGCTGTGCGCAATTTTTATAAAAGATTATCAAACATAACAGGTAAACTAGTATTTCATCCTTTGATTTAATCTCATCATATGGAAATTAAAATTCTCTCCTTTCTTTTCCATGCAGTTTGTGATGAAAACAACTCATAAATTTATGGGGAATAACATATGTTTTTTGTATTTTCCATCTGGCGACCCAACGAGATTAGACCATCTACATGTACTAGCGATGAGTCGCCAGCGTGCAGCTTGCACGTGTTACAATGCACTCTGTATCAGATCAGACGTTTCACGCACAGCCGTGCTTGCGTGCCCTCGGGTTCTCAATCCAGCAAACATGCACACACAACACAGTATGCAATTCGCCATTCGCTACTAGTGTTGTCTAACTCTCACAGGGTCGCCATCGTGCCCGACCTGTCGCATGAGCATGTTTTACCCGTACAAGTAGTTTGTGTATCATGTCAAATGTATTACCAAATTCGAACACACATGTCCATAAAGTTCTTGCTGGCCACACAGAGATTTTTCACTGTGACGGAAGGACATATTTTTTACTTTTTGCTTGACGTAAAAAAGTCATATGTACACATGAAATAATAGGGTACGAAAGGGACAAACAGTGACAGGCGCATGAACGAGTGGCGTCTTCATGATACTGGTGACTTAATGATAGCTAGGTGACGTTAAACTGTATTGTGAAAGTATTGTAAAATTGATTGAAGAAGGAGAATGATGAGAACATTTAGAAACATACATTATATCTCCTATGCAGAATATATTTCTAATTCTAAGTTGAAAACAAGAGTATAAGTTCCTCTATTTTTCTAATTTGTTTGGTGCATGACATGGTTATCTTAGATGGATGAGTTGTAATGTTATGTAAAGGGAGCACTATTGAAAATGGCAAATGAGAGGTCAATACTTCTTTTTTTTTTGCAGAAATGAATGATATTTTATACATTGAAAACGTTACGGTATTTTTATGCATAATTTCACTCTTCACTGGTTTTTGTGTTTACAGAGGCATGGATGCATATCACTGATTCTTGGCTGTGCCTGCTGCTCTTAGCCAAAGTGCTCAGCTTCACATAGCAGATCCGCTCGTAAGGTCTCTGATCGTCTTTGGAATTGGATTGTTTCACCATGCTGGATTCACCCAATGCTAGCAGTTCTGTTCCACAAGCCAAGAATATGAGTGAATTCAGCAGCAAGTCCAAGAAATATGCAGCGGAATCCCCTGCTAGCGTCCTCAAGGCAAATCGCTCTCTTGCTCAGGTGAGTCTTTTGAGATTTAGAGCTGTTATTATGATGGTCAGCTCTGCCCCTAGCCGTGCGGACGGTATATAAAAATCTTTGAAGAAGGCAGAAGTACTAGTTCGTAAATTATTATCATGGTGCCAAAACAATGATACCAGAAGTATTTGCATAAGTGTTTTTATAATGATTGTTAACAAAGGTTGAAAATCTAGGTTCAATGAACTGTTTATAATAAATAAAAAGACCAGCAATGTTTTCAAGTTGGATGCAGGTCCTACAGTAGAAAAATTAAAATATTGTTAATGTTACCACCCCCCCCCCCCCCCCCAAAAAAAAAAAAAACCACAATAACAACAACAAACAACAACAACAACACACACATAAAAACACACACACCACACTAATAACCAACAACTACCCCAAAAATGACAATAACAAACAAAAACAAACAAAGTTAGATTTCATTCTGTTATTTTGACTCATCTACAAATGTAGTCTCTTTGGATGGCATATTGCCATGGTAATAAATGCCACAGTAACTCACTTGGTACCATTCTCATTCACAAAATACCATGATATTTTTTGTAAGCATGGCACATGCCCATATCCCCCAAAGAAAAGACACAAAGAGTGCCGGGTAACGTGACAACCATGCTGCTGTATAATCAGTGGTATTTTGTGACATGGTTTAAACTCGGATCTTGCATGCTTATTTCCGTATCCGGGCAATTACTCCCGGAGGGCAATTACCCCCCGGCCAAATACTGGTTAGTGGTAAGGTAAGAGTAAAGATTAGGGTTAGGGTTAGGTTTAGGGTTAGGAGTTTGGGTTAGGGTTAGGTTCAGGATTAGGATTAGGATTAGGGACAGGGGAAGGGTGCGGGGTAATTGCCCAGGGGGTAATTGCCCTAGAACCGCTTATTTCATGCAAACTTTGAATAAACTACATGTAGTCTACCCTAAATACCACAGTACAGTATCTCACAATGTTTTTTGCAGTGGAATTTGCATTCACATTGCAAATTGCTGCATGAAATATTGTGGTATTTCACCATTTATTGAAATACACCTATTGTCAGACTGTATCAGAGAACATTGCCCCCTGGAAAGTCATATGGGGGACAATGATGTAAGGGGAGTGAGGGAGAGAAACGGTGTTGTCAGATCTCCAGTCTAGTAGGAGGGATCAAAGTGGAAGGAAGTGAGAGTATTAAGTGTTTCACCTTCGCACTCGCTTCTGACCCTCCCCTCCTTGTACTGGCCCACTGTAATGACGTATGGCTGCTGGGATGGTCTTGCTTCTGCTGTAGACTGACAGTTGATTTCTACCCAGATTAATATCATTTGAGTACATGTATGGTATATATATATATATATCAAGTTGGATATTCAGTGAATTGTTGCTACAGAGTATCTCCATTTGTGTGTGATGTATTGCAAACTGCAGCTTCCCTGTGTATGACATAAATTCAAATGGAGGGAACTGCAGTTGTATATTTAGCTATTAAAGGCCCTGTTTACCTTTGGGAGCAGTGATTTCAAAAATGTTCAAGATATCACATTTGATGGATATGTGTAGGTCAGTTATATCACAAAACATCCTACCATATAACATTTTTTCAATAAAACCTAAAATTTAAGGAGATGTCACTATTTTTCTTAATAAACCATAACTGTATAACGAGATATACGGTTTAGTCTGGAAACATTTTTATTATAACTATTGTTCACATTTTATATATTTAACAAGACTTAACATCGATTATAATGGTTAAAATTTGTACATTGGTTGTTTCTACCTCTAACTAGCATTTTAGAACTATTTTGAAGCACTAATGCTGCGTTTTTGTTTCATCTGCAAATAGTAAATTATGCCTTTAAAGGTGGAAAATGAATGGTAGGCCCCATGCAACATACTATTAATATTAGAGCACAGCTGAGCTGAGTGTTTTTTTTTTCTTTCTGCAAAATAAAATTGTTATTTAAAAGTTAAAGAATGTGATGTAAGAAGTCTGAGAAATGAATATAGAATGGACAAAACTTTCACTCTATTCCTATTGATGTTACACCTTTATACAAATTGTGATGTGTTTTACATTGTAGTCTTACCATTACCATATGGTGTCTGTGGGAAAACCCCTTGCCTTCTAAATTGCCCATCCCATTGTTGTGACTTGGTTATTTGTTACTGTGTATGCTAATGCTTTCTACAGAATTCATATGAATGCCTTGAAGGCATGATACATGGCACAGTGGGTGTTGTGAACCCAATTTAGAATAATAGAAAGGCTTGTGTTGATAGAAGGTTGCCTGTGTGTTTGCAGAATAGCCTTCTCCTATTTTGAAGGGTGAGGAAGTGTCTATATTGATCCCCTGGATTAGGTGTCATAGGTCAGTGGGCATACACACCAAGCCTACAGTGAGGAGTGCAGATTAGTACTTAATCTCTTTAGTCAATGAGGCATGTTTCCACTGTCATTGTCATTTCAACAATGCACTATCCCAGTAGTGGTAACTTGTACTCAAATGCTGCAATGTAGGACCAAATGTGTGGCAGGGTATGAACATCTCCTTATTAACCTGGAAAGAGGAAGAAAGTTGAGAGAAACAATAGTCAATAAGAAATTAGAACAGAACAGCAGAATATAAAAAACAACATGAGAAAATGTAAAATCTCACGAAAACTCTGATTTAATATGATCCAAATCTCATGATGTATAAATTCTCATTATTGGCAGCTGGAAAAGAAAAAATACATAATTTTGATCATACCATATATGTGCTGTTTAAATGTCCTTCCTATCATAGCATGACACTTTGTATAGTGCTATCACTGCTACTTCTATTGCTATTACTGCTATTACTGCAATAACACAATCAAGATGCATACAAAAATATAATGTCAGTCCAACACCTAAAACTAAAGACAGTGCCTTGAAAATTAAAGTCAGTATGGGATAATAAGGCCACTAATGACGTCAAGGAACCTACATGTAGTGTAGTTTGCTAGATTTTTTTTTTTCACTTGGTATAAATGATTCCTGTGAATAGAAGATGTTTACCTAATTACTCTTCACCTGCTCATCAGACCAAACACTGTATACAGTGCTGTGATAAAGCAAAATCACTCCACTGTTCCTTTACGTGTGCAGTCAGATTTTAGTGACTACCACCTACAGTATGAAGAAAAGGAGGTATACATCTGTATCTTTTCTACCTTGATATTGCATGATTTTGTGAGTGTGTGTGTATGACAGTAAATAGTGTAGTTGTGCAGTACACTGTAAGCTCTGTTGAGAAGAAAAGTGTTCAAACATTTCCACAAACCATCTTCTGAGTCCACACGCAAGACATTTTGAAAATGTTTATTTCCCTGTTTGTGAGTGGAATCTTGGCTTTGGGCAAGTCCAAGCTATTTGATCACACAAGACTGAAAATTCAAAATGGGTCAATCTACATAAACTTGGTATCATTTGAAAGCTAAGAAGTTAAAATACATGAATTTCAAAAAGAAAAAGTCAAAATTCTTCCGCATAACCAGCAATAAATTAATTAATCTGCATAAGTTAAAATTTAGAGTAACGCGTGGGACATTCAAAAATTCTGCATTTTAAGATGTACCTTTTAATTTTTACAAGTTTTTATGAAAATAAGTATGGTGACCTTAAGTCTGACTAACAAGTTATCATGACTGTGATTTTCAGTTTCTCAACTGATTAAATATGCAAATGAGGGATGGGCCAAAATTAGCATGTCCCACGCGTTACTTTTTTAGGTCATTATTTCTCATTTGCATAAAATTTAATGATTTGATTGACCTGAAACTTTCAAAAGACCAAATTCACAATGGACCTAATCATATCCAAGAGATAAAAAGTTGGTCTGATAAATCTCATACTTGCAATTTTCAATTAAATTTAGTAACGCGTGGGACATTTTAGTAACGCGTGGGACGATTTGTGTACAAGTCAATGGAAGTGTACTAAATCTTAATCTTCTATGGGAAATGTGTACATTATTGAGGAATTTTTTGTAATTTTCTGAATTTTGACTTGAAATTTGGTGAAAAGTTCCACTTTAGAGAAATAATTCACAAAAGATCATTACATGCTATTTTCAAGGTCACATTCAAAGTCAAATGTCAAAAAATAAAGGATAACATAGGCATTTCATATTTTTTATTATATCTATTGTTCTGGTATGTCTAAATCATTTGAATATGCAAGAATTTATTAGAAATACATCTATTTAGATAATTAGTACCCCATATTAAAGTTTCTCTGAGCAAATGAGCAACTCACATCACAATATTCATAGTGACAAAAATGTCCCACGCGTTACTTGTCCCACGCGTTACTATACCTATCTTTCTATAATTGACCTTGAGAGAAAACAGTTTCATGATTTTTTCTGAAATATTTTGTTTCAGGTACAGTTATTGTTGTAGAAAAAGATGTTTGTAATGATTTTATAATATACCAAGTACTTTCACAATAATTGAGATAAAAGTAAAAGAAGAAAAAAAAGACAATTTTTGTGGTCCCACGCGTTACTGGAGAATAAATTTGCATAAATTAAATACTGAATGTGTGATTCTCATTATTTCTATTGTTTTGAATGAAGATACCCACTAGGTATCAAAAGCAACCCAACATATGAAATTTCAATCTTAACAGTGCAATATAGGGCTAAATCTTCTTGTGATGTCCCACGCGTTACTGGTGCAAAATAGCTTGGACTTGCCCCTTTCTATCCAGCACTGGTATCAGGCAAGCGTCGTCCTGTCTGCAATAATCACCCAGGAGCTCATTGTGATTATTGGTAAATCTCGGGATAAGGCACATACACTCTAGGTTTATTTAGCACCTGACATTGAACTCATGCCAATTTCAATGTTGATGTCTGTTCTGTATTGACCAACCATGTGTAATTTGGCCCAGGTCATATTCCAAAATGTCGCATATCATTGATTTGCCCATGGGGCTGTGGATTGTGTGGGTGTGGGAATTGCGTTTGGTACATATTGTGGATTGCTGTACATTTATTTGCCACAGTGACAAAAGCAGCAAAAGGCACTGCCTAAATTCTGTGCAATTGCACAGTGGTTTTATGTGCAATGTAGTATGCTTGGCATAGTGTTGCCATATACTGTAAAACGGGTAATGTTCGCGTGCATTTCTACACTATATGCATTGAATGCCAGTGGCAGTCCGTGAAAATTTCATGCTGCAAAAAAGGCCGTCGGCTCCAGTTCGCGAAAAATTCATGCCGCGAATATATCATGTTTTACAGTGCAATCAGCAACATGCAAATTCATGTACCAAGCATTTGCTTTTTTAATCTTAATCCAATACCAGTAAACACATGCAGCTCTTTCCGTATGGACACCTTCGTGGCAAGCAGATTTTGCACAAATAAAATGACTGTTTCTGCCTTTTATTTCTCCTGCCCAGCAGAAATAACGCAAATTGTACCTTCAGTGTATGTGATTGCTTAGGGTGCCTGCATTAATTTGGCATCATGTTACTGCTTGAGTATACAAAGGAAGAAGTATATAGAAGAAAGCTGTGGACTCACAATGTGCCACTGGGTACCAACTGGCAGGAATACCCCCCCCCCCCCCCCCACTGTGCTTTACTATGCAACATTCTATACTGTGTATCCTTTTAACCTGTACACTTTCTCTGTTTGTTTTTTGTTTCATACATTTGTCTCTCTTTCAGTTTGCATAAGATATATGGATTTCATGGGTGTGTGTACTTGGGGATGGGGGGGGGGGGGAGGGGAGAGGAGAAATAAGGAGAAAGTGGAAGGAAGGGGCTTGGTAAATCTTAAGATTTCATAAATTAGGCCTACTCTTTTCTTGTTCAGATTAGGCTACCTCAACATAATCTAAGTGATTTTGGTCAATCTCAAACAATACAGTACATCATACAAATACATGTATATCGTTGCTGGGGCGATAAGACGTCGTATCTACAAAATGTCCAATGTTTATGAGAGCCAAAAAACATGGCGGCCAAAGCACTGTGGCAAATGGGCTAGCCTTTCCTTTGGCATGCCGTGGTGGCTTCATTTTTGGAGTAAGACAGTTTGGATTTGGACAGGACATCACTTAACCCATTATTTGACCAATAATCCAAAAAAGTCATTTTCACCAAAATTGCAGATACAAGGTCTTATCACCCCAACGACGATATACTAATACAGTGTATTTCATTAAAATTTCAGTTTTCTATATACCGTTTGGGATTGATTGACTTGTTGACATTGTTGAAATCGTAGTTTTAAACAGTGTACTGTTGAGGAATTGTCACATGAAGTCAACAAATCAACAAATACCATGCCGTTATATTTGCAATGTGATGTTCATTCATTTGTGAAGGTTGTAATTTTTAAGTCCGTTCCAGGGTACCATTTCAAACATGCAGTGTAGGCCTATACGGTAATACTGTACAATATTGTACTACATGTACAACCTTTTACATGCACGTACTTGACTGACACAATGTGTACATGTGTACAGAAGTCAAGGATTCTCAGCATTAGGACATGCTTTATTACTCATGCATGTTATTATTGTCGGAGCAAGCATGTCAGAGAAAAATAGGTAATAAACAAAGAGCTGTGAGACCTTTGTCTTCATCTTTATGTATGACATGTCCTTCCAGTCACTTATTGTACTGTACTGTAAAACGAATGTTCGCATGCATTTTAATTTTGCGAATTTTGCGAACACCAACATTTGCGAAATTAAAATGCATGTGAGAGTTCATGCCTACATAATATGCATTGGAAGCCAGTGGCAAGGCGCAAAAATTTCATGCTGCGCGTAAGGCCCAAAAATTTCATGCTGCGCGTAAGGCCGTCGGCTCCAATTTGCGAAATGCTCATGCCGCGAATATATTATGTTTTACAGTATTTCCACTCAGTGTGTTCAAAATAAAACATCTTTAGAAATTTATAAAATCTTCAGTATGTGCAGTGTTAAAGGTAATAAAAAGTTTTGGTACCTCAAAAGTTTCCCTGAATTTCTGTGTTTCAGGTTAAAGTACCTTTCATATAACTAACACTGTGAGACTTACTCGCCCCAAAGTGCTCTCATTTCTTAGTAATCATGCAATTAACTGCTACCAGCAGCCCCATACGCATAGCGACCAGCAGCCCCATACGCATAGCGTGATGGGGCTTCGCATTGTAGCATTCAGGATCATGACAGATTTAGTATCGCGGGTAAATATTAACTTAAAATCCAAAAAATTCTTCAATTTGAAGACTTACCAGTTAAGTTGAAGACTTGAAAACAGGCTTCGAGCAACGTTTGGTTCTGTCAATAGTCCCTTTCTGTTAGAATTGATGACTGAATGTGACTATGTCGAGAGGACCTTGGGAGAGCTACATACACTGATTACTACGGCCAGCGCATACGCACACATCACATGCAAACAAATTTCAAACCCATGAACTGATAAGATGTTTATGTGCGCATGCGCTGGCCGTCAATTCAGTGTAGCTCTCCCAAGGTCCTCTCGACCGAGTCACATTTAGTCATCAATTCGAACAGAAAGGGACTATTGGCAAAACCAAACGTTGCCCGAAGCCTGTTTTCAATACTTTCAACTTAACTGGTAAGTCTTCAAATTGAAGAAATTTTTGGATTTTAAGTTGATATTTACCCGCGATACTACATCTGTCATGATCCTGTAAGCTACAATGCGAAGCCCCATGTAGCTATGCGTATGGGGCTGCTGGTCACAGTTAGCTACTCGTTATGCGTATGGGGCTGCACGCTGCTGGTCGCAGTTATATCATGCAATACTGATTTCGTACAATACGTGTACTACCTCGCTGCCGTACGGCGGCGGCTCTGGTACGAAACCATTATTGCATGATTACTAAGACATGAGAGCACTTTGGGGCGAGTAAGTCTCACAGTGTTAGTTATATGAAAGGTACTTTAACCTAAAACACAAACTAAGACAAGGAAATTCAGGGAAACTTTTGAGGTAATACCAAAACTTTATATTATCTTTAACATTGGCAATATCTGTTCATCACGTCTGATTAGGCTGAAGGTTTCTAGAGGCTTGACAGGAGATTCTTGTTTCTCGTTCAAACCCTGCTGAGATGGAAACTGTTTACCAGGGTACAATGTTAAAAGCTCATGGCAGGGTGGTACTGCATCAACCATGACCTCTGAAAGGACCAGAAAGGTCAATTGCTGAGGAGTGGAGTGCACATGTTTGAGCACTCTCTCATCATAAACAGTCTCAGATTTCCTCATTATCAGTGGGAGTGCCCCAATCCCCAAACTGAAGTCATCTCCTTTATAGCACCTAATGAGGTATTATGATGTATGATGTTTGAAAGAAAAAGACCCCTCCCTGTGTTGTGCAGTCTGTTTCCACTGATCACTCTGTCATCAAGGAAGTCACTTTATACAAATGTACATCTGTTGCAGCATCTGGGACAAATTTTCTGTTTGGATGGTAGAAGCTTTTCTTATTTTGTGTCTGAAAACTGTCCTCCCCAAAAAAGAAAATATTACAGTCATTCTCAAGAGCAGTATACTAATGGCAGAATCATGAAGAGCGTAGTAAAGTTTGTTGAAATCCTCCGACCCCATGATGATCAATTTAAATCTGTTTTGTTTTTCCCATCTGTCATCTAATGTAGCTGCAATTTAATGGCTCTTGTAATTATGCTGTCTCATGCAAACCTTCTCTAGAAGAAATGTGGAAAGTACCATAGACAGGAGTACAGTATGCTTTGATCCTAATGTAAAATGTGAGACTAAGCTGACAGTGTGCATTTCAGATCACAGACAATGTGTTTGACCTGTTTGTACATTCTATCCCCAGCTATTTGATAGAAATATTCATTCAATTCTCTCATTGCTGATCAAATTTCAGTCTGGTCGCTTTCAAGAGCTACAATTGGATTTTGGGCATACTTTGTGTAATGCAGACTTTGGAGTTGATATTCCATGTTTTGTTTGAAAGTTTTATTTTTCATACATTATGAATGTAAAAAAAAAAAAAAATGGGTCTGTGTTGACAAAGCCAAGCTGTGTATTACCAAGACTCACTATTGAATAGTACTACTCACCTTCCACTATTTTACTTGAACTACTGGATTGATCTTTCAGCAGCCCTAATAACAAACCTGCAGTGACTTCCCTTTTACAGTACCTGATCATTGCTGTAATTGTTCCCTTTAATTTTTAGCAGAGGCCCATTGTGCTTCCAGGGCTTCAGAAATGCAACTATAATCCACTTCCCCCCACCAATGGTGATCTGTAATTGTCTGCAGCAGTTCGTTGACATGAAGAGGTTTAAGATGACAAAGGAGAACTGTGTAGAGAGCCATGGGTAAATGGACATCTACACATGGCAGTCTTGAGGTGTTTGGATGCATTCAGTGCAGACTGTACAGATGTGGCAAAATGGATAGATGGTAAAGTGAATTGACTAATGGATAGATCTATCGATGAACAGAAGGATTGGTCAGGATAATGACGTTTCTGTACAGAGGAAGAGACCTACAAGGTGCAGCGCTTAACAGTAACTTTATCTTTGATTCAGGCATTTAAAGGGTAATGAAACCAAATATAACATTCTATGTGGATTGAGTGTATGCAGCAATAATAGTAGAACTCATGAGTGCAAATTTGAGGAAAATGATACAATTCATTGAAAAGTTACCTTTAAGGGTTATGTTATTTTCCCACCTTTCTGAAAGAGATAAGTCAGATGCTCTTTCATTATGCTAGAAAAGTGAAAATACATAAAATTTCCTTTATTGTTTTCTATGCATATTATTTTTCATATGACATTACAAAATGTTGTTGTCTTCTCATCCAGTGCTGGCTGCACCAAAACTTAACCCCCCCCCCCCCAAAAAAAAAAAAAAAAAAAATCGAAATAACTCCTTTTAACAGATTGTCTGCCCTTCTCTTGACCCATGGAAGTGAAATGAGAATATCATCTCAGAGACCAAATATTTGCTTTCTGCTTAATGATGTTGTAGCAATTAAAGAAATAGTGAAAATAATTATTAAAAAAAAGAGTGATAACTTTATTCTCCTCCCAAACACAGATAAAATTGCTGAGATATCAACCTGGTGGAAGTTGAACATCAATCTTGGTTTTCCTTACAGGAATGCAAATGCGAAATGAATGAAATTAACTGCAAATCGCAACTGATATGCAGGGAAGTCTTCTGTTTTATGCGTACAATACTGTATTAGTCCGTAGTACAGTACACACAAGAGTATTCTCTTCAGTATTAATGCATTTCATGTGTGTTTACACATGTTTACTTTAAATTATTTCCCTATTGAAAAATCCTGTTTATGGCATTTTCATTCAGCCTGAATATGTACAGCAAAAGAATATTAATCATTTTGTAGCAGTCTTCTAAGTTTGCTATTACAACTGTAAATTCTTTAACAATATTGTCATTTTTATATCTTTTAACACTGATAAGCACACTGTACTGCCACATTATACATAAGTAGTGTCACTGTATCATTTTCAAGTTTTCTTGAAAATGAATTAAAAAGTATTATGCTTTATGTCATTAAATTTACAGCCAGTGATACAAAATAATGTTACACCTCTTTTGAAATTTGCAGAAAGGCCTTGTAGTACCAGGGTTGTGAGTATTTTTGTTAGTATAGAATGTCTAGGTGATCTCTTTTGAACACATCCACCACGTTCTTCCATGAAAGACAAAAGTGAGAGTATTGTCATGAATTCAAGACCACATCGCGATGAGTCAAGCAGTTTGAGGCAAATCCAGGCATGGCCAAGTCTCACACCCACATTGCGATCGCCATGGAAACTAATCGCCTGCCCATTTATTGTGAACCCGGTGCAGTGGGGATGTAGGGGTTGATGATTAAATGGCAACAATAGTTTGACTCCGTGGTGTCACCTTTGTCGCAATTAATTTTAGGTGTGAGACGTGACAGTGACAGTGTTTCAGGCAGCATTAATTGCACCAGGGCAGAGATGATGGTTCTTACAGTTACACAGCATCCAACATTTGATTGCCACTGTGAGTTTACAGAAAGATATCATTGGAAAGAAAGAAAAAACAAACAAAACAAGGGGGAGGAGAAGGGGTATTTCTTTGACAAATGCTTCCTTTGCCATTATGGATACACTTTCCAACAGTGATATTGTAGTATCTTCGGGGAAAAAAAAAGGCATTGTACAAGTACATGCACATTATGTACATACGTATGTTTTCTCAAGTCTAAGTCTAAGTCTCAATGGAAAACTGAGGTGATGACATTATCAGCTCACTCATTTGCATATGATATTCATATTAACCTGTATTAGATAGAACTCTTCTGCAAGAACATTTGTGAAAACTTCACCATTTCATAACTTTTTAAATTTTTACCTAATTTTGATTAAATTTTTACTGTTATACTCGTAAGATTTTGTTCTTTCTTCTCAGACTATTATAAACATCCAATTGTTCATCTGGACTGGAATTCCTCTTTTAATTTGAAGGTTGAACTGCAGAGATATATATTGCATTTGAAGTTTAACAATAATGTAGATAGTAAAACAAATTCAATTTGTCTTAGAACTGGTGCTTTGAGTGGATTGAATGAGCAGTTCTCATCACAGGTTGAAAAGAAAGACAGGATAAAATGTAGAAAAGCTACAGTTGTCAAGCTGCTGAAGCCATCCATGTTTGGCCCCTGTAGGGGCAATTGACATGCACTACAAGGTGGCCAAATTTGTAAGATGCTGGTCAGACATCTGGATCACTGTGTCCGGTCGGCTCTCTGTCGGGTCAGGCTTGACCAGTCATGCCTGTCCAATTAGGAGTCCGCGTTATGCCACAGCAAGCACAACGTAAAGGTGGTGATTCATACTCGTTGATCAGTTGTCCCAAGAGCCAAGCTATATTCAAGTACTATGTGCCTGAAATATTTATTACTTTATATACAAGAAGAGGCTCCATTCAAGAAAATACTTTTTACTTTCATTGATTGGTCAAATTGTGATAATTTTGGGTAATTGTTTCATTTATTGTGTCAGTTATCACTGAGACAGATAATTGCAACATTCTATTGACATACACTCCAGGGTTCTCGCCAGGAATTTCTGCACGCTTGTCGGCAGTAATACGCGTTGTTCTGGGGGTGGGTACGGAGCGCGGAAGCCTCCGCTAATGCTCAATACAACACAGATAAATCGCCGCTAAAATGCCACTAAATGCGACATTTTCACGGAGATGTAATGAACGTTGTGAGGGGCATATTTTCACAGAAACAATGCAGAAACTCCATACCTTTTGTTGGCGGCAGTTCCTAAATGATATATGAAAGAGAAGTAGGTGCCGATGGTGAAGGTTCCGATTTCTTTTAGGCCTTTCCTGTTTCACTGTTGCAATGATTAGCCGTCTCTGTGACACGCGCCGTGTACTAACTATACCCGTAGTGTTTTTGCTTTCTCGCCGTCTGCTCGACCACATGGTAGGCCTATATACTGCATGCAGATGCGCGAGAAGCGATTGAGAACTTTCGGGACATTGTTGCACTTTCCTTTCTGGGTATACTGCGGTAGTTTGGCCGTGACATCAAAGAGACATCATACAAATCATACATGTAATGATGGTCATTATTCCGAAGGTTTGTTTAATCATAAAAATGAAACGATTCATTACTGAGTACTTCGAAGGTCTGTGATCGGAAACAACAACAACACCAAAGGTCGGTACTATAGATGAATGTTCAAAATAAACAAAACTGATTTCGTTCGAAGATGAACAAACATTTTTTTTCTCTATTATTTTCCGATCAACGAACCTTCAGAAAGGAATCGCATCTACATGTATCATCGTTATTGTTTCGGAATAACAAACCTTCAGAGTAAGAAAACACCGTTTGGGGGCCGTTGTTGTATTCCGAAATTATACTGGCAGAACGTTCGAAATAACAAAACTGATTTCGTTTGGATATAAACGAATATTTCTCCTTTATCATTTTTCGATTAACGATCATTCAGAATTAAGAATGTGGAGTGTTATTTTACCATTATTCTTTCGGAGTAACGAACCCTCAGAATACGAAAACTGTAACCGTTTTGGGGCCGTCGTTTTATTCCGAAATTATACTGGCAGAACGTTCGAAATAACATAACTGATTTCGTTTGGAAATAAACGAACATATCTTCTTTATCGTTTTCCGATTAACGATCGTTCAGAACTAAGAATCTAAAGCATTTTATCATCATTATTCTTTGGAGTAACGAACCTTCAGAGTATAAAAGAAAACTGTAACCGTTTTTGGGCCGTCGTTTTATTCCGAAATTTCACAGGCAGAACCGTTCGAAATAACAAAACTGATTTCGTTGTGAAATGAACGGACATTTTTTCTTAATCATTTTTGGATTAACGAACCTTCAGAATAAAGAATCAAGCATTATTTTATCATTAATCTGTCGGAGTAACGAATCCCCAGAGTAAGAAAACTGCAACTGTTTTTGGGCAGTCGTTTTATTCCGAAATTTCAAGGCAACGTTCGAAATGACACACTGATTTCGTTTTGAAATTTACGGACATTTTTCTTTCTTTAATTTTCGGTTAACAAACCTTCAGAATAAAGAATCTACAATTTATTATTTTATCATCACTATTTCTGTTGGAGTAACAGACCCTTAGAGTACGAAAACACGCTGTTTTGTGCCGTCGTTTTATTCCGAAATTTCACTGGCAGAACGTTCGAAATAGCAAAACTGATTTCGTTGTGAAATGAACGGACATTTTTTCTTAATCATTTTTGGGTTAACGAACCTTCAGAATAAAGAATCTAGCATTATTTTATCATTAATCTGTCGGAGTAACGAACCCCCCAGAGTAAGAAAACTGCAACTGTTTTTGGGCAGTCGTTTTATTCCAAAATTTCACTGGCAAAACGTTCGAAATGACGCACTGATTTCGTTTTGAAATTTACGGATATTTTTCTTTATTTAATTTTCGGTTAAAAAACCTTCAGAATAAAGAATCTACAATTTATTATTTTATCATTACTATTTCTGTCGGAGTAACAGACCCTTAGAGTACGAAAACACGCTGTTTTGTGCCGTCGTTTTATTCCGAAATTTCACTGGCAGAACGTTCGAAATAACAAAACTGATTTCGTTGTGAAATGAACAGACATTTTTTCTTAATCATTTTTGGATTAACGAACCTTCAGAATAAAGAATCTAGCATTATTTTATCGTTAATCTGTCGGAGTAACGAAAAAAAAAAGAACCTTGGTGGTGATATTAACTGATGCTGGTGTAGAGAAAAACAAAGACAGCTTGCTCAAAAGATGCTTCCTTCTTCCAGTTTATTTTCTCCCCAGTCATTCCTATCGTTCTCCTCCCACGAACCCCTGCCATGCACGGACGATGAAACAAAACAAAATGTTACCGACGTTGCAATGAAAAAAAGAAGAAAAAAAAGAAGAAAGAAACACGTGCTCGTAGCAAATTATCTACACTTTTCAAGTTAAACAAATTGATGTTCGTAATGAAGAATTAAAAAAAAAACCACGACCACAAGCAGTGGGGAAACTTGATATCATGGCTTGTGGAAATTTCCACGAAATTTCCATGAAAGCCAGATGTCGGATAAAGGAATGCCGCGTGTACTGCCACCTTGCTCCAGTGGTCGTAAACAGCGTGTACATAGCATGTAAACCAACTGGGAACTTGATGAATGATTATCCATTTATTTTCTGCCCATGAAGGCCCCGTAACCCACCAAGCCAGAAGCACGTGGAGCATTACGTACGTTGAACTTGAAAGACCATCATGACAGAATTACCATAAATTTCGGCCCGGAGAAGGAAAATGGAATATTCACCAATGACGTTTACAAATCCATGGAAAGTGACAAGGCTCAAATGGAACGCATGGCTTTTTGAATTAAAAATAAATAAAAATAACCCGCGGAAACTACCAAAACTAACATAACAATTTGCACTTGTTTACTCCATCGCACGTTCTTTTTTCTTTTTTAAACGAAAGATGGAGTTCATTTTCTCTCTGCGGCAATGCTTTGAACGCGTCTTATTTTGCGTCATTGCCGACGGCCAGCTTCCTAAAGAATTGATACGAATCCTTTCAAATATACGAAACAAAGTCTAAAAATCCTGGATCCTGGCGGTGAATTCCGGTGGTATTATAAATCCTGCTCACTATCAAAATTTAATCATCTGTTCCTTGCGCCATTTTACCAACCAACTGTTTTTCATCCTAATCTGTTCCCAAATTGTGACTTATTTTGCGAACAGAGAGACAGACAGGCAGACAAACGAACAAACAAACTAAGCAGCAAAAAAAAAAAAAATACAACCTTTGGCGGAGGGGGGCATGCATTTCACATCGTTTGTTTTTGCGTAACCCGACAACAAGCGTGACAACAAGCGAGCACGTGTCAGCCTTCCTCAGCCTCCTTCGGCCTCCGACCATCTTAGTTTCCGTCCTCTCTCTCCCTCTCACAATACCGTCGTACACACATAGCAGGCCGCTGTGTGGCCGACTGGGTGGTGCATGACTATTGTGTGTGTGGATCCCGAATCAGAGCGCATGTTGTGAGCAAGTGTGTGTCGTGGTGTGTACGTGTATGTGCAGCTAGTACGTCGCTATGTTGAGCCAGGGAGGTGAGACTCACCTCCCTGGTTGAGCCGAGTTGTTGTGATCGGTGCGTGATAACTTTTAGCGCTTGTAAACTGCTGCTCCTTTCAACATCTAGTTTTTTTCTAGCCAGATAATAAAGACTGAAAAAGGCGAGAAATTGGTCCGACCTTAGCTCGTCAAGCAAGCAGTTCACGCGTGGTGTTACCCTTGTCGGCAAGTTCACGCGTGGTGTTACCCTTGTCGGCAAGTTTTACCCTTGTCGGCAATTGTTTCTTCAAACCGCACGCTTGTCGGCACCGACAAGGGTGATATACGCTGGCGAGATCCCTGCACTCCTATTTCTGCGGCATCAAAAATAACTCGGAAAGTGTGAAATGTGACTCGAAAATGGCGCCAGCTGGGAGTCAACTTCTTCCAAGTGAAAGCTACTTGGACTTCCGAGTCAAATGATTTCACTCGGATTCCGAGTCACTTTATGAGTCATTTCTGTGGCGTCAAATTAACTCGGAAAGTGTCAAATTTGACTTGGAAATGGGGTCAGTTAGGTGCAATCTATTCCAGCAAAATATCACGCATTTCCGAATCAAAAGATCAGAATTTCACTCTGATACGGTGTCATTTCCCGCATTGTAAGTAACCCATTTTGGTGTAGTAATGACTCGGATTTGGTGTGCACTTTTCTAGGGGAATGCGGAATGGAGGAATACATAGGAGTTTTCATCGATGATTACCCACCTCATTCACAACACTCATATAAATAATTGCCTGAAACATGGTCTAAACAGTCAGTTTTATTTAGGGCAAAATGAACTTTCAACACGGACACATCGACTGGTAATGGCGTAGCTGTAGGCGGCCGTACGGTAGCTCAAATTAGCAATCAAGATCGTATGTGTATTTTATGCATGTACAGTGGAGGTGTAGCTAGGTAGGTTCACATCTATTGTAGATTGGTTCTAACGTATAGCATATAGCCCAGGGCTACGTACAAAAGGTACGAGCTACCGTACAGCAGTCTACGGCTACGCCATTACCAGTCAATGTGTCCGTGTCGAAAGTTCATTTTGCCCTAAATAAAACTGACTGTTTAGATCATGTCTCAGGCAATTATTTATATGAGTGTTGTGAATGAGGTGGGTACTCACCGGTGAAAACTTCTATGTATTCCTCCATTCCGCATTCCTCTAGAAAAGTGCACACAAAATTGTCCATCTTGAAGACAAAAAGTTGCAAGACATCTCGCGGCCGCAGCGGATCATCGAGAAATGACGCTTTGTTTTTTTCGCGGGGGTACTACGTCACATAGGACACATGACATGTTTTGTCCAATTGTAGCGCGCGTATGTCATGTACACAACGCTGGGTATTTCTGATGTGACTCTGCGCAGGTGTAAAAAGTCTGACAACCAAAATGATAACTCGGATTTGAGTCATCAGTACACGGTTGGTGTCAAATTTACAGGGATCGGATTGAAATATTTTTGACTCGGATTCAGAGTTGAAATTTTGACTCGGCAGAAATAAGAGTGTACCATGTTGTGATTTTCACGTTGCAATTTTTTTTACCGTTTTTTGTTTTTGTTTTTTCTTGCCATGGAAAACGTGTATGTATCCATTCAAAAACTGGTGAAAATATCTTGGAAATTGATGTCATGAGTTTGGCATTCCCGATTAGATTATGTCATAGAGAGATAGGATGGGGAAAAAAAAGATGATATGTTTTTGCATTAAAATGTACATGTAGTATGACTAGGGCATACAACAAAATGACATTAATTAATATCCATTCAGACTGACTTTCTTTGCCCAACTACTGTAAATCCAAGCAATACAGTGTGCAGAATTCTGCGTGTTCTTTAGCAATTCTTGAAATTTCAGCGTGTTATGAGCAATCAATGGCTCAATGCATGCTTCAGACTTAAAAGAGAAAATCCACCCCAAAAATAAATTAACTTCAAAATAAAGAGAAAAAAATTCCCCACAGAATGTTCCAAAAATGACCAAAATCGGATAAGAAATAAGAAAGATGCAGACATCTTGAAATATCTCATTTCATTGGAAAGCATTTCTTAACTAGTCCTTATGAATATTTAAATGAACGAGTCAATGATGTCATGCCCTCACAATTTTTCATGTATTTTATAAATGAAATTTAAAAAAATGTATTTCTAAAATATATTCCCATGCCAAAATATATCAGAGTTAACATTTTTTTCTTTTTTATTTTGGGTGGTTTTAAGGCAAGTTTTTATAGAACTGAAATATGAGATTTTTGTCATTTCTGTGTATACAAAGTGTATGAAATGAATAAGAAATTGTGAATGCATGACATCATCAACTTGATGATTTGAAGTCAAGAAGTGAATTCCGAAACAAAATTGAATTTCAAAATGTCATAACTTCCTTATTTTTTTTATCTGGTTTTGATCATTTTTGCTCTGTTGTGCAGGGATTTTTTTTTTCTTTTTCTTATGAAAGTGATAAAATTTGGGAGTGGATTTCTTCTTTAATAGCAATAAGACCAAATGAAAGTGATAAGTCTGAGAACATGAATCCCAATGTTGGCTACTGTACCTCTGTCCTGGCACAAATCCAGTGCATGCCTGTTCAGAGGCCAGTATATGTAAATTCATAATTGTTGTTGTCAATAGTGATTCAATAAAACAAAACAAGACAAACAAAAAACAAACAAAACAGTCAAATTAATGAATAAAGAAATGAATAATAATGAATAATAAAATACAGTATACCAACTAAATGAAATAAAAATTGCCTTGTCTGAAAGAGGAATAAAGTGAGAATGATAAAGTTGTCATAATAGTGTGATTTTTTTGAGGAAATTATTCTGTGAGATTTTAAACAGGATGTGTGTGTTGAATTTTGGAAGTGCAAAGATTTGAATAAGTACAAGCTTGTAATTGGACACTATTGCATACAGTGTATATTGGATGATTGTAAATGGCTATACGAACGTATCCATATATTATGCAAAACATCAAAATGCATACAGTGAAGCTGTAGATAGTTCACACTGAAATTCATGAAACGCATATCATGATGATGTGATGTGCAGTGTATCTGTTCCTCAGTTTTTGACACATTCTGTGAAATCAAAAACAGTTGTCACCGTCAGATTGTCAAGACAGGCCTGTTACCATCCCTGCCTGTATGTGATGGCTCACATCATTAATTTACAGGTTGTGTGAGTGGATCTGTGGTTTTGGTTTCAGGCAGCATCCTGAAGGGCTGCTGCTTTGGCACCACCTGCACTTTTTCATTTGCAGTACAAACATTTGCCGAACAGTTTCATATTCATCGTGGGCGGATAATCGCTGTCAAGGGAGTTGCAGATCAAAGGGAATGAGAGAAAAAGAATGTTAGTCTATGGTTTCAGACATTAATCTTCCTGCAGTGTAGCACTGTGATAATTTGTTCAGAGAGGGTGTGCTGCCAGACTTTAATTTGACAAAATGATTGACTCTGAATCAATAGTTATTATCTTGCCTTTCAAAAGTTAAACAAGTCTTTTTTTCGAAACCCATATGTTTCATGTCAAATTTGTCCTTTTATCACTTCAGTCAGTTACACAGTGCAGTAGTTTGCTCTGCATATACTGCTGGTACTTGTAATAAGAATAAATTAGCCTCGTATGATGAAATTGAGTGCAGGGGTGTGTACAAAATGTACATGGTGTATACAGTGTATAGTGTTCCTTGGCCATGAGATTAATCCTCTGGCTGTGTGAACTATCTTTTGGGATGAGTACCTGGTAAAACAAATATGAACCCAGATCCTGATCACGTCAATCGTTGGCAGAGATTCCGGCGATCCGTAACTTCCTTGGCTACTGGCTGTCGTCTCGAGTGGCAGGGATTGACGGTTTGCCCTTTTGGGAAGGGCATAGGGGTGCATTTGGCCTGGGGAGGTTGTGAAAGGTAGATGCTTCAACCAGCTCTCCTGCTGTAGTCACACAGTGCTGGAGATTGCAGTGAGGGGGCCGACTGGCCAGCCCCGTGCAAGGAGTACTGTGCAGTTTTCAGGCTCAGAAGTCATGCCATCTTGACTTGCCTGTAGTCAGAGGGAGGGCTGGATTGACACAGTGGACTGCACATATGCGAGTGATGATGTGTTCACAGTGAGATATCCTTGCATGTGATGTCTGCCATTATGGTCAGTTGGATTAGCATCGTCACATATCGGGATGGACTTGTGGTGTGATTGATAAAATGCCGCTGTTATAAGACTCTGCTGGACTGTCCATTCAGTTGTCAGCTTGGAATTACATGTACAAGGTAGCGATCTGATGGCAGTAAATTGCCTTCATCTTTCATGCATGTGCCACAACATGAAAAGTAAACACAGGGAAAGTTGTAGTCCAGACCTTGCTGCACTGAATGGGCTTCATCCTGATGGAGATGTCTCTTTCTTTAGGCTGGTGATAGTCTGATGGCGTGGAAGCGAGAAAAAAACGACAACATAACAATCGGGAAGTGATGTGTGATTGTGATCCAGGGATAACTTAGCCAAGTGTGACTGACTTTGACATTGGCCACCATGAGTCTGTCTTCTGGAAGCAGGAGTCGGAAGAATTACAGCAGCTACAGCAAGTATGGGGCGAGTCGAGGGGCATCGTGGTTGCCACGGGAAACCTCGTCCCTGCCGTCTCCATTGGTGAGTGTGGATTGCTGTAACTCTACCGTTACCTCTGGCAACTATGCTGTATGAGATGTCAGTGGTATCTCCAGGGGTGGTCCTGAGAAGCAGTGATTAAAAATGTTTGAGTTACCACATTGGAAGCATAATTTGTACACTTCAGTTGCATCTCAAAACATCCCACCATTTAAAAGTTTCACAATAAAGCCATAAATAAATAAAGATATATATATATATTTTTTTTTTGTTGATAAACCATAACTGTAGCCAGTATTTTCTAGAAATGATTTCAGTAAAACTATGGCTCACATTTTTTAGCTTCAAAAATATTTAAGATTGATCATACTGATTAAAATTTTGACATTGGTTGTTTCTATCCCTAACTCATATTTTAGAACTATTTGGAAGAACTAAAGCTGTTCTTTTTTTCATCTGCAAATGGTAAATAGTGGCTTTAACCTTCTCTAAAATGGCCGTGAGTACACAGAACCTTTCTCTAATGTCAAGCAATACCTGTAATGGTACTCTCGATGGATGTGTTCACCTGTGCATATCTGTACAGATGACTTACGCATTAGGATAGTAGCCAGTTTGTCTCCTTCGGAGTAGACATGAAATACATCAATGATTATAGAGAGTCTCATACCTTTTTTCACTACATCATCTGTGTATGGTGATAGTGATACTGTATCGAGAAATAATAAAAGAACAGCGTTTGTGAATTTGTGAAACTATAACTGTCTGCTCTGCACAAAGTGCATAGAAAAAAAGTAATATATCAAAATAAAAAAATACTTGTAATGTGTTCTTATTCCTTTTTTGCACCAGTCTTTTGATTGAGTGTGAAGTTATCTTGCATTTCATAAGGCCGAAGCAAATAAAAAGATTCACTTTTTTTTCAGCCATCAAGGGTAGAGCTAAGATATCAAGGTACAAATATAGCATGTCTGCAAGGACATGTTGATCTGAGGATGTAGAAAGGGTGTATACCATGACAACTGATTTTTTTTTAGTAGGTTGCCATCCATAGAGCCAGAAATAGCAGTGAAGGCTGAACCTCCGACATCCAGGTTCTTTCCCTTACTTGACTTTCCCTTTCCTTCATTGGAAAAAAAAAAAAGAAAGAAAGAAGAAAGACACCTCATATAATGTGGTTTTAGATCCTGACTTGGTAGGTGATATAATGAAGAGGTGCATTGGGACCTGATTTATATTTTATCATCTTCCTCTGAAAGTGAGGTATTAGAATTCATTTTATTGTGCTTTATTGATAATCAACAAGTGCTCAGAATGGTTTTTGTGTCGATATGATAAATAGTGACTGCTGGTGAATACATTTTCACATTTTAATGACAATTTGTGAGTTTCCCTGATAGGAGGGTTTAGAGAATGGCTTGTGTCATCTATGTGTGAGCACAGTTGAGTTCAGTAGGTGGTTTTTCAAGGTGAAAGAAATGTCCAGAGGTAATAAAACTGTAGTCTAGACTTTGCATCGTGCATTGTTCCTCTTGAGCTTGATAGCAAGTATCCATAGTGCAACATTCTGTGACTATGTGACTTCCTGTCAGGGGTGACAAGTTATCGTGATCATGTCATACTGTTGCTCATGATCATGTCAGGATCGCTCATTGGTACGTAGAGTGAACACATTTCCATGAGCTAATCCCGCTCACAGGGAAGCTAGAGGGTTTCTCTCAGACAGCAGGCATTCTCCAAGCTTGGTCGAAAGTGGGAGGAGGGAGCGCAGCTGTGGAGACGCTTGCTCTTGAAGCAGACCATGTGACTGGTATGAGCATCAGGCTGTCCTGTGACTCATCATTAGCTGCCAACCTCTTTCTCCATGTTTAGCTATTAGTCCAGGGCTCGTGATTACATAACCAGCCCCCCTATGAATCACTAATCTACCCTCGCCCTCCCTACACAGTGCATGATGTGTCCCAACAGTGTGATGACATTCATGGAACGTGGAAGTATGGTGAAGTTTTAAAAGAAATCACCCTAATAATTAGTCAGCGCTGTGTATGCCACCCAATGCATATGAACTTGATGTACAAAAATCTCCAGAATATTGTAATGCCTTCTCTGCAGATGGGTAGATGATTATCTAAATACAGCACACTATATTAGTATTTAGGTATGGATGCATAGACTCTGCTATGTATGATATGTACAGTGTACACATGCTGCACTTTGTTTGCAAAAGGGAATGCAGTAATTTCTTCATTGGCATAGCTCAGGGCAGAATAATTTTGAAAGTTTGTAAACACTGAATTAGACACTGTATACCGATTTGCTTTCATTCTTTTGTTATGCTGATTAGATACTGATTCAAAACCTGTCTAACCTTTTTCTGTTGTGCAGAAGATAATGGACTGTGTTCTAAATGCATAATCATTAAAGGATTTTTTTTGTGTGTCATTATGTATCATAGTTGTCTTATTACATTTTATGTCAATGTGGACATTGTGTGCTGTACTCAATAGTGCAGGAATTACAACCTGAGATGGGTAAACCCCCATTTTGTTTTTTTAGACAACATTTGTGTTTTCAAGTAATGAATGTGTATTTTGTTTTCATCTCATAGTGCCCTGTCTCTTAAACTTAAACTACATGAAAGTGATACCAACTGCAACTACTGCTGCAACAACTAAAATGCTCACAGTCATTTCCTTGGTGTAACCATAGATGTTGCAGTTTTATGACTTGCAAGTTGGTGGAAGCAAATTTTTCAAAGCAAGAGCTGAGCTCTTCCAAAGCTGTCCTTTCTATATTTACTGGCGAACATCATCACAGTGGACGAAGGATTTATTTCTGGATCAGTGCCGACTCATTCACAGAATTTCTTTCCTTTTGCAACTTGTCGTGACGTCAGCCCTCCCCTGAATCTCAAGCGTTAATGGGGGCTCATCAGCGCATCGATAAGCTATATTCATGCAGCCTTGTTCTATCACCGGCTTGCATCTTGAACATGTTTTTTTTTTTTTTTTTGGTGGGGGAGGGGGATGATTGGAGGGCATGTGTGGAGGAGCTGCAGAACAGTGAGTCTCAGTTTTCTTGTTGTCTCAGCGGCTGAACCGTGCAGGGAGTGTGTGATTTCAAATAGCATGCTGAACGGGAATAGCTGTCATCTGGCGCGTTCGGTTATTTAAAGCTCCAAGACGAGGGGACAGAGTCCAACGGAGGGATCTAGTGTCAAGTACGGATTTGAGAAGGATCGGGATAACATCAATTGCAGATGATACTTGAAGACATGGCAAAGACTTGATGTGTCATAAATGCCAACTTGAAAATGCGAGAGCACACACACTCACACACATAAGCACACACACACACCCACACACATGCATAAAATATGACTGGATGTACAGGGGGATCAGTATTATAAGCAACTTGAGTTGAGCAAACACAATTGTAACAACAATGATTCAGAAGCATGGAGCATTTGAAGGTTTCAACATGAAAAGTTGCACAATTTTAAAAAAATAAATAATCATGCGTTTTAAAGGAAACCAAAACTCAAAGAGCAATGAGGATTGAGTGAAAGCAGCAACATTTGTAAAACACATTAGTGAAAGTTTGAGGAAAATTGGACAATCAATGCAAAGTTATTAATTTTTAAAGTTTTGGTGTAGTAATGACTGGATAAGGAGACTACTAGAGTTCATGATGTCATGTGTGGACAACAATATAAAGAAAATATAAAGAGAATTCCACAAAAATTCATTTTTCATGAAAATTACACATTCCATCTACTAGTAATTATTCCCCCTGCTTTCTAAACGTGGTTAGTCAAGTGCTCTTTCATTATGCTAGAAAAATTAAAGCATGTTGAATTTTCTTTATTATTTTCTTTATATTGTTGTCCACACATGATATCATAAACTTAAGTAGTCTTGTTATCCAGGGGTTCCAACACCAAAACTTTAAAAATTCATAACTTTCGCATCGATTGTCCGATTTTCCTCAAACTTTCACTGATGTGTTCTACTAATGTTGCTGCTTTCACTCAATCCACATTTCTCTTTGGAATTTGGTTTCCTTTAAAGACCCAGTAGCATGGAGATTCATGGATGGCCTGTCTGTGTGTATAATATCAGCTTGAAGTGTGCTCAAACCATCATGTACCACATACCACTGTTGAAGGCAGCTAAATGTGTCTGCATCTTTTCAGTAGATATATATGTACCTGTACCTTTTCTTGGGGCACAGGCCACAATTGTCACATCAGTGAATGAAATGCTTGTACAACATCCTCAGAGCTCTACCTGCTCTGGTACTGATGGTGGGGATGGGGTGTGGGGGAAGAAAATTGCAAGAATTTTAGGAATGCTTGCCTGTAGCTGCACAGCTTGGCATTTGCACAGAGGGTCTGCAGCAGACCAGACCCTGTATATATCACAAAACACTCTCCCACCTCATACTTGGCAGATATTGAAAGCATATTTCAAGTTATGTTTACATTTGGACAGGGTAATGTACTGAAAGTGCTCTTAATATGTGTGGAAATTCATATGAATTATTTGTTTGATGTTAAGAGACAATTCCAGTGCCTGTTGGTATCAAGTTATGCTGTATAGATGTGAATCTATGCACAGTTAGCTGTTCTCTGACCCTTTTAATAATATTGTGTTCACATTGACAGAGAAGAGAAGCTATTAAAGAGAAGTTCATGTAATCGCACACAGTGTATACAATTTTGAATTCAGAGTGGGTAGCATCATAGAATCTGGCGTAGAATTGCGTTTTGTTTATTTTATTGTTCTTGGTGGTATTGCATACAGAGAGCTGAGAATCTGTCGTGGAAGAGACTAGAGATTTACACTTTGTATACTATTTGGTAGTGAAAGCTGTGTTCTGACAACTTGCAGAAATCTTGAATGAGTGTTTACTGTTACCAAGCTGCAGTGTAGGAAATTCTTTGAAGTTGCGTTTTTTTTTTTTTTTTTTTTTTTGTGTGTGTTAAGGTTTATGCAACAGGACCTAAATAATCATTGATGCAGTTGAATTTTCTACAGTTAGATAATGGAAATTATGTTATCACTGCATATAGAATCAAAATTATGTTCTTCACATGTCAGAAAAAATTTGTTATTTGTGTATGTATAAAGTGGGCCCTGCCTTGAGAATTCATACAAACGGCAACTCAAAATTTCAACAGGATTAGTTCCTCACTTTTAGGAAGAGAAGTACAGTATGATATAGTGTCAATTTTAGTTGAAGAAAATAAATCAAACTGATTGCTTTGAATTTTCCCATTGTACGTTTTCTGAACAAAGCGTGCAAGCAGCGCTAGAACGGTGATTTGCCCACCATCATCAATCAAGCACCTTACCCACACAACCCCCCCCCCCCCCCCAACACAATAGAAAAATTCATACTTTCAGAACTGGTTGAGGCCATGTTCCATTCATGCCTGTGTTCCACCCACTCCGTTCCTCCCAGCTCCCTGCAAGTGGGGGATGGAGAAATCCCCATCCATGTTATTTTGGAATTATTTAAGGAGAAGGCAAATTTACATGCTCCTGTGACTCATTCAGAGAATGCCAAGGAGCTCCGCAGGGCAGTGTTTATCCGCAGTGTATTGTGTCAAGGAGCGCAGGCTGCAATATGGGCTGCAAGTTGCCATAAATGGAGAGGACTCTATTCAGGGTGCCCCCCAGGAGGATAACACACAACTGAGAGACGAAAACAACAACAAAAGCCCAAAAAAGTCTTGGAGTCCAAGTTATATTATTCAGTGGGAGCAACCAGACTGCACATTCTCTCTTATTTCATTTTGTTTCGATGTTCTATTAGGTTTGGCGACGGGACAGAATTTGGGGGAATCTATTTTAGCGTGTCGAGGGGAAGGCATGACGGGATGTGAATGGTGTGCTGAATATCAGATGTTTTCATTGCATCTGTGCATGTTGCACCTGTGGAACTGCAAAGAGTCATTCTTCCTCTGCGTGATGGCGTGCCATAGCCATCTTAGCTGGAAGAAGTGAAGAGCGGCTGATCCATTGCACACTTGGCACACACGCAAACACAGACATGCACATTATTATGCTAGAGAGTACAATTTGTATGTACAATGCTGCCAGTCAATATGTAGACCTATTTTTTTTTTTTTTTATTGTTGTTGAAATATCGAAACCATACAAAGTACATGTATGGCATGATAAATTACATAACTGATCAATAATCAGAGCTGGAAAATAATTTTTATCTTATCTTTTTTTTTGTTTGCATGATTGCCCAACTCCACATTTTTAGAAGCTACTCTGAAGGTCGGTTAATATCAAATAAATAAAAGAAATGTTTGCTAGATTCCAAGTATAGGCCTGTGATGTATTCATGTAAGTACTCGGTAGGAACAGATTTGATTGACTGCTACTCATTACTAGGCTCTGGATGGGGGCGATACCCATGAATCTGAAAGTTTTTTTTAGTAAACTACCTCTCTTTGCTTCTTGTTTTGGTTGCATGCATGGAGCAATCTATTTCATTTAGAGAAGGCCTAGGCCAAGGCCAAGAAACCCTCTTCTCAGTGTGCCCAATCAGGTTCATTAATTAGCCCAGATGTGTCGAGCGACCCGCCCGATCGACGTGCTTAAGGGTCTAATTCTGGGACTCATACCGGCAAAGTATTTCTCTCAGCACCCAATCTCTCCTGCTTTACCTTATTTGGCTCTTACCCTACATCTGTTCTGCTCCTGAATGGCTCTTCTGGAAGAAGACCCAAGACTGCATATTTTCTATGGTGCAAGATTATGACATCGAGCAATTCTTCTTTAGAGAAAAGAGAAGATTGTAAAGCCTGCAAACTTGCTCTAATGAACAGCTTCTGTTTAATGATAGTCATTATTCTAAAGTATTAGAAGCTACAATTTCATTACTCTGCATGAAAAAAAAATACAACAAACACCCTAAGAGCTATCAACTTGGATAAAGATTCCTGCCAAAGCCCTGCCATTCATATTGCATCCTTAACTTAATGTCATAGTTGCACTTGCCATACAATGGATATGTTTTTATCATACATTATTGGAAGAAGTATTTTCCTCCTGCGCAATTCCGCAGTTAGGTGGACATGACATGGATAAAAGAAATGTGCCTCTTCATCTTACCCTTTAATCTAGGTATCAACTAATGCCATGGATGTACACCAATCATTAGGGTCTTTCAAATTCAGTAGATTTTATTTTTCGTATTCATTGATTTTGTGAGATCTAAAACCATCATTTAAAATGTACATGTGGGACTGGGGACGCTGAAATTCACTTAAATGCAAATTACAGTGGGTTCCTTTGAAATTTTTTCCTCAAAGTTTTGCTAAAGGGTAAAAGATGAATACATTTCAATACTCCAGAAGTCATGTGACATTTTGTCAATTACAAAAGGGTGAAATGACCTGCGGAATTACTCCGGACAAATGTAACGTTACTAACCATGCTTTTGGGGGTCTAGCTAAAAAAATTATTGGTCGAACTGCTAAAAAAATTTGCATGAACATTTGTCATGATGCAATAATTGAAATTAATGCAACACTTTGTTTGAAGTAACTTGAATTTTTGCACACTTTTTGTTACAAGACATTGATTTTTTTGTCATGTCCTTTTTTCGTAACGTTACTAACCAGCCCTTTAAGTTGCTATAGCAATTCTAATATTTCTTGGATTGTGTTCATTCTTTTCTGTATCATAAACCTGGGAAGGATGAACATGTTTTTGACATAATTTTGACTTGAAGTGAATAAATGGTAATTTAGTGGTAAAAACAAATATCTAAATTTGTTCAAATGTAACGTTACTAACCGCGGAATTGCCCTCCTGCATCTTTTCTATTGGTTGGAAAGTAAGCAATAAGAGCTATGTTTGCTTTTCTCCCCCTCTCTGTCTCCATCTCTCACCATCCCATGCTCTCATCTTAAGCAAAGAAGATTATCTGCAAGGGATTAAGAACAAGAATCAGGCTGGCACCAGGCAACATCTTTAGAGCTGGCATACATTAAAAAATGTTATGTAACCCCATAGTTTGTGGTGAAATGGACATCACCATGACAATGAGAAAGAAAAAGATGTTTGCAGAGTCAAGTGAGTCATGGCCTGATTCTCTTGTCCTGGATCAGAGTTAATTAATGGGGGAAGATGGTCCACATGGAAGAGCCTGATATCCTTTACCATGAGGCATTAAGACAACCGGTGTATTGACGGGGGAAATGTGCACGTGCCAATTTCATCACCAGAAAGGTGGGAAGAATGCCCCATCGTTTTACCACTGTATATCAAGATACCGACGGAGCAGGTGGATGGGGTGTTGAGCGTTGCAGTGTAATCCAGTTGGTCGTGCAGTGTTCTCCGTTCTGGTATGTGATGTGATAGTAAGGCATGCCCATTCATAACATTTGCCTGATTGTCTTTTATCCATGCCAGTATCTCGCTCCCCTCTCCCTCATTGCTGTTCAGATGTGCTCCTTTGAAATGGAATTTCTCTTGGCAGTATCTTATGCAACATGCCCAGATATGTCAGCTATGATTTTATCACATTTAATCACAATCGTTACGTGCACTGCCCATCCGATGTAGGAGATATGTTAGTTATCATGCAGAAAGCTGTTCAGCATAAAGTTTTTGAAGAAATGTCTGCATTGTGAACAAGACTCGTCTTGGTTTGCCCGATAGCAAAGCACAGGTTATTAACAGTTGTTGAATAGCAGTGATGCAGCAATGGTAATGGGATTTAACCAATTTGGTTGGATTCTCGGCAGTCGTTGCCCCAAATTTCTCTGCGTGGCATCATCTGTTTCCACGGCGAGAGGAGGAGGACCGGTTGATTTGGGATGCAGCTCACTTCCCGTGACCAATGATGCTCATCGCCTCGGCCATCCATCCTCCTAGAAGCTGGGAGCCACGCTTCATCAGTGTTCTCTGATGAGATTTATAAGGGCATCTGGTCTTTGGCTGCTTGCTCCCCAGCGATGGTGGTGGGGGGTGTTTCGAGATGGAGAGAGTGACTCACTTTGGCGTCGCTCTTTTGGGAGAAAGATGACAAAAGCATAGCTATGCCCCATGCCCCTTAATGCCTGCTCCCTTGGCCACATAAATCAGCCTTGTGCGGGCATCTCTCTAGTTTCCTGATTTGAAAATTCATATAAAATGTTGGTAAATCACTGCAAAAAGGCTGGAGACTCTCTTATGCAGTCACTTACTAAGCTCATGTGAGAAACGTTTGGATACCAATGAGGGCATGCCAAACTGTAGGTCATGTATTAAAGTAAACCAACACAGCAGAGAAGGTGTGACAATATTCTTTTTTTCTAAGTATATTTCAGAAGAAAATCTTGACAAGTGAAGATTGAAAATAAATCATATGAGGTTGCTTGGATCCCTAGATATCATGGCTGCAGTCAAGTGGTTTGCCTTTGACTGTGCGGTATAGCAAGTAAATAGGCCCGTGCACACACAACGAAAATCGCAATTACAATCGCGAGCCAAATTTCGATTTTTTTTTTCGACCGTTCATACACAAGGAAAAATCGCACTTCGCAGCAAGGAAAGAACGATCAGTGGCCAAATTGCGCATGCGCAAAACTTGCATGACCGAAGACTGACCCCGCGGTCCCAATAATGTTGACGTTCACGCGCTACAAACGATGGGATTAAAAATACCGATTTCCGAATCTCGATCGCGCTCACACACACGACGCTTGGAAAAATAATTGCGATTATTCTGAAAAATCGCACTAATAGTGCGAGTTGGATCGCGTTTAGGATCGCGAAAATTAGCGAAATTTTTCTGTCCACTCAGGAAAAAATTTTGAAATTTTGATCGCGATAAGAAAATCGATTTTTAAATCTCACTTTTTCCCTTGTGTGTGAACGGGTCTAATATCTGTCAAAGGAAAGGGGGAGACACTGAACTGAATGGCCGTAGGATATAGATCCAAGTTTGACCAATGAAACCCCTGCCGCAGCTGGTGCTCACTTGACTCACTGATTGTATATTCGGTCACTCACAGAAAAAACAAAACAAGAAGAAGCCAAAACTAAACAGCCATCCATCCTTGATGGTTGTTTACACCGTCTATGAACACTGACTTCTTACAATCTATCTGGGTTGTTTACAGTTTGAACATTGGAAGCTGTGATGCATTCTAAAGTACAGGATACATACAATTGTTGACAAATTCTTGATTGATCCCATAGAATGGGATGAGCTGTTATCCATTAATACTTAGCTCTCTCCAGCCAACCAAATCGGAGCAGATCCATTATGGATGAGTCACTTTCTGTACTATTATTAATGGGAGGAGCGTTAGGAGATCAGACTGTCAAAGAAGATGTCACATTGTCTGTCTTCCTTGTAATCATTACTTCGGTAATGATTTTTGTTTGAGCCTCACCACTGCCTGCACCCTCAATGCCAAATGTCAAGTCCAGAAGTTCTGTATGTAATGGTGTGGTATACGATCTGCATTCCCAAGGTGATCCAGTATCAGACTGCTTTTTTAGATAACAACAAATAATTGCCATGGTGTTCAGGTAATACTGCAGCAATGACTTGATCATAGAACATTTTAATTTATATAACATACTTTTTGTTTCATAAATATTATTATTTTATTATTATTGTTATTATTTATTATTATTATTATTTTTATTTTTTTGGTGAATGCCCAAAGACTTATCCGTGAAAAGATCTCGTCATCTAATTTCTCAATTCTAAAGACTTGTGTGTGTTCTGTATTGGTGAATGATATACAAGTTGTGCATGGCATTCTTATGGAGTTGGTATTGGAACCTGCTTTTACCAATGATGGGGTTTCTTCTTATCCACACTCTATTTCACATAACAGAAGCAAGGCAAGGGATTGATGGAATTCTCCAAGACTGATCTGATGCGATTTCTGGGACTTCTTGAGGCGGAGCTCCAGGCCAGAGATCTTGTCATCAACAGCCTCAAGGTAAGCTATCATCTTTGTGCAAGGCAACTGTCCACTCATCTTTTATGGCATGTCAAGTATCTGTCTCTCCCAGCAAGAAATGCAGTGTGTGGGACTGGGCAGGGCTGGCTTGCTATGTGCTCTTATGAATCTGGTAATAGAGTCCATTCTGTCCTTGCCCACAAATACTCTGATGTGAAGTTGGCACAATATTGCTAAAATTTGTATTTGAATTTCTGAGATAGTGAGTTAAAGGCTTTTTAATTCTCTGTAATTTCATTTCGTTGTTGTTGTTGGGAATCGTGTAAGTTTGTTATTGGGAATCAGATGGTCCTACCATACGTAGTCATGAATAACTCTAATATATTGCATCACAATCCAGAGAGAGGTTAGGAGTGTATGAATGGAGCTGTTAAGTAACTTGTCAAGCGTGCAGAATATCCCACAGCTTATAGCAGAATTTTGTTTGCGATGAATATCGCAAGATGACGAAGGATAAATGAAAACAAGCGGCGAAAAACATCTGAAAGCAAAGTTTGCAGATGGGTGCCTTTGAAATGACGGCTTTGATATTTCTGGCCTCGTAGCTATTCATACACGCTGTCATGGGACAGCAAGGCCCAAGCAAGCATAACAGCATTCTGAAGGATTCACGACCCCGGAGGATTAATGCCAAGTGTCAATTGCAATAAGAACCAAGCAGCTGTGTTTGGGAAACCCGAAACTCCTTTCCTCCACAGTTGTGTCATTGGCACCTTGATCGCAAAACAAATATGCCATTCCCTGCTTGCCCGGTGTAGACCGCGCCATGTGTCCAGCATGTTCCTGTAGAAATGTGCTGTGCTAATTACGCAAGTGATTGTTTATGGGTAATCATCGTGCGTGTGCTACCGCTTTGCTGGACTTGATGTGGGTGTGAAACTGAAGGTGCTAGAGCAGATTATGTGGCTTCCTGATCAACCACCAATTAGGCAACCTTTCCATGGAGTCGTATGAAAGTGTTTTTACTGCAGGCTGCTACAAATGAAAAGTTCCAGTATATTTCAAGTAGACAGATGCTTAGACAGTCTGATAAGACCTACTTTTCATGCCATCACCAAAAGACCTCCTCTCCTTTTTTTTTTTTTTTTTTGAATTCCTTTGCCAGGGCTTAGCACGTAACTTTTTCCTTGAGTGCCTCGTTCAAGCCACTCAAGTATTTAAATTTGAAATTTTGGTGGCCTATTAAAGATATGTGAAGGCCCAAAACAAAAAAATATATAATGATCCATTTTGAATCTCGGCTTGACATCAATTTTTAGTGGCCTCAGGCCACCGCTAATGTTGAGCCCTGCCTTTGCAGAGTAAAAAGTAGTAGCAACAATAGAGACTCCGCCCTCTGAACACCCAATTCAAAACTGGCCAAATTGCTGAAGTTCTGTTTCTTCAAACATGTTCATGTACAGGCCCAATTGATAAAGATTGTGAGAGCAGCCCTAAACTGGCACGGGAGGAAGCAGTACAAATTTACATTTCGACAAAATAAAATATTAAGCCCATTGAAAGGGCGTAGATGTCCTCGTCCTTGTGGCCTTGGACCTTCAGAAATTTCATTTTGACTAGAGGGGAAGATGAAATTGATTCCAAAATCCTTGGAAATGGAAGCAAAATATTAAAGCCCTGTAAAGTGACCCCTCTTGACTGATGTGGTTAATAGCTAATATGTTAAGCCAGTGCCCCCTTGCATGGCCTCACGACTCAGGTGAAGTCTCAATTGCAAGCGTGATTTGCCCTTATGAAGCGTGATTTCTTCTTAATATCGAGTCAGTTCATATCAATTTCTAAAGTAAAAAAAACAAACAAAAAGCAAAGGAAGACACGCTCTTTTTGAGAGCGTGTCTCCCTTTCCTGATTAGCACCATTTTATGATTAATCATTCAATTAGAACTCCCGTAGATATTACAGAAGTACTATTTTAGCGGTGTGTTTCAGCCAATTTACTTTTTTTTTCTAAATAATTTTCAAATTATTTTGTCCATACATTCGCAGTGCAAGTGTTCTTGTCTGAAGCATATTTGTTATTTGCACATTTTTAGAATGCCAGATTATGGAACACTTGCTGTGCTTGTTTATCTGGATACTTCAATTTCAACAGTGCTGTACACAGCAGGGTATTTTGCCCAAATCTGTATGTCACTCTCATTAAGTACTCACTGCTAAAAGATTTTGTTTCTTTTTGTTATTTTGGTTAACATTCTAACCATACTTGTTGTGGTTGTACAGTACCTTGCTGTAGCAATAAATTGTATACAATATTGATACCTATCTATAGGCTTTCTGAATGAACAGAAATCATGTATAAATGTGTTTAAAACTACATTGGAAGTTAAAAGTCTAAATGAGATTTGAATTTGACATTTTGAAGCATATATAGAATGATGCTTCATTTATCATGTGTAGTACCTAATATCTTAGATAGTCCAGTGTTGTTGTTGTGTTTTTTCCTCATCAACCTTCATTTACTTCTGTTTTTGTGCTTGCTGTCTTTATGGCTTTATGTCTAAAAGAAATTTTAGCTTAACCTTAAATAGTATCATTCACATGGACAAGCTATGTTCTTTTCACTTTGTACACAATCATAGTGCATGCATGCATTTAAGATACATACACACATACATTAAGCATGCATTTGTATCAAAAAATTATGCGAGTTTTGCTGCAAAGCCCATCATAGAATCTATGGCATGTTATTTCAATGAATATTAGTTTTGTGTTTCTGTTTGTGCAGATACATTTTGCAGCATCTCGTATGCTTGTAACTCAAAATCTGATTATGAAAGTGTGATCACTCATGAGATTACTTTGGCGTGTGAAAGCGTCCAAGTGCCAAGTATGACACTGTGTGAAAGTTGTGTTGTGCGAAAGGAGCCACTGCAGTCTGTGGAGAGTGTAATTACTTCCATGTCATTCACCTGCCTCATGGATCCCCCGTGTCCCCCTCACGCTCTGTAACCATGCCAAATGATATTGAATAGATCTAATTAGCAAGAAACCTGCGCTTGGCTGGCTAATTAGTAGACCAGCTAATTATGCCGCGTGAATGGCTCCTGTGTTTGCCTTCTACAATATTGGGCAAATATGAGTTACGTTGTCGTGCTTTTCAGTTTTTATTTTTTTTATTTTTTTTTTCTTGACCACGATGTCTGCCAGTACATTTACAAATTTGTGGACTGGGGAGAAATAGATGACAGAGATTATTTGCCTGGGTTGAGTGCTGAATTCGATGGGTTTATTTAGGAATACAAATTAAGCCGAATCTTGTAGAGGGTTGGAGCTTTCACATGGTATGCATAATGCAGTGTTTACATTAGCAGAGCCATGATTTGATTGAGTGCTAATTAGAAAATAGTTTGTAAGTTATTTCACTCTATTAGCTTACATTTCATTATATGGATAAGGATATGGAAACCAGCCACTTGTCTTATTGGAAGAATCAAGAAAAGAAATGCATTGAAGCCAACAAAAAGGGTATGTCTACCAGGTGCTCGTGTATTGCAATAAGAAAGTCTTCAGATGTTTCAAAACTTGTCTACCAGAAAATTAAATTAATCATGGAATTGAATTTAATTGAGTTAAGCTATGATTTGTTCTTTTCATGTGGCTACTATGAAAGCACGGAATGCTTGTGAGAGAGCAACCACAAGACTGACGACTTTTTAAGTCTTCTCTGAAAGACTACTGTATACGCCATATGTTTTGCGAGTCTAAATTTCCGCAAATCAGGAATTCCCGATGATTTCGCGAGTGGTTAAATTCGCGATCATGGAGTCCTGTACTGAACAGAGAAATGTACACGCGTACGTCACATTTACATCAGGAACAGAATCAATATTTTGGTGTGTCTATAATTTCGCGAAGTGCACCTAATTCGCGAAATTCGTGAAAATAAAAACCTCGCAAAATATTCAGCATATACGGTATTCATGATTATACATCATTTTCATTTGCCTCTATATCGATGGCACTTATGGAAGAAACAATGAATTTTGTGAATGTTGTGATGTGTCTAGTTTGAGTAAATGTCAGGAGGAAATTAGAGCTCGCTGCTGTAAAAGTTTGCCCTTACAGATAACAAATTTGAGCAGATCCACGATGCACAGGAGGCAAAAACCAAGGCAGCTGGCTACTCATTCAGCGACACAGCTGTTTCGGAGATTCAGGGGTCGCGACGTTGCGCCGACAACCCTGCTGCATCTCCCCTGAAAGCGTGGACTCGACAGCTGACGAGGATGGCAGTTAAAGGAAAAAGAACTCTCGAGACCTTGCGCTCTAGGAAAAAAAAGTGACAGTAACACCCGAAGAAGGAAATTGAGCGACGAGAGATATATCCGTCAGTGAAATTGAATAGAGACCTTTAAATCGCACCCAGTGAAGAGTCCTCATTGGTCTTTTTTAATGATTGTCACTGGTCCTCCTTCTGAGTCTACCTCCCAACTAAAAAAATGAATAAAATGTCACTTAATTTAATATGTTGCCACAAGGAGGACTTTTCATGCTACATCTTGATGTTGGTGCAGATTTCAGTGCCATTACCAATGAGTTTAATATTGTTTAATAATTGCTTTCTCAGTGCAAGATACATGTACATTGTACACAGAAAGTTATACATTGAAATTGATTGGATATAGATGTCTCATACCATCAGCTTTCATGGGGAAACACACCAAAACTTGTTTCTGTTGATCCTATGTTGAGGTGTATGTTTTTTCATGTCTTTTGTTTGGCTGGTATGTCATGATGCAAAGGATTCGTGTGAGTCATATGATAATTTGGATTTACTTGCTAGCGAGTGTAGTATCTTTGAAGCTCTTATTCACAGTTCAAGGGTGTGAGTATGCAAAAATTGAGTTTAAAAAAAGTATCTTGAAACATTTGGAAATCATGTAAACTTTGCGTGTAGTTGTACGTAACCAGAAATGCATATGACCTACTAGTATTGCGTCCAGAAAAAGAAAGAATATATTTTTATATGCATGTATATGTGTGTGTGTGTTTGTGGATATGTGTGTGTGAACATTCAGAAACTCTGCCAGGGAATAGGAAGTCAATGTAAACAAGTTTAAGACCATTTTGAATTCATATTGCACAACTACAATGTATACAGATGAACTGCTTTTGGCAGTTGGACCATGTTATGATAATTTATAAATTATCCTTTTAGAATGAACTGTGTGAGTCTCAAAAGATCACCTGTGTCCTGATCCTAATCTCTAGTGTAATTGTCCTACAAGACCATTGAACGTTTTCAAACGTTATGCATGTATGGCTGCGTTTATCTAAAAACTTTCTGAGGCAGAATCACGATCCTAAATGCATTTGAGGCATTTTCAGGGGTTAGATAAACGTAACCGTGTTTTTCAAACGCTTTTAGAAACGCCGTTTTGAAACACCTTTCAAAGGGCGTTTTGAAACATGTTTGAGACCACGATCGCTGTTCTGTGAGTAGATAAACGCAATGCCGTTTTGAAACGCGTTTATATCTCAAGGTCAAATCCCAGCTGTTTCCGGTTGTGCTCTCTACCCATTATTTGTGTGTGACTGAGGAGGCATGTTTGGTGGTATGCAGTTGACCTTTACTTCCCGGGTCCAACCGCGCAAAGCAGCTGCGCAGTGACACCACTCGAATCGCGACTGTATGATGGTTAGATAAACGCAGCTCCCCTAGAATCGCGTTTCAAACCACGTTTGCCAACACCGTTCCAAATACGTTTTGAAACGTGATTCTCTCTCTCAAGTTAAAGATAAACGCAGCTTGAATCTTCTGTTACTGAGGTGACCAGGCAACCTGAAAACTTCCTCCTAGGCTCACATGACAAAGCAACAACTATATGTGCAAAGTGGATTATTTTATTATATTGAAACATGCACAAAAAATAGGTGAAATAGACTAGCCAAAAGGTCCTCAGGAAATGTACATGTTATGTACAAGTATGTAAATCTATGAATCTTTAACGCACATCTGTAGGAACAGTCTTGTTTAAACTGTACCACTTTCTTTGTGTTTTTGAGGAAATACTTAAAGAAAATATCAGGAGACACATTTTGGCATGTAAACAGTCAACCAAGAATAGCACTTAGCTCTGGCAGTAAAAAAAAAATGCATCATGCACACTGAAGTGCATACGTGCCCTATTCACGAACATACAGCATGTTTATTGAATACGGTCTTTGTGCAGTGTTCATGCAACAAAGGAAAACTTAGATATGTCAAAGAAGGATCTCTAATATGTGTATTGTTCTTCATCAATGACTTATTAAGTTCCATGTCTAGACTAGAAAAATGTATTAAGTGTGTTGAATTACTTATCATTTATTCCTAGATTGCTGTAATTAAGATCAAATAACAGTATAAACAAATTTATGTGGTATTAACTCCTTCAGGACGGTTTGATTTTGCTACAACAGTCATTTCCCATACACCTGCCCAACTATACAGTACCTGGGACTCATCCTCCACGGGTTAAAGGGAACCATCTGTGAAGATCTAGGATAACTGTGGAATGCACTGGAGGACAAAGTTACAAATTAACGTAATGAATACAATCCCTCTTGTCCTGCATGAAGGGAAATTCTGGCAACGGTTGTCAATTTTAAGGAGTTCCTGTTTTGGGTAGGGTCAAGAGTTGGCCATGAGTGCAATTTCTTCTCGCTGGGAACTTTTAATTAGCACACATGATACATTTGATGTGATCTAGCACAATAGTTTCTTACATGTATGTACATGTATGAGTGAATCTTGATGCACTGAGTCTTTCGTCACTGGCATGTTATAATTTAAAATTAATCACATGACTTTGCTTTTGCTGTAAACTGCTTTATATGTATCCTTGGACAAATAACATTTGCATGTTATTTAGGTTTCAGAGACATAGGGTGGGAAGGAAAGGTAACTTCATTATTCATCATGGGAAGGAAAGAAGCTTGTAACTAAATCTGTGATTGTTTCTGGTATGTTCTCGGAAGGTCATATGTTGTGGAGTGCTGATAGCCAGTCACATGCAGGTTGTTACCCCTTGTTATGATGAAATCAGAGGATGTGTGGTAGAGAATTAGGTCTTCTCTTATCTATGTTACTACATTGTGGATAAAAAAACCCAAAACAAACATGGAAACTTTTTGGAGACAAGTAGACAAATTTCCGAGGAAATGGATTGTTTTCATGACCACATTCTTGAACAACTAGGTCTTTCCTCGAAGTGCTCGGTGCAGGTGGCTTTCCAAATTAACAAAACTTACTGTAGCTCAAGTGGTGCAGGTATGGTTACAATGTACATGAGATGAATGGCAAAGAGATGGAAAAGGAAAACTGATGAAAAGCATGCAAGAGGGAGATTTTTACAATTCTGTTGTCATAGTTCCCCGGGGAGAGTTGATAATGCTTTATAGAAGCCACTAGCTGTCATTTACACTGTAATGTTGTATTCACTTTCCAGGAGCCCATTCACATACAAGAATTATTATACCCCCGCCAAACGAAGTTTGAAGGGGGTATATTGGAATCAGCGGACGGTCGGGCGGTCGGTTGGGCAGTCGGTCGGTCGTGCAGTCGGTCGGTCGGGCGGTCGGTCCGTTGCAAATCTTGCGTCGCGAACTACTTCCTCAGTTTTCAACCGATTCCCATAAAACTTGGCACAGATGTGTGCCTTGGGTTGTAGATGTGCAAGACGTATTTTTTGACAGTACCCAAAAGTACGTTGCCATGGTAACGGCATATTATGGGCAAAAATGGGTACAAATCTTGCGTCGCGAACTCCTCCCACAGTTTTTGATCAATTTTTATGAAATTAGGTACAGATGTTCATCTGAATATGTTAATGTGCAAGACATATATTTCCGCAGTGGCAAAAAGTGCGTTGCCATGGTAATGGCATGTTATTGGTAAAATATAGGGCAAAATGCTTCATGGCAAAACTGCTTCATCAGTGTTCTTCCAATTCTCATGGAATTCATATTGAATGTTTGTCTTAGGATATAGGTCAGCATGACACATTTCTTGACAGTTACAAAAAGTATGTTGCCATGGTAACACGCTCACATATTATGAGGCAAAATGATGGAAAAATTTGTGTTACAAACTACTTCCTCAATTTTTGCCCAATTTCCATGAAACTTGGTACAGATGTGTGCCTTTGGTTGTAGATGTGCAAGACGCATTTTTCGACAGTACCCGAAAGTACGTTGCCATGGTAACGGCATATTAATGGCAGAAGATCAAGGAAAGATCTTGCGGATTTAACTACTTCCTCAGTTTTTTTACCAAAGCTTATGAAATGTTGTTTTGACCAAAGCTTATGAAATGTTGTTTGGCGGGGGTACATTGTATAACCAGTCGCTGTAGCGACATTTCTCGTTGGTTTTGCATCGCAAAGCAAAAATCAATTTTATTTGCTGCTGTTCTCACATGGCAAAACAAAACAAAACAAAAAATGCATCCAAGCAAAAACAAAACCTCCTTATCTCCAAATTGCTCACTGCGTGTCTACACACAAAAAAAGTATTGGTTTTTCATTAAAAATCTAGATTTGAAAATTATATTAACTTAATTTTTTGTTAAATGTCGGCTATGTGTGAACAGGCCTAGGGTACCACTGAGAGTATGGAAAGTGACCTCCGCAGAATTTTCCACAGGTGCATAGAATCTTTTGTATGCACCTGCTAGTTTGATTTACTCTGTTGAGATATGAAGCCATTTCTTAAGTTGTTCCTGTCTGATAAAGCAAAGATTGACAGCAATCTTGAAATGGAGGACTGGGATTAATTTTTGTATGATGTTCAGAGCAGCTAAGAAATTTGTTTGTTCATTTTCCATCTGTGAAATTTGATATTTAGTCAAAAGATACTCCGCTTTCTTTGTCCACTGAAGTTTACCATAAGATAGAAGCTGTTTCTGGTGAAAGTTATTACTTCCAAGAATTATGGAAATTTGATTAAACACTTTTAACTCAGAGAGTGAATTAAGGTCAGACTTGTTGAAAATAGTGCTCTGATGAATGAATCGTTACTTATTCAAAGAATGAGCAGACACACGATAGTTCTTCAATTTGCTGCTAGTGCTATCAGTATTAGTTATCAGAATGCTGACATTAATTTCCATTTCCATGTCATGATTTTAACCATTATTTTTGATATCGTCATCATTGTTTCAGTCTTTGATACCATCACCATTCCCATTGTGTCTAGTTGTTTCCCGTTTTCATCTATTTTGGGATCATGAATGTTGTACAAATGCAATTGATACTTATCTCGGCCGTTACTTGCACTTAATTCATGGCCCGTTTGAGTAAAGCGAGAAGATGGATGTACTCTATGAAAGGATTTGTGTGACAGGCAGTCAAGTAGCAGTTATGGCATGCATCTCAAGATTGATAATCACACCTTTAACCCTGAACTTTTCAAGGTGTTGTCACAGGCATAACACCTGCTGGGTTGGGGGAGGCACAGAGAAGTAAAGGAAGAAGAAGAAAAAACATAAAGAAAGTGTAAATGCCAGCGATATGTTTCAGGAGTTAAAATTCCTCGCCAGGAAATTGTTGAAGGAGTTCCTATCACCACCCAAGGGCCTGTGAGTTAGATAGAGCTGCCTGGGCTAAGCATCGATAATTGAGACATGCAAGGGGACTGGTAACGTGGATCTTGTGAACCGCTGTAATTAGATTGGGGGTACAATATCCTTTTCCCCCGCACTCTGTTTGAAATGCTGTTATGAAGAATCCATTACTGAAAAAATTATGAAAAATTTTGAAAGAAAGCAGTGGCACATGAACATGCTTGCAGTGAACACTAATCAAATTAAACAAATTAGATTGTTGTGTTACACTGATGAAATTGGGGATATGTCTTAATAACCTCTATAAGTGGTCACCTGAACGATGTTGCTGGCAATTTGTGTGGGTTTTTTTTTTTTCGTTTTTTTTTTTTTTTTTTTTTTTGCATTGTGATTGAGATGTCAAATTACCATCATAATTTTATTGCGAAATTGGTAGGAAACAAACAATTAACAGTAAAGAGAAATTCAATGTACACATGGCAAAAGATACAGCGTTGTACATAAAACAAGGGGAGACAAAAGAGGATGTTGTAAAACGAAAGCATTTGGGCCAGGACTCAGAAGAGGAAGTGTCTTGCCCTCTGCACTCTGCTCAATGTAATTTGCATTATATCTTGAACATTGTGATCTGACACATCTTTAAGGGTGGTTGAAGTCAGCATTTTAAAGCAAACTGAAGAACACTGATATAGGCCTGTAAGACAACATTGGTAATGTTGCTTTGAAAGTAAGTTATGAAATCACTAATCCAACACAATGGGTTTCACTTGCCCATGGTACTCGGATAAGATGGTGGGAATATCTTCATTGTCATTTGACTGTCTATTAGATATATTGCTTTTTTAGACTTAAAAAAAATGTAACAAAACAATTAACCAAATATGATGTCTCCATTCTGCAATTGGTTGTAGACATGATTTGTGATTACTCTTTTTTTTTAATGTTCATACATTTATGGATATGTTTATTCATATGTAACAGGGCCGGACACAACTGGGGGGATTCCACGTATATGAACAACTAGATTCTTAGTCAGAATCAAGGGTGATTAATCATATTGTCTTTGGTTCATATACATCTGAGATCATACACAAAACATCTCAGCATTAGGCCTGTTTTTAGCATGTATCTGGATGTTGTTCCTTGAGTCTAGATCTGTCATGTTTACTTGTCTTGGCATAGACCAGTTGCTCTGAATGTATACACAGTTGCATGCATGTATTCCAGTGTTCTCTAATGTGAAGATCATAGCCTGTTTGTCAGGTCATGCAAAAGGTCACTCGACAATACCACAAGAAGTCCGTGAAGACGGGATGTGGCTGCAGTGAAGGGACAGAAATCAATAGCCCCTCCATTCTCTTAATACATCGTTAGCGGAGCTGATCAAACGGAACGGCCGCCGCACAGTAGCATCTCTGGAGAAACAAACAAGCGGCTGGTGAGGCTACCCCGTGTCAATTATTGATATGTGATGACTACTGTGCGCTCCCTGCCTGCGCTTAATGTTATTTTCAGGTACGCACATGTTCGTTGGTGGGCAGGGCAATTGCTGGGTATGTGTTATAAAGGCCACGCAGGTCAGGCATCTCTGGCATGTGCCTTTACATCATGTAGGTTACAGACCTCTTGACACCCAGTGTATACCTTTCCTTTCTTCTCTGTACTTGACTGAAATTATTTAGTCATTGATTTTATTGATCAATCTTTAGGTACTCATAAAAATAATAATTCAAGTTAGTTTTTATAGCCAGTATTGGGCAATGATGTATATTCCACAGCCAAACTTGCGTACATACACATACTTCTTTTGGGAACTAGTATGGATGATATTTAAAAAGCACAATATTTTTACAGCGGCAAAATATGATTTCCAAAGAAAGTTACCTCAGTTGGCAGAAATGGAGCTCTTGGCAAATTACATATTACATAGTATTACAGTTTGATGAAATTATGTAAACTTTGAACCAGTGAAAGAAATATAGGTTTGTCAGACTAGATTTTTTTTGTGTTTTTTTTTTCTATTTGTAAAATGCAGCTGAAAAAGTAAAAAACAACAACCAAGCTTGAGTCTGACCGCTAAGACTACATCAAAGCAAACAATGTACTGTAAGGCAAGAAATATTCGTGGCATGAAATTTTCACAAATTGCCACAAACATTCAATATATGTAGTTTAGACAATGGCTTTTGCATGCATCTTCATTTTGCGAATCTGAAATTAAAATGTGCCTGAAAATTTCTAGTTTTACTTAAAAGAGAGAAAGAAAGAAAGATATAGATAGAGAAGGCAGAGAGAGAGAGAGAGAGAGAGAGAGAGAGGGGGGATACTTTTGTGACAGGGGGACCTGCAAGGGTTTGCTGTTCAAAGCAGATTTTACAGTGATGGATTTTTTTTTTTTTTTTTTTTTTTTTTTTAAGAAGAAGATCAGTTATACAAGAGTCTTCCTGAAATCGAATCAGGTTTACAAAATATTGCATGCATCATAGAGTCCTCATGGACCTGAAAGAGGAAAGCTGAATACTGATTCTACTGATTCTCTTTGTGTAAACCTTGATTTGCACATGACATGACCCAGAAACTCTCATGAATCTGACTATACCCATGCTCAAAAGATGTTAAGTTGGTGTATGATTGTGAACAGGTGCACCTTTCTTATTGCTATGTGATGTGTGTATCATGCTGTTTCAGCATTGCCAGTAATGTGTAAAAGTCAATATTTCACATTCACGCAGAATGCACAATGTAGTACGCAGGGTGTATCAGCAAACTTCACTAATCTTTATAGTCATCATTGAGATCATGGAGATGCATACATGTAGAGTTTGACTTCCGCAGTACCTTCTGATGTTTTTTTCAGAACATCAACTTTTCATCTCATATTTTCCTCTCTTTTTCAGACATTATGTAAAAATCTAGCTGCCCACATAGAATTGATATCCTATCCTGTTATTTAAAAATATATATATATATATATTTCAAGTATTGTGGTCATTGAAAAGATCTCACAGCAACTTTCTAGCATAAATTTAATTACATGAGAAATCTCATAAACGTGGCCATCTGCAGAGCAAGTTGTGAATTCTTGTACGGTATTCCTTGTTCCAATATGTCCTGATGGACGAAAGCCATAAAAAGAAAAAGACTTTCTGCTTTTAGCCATTTCAAGCATTTCTGTGAAGATGAAGAAAGAAATGATTAGTTGAATAGTTAGAAAATTAACAAATTTTGTGATATGATATCTAGCAATGTGAGGGCATACAATGCAGTACACATGCTACTTCGGAGGCTGTGATGAAATGAAAAATTTCTTGGACTTTATTTGTTGAAAGCACTTCAGTGGGCATTCCACACATTACTTGAAGCCCTGTTAATACAGCCAGGTGGCACAGTATCCAAGGTTAATGATTATAATGACCATCATGGTATGTACCACCCTGTTTGTTATCAGATATGATTATCCTTGCATAGTTTTGACATTGTGTTCAGCAGGCCTGCTGGGTTGGGGACCTTGCAGTTTAGAGGACTTTTCACACTTGAAAAGAACCCCTTTGTAAACACTAGTCTTTTAAAGCATGCTTCATGTTTTTTAAAGTCTGAAGACTCTCAAATCATATTTAGCCAGTGTTGGTGTAGCTGATTGAGCTTTGCTCTGTTCTGGGTGTACACATGTGATTTGAAGAATTTGTACTTAACGTACATAAAACAGAATAGTAAGGGCATCAAGAGTTCTGGTCCAAGGCTTGAGACACAGTTCCTTTAAAAGTAGAAACATGTGAGGCATGAAACTTTCGCGAATTGTGTAGACAATTTTTTTTTTTTTTGCATGACAGTTAGGTTGTTTGTCATTTTACAGGTATGGGTAATAGTAATGGATAGACAGGCAGGGTTATACTTTATTGGGTATGTGTACCCAAATCAGCCAAAAGCAGCCACTGAGATACTGTAAAACACGATATATTGGCGGCATGAAAATTTCGCGAATTGGAGCCGATGGCCTTTCTCGCAGCATGAAATTTTCATGAATTGCAACTGGCATACAATGCATATTGCATAGGCGAAAACTTTCGTGTGCATTTTAATTTTACGAATGTCGGTGTTTGCGAAATCAAAATGCACGCGAACATTCCTCGTTTTACAGTAATTGGATTGAGGACAATATTGAATTCCTATTCTCTTGATATCGACTTAAATTTGTGAGTCAAGTCGAGGGTGAGATGTGAATTTCAAGAGCCCTATGTGCTTGCTTTCCAAGTCTACTTGTGGTCAATGAGAATGAATAAGGTCATCAGTCAACAGAGCATGTACCAGAGGTCAATGAAGGGGGAAGCAACTGCCTGCTATTCTCTTTGACAGAGAAGACAAGAATTTACCCTTGCGACCTTTTGCCATGCTCTTTCAAGATGCTGCCGACTGGTCATTGGGTAGGACAAAATAGATCACACACTTTTTCAGTCAGAATTCTGGCAGGTGATATTACATGTATGACATGATGATCAAAAAAGGAACACAGACAGAAACAAAAACAAAATAATTGTTCTAAAGTTGGTTTATGACAGCTCTATTGCACATATTTTGTATGTCATGTACATTTGTATGTAATTTCACAGCATCCATCTTTCTATCTGTCTATCTATCTATCTATCTATTAATCTATCCATTAACGTCTGTCTGCCTATACTTGTAAGGCCTGCATCTTTTCCAAAATGAATATCGATGCTTAATGTGTGTACACGTGCTGTTGTGTGAATTCATTGTTTCTTTGTAGACCAAACTTGTATTGTTTTCGATGATACCTGGGTGTCTGCCTCTGGCGATGGACAATGATACAGACACGGTCACCAAGTAAAACAAGTAAAGGAATGTCTGGCTGTTTTCTTCCAGTCTTGGTCTGTTGAGTCTGGGTGACTCACACCGTGGCCCTGTATGACTAATGCCGTGTACATGGCCAGCATCTTGTCTCCGGCTGGAATAAATATTTTCTCTAATTTCACTTGCACAAGGGCTTTTCCAGCAGAGAGTGATTCAGGAGGATGGTACCGGCGGACCATTGTTCCTCCGATCAGTGGCGTGATGTGCATCTTTCTCATGCTTAATAGTTCATAATCCGACCGAATTGGTTTGATCGAGTGAATCACCTCGGAGTTCACATCTTACCATTGTCATTCTCCATCACATCTTTACCCGTTGAGATGGTGACCATCCATAAGCGTTCGTGATTAAACCATCTAAGGCGAGTGACTTGATGGCATAATTATCCATTTGCTGGGGTGGGGGGGGGGGGGAAAGATAGGAGAAGGAGATGAAATTACACAATGACAGAATCTATGAAGGCTTATTTAGATACCAATCCCACAAGGCATGCAGGTGCAATTCAATTGTTCATAGATAATTTTTTGATAGTGAAGTGTACAATGATTGCCATGATTCTGACACGTTGGACAGAGCAACTCAAAGAATAAGTAGGTAGGCCCTATGCACCAGTCCGTTTGAGGTTAATGTGTTTTTTTTTTTTTTGGGGGGGGGGAAGGGGTTGTAGACTCATGTTTGTTTATCATTATGGTCTGTTGGTATGTCAGTATATGCTTTGTATGTACAAGAAGGTAATGATCTGGAGTGTAAACCATAAACTAAGTAAAGTATTAAAGGATGTGTACGTACTGACCTTTGTCTCCCTGTAACTTTTCTCTTTTTTTTTGGGGGGGGGGGGGGTGATGGGAAGAGGGGAGGGGAAAGGGGTAATGGAAGGGAGCAGGAAACACAGTCACTACCTGACACAATCATCTAATTGAATTTTCCAGTTGACTGGTCTGCCGATGACAGAAATCACGATATGATTTGAGGACGGGAATCATAGAAATTCTAGAAATGTCTGTCGCCAATGGTGCTGCTGAGAGTGTGCCGTTCCAGTTGTAGAGTTTGAAGTACCGCGGATGTTTGTCTGCAGGTCCAACAATGCACAGTTACGTGGCGATGAAATATGTGAAACAAGTTGTGAGGGCAGTCGGCAGTGTTTCTTTGGCACCGAACATTTCTCAAGTGGTGCTTCTTGACCCCATAACCTTTTCTGCATTATTGATATCTTCCTCTTTCAGCCTCAATTTTTCTCCCTGTTTCTCTTTTTCTTTCTTTTTTTTTTCTCTCTCTCATGTAATCCTATCTCAGTTTGAATCATGAGTAACTTTATTTTTCTTGTCTTATAATAGCATGTACAAGGCACTTTAATCGTGGTTGTTATGGATTGATTGTTGTGTGTATCCTTTTGAAGGAAAAGTTTACTGGAAGAGAAAGTCATCGAAGATGATTGCACCAAATTACAAGCAACAGATCACTAGAGATTTGAATGAAATTTAAGTGTTTTCTTCTTTGATAAAACATAATTATGATAACAAGTTGATTGCCTAAAAATCTTTTAATATTGTATCGTATGGCAATCCCACAAGTATCTTCTATCACTGGCCTTGGCTACAAGGGACATTATGTAGGACATAAAATTTGATGCTCATTTTCAGCTCTGCAAATGTAGCATGCCACATTGTTTTGGGGTTAAAAATTCCAGACATGCAAATACGAAGGCATCACTGTTTTATGAACATGTGTAATTCATTTAGGATATTGTAGAATCTTTAATTTGTGGATGAGTAGGCAAGTTACATTTTTTCTCTATCTCTGGAACAGTAAACAGGAAGCTCATAAAATTTTTCACAGGTATCTTAAAGTTATGCTTTCAAAGTTGATGTGATACTGAAGTTTTGGAATGCGAATGTTAATGTACAATCCCCAAATAATCAAAAAGTGATAGGTTGTATTTTTGTTGGATTAAGTAACTTCTTGGATGAAAGTATGTTTATGGACTGTATGAAATACACTCGAATTAATAGGCTTCCCATAGGAAAGTTTGCACAGCAATAACAGTTTAAACATGATTATTAAAATGATGTGGAGATAAAGTATTTATTTTTTCTTTTTGTATGCAAAGAGATGATACACTGTAGATTTTCCCGGAAAGAAAGATATATTTTGTAGAGGAGCTCTGACAGAATAAAATTAAGGCCCATGTCCTAATTCTTCCCATTTTGTGCAAGTGATCAGTATGCAGGATGCATTTTTATGATGATTACTTTCTGGGTCCATCAATCTTCGTCACTCAACAGATATAATTTGATGTCACTGTCATTATAGGAGCAAGGAGGACAAAGCAGTAGCTGGATACTCTTGATTCGGGCAGGCTCTCATTTTCTTTTTTCATATTATGATTCATTTTTTGTTATATTTCTGTCTTTATTCATATTCATTTTGAAATTAATTATTCATCAAAACGTTTATTTTTTGTCAAACTCTTTATTCTTATTCTGTCTCTTATATGTTTTGATTTGTTGTTGGTATTCATACATGTACATATTCAATTTCATGTTTAGCTATTCATTTATTTGTCAAAGAGGGATTATCAACTTATAATTTTTGCAATGGTAATCGATATATCTTTAGACCAATAATATATTTTTCTTTCCTGTACATTATCAGCTTTTTGGTAAGCACATGCATCCATTTGTTTTCCTTCCAGTGCTGTTGGTCTCAAACCTGTTTGTATTAACTATATCTGTCAGGTCTGTGTTTTCCTATTTTCTTGCTTTAAATGTCAAGTCCCAATAATGCACATACACTGCAGCCCCCGAGTGTGGAATATGTGTGTATGGTTTTGAATGAGAGAAGGTGGCTAGTATTTCTTTCCCTGATATCGCTAACGTACTGTTTGTTTGTTTGTTTTTTTTTTTTTTTGGGGGGGGGGAGGGGGCAAAAGAAAAAAAGGCTAGGTGAGATTTCTCCGTCAATAGGACCCAATCTCCTCTGGTCGGGAGGCAAGGTATTTCACAGGAAGTGGCCAAGAAAGCGTGTTCTCTAGGCACACTTCCTGGTAATTAAACTCCAGATCTCGCATGGCTGCATCCCATTACACATGGCAGAGGTGTGTCCCCGGTACACCCATCACAATATTTGAGCTCTGTAAACATGAGTTCTGCCTCCAGTGCCGCATGTATGATCTGCAAGAAAAACACTGACAATGTCATTTAACAGTAGCTGCTTTTCTAATACGGGTTACTTATAGTCGTTTAGAGTTGGGACAGATTACTAAGCAAATCAGCACTATGTTATTGATTTCTAACAGACATGTCACTTTGGCTTTGCTTTTGTATCATATGTATACAGTTTTATCTATTGATTTTTAGCAATGATGAATGTATTTCATCTTGATCTTTTGAAGGAGGAAAAAAATAGAGTGGTATTAGTGGCATCATGATAAAATCTACAGTTTGATGATGCTGGCAATTATTACCAAGCCTGCCATGTAACATGTAGATCATGGATTGTACAAAGTAAGTTGATTGTACCTTGTAACAACTTCCACAAGTTGGATCTAAATGGGTATTTTTGAAAGAAAAATCTCACGTCATGTGATGCGATGTGCGTGAAGTCATTTCTTTCATCATTAGTAATACGGACAAAGACAGGTTGAGTGGGTGTTCAAAGCCTTCTCTTTGTTTGACAAGCACAAATGACTGAAACCTTGTACTTTGTTCATTGGGTATTCATTTTTATATATACAATGTATCTGACTTGGCTCCTTGAGTGACAGCTGATGTTGTGTAAAGTCTGGCCATCAGGATGTCAATTAAAAAAAACAAAAAACAAAAAAACAAAACAAAAACTTTCCTCAGTCAAAGCTTCTGCATAGTTAGTCTTTATTTCTGAGCTCTCCAGATCTGTGTGCTTGGATCTTTGAATGATGTGACAGTGTATAGGCTTGTTAGCATGCTGGTGGGCCAGACTGGTGTCAGATTTTTGTTTGAAACCATTGCTATAAAGACTTTGTGTCAGACTAATGATGTTTTTAACCCTTTCTGTACCAGATATTTTGAAAAGTGTGTGTGTGTGTGTGTGTGTGTGTGTTGGGGGGGGGGGGGGGAGGGTTTCTGTACCAGTCAGTACTCAAAGCACACAGAAGAGTACCCTTAGCACTGATTGTGAGGACATTCAGCCAGTACTGTTTTTTTAGGAAACTGTGTTATTCACATTCATCAGTTTTTTTTTTTTTTTATTACCAGATAATTTGTCACATTTTTCAGCATGTATATTTGTGCATTTGAATGTAGAACAGCATACAAAAATGTCTTCAGTTGTGTGATATTACCCTGAAATTGATGTAATGAAGAAAAGTTTTTTTTTTCAGTTTTGAAATCACAGTCTAGTGATGTGATTGAACTAGATGAAAAGTTGTGGTTGTTGAATCAATACAGCCATAGTTCTTGTTCACCCTTTTTAGCTCACCTGAGCCAAAGGCTCAAGTGAGCTATTGCGATCGCCCTTCGTCCGGCGTCCGTCGTGCGTCGTGCGTCGTCCGTTGTGCGTAAACTTTTTACATTTTCATCTTCTTCTTGAAAACCCCAAGACCGATTTTCATCAAACTTGGCAGGTAGCATCCCTAGGGGGTTAGGAACTCAATTTGTTAAAATGGGCACCATGCCCCACCCAGGGGGCCCCCAAGGGGGCCCAAACCCTCCAAAATTAAGGAATCTGTAAAAATCTTCTTTTCTAGAACCAGAAGTGATAGAGCTAAGTTAATACTATGAGTTAGTACATTGATGACTATAGTTTCAAGTTTGTTCATGGCAGAATCAGGGATGCCCCCCTTGGGACCCAGGGGAAGGGGGGTGGGGAGGGGTCCTAATGGGGCCTAAATTGTACATTTTCATCTTCTTCTTGAGAACCCCATGACCCATTTTCACCAAACTTGGCAGGTAGCATCCCTAGGGGGTTAGGATTTGTTAAAATGGGCACTATGCCCCACCCAGGGGGCCCCCAGGGGGGCCCAAACCCCCCCCCCCAAAAAAAAAAATGAAGGAATCTTTAAAAATCTTCTCTAAGATAAGCTAAGATAATACTATGAGTGAGTACATTAATGACTGTAGTTTCAAGTTCGTTCATGGCAGATCCAGGGGTGCCCCTCTTGGGGGCAGGGGGGGGGGGGGGGGTTGGGAAGGTCCAAATGGGGGCCTGAATTGTACATTTTCATCTTCTTCCTGAAAACCTCATGATGGATTTTCGTCAAACTTGGCAGGTAGCATCCTTAGGGGGTCAGGATCTCAATTTATCAAAGTGGGCACCATGCCCTACCCAGTGGGCCCCAGGGGGCCCAACCCCCCCCAAAAAAAAAAAAAATGAAGGAATCTTTAAAAATCTTCTCTAAGATAAGCTAAGATAATACTATGAGTGAGTACATTAATGACTGTAGTTTCAAGTTTGTTTATAGCAGATCCAGGGGTGCCCCTCTTGGGGGCAGGGGGGGGGGGGTTGGGAAGGTCCAAATAGGGGCCTGAATTGTACATTTTCATCTTCTTCCTGAAAACCTCATGATGGATTTTCGTCAAACTTGGCAGGTAGCATCCCTAGGGGGTCAGGATCTCAATTTATCAAAGTGGGCACCATGCCCCACCCAGTGGGCCCCAGGGGGCCCCAATGCCCTCAAATTAAGGAATCTTTGAAAATTTTGGCCCTTATTGTACATCGTCATGTTCTACTTGAGAATGCCTTGTCAAATTTTAGTAAAGCTGTGAATAATTTAGATTAGTGACTGCGTGAAAGGTGAACTTGCGATACTCAGGTGAGCGCTAGACCCGCGGGTCTCTTGTTTTTTTTTTTTTAATTCTCTTCACTTCCATCATGTATTTTTTTTTTAATGTAACATTTGTTTTTTGTTAAGGAATGATAGGTTCTTTGTTTGTGCGTGGGCATAGGATATTTACATTTCTAGAATGGTCTATTTAGAAGAGTTACTTAGAAAAAACTGAAGTCAGAGAGAATTATTTGGAGTATGAACAACAAGATGTCAGTCAACCTGGCTTGAGGCAGTCAAGGAAGTACAACAGTTTGTGATCAGCAAATTTTTACAAGACAGCAGATCTGGAAGAAAAGTGAAATCTGTTGTGTGATTTTTCAGAAAAGACTGTCAGAGAATCTAGTGTTGAAGAGCATGACATCAATTCGTCAAACTTCATTTGAAGTTTAGAGTAGAAATAAAATAAACCATCTGCTAAGTATGTAGTGACATCATCCTGAATTCTTCTCTGGTCTGGTACCTCCCAGGGGTGCTCTTCCAGGTACGATGATTCCTTGATGTGAAAAACGTGACCACCGTGGTCACATCTTCATCAGACTGAAGTGCGAAGTAGCACACTTTCCCCATCCCCTCCTCCCCCCCCCCCCCCAAATCGGCAAATTGGCCTGTTCATGAAATAGCCTACTCTTGGCCAACTTGTCTGCATGATTACACTGCCAGCCTCTGCTGATCGTTCTTTTCTCTTCCTCCCCCCCCCCCCCCTGATATGAAAGAGAAAACATGGAACATAAAAATGAAAGAAGCTCCAGACAGATCAAGATGAATGGCAATATTAATAGAGCTTCCTGTGTACTGCCACATTTTCATTTTTGATGTGTAGAGATCACCAGAATCATTCAGGGTGAAAAACATGGGTCATGATGCAAGCGATGTCTCATTTTAGTGATTTTTTTTTTTCTTTTTTAATCTGGCATTTTCTATACAAGTAGATTTGCTCAATGTTAACCATCAAAACACATAGACTGTGCCATCAATGTTATAGCAACTTGATACCATATGACTTTTGCGTCTTGAAATTATCAGTGTTTGTTTTTGGAGCCCAATTTTGATCCTCTACTTAATCAATTTAATCTAGTGAGAATGGACTGATTTTGCTGAAAGATGCATTTCCCATAAAAACCTGCCCGAGTATTCTCGGGACTAATCTTTAATGGGTTAATCATCTATTCCATTTATCTAGTGTCTTTCTGCCATTCAATTTGCCAGGCATGTGGATGTGTACTCTGAACTCAATCATAGAAAAAAGGCTTAAGTAAATGTGCATCCTAAACACATATGGTTGTATATATATATATATATGCTTATTATTATATTTTACCTGAGAATGAAACTGCGGCATTTCCAAAATGATAGCATGGTAAATCTGTCACAATTCTGAGTGTTTATATTTCCTCCAGTGTCTGTCTCTTTCTGTTGTTGTTGTTGTTGTTGTTTTAAGGCAGCAATACGAACTGTTAGTGGAGAAGGTTTGACAGTGCCATGATATCACTAGCATTTTCCCATGTAAAATTGACAATCTGGATCACTTCAGAGCCTCATTCAAGACACACACTTTTCACCGACATTCAATTGCTGACTCTCTTGGAGGAGTCTGCGCCTTTGAATGTTTCTACAACAGATATGGCACTATACAAATGCTGTGGATCATCGTCATCATTCTTCCTGTATGAATAGCAAAGATACGAAGTCTTAATTATACCGCTGCTGTCTACAGATAGATTGTCTTGTGATTTGAAACTGATATGTGCCGATGAAAGATTTTTTTTTTCCCCGTGCAATTCAACTTCATAGTAGTTGCAATACTATCCTTCCTGTCTCTGTCACATTTTTGTGTGCAAGCCTGTTTATGAAGGATAATATTCTGCACACTCATTCTACCAGTATCATTACCCTTTATGAAGTCCCATGCGCTCTTTTCAGAATTCTTTACATTATTATTATCATGTAAAGAATGAGGGATGTATGACATTTCAAAGCCCAGGAGCGGTAGGTTGTTGGCAAGGAACAGAAGATGCAGTGTACCTCTATGAGCTATTTGTGTAGAGTGGAGAACATGAAAATCCTTTAATCATGTCGGGTTCAATATCTGATTGCAAGGAGTGGGGCAACTGGAGGCAACTACTCTGGCCCACGTTAATGCAAACCTCCCCCGCAAGCAAGCGCTGTGAGTTGGATGGCATTGACTGTGCCAAGTGTGGCATTCACACGGGCCAAACTGCCACAGACTCGTAATATGCCATTTGTCGCAAAGAGATTCAGAATGCCGCCATCACTTTTCGTCCAAGGCATCTTCCAGATGTCCAAGGGGGCAAAGAAAAAGGGGGATTAACTGCTGATAAACTTGTGACGGTAATGGCTGCTTGAAGCGGCCGACTGTGAACTGTGGACATGATTGATTGTCTTCCTACACAGCTTCTGTGTGAGACTGCCTGTGACATAGTAGGCCCGTTCACACACAAGGGAAAAAGTGAGATTTAAAAATCGATTTTCTTATCGCGATCAAAATTTCGGAATTTTTTCCTGTGTTGACAGAAAAATTTCACTAATTTTCGCGATCCTAATCGCAATCCAACTCGCACTATTAGTGCGATTTTTCAGAATAATCGCAATTATTTTGCCAAGCGTCACGTGTGTGAGCGTGATCAAGATTCGGAAATCGGTATTTTAAATCCCATCGTACGTAGCGCGTGAACGTCAACATCAGTCTTCGGTCATGCAAGTTTTGCGCATGCGCAATTTGGCCACTGATCATTCTTTCCTTGCTGCGAAGTGCGATTTTTCCTTGTGTATGAACGGTCGAAAAAAAAAATTGAAATTTGGATCGCGATTGTAACTTCGATTTTCGTTGTGTGTGCACGGGCCTAATACTGCATGAGAGATTATGAACAGTAGTGATTGATGATAGCAAAAAAGTATGTGTGCTTTTACTATTCAGTAATGTAACCCTTGAAGGCACATCACATGTTATCAAATAGGAATGAGAAAATATCTTTATCTTTGTTTAACAGTTGCTGGTGGGTGTTTCTATTCTGTAATAGTAGAAAACACCAAGCAACAAAATGAAGAGTTGTTTCCTGTTTGTATGATTTAAGAGCATATGATTTTAACAACTGCCAGCATCATTTCAATATTTCATGCATATTTCATGCATAGTGGTACCTATAAAAAGTGCAAATATCGTTAAAAAGATAATGGACCTAATAGACTCTATTTTAATAGTGTAATTCAACATTCTTGTTTTGTGTATGCTTTTTCTGCCTGTAGAATGAGCGAGCCAAAATACTCAGGCCCTCCAAGAACCAGCACCGGCAGTACACCCTGACCAGCCCCTTCTCCGCCTTGCAGCGGGACAGCGAGAAGGCGGGAGGGGGGCGGGGCGAGTCTGAGGAGGAGAAGAAGAAGGGGATGGACACCAAGGATGTGGTGGCGTCGCTCCACGCCGTCATTGAGCAACACCGGAAGGCAGAGGAGAGGATGAAGGCCCAGCTAGAGGCCCTTAAGGCCAGCCACACCAAGGTGAGGAAGGGGGCATCCTCTACCCCATTCACCATCATCACTGGTAGACAGTGGGTGTGGTCAGGGCTTGTTTGAGCAACATCCACCTGCAGGGTTTGTACAGCGTTGACCCCTGCGTATTGTTACTGTTTCATGTTACTGAGATGTGTCTCCCATATAACCTCCCATAAAAAACATAAACAACAAATGCACAAAAACAGAATGACAGAAAATGTCAGAAACATATTTTCTTTAAAATGTGTATGAAGGAGTCGTCTCCTTGCAGGCATTGGATAGATTTTACAGAGCATCATGGAAAATGGTCAATTAAGAAATTGTGGAATTAGTGACATAATGGATAAAATTACAGGGTACATCAACAACAAACATGCTTTTAGTCCGTGTAGAAAGCATTACCTCAATTGCATGTATAGATCAGTGTATTCAAGGGGGAGGCGGTGGCATGTTGGATGACTCCATTCATTGAAGTGGCTACAACTTCTTCATCGTCATATTTTGCTGAAATTCTTAATTGATCCGTTGCTATTTATCGGTACTTTCATCTAAAGTAAATTTGCCCATGGCGCACAATCTCTCTGTGGTCTTGTTTCCCCCCCCCCCCCCCTCCTGTGGGCAGCAATCTTTCTGGGGTAATGTCTCTCCAGGGTATGTTATCTTCCAAGTAACATTCTCCTTGAAAGAAAGGCCCCATGAGCATTGATGGAATCAGTCGCGCCCAGTTTTTGCTGTCTTAAGATTGCCGCGATTGGCATAAGGCGTCTCCTTTTATCTGGGACTAAGTGAGCATTTTAGATTTGCTTCTTGCAAGTGGTACTTGTGTTAAAACATACTCGAGACACTGTAAATAGGGCATGACATTGTACCCCTGCCTCAAATTTGCATTTGTGTGTGTGTGACATGCAAATACTGCTCATGTTCCTTTTTGCGTCTGAGCCTTCTGGAGGATAGCCTCTCTTCAGTAGTCAATCCCAAAACCTGCTGAAAATTTACGAGAAGATGATTGCATGTGTTAAACCTGAGCAACGAGCGCCAAAGTTTGCCTCAAGGTTGCCAGCCATGAAAGATGAAACAATCCCTTAAAATTCATTAGGTGATCCGAGTATCCTCTCGGATCACCTTCTGTATCTGTACGGATTCTTTGTTCTTCTTCTTCTTCTTCTTCTTCTTCTTCTTCTTTCTTTATTTCTGGACAAAAGTTGTGTATCTACTTACTCAGAAAGTACTCACAGTGTCAACTTCAAACTCATACCATATATGTATCATGTCCCAAAGATGACAAATTTTCTGTATCATTGTGATTGGTCGACCGTGACATCACTATGACGTCATTATATGAAAACACATTCTCAATCATATCTCATTAATGGAATAGAGTTTCTCAATGAAATTTATGTCACATATATTTCAAGTTATGCACATTCTACTCATATTCTCAAAATTCATATTTTCTCTTAAAACGTGCGCGTACGCGCGCGTTGAAATATTTGTATGCTCAAATCGAGCTCAAATTTTTTTTGGACACGTTTCAGACCATTTGGAGCATTTTTTGAAAAATTTAAAAAATTGGACGGACGCGTACGCGCGCGCACATATACGCACGCACAGCTCATATGCAATGGAAATTTCCCATTTTTTCACACTTATTGGATGCCTGAAATGTCAAGGAATATTTCTACCAGGTTTCAAGTCAATCCGACTCAATATGACGTCATACGGACCCGTCAAATTTGAAATTCCGCGCGCGCGTCAATGGCGATATACAGTCCAACAATGCCAAAAAATCGCCAGTTTTGAATCCGATTTTACTCGTCAGGATGGACGGTGACCCCCCGTTTTTTTTACATATTCTGAAAGCTGATGAGTTGTACATGTCAATTCATGGGTTGGCGATGCTGCAAAAATGATTAAAAGATATCAAATTTCTTAATACAATTAAAAAAGTAAATTTTCAAAATGACGTCATAAAATTTCAAGTTCACTCGAGCGTATCTCACTTATCCTTTGCAAATTTTCACCCAGATGTCAGTATGTTGTAGCTTATTAAATACTCTTTCATAAATGTAATAACAACATTTTGATTGGATGACGGTATCACCTCGTAAAAATGGATTGAATGTAATCTTGTCAAATTTGACCAGTTTACGTGTTATCTCTATGGGAGTGCAGTTTTTCTGGAAATGAAAATTGACATGACTGTCTTTTTCGAGCACTAGCTCACTTATGCTTCGGTGAATTTCTCCCAGATTTTGATATGTTGTAGCTGAGACTTTGCGCTATCGTAAGTGTGCCCTTCGTTTTTTCATACGGTGTCGGGATCATGTCCAAAAACTTGGTTGAAATTAAAGCTTATCTTCGATGTATTGAGATATTCCTTTCTTTTTGCAACTTTCTTTACAATAACTCAAGAAAAACAAGCTCTATCAGCCCAATATTTTGCACATGTTTAGTTCATGTCACGTACATTATTTCATAAAATAACAACTACTTGATCAGACGTCATCTTGGGTATGTAAATTAGGGTCAAAGGTCATAAATGTATCATCTTGTATCTTGGTGAATACATGTCCTATCTTTTCCATATTTTGCACACGTAACGACCATGTTACAAGGATCATTTCACAAAATAACCACTTTTTGCTCAGATGCCATCTTGGCTGTGCAAAGTGGGGTCAAAGGTCATATGTACTTCTTTCTTTATCTTCGTTATGACGTGTTATCTCTATGGGAGGGAATTTTTGTAGATGTGAAAATTGACATGATTGTCTTTATCGAGCACTAGCTCACTTATGCTTCGGTGAATTTCTCCCAGATTTTAATATGTTGTAGCTGAGACTTTGGGCTATCGAAAATGTGTCCTTTATTTTTCATACGATGTCGGACTCACATCCAAAAACTTGGTTGAAATTAAAGCTGATCTTCGATGTATTGAGATATTTCTTTCTTTCTGCAACTTTCTTTACAATAACTCAAGAAAAACAGGCCTTATCACCCCCATATTTTGCACATGTTTAGTTCATGTCACGTACATTATTTCATACAATTACAACTACTTGATCAGACATCATCTTGGGTATGTAAATTAGGGTCAAAGGTCATAAATGTATCATCCTGTATCTTGGTGAATACATGTCCTATCTTTCCCATATTTTGCACACGTAAAGACCATGTTACAAGGATCATTTCACAAAATAACCACTTTTTGCTCAGATGCCATCTTGTCTGTGCAAAGTGAGGTCAAAGGTCAAATATACTTCATTCCGTATCTTCGTTAGTGTATACGGAATTGTGTACCATAGATGGCAGGTCTGACTCCCTTTTCTAAATGAGAATCCAAACATCACACGGCCAATGTCCACTAAACACAGATGAAACCGGTATGGTCATGCCTATTGGGATCAGGAGACTCAAATCGTTGATTTACGAACAGATCGGATCACCTAATTTGTCAGTCTTGACAAATTCCGAGTCTAGTTTCTTTTTGTTGTTGCTTTTTTTCAAGAACACACAGCATCTTTCAGCTGCTGTGTCTTAAAGAGAATATCCATTGACATGTGATGATATCTGATTCATTGTCTGCAGATATGAAATGAACACCACTGATTTACTATATATCATTCTCATATGTCATAGTCACATGAAAGAGGTCACAGGTGACCACTCATAAACCAGTTTACAGTAACAGTCTTGAGCATGTGCATATACACTGTAAAGGTTAATACAGACCTTCTCTTGAAATTGAATTGTTATCGAGGTACCGAGTTTGAAACTGGATAGATTTTGATGAAAACTCTGCTATAGATGCTGATTTATAAACTAGATGCATATCGTCGCTGGGGTGACAAGACTTCGTATCTGAAATTTTGGTGAAAATTAAGTTTTCAGATAATCAGTTAAGTGATGTCCTGTCCATATCCTAAAACAAAAACTTTTGCATGCATTTTAATCTTGCAAATCTTGGCTCTCACAAAATTTGTGAAATTAACATACACATGAACATTTCTGGTTTTACAGTATGTTTTTTTTTTTAAACCAAATCAACAAAAGGCATTCATGCAGCACTATTGGGCTCTATTCAACTGTTCTTCAAATGAAAAATGTAATCCATGTCTTCAAAAGTCTGTGGTACAGAGGTCATTACAGACCATTGCTACAATTTAGATGTGAACTGGCTTATGTAGAAGAGACAGTACATATAAACCTTGGGGACGTGTTAAAATGTGAAGTATATTCTCCTCCCTGTATCAGGCCGTGACCGAACTGGAGGACGAGAAGAGGAAACACGCCCAGGACACGGCCCAGGGCGACGACGTGACGTACATGCTGGAGAAGGAGCGCGAACGACTGATGCAGCAGGTAAGGATTGCAGAGACCGAACTTTCCGCTGTGGAGATGGTGCACTTTACAAAGCAGTGTTTGCAATGCACACCAAGTACTGTAAAAGTGGAAATTTTCGCGCATTTCGCGCAATCAGCGCAAAAATAAAAACATGCGAATATTTTTGCTTGCCATATGTTGCAGTAGTTGATGTCTGGATTCCGCGGAATTAAGAACACGCGAAACTCTTCTTACCCAGCCAACCGCGAAAAAATTAGTCGCGCGAAAATATCCACTTGTACAGTAGTCGTAGCCATCCTTTGAAAGCCATAGAAATTTCAGAAAATCCAGGCAGCAGGATGGCAGAGGGTTTCAAGGTAGCATGTTTTGAATGACGGATTTTCCAATGTTGACAAGCCCTTCATCATAATCATTGTGTAATTCTGTATGCGCCATATATTTAGCGAGTGTCATTTTGCATGAATTGGGACTTGCTGACAATTTTGTGAGTTGTTAAATTTGCGTTCCGATAGTACAGTAATGAACGGAGAAATGTATGCATTCATTTTGCATTCATGTTGTGATCAGAGTTAATATTTTTGTGTGTTGTTAAATTTGTGAATAGCACACAAAATTTGTGAAAATAAAACCTTGCAAAATATATGGCATAAAATATGCTGTACTAATTTTTTTTTTTTCCAACCATAGTATCACATGACCCTTTTATCAGAACTGGAATATATCTATGCTTAAGTGTGTTAGCATTGGCATTTTTTGCATTTGTGTATGTATATGTGTGTATATGTGGCTATACATATTATGTTTGTGTGTATGTGTGCAACACATGATCTGCAAAGACCAGATGTATTCCACACACTACCTTTATGAATTCATGGTGAGAATGTTTTTCTTCATGCCAAGAAACTTGGTTCATGTGAGACAGACGTCATCCCTCACGGAGTCTGTTGAAAAGCATTTAAGCATCTGATGTGTGAAAGAAAATCTTGAATTTCAATCTCCCTTTATAGACAGCAGGGATGCTCCTTGGTTTGCTGACAGATTGCAGTTGAATTAGAAAAGACAGTATGGCTGGTGATGGAGAAGGGGGCCCCTGGTTTTGAAAAAGACAACAAAAAGAAGAAGCTTTGAGAGAAATGCATGTTATGTCATGCCATGCAAAATTTTGCAGTGCATCGTAAGGTGCAATGCGATATTGCGTACACATTGAGTGTTGTGTCTGATGGTGTGGGCGAAAAATGAGAAGAGAAGGGGGGGTGGGGGGTGGGGGGGAGAAAGAACAGGCAAGCATAAGAAGGAGAGAATGAATTGACAGGCTCACTTTGAGAATGGAAATAATCCATCAAAGAAAGAGGGGATTATCAGGGTTTTCTGAGGGGTAATGGATTTGTTTGAAGTGGGTTTTCTTACATGGAAGTTTCACTCTCGGGGAAAGAAGAGAATAAAAAGATTTGTAGGATTGCTTCTTGCAACTTATCAGCTTTGAGGAAACAAAATAAGAAGCAGTGAAGCATTGTGAAGGTGTGAAGGATAAATGATTTCTCCATTCATTCGTTTGATTCCGTTGAAAACACAGGTTAGTCGTACTTACGAACAAGAAAGTCATGCAGTGCAGAAGAGAGGCAGATGCTGTTGTTCAGTCATCCGATGTTGCACCATGATGTGGGGCCCTCTCAGGAGCTGTTTCGTCACCAATGTTTGCATTCTCTCAAGAAAACATGTCCCAGTGATTCTGTCCAAGAAAACTCAAAGAACATCACATGACATTGCAACTGATTACAAATTGCCCTACATTGTTGCATTTAAATAAGCACTGAATTAATCAGTGTTTCAGTAGTAGCCGTGATAAGAAAAAAAAAAAAAAATTATGGACATACATATTCCAGCTGGACATGAACCTATGACCTCCTGATCACCAGACAGACATTTTATTCCCTGGACTACCGAGCTTCTGCTCGACAACCAATGCTGGTTCAAATCCTTATACGTGTTGCATGCAGTGGGTACTGCGTATTTATTCAAATTAATTGCAGTTAATTGCATTTAATTGCATCAGTTATGATGAAAGCAACTTGAAGCCAAAATTCAATTCATTTGAATCATACATATGACATTCCTGCACATTCTCAGCAGAGAAGGAAAACAAACTGTATTGTGCATATCATCATTCACTTTAAAATGGCTTGTGGGGTGTCATGGTAGATGATTGCCATTTAAGTGAGTCTATCCCTTTTTGTGGAAATTTGTGTGGTTTCACTCAGTATTTAACTGACCTTTAGCTTTGATTCTCACTATTTCTTCCACAAAACAGCTTTATCCTTGGACTTAATTCTTAGATATGATTTAGTCCCTTTAAGTAGGGGTATTCACCCACAATTAAGTAAGCAGATATGATGGGGGGGGGGGGGGAGACAAGGTAAACACTGGATGGGACAAATTCATTTATTGACTTGTGAGAGCGTTCAGGTTGAGGAGGATGTATGGAGTCCATAGGGCAGAATCCTGAGAGTGCTACTGTGTAGTACAATGAATGATGAATGCAGGCACTGAAATTTGCGTGGTTGCGTGGAGGGAGGTTCATGAGGTTGAGCCCCTTTGTGGATCTGAACTCTGGGTCCATAGGACTGGGAGGTCAGAGGTCGGCGGTGTATAAAGGATGAAATCATTGCTCTTGCTTGGGGCATCTTTTTTTTGCCTCGTTTCAAGGAACCCTCGCTACTGACTCACTGTTCTGTGGATGTGAGGAAAGTTGAGGTTGAAAAGTGCAGCTAACTTCGGCAGCCTCCGGCTTTGTTGTCGGAGGGCAGTGAATGGTTTGTGTCTGTGATTTCACCATTGGATGGTGGTCTAATAGGTTACGTTTGCGAGCAATAAAATTGTAGAATTGGGTACATTGTTCAACCGCAATGGCTGCGGACCCAATTGCATGAATGGGGTGAAAAGATTTTTCCTGCTTGAAAGATGGCAAATTCTTACCCATACATTGTGTTTTCCCAGTCCAGAATTAAGGTTCCCTGAGCCTTGTCAACAGCCCATGGGCAGCCTTCCAAGTGGAACAGGCATCTAATTTTTGTCAAATTTTGTGCATTCATCATGATCATTTTTTTTTTGAGTAGTATTTCTGTCAGTTTCTGGCAAGTGCCTGTATCATATTAACATGTTTTCTCAAAACTGTAATACTGCTTTAATACGTGTATACTTCGCAATAGACCTTGACATTACAGGTTGAGAACATGAGTCATACATGTTAGATTGTTCTTTTGTATTCATTGAAACCAGGGAATGAAAGTTCAACTTCTGAAATTGGAATGTACCATGGTCATTTAATCACCACTATTGTACCCTATATCAAACCACATTACACAGTAATTTGTCTTGATGTAAATCCTTTGAGAAGTCACTTACAGACACAACAGTTGAATTGAATGGTAGAAGTAGGAAAAGGTACACACTAGATTTGATTTGAATTCAATTCAATGAGATCAGAGTGGGTATAGACACGGGCAGACACTTCTGTGACACAGGCAGTGTTTGATTGTGTGAGAGATGCACGCTTTCACCCCAGATTGATGGAGGAGGTTCAAATCAAGTAGAATTCAAAACCTTCCCGAAGAAGGCCAGTGACTCTAGCCATTCAATCTGTGCTGCAAATATTCACGCAGGTCCACCAGCACATTACCATAAGCACGTAGGAAGGTGAGGGTTATTGGCATGAGGCGTGGGCGTCATAACAAGGAATCGGTGCTCTGGGACTAAAGGGGGGGGGGGGGGAGAGAACAGGGAGAAGAGGTTGGGAGGAGGTTGGGATGGGCTGCTATCAGTACCTGCCCACAGGCCATTATTTGTCGCCGTCCGGCTCTCCCTGTGACTGGGACCAATTCGGGCCTTGATTAAATCAGACAGAGAGAATCTCCCAGACACTCCTGCTCAAACATCCCATACAGTCAGCATATGGATTTTCTTCTACCTTTTTTTTTTTTTTTTTTTTTTTCTTAGCCCGTTTGTGCGTTCAGGCTCTTGGCGTGCTGATGGGCTGCCTCGTTGGAGAGGGCAGCTGAATGAGTCTTGGCAGAATTGGTTCACTTGTGCTGGAGAAATCATCTTGGAATTATTCTGCATCCTTCATGTTTGTAGGTGCCTTCACACTGGTGGTGAAATACCGTGGTATTTCACACGGTATACTGTATACGCCGAATATTTCGCGAGGTTTTTCTTTTTTCACAAATTTTGCGAGTCAGGTGCTGTTCACAAATTTAAACACACACGAAAATATTAACTCTGCTCCCAACATGAATGTAACGTGCATGCATCCATTTCTCCATTCAATACTGTGCTCCACAATTGTGAATTAAACCACTTGCGAAATTGTTGGAAGTCCTAATTCGCGAAAAATTAGACTCCAAAAATGTTTGGTGTATGCAAAATGCAACGCAATACACCATGAAATACAGTTTGTCCATGGGGAAATATTGTGGTATTTAGGGTGGTAATTCAAAAGTTTGCATGAAATATAGGAGATTTGAGTGTGAATAGTATGATGAAATAAATTTGATAATGCAGCGGTGTATATCGCATGAAACTTGACACATGTCCTGTCTTTTCCATGTAGGATTATCAAAGCTGAATGAATTAAAGGTTCTTGGAAAAATCTATAAAGAAAATAGATCACATCAAATTGTAGTTTTAAATTCTGCACTGCTACATAACTATTTGTGACAATGAAACTGCAAATTTGATCACAACTGCTTATATGAACCCTGATGAAACCTAGAATTTGCTATGTTCGCAGACATTTGCTGTTGAGTCATATATTCCCCTGAGAAAGGAAGAGAGTGAGAGCGGGAGAGAAAAAAAAAAATGGGCCCTTCAAGATTTTTCGTGTGAGTGTGAGCAGTGCTGGAAAGCATTTGAAGAGTAAGTTGAAGTAAATGGGATGAGACAATACAAAATTGCTTGTTGTATACAATGCTAGTGAAATCTAACACTCTGTTTTATGGGGATATCATAAAGCCATCTTGGTCTTATTGTCTTGCATATATGCCACTGTGGTTATTTGGATACAGAATGACCACAGATGTAGAAATGTCTTTCAGATGTATGGGACATTAAGTGACTCCTATTGCTTTAGGGAATGTGCAAGAACATGAGGTGATAAAATCTGGATCAGTTTCATGGAGAATATTGCCAACCAAAAATATAAACTTAATTACATATAGATATTCTCTTTCAAAAATGAGGAATTCATTGGCCATTAGTTTCATACTAAAGTAATAGAGGTAATCATATTTAGATGGCTGTCGGATGCCATTGCTAGATGTCTTTTTGATGTTCACATGCACAAACTGTAAGTCTCTGCAACCTTGTTAAATTTCATTTGAAAAAGAACATAAATAGAAAGTTGAAGCTCGCTGTAGTCTTTTTATCTTTAAATCCAAAATTAATTTTTGGCCATGATTATGTTCTCCTTTAAATTTTGCTATCAGCCCAGCCACTGTGGCTGAGGTGGCAGGGGCTGAGTGACTCATGCTAGGAGATTCAGGCTTGGACAGCCCATGCCAGCTGGCTGGCTGGCTGGCTCTCTGGCAGGCTGGCTGGCTGACAACAAGCTGGCTGCTGTACGGCAACAAATTATGATAATTACAGATTAGTTTCCTCCTATTTACATATAGGTGAGAAAAAAGAATGGGGGAGGGGGAGGAGGATGGCGGTGTTATAAATGTGAAAGAGAGAGAGGAAGATGAATGGTTAGCAAAGGAAGGGATGGGGTTGGATGAGGGTGGCTGCAGCATTTGTATTCAAGAATTAATGAGATGCATTGCAAACAGGCAAGGTTGGAAGATTGAATCGTTTGCCACCCCTCCCCCCCCCCCCCCCCCAAGGAAAAGAGAAAATGTATGTGATGTTGATATGCTTGATGCCCAAGTTATGCTGTGTGTATACATAGTAAAGTTTGGAACAGCTTTTAAATTTTTGATCCACTGGATAGGTGTTTTTTTTTTATTATAAACATTGATGAAATTTATTAAACGAAATCAAGATTAAAAAAAAAAATAATTAGAATAGAGCTATTAAAACAAGGAAGACAAAACAAAAAGAAAAGTAGCCAAACAGCTTCCAGAAGCTGAGCTCACTGGAGAGGTGTGAGGTGATAACATCACAACCCTAGTACTAATATCTGATCCATCCTAAGTGACTGTGACCAGTTAAGTGTCACTGTCCCCAATATCACTGTTTTATGGGAGCAGGTGAAGTGACAAGATTTTATGTTTTTATGATTTTGATGAAACTTGCACTGCTCTACTACTGTGAATTTTGTCTCTTGATCAAAGCAAACTTGAACTTGTGTTCCTCTAAACTGGATCTTTGAGCCACATTAGCATTTGCTATACTGTTTTGGTGAAAGATAGAAATGTCATATTTTCAGTTATGTTACTTCAAGGCAATATCATCCTCATGCATTGATACAAGCATGTAGTGCAACAGTACAGCCTTTGATGTGATTTTTCAGTCCTTGATTAGTGCCGTATAACTCACAGTTTGTTCCTGTTTTGTATATTACAGGTTGATTTTGAGAAGGCCCAACAGCGCAAGTTGGAGAGGGAGTGCAAGCGTGCCCAGGGACGGATGATTCAGGAGCGCAAGAAGCATGCAGAGATCTTCAAGCTGATTTTGGACAAGCAAATCCAGTTTGCCCAGCAGCTGACTGAAGCTCAGCAGCAGGCTGTGGAGTGGGAGACCCAGGCCCAGGCGATGCGGGCTGAGACCCTTAACGCCTCGAAGCTGGCTGCAGAGGAGCGGAACAAGAGCGTCAAGATGGAGGCTGAGATGGAGAAAAAGTTGTCGGAGTTTGACATCGAGCGGGAGCAGTTGTTGGGACGGTTGCACAGAGAGGAAATGAGGACTAGAGAGCTCAAGGAAGAGCTAGAAGTACTGAAAAAGGCAACGCAAAAGTCCCCAGACTTGGTGAATGGACAGATTGCGGCTGGGAGCGAGCTTAATAGCAATGCCAAAGGCAGTTCAACAAAAGGAGTGTCTAGTAACCTTGACAGTAAAGTAGCGAGAAGTAAAGATCCGCCCGGATCTGCACGTAAACCAGCTGTGTCCAAGCCAAGAGCATCAGCAAAGATTTATGGTGCCAAAGGATATAAATCTCCCCAGCGATCAGACAGGTCTGAAGGCTCGTCATCATCATCCTCAGAGGACCTCAATGCAGCAGTACCTGCCAGCAGGATCAGGTCTGTAAGTCCTGCTGTTCCAAACCCCAAGACCAGTGTGCCTGATGGCAAGAAACCCACTGTGACCTCAAAACCCAAGCCGAGCACCGCAAGTTTTACGAAGGGTGCTGGCAAGGAACACCGGCCTCTCAGTCCTGCCTCCAGCCTGGATAAACTTTCAGGGAAAGGAGCTTCCAGCTCGCCATCTTCCTCTCTAGCTTCCCAGAAGGGGACCAAGATTCCCAGCAGTAGCGCCATGTTTGCCAACTCCTCGCAGCTTAGGAAGAGTTCGCCAACAGTAGCTGTTGTTGCACCACAGCCCAGCAAATCCTCAAGTGTGCTCCCAGACACTGCAAAGCAGCAGCAGCAGGCTGCCAAGAAAGCTGTAGACATCACAGACTCACCAAAACCTGATAAAGCAGAGCCAGCTGCTAGAGGCAATCAGGTGTCCAGACCCACTGCCTTAACATCTGGAGAAGGTGCATCAAAGTTCAGGGAAGCAGTAGGAAAGGCTGCCCAATTACGTAATGTTCTGACCTCACCCAAGGAGCATGAACCAAGGGACAAGTCACCATCGCGAGGTTTTGGTGGTGTCAATGTTCGGGCAGCAGCGGCACAACTTACTAGCCCCGTTGGAAAGAAACTCTTCAACCCTCCAGGGAACACCCCAAACAAACTGAATTCTTCCATGCACTCAGAGCCCAGTGGTACCAGCCAAACCAAAGAGGCATCCACTGGTGGTGGTAACACCACCACAGCCACTGACAAAGCCAAGCCCGCAGTGACCTCCCCTTCGTCCATGGCGCCGGGCAAGCGCAATGTGTCACCAAGAGGTACTCCCCCTCCTATTCCACCTAATAAACCCACTCTTATACCTCACAAATCACAATCTTCTTCTATTTCATCTACTCCTTCTTCTTCTTCTTCTACTACCACCTCATCTTCGTGCTCAGTTGCCTCTCCAACCAATGCTTTGCCCCATTCAACAGCAACACCATCACCATCGTCATCAAGTGGCTCCAAGGTGGAGCCCTCTGGTCCCAAGAGTTTCCCCACTTCCAGCCCCTTGCCCACTTCCAGGAAATCTGACTCGCTGGTCGAGGCCCGCAAGCAGCTTTTCGCCAATAAGCTTGGCAGTGGTGTGGGTATCAGCGCCACTAACCTTCGTCCGCCCTTTGAAAGCAACAACCCCATGCTCATGGTCAATAACTCCAACTCCAATAGCCTGGAGTCCCTTACAGAAAAGGCCTCGTCGCCCCTAGCAGCTGGAGGGGCCATGCAGGGCAAGGCTGCCGCCCAGGTGGGTCATGTGACTAGCAAAGTGAGCATGCCCAGACCGGTCCCATTGGTAGTCAGTGCACTGCCGTGACTTGTTTTTCTCATGCAGGTAACGCTAACCCCCCTGCCCTCTTCCCTTCAGATGCTTCTTGCCTTTGCTCTTTGTTTTTCTCCCTTGGTTGATGTTGGTAACATCTTTTGCGCTTTTCTGTTTTTGTTGTTGTTATGGTTTGTGTTGTTGTTTTTTTTTTCAACAAATATCCTTTGAAGAACCCAAACTAATCCAAAACTAAAAAAGCACTCCATTGGCGCTGGCTTGCATTGCACCTTGATGATTTCCATTTCATGAGTACAGATGTTAGCTGTAGCTATTTAGGTCTACTAACATGACACAAGTGCGACTGATCGAGATACAAGCTCTCTCCAGTGGAGTGATTGAAAAACTACATCAAGACACATTGTGTCCTCGAGGATGGTGCCATTGGTAGGTAAGTGCATCACGAGTCCATCGCGACATGCTGTTTCCTTTGCCTTGGTGAGAGAAACTTCTCATCTGTTGCCTTTGCTGTTCTTCAGGACCTGTTTCCCCGACCTTTAGACAAGTAACCAGAAGCTAGGTCATTGGTAATGCTGACCGCAAGAGTTTTGATAGGTTCTCCTGCACTGGACTTGCCCTATGGCTTGTAGCAAGTTGTGATTTTAGGTACAGAAGATTACTGGCCCAAAGTCTGAAGCATGTGGTGATAAAAGATATAAAACCAAAACAGAATCTCAGCAAGTAAGTCAGGGAACCCCGTCCTCCCCCCCCCCCCCCGCCAAAAAAAAAAAAGATAAAATCCTATGTTATTTTTTATCATCTGATAAAAACAACAAATAAACAAAATATTGAAGACATGATACATTTCTTTAGTCAGGTGATCAGAGCTGTTTTTGTAGACATAGCAAAGAATTTCTACATATCTTCATGTTATATGTTTACCCTTGAACTTCTTCTTAAGGCCAGTTTATATGTGTAGATCTAGATAGGGTTCATTCACCAAAAGAAACATACATCAGAACATTGTTGTAGAGCCCTGCAGGAATTTGGATGCTAGTAAGATTGTGTTCCTTATTGATAGAATGTCATGGCCATACAAAGACAATAAAATGCCAAAGACAGCTGGTTAAACATTGTGGAAATCCTGCTTACTCCAGAGCAAGAGAACCAAATAAAGATGGCCATCAGAAAACAATGCAATTAGGTCTAACATTCCATCATCGCAATGTTCCCCTTTGGTACAGGTGCTATACATCGCAGTATCCTTTTTTTGATGATTTATATACTATTTTTCCTTCAATATACTTGTATTGGTATTTTATTGGTAACACATCTGTAGTAACAGTATTTCAGTGGCGGGCAGTGTTGCCTTTGCTGTGTTCGAAATCCCTCCTTTCCTGTCTAGGGCAGCGGAGAAATTAGTTAAGGTCAGTGGTTGGCCAACTGTTCTTGACCGCTGAATTTTTCGCATAGTGATGCTGGCACAGACTGCAATATGGAGAGATTTTTTTTTTTTTTTTTTCAGAGATACCTTTAGGTGCGAAACCATGTTCATCTTGAGAAAATACAAAGTTTTGAATTCTTCAATGTGAAGGAAAGTGCTTAGGCAGAAAACGTGAGAGATGCACCAAACAAGCAAACAACCTGAATTTAGCTCCCTGCAATGAATATCATGGCACGAAAACCATCGCCTACAGTTTTGTACAGTGTATAACTTGATGCCTGTAGTTTTCCTTGTTGAAAATTATAAAATATCACAACAGCAGACATACATGCATCACAAGCACTGTAATGAAACACTTTTCTGTACCTTTGGTATTATGGTGGCTAAATCTCCTGGGATGAAAACCTGGAGAATACACACATGTTACTTTGCTGATTTTCTTACTTGTGTTTACAAATGTAACATCCAACCACAGGAGCTTGTTTAGAAGAGCACACAAATCCTCACGGTCCAAATACTGATGAACATTATGATTTTGCTTGATGGTGTTTTTGAGCAGTGTGAGATGAAGCAGTTTACACTTATTTTAAGAAAAGAAATCACATCAGAATTTCCATCACATGATCACATTTATTTAGTTTTTCTTTATTTCCACCCAACAAAACATGATAAATAATACAAAGTACACATTTGACAAATTATGTTGTTTTAACAATACATATGAAGTTCAAGTCAAAGTATAATAATATAAATTTTATGTAAAAATGTATGTATAATGAGTGAAAGAATGCATACTTTGCAAGGATGTCATCTATAGCCATTGAAAAGTCACAAGAGGTGCAACATTTTTAAACAAAACAGTAGTCCAGGACCCATTGAAGTTTGCCCTCTCTCTCTAAAAAAAGAGAGAAAAAAAAAAGAAAAATGAAAACAAGAAAGAATACTGTAAAAGTGGAAATTTTCGCTCATTTTGCACAACCAGATACTAGCGCGAAAATAAAAGCACGCGAATATTTTTGCCTGTCATACGTTCCTGTGTGTTATGTCTTGATTCCGCGGAATTAAAAACACACGAAACTCTTCTGACCCGGACAAGCGCGAAAAATTAGTCGCGCGAAAATATCCACTTTTACAGTACACAACAATTTACAAACCCAACAACTACATTTCGCAGCAGCAGAGTGGTAGATTGCCAATATATGAAACCCTTTGAAAATACATGACCTGGAGATGAAAGCTTTCTTATCCCTTTGATTTTTTTTCTTTTTAATTCTTGTTATTTTGCCACTCAAATTGTTAGAGAGGATGACATGAAGATATTTTGATGCCTTCTGAAGTTTCTTGACTCTCCTCACCTCCTTATCACTCGACGCACAAATCATTCCCTGATCTCATCTTATCGACGTTGCTCCCTCGTAAAATTCCTTCTGAAATATCTCGGCTCAAAACGGCCATTTTTTCAGCACGCTGTCATCGCCACATCTGAAGTTCGTGCCCACTGACTGTCAAAAGCAATGAAGATGTAAATGTAAAGCCAAGCATGATATGATGAGCATAAAAAGGAAAATGTGTTGGCAGCAAAGCCAGAAAAAGAAGCGGGGGAAAAAATCTGAGACCAGTCAAAGATCAAAAGTCACATAACTTTCTCCTGGCATTTTTCACAGGCAGTTTTGCAAAATAACAGGACACATACTTGTAGATTTCTCAAAATGTAGCAAAGTTTTGTGTCTGTTTTACAAATATTATTTCCCCCCCTTCCCCCCCCCCCCCCCCCCCTGTGGACTCCTGCCTGTACTAGCCAAAAGAAGCATTCCAACACTGATTGAAACTTTGCTGTTTGTCCTACAAGGCAAGAGTTGAGTAAGTTAGCTAACTGGGGTCAAAGTTACTTTGATTTCATCATAGATGTCAAGAAATCATTACCTCTCGCTTTGTTTATTACAGTCACATCCTCTCAGTGCATTTACTAGTGATATGACCAATTGGAACTGCTCACTACATTGTATTGATAAAGATTCTCAGAGGAAATATCAACATTTAAATCCAAGTGATTTATAGAATTTGATTTCTGATTGATCAAGGATATACATTTGAAATCACAGGCAGATAACATTGACAGTTGCGCACAAGATGAACTACAACTTAAAAGAAATAATGATATGACAACCTACAAGAGAAATTACTCACCACCTATGAGATTGAGACGAAATTTCAGTTTTATCTAAATCCCAAGCGAAGGATAAAAGAAACAACAAATAAATGATCTGAATTGATTAAGGATATTTATTTAGAAATACACTAGGTCAAACTGCATTGACAATAATGAATACTTATTCTCATTTTGTCATTCTAGGTTTTCAACTGTCAATTCAACCACTTGCGATTTTGTCTTGCAATACAAGTCTTGATTCGCAAAGTGCATGTTGTCCTCACAAAGTAAACGGGCCATAGTCCTACAGTATTTTCCAGATTCTTCTGAGTAGATACACGCTGTGGATATCACAGGTGACACATACTCTCCTTAGAACTGTCAGCCATATTTTCTCGACGTACCACATTTCTCTGCATGATCACATAAACATATACCACATTTTTCTGCATAATCACAAAAACATACGGCTGATCCAGGGTTCAGTTTAATGTGTGCATGGAACACCAGCGCTGTCTGCAGATGCCTTGAACTATCGTGCTCATACTCTACAGATTACCCCCCATACACACACAGCAGCCTGATACCTAGTACCGCACCCTGTCTTCTATTTCCCTGTCATGTTTGGCAGATTCAACAATTTGAAGAACCTTAATGCATGTGGTAGAAAACTCAACCAGTCTAATTGACTTGAAATAAAAATCTGTCTAGGGGGGAAAAAAAGCAACAAAAAGTCGGGTACCAGTAGCATCCTGCCTTGTACACAAAGTTCACAGATAAAACAGTACAAAACAATGCAACACGTCAAGCAACTCTACATTACTGGATTAAACCTCGCATCTCCACCTCAAAATCTCTCTGATGTCCTGCTGCACCTGAACTTAATGCAAAGTAGATACATTATTGCTGTACTTTGTTTTAGTTTATTTCATTTTAAGTTTCTCTCTGTAATTTCTTATGATTTCTTTTTTTTTGTTGCAACTACAGCAATGTTTATTTCATGTGCGCAAAATGGAAGAAAAAAAAAAAACACTTCTGCTTGTTTCTGTTGAAAATATGCAATGAAGAACTTCTTCATCGATTTCTATTCTTATGAGTTTGAAATAATGTTTGCACCCTCTGATCCATATTGTGAATTCTTGCTTGAAATGACTGCATGCAGTATTTTTGTCTGCAGCCTGAGCAGAGAATTTTAGTCACTCATCATTTGTCATTGTTGTTGAATGTTTATTGCATGAGCAGAATGTTGCATATGATTTCTTTTGGTATGAAGCATGAGGTCACTTTTAGTCATCAAGCACATTGGTCATCGTTCTGAGTTTGAAAAGCAAACAATCTCGAAGTACGGATGCTCCTTTGCCTAGATTTGGAATGATATGAAATATTCAGAATTACCCTTTAAGAATTAAAAAAAAAAAAAAAAAACACCCAGAATCATTTATTTCAAGACCTGTCTGGTGTTGTTGGATAACAGGAACAAACATGGAAATAAATTACTTGAAATTACCCAAAGCATATTCAGATGATTTGCTTTTCTTGTGAAAACATCATTCTAGTTTGGAATTGGAGCATTCGTATTTCAGACACCTGCTGCCTGCTGTTCATTGGCTGTATATTATCCAATGGGTCGGTCTATGTGCGAGAATTTGGTGTTGTATTGTTGGATTATTTTGAGTATCTCTGTCTCTCTTTTGTAAGCTCTGTCTTGTCAGTGTTAAGATTAAGATGATACGATGCCACACAATGTCAGTAAATGTCAGAGTACTTTTGTCTTTTCCACTTTTACTGTATTTCTAGTGTTTCAGCTTTTGTTTTATTAGTTATTGTCGAATGTGAGCTTTGTGTATTTGCATATACACTGCAATACATTCAGCTGCTTTTTTTTATTCACTAGTAGGCATAATGTCATAGATAGGCATGCAGCTGATTAGATTTGGCCAAGATTTTGCACATTGTGCAAAATCAGTTATTATTTTCTTACCTAGGCATGTGCAATTTATTTAGAGCTCTGCACAAGAAATCAATCAAATTCATTTCATGAACTGAGTGATGGGTTTTACTAAAGTTTGACAGACACACAGGCCTTAGAATAAGCAATGTCCACTTTCAGTTTGTTTAACCAATTATGGCAGGGAAGCTATATGCTTCCAAATCATTAGTCGCATTCACACTGACAAAATAGCGCGATAACGATAGCGATCTACATATCAAGATATTTTGTGCCAGTACAGACAGACAGAATTATCCCGCTAATTGCCGATCACGATAATTTGTCGACCAAACTGTGCAAGCCTGAAATCTACTGAAACTTACTTTGTCGACCAAACTGTGCAAGCCTGAAATCTACTGAAACTTACTTTGTCGACCAAACTGTGCAAGCCTGAAATCTACTGAAACTTACTCATTACCCTTGCCTTTGTATTTGTGCTCTGTTCAATCATGCATGTTTTGAATGACGAGACAGAAGATCTCAAGATCTTTGCTCCGGCATTCACACACTTGCTGCGGTGCGAATTTTTGTGATAATTCTGAAATCATCCAAAGATTTCTTTGGGATATGGATCGCCATGCTTATCGTGCTATTTATTGGGATTTTTGTGTCGTCACAGGTAGAAATCTTGAGGTTTGAATTGCGATGCAAATCTCAAACCCACTATTGATATTGATGTACAATACCATAAATCACTTCCAGTGATGATCGGATAGACAAGAAAGTTTTGGTTCCACTTACCCCCACCCCATATTTAAGGCCCAAAATTCAAGCATGCTGGATAGTGATGGGACATTCTTAAATTCATAGTTTATATTGAACAAATGAAAGCACATACCAGCCACTCATTGTGTCAGACTCGTGTTATGATCAAGGGAAGAATTAGATGAGAGTATCATTGATTGCACCCAATCACCCAAGGTGATTGGGTGCACTATCAAGGTAACAGTCATCAAGCAGTTCATTCAACCTGCTTTATGTAATGGCCTAATCCCCGAGGCGGCTTGACCTCTTTCACCTCTTTTGTGTTTCTAGTGCTCACGTTAATCTGCCTGTAATCTTGACGCATCACTCTGTCCGATAGCATCTATCGTCCAGTTCCTTTATACTTCAATTCCCCCCCCCCCCCCTCCCAACACCTTGTCTGAGGCTTTGACATGCAGTGTATGAATGGCACAGAGTACCTTGGAGCTCTGCTGCAGGTATAGGTATAAGTTTGTGCATTGCATACTAGCAAATGTGCTGGTTGAAGAGTGCTTACCCACCCCAGGTCATAGAACAGCTCTTTGTTTTATTTTATTTCACTGAAGAAGACATGCAAACTGTGTGTTGTTTTTTTTTAAATCAAAAACAAGATTCTTTTGAAGAGCAAGAACTTCAGCATTGCGATATGTGGTACTGAAGCCTCCGATGAAAGGGAAGAGGTTCTGTTTGGAAATGTATTAACCTATGTTAATCATCTTTCCTCAGTCCTAGAATACCTTACCCCCACCCCCTCAGTTTTCTTCTGCTGCTTAACATATCTATTAAATCATCCTGTGATGTGTTCCCTGGTAACATTATCTGTAGTGATATGAACAGTTTGTTTTGCTATGTCCTGTGCTGTAAGATTTGGGGATTAGATACCCCATGCTTTAGTTCCGTCCCTTCTTCATCATCTCTGGATTGTAAAGATGAAATGTTTTCAAGTGGGAGAAGGGTTTCCAATGAGTTGTGCGGTCATCTGTTGCCAGATGAAGTTGTGGGAATAAGTTCATATAAATGCACAGTGTCTGTCTCCCCCTCCCCTCCTACTGTTCTATATTGACTATAGCCAACATTTCCCCAACATAGAATAGTTGGTTACTTTTTGTTACCATTAATAATGGTAAGATTTGGGAGTGGATGAGTAAAATGCACCTTGTTCTGCCCTTTTCTTTTCCCTCGTCTGTTGATGATTGATATAGCAAATGTTTGAAACTCTACTTGGAAGAGTGTTTCCTCCAGTAGATAAGCAAAAGATAAAGATTTGAGAATGAGAACACATGTATATACACCGTGTGCACAGTGCTATGCATCCCCTTCTTTTTTTATAGGATGAACACAGCAAGTATATCTTCAAGTGTTATTTCTTAGTCCTTCACACTTGTTACTCCTATTTTGACCCCAGTTAATTTTGTAATCCTTAAATGTGCCATAGCATGTCATACATTGGAACTGAATTCTTTTTTTTTTTTAATGTCATTTATTAAGGAAATACACTCACACACACGCACACATATATTGCCGCAATATGCCTCGATTTCTTAAAAATCTAGGGCTGGTTTGGTCGATCATTTTGATTAACTTGGGTGTCTAGTATGGTGAAATTAGGTATCAATGCATTATATATGATAGAAATAAAGTGAATATTAGCTGTCTGCCTAGATTTTTTTTTTTTTTTTTAAATCCCCTCCAGAGATAAAAAGTACTCCACGGGAATATGCAACTTGACATTGAAAGACAGCAAATGTGAAGACCAACAATAATGATAACCCCTAACAAAAACAATTTATAGAATGATAAGTCATTCATCTTTCCTGCTGTTTCATTTATATCCTTCAGTAATAAAACACATAGGTTTCCCTATGGCAGTTCCAAGAAGGCAATGACACAACCAATCACAGAAAGTGGAAAAAACAACAACAAAAAAAAAAAAAAACCCAACAAATCCAGTCATATAGCTTTATATGGCACAAACAGCACAATACAATTCAATTAACGTTAACCCCTGGGATTTGGTCCAATGGTAACATTATTGACGTCTGTGAGGCTATGGAGTAGTCAGAGGATTGCCGGTGACAAATAACAAGTTGGCTTGATTGATTTTTAGCTCGTTTGGCCATCTGCTGAAATTTCAGTGATTATGTGTAATTCGTGCTGCTCGTATCCAGATGTGAGGGGAAATTGTTTTTAATAGATGTTGAATTAGAAATACCATGACCATAAGCAGATACCAGGTGTATTTTTTATCTTGGTATCATTAACATGAAGGCTGGCATTTTGTTTTAATCCCTTTTTTTTTTGTCATTCTTAGGCTGTCATCTGCTGGAAATATCGTAGTATTATGCTTGGCCCAGTGTATTGTAGAATGACAATTAGTTGTCATTGTGGTTCAATGTCCAGCAAGCCATTGAGTTTCACATTGATCTTGCAGTTGACTTCAACTTCTGACATAGGTGGCCTTGATGTGAACCTACTGCAGTACTTTGAATGCAGGGGATGAGGTGTGTCATGTGCAAAATGGTGATGTCAATGAACAGCTGATCATTGCGATGATTTTCCTAAAGTTAAATCCAACCATTGCAAGATTGTGCCCATCAGCAAATATGTACGTTGAAGCATACGCTAATTGGTAATGGACAATTCCAGTTGAGATTGTATGGAGGTATTTGTTAGCTTTCATAGAGATAAGGAATAAAGCTGTACACGATTTGTAGCAAGGATTCTCAAATATATCCAAGCTGGGGCAGCCTTCCTACTTCATGGTATCCCCATGCTAGTGGGTATGAATCCGATTGGTATTTTGGGATATGATTGTTCATAATGTAAAAAAGAATTATTCATGGGGTTTGCTCTGTTTGTTTATTAGGCAGCCACTTATTTACTTTTAATGTGTTTTTTTTTTAATTTGATATGGGGGGAATGTTGAGAGATTTTGCAGGAGAGGGGCATTTTTTTTTTCTATTAACATCAGCATTATTCATTTTAAGGTATGCCAACAGGAGCTGAAACACAGCAAGTAAATGATTTCTTTTCACTTTGCCAAGTCGTAGTTGAACAAGACACTTTCCTCACCTCTGCCAACTGGAGAGAGGTCGTTGATAATCCTCCTGTCTCCCTGGCATAATGTAACAGGTGTTCTCCAGATGAAGGGGGGGGGGGGGGAATGAAGGACCTCAAACAATAACTGCTGGTATTCCAAAAGCCATTCACATTGACATTTCAAGGATACATTGGGCAATGAAACAGAGGCTGAGAGAGCTGGCTGACTCTGATCATGAACGAGCAATTTTCAGATGAGTTTATTTTCTTTTCTATTAGTTGCTGAGTCCCCCTGTTAAAGGTGCAGTAACTTTGTTGACTTTTTTTTCTCTCCAGTTACAAAGTCCTGCTGTGAAAGGTACAGCAATTTTTCTCTCCTATTAGTACCCCTCTATAAAGGCGCTAGTGAAGGTCGGGAAATTATTTTTGAGCGACCCAGCAGATATGAATATATGGACCTACAATGTGTATGTAATGATGAAACCCATTAAGAAGACTGATGTTTTGTAAATTGTAGGTATAGGTTCTAGTGAGACTTGAGGAGATTGGAGTGTTCATAAAAAGGTTCATTTCCAATGCTATTCCATGTACGTGTAGTGGCTGTGAGAACTTTTTCAGTTGGGTCATCATAACTTCATGGTTTTCACCTTTGCTTAACCATGTTGCAAGTTGTCATCTCTTGCCACAGTAAACCACCTTTCAGTGGGACCCGCCCCCACGATGTATATTCTGGGAAGTGATGGCTACCAGCTTTTTACAGGTTCAAGTGTTCAAGGTAACATCAATGTGACAAGGCCAGGTGAGGTGTGCCATGGAGCCTAAGGTGGGGCTTTTGGGAGGGGTAGAGGGGCGGCTGGAGGCCCTGATCAAAGCCAACATATGGGGCTTAGCTTGTTTGGTTATTTATGCCATAAATCTGTGTACACCTAGCAGGGAACCATATTCATGGCAATGAAGATGGATTTGTGGAAGGATAAAATGTCACTTTTTTTTGGTGGGGGGGGGGGGATGGGGGACACGCCTAGCCTATGCTATTCTACCTTTCATTGGTTAAAGTTATCAGGTATTTAAAGGTAGGGAATCCCATTTGCATGCCTCAAATGAAGAGTTGTGTAAATACAGTGGTATGTTGAAGAGAGTATCATTTTAGAAACTCCCATAAGTATTGAAAGTGGAAGGTAACATTTAGTACATTTTTATTGACCGTTAGATTTTGAATTGAATTTTTTTCGGGGCTCACCGTAAATTCCAGTACATTACTAGGCTACCTTTGCAGACCCATGTGTGTCCATCATGTATATTTTGTGAAGAAAGTTCATCAAAACTTACAAACATTTATATATACATTCTTGCCACACACTCTATATGTTATTACATCAGCTCTTTTACTTTTAGATTTGTGTTTATAGATAAAAAAAAACAGAAGACTGCAACAGAAGACTGTGTGTGGCTGACACACAGAACTACTGAGTAGTTGAGTTTTGTGCATTATTCAAATTGTAGATAACTGTTGACTTCCAAATTTCTCAGCAGTGGCCTAAACAAGTCCCCTGAGGTTCATATTTAATGTTTTGCTGCATTTTGGGAGGTCTGTAAAAGGTCTTCCCTACCTTTAAGCTTTCAATGAAATATGTATTGATGCTTATTTTGTCACCAGTTTTCAGTATTTTGTGTCTTTTATTATGTTTGTTTTTCACTCAGAAAAGAGACTTATTGCACACATCTTAAGTCATCAACAATTTTGAAAATTTCTGGGGTTTCAAATCATCTACTTGTCAGAGTTACTATTGATAGATGGATGTTGTGAGGAGTTGTTAAGCTCTTGCATTTAAGGTAGATTGGATAAGCTGTTCTTTCAAATGTGAAATGTCATGGAGTGTATATGAGATGCTAGGAGACTGTTGTGATTGTAGCTTACTCTGAAGATCTATAAGAGCACTGATTTGATCAACATCTTGCCTGTACCGAAGTTGACTGTTTATTTACGGTATTTGAATGGCCTGTTTTGGTGTTTACATGACACAGTGAGGACCCTACCAGTGAACTTTATAAATTCAAATTCATGAAATTCTTCCGTCGAGATGTTTTCATTGCAACTGATTGACAAATTGCCCTACATCGACGTAAATAAGCACTGAATTGATCAGTGTTTTAGTAGTAGCCATGATAAAAAAATCATGGGCGTACATACTCGAGCAGGATTCGAACCTACGACCTCCTGATCACCGGACAGGCGTCATCTCCACTAGACCACCGAGCTTTCGCCAGACAGCAAGTGTTGGTTCTAATCCTTATAGCATGCAGCGGGTACTGCTTTGTTATTCAAATTCATGAAATTCTTCCGTCGAGATGTTTTCATTGCAACTGATTGACAAATTGCCCTACATCGACGTAAATAAGCACTGAATTGATCAGTGTTTTAGTAGTAGCCATGATAAAAAAATCATGGGCGTACATACTCGAGCAGGATTCGAACCTACGACCTCCTGATCACCGGACAGGCGTCATCTCCACTAGACCACCGAGCTTTCGCCCGACAGCAAGTGTTGGTTCTAATCCTTATAGCATGCAGCGGGTACTGCTTTGTTATTCAAATTCATGAACGTCGATGTAGGGCAATTTGTCAATCAGTTGCAATGAAAACATCTCGACGGAAGAATTTCATGAATTTGAATAACAAAGCAGTACCCGCTGCATGCTATAAGGATTAGAACCAACACTTGCTGTCGGGCGAAAGCTCGGTGGTCTAGTGGAGATGACGCCTGTCCGGTGATCAGGAGGTCGTAGGTTCGAATCCTGCTCGAGTATGTACGCCCATGATTTTTTTATCATGGCTACTACTAAAACACTGATCAATTCAGTGCTTATTTACGTCGATGTAGGGCAATTTGTCAATCAGTTGCAATGAACTTTATAAATATTTATCATTTAGATGGAGACATAATGTATTTCCTCTAGGTCACCCAAACTAGGAACACCAAGTCGCCCAGAAATAAAGTCTTACACTATGTTCAGGAGGAATTTGAATTTAGCAGGATAATGAATTTCAGTCACATTACTTATAGAGATGTTATTTTGTTAATATACTGCATTTTAGTGAAATACCTTTGCATTTTGTTTTGAAGGTTCTGGGACTCGTATCATGAAGCACGTAACCTAAATGGATCGCTGAGATGGTTCTATGAACAACAAGCTTTGATGATTTGAGCTATTGCTGTCGTAACTGCAGTTATTGTCACTTTCAGTAATTGTAACTTGAAAACTAGTTTTGCTATTTCTCAGTTGAATAGAGCCTTGGAGTTTGTTTATTTTATTTTTTTCATAGCATCACGCATCAATAGTTAGCACCCGAGGGTTTGAGTTCTGCTTATTTTCTGCTGTTTTTTTATTTTATTATTTCTTGTTCAAGCAGGAAATCGAGTGCAGTTGTCAGAATTTCTGCTGCATTCACCAAAGCATGTTTTGCATTGCAGTAGGGAACACCATGTTCGCTGGCGGAAACTTCAAAGCAGAGCCGCACCATATGGTACCATTCACTTGACATCATTGCTCCTATGTGTTTTGTGACTTCTGGGAAGAGACAGGTTGGTGTCCCCAAGGGGGGAAGGGACCAAAGTCCTCCAATGTTTGTGCCCTCAGCTGTCTGAAAGGATACTTTCCATACTGCCTTCTTTTGTAGAACACTTTGACTATGTTTTAGAAAAGGGGTGAAGAGACAGGGAGAGGTTACATATATTGTATGAAGGTAGGTAGGTAGGTAGATAGATAGATAGATAGATAGATAGATAGATAGATAGATAGATAGGAAGATAGAAAGAGAGAGGAGAGAGTGGGTAGAGGGACAAACATGACTATTTTCCAATGTTCCTCTAACTCAATGACTGCTGAGACGTGGTACAGAAATTGGTCAGTGTTTTGACATGAATTTGTTCTCACACGCTACTGTTAACTCCCTGGCCTCAATGTGCAAGCACCCTGTTAAAGGGGATGGCTAGTAACTGATCAGTGGGAATCAGTGGGAATGCTGGGCGATGTTTGTTCCAATCCTTGTGGGATTCATTTAAGACTACATTATGTATCTATTGTTGTGTGAAAATTATTTGCTTCAGAATGGTCTCATATTCAAGTAATGTGCAGTTAATCGTTAACGATCGCCCCGTGACTGTACAGGCGTGCTAACCTGGAAACATTAAACTGCACATTACTTGAGTATGAGACCATTCAGAAGCAAATAATTTTCACACAACAATAGATATATAATGTACTCTTAAATGAATCCCACGAGGATTGGAACAATCATCCCCCAGCATTCCCACTGATTCCCACTGATCAGTTACTAGCCATCCCCTTTAAAGCTGTGTAGGAGTAGAGTGGTAACATAACACCTAATATTTCCCAGCACCTCCAAAAGATGAGGTTTAATAGCATTTTGACCTAGGCAATCATAAGTGCACGCAACACTGGACATGTCATTTCTTCTTCGCAGTTCCCCTGCTTCTGTTTCAAAATAGATATATATCACATAGAGATGATTGTATCTTTGATGATTTTATCTAATTAAACATATCTGCAATCAACAAATACATTGATATATTGATCTTTTTGCAGAACATATGAAAATTATTCATATGAAGTGCAGAATGGTTATTGCTTTAGAAGAAGGAACACTTTAACATGTGGACATATCTTTTGACAAAAAAAAAAATCCTGTTTATCACAAAAAGATGATTGCACCTTTAAGATACAGCTCTTAGGAAAAATATTACTTCTATATGCAGAATACCATGAGTATGTTAATAGAAATGCAATTGAAATTCAGCATGTGTATTGCTCTAGATGAATCAATACATGACACCTCCCTTGATTTTAGTATTTATATAAGCCACTTGAAAATCTATCATGTGATGTCATTTTCTCTTTAAGAATTACGACAAAGAAGTATATTGGACATGTAGCAGGTGTGCATTTTGAAGCTCAGAACAGATGGTTCTTTTGATATGTCACTGATTATGTGTAATGATAGATTTTCCAACTCTCCCTTTGCCATATGCTGAAGGAAATAAAATCATTTAAAATCAATTTTGCAGAATGTTGCAAATGATCATTTAAAATCAATTTTGTAGAATGTTGCAAATGCTCATAGTGACAATGTTGACACACATGTACATATTCTAGTGAACAATGATATTATTGTTTTTTTTTGTTTTGTTTCCTCTAGACATTCAGTTTATCATTTTGATGCTTCAGTTATTGTATAATACAGTTGAACCTCTATTATCCGGCCTCCCTTTATCCGGATGTCTCTATTATACGGACTCAATCTCGATGCGATTTTGTTTAAATATATAATTACGGGAGGAAAGGGGGATTCCCAACTCCATGAGAACTCCTACACAAACACACATGAATTACATATACTTGATACATTTCTTAATAATTATTTAGGTAAATCATCCCAAGAATTTATAAAAGAAAACGATTTCATTCTCGCAAACACAAACCTCTATTTTGGGGTCTGTTACTGAGTGTAACAATGAAAAGGTTGCAGTATACACATTACTACATGTGGTAGTACAATCAATGGGCTACATCAGTACATGTGTATGTATATGTACATGTATAAAGCATTGAGTCTCCCGTATCCGGCCAAATCCCTTATCCGGATGAGCCCCGGTCCCGACTTGTCCGGGTACGAGAGGTTCAACTGTAAGTATACTGCCTTGTCCCCCTGTATTGAGGGAATGGTGAAAATGAACAAATGGTACATGTAGGAGGCCTGCAATCTCAAACTTCATAATATGTCTGTGACCTTTCATTGATGGGTCTGGTCTCCAGAGGTATTCTAATGTATGCCGGTCTTCTATGAATCCAAAGATTGCTCGTTACGCTCTCATCATTGGTTTGCAACAAATGTTTCTTTAATACCAATTGGTTTATCATCAGCTGTATGAATGAGTCTGTCTTCATACACTGCAAAACCGGAAACATTCATAAAACATGCACAAATTGCTACTGGCATTCGCTGCATAGTGAAGACAAGAACTTCCACGAATCGTGGCTCCTCTTGCAATTCGCGGAAGTTTGCATGCAAACATTTCTTGTTATACAGTAGATCTGCAGTTAATTGTTCTGTAAAGAGTTTGTAACAAAGGACCTAAAGGGCATGATGTTATGACTTGTGATACATGAAAGAAAAATAGAGTAATATTCAAGTCTTAGGTGAAGACTAGCACCATCCAGACTCCGTGGACCCCTGATGACAACTGTGTCCTGGAGCGCCCCCATTCTCTTCCCTGTCAGGGCATCCCGTCTGTCTGGCACCAAGGGGGGTGTCGGCAGAAACAGATCAAACGTGTAGGAGGGGATTTGATGCACCATTGGAGTTGAGACAGGGTGAAGGTCCAAGACCCTACTTACCCCCCTAAGAAGGTTTTAATGAACAGGATCTGGCTACCATAGAGGTCTGTCTGACTATCTGTGATACAAGGGCTGGTCTCCTAGGGGGTATTAGGGAGAGTGTTCTAGCTCATTGATTTATGTTTGTTTTTTTCTTCTTTGATATGATACATTGTACATTTGACAGCTGAAACTTACAGCATCATAAAGTCGAGGGTAATCTTTTTCAGAGGCCCCCATGGTGTTACCTCTGATAGACAGGGTGCAGTAAGTTGTAACCAAGTTCATCAACGCAAAGGGTTTTTTAATATGTGTGAATGTGATTATTATGAATTCATAAGTGGGAAAAAGCCTAACCCACACACAATTATCACCGAATAATTCAGTCATGAAATAATTCAGGTAGTTACTCTGACAGTGTACTTGCTTGATTTGCCCATGGACAATCAGTATGCAGGCAAATGTCTTCAAATAGAGCTTTGCTGTTTGGGTATGATTTTTGCTTCTGAAGGTTGGTAGCAAGTTTTTGTAATTCATAATAGTTCAAGAACTGTTTAATGAAAATTAGCAAAACTTAACAATTTCATAACTTCTGTAATTTATATCAGATTTTGATAAAATTTTGACTATTATGCTCATAAAATGTTACTCTTTCTTTTCAGACACACTTTAACAGGAATTCCCTTGTAACTTTGTTTTAGTCATAGGCAAAGCAAGGTGCAGCTCTGTATGTAACTTGATAGATACTCTGCTGATGACAAATGTTGTTTGATTGAATCAATATAAGGGAAAAGATAGTCTGATTTTGTACTGCAGCCCTTTTCAGTTCAATAGGCGTGTCTTCATCAGCCCGAAGTTCAAACTAGTGGGACATTTTGCGGTCTTGGAAAATAGCCCGATAGAGCAAATGTGCGTCTTCATCAGCTCGAACAGCCTACTTCGGGAAATTAGTCCAAAAATTGATGCATGCGCACTTTGCATCATTACTCTGCCTAGCTCGCTGTCCGAAAATGGATTTCCCGCTCAAAATCTCCTACAACACCGTATGTACGATACTACAACCAGGGAGGTGAGCAGTACAGCAAATTCTCTCCAAAGGGATATTCATAACGCTACTCTTCTGTCCAGTGACACATCTTATATGAAATGGACGAATTGCAATGTTTAAACAAATCCAAAATACTCACAATCTGCAAGAATCTTTAGCTAAAGTAGAGTGGACCAAAAGAAGAAGTTTACAAAAAACCAGCTAGCATGCACGGAATCACCTCCCTGGTTTTAAAGATGTCAACAACAGTAGGCCTAGTACACACACGTGATCCTTGAATACGCCGTGAGTGTATGCACTATACACAATCACTAGCTTGTACATGCGCTTTCAATAGCCAGCTGGCTAACCAGAAGCGTGGAGGGATCAAGAAAATTTCGGGCTAATGGAGACGCACCCGAAATAGCGCACTATTTCACGAATTAGCGCTCTAGCTCACGAACTAGACCAAGATTTCGGGGGAAATTTTCCCGATCAAATAGCGCGCTATTTGCGTCTTCACTACACAGATAGTGCGCTATCTTGACATCGGACTAGTTTGGTAACCGCAAGATAGCGCGCTATTTTGAAACTCCGGGCTGATGAAGACACGCCTATTGATGTTATGACCTACATCTTGCCACCCCCCCCCCCCCCCCACGAATAGAATACGAAAATATGACAATGTATCTGACACTATCTTTTGTGAAAAGTGACTTTTTGAGTTGGCGGTCTTGTACGTGTGTTGACGGTTGACGGTATGTGTATGTGCGTACACAAGTGAGTTAAGAATGGAGACAGATAGAATGCAGTTGCTGGGGTGTTAAGTGACAGTGTCCATGGTGAAGATGGAATGGTCATTCCTCCTGCTTGTTCATGAGTGAGTCTCCGTGGCAACCGATGACCCTTCTGGTGATGAGTTTATGTCAGCGGTGTATCATCCCCTCACATGTTTCTTGGTGACGAGGGTCTCTCATGAAGTCAATCATTGATGGATTGTCAGGGATGCGTGCCTCTCTTTCATGGTCGCAGGATGACAGTCCTTCCCACAGGGGAAAGAAAGGAACCTGTGTGGCATTCACACTAACACAAATAAAGCGGGATACAAATCTCAAGTTTTGCATTGCAATTATTTTCAGATTTTTGCCAGTGTGGACATAAAATTCTCTTTGAATATATTAGGATCAGCATATAAAGTGATCCACATCTCAAGAAATTGTGTGATTATTTTAGAATTAACGCAGTTATTTGAGAAATGGCATCATAATTTGCGCAGCTGCGATTGTCTTTAAAAATGCTGGAGCAAATATCTAAAAAAAGATTTATCGCATTGTTAAAAACACACATCACAATAGTGCACAAACACAAGGGCAAGGGTCATCATTTTGGTAGATATCAGGTATACGCAGTTTGTTCAACAAAGTATCGCGAATGGCAATTAGTCAGATATTTCTGTCCATCTAAATGGGCACAAAATAATCTTGGTATTTTAATCGCATTCGACATCCCCACTATTTTGTCTGTGTGAATGACACTAACAGTAAAAGCAGTGCCCTACCCCCCTCCCCATCTGTTCCATTGGTGGCCTCTGGAGGGGTAGGAGTGCCAAGAGACACCACACACACTTGTATGGGGGAGGGGGGCTGGATGGCCAGGAGTGACCTTCTTGCAGGTCCCCTTCCTCCTACCCTTCAGGGCAGGTGTGCTTCTCTTGAGTCTTGCTTGTTTTGAAGGGTGTGTTTTTGATTGACACCTGCCACTTCAGAGGAAATACTGACTGCTACTAGGCTCTCTTCAAGGCTGGAAGTTTTTTTTTTTTTCTGCCTTATACCTTAAAGGCATGGTTTCTTGATAAATAATTATTGCAGTGTGATAAATATTTAATCAATTAATCTCTTGAAAAAGAGAAATGATGTAATTCTTGGCTATTTACGAAGATAAGCAGTGAAATAAGTAGATGCCAGTATTGCACATTGTAAACAAGTCTCTAGTCTAACATAGTCTTGCAAACAATGAGTAACTACATATGGATATCTTGAGGATTGAACTTGAAGTGGATATATGACCACCACTTGACATTATTTTCCTTACAAATAGAAAGAAGAATAATACGAGCTGGTGCTGTTTTACCTTGCTGGCATAGCTACATAACAGTGCTTCAAGACTTCGGTGAAGCATTCATAACCCATCTTTACTTTCACCTGCTTCAGATAACCTTTATCTTTCTTTCTTTTTTGAGGGTTGCACATGTTTTGCGGTACTCATTCAGCCATGGTCTGCTGACTTGCTGATGTTGTTATGACGATGGCTGCCTGGCGAAGCGATCATCTCGCGAGGCCCCCATTTGGCTGGCAAACTGCCCCAAATTCAGGTTGTAACCTGCCAAATGGCAGCGTTTTTGGCCGTGTAATGAAGATGACGTCTGTCGCAACAGGGATCCACGAGCGTGTGGTTGCATGGGTGACGTCTGTCATCAAGGGTTTGCCATGGGCTGGATATGTCATTTTGATGGTTTAGTTTGTCGTGACTGGTAGAGGAAAAATGATTCAAAATGTGGGCTTCATCCTCTCAGCTCTATCATATTTGATTCCCAAGAATATGAAGTTGCTTTTGTGGTGACTTCAGTTTTACATATTTATTGCCATGTATCAAACTCACTCCACTTGTGCCATAACAGTGAGCTGTTATATCTGCGCATCATGTCATAATTTGTTTGTTTTTTGCATCTATGAAACAGGCATCTATGCCTAGCAGATACAGAACATTCTTTGTTGCCAGATGTGTGTATACGTGTATTACAAATGAAATGCAGACTGTAAGCATCATGACCAATAACCATCATAATCTAAAAGGAGGCAGATTCATATGCCGTTGAGAATCATTGCTGTGGATTTGTTTCCCAATATGCAAAAATATGAAGTTTGACAGACTTTCCTCAAAACCAGTTCAGAAAACTGATGCCAGAGCATAAGAGCAAGTATCATTTTGGATAACTCTGCAGCATGTAGACATACTATGAGCTCGTTGACTTTTGGAATAGTGACCAGTATTTTTTTTTTCAGAAATAGAGAACTGTATTATTTGGAATAACACTTTTCAGGAAAGAAATGTAACAGAAAACATGTTGTATTGTTTGTCATGCTTATCAGTTTATATGTACCAGGCCTTCCTTTCAATGATAGAATCAGAATAGAACCAGTGTTCTCATTATGACACCAAATGCATATCCTGTCTTACTTTATCTCTTTTTTTTCAGCTAGCTAAAGAATTCAAAGCACTGCTTAGGCATCTTGTGTCTCTGAAGGCATTGTGAGAGTAATATTTCAAAACTTTGCAGGGTGATATGTCAGTTTTCCAGTCGTCAGAACAATGGGCTGAGGTCTATAAAATGTTGAGTGGAAATCAGATGAGATTTGGACCTTTTTTTTCGGTTTTGTGAGATATTTTATCTTTTTGCTGTCAGAAGGACATAAAAGTCAAGTTCTCTAGGGTTTTTATGATGTGAAGTGTCTTTAGGAAGAAGACAATATGACCATAAAATGTGTGTAGAGACAGTAAATCTTTGAGATAGGAAACCTGCATGTAGGAATGGCTTCAGGTGCAGATACTAACCTGCATACCTTAGGTCCATTCAGACATACACCTGAAGATAGCAGATTTGAATCATGCATTTTTGAAATGTGATGCAAAAATCAAAATCAATTCAACTTGATTTTGTTTTCCATGAAACCTTGATAATTTGCTTCGCATCGAAGTCCAAAGATGGGTAATTCTCTTGTGTGAATGAGCCTATTGTATGTAGAGAGTAGAAGTGATATGGCTAGCCGGTGTTAGGAAGTATCATTCAGGAATCTTTTGTTATTGTTTTTTGGTAATCTGAACATTGGAAGTTGGAACTACTTCATGAAGCTCACTGATTTGGAGAACATCTCTAGTCTAAGCAGTCCAATCATGACCTTGCCAGTACCAGATGTTCATGCTCGATGGAGCTGCTAGTGTTATGACTGTTCAAAATCATCATCTTTTGCTGCAGCTGATTTCTGCCTGTGCTTAGCTTGAGAGATTAGATGCTCTGACAAGAGTTGTTCTGTCATCACACTGTTTTTGGTGTTCTAATCATGATGGCTTAAATGTACATGTAAGTGTGTGATTTGAATAAAGGGATTTGGGCTGAAAAAGCAAGTTCGTGGCTGATGTCAGGAGTTAATTATGGTATGTTGTGAGTCTGACTGTAGCATGTAGACACAGCACTCTGTACATACTGTAATTGTGGCGTTCGCCATGATAAATGTCGAGTTTTATTGCATTTGATGGCATGGACTTTAATCATGTTCCCTCTCTCGTGCTTTTAATTTTAGACTCAGCCACCCAAGATGTGGAAAAATGTTTGTGATTTATATCATGTTGAACACCCAGGCGTTAGTAGATGGGATCAGTTTGACTAAGAAATTTGATCAAGGATGAGTTCACACTCAGTGAAAGGTTGTTGAGGGCTGATAATAATGAGGTGTAGTCCAGCGATATGGATGTGGATGATGCTGTACGTCAACATGTGGCGGTGTAGACAGACATCTCCAGACATGCATAGAGCTGTTCATTTGCAAGTCTGAAGTGTCAGTTGGGGTGAAAAATCCGGCATTAAAGTCACTTGAGCCTGTGCAAATCTGGCCCATGTCTTTGCGTGGGCACGTGTTTTCGAAAACACCCAAGAGATGGGGAGTTGCGGGGAGCGAAGTGTGAGTGTGTGTGAATGTCAGAAGTGTGTGAGACTTCCCCGTGCCATTATTGGGTGTATCGTCGAGATTCTCAATCTAATGTGGTTGCTAAATACAGCTCGTATGACAGCATATTACACCTGACTAGCTGGTTTCACACATTTAGCATTCAGCGATTCAGATCTTGTGGGACTGTGAAGAGAAAGGAGGAATATTGGCATGAATGCAGTCGGACGAGTATGGAATTAGTTATCACAGATGTGTTATCAGATATGTAGAGATAGATGGAAGGGGGGGGGAGGGGAATACCAAGAGATGGCATTGTAGACAGACAGACAGACAGACTTACAGACAGGCACAGACAGACAGAAGTAAAGAGGTGACAAGAAATTTAAGTTTTGAATAGTTGATTGAATGTTATCAGAAGAGAGAAACGTGTGAAGAACGGTACAAAAACTATCTTAAGATTAAAGTCACAAGAAATTCTGAAGAAATTTGTGTACTGTATGACTAACATAAAGTATTCAAAGAAGGTATAGGAAAAGAGGTTATGGAAAAGAAATAATGTTTCCAAAATTAAAATGGAAGAATCAGTAGGTTATATAGCAATCTGTCCTTTATCCCCATGAGTACAGTTCAAAAATTGATGATATAATTCTATACGTTATTAATAAACACTGTTAGAATTTGACAATTACAGGTTAAATGCCCTCATGACTTCCTGTCTATTTGTTACAACTGGTTGGATAAAGTAATGCACTAATAAATGCTTTCGCCAATTAAATGGCTAAACAAAGAATAGGAGATTGAAAACAATGAGAGAAAAAGAGAAGAGAGGGGGAAATGTAGGTAAATCACAACTGCTGCAGGCGCAGTGATGCAAAAGAGACCGAACTCCTGTTTTGATTTGAAAAGGTCACAGGGTAAAGCATGGCTGGGACTAGGGAGGAGGAGGAGGATAGATGCATTGTAGCTGAAAACAATCATGGGGGAGGGCCGGGATTGGGATCGATTTGCAGGGCTGTATTTTGCTTTGGAAAGGTTACACGCTTGTCTACATGATAAAGAGATAGGATGAGAGATGGGCGGGGGAGAGGCAAGAGATGCTGAGGCCAGCGATTAGGTATGAGCAATGACGTAAATTTTAGGAAAGATAGAGGTAGACAGAGAGATGAGAGAAAGGGGGGGGGGGAAGAATAGAGAGTGGAATGAGGGAAGAGAGATTATACCTGCAGATCAAATGTATAGGGATGATGACGGTTGTCGCAGAGATGAGCAAAGACTTCTGCATCATGGTTACACATTAGGGGTGTTCATGACCTTCCTATTTGGCACAATGCCATATTTCCTCGGCTTGAAGAGAGTTTTTGTAAACACCTTTAAAAACAAAACAACAAACCAGCCCTAAGCTTAGCTTTGATTCAAATTCAAATTCATTCAGAGTCTCTGCATTGAACCTCTCACAAATGAAATGCAGTCATTTGTTTATTCATTTTTTTCAGAAACAATAAGGCATGAAATTGGTACATTCAAACTATTAAAAACTACATGTCCGATGTACAGTAGTCTGCAAATGGAATGTAAAGATATGTTGATTTTTTTTAGCTATTGAAGATGAAGGAATAAACAATGATCTGACTGAATTATGGTAGAATGCATTGATAGGATGAGAATGCTGTCATTAAATGATTTAGGTAGATGTGTTCCCTTTGCTGTACAAGAGAGTGCCAATAATCACCATGGTTTCTTATGTCAGAGCATCCCCAAGCATTGTCTAACCATAACGATTTTCATGTTTGAAAGTTTCATTGCAACATTCTTTCAAGTATGTTAAAGGCATTATTTACCATTTGCAGAGGAAACAAAAACCCAGTTTTAATGCATCAAAATAGTTCTAAAATGTGAGTTAGGGATATAAAACAACCAATGTAAAAGTGTTAATCAGTATAATCAATGTTGTAAAATGTGAACAATAGTGATAATGAAATTGTTTCTAGAATAAACTGTCTACAGTTATGTTTTATTGAGAAAATAGTGATATCTTCTTATGTTTTAGGCTTTATTGCAAAATTGTTTTATGGCAGGAATACTAGGATGTTTTGTGATGCAACTGACCTACACATTTGGATCAGATGTGATAAGTCAAGCATTTTTTTTTTTCAAATCACTGCTACTAATGGTAAACAGTACCTTTAAGAGTTTTTGAAGAAGTTGTGCTCACCAAAGGATATTAATGCCCTTCAGTGAATGTTGTGGTTGTGAGAATGTATTGTGTAGGTTCATCACATGCCATGATTAAAAAAGAAAAGAAAATAGAAGTTTAAACCTTAGACCATTTGGAAGTGATCAGCCACATATAATGGGCAACACTCAAAGACAAACCACACTCAATATGATGTGGAGAAACATTCAAACTGAAAGTTACCCAAGAATATTGAGAACCTTGACTTCTATTAATATGGAATTGATAATGTCTGCTCAATACTAACTGTGTCTACTAGAACAGGTACAGCAAGTTTAATGAAACTTCGAATGTTCAGTCCAAGCTTTAGTTTGACTGGGACCGGAGAAGGAGGGCACATTCTCCTTGACTGTTTGATATTTGACATGTTCTTTTGCCAAAGGTTGGTCCCCTCTCAGTTTGAGCAAACAGTGACAAGTATCATATAGGCATGTGAGGGGATATGTGCCCTTCTTGCACAAACAGTTAATTGGCTGCTGGTACATAACAGCTTTTTTTCCAGTCACACTGAAATATATGTACATGTATATATTATGTGTGATACAGCTGTAAATGTGTAATAATTTTCTGCGCCAACTTGTCTGACAGGTGCATTTGTAGCTGAAAAATGGTGGCACGAGTTCAACTGGGAAATGAGCTGGCTGATCAATGTTTTTCTCAGAAATTTCTTGTAGCCAGCAGCAGACATCCCAAAACTCTGTTAAACAGAGTAGTCAGTAAATGACGTTTCCCTTTTCTGTACAGTCATCTAGCCTCAGGGGGGAACCAAATGAAGTTTGGGAGTCAAATCTTGTTTCCAACATTTACCTTCCTCCATATCCGAAGTTCCTCCCTTTTCAGTCTTCAAAGCCGTGGATGTTTGAGTCCCTCCCTCCCTTCGAGGCTACTTCCTAAAGAGATATTTGATTTGTTGTTCCTTTGGAAATTGAATTGATCTAATCTTGAGGTTTGGGGGACCGGTAGGGATGCTGACTTGGAAGTGAATGAATTTCATTCCGAGGCCCTGATAGAAAGCTCCTTGCATTCTTGTCTCTATGTTTGTTTCTGTTTTTGATTTTCGAAATGCTAAAACAAGTTACTGTCCAAAGTTGCCTGATTGTGGTAAGTAGTGTGTGTTTCAGTGATGTTTCTTTGTTTAAGGAGAGAAAATGACAAGTAAGAGTAAACGACTGATGAAGATGAAAACGGAAGATGACCAGGAACAAAACAGGAGGAGAAGGATACAAGAATGAAGAAGAGGAAGAAAGGTAGAGGTAGAAACAAGTGAACAAGGTAATAAAATCAATAGAATTAGAGAGAAAAATCAAGTCTATCTAACTGTCGGTTTGCTACATTAAAGAATACCCCTGAAGAGTGATGCATGTGCTCATCATCATGATTGAAGTATATATCAAGCACCTGACCAGACTGTCCTTTTCTACTCGTGAAGAGGGAAGGGTTTGGGGGGGGGGGGGGGGGAGGGTGGGGCTTCCTCAGCCCACCTGCCTGCCTGGCTTCCTTCTCTGGTTACTTCCCTCTGGCCAGTTCCTAATCTGCCGTCCTCTCCTTCTCATGATACTTCTTCTTTTCACCTGTTCACTCTATCTCCTCTACCTATCATTCTCTTTCTCCTCTTCCCCCTCTCTCTTCTTCAATCTTGCCTTGTTTCTCTCTCTCTCATTCTCTTTGTTTTATCCATATTTTTCTTCTGTTTTGCTTTGTCTCTTTGTAAAGAGGCCATAGAATTATGTGGTAATATACATGGAACAAGATTATAGCGAGATATTAATGCGACAAAATCAAAACATCCTGATTAGTTTAACAGAAGTAGGTCTGGAAATGACTATCATGCTTGTGTTGTCTTCCTATGATTTTTGGGAAAAGAAATACTCTCTGCTGCAGCAAATAATGTAGTGTTTATGACTGTTTGGAGCATAGCTTTTTGAAAAGATTGAATAATCTGATTCTTATGTTGCAGCTTGTTTATCATCTTTGAAATACAATATGGAACTCTAACTCTCTCATTCAATATACATATATATGCTATGCTAGATCACTATGTACTTTGTACTAATGGATAAACCGCTTCCTTAGTAAGTAAAGTAAGTAATAGAGCACCTACTTGTTTTTTAGTTTCTCATTTTGTGCTTATTTGCGATTTATATTCAAAGTGTCAGGCAATGTACTAGTATTTGTTATTCTGTTTATTTTATTTCTTATAACTGTAGCTGGCATATGTGTTGTTATTTTGTTGTTTTTTGGGGGGTGCGGGGATGGGGGAGAGGGGAAGAGCAGGGGATGGGGAAGAAATATGGTCAGATTAAAAGATGTTCAACCATTGATGAGGAGCAGCCTTGATTGAAAGTAAATGTCCTCCATGGGCAAAGGGATGCCTGTTCACATTAAAAGTCTAATTACCTCTGTAACTGGTGCTTACATCTGTAAGGACATCCATCTGTCTGGAGATTACAAGGAGGAAGGGAAGGAATACATTCCTGACCGTGTTTGGTGGAGGGTCTCATTGAAATGATGTCTTGATTCAGATCCGTGCCATCCTTTGCAATGGATAGTGTCATCCACTACAAATCTCCTACACTCCCACTTGCCTGACTTGCCTAGGGAAACTAAAACCCACTTTTGGACAAGTAATGGGACCTTTGCCCTAATGCATTTGAAGTGAATTGAATAATGCTCATTCAAGTAAGTGCAAGTGATGTCTTTTTAAATGTCCTGTCTTTATGGGTTGAATTTGGCCATATACCTGTATCCTAGGATTTGTGGGGAAAATGCAAAGATAGTTAAGAAAATCCAAATCATTTTGTTTTTAACTCCTGAAGCAGTACAAACACATAAATAGTATATCTTCCTATGAGAAGATTATGGCTTGTTTGCTTACACAAGATCTGCATGCAAGTAAAGATGCTGCTATAAACCAAGGTGAGTTGAATGTGTACTGTGCAGTGCATTAATCCAAGTGTAAATCTAACAGCTGCTTCACTGATGGGCCGCGTCGCCACCAATGGACATGGCAATGCAGCAAGGACACGATAGAGAGTCATCCGTGAAATTTAAGTCTGGCGTGAGGCAGCTGACATTTGAAAAATAACTTACCTCAAGTCATTTGACTCTCTTTTTCTGTCAATCTTTGTTTTTGTTTTTTTCAACTTGTCTTACTCTAGCTCTCACTGTCTCTCTTTCCGTCTTTCTTCTATCTATCTCCACCTCCCCTGTTCTTTGCCCTTTTGCGTGGCTCATACGTCTCTTTTTTTGCAGTGTTTGTCAGCCTATATCAAGTCTGTCTGCAATTTACTGCTAATTTTCTCTTTAATCTCTTCCCAATATGTTACAAGGTGTATCTTAATTCTAATTTTTGCTCCTCTACTCTTGTTTACTGAAGGTTATAGGTCCTTCAAACCATATATTAATATTGTTTTCGTAAAGATAGTGTACTGTAAAAGCTCTTATTTTCAAGAGGATTTAATTTTGAGAATTTGCAAATCACTGTTGGGCAGCAAACTTAACAACATGCAAAAATATCACCATTACTAGGGTACAAACCTGTATGTACAGCATCTTTGTGTACTTTACAATGGGCTAGGTGTCAAATTGTGAAGACAACATCTTACTAAAATATCTTTGACGCCCTCATTAGCAAAAATATCTGTTCATGAAAGTAACAGCTTATACAGTAACTTGATTTGTAATGGCTTTGAGTGGCACGCTGTGCTCATGAGAAAGTCTGCCAGTGTTCTTGGTTCTTGTGAATCGAAACTTGTCCCATTTCTGATAGATCCCTTGTAATCTCAACTTCCTGTCCCTGATGCCTGTGAAGTGGGGACTTCAGTCTCAGTCAATCCTCTTCTGTGTATGATGCCTTTCCGATCTGCTCTTGATTGTGCTTTTGTAGTCGGAGGTCACTGGTGGGAACGGTCAGTCTGTTGACGGTCAGTCCACTAGAGTTGCTCAAGTGACCATCAGAATCATGAGACATACACTTGTATCTGTCCATGATGAAATTCCTGAAAGTTTGTATTATGTGACCAGAGTAATGTTTACTATTAGTTACAAGTGACCATGTCTTCAGGCCAAGCCCAACACTGTTTTGAATGTATAGGACTATGCTCTTTGCCATTTTTACAGTTAACAGCAGCTTGCAATGATGTAAAAGCCTAAATGACAGGATAATGTGGGGAATATCCTTTATGATAGAGAAATACAGTTCTGGAGGATTGGTCCATAATGGTATCCATAATGGTATCCATTGTAGAGTAATTACAAAATCTAGGAACTACTTTGAAAACCAGGACAGACATTTTGCTATCTTCTCAGTCAATCATCAGTTTGAAACCCTTTGTTCATTAATCACCTCCATAGGCTAGTATATTTTGTTTCTCATATCTTTTTCTCTCTTTCTCATTCTCTTTGTTTTACCTGTCATTGCCATGGCATTGAATCTATCATTAGGAGATACCTCGGTGAGAGTTGGGTCATCTCTGAAATCAAAGTATAAAGGTGAAAAAAAAAATCCATGAGAACTCTGATGTTGGATGGAGTAAATGTAGTAAACATTTGCAATCCACATCACCCATCATCTTCATCACAATAGTCCTTTTCATTTCCGTTTCTTCTTTTCATAATATCCCCTGCCAAATGTCCCTGTTCATTATTCATTTCAATTTCTGCATCATCTCCAATCTTCTTGATCTGCATTTGTGTGTCCCCCACCCCCTTTCATATTTTTGCAGTAGAAAAGATTCACCAGTTGGGTGTCCACAGGAGGTTTCACACTTACAATCATTAAGTTGTTTATAATCATGGTGTAGAACAGGGTTCAAGGTGACTACAAAGTCAGCCTATAGGTACCACCTAAGCTGTGTTTTGCAGGTCAAAACATTTCCATTACAAATGTGCACCCACTGTTGAGCAAAACTGAATTGAAAGATACATGCAGCCCAGAGTTTGTGTGGAGGCTTTGAAAACATGTCTTTTAGAAATGTGATTCAAGTTTGCATTCAGACTTAGGAAAAGAAGGAAAAAGAGAAATCTCGAATAGCAAGAACTGTGTTTCTGAACAAGTTTAGAGTCAGGTCTGAAAGCCCTGGAAATCTGCAATCATGAGTAAACTGCTCCTGGAAGCACCCCAGAGGATCAAGGCAAATACTGTAGTGAGCCATCAGCTTCATGTCGTTTATTGGAGGCACAGCTCTGGACTTCTGTTGAGCCATGCATATTTCACTTCATTTTGAGGGAGCAGTATGCAGTGATTGTCATTTGACCAACCAGATGAGGTTTATTATTAGGTCGAGTATCTCAAATTGCACTTGAGAAGTGAAGACCCAAATTTCGGTGGATGTCTCGCTGAGTTGGTGATGATTTGGGTCGTGCAGCTGGTCAGTATGATATAGGGATGACGGGATGCTATTCCCTCGTATGGTCACTTATTGTCATCGGGCCATATTTACCCAGAGTAATTAATATGGCACGGCGTATTGAATTCTTAGCTCCGGTCTGGACGTCATTGATTTTACGGGTCAATCCCAATGAAAGAGTAGACAGAGGGTACTATAACTGAGTGAATTAAATCAAACGGGCTTAGATGAATGTGGAGATGCAATATGCTAAAAAAAAAAAAAAAAACCAACACAACAACCAACAAGCCAAATAGTTCATATTTGAAATGGGATAAACTGTACCTATTGCTTATCTGCAGTTGATGAAGGAATCTTTTGGGATGTAAACATTGTTTTGTCAGGATGTTTGTATGGCTTTAAGATATGCATAATTTGTTATTTCACTAATTCTTCATTTTTCAGTGATTGCCATCTTCATTCATCAGTTGTATTGTAACTATTTCAGGCTTCAGACCACTCCAAGACAATATGTCTTGTTCAGTTGTGTTGCCTTCACTTCCTCTTGGCTTGCTTTACTTCCAGTTTATTACTTCAATAGTCATTCTTTGTGAAAATCTGTGGGTTTGTGTGTGTTTTCAGTCACTTTTTGTCCCCGCCGAACGAGTTCGAGCAGGGGACTATGAAACGGGCTCCGTACGTGTGTGTGTCCGTGTGTGTGTCCGTGTGTCCGTGTGTCCGTCTGTCCGTCTGTGCGTCTGTGCGTCCGTGTGTCCGTGTGTCCGTCCGTGCGTCCGTGTGTGATCAAAATGTTCAAAATGCTACTCCTTCGCCATTTCTAACCCAATTTTGATTCTGTTTGCTTTATATGATAGCACTACATGAGAGCTTTGAAACTTCTATACAGAATTTCAGTTGTGACCTTTGACCTTGACCTTTGACCTATATTGTACATTTTGCTTCAAAATGCTACTCCTTCGCCATTTCTAACCCGATTTTGATTCCGTTTGCTTTATATGATGGCACTAGTTGAGGGCTTCAAAACTTCTACACAGAATTTTGACCTTTGACTTCTTTGACCTTTGACCTTGATTTTTGACCTATATTGTACATTGCCTACAAAATGCTACTCCTTCGCCATTTCTAACCCGATTTCGATTCCGTTTGCTTTATGTGATGGCACTAGGTGAGGGCTTCAAAACTTCTACGCAGAATTTTGACCTTTGACTTCTTTGACCTTTGACCTTGATTTTTGACCTATATTGTACATTTTGCTACAAAATGCTACTCCTTCGCCATTTGTAACCCGATTTCAATTCCGTTTGCTTTAAGTGATGGCACTAGGTGAGGGCTTCAAAACTTCTACACAGAATTTTGACCTTTGACTTCTTTGACCTTTGACCTTGATTTTTAACCTGTATTGTACATTTTGCTACCAAATGCTACTCCTTCGCCATTTCTAACCCGATTTCGATTCTGTTTCCTTTATGTGATGGCACTAGGTGAGGGCTTCAAAACTTCTACACAGAATTTTGACCTTTGACTTCTTTGACCTTTGACCTTGATTTTTTTACCTATATTGTACATTGGCTACAAAATGCTACTCCTTTGCCATTTCTAACCCGATTTTGATTCTGTTTCCTTTATGTGATGGCACTAGGTGAGGGCTTCAAAACTTCTACATAGAATTTTGACCTTTGACTTCTTTGACCTTTGACCTTGATTTTTTTACCTATATTGTACATTGGCTACAAAATGCTACTCCTTCGCCATTTCTAACCCGATTTCGATTCCGTTTGCTTTATGTGATGGCACTAGGTGAGGGCTTCAAAACTTCTACATAGAATTTTGACCTTTGACTTCTTTGACCTTTGACCTTGATCTTTTTACCTATATTGTACATTTTGCTACTAAATGCTACTTCCGGCGGGGACATATATTACGCACTGCGTGATTTCTACTTTTCCTTGTTTTAAATGATCCCCTGAATCTATGCATAGCATGTTTTTATTAGAAGTACAGTGGAAAGGTGAAGGAGTCAAACATTGCTGTCATTGATCTGACAAATTAGTGTTGGAATCTGCAATAGCAGTGTGTTTTTGAAGACTCAGTGAGTGCATGACGGTGCAAGTGATGTGCCTGTCTGATAGATATCATGTATTTAACCAGCTGTGTATCCCTACTTGCTGCACACACCTAGAGGATCCTTCTGTGCTTCACTGGGAGGAAACTGTTGCCATGGAAACCTTCACCTCCACAGCCATCAGGAAGAGGTGGAAATCCGTGGTATCTCTCAGCCAGCTATGATGAGGGGACAGGACCGGAATGTGGGATCAGTTCCTTGCACTCAGCCGGACACAACTTCATCCTGGGGGGAAATTAGTAAAGAAAAAGATAGAACTGCATGGAATTTTTTCTGTGGAGCCGAAATAATTGATAAGCACAGCCTCGGCTGAGACAGATCTTGCCGAGATGCAAGCCCTTTACACCTTTGTAGCTGGATTATTATGATTGAAGATGCTGGACTTTGGGTTGAAGGAAGTGTGGGGTTACTGTAAAAGTGGATATTTTTCACGACTAATTTTTCACGCTTGGCCGGGTCAGAAGAGTTTTGCTTATTTTTAATTTTGTGGAATCAAGGCATCATGCATAGGAACATATGGCAAGCAAAAATATTTGCATGCTTTTATTTTCACGCTAGTTTCTGGTTGCATGAAATGCGTATGAATTTCAACACCTCAAAAATTTCCACTTTTACAGTATTTTAAAATGAGTGTAAACCTGCAGGGGTTGTCTGCAACACTAGAGCTTTCCTGCTGAGGTTATCCAAGTCCTTGATATTAATTGAATGCTTGTCATGAGATTTGTTGTTTCAAAGAGAGAGGGAGAGAGAGAGAGTAAACAGAAATAGAATATAAATCCATCTTGAATTTGTCAGTCAAGATGGAAATACGTTCCAGTTGACTTCATGCTAAATACAAGAGAACTCATTAGTTTTTCAATATATCCTACCTCCTCAAAAATTTCCTTGAAATTTTTTTTTCTTCAAGAGGTTGAAGAGCCTCTGTCCTTGTTTCTAGTAGCCTACCTCCCCGTAGACATCTTGGCAGACAATGAAAACTGAGACTTCAGCTGAGATAAGTGAGGGGGAAGTAGTGACGTACGACCCGATTTGTTTAGGCAATATTTAGCGAATTAATCACAACAGTGAAGACAGAAATACGACAGCCATATCTCGGTGGCGAGAAGAAAACGTGTTGCCCCTCCGTTGATTGCTCTAGTTCCATGTACCTTTGGAGCTCCGGATGTCAGACTCAAGAGAAATCGTGGGCAAGGATCACGCTTGAAGACTATCAATCTCACGGCAAGTTGATTGTGACGTCAGAGTCTCCATCGCTGCATGAAACAATGGTAGCTTTTCACATCTCTGATATTCTCTCTCTCTCTACAGTCTGTATCTCAAAGATCCGACGACCAATTAAATCTCCCGCTGATGCTTATCGTAGAAATCCCTGAATATCGGGTCATGCCTTGATCGTGACATTTCCAGAACAATAGGAGTTCACATCACGAGGATATGTGCCAAGATAAAATCCAACACCCCTCCTCTCCACAAACCTGTTTGTAAGATTTTTGGATTCAGAGCTGCTATTATGAATCACAATAGCATGACTTATTGCCCTTTGGCAGAAAATCAGATCAACATACAGGTAACATGAATACGACATACCAAGAAAAAGTTCCCCAAAAGAGCAATAGCAACACTGAGTGAAACGGAGATTTTGTAATGTGTGCAAACAAATTTACCTTCACTGAGAAGCATTGCAACCAGAGTAACACTTGAATGAATTTGTATAGAAAGATAGAGTGGAAGAACTATGGAGAAAGCTATACGCTTGACTTTCTGAATTTTAAGGATAAGTAAATTATGAACAATTTTGAATACTGTCAAAGGAAATTTTAGGAATTTTATATCTAGCAGTAAAGATGGATCTGTCTGCTTTCAATCCCTGAACTCATACTTCAAAACATGTTAGGAGTATCAAACAGTTGTTTTCAAAAACATGTAAAACCACTGCACGGTAATTATTCCCACATTTCAGGATTCCTTCATATTTCAAGTCAGCCACACGTGGCTCATCAGCCTGCTCGAAAATAATTTCTATGAATTTGCTGTGTGTCAAACATATTGATTTGCACTTATGCCCTCATCCAGTGGTTGCAGCCCTATCCCACCAGTATCCAGTTATGGCATCGCTGACAACTTCAGCAGTATTGATCGGTTTGCGGAGAAAAAATGATCATGACTACTGCCTGCAATTATCATCACGCAAGTCGGCAGCCTTTGGCATGCTTTGATTTCCTTGCTGTTTTTCGCTTTTGTTTTTTTTTCTGTGTATTATCTTTAGACATAGAGCTCCATCTTATTTGAGGCACTTTGGGATGTAGGGGCCTTCTTGGCTTGGGGTGGTGCTCAATCTTCCGAGTCTCCCTCATTCAGACAAATTGATGTTCTCTCTTGATTTCTTTCATTTGTCTCATCCACAAAGCTTTGATGAAAGTCTGAACATCATTTCTGGAGATATTGGGTTGGGGGGGCTGGATGTGTTATGGAAGGCAATTTCATCTGTGGAGTAGACGCCAGTGCGCTTACCCCATCTCGCAGATTGGCATAACGGTCAATTTCGTTTCCCCAGATATGGTCGCATCGTCCGTTTATCAGCGATGCATGTGCGTGATGAATGTGGAAGCAGTCTGTATACAGGGGGAGACTTTCACGTGGCGTGTGCATGGTGCAGCTCTGTGTGATGCAATAACCCAAGGTAATGGAGGGGATAGACAAGGTTAGTTGGGAGTCCTTTGGATGAATTACCTCCATACACCCTCAGATAGGACTTGTGTCAAGATGTCACAGAATGATGATTAGACGCCCCCCCTTCCTCCCCAGTCTATCTCCCTTGCTCTCTCATCTTCCTCCCCCCCCCCCCCCCCCCATTCTAAAGGAGGTTTGCATTTGCAGACTAGCCACAAACTGCACTGAATTGATTTGTTGATTCTATCTGGAGTAGATGAGGGGCTGTATATCGGGAGGTAAATTTGGTTGATGAATATATTTGTGTCCTCGCGAGGAGTGGAGAGTAATCTCCATATACGTTGTACTGTCCATTACCCAGCAATACAGAAACTGTGCTCTGCCTGCACCATCTTCCGTTGGGAGTAGATATGACTGTAAGATAGATTACGAGAAGCTAAAAGGGCAAATTGAACACTGAATAGAAGTTTTGTCTTTGTCTTGTCACTCCTTCAAATCATTTAAAGTTGGTAGGTGAACTTTGAAATGCTCTTCATATACCAATGTCCTTAGATGTATTGCCACATGTGAAAGTCTTATGTTTTATTCCATGTTTCCTCGGCATTACATCAGGTTTAACTAATAAAAGCAATCATTCAAATTGCTTTCAAATGGACTTTAGATGTATCCTGGCCACATATATTGGCCCTGTTTTATCAAATGATAATTAAATTTAAATTTCCGTACTACACAGTCTGCCATAGACTTACAGTTGAAATCATCTTTATAATCAATTTTAACTCTTCATAAAACAGGGCCATGGTCTCTTATCTGAAGAGGATGATTTTTTTTTTTTGTTAAAGTTTTTCTTATTGAACCACAATGAAAATGATAGCCTGCTTTTATGTCTTCCGTACACAAACCTGCATCCTGCAGGACTGGAATATGGGGCACAATGTTGTTATCACAGCATAATAAGGAGGCATAGCTCTATATCTGTGAAGTGAAAATATACAGACATACACATATACGCTCACATTTCCTTATGCCAATATTCTCTTCCTGCCAACTATCAGCAATCAAAATAAGCAAAAAAAAAAAGGGGGGGACTGGTTGGTGTTATGGGATGTGAATCACCTCATTACCTTTGTGATGTTCTTCCTCCACCTGGTTTTCTACCTCACCGTTGTGCGTGTTGTGTGTTCTCGCAAACGGCTTCAATCCGAAATATTGTATTGTCTCACTCCAGGCAACTGGGGATACATTTCACACCGGGTATATGCCGGTTCGTTCAGAGTACTGTATATGCCATTTATTTTAATAGCGAGTTTAAATTTTCACTAATCCGGACTTCCCAATGAATTCGCAAGTGGTTAAAAATTCGCGATTGTGGAGTAGAGTCAGAATGGAGAAACAATAATAATAGATAATAAATAATAACCTCATGTAATATTTTGCATATACAGTATTTAAAACAAATGAAAAGGCACCCTCTTAAGGCCCTAGGGGTACCTTAGGGCGATATAATGCACCTGCCCGTTGTGAATATTTAGGAGCTGTATGTAGGCGAATAGTTTTCACACTATTCAAATAGGGAAATTTGAACATTTTTACACATATCCTTGATTGTTGTGTATGCACCTACTATGCACCTACATGTATACTCTACATGAAGCCTGATTTTATACTTTCCCAACTTAATTTTTAAATATTTTTTTTTATGGTTTTCAGTTGAAATTAGTCAAATTATTGGAAAGAAGAAAAATTATTTTTTTTTTCAGAAACAAATAATGGAATATGCCCAATTACCTTGAGCAAACTATCGTATTATATCTGCTTAGTCCTCTCTCTCCCTCTACCTCTTTATCTCTCACTCATTTACTCTATGTCTTGTCCCCTTTTCTTTCACTCTCCTTCTATGTCTATCTATCTATCTATCTATCTATCTAATTACCTATCTCTTGCATAATCTCACATTTGTTTTGTCCATATTTTTGTTCTTTTCACTTTCACTGTCTTCCTTTCTGTCCGGGCTCTTCCACTTCTCAATTTTCAAGTCAGTTTCATGACGGATGAGGGAATGATTTTTCTGTGCATCAGTCAATCTATGTTCATCTCTGTCCCTCCCCCCCCCCCTCTATCTCTCTGTGTTGTCTTTAGTTTCACATTATGTTTCATGCAATCTTTAAGATGAATGAGACAACTTATCAGTAAGTAATCTTTTCTGCACAACTTTTAAGGGTTCATTAGGTGACAGATTACATGAGAAATCACAGGTGTGTGTCGTGTTGTACCCCAAACATTACTGTATTTAAACAAATACTTAGTAGACAAAGAATAAAAAAAAAAGAATATTAGAAAAGAGGAAATGGAATAAGTACGTGAATGTGTCATTATTAAGCTAATGATGGACATGAACAGATGTAGTTATTATTTTAAGATTTGGAATGTAGTTGATGATGCTGCAGGGTCTGTAGTTTGATCGTTGGAAAACAAGGGGATCTTCTCCTTACCAAGCACTTTGACTCTGGCCACAAACTGTTCCATTGTGAATACCATGAGTTTGCAGAACTGGATGTACTTCTATTCAGTTGTTACTGGAGATGATGGTTGCTGTGCAGTTTGTAGAGTGGGTGTATATATTTTCCCTCGGTGAAATATGTGGTAAACCAAATCCAGCCCAGCTGCAGCTGACCACATGAGCCCTGCAAGGATTTTGATTCGAAAAGAGCGCATCAGCGATGTGACCTCTCTCTTGTTTTCATGCCATGGCAGTCGTGTATCGACGTCTTTTCTGTGGACTGATGATGCAGACTACATTGATCGGGCAGATTAAAATGCAAAGGACACAGTGAAAGTGCCTCAGCCTACACGGAATCCCACTTTTATCCTCTAGTCTCTTTCTCTGTAGTATTCTTTGATGTTATATTATCAGAATTTATTTTTCTTCTTGCTTTGTGCAGTTTTGCTCATACCTGTCTTAAAAGTTCTGTAGAACTTCATGAATCCACAAAGTTATTTCAAAGATTAGAAAATTTGAGAATTGTGAAAAAATTTGTTAATGTAGGGACTTAAAAATGCATCTCAAAGATGTATTAGTGAAGACTGTTGACAGCCTTTTCTGTGTTTGTCATTCATTTCCTATTTTTCGTGTATGTGTTTGTGTGTGTTTGTGCATATCTGTACATTCGTGGAAGGAGAAAGCAAATCAAAGGAGTCTTGTACTCAACAGCAGAATGGATAATGTGCATTTCAAAATGTTCTTAGGTAGTTATGATTTTCTTTCTAATTGTTATATTCCTTTGCATGTTTCTCTTCCCCTCCCCCATGCAGGCAGTCCCCCTGCTCTGACGCGCCCCACCCTCTGCACCTCGGCCTGGGAATCCCCTCTCCACCAGGCAGCCCGCAAGGGGGACACAGCCACCCTCTGCCGACTCATAGAGGAGCAGCACGACCGGACTTCACCAGAGAAAGATGGCTCCACTCTCATCCACGCCGCCGCCTATGGCGGACATGTAGGTCAGTGTCACCGTCTCTCCCTCGGTTGTCAAGATGAAAACATAGTGGGAGGGGATTGCTACAGAAGTTTAAGATATTGATGGATTGATTGATCGACAGCATTTGTATAGCACCATATATCTGTTGTAGAAACATTCAAAGATATTGTTGGTAACTTCCTGAAAGCAACATTTGATTGTTACCCTGCATAGATGTACCAACAACAGAACAATGGACATACAGTCTGTGACCCTTGCAGACAGTCATTTGTGGGTGCTTACTGTGAAGTGTTGCTACTTTGATTTAAAGGACAAGTTCACCTTCATAAACATAAGGATTGTAAGAATGCAACAATATTAGTAGAACACATCAGTGAAAGTTTGAGGAAAATTGGACAATCGATGCAAAAGTTATGAATTTTTAAAATTTTTGTGTTGGAACCGCTGGATGAGGAGACTACTACAGCTTGTGAGTCATATGCGTACAACAGTATAAAGAAAATGTAAAGAAAATTCAACATATTTTCACTTTTTTCGCATAATAAAAGAGCACTTGACTCTTTCTAAAGGCAGGGGGAATAATATTACCCATAAGATTTGTCGGTAACGAGTCAGGGGAATGTTTATTTCTTTCAAAAGATTAAATTGTGTGAAATTCTCTTTATATTTTCCTTATATTGTTGTACGCATGTGACATCTAAGTTTGCACTAGTCTTCTCATCCAGCGGTTACTGCACAAAAACTTCAAAAATTCATAACTTTTGAACGGATTGTCCGATTTTCCTCAAACTTTCAATGATGTGTTCTACTAATATTGCTACATTCTCTCAATCCTTATGTTTATGAAGGTGAACTTGTCCTTTAATTAGATATTATAGCTTCTTCTCTTTCCATCAAATTCATGTAGCAAGACATCAGTGGACACTGACCTATAAAATTTGTCAGCTACCATATGGTAGAGGTTCTGACAGTAATCCTTGAACATTGCACCTACATGGTAGGAAATTAATTGGACTGCTCCTGCGACAGACCAGAATTTGTTGAAAGTACGGTGATTCACGCTATGCGGATCTTAGGTAGTACGACTTTTAAAGCCGACCGACTCCCTAGTCACTGGCTGAGGTGTCAGTAGGGCAGTGACCGATGCAACAGCCAGAGAGGGATCATTAGCGGAGAGTGAGGCAAGCGCAGTACGGTGGGCTATCTTGACGAAATCAGCGGTTCCTTATCGCTTCATCTCTTCATGGTTACTCATGTTCCTCCCTCCCCTGCAGGCAGCCACATTCCTGACACTCTCGGTGCTGAATATCACATGTTTGTTGGGAAAAAACAAATACTGTAGAATGACATGACCAAGAACATGGAGACATACACATTCAGACACAGACACAGACAGACACAAACACATACATTATTTCAGACACACACTCACAGACAAAGACAAAATGTTAGGCACACACATACACACATGCTTACATCCAGACATTGACAGACGCACCATATGCTGACATAAATGGCCACAGACATAATTTCACACACAGACACAGACACATGCACGCACACACGCACACACACACACATATGCAGACACAAACAGACACAGACATAATAGCAGTAACACACACATACATGTATGATTTGTATTCAGGCACACAGTCACCAACGTACTGTCAAACAAAGGTATAGGGAAGAGATGCCACTCTCTGTTCTTTGAAAGCGACTTGAGTCAGACACTGCATGAGTTAGTCATCTTAGTCCTTGATAATCCACTGCCAAACACTTGTAATGAATTGCCAAACTTTTGTAATTAAGTCATTCAACAGTAGTGAGTTCTGGAAATTTCCAATGGGATTATCTCGACAAACTTGATTTTATTGATATGTGTCATCACTCGTCGTGTCAGTAAAGGCTGAAAAAATATGACTGACATAAACTTAATTACCCACCAACTGTATTTTCTGTGAGTTTGAATCTTCACTATCTGGTGTGAAGAATATCAACCTGTGGTTTCCAGTATTGATAAATCATGATTTTACTACTTTATATATTTCTGTGTGTATGTATTTGTGTATAATAATCGAGAGATTATTACAACAGTATAGTGATGATCGTCTTCCTGTGCTTTTGTATCTTCACAGATAGTTTAGATTTATTAGTTACCTTAGGAGAAGACCCCAACACGGCTCAAGCAGAAGGGCTCACCCCCCTCCATGTAGCAGCTGGAGAGGGGCATGAAGGGTAAGTCGCCCCCACCCCGCCCCTACCTCAGCAGTCCTCCTATTGTGTGATACCCATGCCCTCTTTGTATGCAGAATGAAACTTTGTATGCAAAATCACAGTTTCACAGGGGGAAAAAAGACATCTGACATTCTCCAAATGTCAACAGATGCTGTTCCATCATCCTTCCCCTCCCCCTTTTTAAAAGATAAAGAGCTTTCAAACTCACTCACAGTATTTAAATGCAGCATCAAGTACTAGGTACCTAAATGTACACTCATGTATGTCACTGATTAGATTATAGATGAGATACCTATTGGCAAAGTGCATGTGATGCATAGCTGGCAAGTTTCCCTGACAAAATAGAAAAATCTTTTTGCTTGTGACAAAAAGAAGAGTATCTAAGAGCCTCCCCGAATTGACAACTTCTGACCACCTATTGAGATGCTAGTAACACACAAGTAAATTTCCCAGATACCTTTTTGAAGCCTCCTTGATTTTGATATGTATATTGGTAGCCCTGGCTATGAAAATTATGAATCTTAAGGTGATTCCATTTCACTTGAAGTGAAATGAATTGAAATTATTTCTCTTATTTCAAACAACAGTAAAGTATAATACATGTCACTGGACAGAGCAGTATCAGTATCATAAAAGTGTCATGAAATCATTGAAATCAGTGTTATGTTAACCTCATCCTTCTTCTCCCTTGTTCATTGATTAATCTCCAGGTGCGTGAGGTTTCTGCTTGAGCATGGTTCCACCCCCCTGTGCAGTGATTCCCAGGGGTGGCAGCCCATCCACTGGGCAGCGGCCAGTGCCACACCTCCTGTGTCAGAACCCTACTGGACAATGTGCCACTCGAGACTGCATCACAAACGTAAGACACCAGGAGAGCAAACGCAAATCTTACCTCAAAGACACAAGTTTCTCTATATTTCTGACCATGCTGAGCACAAAAATCAAAAACAAAAACAAAATCAAGAGAAAAAGGGAAATTAAAGAGGACCTTCTTGGGTACAGCTTACAGAAAATACACAGTATGTGAATATCACTGTATCTGCACTGTCATGCATTACTTTGAAAGTGGACATTTTTCCGCATATCACACAACCAGAAGCTAGCGCGAAAATAAGAGCAAGCGAATATTTTTTGCATGCCATATGTTAAAGTATTAATGTCCCTGATTCTGTGGAATAAAAAACACGCAATACTCACCTGGCCAAGCGTGAAAAGTTACATGCAAATATCCACTTTTTACAGTATGCATTAACAAATAGAGAGCAATGTCACGGCTTATAACCTTGCAAGGTACAGCAGATTCAGTAAATGACACTAGAGTGGTGTTTTAGAAATCTTAATAAGTTCACCCCCAAAGAGAGTGTTGTCTGTCACTGTAAAGATGGTATTGGAAGGTAAGCGTAGAATGCCATGTTTTGATTTTTGCAAATGTGTAATCCCCACTTTGATGTCATTTGTCAGATTTCTGTAAAATCTTTCTTAATCCGGAGCTGTGTAACAATTGAGTTTCTGTTCAGAGCAACTTTTACTTGGGGTTAAATTTTGAAGTTGAGGTTTCAAAATTTGTACACACCTTGCACCAACTCTCTTTCTCAATGACTTTGCATATTTTCAGGATTTTAGGACAGTTAGTCTTAAAATTTGTTGTCTATAGTTGTCTGTCAATGTTTCTGTAAGTTATCTACCTTTTAGCGGGAGGTGATTGATTGATTGGTTTTATGCCCAATTCTATCTAAAAGGAAAAGCTGCACAGTGTTGGGTAGGTGTTGTGGATGTAATTGCACAATTTGCGGTAGTCAAGACAGAATGTGAATGTAACAATTGTGTCTTCATGTTCATAGAAACTGATAGATGGCCTCAAAAAACAACAAAAAGAAAAACCCCAAAAAAGCTGTATACACTGACAGCAATCTTGACTGTATTTCCTCTGCCTTGTAGATTGGCTGGACGCCGTTCCACGCGGCGGCCCGCTACGGCCAGATGAGCTGCCTGCACACGCTGCTGTTCCACCTGCCGAGCAGTGAGCAGACAGACATCCAGATGTTATCCCAGATCAACCAGGAGACGACCCACCAACCTCCCGTCTCGTCAGACCTCCTCAACGCCATGGATCACGACGGATGGACCCTGGCTCACATCCTGGCATCCACTGGACAGAAGGTGGGGCACCCCTTCCACCTTTCGGGTGGAACTCGTTGATCTTCGTGTATCCTAGTTCAGTAACATCTAAAACAACATGATGTCGTCTTCTTCGTAAAGAACGTTTATTTTGCAGAGTGATAGCAGGGAGGCTAAGAAACTTACTGAAACAGGAGAAAAAGCTTGTTGTTCAACTCACAAAATGCAGAGGTGGATGTATAAAGGAATATGTCGTTTTTGCTCCTTTTGCTACAAGGGAATCTCCAAATCCAGAGCTGCCAACTCATTTGTTTTTATGATTTACCCTGTACTGTATATACAGTATGGTGGGGGGGGGGGGGGGGGGGGGGTTCTACATCAAAAATGAAAAAATGTGGGTTTGAGATGTACACATTTTTTTCTGACATCTGATTTTTAGCATACTAGATATACACAAGCTACCCGTTTTTTCCTCCAAGGATTGATTATTGCCTTCTAAATATATTTTGAAGTGTACATCAGTATGTTTCTGATCTGCAGTGGTCTGACGTCCTGCAAATATTACTCTTACACCAGATGCTCCTTTGTAACTTTGATGCATGAAAGCAAGTTTTGTAGCATGCAAACAATTCATGGCAGTGTAATCAAAATCTTGTTTTTGACATAATTCCCCAAAATTAACAATACAAATGAGAAGTGAAACAGTATCCTATCTGCTTGTTTGTCGCAGTGACAAGAAAGAAATGCAAAGAAAATGTCGCCCTTGTGCAAGCTGTTGTAATCCAGGAGTACATATGTGCAGGAATAGGGGTAGGTCATAACCCCTCCCATCATTTGTGGGATTTATGTTTAAGGCTACCTCCAAAGAATCAATCCTTGGTCTCCACTCCGAGTAGTGCTTCTCCAAGACTCTGGGAATTTGCTTGAGTCGAGCAGTTTCTCCTCTGTGTCAAATGGAGGATGCGTGCTTGATGCGTATGAGAAGTACTTGAGCCGAAAGCATTTATGGTGTTATATTTAGCAAGTCTTAGCCGGGCTCCGGTGCGCGAGCATCTCCAACGACAGGCATGATTTTCTATCAATTAGGACTCTTCCTGCCCCCGAATCTGGCTCTTCCTGCAACGAAGCTGTCTCCCCGTGGTTCCTGGATGCTCGGAATATCCAGCTGGCTTCTCGTTGTCTTGTCAACGGCTTGGCCACTGGAAACCCCCCCCCCCCCCCACCTTTTCATCCTTCGCTGCTATGCAGCCTACCACAGTCTAAGTAGATAGTATTCATCAGATCTTGCTGTCTCACTGCACAATCCCAGTTTCTTGAATCGACTATCTCAGTCATGAAGTGCTCCTGCTGTATCTGTAAAATGCAAGACCTGAAGTTAACTCTTGAGCAGATGGCTGTAAAAGCTGCAGGAATTTACCCCAAAAGCCCTAGAAGTTCAAGAGTTGACAATGCTCCGTTTCTTCGACCCTCGAAACAGAACAACGTCTGAACAGAAAGATGTCTCACATATTTGCCCCATTGATATCCATCCCCTCCGAATCGAATTGTCAATCTTCAAATTTGGCTCCCAAATATTTGCTCCCCCTCCTCTTTTTTTTTCTCTCCACTCAACCCCCGTAATTTTATTGCCAAATTTGTTTCCAATTTCTCCCCCTCAACCTTGATCCATGACCTGCAGTAGCTGGCTACAGAGGACCCTCAGGGATGGATTTGAGGGTTGATGCAGCCCGAAAGGTATAAACAACATGTCATCAACTTCAATCCAGCATCCATTAACTCGGCCCCAGTGCCTACTGTGTGCTTGGTTTCATTCCAGAAAGGATAGTCTGACACTGACACTTGGCATAGGGCTGAGACGAGAGTCCGTCAGTTCAGTGGGAGGACGATCAGATACCACATGACAAATTCTGTGCAGGCAGATAAAATGGACATGACAGCTAGCTATGCAGGCAATGAGAAATGAAGCTGTACGAGACCTAATTTGAAAGTTCCTGCCAGCTTTGGATTTATACGTAGAGATTTTTGCACTCAATTCCATATCATAAATGATGGTGAATTCTTGCTGATGCTACATTTTAGCAAGTGCTATGATACATTGCCACCATTAAATTGTCAGTCTGTAATGGATGCAGCATATTTTTTCTTTTCATTGGAAAAAAAAAGTATCAAAAGCTGTCATCACTGTTATGATTGTGGTAATAAACTGTATATAGATCTCTATATTGTGAAAGTGGTAGTTCATGTATTGAGGAATTTCTATTTCATTGGTTTCAGCAAGTTTCATTCATGTCATTTTAGATTGACCCAAGAAGTACCATTAACACTTCTGCTGTGTCTGACTCGCTGTTTCTGTCAATGAGAGCGTTTTGATGTATGCTGGTTAAGTCTCTGGACCATTAAATAGGAGATCTTGGGTTCAATTTCCTGCCAGCTGGTACAGCTGTTAACCTTTTGTCAGGCTCTGTGGGTAAGGTTTATATTCCACTCTGGGCAACTTACTCAAGATTAGTCCATTACCATGGAGAAGGGTGAGGCAAGGGGTGAATATGTGATCGTGTGGCATCAGCTACTCTACCTTTTCAGATATGGATCTGCCTCTTCGTGCTAAACCACGCATTGATGAATAATTCACAAGGCATACATATTTGCATCATATCATGTTTGGTATGGTAATTGGCCAGCTGTGTATCGATTGACCAGTCTGAACTAACAGATTGTCTCAGAATCTTCCATTATCATATGAGGTACTTAGTTGCACAGAGGTATTTATTTTCTTTTATAAAGGGAAATTCTGCATTGTGAACGGAGATAATCACTTGCATAAGATCGGCATACCAAGTGATGGCTGAGTAAATGATACCTTTGCTGATTGGCTGCTAGTACCCGATAGTGAAACTGAAATGAAAACAAAAGTTAACAGAGGAAATTTCAAACCAAGTCTGTAAAAGGCCCTGTGGCAGGTGCAGCTCTCTCACACACTGCACTCTATACGACTTACAACTATACGACCTTATGACCATAAGACCCAGTCGTACGACCTGCCAATGCACACTATACGACCTGACCTTACGAGTAGGCTTATGACTGTTCTGTATCAGTACATTTTACCAATGAGTATTAAAGCGCAACTGGTTGCGCTTGCATTTTACTGTATCTCGATTGGCTGAAAGCCCACGACCCTAAATTCAACATGTCAATTCAATAGGACTGGAAATTCAACATGTCAAATCTCTACGACTTACGCTAAGACCCAGTCATACGACTGGAAACTGGCAAGACTGGTGACGTCACATTTCTGGTCTTAAGGTCGTACGACCGGTCGGATCGTATAGTGTGTGGCGGGCTTTACACCTATCACCTTACTGCTTGTCTCAGTTAAGATGAGCCTTATAGGATATAAACCAATGCCACAGAGCCTTTTCTTTAAGGCTAGTAGAGTCTTACACAAGATGGCATCACTATCCTTTACCCTGGTGTATAAAAGTGTAAACCTAGTGATGCTGGGGTAATGGCAATGGCAGGGGCCAGGGATAGAACAGTGGGTTTTTCGAAGAGACTACCCTGGGCAAATAAAACCATTTACTCATATTTCATTGTATTATAACTGTTTTGTTTGTTGACAGGAGATGCTCGTAGCCCTCTATCAGTATGGCGGAGTCCACTTGACTGTGCCGGACAGACGAGGGCGCACTCCTCACAATGTTGCAACTGACTCGTGCAAAGAATACCTCAGCAGTATCAGTAAGTACTGTTTCTCTCTTATGTCACAATGAGATTTTGAGCTATGTTCATGAATTTGCTGAAATTGAAAGCCTTACATATCAGGCAAAGTACAGGCAGTGTGTTATTAATCTCGGAAGAAAATATGAAGAGCTCGTTATCCCAGAACTCTTACACCAGAATTTGGAACAAGTGAACATCTTAATGGCATTTCATTAATTTTTGGTCCTGCAGAAAATTATGTTCTTTTTCTTTGTGAACATGCACAAATGATTTGTCTTGCCCTAAAGAAAAGAAATCTCTTGAATGTTGAAATTTGTTTAAATGATCAACATTCTACATTATTCAGAAATTGTAATTGAATTCCAAAACTAAAATACAGTTCAACCCAAAAGAGATTTAGTACATGTATGTAAGTAAACAACGGTTATTTTGCAGAACATTATTAAGTAGACAATATTTTAGAGGTATGTCCGAGATACAACGTTATCACTGCTTCTACCCTCACCTCCTCCACCTTTTCCAGGTGAAGATCAGTGTCTCATTCATACCTTGGATAATCACCCTGAATTTTTTAATTCTTAAACAATGTTATTAGCACTAGATTTCAGCCGTGAAGGCTGGACTAAAGGGCTTAGTAAGTGGGAAGGAAACTAGCAGTAGGATGAGCTTTGTATACATTCTTGCAGTCTTGTGCAGTTTGGGAGGATAAAGAGCAGATGTCCACTAAGGGAGGGGGTGGGGAGTCCATGTGAGCACAGAAGTGTCAGGCCCATAATCCCATGGATCTCTCGTCGGTCGCCAAGATATTTTGTGACGATCCACAAATATGTGAAGACTTTGTGTCGGTGCCACAACTGCCCGCCAGTGGCCCGCTAGATGTCCCTGCACTGGTCTGTCGTGGGAGGTTGCGTGATGTTTCCCTTAAACCCGGGCTCACCAAATTGTCGCTGTCAATTTCCTCTGTGTTAATCCCCCGTTGGCTGCTGATACTGCCCGGTCACTGATACTTGCCCTGCTACTTATTCATATTCACATCATATCTGGGTTCTTTTTCCTCTCTCCATAAACAATTAGTTTGTAATTAGGGAAACGGCTGATAAACTTACTGAGGTTTTGTATCGTTTTGTTGTCTCACTTCTGGATGCATGTTTCTACAGATGATAATGACACTATTAAAGAGAAGATATCATAATGAATTCAAGCTATTTTTAAACATGACAACTATGAAAACATTTGCCACAGTGTGTGTAGTATGTCTCTATGTACATGCATGTACAAGAGGGTGAGAGTGTAAAGTTTTAATTGCATGCTTCCAGTATTTACAAATACAGTCAAACCTGTCTATAGCGGCCACCCAAGGGAAACGAAAAAAGTGGCCGTTATAGACAGGTGGCCGCTATAGACAGGTAATCCAGCTTTATGTGCATTGCCTATGCATGTACATATATCATAGTTGGATACATCGATAAGTATTTAATGTACATGCGTAAGTATACACACGTGTATTTCATGCATTGAACAATGCCGGTGTTTATGAAATTGTTGCACAGTAGCATGTGTACAGTCCTGAAGAAAGCTTAACACTAGTGCATTATTATGACTACTGAATAAGTGATGAATGCAGCGGTGGTGATCACTGAACGTTGCCCATGAATGTCTGGCACGGCCACAGATCAGAAAAACACGCTGAATTACCGGCTCTGTGGCCGCTATAGACAGGTTAAAATTTACCGCGGGAAACAAAATTTGTGGCCGCTGGCCGCGTTAGACAGGTGGCCGCTATACACAGGGTCTTTAACAGGGCTTTTCTCTCGGGGGGATTTTTCAGTGGCCGCTATAAACAGGTGGCCGCTATAGACAGGTGGCCGCTAAGGCAGGTTTGACTGTATATGTCACGCAGCTGCGTGGCAGGTGTGCATTTGCAAGTGTGAACGTCTTTCTCACAAGTGGATGTGTGGTGTTAATTGTCTTACCCTTGTTCACACATACTTCAATTATAATGTATTCTGTATTCATTGGTGTGTTAGCTGCACCTTTTAGCTGAGGGGAATACCCTTGAAATAAGGGATACAGTTTTGATACATGTAACAGCAAAATGTATGCCAAAAAAGTCTGTGTTGACAGGAGCTCATCCTGGTAAGTGTTTATTGTTAGCAGAAGTGCACTCAGTAATAGTTAGGAGTGTGTTGGGGTAGTACATATCAATTGGTAGCCCTGGATTTTAGAGCATCAAAATTGCAGGCTGCTTTCCACTTTCCATTTTCTCCTGGACACTGCATGGCATCCTTATTCATGACCATAGTATTTAACACTCAACTAACACCAAACTAATACTAGATGTATTGAAAAGATCTGACATGCAGGTGTATTTAAAGTTGTCACAAGTCCCAGTGTTGTCATGTTTTGTGGATAAACTGGTGAGAACTATGGGGGTGCAGTTCATACACAGGTATAGTTAAAGCACAGATGAAAACGGTGATAAGATGTATCATATACGATGCGATCAGTGGCATTTGGCGTCAAAAGAAATGCCATATTTTGGATTTTATGTTACACATATTTTCTTAACTCGGTCACATTGTTTTGTGTTTGTATTCAGTGAATATGTGGATAAAATTTTGATGTGATGAGTTTCTCTTACTAATTTCATTTGATGTCGTATACCTAAAGAGTTGTTTAGGTATGATGTGCTGTTTTAGGGACTGAGGTAGGATGGAACTTGTATTGATGGCGGTTTGAAAAAATAAAGATGGTGGATAGTCACCAGCAGTGAAGGCTGACTTACATATTGCAACAAATTGTGTCAAGCAGCTTCATGGTAGTTGTTGGATCTCATCAAAGCACTTCTATAACCCATCCTTCTATTTTTTCTCCGAGGGAATGACATTGACAGAGGAAGAAGATACAGAGCATTATCTGTCAAATTGAAGTGGGGGGGGGGGGGGGGGAGGAGGAAGGAGATGGAGTTGGAGTGTGAAGGCAATGTCTCACAAACCTGGGGCATGTAGCAGCAGAGTCTGTGTCAGAGAGAATCCTGTGGTTTCCAGTGATCTCAGCAATCCTAATTGATGATTTCTTGTTGGGGGGATTTTCAAAATGCCATCCCTGGTGCGGTGGGGGAAATGCTTCCCCCCCACATGATGTGTCGGGACCAGGGGATACAGGTACATCCTGAAGGGATCCATCCCAGCTCTGTTCTAGGAGCGGGGTTTAATGCTGACTTCAGCACAACATTGAGTCAATTCAGCGTGATCCACAAAATCTGAAGTGCAGAGATGAGATTAGGTGTATTGTGGGGATTTCGAGGAAAGAATTTGAAGTATGTGTCATAGGATTTTTTTTTTTTTTTTTTTTTTGTATCCAAAAGTAAGTGTCAAAAATTGATATTCACATGCCACACTTAATAACAAAATAAACCTCATCTTTTTCATGTTGCAAACATTTGCGGAGTGTGATCTGGCATTAACCACTGGGGTGTATTGCTTGCTTGGATGCGAGTCAAACTACATGTAGATTGTAATTTGTCATTAGTTCAACACTAAAGTTTTCCTGAGTACACAGGTATTGATATCACCTGTTACTGTACCAATGATTATTAAGTCTTTTTTCTTTTCATCTGTTTCCCATGCATCCTCTGCACAGCTGAAGGCAAGACGATCCGTGTCATCCTAGATGTCAGCAAGAGTTCAACGCCCTCCAATGACCTCTCACCCCACCTGCTGGGTCAGAAGGACCAGTCCAACCAGTTTGTGATTGGTCAGCTCTCTGTCCTGGCGGGGATGACATGGGCAGCTTTTGACCAGTCCATTGGCTCATTGCTGGCCCATAGCTGCAAGGTATGACACTGACCCGACTTGTTATCAATCTATTGTCACTCTGCTGCAGAATTATATCTGGATGATTTTTTGCTGCTGTTCATCTTCTATTTCAAAAATATTTCAAAAAGCACTTCATCAATATTTTTCAAGATCATTATTGTTAAAGACATAGGATATTGTGTGCTCATGCTCGTGTGTGTGTGTTTACATTTTAGATACTGTTGCATGGACATGTGACTAAAAGCGTTTTTTACAAAACAAAGACAATTGACGCTCATTAGCATTTCATGTGACGAACACTTGTAGATTGTGCAAGACTACTCTTTTTCATCTGTTATGTATCACCAAAACAAATCCCTTACACAAACACTTCTGGATCTTTGAAAGTCATAACTTCTGATCTGATATCAATAGTACAGTGGCCCCCAATGAATTGAGAGTAGTTGAAAAACACATTTTTCTCTAATTAAAGCTAGGCTCCCACTGTAATAGTTCCCGATAATTGCATGAGCACTGTATCCATCTTGCAGAAGGTAAAAGTTTGATGTAGTCTATCAACCTTACTCTTTTTCAGATTCCAGAAGTTGACGAGGACCTTCCAAGCCCCAACGGAGACAGGTTGTCATATGAAAGCCAAGACAGCTTTAACCTTGGGCTAGGAGTCCACAGTATACAGAGCTATGTGGCAGGTATGTTGCTTTACACTCCTTGCTGTTATCATGCAAACCTTGATCACTGAAAAGTGAGGCTTTAACCCATGTTCAAATGTCATCTCATTTGATGGGTTCAAGTCCAACTAGATATTGTCAATTAAAACCTCATCCTTCTTTCAGCAGGATAAATCAAGATGATTTAAATTGTTGGCTCTTTTTCTGGTAGCAGTGACACGGTGGTCATTAACTCAGTTCCTGTATGAGAATTTGATTGTGCTCTGCCAACCATGTCACAAATTGTGGCTCTCTACTTTTTTGACAGACTGGAATGATGAATGCTATTTGTGTATTGATAATTCTTTGTTGTTCCTTTCACTCATGCTGCTTCAAAAAGCCTCTTTTTGAAGATGGTTTAAGAATTACTATCACTCACAGTGCAGCAGCTTTTGGTTTTTCTGCAAGAATTAAGGAATTGTGAGCTTCAGCTTCAGTACAAGCACAACAAACTTAAAGGCATTATTCACTGCTGCAGTTAAATGCTAAGAGTAACTGTTACAGCACATCTAATACAAAGCAAGTGCAATGATGGCACTGCGTACAAGAAGTTTATGAAGATTTCAGTTGTATGGAAGCCAAATGCATGTCACATGGCTTTACAATCTGCCATATTTGTTGACCTAGATTTGAGCTGTTGCAGGTCACAGTACTCCTGGGAGAGACTAAAATTGAAAACAATTTACGTCTGACCTATTATGACTGATGTTTGCTTACATCATCCCACTGTTGTAGTATTTGGGGATGGGCTATCGCTCCACTTTTGTTTGAATCTAGATTTTAAAGAATGAAGGAGATCATGAGTAGATGTGACATGTTTTTGGCTTTCATACAGAGGATTTCTTTAAGAACTGTATGTGGCACCCCAAGGGCACTAGTTTCTGTCAGATTTCCTGTCCAAGTCACTTCTCTTTACACTTGTTTTGGCGTAGTGCACCATTTCTGAGGTTGCGTGTCTTGAGGAAGTAGCATGTGAATCCTTAATTTCGATTTTACTAAGGACTTGTCAGTGTCCAGAAGACAACTGGTATTCGTTTAAGATCTCATTGTTATTCATTTAGAACCAACTCTTCTTCAGTGTTCATACTGACCTTAAAGGGGATGGCTAGTAACCGATCAGTGGGAATCAGTGGGAATGCTGAGGGATGATTGTTCCAATCCTTGTGGGATTTATTTAAGAGTGCATTGTATATCTACTGTTGTGTGAAAATTATTTGCTTCAGAACGGTCTCATATTCAAGTAATGTGCAGTTTAATGTTTCCAGGTTAGTGTGCCTGGTCAGTGACGGGGCATTAATCTGCACATTACTTGAATATGAGACCGTTCTGAAGCAAATAATTTTCACACAACAATAGATATATAATGTACTCGTAAATGAATCCCACAAGGATTGGAACAATCATCCCTCAGCATTCCCACTGATTCCCACTGATCAGTTACTAGCCATCCCCTTTAATGTCATTGTTGAAATCATAAGGTTGATATCACTACATGTTTGTGAAATTTGATGCCGTACCATTGTACCATATGTCCCCAAACAAAATTACAATGGGACCCTCCGCAATGATAACTTTAAAAATTGTGAATCAATCCAAATACAATTTCAGGGTATGAAACTTTAACTTATTACCTACATCTTCCAACAAACCCCATTCGATTTGATTCAGTGGTCAAAGAGAAATGAGGATTTTGTAGAGCATGTCAGGAATCCCTTCCCTCCAAGTTCTGTCCATTCTGTTCATATATTATGCAATTCCAAAAGCAACCAAGTGCTATACTTGGAATATCAAGACCCATGACATGAGTTACAATGATCCACATATCTCTGTGACCACTTAACCAAATTGAATGGTGTTTTCTGCAGAATATAGCTAAGATGTTATATTGTAAGACGCTGAAGTAGCATTTAGACAATTTGATCATATTTTGGAAGTTATCAATGCAAAAATCCAATGGTAATTTTTTGGGGGTATACGGTAGGTAGTGAATGAGTCAGAAATACATTATGCTTCTGTTCAGTAGCCACACTCTTGTACAACATTTTGTGGATCACGTTCTGTGAAAACATGAAATCTGATAGTAATGACAATAATGATGATGTCATTCATGATGATGATGATGATGATGATGATGATGATGATGATGGTGGTGGTGGTGGTGGTGATAATGATGATGGTATTAATGGTGATGATGATGTAAGATTGATTGCTGTACCAGTGACTATGATGATAATGTCAAAGATGTCTCTGAGAGTGGATGCTATGATACTGAATGGGATGACTATATCAGTGATGATGATGATGCCCATGGCAGTGAAGACAGTAGTAATGATGATAGGGGTGATGATAATCTCTCCTTAATTCCATTCACATATGTAGGCAATCTGCACTGGTCAGTGGGTGAGAACCCCTCCATGGCTCCTCATGAACTCTTCAACCTGACCTCTGACATTGTCCTCAAGCTCCATGGCAACCAAAATGGCCGTCTTGACCAGCTGGCCTTTGAGTCTTTCCTGCCTGTACAGATGCTCCAGAATTACGTCAGAATCGTAAGTCTCCAATGAAATTGGTTACAGAGAGCTGATCAAGATTGATTTTGACAAACAAACCCAAAACATGCATGTGTCATGTAATGCCTTTTCCAGAAACAGTTTAATGCATCATTGAGCTTCCTACCTACATGTAAATGTGCAAAATATTTAAATTCATTCATATTTTGCCATTTGTGATGATATTGTTCAGAAAGTTACCAGGTATTTGTTGAAATTCCATAACTTTACACATTTGTGACCTGATTTTAATGTAATGGAATTAGTCTTACCCTGTATGTGAAGGTCAACTTAATCATAGATTGGATTGTTATTTTAGGGACTGGTGACCAAGATTCATCTCAGTTGATTTCTATATGGCATCCTGCTTCATTTTGTTATCACACCCTTATACAGATTGAACAGTACAAAAGTGTTCTCTTCTATGGAGCTCCTGGCTCGGGCAAGTCGAGACTCGCCGTCAAACTTGCAGAATTCATCCAGGTAAGCCAGAGATGAATATAAAACAAAACAAAGAACTAGTTGGCGAGGTGGGACAGATGAACAAGACTGAAACTGTGTTTGTCATGATTGCCTTAAAGTTCTGAAAATTGATATGAAAGAGAAGATGTACAACATTGCATGTTTAGAAGAGAAATATATATTTTTTGTGCAAATGTTGTGTTTAGAAAGTCTGCATTTATTCCAATCTCTGAAAATTTGTGACCATATCAGCGCTCATCTGTTCTCATAAGAAAGATAGAGAACTTGCTAAAGTTTTGATATGTGTGTGGTGTTTTTTGTTTTTGTTTTTGTCTTTGTTATGATTATTAGCTACTGCTCTTCTAGTATTTTGTTTCTTGTCGATCTGTATTCTTCTGTGCTTACTTTTGTTTTATGCCAATTTTCAAGAATTTATGCACAAAGTGTCACCTTGTTAAAAACTACTTCTGTAGTCATTGTGCAGTCAAATATGATCCATGTAATACACAATCTCTCAAAGTAACAATAGTTTGTCCTGGATTATAAAGATTCCAGCATATAACTCGTGAATCCTGTTTAGACAGCAAGTAGTAGTATGAAAAAATTTATAGCTGCAGCATTTAGACAATGATCCAGTGTTATATACGTATGTATAAGTGAACATCTGTGATGACTTGGGAATGTTCATGATTATGAAGCTGAAGATAATGGTGATGATTATGGTGATTGTGATGATCATGTACGACAGACTGTTATCATCCGGTCAATGGGCACCACAAGCTGGGGTTGTGGGTGGTACTGGATGTTGGCCAAGTCTCAAACTATTTGAGGGTGTATTGAGTATCACAGAATATTCTGCGCTGTCATCGTGATGAAGTTTATTGTGACTCGCCACTCCGTATTCTCTCACATTTCACAGGCCAAGAACAAGTACCATCAAGTGGAATCAGACATGACTTACGTGTCCCTCAATGCGGCGTTCACCCACCAGGATCTGTGCAAGCTCCTTCTCACCAAGGGTAAGTCGGCATCGATCTCCCCAGTCTCTCGTCTCTCACAGAGACTAAAAGCCAGTGTTAGCCCGATGGGGATCTGTCATGGTATGATTCAGCGCTGATAGTATGAGGAGAAAGTGCAATGTACTTAGTGACTGGGAAGATGGGAAACTGTTTCCAAGAATTGAGAGGGAGGAAAGATCTGCAATAAATCTGAGTGAATGACTCAGTGAGTGCCTAAGTGCAGTCATAAAAGAAAGATGAAATATGTCTGCAGACAGTCTTAAAGTGTTCAATATTAATTACTGCTGTCATGGATTGTTGTACTTTTTTGTGTTCTGCTATTATCGTCATTATCATTTCATAATGTACATGTAGATATTACTCATGGTGTAATTGATTAACACAAATATTTCATGTGTGTTCTGCAGGATTCCTGATCCAAACAATAGCAGGCAGGCTCCCAGCTGCCTCAGGCAAGGCAGTGCACATCCTGGTGATAGACGGGGTGGATAGGGTGGGTGTGGCTGCCCTCTTTGGCGACCTCCTACCCTTGCTGGAGACACGATCCAATCAGCGCGCTGCTAGGCTGCCAACACTGTCAAACAGCGCCACCTTCTGTCTGCAGGAGAAATGCATCATCATTGGCACGGTAGACGGAGTCGGGTGAGAATTTAGTGCTACCCTGTTACCATGATGGCAGTATTGCACTGCTGTAATAAGATATAGTTTTTCTCTGACATTGAGCTAAAAGTACAGTCTCCAAAAAAGTATACATGATGTACATGCAGTTTAAGTTTCAGGGAGATTTCATTGGGAGCTTGTTCTTGTCACTAGCTCCAGCTATCCAAATCTTATTCAAATCCAAGTCTTGGGATAAATCTCAATAGTTACAGATTTACTTACCAAAATATGCTGGTAGTTTGATTAGAGAATTAACTGCACTTAAGAAGTCTGAGGATTAAACTCAATACATAACTTTGCCTACTTATGCTGGTATAGTTTCATAGGGAAATAAACTACATGTACACTGAAGCTTTCGTAACTTGCAGTAGTGTTTCACCTAACTCTGATTCCAGCTCTATGTGTAAGGTGTCATTCTACAGCAAGAAGGAAGTAAGTGCTACAGTGCATGTACTGCACACCTCTGTACTTTCCATGTGCCATTTGTGTTTTTGATGCCCTTTGCAGCCATCTGTAAAATCGCCTCAAATATGAAGAGATTATCTGTATTTATCTTTGTTTTGTTTTGTTTTTTCTTATTTGAAGGGTCTCTTCAGTGCTTGGGATTGGGGTGTGTTTTGGGTAATCTGCTCAAAATTATAAGCCAGGAAAATTGTTCTAAATTTATTCACAGTTTGAATGACAATAAACTTCTCACTAGTGATATGTCGTTTTGTCCAGCTTTTGTTTAGGTTTTATGAGTGGATGATAGCATCATCTATCATTATTTAGTGCTTTGTATCCATTGGAAAAGGCACTCTAAAAATATCAATGATTATTATTAGCTATTATTATTAACATTATTTATAATGATTAGTAGCATTAATACCCTTCTAACTGTAGTAATAAATCCTCTGTCTTATTCCCCACAGTCCTGGCACAGACCTGACGGTCCAGCAGCACTTCCGTTGGATCCGGGTGGGCTGGGACCAGGAACCGTTCCGCAGCAGCCTCCAGAGGGTTGTCCTCCGCCGGCTAGTCCATGAATGTGACGGCGTGGTGCCCTCACCTGACAACAGTGCGCTGCGGGTGCTGGTGTGGATGTGCGGCATCTGGCGTAGACTCAACGAGGCGCTGGCCAAGCTGTCAATGCCGGAATTCGCGACGGGACCCAAGCAGTTTTTTGCCTGTCCTGTGGATGGAGATGCCCCTGCTTCTGTGCTAAGGTAGACTTTCCTCTCCCCCACCCCCCCTCCCCCCCCCCCCCCACACACACACAGACACATAGACACACGTTCATGCTTGCTTATACTACTGTCATGATGTGACCAAACTACTGTGTATGCTGTACATTTGGTGGGGTTTTGTTTCCTGAGATTTTGTGAGTTGAGTGCTTTTTGCAAATTTAACAAGCAAAAACATATTAACTCTGATTCCGACATGAATGTGACTTGCACATGTGTATTTCTTCATTTATTAATGTACTCCATGATCATGAATACAATGTATAAACAATGTATAAACAAAGAAATTGTCTGGAAGTCTCAATTCCTGAAAATTAGACTCACTAAATATACTGCATATGCAGTGGACATTTGTGTCTTTTCCTAAAGTACATTTGTAAACCTATGTATGTATTCTGTTTCACATAGGCAAGAGGCATAATTTACTTCATGGGTCCTATTTTAGAGTTTATTTGTTCACATGGAAAGAATGCTATTGATATTGGCTAAACTTGATTCAGAGAGCATAAAAACACAGACAAAACAAAACCAAAACAATCACTCATCTGCCTGGGGGGCACACACCCCAATGTGTGCAAGTCCATCCATAGATTATCCTCTTTTACCGCTCAAGAAAAAGATGAATTGTTACAGTAACTGGAAAGTGGATCAACAGATCCACACAAAGGAAAAAAAAAAGAAAAGAAAAAAGAACACACTAAACTTAAAAAGCTAAAAAGCTTAAAGCTAAATTTCTTTGCGTGACTTGTTTCAGGTGGCTCTGCCTTCTGTGGAACTACAGTCTAGCTCCCCACATAGAGGACACGTTCCACCGGACCAGCCCCTCTGCCTCGCCCTCACTCATCCAGCAGCAGAACATGGCAGCGAGTACCGCCCTCTATGTCCTCCTCCATAGAGCTTTCCTCCCCGGCTGTCCGCTCAGTGACGAAGGTGTGTTGGTTGCATGGTTAGAGATGATTTACATATGTAGAGTGATAGTTCTGATTTCAAAATCAGAGTACCATAAAACCAACAATATTTGTGTAGGCCCTACATGAGACTTTTGTGAATGTTACAGGGAGCCAAGATTCATGAAAATGCCCACAAAAGTTCTTGTCTACACAGTGCATTGCATGCCAGTGACAATACACAAAAGTTTCATGCAGCGAAAAAGGCCATTGCCTCCAAGTTGCGAAAGCCTCATGCTGTTAGTGTTTCTAGTTTTACAGTGTTGATGTTAGGCAATTTTTTGAGCATTTATTTTTCAGCATCTCTTGTAGATGGGTTGCATTTTTAGCATTACAGAGCACATATTGTTATATTCTCTGTGAGTGGTTGGGAGAAAGTTTATCAATTCTACTTCACCTTGAAGCGATTGTTTTATAGGCACTAGTGACAGATTGTGAGGGATGCGTAGCTAATGCAGGAAAATCCTGTGTAATTTTAGATGAGATAAGCAATGAAAGTACTAGAATAAGTATTAGATATAATACTGGGATCTTGTATTCCAAGCCCTCTAGGATAGGTTGTGACAGATATAACAGCATATAAGAAAGCTAATTAAGTAAGGGAGGTACTGCCAAACTATTCCTAATTCATCAATTATCTTAATGATAATGTTAATAGTCATAAACCTAATAAAATGGTCTTCTTCATCCAGGGTAGCCTCTCCAGCATTGACACTGTTCTATGAGAGCCCTGCCATCATTTCACAGTAGCATTGCCAGGTACCCATTTATACACTTGGGTTGACAGAGACATGGTGGGTAAAAACATGTCGAATAACATAAGCACTGAACACTTAGGTCGACAATTGGATTGACATTTACCTGAAATCCGTTTCTATTTTTGACACAGAAGCCGAAGAGTACTTCTCTGGTTTCCGCGGTATCAGTGCCCCTGCCATAGAGGGCGACAAACCAAACAATGTGAAGAAGCACCGTAGGAGCAAGAGCTTGGACCGGAGCAAGACCAGCAACAAGGCAGCAGCCCTGGCCCGCAACCAGGCCCACATGGACCTCATTAGTCCAGGTACTGGACTACATCTTAGATTGAGAAAAGTAGTGATAGCTCACTTGCTTTGCCCCCTCCCCAAATTTCTTTCTGTAAAGTTATTTTGTCTGAATATATCTTGACAAATGGAGTGGCAGAAACATTGATTTTATCAAGCATTGCAACTGAAAATTTGTAAAGTTGTCTTGCAATAGATGATGACATAAATAATTTTGCTACCAGCAGACGTACAAAACAAAGGGCTCATTTGATGTTTTCATTGTTGTTTCTGTGTAAATTGCTATGATTATTGTGTATCGATGTCTCAGAAGATTGGCTAAGTTGTAGTAAACTCAGCTGTATTTTCTTTTAGATGAATTGTCTATTAGTAAGTGATTAAAAGAAAGGGAAGCAATGGCAACGTGACCATTTGAAGAATGTTTGTTCTTTTATCCCATGTTCAGATTCACAGCGAAACGGCCGATCGATGATCCCACGCCGAATAACGCCCAAGTCCAGTAAGCCTTCAAAGCAATCTCAGCTGACCACCACTACTTCCAGGTAGGCAGGCATTTAGTCAGAACATGACTAACCATTACATTAGACTTATAGTGGAGTTTGGCCAGCTATTATGAACAGAAAGGCCACATGGTCACATATTCACTTGTGTAGTGTATAATATTCAGTCATGATTTGTACAGACATATAGGGTAAACATTGTGCAAGTGACAGTAGGGGGTGAATGGTTTCTCATACTTTGAAGCAGGGAAGACGTGGCAGACTTCAATTTGTCTTTGTCAGTGCAAAGTGTCGGAAATTAAAGGTGCAGCATTGCATGAGAGTTGAAATGTCGGGAACACAAAGGCCTGCATAGCAATGACATTGTAATACAGTTGGATTTTGCTACATCTTAAGTTTGACAGCAGTTTGTAATAAGGAGCCGGACACAAGTGTGCGTGGTAAATGATAGCTTTGCATTCCGTGTGCACAAATTTCCTCATCATTTACTGCATAATTTACAATTGTATTGATTTCATTTTTTTTTTAGTGTATTTAAAATTAAGAAGTTCACACAAATACTGTTATCATTACATATAACAGGTAGACTTGCGTCTTTCCTTACACACAGCTCGACTCACGAGGGCAGCATTTCTCACCAGCGGAGCCCCACCTTGCCTGCATCACCTGTGGATGATGCCGATCTCCTGGAATCCCTGCTCAGTCACCATGGCAACATCGAGCAGCTCATTGAGCTTCAGAACACCTTGTTTGGGATTGGAGGAGGGATGAGCGAAGGAGGAGTTAGAGGAGGAGGAGGAGGAGGAGTTGGTAGCGGCGGTGGAGGAGAGGAAAAACTAAAGACATCCAGGTCCAATAGGCAGCTGATGGGTATAAGTGGTCAGAAGTTACTGCGCCGTTCCAGCGATGGAGCGCCTGTGACTACCGGACTCTCAAGGACAAAGACCAAAGATGAGGATGGAGTGTGGAGTGTGTGGGAGGAGACGGTGTGATTTCGGACCAGACGCCGGTCCCATGACAACCATTCCAGTATTCATCCATCCAACAAGTCTCTTTGACTTCCTCACAAGCTGCCTGCAGAATGAAAAAAATGCCAAAAAAGGGATAAGTCAGTTGTGAAAGAAGGGGAAAAGCTTTCAGTTATCAGCCCGGTTGCATCACTCTAGAAGTTTAGTTGAGCTTGAAAATGAGTTCTTGATGATCGTTCTGAAATGCTTGTGGTTATAAGACCATTGAGCCCCTGGGCATGATGGCTGTCGCATCTTTAGCCAGATTCCAAGGGGTTTATGCATTTCCAGAAAATGTAGCCTTATTCAAGTTGGGTTTGGCCGGGTGTGCAGGTGTCTAAAGCAAGGCATATAACGTATATGTTGCTGCGTGATGTCATCTCGGCTGAGACAATCAGGAAAGGTGCGTCCATTTGTGCCACACTCGAGGGACTTTCAGAATGCAGCTTCAAGAGGCGATGTCTCTTCTTCCATCCATCTACATCATAAAAATATGGGAGTGAGACAAAATCTTTTACCATTACAATGAAAAAATGTGCCCCACATGTCGGCATCCCTTTAATTGATGCCTGGCTTAGTTAGTTTGAGCAGAGAATACCTTGCTGTTGAATAGGCTGAGTATGTAGGATGGGGAGTGGAAACAAGATTGTTGAAACCTCCGAGACAGTGACAATGTTGAGTGGGCAATAAGATCCAAGGGCATAACCTAGAGCCATCTTTGCTATTCACTCGGAATGCAGCAAGGAGTTGGCCGTGATTGGAAATGATAGCATGCAAAACCTTGACTCTCTCAGAGAGTGAGCCATCAAATTCTCTTCACTCCATCTGCAAAATGGACATCACCAAAGATGATCCTTTAACTCACAGAGGCACGGGTATGAGAGATGATGTAATGGAAGAGTTTATCATGCCATTACCAGATGGAGTATATTTGCTCTTTGCATTCGTCACTTTTTACCGAGATTGCCAATATGTGGGGGGTTTTGGAACATATCATGCGTGCGTTGGCTAGACAGCTTTTGAACCCTATATCGAAACAGCCCATACTGGTCAAAGGTGGGATATGAAATTCACAGAATGTTGGAATATCTGCAACACCAGCACTCATCGTCAATTGGAGAAGAGTAAACTTGTCCAGAGAAACAGGCAGTAGGTTTCAAGGGAGACATCATACATGATATAGGATAGAGCAGTGATCGTTGTAGTCATGAGTAGAGAGGGCTTATCCAAAATGTGAGGAATCCACAGGTTATATTCAACTCTCTTTCAGTTAATTCAGTGCATCATGACTTTTGTCTTCTTTATAGATTAGGACATATATCTCACATGTAAAAAGATACAGAAGAGGAGGTAAATTTCACAGTCCTTATATCAATGAAGAATTACCCATGAGGAGACTAGTGCATGACTTGGCATGAGATCAAATTTTACTCTGGTTTCTTAAATTGGGTTGTCATGTCCTTGTTTGAACTGCTGTGTCAGTGTTCAGACAGTGTGAATATATTGCCCTTTCTGCTGAAACTTGAGTGATTGAAATTTCATCCCTTGTCCTATAGGAACATACAAAAACATACATTGAAGACATTTTTCAATGTCTTCAGTGTCTTCAGTGGATTTGTTTCAAGGTTACTAGCATTTCCTCAAACTTCAGGAGGGAAAAAGTGACATTATTTTTCACAAATTATGGGCAAACCGTCTACATCTCTCACAGAAACAGCACGAGACAGAACAGATACATTGCCTCTTGGCGGGGGATAGAAACAAAGGGCAGCACCTTTAAGGAAACCAAAACTATCACCGGCAAAGACAAACGACCTAATGGAGACAAAGAATATACTCATGTGAGCCGGGAGTAGTTTCATAGCTGGCTCTCTCGTGTATGTGGAAAATTTCCATGAACCAAAGCACTCACTACAATCAAACGTGTCAACAATAATAAACTCTTATGCAGACCTTCGGTAAGGCAAGATTTCGTCAAAAGAAATCAAGTGATTGATGTAATTTTCTTCCAATTTTGCCATTGATTCCTAACTGTCCAAAATGCTTGTTTCAAGATCTGAATGTAAATGAGAATCAGATGGATGTCATTTGACAAGATAATATGAAAAGAATTTTTTTTAGTTCATTTCATATTTTATGCTCTTGTGACACAATGAGTGTTTAAGTAGATATCATGATTACAGTCAAACTGATTTTAAGTGCATCAAAATACTTGAGATCATGAGTTTTATTGAGTCAAATGTTGACAACATGAAGTACCATTGAACCAGACAAAACATGGTTCGAGACTTCTTTCCAAAACTGTTTCATTCAGGCCTGCTTTCATGAGAGGCTGAAAGAATTTCTATCACTCTCTACAACTTTGTGGCCACACTTGAATCATTCAAAGTTGATTTTCTTTTGACCACCAGTTGTAGCAGTCATTGCAAGAATGCAGTTGATGCTAACCCTGTGTGAAATTCATGAAACAACAAGTTTTATCTGACTAGGTCTGAGCAGGCAGGTATTGATCCGGTAGGGTAGACCATGAGAGGGTGCAGGAAAGGTCCCCCTCAGTACCCCATGCCTCCCCCCCCCCCCCCCCCCCCCTGCCTCCCAACAAACTTTGTATGTTTGGGGAGTTGTTTTTTTTTTCCCCCTGCAGAGTTTACAAAAAGTGATCTCAAACATTGCTAGCAAATCATTTTCATTGCAAGTTTTGCATGCCCATTTTGAGTGATGTGTTACACAGCACCAAGGTTTGAGATTCCAGCATGTGTCTGCGTGTGAAACTTTTCCACAGTCTGATATTGAATTGATGTGTGCACCCAGCGCAGGAAAGAAATAAAGAAAGAAAAAATTGTTTTGTGGATGTTTTCATCCTGAAATTTTAGTGAGTTCAATTCCCATCCTTCTAATTTTTTTTTTTTTTTTTTTTTTTTTTAATTTGCACCTCCTATGCCCAGAGTTTTGTATACCTCAAAACACGTGCTTAGGTGCATTCAGTTGTCACAAAATTTCAACCAGACTGTGATTGTGGCCTTTTGAGTTGATATCCAGTCTTCTCCCGTGTGCTTTTTGTTGTGCCGGAACAGTTTTGCATGATGTCAACATCCCCACTGCCAGCTCTTTTGCATTTTACAGGATGCGTGATCGACATGTCCATCTCTGGTTACGTGCGTGAAATGCACACTAAAGGGACCCGGTGTCATTCCACATGCCAGTTTCGCGATTCCTCGAAATGACTGCTGAGATTTGGGTTGGAAACAAAACCAAAGGAAAAAGAAAAAGAAAGCAAGGGGATAGTGTTACATTTTTCTTTTAAACTGATCAGATGAAAAATGAAAGATGCTGTTTTATAATGGGTGGGATAGGGGGGTAGAGAATACTTTGTGGGAAATTGTGCTGCTGTTAGATTCACACAGATTTTTACTTGTGGCTGTCTTTTTTATTTGTGTCATTTTTAAATGAGCGGGAAGCCTTCTGAGGATTGTTTCTCCAAAAAAAGGACTGAGATCATGAGACTCTCCCCACAGGATTTGCTGCTGTGAGTGCCTTGTTAATGCCAGAAGTTGGGGATCTATTAGTCTCGTTTGCAAGCTGCCTGCCACCGAATCCCATGTGCATGTGCCTGAGAAACAACCCACACTCGAGTTTAGCCAGATGTTGTTGCATTATTGTAAGGATTTCACTATGTTCATGATTTTTTTTTTTCTTAAACCCAGTACTTTACAAAATATTATTACTTCACACCTCTGCATGAGCGTAGTTTTCTCTGTCTTTTGTTTCCTATTTAGGCACCTAGTAACCTAGACTTTATAATGTAATTGGACACTGAATCAGTGCTTTTCATCAATCATATTGTTAAGGCATGCTTTGCATACCCATATGTGGGACTGATGAAGCATGCTGTTCTTTCGAACAGACACTTCATCTGGGGTCTAAGCTTTGCAGTTGTTACCTTGTAGACTATGTTTATTATTTGCTTGATTAAAGGTTTGGATTTTGGCCACTTTGTTTCATGTCTTGATAGGACGCTGGCTGATGTTTTAAAGAGAGATATATGAAAATATATATTCTGTCAAATATATTTTAGTAGAGTGTAGTTCTGACTTGAACAAAGTGGAATATATATTTTAAAATCGATAGATTAGGTGTAAGACAGTCTGTCCTCTGCAGATGTCAGAAATGCCTTTGTTCTTAAGTGTGAAACTGATCTTTTCTAGAGCAGTTTTTTTTTTATAGTGAATGAGGACGTTGCAGTGGAGTTTGAGGTCACATTAGTACTATGTGTGCCAGTTGTAGCACTGGTAGAGCCCCATCTTGTAAATACATATAAATGTGAAATATGAACTTTATGGTAGGGCGGAATCAATTGTGTTGCTATCGAGCCATCTTTCTCTGGTGATCTTTGTACATAGAAGGCTTTGCCCCATGAGGATGCGGACGCAGACAGGATGTTGAAAGGAACATTTACAGAAAAAAAAGAAAAAGAATATGACTTTGTATGTTGAATTGTATGGAATTTTAGTCTGGGAATACTCTGATGTATCTTTGAGTATCATACATATTATATATCATCACTAGTGTATGTAACATAATGTCATGTGTGTAAATATATATATAAATGAAGAATATTAATGAATCGTTTAGACAAAGACGACATGCCAGAATATTGAAATGGGATTCGTTTTGTGATTGTTTGCATACTTCTCATGTTTTGACGACTTTACCTCCATCTAAGAATCAGACTGAAAGAAGTGCACAACTAAAATCTCAGATGATAACCTTGAGAAGATTGTTAACATATTTTCTACAAATTGTACTCGCAGGTGCATCAGGCCGTGGAATCTTGAAAATACGCATCTTAGCTCCTCATTTTTACACGGATGTATCCAAACTATGTGTTCATTGTGTATTCATTTCTCTGTCTCTCTCTTCTTTTATTTTAATAACAGGGAGCATTGCAAATCAAATCGTGTTAGAAATCATGTGCAGATCCAGTGTTACAATGAATTTTATGAAAGTTTGAATTGAGATATTTGCTGTATTCCCCACCCAAATTGTGTGAACAAAACAATTGACTGTGCACTCATAGCCGAGAATGCTCGCTGTGATCCTTGAAAAGAGTGTGAAATTGGAGTGTACTGTAGGAGTTCACAGCGAAGAGTACTTGCCTATAGATTTCCTAATTGGCTTCTTTTTTTTCTCTTGACGGTGATACATGGCTGTATTTCAGAATGAGGTAATTGCTGTAGTTGAATGTATATTGAGTTCAGGTGATGTTTAATCATCATTGTGAATTGAACAAACCATTTTTTTTTTTTTTTTTTGTAATTCTATATCAAATAATATTTGTTTCCCAAGATCTCAGAGTTTGTTTTTCTGGGAGTATACTTCAGATGTATGTTATGAAATTTTCTTTATCAAGAAAACAGCAAAACCATTAAAAAAAAAAAGCAAAAAAGAGACAGGAGTCAAAGGACCATCTACATCGAGTATGTATGCACTGTAGCTTTCAATTATTTGATTGATTTGTTTTTATAAAAAGAAAAGAAAAGAAATGGTGATGAAATATCATGCTTCATTCAGGGTACTGTACTTCTTATTTAAAGATAATCCATCAAGTGCAGATAATTCACTTGAGTACCCTGTTTGATGAAAATATGGCTGAAGATGTACAAGAAGCCATACAACGCTTGGAAATTAGATCAATGGATTTTAGAATTGAAATGGTAGAATTGCAATATATAATTTTGTTTTATAATATAGGATGAAATCTCTTCTAATTAGGTATTTGGAAGTTCAACAACTGTCTATTGAAGCAAAAAAAAAAAGAAAAAAAAAGAATGTGTGTTATGGAATATAATCTCTTTGTATCATGGATTTAGAGAGGATGTCCTCTTTGCACATTTTCACTGCCAGAAACATCCTGTGTATTCCCTTTTTTTTTCTTTTTTCATCAAAAATCTGCAATGGAAACTGAGAATCCGGCCAACATGCACTGTGCAAGAATCCCACCTGTGGCTGGAGTGGAGACTACATTGTACCTCTCATTTGTTGTCAAGGAGATAGAGAGAGAGAGAGAGACATAATTTGATGGGATCTGTTATGCAATATATCATGCCTTGGAGAACTACTGCTCACTAGGGGAAAGGGGGTAGGTGTGAGTGTATCCTTGGTGTTCATTACCATTTGTCCAAAGAGGAAATGAATTCAGACTTGAGTGATTAACGTTATGTAGTTGGTACCATTCAAATTAAGTTTCTGTATATGCCATATATTTTGTGGGTTTTTCATGTTTTGCGAATTTCGCGAGTTGGGTACTGTTCCAAATTTTAACAACACATGAAAACATTAACTGTGATCCTGACATGAATGTGACATGCACATATGCATTTCTCCATTCTTTGTTGTACACCAACGATCGCAAATCTAACCACTCGCAAAAATTTCGGAAAGTCCTGCTTTGTGAAAATTTAGACTCGCTAAATATATGGCGTATCGAGTATTGGTGTTTCGATTGTGTGTGATGTCAAACAATTAATTCTGCCAGATTGATAATTCTGTGTACTTGTCCTCTAAACTGCCATGCTACTGCCATGATTAGTTAACATGTACTTAATCACAATGTAATATCTTCCCTGTATTCATGTAATGATAATATTCATATCACAGATTTATCCATCCCAATGAAATGCAGTTAGGATGTTATAAGAGGAGCACTCATATGAAATTCAATTATGAAAAGAAAAATTCGATGTTTGTTCCAATGATAGGCTACTTGAGTTCAGTTTGCTTATATTAAAAGTGAAGAGACACATACAAAAAAATATTGTGACCCTTAAAGTTTTACTTTTTACCAGTAATTGAGACATTCATATGCTCTCCAAGGAAAATACATGTATTGCTGTTTGCCTTCTGCGTGGAGTTGCAGGAGCAGATATGAAAATGAATAACTCTGCAGAAACTTTTGGGAGTTTGAGTTTGAGCTCACAAGGTTTGAGAAGTGTTGTAACTCCATATGGTCTTTGCAGTGGAGTCAAAGAAAAAAGAGAATACAGCAATATGAAGCAAGGGTGTTGAGATGTCCAATCAGATTGACATACTTATACATGTAGGGAGGTCTAGTCGAATACTGTAGCACCAGAAACATTTGCATTATGAAACTTTTTCAAATTTGAGCCAACAGCCTTTTTCGCAGCAGTAAACTGTTGTGAATTGCCACTGGCATTCAATGCAATTTGTAGACAAAAGCTTTCGTGAGCGTGCTACTTTCGCGAATATTGTCTCCTCTCAAAATTTGCCAAGGTTTCATGCACAGGAATATTTCTGGTTTTACAGTTTCCTTGTATTCTAATTGTTTTAGCAGGAAATGCATGATCATTGGAGCTGAAAGGGCACACTTGAAAAAAAAAAAGTAACACACACACACACACACACACACACACACACACACACACAAACACACACAAACATTCTCTGCACTGCATTTGAGGTAACCAACCGCAGGTGTGCTGTGCATTCAGTTATTGCAGGATGTACACTTTGCTTCCTCTTCCTTTCTATGATTTGTAGAAATGATTGAATTGTAAAAATGACGGGCAAGATTAATTGTGTTTTGCCTCTGTGTAGTACTTTGTCGAATACGTAGACGTAGCGACATATCCAAGTTGAATTATTGAATCTTTTTCTTTTCAAAGAAAATATTGTTATTCTATTATGTGAAAATTTAATGTATCATTTTGTCTTTTTTTTTTTTTTTGGTTTTCGCATAGAGTGTAGAAGTTCATTTTACCATACTCAGTGGCCTGTACTCTGATTTTATGACATGACTCAATTCTTGGTGTTTTCTTTACAAGTTTTGTATGATATCCTTATGCAACAAGATAATTCATTGAAAGTGTCAAAGAGTACATACTTGATCACTGTCAGGCATTTTGACTTCATGGCCCGAATTCACGAAGGTGGTACAAATGAAACCATGGTTTAAACCATGGACAAAAACCATGGAGCGCCAAGTGTCGCACGGAATATTTTGTTACGAAATTGGTCATTTTGTCGACAAGATGACCGTTTCGTTAATGAAATTATCATTTCGTAAACGAAATATTCATTTAGTTACAAAATGTTGTCATTTCGTTACAAAATAATCATTTCATCGACGAAATGACTGATTTCGTTATGAAATATTCCATGCGACACTTGGCGCTCCATGGTTTTTGTCCATGGTTTAAACCATGGTTTCATTTGTACCACCTTCGTGAATTCGGGCCCATTAGTCTGTGCTTTGAACAACTTTAATAGCAACCACATACAATGAGATTAGTAACATAGAATATGAGTGTAAGAAGAAAATTAGACTAATTTGGCTTTCAATACCTACACATGAGCTACGTGACACCCGAGCTGTAGAATGAATGGCTTAACGTTGTAAGCTTTTAATACATTTCATCAATTTCCAGATTGTAGACCATCTGATATGATGTTTCTTTGAATCCTATAAAACAGGCAAATCTGGTGCAAACTGCTTGCATTTTCCCTGTTGTTCAGATTTTTTTTTTTACAGAGCTTGGCAATGGTGTGTATTCTTCATTCGATACTGTCCAAAAAAAGATATACTTCCATTTTATTTTGGGATTGTGTTATACTTATGGAGTAAATGTTGTACAGATTGAGGGGAAAAAATACAGCGAGTGCCATGGTGATTTAAGACAAGTGACTTCATGCGTTATCCTTTGTTATGGAGTGTTGTTGTGTGTGTGTGTGTTTATGTTCTATACATAGGCCTGCATGTATCTAACCACACACACACATATAAAATATGTGTGTGTGTGTGTACATATATATATATATATATATATATATATATATATATATATGCACACATATACATACACAGACAGGGAGGAAGAGAGAGAGAGAGAGAGAGAGAGAGAGAGATAGATAGATTGGGCTGATATGTGTGTGTACTTGTCTTGACCTAATACATGTTTACACAAGCCTATGTATCACTGAAACAATTGAAATAGGAGTCAATTCAGATATGAGGCTGGAAATGGTAGGCAACAGGACATCATTGACCCTTTCGCTCTTTTCCCATACCATTAACCTCTGCTCAAAACTGAAGGAAGCCGTGTATTTCACATTATATACGTACAGCATTCATTAACTCCTTGATTCAGATTGGTCAGTTGCAGTCGATAGTTTTCACCCAGCAGTCATATCTTGGTTTTTTTTTTTTTTTTTTGAAGATGTTCGCAGATATATCTTGTGTATTGTGAAGATATACCTTCTTCAGTAATTTTTCTGACTGGTAGCATGACAACTTCATCTTGATGCCTTAATTCAGCATAAATATCTAAAATTAAGTGGGATGCCATTTATAAAACAAATATTGACTGCTTCTTTTTTAGGTCACAGTTAAAACCATTTAACCTTGCTGATTTCTGAACAGAGCTATGCCCCAAGACAAAGTTGAGGGACATAGCATTGTTCAGAAATCACCTCTGGGCAAATAGTTTTAACCATGCGCCTCATAGCAAGCAGTCGATATTTGTTTACTATTTTGCAATTCTTCTGACAAATTGGTTCTTTTCCTAGTTAATCCCATTCCCTTCTTGTCCTTTCAACCTCATTCATGCTCACTTTTGCAAAAATCATGTCTCGTACCACCCTTCTGTCCATTCCTTCCACTTTCTCCTCATCCTTTTTGGGTCTGGATGTTTTCATCCTTTCACATAATCATCTCATTTTCTTTTCATTCTCCAAGTTTAATTTTCAATGATGAAACCACCTGGCTCTCTAACATTTCCTGTTGAGATTTTATTACAATCATTCAAATTATACATCTCCATTCTTAGATAATCTGGCAGCCATCAACTTTCAACAAAATATATGGTAGAAATTCATCAGTGAGAACAATACAATTTACATAAACTTCTTGAAATAAAAATGAAAAAAAAAGAAGGAAATTTCACACTGAATCAATCAATAAAATGACTTTGCAGTGAAATCATCTACGTGCAGCACATGACAAATAATACAAGTAATCTACATTACATCGAACATTTGCATATAATCATCACACTCTCGTGTTTTTGTTACCATCGGGAAAGCCATTCCAACTTTGGGTCACAAGTAAACCCTGTGGATCAACTGAATGTAATTTTACTTTGCACAGCCACACCCATTTCTTGTAGGTGTCATCAATATGATTTGTGCAAGTTGTTGGGGGGGACTATGGACTCCATCGCTTGCCATACGACATGAACCCTACACAATGCACATGCACACTCACACACACACACACACACAAACGTTAAGCATGCTCAAACAAAGCCATTTGTCATACATGTGGAAATCACAACTTATGGCACTTTCCAACTTTAAACTGTGAGAAGAACAGACCAGCAGGTGTGCAATAGTCCTTTCTAGTTCACCGACTTCAAGTTCGTGAAATTTGTTGTTCGTGAAATTCGTTATTCTGAAAGTTCATTAATCCAAAAAGGATGGAAGGTTTGTTACTTTACAGATTTGTGATTCTAATACATACAAATTCCCTATGTAGTGTACCAAGATGTCCATTCAGTCAAAAATGAAATAGGGTTTTTAAATTCGAACATTTGTGGCACTATTCTGATGGTTGAATATTCCTAAGGTTCATTAATCTGAAAATGAAATGAGGTCTGTTATTCCCAAGGTTTCAATCGCCTGAAAATGAAATAAGGTTTGTCATGCAGAAGGTATGCTTATCCAAAAATGAAAAGAACTTTCAGAATTAGGGACCTTTTATTTCATTTTTGCATTGACGAACCTTTGGAACGACTAAACTATGGAATAACTAACCTTATTTCATTTTCAGAGTAACGAACCTTTGGCATAACGAGCTGTAACCCGCAAGTCACAATCACTTCCCAAACTCTGATAACTGTTGTTAGGTGCATTTCTATGGTTGCCTAAAATCTAATGGTGGATTGAGTGTCCATTCTTCTGTCCAACCATTACTACTGATTAAAAGTTAGTAAAGGACTGTTGACTCTTTTGTGATTTTGTAGAATTGTGCAAACTAACCTTGGCATCAAGAGGTGGATAAGATTTGTAACAACAGAATGTTCGATGATAAATGTGCATTATGAAAAAGAAAAAAAAAGGCATCCTGAACATAATTTTTTCCAATCATTTTTTTTCTTTTTACAAGCTAGTCGCAGCATTTCCAAACATAAATCAGTCAGCTGTATTTAGAACTATATGATTGTGTCCTATATAAGCATGTAAGTCAATCTATCTTTCACTACCAATACTATTACAAGAATATACATTAATTGTGCAATATATTTTCAATGCGCATTCTAGAGCTGAAATATGACAACTCTTGAAGATGATATAACCTACTGCATCATTCATACACTACCCAATTTGCCTTGGCACTTTGCATTTCCACCTCCTCCTCTCCCTCGCTCCCCCCCCCCCCCCCCCCCCACAAAAAAATAATAATAGCAATGATAACAACAAAATAACCCACAAACAGGGAGACCATGACAGGGAGACCTTGAGTTGAGACAATAAAGAAATTTGTCCTCTTGTATCAACAAAAAAAAAAAAAAAATCTGGGTATATATACTTTCTACCTCTCTTAAGGTATTTGTGCAACCCGACAGTAAGATAACTTATGTATAACATAAATGATACAAAATAACTTGTCAATGAGAATACTGTTTAATACAACAGTGGTGTGGCTTATTTACCAATGATACTTCATTCTAAACATCATCACATCAGTGGAATACCAATATATGAAGAGGATCACTGTGTGAGTGAAAGTGATTTGAAAAGCCTGAGATAACTGCATCTTAATAATACATAAAAACTTTTCAGCTACGATGCAGCAATGGGATGGCTGAATATGTTGGCAAAACCCTTAATAAAACTGCCAGCATGGCAGAGGTGGGGAAAAGTAATGCAACAAGGATAAAATACCCATCACACATGAGAACTTTGCCATAACATAGACCTAATCAGTTATTACACCATCACAATTACCTTGCTACACCAAGTTTCTTACTACACTGTATATATCGGGGTACAAATGTAAAAATATGAAGCGTTGGGACCTGCACAATTACCTGATTGTCAGAGGGATTTGTTATACCTGACCTCTTTATAACGAGGTGTCATGGTATCACAGTGTATTAAGATTCGTACACTTACAGTCATTTAGTGAGGATAACATTCTAATGTTCTTTGTATGGACCCTGTTCCTTTGTTTGAAGAAGTCATCATTTTGCCAGAGGTGGGAAAGGTACCTAGTAATGTGGTGTAGATAAAGTCCCATTATATGACATTTTGTGGATCAGTTTCTTGTGAAGATGATCTTTGTGTTAGTCTATGTGGACCCTGTGTTCATGCATATATTTGTGCCTTCTACTATATTTGCACATTCATGTGTGTTCTTTACTTGATTGTGCATGTCTGGTTTATGTGTATGTCTGTATATCTGTGCGTCTTTGAGAGGGTATGTGTGCATTTCTTGTGCTTCAGTTGCTATCAAAATAGACAACCGTAAAACCAATATATATTATTCATAGATTAAGTATAGATATTTACAGTAATTTCAATAGCAGCTATAAAATTCTTTAAAAAGCAATGCTTCCACACTTGTATCATTACAAAATGAAAATAAAAATATCCACATCAACTACAAAACACCACACAGAAATATTAATTTGCTCTATTTTGGAATATTATATGTATTATTAGTAGCATTGCTTTGATACAAAGGCTTCACAAAAGAAACACTTTAACACTCCTTTTATATTTCAAGCGAGCAGAGTTGCTAAGTTTCCAAAATTTTCAATCAGCCTTACTATGATGATTTTGCAATAGTTCTTTTTCATTTTCATTAAAAGGAAGTTATTTACAATGCCAAATTTTCCCCGCCTCTCTTCATGTCCACCTCACACTTGCCCTTCCCCCATCCCCCATCCATTTTCTTTCGGCTAGTACTTAAAGAATGATTCCGTTGGACAATGACCGTCAAAGCCCGGGTGTCCAACAATGGTGACTCAGTGTCCTTCTCTCGGACATTTGCATCTCTCGGCCTCTGGCACATCCTTCATGACCTGCTCCTTGTGGTTACCGCAGCCTGTACCAAAAATCAAGCAAAGACAAGAAAACAAAACAAAAATATGAGATGAAATAAAACATCAAAAGCCTGTATTTCACAGTTTGTATAACTTTTATACATTATGTATTCGCACACACACGCACTCACACAGAGCAGAGTACAACTGGTCACTCAGTCACTCGGGGGCAACGTAAAGACTTGGCAAGGTGGCAAATCTGTGGTTGTACTATTAATCAGGAATCATTATCACTGAAGACTGACCGAGTAACACAGATCCTACCAGCAACAGTTGGCTGGTTTCATTGAACAGGTGACCATTCAGCATGAGGCCTGAAATAGAGGATGCCATTGCTGGCAGGCAGTATCATTTATGGCTTGTTGTTTTCCTTTTTGTTCTTTTTCCTTTGTGAGAAGATATTCAAAATGCTCTGACACTACAGCACAGGAGCTTCAGTGGTGTAATTTGAAACCAAGGACTCGCTTTCATGAATCATAATGCAGGGACACCAGTATCTGGGTTTTGTTCTGTGAGAGCCAAGCGCAATCACTGCAGGCTACGAGTGCAGTTACCATGGTAAAGACCGAAAAATGCTGGCCGTGGGTAGGACATGGTGCGTCACTGACGTGGTGACGACAATCATCATAAGTTGCAATTGTCATAGGGTGTTTTTGGAATAAATGACACGAAGGGCAAATTTCATACAGCCTGTGAGGGTTACAAGAAATTCTATCTGTATAATGCCTACCGAGTACCTACACATTTGCCAAACTTCTGGGATGCAATTTGAGCATTATAAGCTTGTATACAACAAATGTCTCATTCTATGATATGGAGACGGCTAATGCATCGTTTAATCTCCGCATGTTTATGTCTGCAGTGTAAGAATGACCCCATGTTTTTCTGGCAGAGCAAAGGCATGCACATAGATCATTCTCAATTCTTCAAAATTATCAAAGCATCATTAATACCAGGTATCCTGCATACACAATGGATTATGATACCTCCATTTGCAGGTAATAACAGCTTGATAAGTGTTCCTTGCGAGTCAGTCCCCAATAGAACCTTATCACTGACTGATTTTTACATCCCACTGTTTGAATGTATTCCATGACTTTGGCACACCAATCTAATGAGCTGTTGAAGAATACATGACATCACCTCTCAAGGATTAACAGCAGCACTCTTTATCATTTCTAGTTTCCACATTGTGAAGCCGTATGACACACAATGTACGGTGTGACAGCTAACAATCCTATGGTTGGAACGTAGTGGTCTCAGGTGGGTTTGTAATGAAAGGTGCGTGTTATGCCTGTGCATGTACAAAGAGTTGCTCTGAAGTGCTAGCATTTTTATGGGGGGGGGGGGGCATTTTCTTTGTTATGAGGGTATCCATTTGTGCTTGCAGGAGTGATGGGTTTACTACCACAGGTTGACATGGTAGAATTTCTGCATTCTTCCCAAAGTTCTTTTTTCTTCACATACATAAAAAGTAAAGCAGATGCATCTGTCCTTGGTGATGGGGGAGTCATACATAGTAAACCTATAACATAACATTCATAAAAGTTGCCCTATGATACCAGCTACAGGGCAGCATTTTCACTTTAATATCAGAGATGAAAGAGGAACTGGCCTTGAAATGTGGGCAACACTGGCGACCACTGGCACAAAACCAACGCTTCTCTTTACAGTAATCATCTCCATCAATATCATCAATGGGTAACCAGTTTGTATGTTCATGTTGGTGGTAGTTTGTCACAACGGTTTGAAGAGGGTTAATGGTCATGGGCGGGGGGGGGGGGGGGGGGGAGCAAGGGAATGTTCAGTGATGGGGTGATGATGATTCAACCAAGCAGCCTTGGATGTCTGGCCAGTGTCCTACACCTCACATACCACGCGACACACACAGAACATCTCTTCAAACCTCCAAGCTTGTCACTTCCCTCCCAACGAATTCATTCACCACCAAAAGAGCAACATTCCCCGCAGCTGGCGCTTTTTGAGACAGCACTGAGTAATGCCAGTCACTGACAGAGCGACGACTCGTGATGCAGTTGAAGGTTAGGTTGTGGTGGGGGAAAAGAGTCTACGTGACTTTCTTTAAGGGGGGGGGGGGGGGAGATGCGGCATTCGTAGACTTCAACCTGCATCAAAACTACATTGAAAACATTCTTACACGCTTCACAATAATTTGACGTGGCATACTATCCTATCAACCTGTCACAGGTTAATCCTACTGTCATGTAAACAGAGTGGGGGTGAATTCTAAGATGCTACACGATTCATCAAAACATCACAAAAGGCATGACCGCATAACACTTTACCTCATGTTTTCAAGTGGAAGTATTTTTGCACAGATTCAGTGAAATTAACTGTCAGATTATGAGAGGCTGTATCATTTAATGGAGAGCTTTTCAGGAGATCAAGCTTGGAAAACCTCTGGAACAACTTTATCAAAAAGAAAGGGGGAAAAAAATGTCAGAGGAAATGAGGGGATTCCCATCGATTACGTTCATTTCCTCCTCAATCAGAATCACCGCGGCACTTCACACAGGCCCGGGCCCAACAGCTGGCCGACACGTCGTGACCACCAATGAACCCAGAGAAGCGCAGTTTGAGTTGAGGAGTGCCACATCTTTTTGTCAGGTCCTCTGCTCCTTGCCTTGTGACTCTCCGATGACCTTGTCTGACTTTGACGAAGAGTGCGAGACCTTGCTTCTCACTTTGAATTTCATATTGCGGCGCCATTGATGAGGTAACTCAGCCCAGTGTGTCACTCTATCACACCCTTCTACCAGACAATGCGATCCGTATTCGAGCTTCACCTATGAAGGGTGAGGTTACGTATATCTATAAACAACTTAAAGGGTGTGTACAGTTCTGGTCGAGGTGAGGATTTAGCTTTTAACGTTTTGCAAGATATTCAGAAACCACTCTATGAGATGTCAAAGAGCATGCAGTTCTAAGGGGTATCAAAAGTTTATTCGATGAAAATGGGTTTTGAAATGGCCGAGATATACAAAAACAAGGTGAAACAAAGAGATCCTAATAAAGTTGTGGCATGTCGCCTTTTGTTATTAGCACTTTTTGGGATATCTCAGCCATTTGAAAACCAATTTTCATCAAATAAACGTTGAATCCTTCTTAAAATTACATGCTCTTTCATATTTCATGAGAGGCTTTTCATTATGTCACCTAGGAATGTTCAAAACATGAATCCCCACCTCAACCAGTACTGTACAGTCCCTTTAACATCATAAAATCATGAGATCACGAAATCACAGAGATTTAAATATCTGATAACAAAGAAGCTGTCACCTTTCCACGTCTGCTTGTGGCACTTTTCACAGACAACTCTGAAGCACATCGTGAGCTTTGGGTTAGCAGTCTGCAGGAGATGTGGTGATTGACGTCAAACACTGCCTTCCCTGTCTTGGGAATGCTTCTTGATTATTCCAGCTTCAGCGCTTGACACTGAAAAGAGATTAGCAGATAAATAAATACAAAAACATATCCATATTATCCCAATACAGAACTGCACTACAGTAAAATACAGTAATGATCATGCAGCATTAGGAAGAAAACTTCTGCCAAATTGACTTATATATTTTTCATTAATATACAAACTTGTATTTTGTATTAGTCATCTCATGCATCTCAGCTTAATATCCTCCCTTAGATATTTAATTTCTCTGCAGCAGTGTGGTTTGTCTCTAGAAGTCCATCTGTTTTCCTTTAATCTTTCATCTAACCCATGCATTCAAAGTGAGAGTCTGATAATGAACAATGTATATGACGTGTATATTGATAATACTGGAGAGATTTTAGCACAGCAGATTGAAATGTCATATTGTGAATGAGGTATTAAAAAAAAAAATCTTCTGCATTTAGAGTACAAAATAGTAATCACTCAGCTGGGATACAACTTCCAATTACTTTTGCCGCTTTGGTACTCCATCTACAGTAAAAAATGATCCATTTTGGACTTCAAAATTGTTAACATGCACTTTACAGCATGCAGAAAGAAGCCAGTTTGGGCACTTCTGCAAAATAAATACCCACAACCTGTATGTATAATTTTCAGACTAGATTCCTTGCAAAATACATATTATACTCTGCAGTGAATATCAAAAATTCTACTAAAAATATTGAGTGCTTTTTATACATAGCTCACATTCCCATGAGCATAACTTATGTTAACATAAAGGAGCTTCAGCTCCTTGCTTACGTTAATCTTGGTGTACATCCTTTTTTGTTTTTAAGTAACAAATGTTACATGATGAGTTTGGATCAAAGCCTTACAAACGAGATACGAGGATAGAAACTCTGGTTTAAAGAACTTTATGCATACTGACAGCACACACACACACACACACACACACACACACAAAAGGTCCAAACAGCAGAATCTGGCATTACACCAGGTACTGAAATGTATTTGAAACTTTATAGGTCATCCCTTTTTGTCTTATAGAGCTCCCCAAAAGACCAACAAAATATTTTTCAGTCTATTCTCATTTTTTTCTTTCAAGAGAAATTAATACTTTAAAACTATGTCACACTTCCATCAATCAATACAGTCAAAGTACTCATATAAGTTCAGTTTAAACAGTGGACAGTTCAAGATTTCAAGATAGAAGTGACCCTCAGAGATCCTTGCCCTTGAAGCAGGGCATTTTTTTTTTTAATGAAAGGTTGAAATTCATCAAGTCAATATTGACATAACTATTGATGGTGATGTACTGTGATATGTATGGCCACATATAGCTGTCATATCAAGCCACAGTGAACCTTGCTCCTTCCCTTCTACATCACCATCTAAATCAATTTGGATGTTACATTATTACAATATTTGCCAACTTTGCAAGACATACTGTTAAAGTGGAAATTTTTGCGGTGTTGAAATTTTCGCGCATTTCGCGCAACGAGAAGCTAGCGCGAAAACAAAAGCACGTGAATATTTTTGCATGCCATATGTTCCAGTACTTGATGTCTTGATTCCGCAGAATTAAAAACACGCAAAAGTCTTCTGACACGGCCAAGCGCGGAAAATTAGTCACGCAAAAATATCCACTTTTACAATATGTGCTGAAGGTGGCTATTCAAGTATTGTAATAAACTACAATAGACTATTTCCATTTGATTTCTGTCTATTGACTTATTAATCAATTGATAATCATTTAATGTTCTTGCTTATCATGGACAATCATGACAGTGTATTTGTCTTAGATTTAGACAATTGCCTCTAAGGATTGCTTTCTCTGCCTTGATAAAAAATAAACAAACATTCCTTTCTAACAAGAAACATTTAAAGTACATGTACAGCTGTATCCACAAAAAGTGATGTACAACTTTGTAGTCACTAATAACTAATAACTAATAACAAATAATAAATAGATATTGATTTAATTGACACTAAACTTGCCTCCTTCTATACTTCAAGGAAGTGTTTCTTTCTCACTTCACTTTGCAATACATCAGGAATAAAGTTGAAGTTTGGTTCTGGATTCTCATTTTGAAACAAGGGTGCAGCTTGAGCTTTGTTCTGAGGAGAACCTACAGATGTTGTATGCCGCTTGGAATCTAATAAAGTCTGATGAATATATGGGCATCTTCCCGTCAAAACGATATATTTGAAGACAATAACAAAATAAAATGTCTTCTGTGATTAATGGACACCAATTCAATTCAGAATTCCCCCTGAACTTTACAGCATCCATGCTATAAATTTCTTTGGGAGATTTAGTAGATATTGAAGTTTTTTAAGCCATCTCTTGGTATGAAACATGCTCCTACCCCTACAACTCTCTCTCTCTCTCTCTCTCTCTCTCTCTCTCTCTCACACACACACACTCACACACACTCACACACACACACACTCACACACACACACACACACACACACACACACACACACACACACACACACACACACACACACATTCTCTCATTAAAAGAACCCTAAACATTGCACCAACATGTAGAGCTTTACTCAGCTGCTATGAAGACATACTCATGGTTATTTTTCATAACATTTGCACTACACTCGCATCTTGTCATATGTTGGCAAGAGTATCATTGAAGACTCTTATGTTAGACAGATTTATATCTCATTTATCAACAGCTTCCTCGCATCTATGTACCATTTAATGTAGTCCATGATGCCATAAAACCAACTGTTCTGATCATTCCAATTTTATAGTGGCTGGCTACAGTGGAATTTGTGAGGAAAAAAACAAACAACAACAACCTTGCAAGTCATTCAAGCTCATCCTAGCAACAGGAAGAATTTGGATTGCATTTAAAAAAAAAAGAACCTTGTCTTTTATGTCTTCACAAAACACATCTATAAATATCAAAATGTAACAACTGGAATGTGGCACGTATTGTGAACCATGCTCACGGTATTTTGCAGCCACTGTTTTATATCATATTTTCATTTCATTTCATTACATTACATTTATTCACGTTCATTTGCAACAAAGTGTACAAAACATATGCTAAACCAATGAATATACATATTTTGACTATATCAAAGTATAGTGTAATCACACAATAGGTTGTGAAGTCAAGATGCATGATATTTAACAAATAATATAAAAAATGGACTTATATTTAACATCTTATTCTTTTCCTTCATCTCTTGGTCTATTGTTACTTCATATTGTCCTCCTTGATGTACAATTTGAAGACATATACGTGAGACTGCTGTACATGTACATGTGTGTAATGTGACAGGGCTTTTGGAAAAACGGCACCATCATTATGGAACAATCTCCCCCTCTCAGCATTAGATGTATTACAGATTTTGATAAATTCAAATCTGTGTGGTCAGTTTTTTGATATAGTGGACTCCTGTTATAATGAAGTCCTTGTGACTGGCAGTTTCCTTTTGTTATAATTATCGAAATTTCATAATAACCGAACAAATAAACAATAGAAAAACATAGAGCGGATGATGTTGCGGCCCAAATTCAATACTTCGTTGTAACCGGAATTTCGTTATAACCGTGTTCGTTGTAACGGGAGTGCACTGTAATTTTTATGTGAATATAGAAATGTTTGGATGATTATGTTTCCGTGTGTACAAGCACAGAGACTATCCTCTGGTATTATGCATCCTACGAACTGATAATTAATATTACGATTTATGTGCAGGAGCAAATCTACTAGTTCAGACCTCCTCACACTACCCAATGCACACCTCCTGGTACCCATTCACACTGCCTAATTAGCTCTGGCCCAGGTCGACACCATGGGGAAAGCATGAATGTGGTATCACGGTGTAGCAATTGGGCTGGTCAAGAAGTTCTCAATAGGCACAGTCAGACTGGCAAATGATCGAGAAGTTTATGACTGCATAGTCGTCGTGATCTTTTGTCATCTTGTCACGCTGGAAGCCAAACTTATCGATCTTTGGATCGAGAAGTTTGGGTCATTAGTGCGCATGTGCAAGGAAGAAGAAAGAGCACGCCATCTGATGGCTAGTGATTGTGACGCAACAATGAGCACCTGTACAACACAATACATTAGCCATGCCCTTCGGAGGCACTGTCCAAAAACAGATGGTGGGCTGGTCACGTGAAAAAGAGGTCTCCCATGTCAAGAGTGGATGTCACATGATCAAAAACTCGACAAAGACTGGCGAGCTGGAAAGCATGCATTTACGCTGCCAAAAAACCTAAATGAAATTGCCAAGCTTACAAACAAATAAACAAACAAACCTTACCTTCACTTCTATACGAGGAAAGTTTTCTTCTTCTTCTTTTTAAAAAAAAATTCAAATTCTGGTTTATCGCTTACATACCAGTAGTTGCCTCTCAACTTTTGATGAAAAACTGCAATGTGCCAACCCCTATGGTTTTCGGTGGCAGTGTAAATGCCGCTATTAAAGGTCATTTAAACACTGGCGACAGAGGTTACTGTAAAACATGATATATTCGTGGCATGATTTTTTTTTTTTTTTGCGAATTGGAGCCGAAGGCTTTTTGTGCGGCATGAAATTTTCGCGAACTGCCACTGGCATTCAGTGCATATGGTGAAGACAAGAACTTTTGCATGCATTTTAATTTCGCGAATCTTGGCACTAGCGAAATTCACGAAATTAAAATGCACGCGAATATTCCTCCTTTTACAGTATACATTAAACCCTTCTTCATCAGGACTCCTACATGCAGCATAGGCCTACTAACACTATTGCATCAAATATGACTGATACGCACCACTCTAAAATCACATTAAATTCTCATTTTAAGACTCTGATACAATACATGAGCTCACAAGAGTTAAGAAATTGATTGCAATCTAATCCCCAAATCCCCATTTAACTGATGTTTTACAATGTTTCTACCTGAGCAGTCAAGCAATAATGAACAATTTCCTCATGACGAAATCCCGGCACCCTTCAGGGGGTGGGGGGGGGGGATGGGGGTGGGAAGGAAATATAGGTTAAAAAATGTAGATTGTCTAAAACCATGTCCACACCCCATAGAGTTTTCATCAATGGAATGGTTTAGAATGAAACACAATTTAGATACACAAAACATCAAAACTCCTACACAACCTTGAAACATCTCAGTCAATAACAACACCAAAATCTGTGTAGAGAATACTATGCTTCTTTTTTCTTCTCTATTTCTTTCTCTCTCTCTCTGTTCTACAAAAGACAACAGGGACTATACTGATTTCTTTTTCTTTGCATCGACATAGCATCAGGGTTTCTTTTTCTTTCAAGCTGTGACTGAGTTCAAATAGTTTACTACACACATCTATTTAGTTTGTTTTGTTTGTTCTGTGTACAGTCACTGCTATTCTGACAGGCTTGCCTGTGTGTGTGTGTGTGTGTGTGTGAGAGAGAGAGAGAGAGAAAAAAAAACAGGTATGCAGGGAAGCCAAGGATGTTTGTAAACAAAACGCACATGATGCTCGATACGCATGCCAGCGCAATAATTAGCTGCAGGGCCATGAATTGGCTGACCTCCGACGACATTGCAGCGACTCAAGCGTAATGCACCATTTGCTCCAAGTCACGTTCTGTTCTTAACAGAGCACTAGTCAGGGTAGAGATCGACATATTTAATAGGTGGCACTGATTTCATTGTGTGAAATATATAAATATATAAAATCTCCACAAGTAAAGGAACTATATCCAAACAAGGTAGCCACAATATTCATGTCTTATATGTAATGTCAATCTAAAAAAAAAGAAAAAAGATAAAAATAAAATCAGTTTGCATTTTCATTTCTCACTGCTAGTCTCACAGTCAGCTTTGATAAAAATTAATAGGCCCGTTCACAAACAACGAAAATCGAAATTTCAATCGCGATCCAAATTTCGATTTTTTTTTCGACCGTTCATACACAGGGAAAAATCGCACTTCGCAGCAAGGAAAGAATGATCAGTGGCCAAATTGCGCATGCGCGAAACTTGCATGACTGAAGACTGACCCCGCAGTCCCAATAGAGTTTCGCACGCGCTACGAACGATGGGATTAAAAATACCGATTTCCGAATCTCAATCGCGCTCACACACACGACGCTTGGCAAAATAATCGCGATTATTCTGAAAAATCGCACTAATAGTGCGAGTTGGATCGCGATAAGGATCGCGGTAATTAGTGAGATTTTTCTGTCCACACTGGAAAAAATTTCGAAATTTTGATTGCGATAAGAAAATCGATTTTTAAATCGCACTTTTTCCCTTGTGTGTGAACGGGCCTATAGATGTGTTTTCAAATTGTGTAAGTTCTGATTCATCCAGGTAACGATCAATAAAGGTACAACATTGAATCGAATCATCTGGACTTACTGTTTTTAGTTCCGAGGACGGTTTCAGACAAGCTGATGAAGCGTCCAGGATCGGACGTGAAACCGTCCTCGGAACTAAAAACAGTAAGACCAGATGATTTGATTCAATGTTGTACCTTCATAGATGTGTTTTGATTTACTGATGTCATGTCTCAAAAGAAGTTACAAACTTTCTAGATGAGTATTCATATGACATGCTAGCAAATATATCCATTAAAGGGGATAGATAGTAACTGATCAGTGGGAATCAGTTGGAATGCTGGGGGATGATTGTTCCAATCCTTGTGGGATTCATTTAAGAGTACATTATATATCTATTGTTGTGTGAAAATTATTTGCTTCAGAATGGTCTCATATTCAAGTAATGTGCAGTTTAATGCCCCATCATTGTACAGGCATGCTAACCTTGAAACATTAAACTGCACATTACTTGAATATGAGACCATTCTGAAGCAAATAATTTTCACATAACAATAGATATATAATGTACTCTTAAATGAATCCCACAAGGATTGGAACAATCATCCCCCAGCATTTCCACTGATCAGTTACTAGACATCCCCTTTAACTTTCAACATCACCAGCCAAACTTCCTTAATAAATTATGAATAAAAGCGCACGTAAAGACGTTCTTTAAACATCCATGAACATTTTATGCCACATCAAAAATGCAATGTTCCATTTCACATTGATTTGTACACTGAAGACCTGGAGTCTATCTGCTGTGCTGTCATTAGCGAATAGTAAACGAGGTAATATGAGTTGCTTTCACAATGATTCAAAGGGAATAGAAGATTTACTGGCCTTTGAATCACAAGAACATTACAAGGCAAATGAGAATTGTTGTTTTCCATATATTCTTGGAATCATTACTGCTTTCTTGGAATTTCAAGGCAAGGTAACCTCATCACGTTTAAAAAAAAAAAAATGCCGCAGAGTGAGAGAGCAGGTGCTGCACATCTCAATATTGTCATAGACAAAGGTCTGTGATGCAAAAGCAAGATTGGCAAAGCTTTCATTGGGTTTTGTAATAAGGGTCAGTAACCCATCACAAAACAAGTTTTAGACGACAACGTGATCACTGCAACACAATAAAATATATCCAAACCGACTACTATTCAAAAGCCTAAGCTACAACAAGAGTCAATGACTTATCTTAAAGAAGAAAAAAAAAATCTAAAGGGAAAGGAACTGTATGCATCTGTGTCTCCGGGCAAATAAAAAAATATAACTAATTGTAAACTTTTTTGTCCTGAAAAATATTGAAAGTTGGGGTGCGCATTATACACAAATGCAAGTACTTGTGTCTATGTGTTTTGTTTTGTTTCTTTGCCCTGATGTCCAAAGTCAGGTACACCTTATACATATAAGTATTTACAGTGAGGACAAAATGAAATACTTCAAATGATTAGCATATCACATGACATTACCATGGCTACTGCTCAACAGATAAAAGAACACTTTATCAGTTGTAATCTATGCTAAGATTTTTACGTTGATTACGTTCTTACTCACCAATTCGAAAAGAAGAGTAGGTCTGGTTTTCAAAATTTAGTTGCTCCCACTCAATAAAACTATCTCTTCTTATTTGTACTTCTGGATATGTATGCCTTGGAAAGCAGCAGTGAACAGTGTGTTCCTTCCTCTACCTGTGACTGATCCACCAGTCAAAAAGTAGACTCACGTTTATAAAATAGGAGGCATCCTTAACTCTGCTTCCCTTGATAATCATGGCCTTGTAGACACAATCAGGCAAAGACACAAACACAAAGAGAGGGAGACACGCACACGCACCCAAAACAACTCTTGCGACCAATGTTTTGGTTCCGACGAATCCAACGTGTTACTCTACTCCCACAGTTCTTGCAATCCAATACCCCTCACCCCCCCCCCCCTTCCTTTTCTTTTTCCGCAAGTCTTTTTAGTCGTCGTTCATGGCATGCTCCACCGGCAGTGAAGCGCAGCACTTCCCTGGGACCACGCTTCGCGCCTGCGCGGGGCATTACTACGTGACTTCCGACTCCCATACACGTCGTGCTCAATGAGGCTGCCTTCACGGTGAGGAGCCCTTGGAGTGGCAATTAATTACCCCACCGTCCTTCACCTTACCCAGTCCTGCCCCATACCCTGGGGGTACCTGTTGGCCTGCCAGTGACTGCCTGAGAGAGGGGTAAACTGGTACTGGGCAAATAGCACCTTGTCCCACACCAAATACATCAAAATTATAACAAAAAGCAAACAAAACAAAACAAAAACAGAAACTAACACTAAACAAACAAAATAGGCCCTAACCCATTTATCTGAAACAATCCCTGTAAAATTCTACATTGAGATACATTACATTACGTAGCATAACAAATGACCATCAAATGAGCCTAAAGGTGACTAAAACTGTTGAATACTTTTCAACTTGTTACGCTACTAATACTATTCAACATCCATATTGGCTGTCTTGTCTGTTTAAATATTTGGCATACTTCTGGCCCATGAGCAATGTTCGTGTACACTGTAGTAATTAGAAGTCTGTGCATTCATGAATGTGGAAGTTTTGCACTATGACCTCTTCATCTAATGAGGCCATTTCATTTTCTAAGAACCCAGCACAGAAATCGTGAGCTGTTAAAATTTCATGGAACTGCCTTTCAAGTGGCATTGTTGAGCTCTGGGGCACCTTATCACAACGATAATTACCGGAGATAAACTGTATTGTCCTTGTCCAGGGGTCCTGAGCATAGATTGGACGTGAATAACCTATTCATGTCTTACCTGCTTGGTGCCAAACTCACAGCAGGAAAAGTCAGAACGATTCATAGGACAATGACCTGTCACAGGTTTTAATACTGACACACAAACTGCATTTGATACCAGGTCATAACTACAAATTCACTTACATGTAGCAGTGGCGGATCCAGAGGGGGGCGCACCAGGTGGGCGCCCCTCTTTATTTTTTCTTAAAACAAAAGAAATAAAAAGAAAAAAATGGGGAGGGGGCACGTGCGCTCCCCTTTAATTTTGTAAAGGTGCCTCCCCTTTACAGAATTCCTGGATCTGCCTGTATAGTGGAATTGTTTGAATGCAGGTGCGCATGAAAATCAACATTTAAGATGTTTCAGTATCTTTATCTCCATGGCAATGCAAAATAATCACAAGAAAAACAACAATGCAGGGTCAGACAAAATGATGAAGGGAGGAGTAGGGCATTAGACTCTTATACAGTTCGACCGCGATTATCCGGCCATGTCGGGACCGGCGCTCATCTGGATAAGCGAATTGGCCAGATATGGGAGACACAATGTTAATGTATATAGCTGCCGTCCAAGCTGCCGACCAAGCTGCCGTCTCAGTGCACTGGCAGCTAGGCAGGTAGCATACCCGGCAACGGTGGTGTAATCTATGCTAGCCTACGCAAAATTGTAGTCCCTTCTTCGCAAAAATAGATATTATCTTTATGTGAAAATCATACATGTTTTACCTCATTAGATATTGAGAAACCTATCATGCACATCTTATGAAATTAGTGAAATAGATCCATGAAAAGATGTTAAAGTCATTGTTTTTCTCAATTCTTGGATGAAAAAAAAAAGTCCTTCACTGTGTGAAGGCGTCCGGATAACAGAGATTTCCGGATAAAAGGAGGCCGGATAATCGAGGTCGAACTGTATTCAATTAGCTTTGGCTAATGGTGTGTGCTCTTATCAATGTGACTTTAGATCAGTTCATCTCCTTTAATCATATTTAAAAATTCATTCATACTTTTCTTCTCGAGTTTGCTTGTGGCAGATATGTACATGTACTTTGACAGCTACCGTAGTGGGTGTGCCCACAGTTGGCCCAACCCAGCTGTGACTTCATGCAAGCAAAACATACATCGCACATTGAACCCACATCAAGGGAAGCAGGCTTCAGCAGTAGCTCGCCATTAACTATTTCAGATGTATACTCACACCCACAGATTTGATTGCATTAATAAAAGTCTATTAAGAAGGTCACAAAAATTACTGAATATTTAAACATCACCAATTGGACACTTCCACATGTGTTTTCCTTGCGCATCATTCTGCATCAGGTCAAGTACTTTTCTCTCTTTTTAGATTTCTTCACCACGCACGCACACACACACAAAGAGAGATGAAGTTCACGAACTGACAAGCCATCTACACCGAAATTATTCTTGAAATCTTGTTTGACATATTTCTGCAGAAGCTGTGACACAAGGTGCACGAACTCTTAACTCCAAAAGAAAAGAGAAACAACATCAACAGCAAGGATAAGCACTTATATTTTAAGGAATGACTCAAGGACAAGGGTGTGAGTACCCTTATATAAAATGTGGATAAAAAGGTGGAGATTCTAAGGGCAGTGCCCTCTGGCAAGGGTTCAGAAATTACACCTTCTTTTGGCCTAGCAGTGCTTCTTATCAGGGACTGGGAGGTGAGACTGTGAGGTGAGACGAGGTGTTTCTCACCTCCCTGTTCTCATACAGGGAATAGTTTTTCTGGTATTGCATTGCAATTTGCGATGCATTTTTGCTACACAAACTACCTTTTCACATTTCTTGAGCAGAACAGAGAGAACTTTAATCTTGACCTTTGAATTTCATCACTACACATGTGAATACTGTATACGCCATATATTTCGCGAGTCTAAATTTTCGCGAATCGGGAATTCCCGACGATTTCGCGAGTGGTGAAATTCGCGATTGTGGAGTCCTATATGTACACGAGTACGTAACATTCACGTCGGGATCAGAGTCAATATTTTCGCGTGTCTTTAATTTTCGCGAATAGCACCCGACTCGCAAAATTCGCGAAAATAAAAACCTCGCAAAATATTCGGCGTATACAGTAATTGAAAATATATTCATTTCTACTCTCCCTCATATTACTATTGAATATTTCAAGCCGAAATTATAGCTATACAAAATACTATTTTTGACAAATGTTTGCTTTTGTCCAGAGTCTAATCAGGACATTTACACCTACTTAATGCAGCATACCTGGACAAGGTACAAATTCAATCTGCTGAAAATATCTTTCATATTGTGGTAAAGATATCTGAAACAGATAGATGAATGGACAACTTAGAAATAAATAATGCTTTGGACAATATCCTTTGGGGTGGAGGCAGACTCACACACGGAAGGGGTTTTTCAGGTAAGCTTTGGTTGGTCACGTGTAGGTGATGTGAGATTGAATAATGTCTTTTACCTATTCAATTATCTCAATGTAACCTAATGACTCGGGGAAAAACATCTGATGTCTATGATGTGCCACACAGTTTGATTGCTTTTTTAAAATTTTCTTTTGTTGTTGTTGTTGTTGTTGTGTGTGTGTGTGTGTGTGTGTGTGTGTGCATTTATTTATTTATTTCTTTAAGGCTGAACAAGCAGTTTCTCACCTCCTTTCAATTTCAACACCAGACTCAGGGGATGGGGAAGATTATGCTTGAGAATACATTAAAAAGAAAAAAGAAAAAAAGAAGAGCCTGTCACAATGGGTTTCAAAGTAAATACAAAGAGCACAAATTTCAATGGAATTACGCCATGCAATTTGTGAATGTATAAACAACAATGCTACCTAATGACCCAGTCGACCTGATAATGGTTTCCGAAATCATTGAAACGGTCAAGATGTGTTATTATGGTCCCTAACCGCACACCATAAGTGGACTGGACATTCTTTGATTCCTTATGCCGCAAACAATCAAAGAGAGCATGAAAGAGAGCAAGTACACCATGAAAGGGGAGAAAACATCTGGCCAAAAGATTAATGACCACAGGGGGTCACTTCTTCACTTTTGTGTCATGTTTCCGGAAACTCACTTCAAGAAATAAGACCTTGCGGGCAGAGATTATGTAAGGCATGGATTCAAACATGGGAGGTAGAAAAGAGAACCTCCATGATTCAAAGATGCAAAACTTGGGCTCTAAGGGTTACATAAGTTTGGTTTAAAACCCTGGGAAGAGAATGCCCCTGTTACACAATTGTTAGCATTACAAAGGTAAAAACGTCACATGATACCATACACTGACTTTGCAAAAAGCTAGGTATGCATATTTGTCTTTTTTTTTTAATCATGTTTTTTTTTTCTTCTTCTTCTTCTTCTTTTTTTTTTTGGGGGGGGATGGGATATCTCTTCACCCTCTCTCCGCCAGGGATGTTGGACACTACGGGTTTTCTGCACCATTAACCCATTGAAGACAAGTTCCAACAATACTTGGGCAGGTGTCTATGGAAAATGCGTGCTACAGCAAAATTAGTCCATCCTCATCAGGTCAAAGCACATAAAAGATCATCTAGATAGTAAAGAGACAGAGGACATACAAGGTACACTGTATGTGGAGCCCGGTAGTCCTTAGGCTGCATTTTGTTTCGATTTAACCTGTTTTCTTTGGACCCCTACTTCTATAATTTTTATGTCTTTGCTAGACATCTATACATACAGCTCAACAACCTGACTCAGATCCTAGTACTGTATACGCTATAATTTTCGCGTACATAAATTTTCGCGAATTGCCGCTGTCACACATTTTCGCGAGTGGTTAAATTCGCGATTGGGGGACCAGAGAAAATATGAAGTGGCAAAGAAAGTGTGAATTTTCAACTTACTAGCAAATAAGAATGATACTAGTTATACACTGCATGAAAAAAAAAAATTTACCAAACTTTCCGAACTAGTAAGTTAGAATTCATCATTTTATAAGTGGTTAAGTCCATCGCGCTAGATTTGTGACGAGTGGTCCCCTTGCGATAATGGATTGGCTCTCTACAGTATTCGTAAGTAGACGTAGACGTGCTATATGTACGTAAACAAGCTTAGCCAGTATGGTCTGTTCGGAAAGCCGTGACATGGTATACTAGTACTGAAATGTTCGTATCATCAAGGCAAGGGATTCATTTTGGAAGGTAATATTTTCGTGTGTTGTTAATTTCGCGAATAGCTCCCGACTCGCGAAATTCGCGAAAATAAGACCCCCGCGAAATATATAGCGTATACAGTATTTTAAACCAGCATTCTTGTATTTTGAGCAACTGAAAGTACGTATACTGTGGATACATTAGAGAACAAACCAGAAATCCATTTAAACATCTTAACAAAACTTTACTTGATTACAAAAATCACTTTGTTGTCATTGTCCATCATATAAGGCCTACCATAAATGGCACTCAGTGTAATTCATTAGTTTTATACAATGGTTTGAATATGATTGATATGCTTTGAGTGTGTGATATATTTGCATGCACCATGAACACCTGTAAAGGAGGGTGTGATTACACATAAATTCTACTTAACCAAATATCTTAAGAGAAACTTTTTTTTCCCCTCTGGTATTGGCATATTGGAATGTAAGATGGGACCCAGTGGCCTAACTGTAAAAACTTTGTTGCTGCTTGGTGCTTCAGATTTTACTTAAAAGACAGTTTGTTCTGAGGCATGTCACACAAAATCTCACACTTTCTACACATCAAACTTACATTAGATGGGCACACACATTGATACACTCAAAATAATCAGTAGAGTAGATCCCATATCGAAGAGATACATGGTGTGGGAAGGTGGGCTCAGTTCAAGTATAATATTCAAGAATTCCCATAACAAATTGTGTACATAGTTTTATCACTGATCTCTAGATTAAGTACACACAGCCAAAGAATCTTGACTGGAGTAGACCATCAATAATGAACATGCACTTTGATGCAAATATTTGCCGATATGTAGCTGACAGGTGCCATTCATGGTTTAAAATGTGCTCTGGTAGGCACTGAAAAGAAGAGTGATTCTACCAGACCATCCATATTTCCTGACACGACTTGGCCTCTGCGTGTCCAAACAACTTTGAGAGATCTTTTTTTGTTTTGTTGTTTTTTTAAATACTAAAATCCATGTAGGTCCTATCCTTTAGAACTTAGTTCCTTGCAGTAAACTGCTTTTATTTTTTAACATCACTGCCAATATCTGTCAACCTCTGAAGATCATAGGCATACTGATTCTAAGTAAAACTAAATAAAAATAACAAAATGAATAATAATAATAATAATAATAATAATAATAATAATAATAATAATAATAATAATAATAATAATAATAATAATGATAATAATGATAATAATGATAATAATGATAATAATGATAATGATAATAATAATAATAATAATCATTGAAAAATCAATACATATTGAAGGCAAAACCTAATAAATCATATTTTGGTTGAAAGATTGGAATATTGCACATACTGAGTATGCTACATGAAGTTACATAAAAAACTTTTCTAAATCAAATATGACTTTTTTTAAGAATTCAAACCCTCCTCTCCTACATTAAGAGATATTGCAAAAACTAAACCTAGTTGGCAGCCCTTCATAATAGCTACCAACAAGTCTACACTCTGATATTGCCATCAGCTATCTGGGGCAAAGAGATAAGAGATAAAATATCTCTTTACACTTGATTTGTATCCACGGAAACTGTGTTTGGCTCGTTCCGTACGTTGTAGGGGGTAGAGACGTGAAAAGGGATAGCTGTATTGTATCACAGGATTGAATAAAGTTGAACTTGAGCTTTGAACTCAATATTTGCATTGTCCCCCTGACACTGGCGACTGCCTATACAGCTCTAGGTGTGCACAGACAACAAAAACCATGGTACTCACTGAAAACCTGTCCATAGATGTACAATACATGTATGTGTCATGCAAGAATACCATGTAACGACATCCCAGACTGAAGACAAACTTGATTTGTTTATTGGTGATGATCACATGACCAGAATAATGAAATTTTTGATGAGATTTATGAAAAGAGGAATGCTGATTTCCATGCTTATTTGTCGGATCTGTACAAAAGCACAGACCTCAAACTTCACACGGACCCAAAAGCAAACAGAGTTTATAAGGAAGAGACAGAACTAGTTACAAAATAAAAGAGTCATATATGCCTTTAAAAGCATATCTAAAGAAAGAAAAAAAAAGAGGTTCAAACATATTAGATACTAAGTTTTGTTGAATGAGATACCCTCAGGTTGGGCATGAATCACATTCAATGATAGTTCTAGTTTTATTATTTGTATTTGAAGTGAATATTTCTTTTGTGTAATACTGTATTATTTGTATTTGAAGTGAATATTTCTTTTGTGTAATACTGTATTATTTGACATTGTTTGTGATTGTTTTGCATTGATATAGCCGATTCCGGGTGCATGCACTGGTTGGGGAGGAAGGCCTCGAGCCTCGGTGATTAAGTCTGCCTTTCCCTCCCCTGAAGACCAGTGGTATGCACCTAAAATCACCACAATCCTCATATCATGTAACATTATGTTGAAATGCCCAATAGATAACTAAATAACAAATTGAAATAATGATGATGATGATGACAATAATAATAATAATGATAATAATAATGATAACAATAATGATAAAAATAATGATAATAATAATGATAATAATAATAATAATAATAATGATAATAATAATAATGATAATAATAATGATAATAATGATAATAATAATGATAATAATAATAATAATAATAATGATAATAATAATAATGATAATAATAATGATAATAATGATAATAATAATGATGATGATAATAATAATAATAATAATAATAATAATAATAATGATAATAATAATAATAATAATGATAATGATAATAATAATGATAATAATGATGATGATAATAATAATAATAATAATAAAACAACCATGATGATCTTGAAGAGGTCTGCTGTACAGGATTAGGCTTAAAGGGGATGGCTGGTAACTGATCAGTGGTAATCAGTGGGAATGCTGGGGATGATTGTTCCAATCCTTGTGAGATTTATTGAAGAGTACATTGTAGAGCCATTGTGTGAAAATTATTTGCTTCAGAATGGTCTCGTATTCAGGTAATGTGCAGTTCAATGTTTCCAGGCATGCTAACCTGGAAACATTAAACTGCAATCAGTTAAACTGCAGTCACCTGCAATCATCCCCCAGCATTCCCACTGATCAGTTACTAGCCATCCCCTTTAATAGCCTTAGTTATCGTATCATTTTTGCAACAAACACACACTCAACTGTTCCTGAGCTTGCACGATTACTATACAGTAAACAATGCACAAAGTTTTCATTCCTTGTATGTTTGTTTATAACACAGTAATCTTGATATCAAGTTATCAGAGGAGGGAGCAAAATCTTATAAGACCTTAATATCATTATTACACTGGTCCTTGGAAATTACATACTTGCTAACACTGAAACATAAAAACAGCCTTGATTTCAATACTGGACATGATTTAGCAGTGGAACTCACTGACTTCTGGTTTGATATGTTTCATGTCACCTGATCATCTCAGAAAGAGTTACAGGATATACACTTCCGTCAGAGACAGATTAATGTTCAGAGCTTAATTATGGAACTGGATTTGGGCAGTGCTTTTAAGGTACATGTAAGACTGTAGGATGCATGAAATCTACTGATCCTGCAGAGATCGGTCAGTTGTCTATGCTTCATTGTGAGTTTTCAGATTTTGCAACCACTACTCTGACCAAGTACAGTGACTCTGCTGAATTGTGGTGTGGGCTACTTGACACTGGTTATTTCACTCCAGACGACTATTCAAATTCTTGATCAGATGGCTCTATTCCTAATGAAAAAGCTTTAGCAGTCATTTCATTTACATCATTATATCTCCATGATGTTTAAAAGGAATTGTTTCATTTTGTCATGAAATAGCTTTAATTACTTAACTAAAGTGTGAAACATCATAGTTCCTATCACGTTGATGATCTCATTACTATACCTCATTTCCTTAACCCCCTCACCACCATCAACTCAACATGCCATTAACATCGGGCAGGGACACTGCGCTAAGGGCACTGACAAGGCCAGTCTGCATGAACTTGCAAACTCCATGTGAATGGCCATAAACTGCGGTTCTGCATACAGAGGTGATGTACTGTCATGCACACATGTTAAACCCATCAAAATTTGTTGTTTGTAGATCTACCTCTATCTCTGTTTACAATCCAACACTGCATCCTACCAGGAAACATGTCTTTTTTTTTTTCATTTGCATCAAGATCTGCATCCTACCAGGAAACATGTCTTTTTTTTCATTTGCATCAAGATCTGCATTATGCATCATTATGCAGCTTCCACAAGCATTGTACAGACCTTCTGTATTGGTACACATGACATGTGTGTGACTGGCTAGCAGCTCTGTACATAGGGGTCCTATAACCCACTTAAAAGATGAACATGATGTGATAGTTTAGGTCTGAAAGACCTAGCTAATAAAATTACATAGAGATCAGGAACAAACTTTGTTACAGGCTAATACTGTATTTGACACTTGCTCCTACATTGTGTATATGCACAAAGCTGAATTTCTGGGTTTATACCAGTTAATAGGGAGAAGTGGAGGAGGGTAGAATAATCTTGTAAATTTGAAACTGTTGTTTGAAACATCTTTTGATGTCAGCATATCATATTCAAAGTCATGAAATTCTTCCGTCGAGATGTTTTCATTGCAACTGATTAACAAATTGCCCTACATCGACGTAAATAAGCACTGAATTGATCAGTGTTTTAATAGTAGCCATGATAAAAAATCATGGGCGTACATACTCGAGCAGGATTCGAACCTACGACCTCCTAATTACCGGACAGGCGTCATCTCCACTAGACCACCGAGCTTTCGCCCGACAGCAAGTGTTGGTTCTAATCCTTATAGCATGCAGCGGGTACTGCTTTGTTATTCAAAGTCATGAAATTCTTCCGTCGAGATGTTTTCATTGCAACTGATTGACAAATTGCCCTACATCGACGTAAATAAGCACTGAATTGATCAGTGTTTTAATAGTAGCCATGATAAAAAATCATGGGCGTACATACTCGAGCAGGATTCGAACCTACGACCTCCTGATTACCGGACAGGCGTCATCTCCACTAGACCACCGAGCTTTCGCCCGACAGCAAGTGTTGGTTCTAATCCTTATAGCATGCAGCGGGTACTGCTTTGTTATTCAGAGTCATGAAATTCTTCCGTCGAGATGTTTTCATTGCAACTTATTTACGTCGATGTAGGGCAATTTGTCAATCAGTTGCAATGAAAACATCTCGACGGAAGAATTTCATGACTCTGAATAACAAAGCAGTACCCGCTGCATGCTATAAGGATTAGAACCAACACTTGCTGTCGGGCGAAAGCTCGGTGGTCTAGTGGAGATGACGCCTGTCCGGTAATCAGGAGGTCGTAGGTTCGAATCCTGCTCGAGTATGTACGCCCATGATTTTTTATCATGGCTACTATTAAAACACTGATCAATTCAGTGCTTATTTACGTCGATGTAGGGCAATTTGTCAATCAGTTGCATATCATATTATTAACCATTTTTGCACCTTGCTGTTTAGCTATAGCTTGCTAAGCTTTCTCATTAATTAGCTTTGAGTTAATCCCAAAAAACTTGACCTAAAACTTTGTAAATTGGACAGCCCACTGCAGGTATCATGGAAACTGCATTCACACAACAACAACAACAACAACAACAACAAAATCTGTGTTTGCAAATCAATTTCTAAAAGAAACACAATGTGAAAACCGTCAATTCTTGTGTGTGGACACACACACACATAAAATTGCTAACCTCTCCCAAAATGCATTACAATGCAAATTGGGTTCTGGTTCATTTTTCATATATCTTTTTAATCTCTCACAATAATTTGCCTTTGATAGGCGACATGTGCCAATGGCAAATGAAAGAAAACATGAATTTCTTTATATCCCATGTGGAAATGGGGGCAGATAAAATTGATTTTTTTGCATCCCAATGCAAAAACCAATAACTCCTGTGTGAGAATATGTGTGTACAGCTCATGCCTATCAATCTGACAGGAAGGCTATGGTGACACAATAGGGATTCTAAAGGGAGATTAGGAAACCTCTATTCATTGCACATTGACAGCTCTTCCAATAGGCCAAGAAAGCAATCCAGTTGATCAGTAAATGTAAATCAGGGCATAAGGAGAGAAGGGTTCAGAAAATATACCATCTTCAGTTTAATGTTTGGAAGATCACTAACAATATACATGTATGAAACCCATTGGAGAATAAGGACAATGATTACCATCTGGTGTCCATTTTATAAAGCAGGTTTGCAATAATGACACTTTACAAGGTACAGAAGGAAATCCTGATTGGCTGCTGCCATAGTAAATTGTTACTATGGCAGCAGCAAATCAGCTTTGTTATGTCAATTTCTGTTGACAGAACTGGGATGAAAATACCTTGGAAGACCATCAGGTCATTTCCACACTTACACTTTTGTAATAGATAAATCTGTTCATCATGTGACTGCCATAGACTCTGACGAGTGTCAACAGAAAATAAAATCTACAGAGGAAATTCAAACTAGGAAATCACCTTTTATTTCCCACCTCCCCCCACCACCCTTTCACTGCCATCACATGCATTGCAGGAATGACTAAAAATTCAGGACAAGCCAAGAAGCTGGCAGACTCAGTATTCATAACTAGAATCAGATTTGATGCTTCACTGTTCTGCCTAGCACAATATGAAAATATAATAAATAAATAAAATGGATGCATGACCCTAAGATGGTTGAATGATACTGAAGATAAACTGCTGTAAAGGTGACATATGATTTCATGTACAATCCACAAAGATTGGTACCCAGTCCTTCATTCAGTGCACAGATCACAGATAGAAAAATTTTCAGACTAGCTATTCTATTTGAACAATAACTCAAAAGACACTCAAGTTTTGAGGCTATCTCATTACAAGTAAAATTTCAATGATTATTTCACACACTGTTATTCCCTTGCAATGCTGAGTGTAGTAGAAATTAATGAATTCACAGTGCAAACATTTGCATTCATTATTGTAAATTGTTCATCTTTATACACATATTCAAAATATGTTTGATTTCATTCACTTACTCATTATTGTAAATGTCCTTGTTGAGATTCTCATACTCACGATCGGGGGTCGATAAAGTTTATTAAAATCTTACAATAAAAGTCCACTTTCCCACAGCAGTCACTTTTAATCTAGGTTTTTCACATTATTTTTTTGCAAAGAAACACTAGCTGTGTAGCAAAGACTAGAACTTAAATCATGCTCACATGACCTACAATGTAGCTACAGACTACAGTCACTCGTCAAATTAATATCAGCTATGAGCATGTAACATGAGCTGTTCCGGCAAGGGCATGTGAGCTGTAAACATCTTTGAAAACCGAAACTTGCCAAGATATTCATGCACAATTCACATCATCTCAGCACAGCATTATGGACATGTGATTGAAGTTGAAACTCATTGTTTGTCAGAGATACCAGCATACAGAATACAGCTTCAGGTATCAAAGTGTGACTCAAGAACAAAGCAACTTCTAAATATTCCCATTCTTCCTACACAAATGGACATAGACCAATAAATCTGCCTCTACAAAGCTCAGTGGATGGCACTCGGCCCGGCCGCCCATATCACTGACCCGATAGTTAAAAAGACGCTATCAAATAATCTAGAAACAGATTTATTGGTCTAGGGGTAGGAAATAGAATGGACAGAGCATAACACGAACTGCAGTGCAAGCATCTTGCTACATGGTCAATCACAGTATGATCTAGTCATGTGTTGTCTTTTAACGTTATTATTATGGCAGCATTTCATTCTCCCATCTCCAGAAAGAAAACAAAACAAAACATTTCTTCAACATGATTGAACGCACAATGAAATACATGTTTCTTATGACCGCTCCTGATTGCCATTACATTCATAATACCTGCATTCAACGGGTCTGCAAATCCCTGCCATGTCCATGTCCATGGGCAATGGCACCGCTCGCTCACGACATGACAACGCGCGGCTGTGTTGAATTGTGGCCAAGGGCTGCGGAGGGGGCGACGCGAAGCGATGCGCTGGCTAGCTGGGTATGCTGCAAAATTAATGATGCGATCATTTCTAGCTTCTCTCCTCGCGCCGACTATCTTCATACCGTATACTAATCATAATCATCGCTATCTAAACATTAAGAAACTGTTATTGTCGTCTGATTGAACGTCATATCCAGGTAGCAAAATCAAGCAAAACATCTCACCACCCAAAGACGCTCCGAGTTCTCTGAGACTGGCTAAATTGACCTGCTGGCTTGCTTTGAGATTGGTCTTCTCAAGTTCTCTAACAGATCTATCTCTCGATTGCACCAACTAGCTCAGCAGAACTTGGCATTAGCTTTGGTGATCCGCCTTGTATTGTTACCAGCTGATCAAACTCACAGTATACCGGTAGTAGACCCGACAAATTGCCTAGTTTTAGCAGTGGAAGCAGAAAGCGAGTGCATGCGATCGCACAGTCTAGTTTTATAATTTTTTGTTGACAACAAATGCTATAATACGTTGGACCATATCTCGTCATGTGTGATTCCTCCTCAAAACATCTGCTGGAAGATACTGCATGCACGTACGTCACCACACGTACACACGGACGTCGGTCGGATCGGATGTATTTGCCTGCGTCCCCAGCTGGCGCTCGCTGCGTGCTGTAATGACAATCAATGCATTATTGTGCATGCGGAAAATTCACAGAAAGTTTTACAGAAAGATGGATGATAGAGTTGACAGTTGTTGGTATAGCATCAAACTACTGTTAACATCATCATTGTAATCAGTATCATAATCTTCGTATTACCGGTACCGAGTATTATCATTGTTATTACTTTCATCATCATCATCTTCATCATCATCATCATCATCATCATCATCATCATCATCATCATCATCATCATCATCATCATGCATCATCATTATCCTCGTCGTTGTTTCTATAAAGGCGTTATCATTTGCACACACCCGTCGTGCCGTTTCTTTTCGTGTTCCCCGAGGTCATTGTTTAAAATTTCATTCCCTGAAAATGGACTTGAACTTAGATGAAGACGTATAGATTATGATACATTGAAACGTCTGTGTAGTCAGATCTGAAGCAGCGGTATAATTGCGAGTTATTGAAAATCACATTTTACGTAAAGTGGAAATTTTGCTCCATGATAAGTCGACGGTAGGCACTCGTACTATAATGAAAGGAGATCTCTTTTTTAAAGTGGAAATTTTACTCCATGATAAGTCGACGGTAGGCACTCGTACTATAATGAAAGGAGATCTCTCTCTTTTTTTTTTAAAGGTACACGTATGTCCTGTTTACCTTTGGGAACACTGATTTAAGAAAAAAAATCAAGATATGACATTAAATGCATATGTGTAGGTCTGTTGTACCACAAAACATCCTAAGATAGTATAAATTTTTCGCGATAAAGCCTAAAATATAAAGAGATATCTGTATTTTTCTCAACAAACCGCAACTGTAGACGTTTTGATATTTATAGTCTGGAAACATTTTTATTATAATTATTGTTCACACTTTGCACTGCAAAAAGTCAGGTGTTAATATGAAACACCGAGCTGTTGTTAAATTTCCGGTGCTACTTTGTGGTGTTAGATTAACACCTCCGGGTGTCCGGATATATATAAATATATAAATTTGCTTTTTGAATAGTTTCTTAGTATACTGTTCTTCTTGTTGATTTTGAACTTCCAATATGCCTAAAGTACTTTTTTAAAGAAGTGTGAACACATTTACACCACAGTAACACAAGTTGGTGTGGTCCCTTATTGAAGCTGGACGGGTGTTATACCATTGGCATTAACACCAGCAATATCAAATCAACACCATGCGGTGTCATTGTTGAATTAACACCATACAGCGCAGTGTCAAAATACCACCAGCTACAGTGTCAAATTAAGAAGTGCCAGGTGAACGCTTTTCAATATCATCACAATATACTTTCTGCACCTGTAGGTGTGGTCCTCTATTGACACCTCTATTGACGTTGTTAGATTTAACACCCATGGTGTTAAATCTAACACCGATGTTTTTACAGTGTTTATATTCGATTTTACCGATTCAAATTTTTACAGTGGTTGTTTCTATCCCTCACATTTTAGAACTATTTTAAAGCACTAATACATGTACTGGGTGTTTATTTCACCTGTAAATGGTAAATTATTCCTTTAAGATGACGCATTCCTCGGAACAAAAAGATATAATCAGACCAACAAATACGCAATGTCATCACTCCATATACTGTAATTCACAACTCTCCCATTGATTCTGTTTGCAAAATGAACCAGTGGCGGATCCAGAGGGGGCGCACCGGCCGCGCGCCAAAAGAAAACAAAACGGGGTGGGGGGGGGGGGGTTGTGTGCGCCCCTTCCCTTTCATTTTGTAAAGGCGCTCCCCTTTACGGGATTCCTGGATCCGCCCCTGTGAACTACCAGTATGCTGATACTTTAAGTGGCTTGGACTTCATTGAACGAAAAAGAAATGAAATCAAAACCCATTCTCTGTCAACTATATTCCGAACTTTTATTAGGCACATTATGCTCGATGATTCTTGCAGTATCAGATCATTCGCTGGGAAGGAAATATTTGACGGCCTGGAGTTATGAATTTAGATACATGTAGAAAGTAGATATGTGGATATTTAAGTGCAAGGTAATTATTATAACTAGGAATACATGACACCCAGTACCTCGTGAAGAGTCTTAGCGCAAAACGAGTCAACTCCGACCTTGTCACTTTGTATAGATTGAGAGTGTAACCTGGTACCAAAAAAAAAAAAAAAAAAAAATGATTGATAAGTAAAACAACAACGGCGAAGAAAACATGGGATATATACTTTTATCAAATAACTTCAAGAAATGTCCTTATTATGCAACACTTATAAGGTAATACAGTAAAGATTTGTTGTATCCGTGTTCTGTGATATCTAAATTTGTAATGATTATTGACAAATGTTATCCTTTGCTATCTATGTATCTTTCCTTCAAACGTATGTCAAATCTATATTTTTTTTTGTACATTCTGTTGAAAGAAGTGAAAATAAAACCTTTGAATTTGAATTTGAATTTGAATTATGGACTTTATCTTTACTTTTTTAGGCGCTTAACCCATATAGATTAAACCGTGGCTTCATGTTAATCGAATATTGTTTTCACCTGAATTCATCAGGAAAATATATAGAATAAAGATACTGATAAATACATATCTCACCTTGAAGGTCAAGTCGAACATGCAGTGGAGTTTCACTTCCGATCTTGTTGATTATTGTCATCATAATTCATGATTGATTTATATGTGATATTTGCTAAACACTATAACTGTTTTAGTATTTCCGCCAATAATATTCTCGCATCACCTATTTAAAGGCCTATTTTGTATACAATGTACCATGTTATTGCAATTGATTGATTGTTTCGTGTTTATTTGTTTTTGTGTGTCTGTTTTTGATGACACTATTCATAAGACCAACTTGTATACTCCATAATAGTAAATTAATAATGACCAACGTTTCTTTTTGTTCTCCTGCTCAAGCTTCACTCACGTGCAGACTACTATACTTTCTATACTTCAGGTTTCATAAAATAAAAATCTCTCCCACTTGTCCAGGTTTTCGGGGAGAAGATTTTTAGATCGTGATGTATCCTCACACCAGCAAGCATCACGGCTAATATTATGGGCTGCATGATCAAAGTTATGATTAGGGAAATCTATGATGGCCTATATATGCGTTCTTGCTTAAGATGTAATGTATTTGAGTAAATGAACATTTCCCATATATAACAGGGAATTAATAATGAACTGCTATGTGTGCTAAACATGCATTATAATTATATATACGTTTCTATTAGGTCGACCAATTTTATCGGGTAAACTTTCCGCGTGTTGTAAAGAACAACCATTGAGGTATCCTATCTTATTATACATGTACATGAAGTTTGGATAGCCATAGCGACTTTCTGAATAAAGAAAAAAAAAACCACCTCAGAGTCCTTGATAGATCTTGAGATGCCCTTGTCTCCCAGAGTAATTTACAAAAATTCACAAGCTATGCTTTTCTTGTGAATTCCTCTTTTCCGTATACAGTGACAGTTAAAAAAAAATAAATTGTTTATATATTTGCATACTTGTTTATTAATCGAAATACAAAGTTGATATTACTGTAATTGTATATGTTTTGTTGAAGCTTATGTTGTTCAAAATTCCTTAAAATAGTCTATACTCATGTAAGCGTTATATATTATATTACTTTTTACTACTTTGATATGTTAATGACATTATTTGAATTAGAATTTGAATGCTCTTCGCGTTGCAACGAAAAAAAGAAAGGTGATGCAACGCTTGAGAAATTGGCAACCAGCAGTGAAAGAAAAGATATTCGCACTCTTAAATAAGAGAAACCCGTAGAGGCGTGGTGGTGTTTGATCAATAATTTAACGTTACAACTTTGTAAACGAACAAAAACTAATTCCGGAGTTGTTGAGAAAGCCAACGATCCACAGAATGGCAGTATTTCTGTGGTTTATGCTCTCTTATTGATTAATACGCTTGACTTAGGCTGTCATCGATGAATTTCAAGAAGACGATACCATGCCGCACACTGAATAGGTAAAACCCGAAAGTATAAAAGGAGCAGCATATAGGCCTACCTTCAATGAAAACTCGTGGACCTTGCAAACAGCTTGGTGGCGATAACTAAATAAATACCAGCTGTGAGATGGCAGTCATCTTCGCTTGACCCATAGTATACAGGAAACCTACACATCTCGCAACTCGGCGATTACCGCGCGGTATAGCACTCAATGTAACTTAATCGCAAAGAAATGTTTTGAATATAAATTATTTGTAACTGTATCATTCAGCTTCGGGAAGCTGATACGTATGTCCTGTATACATTTAAGATGATGTCGGTGAATAATAGGAATCGTAGGAAATTTATAGTGATTTTATTTGAATTAAACACAAGTGCTTCCGTCAAAATATACATATTCAACATGCCTCAATAAGCAAGTTCCACACAGAAATGATAACTATCAAAAACAAGTTTGTATAGTAAATTGATACGCGGGGTGAAATAAAAAAAATACCATGAGAGATAGCGATTCACTTCTAAATGGACTCAATGAAGACGCAATGTTTCAACGACACTATCTATTTGAGCAATAAACACGACACATAGCATGTAATCGCACGAACAATGATTCTCTATCATTCCTCTATTTAGTCGATTACAACAGATACAACGTGGTTGATTTGCGATTATCACATTTTCATTTTACTTGTCATGTAGGATGTAAACGAGACAGGGAGTGTAAATTCATAAGAAAATCAGACTCAACTTTGCACATTTACCAGTGTCACAATGGAGGCACTATAAAGGTGCAACTTTGTACCTTTCTGGACTGAAAGATGCAAAGTAGCACCCGTAAAGGTGCTCCAAATGCGACACTACAGGTGCCAAGTTGAACCTATTTTTATTTTCTTAATTTTATAGGTAAGTGATACGTATATACAGTTGCAAGATACGACAAAAAAAAAAAAAAAAAAAACAACTGATGCAAATTTTACAGTCGTTGTAACTGCGTCACACATAATTTTCATGGCTTCATCAATACTGAGCAAACACGCCCACACACACTAACACACCAATATAATGTACACTCAAAATCAGTGGAAAATGCGCTTGTGATATGCAAGTAGTGTCGTAGTATACCGGTATATTTTCCACGCACGTTGAAAACAATTTTTATGTTTAGATATTGTTTCCATTTTTTTCTCAAGGCGAGACGTAGAAGTAATTTTCCCGACAGTGTCTCCGCTATTAGGACTCGCCATATCTTAACATAATATCAATATATAAACTATAGACTTCCAGAAAAGTAAAGTAAATGTTTTTATTTCGAAAGATATTGATCTATCACAAGATACTTTCACAAACCCTACAATGTGCAATACTTCTATGACGACCCCAAAGCTTGTAAGAGGATTGCCCGACATAGCAATATCTGATATCATTATACAAAGTGCATGCTAATGTAACTTGACAAGAGAAATTCAACTGCAAGGAAGAGAAAACAGTTATTAGCAACGTTGTCATACACTGTTTTGTTACTTGATGGCACGTTTATTAAAAAACTCACATATTGATAATAGGCCTACCTACCCTCTGAAATTCTTGCGCGTATTACGTCTCCCGCTGGAATGCACTCACAGGTCTCGGTCACGTCTGCTGCGCAGGGATGCCAGTGAAGAAATGGTTGCAGGTGAACGAACTCATGGGTCTGTCTGCATGCTGCGCAACTTCTCCCACACGCTCGGTGGTCATCTTTATTCACGTCTGCGCAGCAGCTGCGATGATAATGTGCCATGATATATCCCAAGGTACACTAATAGAAACCACTTTGAATATGAAGTTGATACAATGCTGGGCACCGAGCCAATCCTTGCAGCTTTTTTTTTTTTTTTTCTGTCCTCAGAGATTCATGGTCAAATTGAGTATAATGACAATGTTCTGTCCAGTGCAATGTGTAACAACTCTTCGAATAAAAGAGGAAGAAAGGAAAAGCCTGAAAAAGTAAACATGCACACACAGACACACACAGACACACACACACACATATATATATATATATATATATATATATATATATATATATATATATATCAATAATAATGTCACAACAGAGGAATGCATTAAATGCCAATCTTGATTTTAATGTAAAATCCGAATTTTCGGGGGTCCTCCCCCTTCGTCAGGGACGACAGTGCGATGACAGTGCGCACTGTCATCCCTGACGAAGGGGGAGGACCCCCGAAAATTCAGATTTTTAATTGAAATCAAGATTGGCATTTAATGCATTCCTCTGTTGTGACATTATCATTGCTATTTCTAGTACTGCCAATACGCGGAGCAACTACAATATATATATATATATATATATATATATATATATATATATATATATATATATATATAATATATATTCATACTCTCTAAAAAAAATCGAGTGAAAAAATTTACTCTTGAAGGAGTGAATTTAGAGTGAAATTGGAGTGAATTTTGTGTGAAAATGTTCATTTTACTCTTTTGTAGAGTGACCTCAGGGATCACTCCAAAACGAGTGAAAATGAACATTTTCACTCAAAATTCACTCCAATTTCACTCTAAATTCACCCTTTTTTGTTTTCACTCCTTCGAGAGTGAATATTTTCACTCAATTTTTTTAGAGAGTATATAATATATATATTTATATGTGTGTGTGTGTGTGTGTGTGTGTGTTCAAAGTAGAAAAGTAGACAAGGAGAATGATGAAGTATATTATGACAACAACCATATAATTACAGATAGGTGATAATATTGATAGTCTTAAAGAAGAAATTCACTCCAAATGTTATAAAGAGGAAAAAAAATCCCTTCAAAACAGTGCAAAAATGATCAAAATCGGATAAGAAATAAGGAAATGTAATATTTTGAAATTTCACAATTTTTTGGAAAACCAATCGTTATGAATATTCAAATCATCAAGTTGATGATGTCATGATCTCACAATTTCTTGTTCATTTCATATAAAGAAATGACAGAAGTCGCATATTTCAGCTGTACAAATGAAAAACTTGCCCAAACCAAAAAAGATATATTTCAGTGTGGAAATATGCTTTTACCTGTAGTAATAAAAAATAACACCCCCGAATTTCATATATAACATACATGAAAAATTGTGAGGGCGTAACAGCATCATAGTAGCTCATTAGAATATTCATAAGGATTGGTCAAGAAATACTTTCCAAAGAAATGTGAAATTTTAAAATCGATTTTTGTCTTTTTGAAATGTTCTGTGTGGATTTTTTCTTTCTTTTAGAGTTTATTTATTTTTGGGTGGATTTCCTCTTTAATGGTGTGTAGCAAATATGATGATATAGCGATGATAATAGTGATGGTAATAATGATAATCAAAACTATGATATATCATCAATCACATTATCATCATAATAAGAGGGAGTAAGAACATGATAAAATAGAACACAGGAAATTATGGAGAAACACAGAGGAACATCCGAATTAGAGGAGGAGAAAGAAAAAGAAGAATGGAGCTAGTTGTTATATGGGGGAAAAAAAAACCCCGCACATCCTGCAAAGGAAATCTGCTTAAGTGTCACTTTCAGTCACTTTAGTATAGTATGAATTGAAGTCACATAATTCGTGATATTTAGATTCCTTGAATATCGGAGACTCCATAGTAATAGGGGACTCTACGTGTACATAAACCTTCCAGAGACCATGTGTAACGCATTTCACACATTCTACGTATGGAAACATACGTGAATTCAAATCCGATGTCAGAAGAGTAACTTCAGACTGGAAAAATAAATAAATGAATAAATCTACTACATGTACATAATGTATAGTAAACGCAGCTAGCCAGCTGATATAGTACGACGCGACGGCCGGTGCCATTCAGACGACACAGCATGCAGGTGCATATCAGGCATACGGTTGTCGGGGCAACCATATCGTGGCGAAAACGCTTCCCACTTGGCATTTGGTATGTATGGGAGCTCGAGAGCAACCTTTCCGAACAATATGCCTTAAGTTTATTGGAGTTTTACAGACAATTACACTCCAAGACTTCGAATGTGTTGTCATGTGTTGTTTCATGTGAATTGATAAAAAGTTTCGGATGAGAGAGCTAAAGTTTCGCCCCCGTAAATACGGCAAGTAACATAACAGTCCCATGTATTAAGAACAATGTAAGGTAAACCGTTGGAGTATGTAGTTGAAAGAAACGTTTGACTTGAAGCGTTGGCATAGACGTCTAATACTAATAGCAGCTATCCAGAACAGAAGCTCTAGACAGCAGTCCATTGCATTTACTTTCTGTGTGCCAAGACGCTTGCAAGATATTCCCCATCGTAATCAAAGTGCATGAGAATTTATTGGAATTTTCATGAGAATCATGTGTGTAGAGTAGAACACTTCTCTGGTTGTTGTAGCACCACTCAGTCAGACCGCAACGCTGCTGTTAATGCGCTCAAATCAAAAATTTATCGTACGCGCAGGTTTTTGCGCATGTCCTTCTCAGCACCCGAGATTTTGCGAGATAATTCAGAGACAAAGTGAATGGTCTACGAGATTCAGTTATTGGCGACATGAAGATCTACTATCCGTGACCAATTGACATGGTTTGTGAATATTTGAAATAAATCACACCTTTTAATGCTTACATTATACAGAATGAGCTTATGATATCATTATTCATATCTCTGCATTATATCGATATTTTCCAAACGACCCTGAGACAAATTAGAACAAGGCTTTCTATTTATTGCCAACCCGACCCGTTCATAGGTTGAATCACCACATGAATGATAGTCAACGTTTTAGATATACCTGTTATAACAGCACACTAAGAACTGAATTGGTCCCTCGCTTAGAAAACAATAAAAATTGAAAGTCTCGTCGAGTAAAAATCATAGTGTGGCAATTTGAGATACATGCGCTCCCAGGGTATCATTAGATAAATTACTCAGCGATGTATACAGTGGATTAATAAGGAATAATTATTCTAATACCAAAAAGAGAGCCCCAAAGAACTCATGTGTGCAAACACAGTGCTAGATCTTGTATTATTGATTTGTATGCTACTTATTAATGCACTCAACTTTTATCTAGTTGTGCCGGCAAAAAAAAAAAGTTCAAGCCAAAGTTGAGCCGTCGATCAGAGTGGAGTGTTGTTCTTGTTGTTTACGTGGAGATCTTACACCAGCTGCAGTTGCCTGAACCTGAGCGCGTATACACACATTGTGCGCGCGCACTCACACACACCATAAGGTCCTACACTGTCATCTACACACAGTGTATTACTGTTATGTAGAGTACACGTTTACTGTCATTCCGCGAGGTGCGTTCAACTCTCCACTCAGAGGGAATTAACCAATCAGAAACGCGTATTCGCGGCAAACTGAAATCTCGTCAAAAATTAACTGTACAACGCAATGATTTATTCGCCAACCTGACCCGTTCATAGGATCAGTCCACATAAAGTCATTATGTTTTCATAGAATGATATTTCCTCTTTCATTTTATACCTCTTCCATTTTGGTCCACCTTAATTTCGTCGGTCTAGTGTACCCCTTAAGAAGAATGAAAAATATGCAAATTTTGTGTTTTATAATTTCCTTCTTCAGTATATTTTATATGTCATCACCTTTCAAGTGGTCGAATTTCATCAGAGTACAACTCTTCAGCTTTTTATCGATATATAAATCATGAAGATTGATAATGTCGTTTAGATTTACAGACACTCTAAAAATGTGGTCTCCCAGCTCATTACGTATTCATGTCCGCGAGGTCCATGCATACGCGTACGATAAATGCGAAGGCTTTTCAGGACGTTGCGGTCTGACTGCACTAGCAGTGCCATGCCAAGTCAGTACGAAGTACAGTCCCCATTCCAGTACAGACTACAGTAACTAGACCCTCTGGCTCTAACAATGTTAGGCCTAAAACTGAAGCAGAGTTTTCTCTAACGTTAGAATATAAAGGTATCTGAATTAACCTTGTAATGCTTGAGTTCTTACTTTGCCCAAGTACATATCATCGCCGGTCACACGAACCGACGAATCACTCGATTTTGGGTCAAATTTTCGATTTTGAGATTTTCAATCATTTCGATAGTAGACATTCCATACTACATATTCTGAAATTCTCAGTGTGTAATTCGGTGTAATTTTTACGTAGTTATCACTTTTGTAGAAGTATGTAATTCCATTTGTGAAAATTATTTGTTTTCCCCATAGACGCGTGTGTTAAACAATCAGGCGATTCGACGGTTCGGTAGTACGCGCGGTCACCGAACCGACGAATCAGTGCGCATTGACTTGCTTGTAGTTTTTGAGATTCAACAGTTCATTGACCGCGCGCACAGTGCGCATACTATGTATAGTAAGGGTACTAGGTCTCGCGCAGGGACGTAATGATCGCGCATAGCGTAACTGCGTATAGCAAGCATTAATACGCGTAAGACTAAGCGCAAAATTTGCCGATACGCCCATGGAATAAACATACCTGACAACCGCTAAAAATGAGAAGGAAGCAGGTAAGAAATTTAGATTTTAAACAAATTTTTCACTAAATTTCCAATTTTTTACGTTATAATTTACCTACCTTAACTTAAAATCTTTTTTAACCCGTTGAGGACGGACTGATTTTGCTACAACATACATTTGCCATAGACACCTGCCCGAGTATACTCGGGACTCGTCCTCAACGGGTTAAGAATGTTGTAGCCAAGACGTGTCGTCTCGCTTGTCTCGTTCGTATGATCGTAGCCGATAGAATTCGTATTTTGTTCGATCGATCGTTTATAATATTCTACGAAAGCCGAAGCACGTTCAGCCGCAGAGAGGGGCAGACACTTTCACGCATGAAACTACATAGGGCAGCTGCGCGACCTTTACATACCCCGAGAAATTGAACGCATGAAATTAAGTCTGACATACAAACGGCGACAGCGCACTACTCCGTCATCGTATCATCAGGAGATTCTGGGAGGTGATTTTTCTGCATTTTCGTGATTTTTATTGAGAAATTCAGGTACGATTGTGGAATAATTTTTATTATAAGAGCATCACAAATTTTCGTGCGCGATATCTAGACCCCTCAACCATAATACATGTGTTGACAATGACAACGCTCAATGTACATGTACATATGGACACACATGGAAAATGACAACGTTCTTTGCAGACCGAAAATACATGCATGCAGCTCTTTGACGATTTCCCGCTTATTTGTTAACAATACAATTCGGTAAAAACTTCACAAGTTAGAGCAAGAATTGAAGTCTGATGTACTACAAAAATAATTGGAAATTATAGACATGAAAGTGTAGCAACCATAAGTCAAAAATGGATTAACTTCAAACGCAATTTTCTCGAATTGTCAGTCTTACGCAAACCTGAGGGATTCGTCGGTTCGTGTGACCGGCGACGATATGTTCAGGCTAAAGAAGAAGGCTGCCAGTTGCTATTTTTCCTAATGACAATGTTCCTATTGTTAGTTAGGGCTCTATGAATGATTCCACAAGGTATGGCAGTTCTATTACAATTCAACCATATTCAGTGATATCGTGAAGTGTACCACTTGTTTTCATTATCCACAACATTACATTACCTGGATTCTATGTTTGCTTTGTTTGCTATGTTTGCTTTGAAATTTTACGTAATTCAGTCGGTTTAAAATAATGGCAAATTATAAACTAAGGATTGCAACTGATTGTAAATCTATTTTGAATATTAATTGAATATTAATTACAAAGTATAGTAAGTCTACTACTCATTGACTACCTATCTTAAGATTGACCACCCTTGCGCAATGGCTTTCTTGCGTATAAAATCAAAAGTATGCATGGGACGGGGTGCGGCACGCTGGAACATTCGAACATGCATACAAATCAAGAGAAATTAGGGGGATACATGTGTACAGGTAAATAACCTGAAGAAACAGAAGGAAAAATAATTGAAGAATGCACATGATATTGTTAACACGTATTTGCCCATTTATATGCTTTTCAGTGGGAAAACGGGCGGTCAATTAAAATGATGAGCTTGCGCCAGTGTTCAGTAAAAAATGTCACTCGTGTTTGTCACCGAGAATTCCGCGTGTATGGTACGAGTCAACAATATGAGCCCGGGATATGAATCTGCAGTATTTTCTGCCGTGAATGGAATGATATAGGTGAAAGTGAGAGATATTTTCTGAGATACAAGGTGTTTAATCAAAAAGTGGTTGATGAGTAGTAGGTCCAACTATACAACATCAACTCTTTCTAGGATTCACTACTAGTTTACTAAGCTTAGCCTTTTAGTTGTTTATCAATGCTACTTATTCATTTTGTTGTTGTCGTTGTCATTCAACAGGAACTTCTTCACCAGTGATGAAGAATTCATGATAGGAGGACAAAATTACGTTATTTAATTCTATTCCATGAGATATCAAGGATTTAAGTATTGACATGGCAAGGGAACTTGAAAACGGAACGGATGAAACTTTGCCAATGGATTCAGATGCCAAAAATGGGAAGAAAAAGAAGAAAAACAAGACTAAGGAAAAACAGAAAGATCGACCGGAAAGTGCAGACAGCTGGGCAGACTTTGGTCTGCGGAGACTCTTTAACCCCCAGAGCACTGAATTCCTTCCCATGGAAGAGCAACTGAAGCTATACAAGCACCGAGATCTGTCAGCAACCAAAAAGTTCTCCCTGGCAGCGAGGGTATTTGGTCATCCTAGAATTAGGAAGCGCATCCATGTTGCCCCCAAGATGGGAGATGGGACTGGTGTGGAGAGGCATGTAGGCACTCAGAGGGCCACAGCAGAGCTTAGGCCCCAGGGGGATGGGAGGCCCAGGCTGGAACCCATTGGTGCCCAGGGGACTGTCTTGACTAGGAGGGACAAGGAGATCATGCATGACATGGAGGTAAGTGTGATATGAAATACACTGTACACAGTGTACTTAACACAAATCCTATCTTCCCCAAGAAGCAGAAAAGGTAGTCATTCTCCCTGAATATTTGATGACTGGTCAGTTCTCCTTCAGTTTGTTGGTACATTGTTATTGCAACAGACAAAGGGCACTAATTGCATTTATAATTACTCTATCCGTCAAACATCAGCAATGAATGCTTTTCAACCTTGAAAAGCACTCTGAGAGCGCAGACCTCCGCCAAGCAGCTACTTTCCACCAATGATCTTGCTCTTCCCAAAGAGATTTTTCTCCTCTCCACCACTGGGGAAAGCTCTCTGGGCTCTTCCAAAGAGATCACTGATTTCCACCCATAGGTATTTCTGCTGAAAAATCGCCCGATTTCCCAATATAGAAGCCTTTGCTACTGTACGTCATAAACCCTCAGCTGCGCGGTGCGCCTTGCCCTAGCAGAAACTACAGCACGCACTTTCGTGTGCGTTTGAAAACCTCAAATATGCACAGCTTGAACTCCCAAGTTCATTGACCCTACCTGTCAAAATATCAAAAATCCTTCATAAATTCCCCCAAAAAACTTATTGGATCACTACCAAAATTTAATCACTTCTGTCATTCTCAACCTTTCCTGTAAGTTTCATCCAAATCCGTTAACTACTTTTTGAGTTATTTTGCACACGGACAAACAAACAAACCAACGGTAGCGAAAATATAACCTCCTCCCTTGGCGGAGGTACATGTAAATATTTGCCTCCAATATTTCATTGAGAAAAAGAATGTATGTGTAGAGTTCTCTTATAACAGATTCAAACCCATGTTGAAAAAGAATAAATAAACTGGATGCCTAGAGTCTTTCTATACTTGTACTTCTGTCTCTATTTCTCTCTTTCTATCTTTGATCTGTTCCTGGATTTGATATGAAATGTACATTCTGAATAATACAAGCCTCTCGCCATGAGCGTGTGTATGTGTGTGTGTTTGTGTATGTTAACATGCAATTAAATGGCATACAATAGTTTTTTTTGAGTTTTTTTCTCATAGGCGTAATCAATTCGTCATCATAGCTCTTTGTTAGTGCGCCCTTCACACAAGCTTCTCAGTGCTCCATAGATGTCCATGCCACTTATTCTTGAATAGATGACATGCTCTTGTTTGTGTGTGCTTTTGTTTTCATTTCTGTTTGTTCTTTTGATGATGTTTTTCTGTGAAAGGCAAAATATGCTGAACTTAACTGAACTCTATACTAGTACTTGTAAAATACAATGTAGCTATTAAAGAAGTTCAGTCTCCTGCAGAATGGAAAGAGGTTTATAAGTACATTGTTTTATGTGTTTATTATGTATGTCTATTCATGCAGACAAGATTTTAATCTATCTGTATATATAAGTTTATTTACCAGTAAATAAATAAATCAACCTGTCAGTCATTTTCAATTTCATGTGCTGTTTCGAGAGCTTTTTTATTACCATCATGCACACAGATGTTTTATCTAAATTTCAGTCACATCCTTCTCTGCTGTCAAAACACAAATTCAAACACTGTGCCTCATCTTTCTCTAGGTGCAAGAGAGAATGACAGAATACAAGAGCTGGCTGCACGACAGGATGGCTCTAAGAGCTGGCTTGGAGTCCATGGGCCTCAAAGAGTCCTGGTTGAAGGCCAAGCCTAACCTTACATCTCTGGAGCAAAGGGTCCTGGCACAGCTGCAAGAAGCTCGGCGTACAGCCGAAGCTCTCAAGGTATGCACTTGGGTTTTGACGGTGAAACTCTCAAACTTATTAAATTATTGTTATTTTTAATGCCATAATATTATAACGTTTGCAAAAATGATGACCATGATGGTGATAATGATGATACTACGTATTAATCTTCATAAAACTATATTCAATTAAGATTAATTCATTTAGTCTATGTGCTAAAAAATATCATCACTGTTTATTGCTTTGTGTTAAAATATAAAAGGCAACTAGTGGTTCAGTCAACATTGAATAGGCAGGGAGTCCAATTATATGTCTTGATTTATGTCTGGTTAGGATTTCTGCTAGATTAATCAATATTCAAAATACAAAGTTCAATGATTGAATCATTGTGTAATGTAATTACAAGTGTACTTTGTTGATACTTTCTTCTTTTTTTTGTAACAAGCTGAAATTGTTTAGTAAATTCAAAATGAAGGAAAATGAAAAAAGAAAAAACTAAACCTTACATATCATTCGCCCCTATTCTTTTAATATTGCTGAAAAAGTAAATCACATGAAGTGATGCTCATTGTAGCATGAAATCAGATATCACCAAGCAAGTGATGATTAAAATACATTTAAAGTGCTTTTGCTTGCACTCCATTGCTAATTATTAGGTGTATTTCTTAAACCATTATTATTGTTTGCCTTTGCTCTAGCTTGAAACAGCGATTAAGACTCTCCCTGTACCCGAGGTATATGCCAACCATTGCTATTAACATGTACATGTACTTGCATGCTTTGCATGGAGCATACATAGCTGCCATACAATAGTTTCTACACTTTCTGTTTCTTCATTCCTCTCAGTGATGTTTTCCAAACTTTAACACAACACCATGTTCATTCCCCTGTCTTCCATGCATGATGAATTGCTCCAATCTATCAATTACCAATTGTCGTGTGTATACTGTCTCTTTCTGTTCTCCAAATATATAGCTGTTTGGTAGAGACCAAGGACATTTAAAATAAAAAGTAGTGGTTGTACAATTACTTTTCATAGCTGGTAGTTTCCTTCTGATGTAGATGATCATCTAGCTTCCTGTTACAGGAATTAGTTATTTTGTTTTCGATCAATAAAATGTGTCCTGTTTACAGAATTTTCCTGTATTTTGTGATTCTACTGTTGTAACAACAAGGACTAGTGCTCTTGTCTAGACTTGTGTGTTCTGAGTATGCTTGAATATCTATTTCTGTCTTGACTTTGGCTTCAAAATCTAGACAATTTTGCATCAAAATGATTGCATGGCTGCAAGTAATGTGTTGTCATGTTGAAATCCTCGTCTATGCGTCCTTGACTACGATACTGAAAAATAATGTAGCATGACATTAACACCTCTGTGCTATACCACATCTGTTTGATTTAGCATTATAGAAGTTTGTATCTTTCTTCTAACATGTGCCTTTGAATATGTTCCTCTTTCTAATCTCCTGGTTTAAAACAAAAACAAAAACAAAACAAAAACTGTCGTTTGAAATTGTGGTTGAACTGTTCTATTTCTGGGAGGAAAAGGAATAAATGCTGTGTTATTGAATACATTTTAATGCAAACAAAAAATTATTCAACTGCTCGAGTGGTAAAATGAAATGGACGTGAAGATGGTCTCTTTGATATGAAACAGTTAGGCACGCCAGTTTCTGCAACAGTGAATATTTCCATTTTGATGTCTTGATGATTGATGTAATTTTGGAAGTGGCATGATAACAATAATACCATTTTACCAACAAATTTATTCAGTAAACCATGTGATTCCAAGTAAAGTTCTCATTTTTCACAAGTACTTCTTGTGATATGAAATTTGAACGCATAGTTTGTCTTTTGATAATTGAGATGAAAGCCTTTATTTTTGTACATTGATGAATTTCAATCTCCTTTGTTTGATAGGCTGTTTTAAAGATTGTACTAAAAGTTTTAGTGCAACATACATATGAAAGAAATATATTAATCTTCTTCCAGTTAGACTGAGAAGAAATATATGAATACATAACACTGTTTTTCAAGCTGCTAGTCCTCTATAAATTATATTGCTATCCAGAGCATTACTAGCAAAATGTTTGCACCGGTTATTTGTGCCTCAAAACTACAGCCTAGGTGATGGAAAGAAATAGATCAGAATTATTGGCTTTAGTATTTTCAACCATCTTTTCACTTTCAATGGCGATTTCACCCTCTACCCCCAAATATTATGCTTGTTTGTTGGGAAGGAACAGAATTAGCAAAAACTTAATCTTAGTAATGCTTCCTGCCTCTTGATTAAGGTCATCATGAATACTTTCAGAACCATGACATTGAATGCTATATATTCCACATGAATCATACTCGCAATCATGCCATTTGATGGACATCAGCTATTCCCTTTCTTTAAAAAAAAAAAAATCCTTTTTATTTTTGTGTCAGGTTGCATGCTTAACATTATCTTTTCCATCCGTTAATATTAAGAGGAAACATATATTGTAGAACATACTTTACTTTATGTTGCCTTGCACAATTAGATTGTCCTGTGATACTGCAGAGTACATCAAACTTACTCATATTTCATTGATACTGAAACAGCCTGGATGAGTAGTTACATAGCCACATCATTAATGTTTTTTTTTTTTTTTTTTTTTTTTTTTTTAAGGTTTGGCAGTTTTGGTAATTTATCCCAGGAGCTACATATGTAGTTGTGTTTTTTTGTTTTGTGATTTTGTCAACAAATACACAGCCAGGAAATGCCTTTATACCACATTTTGAATTAAAACTTCATTCATGTGACAAACTCATTATAGAGAAGTAAACCTTCATGTGAAAAATTTGTTTCTGAATTCATTGAATATGAAATACTAAATGAGTTAAACTTCAATAGCAATGTGTATAATCACCAAAAGGTTGTAGCAGTTATTGCCATTTGAATGTTAGAACCAAAACTGTAGAAAGCAATGTTTGGAGTGAGTGGCTCGAAAGATTCATCATGGTAGCAATACCTTGTCATCACAAGTACAACAATTACACTGTATATTCTTCCTTTTGTTTTGTTCATGACTTGAAATTGATATATGATATTTTCATGATATGCATTCCACATGAGTCTATCATTTCAGCAGTGTTACATCATGACACATCATCCACAACAAAGAGTATTGATAAACCCCAGATCAAGGGAAAATGTGTGTGTAGGGCTTTATGGGCAAAATGAAGAAATACTTAGTAACAAGTAAGATAAAGAAACAGTTACGTTCATGTTGGCCAAAGTATACAACTTGTCCATCAATACTTGTCATAAACACTGCACAAGTCTAAATGTGACAATAAAGTGTCAATGTGTGCAGCACTCTGAGCAATACAAAACCTTGTAGTTGAATGTATTCCCCAGAATGTATCCTCTCCATGTCAAGTCATGCATTCAAAGATCTAATTGTTCAATGATTGGTGCATCCCTAGCTGAAGATGAAGGAGAAGAAGCCAGTGAAGATGAAGAAAGAAGCAAAGACGGATGAAGATGAGCTGAAACCACAGCCGGAAGGGATGACAATCCTGGCCGACTACCTGTCCACCAACAAGGTCCGACTCCTGGACCTCTTCAAGCGGGCCGACAAGGACAAGAGCTGGGCCATCACCCGGGAGGAGTTCAGAAAAGTCATCAAAGAGGTGAGAGCACTGCTGCGATTAGAACACTGGTGAAAATTTTAGGTCTCTCTCTGCCTAACTATTTCTATTCAACTCTCTCTCTTTCCCTCTCACTTTTTGTAATCTGAGGGTAGAATATTTATGTTTATGTTAATTGGAAAGAAAGAAGTAAGCAAACATTGAGATGGATTACAAGATCAGAGCAGGGATGTAACGGCATGAGATCCTGATAGTAAAGCAACAGCAGAAATGCATATCCCTCAAAAGGAAACTTATTTTAAAGACAATGCTGTAAATCTATGTTAATTGTAGAATGTTGTGTATGTGAGTATAGTCGGTCAGTTTAAAAACTTGAACATGATGAACCCTTTAAAGGACAAGTTCACCGTCATAAACATAAGGATTAAGAGAATGCAGCATTATTAGTAGAACACATCAGTGAAAGTTTGAGGAAAATTGGACAATCGATGCAAAAGTTATGAATTCTTAAAATTTTTGTGTTGGAACCACTGGATAAGGAGACTACTACAGCTTGTGAGACATATGCGTACAACAGTATAAAGAAAATGTAAAGAAAATTCAACATATTTTCACTTTTTTCGCATAATAATAGAGCACTTGACTTGCCTCTTTCTAAAGGCAGGGGGAATAATATTACCCCTAACATATGTCGGTAACGAGTCAAGGGAATGTGTACTTTTTTTCAAAAGATGAAATTTTGTGAAATTCTCTTTATATTTTCCTTATATTGTTGTACGCATGTGACATCTAAGTTATTCATACGCTGCAGTAGTCTTCTCATCCAGCGGTTACTGCACAAAAACTTCAAAAATTCATAACTTTTGAACGGATTGTCCGATTTTCCTCAAACTTTCAATGATGTGTTCTACTAATATTCCTACATTCTCTCAATCCTTATGTTTATGAAGGTGAACTTGTCCTTTAAAACATATGAGAGTAATGGCAAATCAATCCTGGTCAATCTGTATCTATGCAAAGAACTAAAACAACCAAAATATTGAGACTGGAGAAAAAAAAAAAACTGAAGTGAGACTCTGCTTCCCTTAATCTGTTGCTGTGCCAGGCCAAGATTCCACTCTCAGATGAGCTGCTCAATGAGATGATGGATACGCTGGATGAAGATGACAACCTGGAGGTTGACTACCGGGAGTTTGTGCAGGGCATGGAGCGCTACCAGCTGGTGGAACGGAAGAGGAAGATCATAGGTGGGTGGGTTGAAACGGGTGAAGGCCCCAACAACTCTCACATACTCTCATGATCTGTAAGAAACAGAAATAAAATCACTGCATCTGGACTTACTGTTCAATTCTGAGAATGGTTTCAGGTTCAATCCTGGACACTTTATCAGCTCGGACAAGCTGATGGAGCATCCAGGATCCGAAATGAAACAATTCTTAAAATTAATCAGTAAGTCTAGATGCAGTGATTAAATATTTTTTGCTTAATTGAATGTTACCTGGATGAATCAGAACTTAATCAATTGACTCTCATGATTGTTTAAAGGTAGGGAATCCCATTTGCATGCCTTAAATGAAGAGTTGTATAGATACAGTGGTATGTTGAAGAGAGTATCACTTTAGAAACTCCCATAAAGTATTGAAAGTGGAAGGTAACATTTAGTACATTTTTATTGACCGTTAGATTTTGAATTGAATTTTTTTCGGGGCTCACCGTAAATTCCAGTACATTACTAGGCTACCTTTGCAGACCCATGCACTGCATGTGTGTCCATCATGTATATTTTGTGAAGAAAGTTCATCAAAACTTACAAACATTTCTATATACATTCTTGCCACACACTCTATATGTTATTACATCAGCTCTTATACTTTTAGATTTGTGTTTATAGATAAAAAAATACAGAAGACTGCAAAAAAAAGGCTTAAGTGTGGCTGACACACAGAACTACTGAGTAGTTGAGTTTTGTGCATTATTCAAATTGTAGATAACTGTTGACTTTCAAATTTCTCAGCAGTGGCCTAAACAAGTCCCCTGAGGTTCATATTTAATGTTTTGCTGCATTTTGGGAGGTCTGTAAAAGGTATCCCCTACCTTTAACAAGTCAAATAAATGTTTCACTTGATGAGTAGAATTATTTTCAATAGGAAATGTTAATATACGCAGTGTGTGATCCCTCTACCGTTTCTTTAATGATACAGAGGAGCGAAGGAAGAGTGAAATGAAGGCACGCTCCTCGCCAGTGGTTGAGGCTACAGCAGTCCCGCCCAGCCTCACCACGGTCAAGGAGTCAGCCTCCACCCCTGCCCTCTCCTCGGAGGTATCCCAGGAGCCAAGGGAGGGGGCCACGCCCGACTCCCTAGCATCCCTGCTAGAGATCCCAAAGATGGACATTACAGAGAGGAGGGCGTTAACCCCAGATGACATGATCATCAAGAGGAAGAGGGAGCGTTATCAGGCGGCAAATGTGAGTTATCTTTGGGATTGTGTTTTTATTTGCTTTGCTTTTGAAATACACTGAAGAGCCATAGACTTGGCAATGCTCTTGCTGTGCAGAACTATGTGGGACTTTCTTGTATTTCAGAAATGTGGCATAATACACGTAGCATGAGTTTACATTGAGTGTTTTCTTTGTGATATAATGCTCAATGAGATGTTTATTTTCCGTGATATGCATCAATGACATGCCCAATTTTGTGTTCAGGAGGTCAGAAATGTCCTTGAGATGATGGCAATAATATAAGGAGACAAAAATATATGTATAAAAAAAAAGTTTTGCATGATACATAATACTGTTACATGAGGGAGAAAGAGAGATTGAAAAAGCTGCTCTTAGTATCTACAAGTACCAACACTTGCTGGTCACCCACACATCATGGAGAGATAATTCAGTTTTGTGGAGATGCTCAATCTTAAAAGAGTTGTATAACAGTCAGTGATAACAGAGAGTTGTTTGGAAAGATCTTGGTGTGAGGTGCTTGAAGTAAAAAGAAAAAAGTATATATTATATGCATGCAAATCATTTACTGCAAATCGCCAGTCCTAGTGTAATTCTAAAAGCAATTTTCAGCAAAAATGATAATGATCAATAAACCATTTATTCATTCATTCATGCAAACTTTACGATGTGCCTCTGAATTCCACTCTTTGTGTGATCCCAATTCTGCAGCCGGAGAGGCAAGGCAGACTCCCTCGCACGATTCAGAGTCCGATCAAGACGGGGAACAAGGCCATTGACATGCACAGCCAGCCCTCCACCCTGGGTGGCGAACTGGCTGTGGAGATCCATGACTACAGGGCAGCCCGACTGGCCGAGTACCACGCCATCTGTAGGCTGTGTGAGGAAAGGGAGATACCACTCACTCCCAAGCTTCTTGAAAGAGGTAGCACTTCTCTTACTGCTCCTAGAAATGTAGCATGCAATGCATTTTCCTAATTTATGCAGCAGTTTGCTGTGATACATATCATGGTGTGGTAATATATGCTTCAAGTACAATATCTGTTTTGCCGTTTATTATGATGTCTCATTAGTTTTGATGTAGTATGTTTGGTATGCATAAACATCAGCAGCTTGTAATATCAATTGCATAGCATTTAATGAGTATAACCCATTGTGATTTGAAATCTCCACAATGTCACACAATACATTACCTGAAATAACTTCACTATGACATGACACATACATAAATGAAGGAAGCATCTGACTCGACATATAGGAATGAGTTTTGAACATAATTTAGTTATATTCAAATTTATTTCTTCAGAAGGCAATTAATCAATCGGGTATGTCATTGAAATAATGTACATAGAAGAAAACAAAGCATAACTTGATCATCATGTATATTCCCATAAATAATATTTATTAGGCACATCATGAAGAATACCAGTTGATTTCTTCTCATTTCCCTTTTCTCTCTTTTATAATTTGTGATTATGTAAAAAACAAGTGCCTTTTGCCAATTCAAATTAGTGAATGATCAAAATTCTAGTGCTTGAAATTCATTCCAGTGACTGAATAATGTACAGCTAATGGAAACAAAGTCTGATGTGCAGATTACTCGGGTCTTTTCATTTTTGTGTGTGTTTCACATCATCACCATCTCTGGATTCTAGCTCTCCTGCATCCTGGTGATAAGAGAGTGACCCAGCTCAAGAGGCGACTCCGACAGCCAGGTACCCACACCATGTCCAACAAGTTTGCAGAGCCACCGAAGCCCCCAGACTCACCTGTGGAGTATCATGACATGGAGAAAGTGGTTGTCACCAAATCAGGTGGGCTGTCCCTTCCTCGCTTCTACAGCTGATACAAATTCAAACCTCCCAACCATTCTGAATTTGAAGGAAAGAATCTGAATTTTGACCATTCCCAGTTCTTGTTTCGGTAGGAGTTTCCTATTTTTCATGGTAATTATATTACACACTCCTATTGGAACTGCTCTTTCTTTCCCACTTCTGAGCCAAATCATCCCTATTTTTCAGTCAGAAAGGTTGAGAGGTGTGCAAATTTTATGACTTGCCTACCATATATCTTAGGAGGGTATGATGAAGAAACTTTGCTCTCTCTCTTGTTAATGGATGTAAGTGAGATTTTTATGAGGTCCAGTGTAAACCAGTGGATGCTTACAACAAGTGTATGCAAGAAAAAAAAAACAGCGTAAACAAGAAACAATTCTCACATTTGGCATTTCATGGTGTAAAAATACTGGTTAGTTCTGCTACTACTTTCAAACTCACTTCATTCTTAGTGTAGAAACTAGTTGATACCAGACTATATATCAGAACTGTGTTTCACTCGGTCATGCTCTATCATATTTGGCCATCTTAAGTCAAGCAAGTACAATTGTTTCTTCATTCAATCATTTAAAGCCTAATTTTGTTCTCCCTAATATCTTATACCCATTCTTGTGGATGTATGCAACTGCAGACAATCATGATAGACCTCATAAACATCCCCTTGGCCCTCTCTGTGTTGTGTAGGTGAGGTGTTGGTGGACTCCAAGCTTGTGTACCCCAAGAAACAAGATGTCTTCCCCAAGCCAGAGATGCAGAACCTGTCCAGTGGCAAGGCTTTCATCTCCAGGAAGATTGACTGCTGGATGTCGTTTGAGGAGTATGACAAGCTTACCAAGTAAGTCCTCACCGGGTGATGAGGAATTGAGGGGAGTAAAGTATGATGTGCCATGTTGGTTGCTATAGAGGCAAAAACTATCTCTTTTAATTGATAAGGAGGATGGAGGATCAGGTGGTGTCACGAAAAGACATCAGGGTATGAATCGCACATCATATAATTTCTTATGGCATTTTTTAGAAATGGTAACATTTCATGTTGATACTTTTTCAAAGGTAAAAGCCCTTCCATTTAAAAAAAAAAAAAAAAAAAAAAATCATTGTTGGATGTTGCTTGTGGTCATGAAAGGAATTCCAAGACAATTTGAAAAAAAAAAAGCAAAAAAACAATGAACATGCAAAGAAATTTAATCTCCAACCATGTCTGGTATGTCACCACTCAGTTTGTGGCTGTAATATTTATCCGATTAATCATTATCGTCATTTAGTGCCTTAAAGAGAACCTTACCACAAGTTGCAAATTCCAGTACAGAATACCATCTAGATTGGGAGGCTTTCGTGAACGAGGCTAAAACTTGAGAATGAGGACAACTGTAAACATTACACTGTAGTCTTCCTACGGGATATCTATGTTTATGATGTCTTTAAAGAAAATTGCCAGAAAGCAACATACTGTATTAAAGCACATCTTTTTGAAATGAAATAGGAGGCATATTGGATTGCCCTTTCTTTTGTCGTAACTTGTTACCACATTGATGCAAGAAATTCCGGGGTCAACTCTCAGTGTGTTGACATGTCTATTCCCTTCCTTTGCAGGCATCTAAAGAAGCGGTACATAAGCCTTGAGAACGTGCCAGAGCATGATGTCTTCTGGCCAGGCTTCCTGCTGGACAAAATCCAGCTCTACATGCCGGAGACCAGATCCACAGAGGGCATCCAGAGCCACGCCCTGTTCCAGCCCACTGCGGTGCGGGCCAAGCGGTCCAACCCGGGCTACAACAATGACATCTCCTACTGGCTGGTCAGCGACAACAACTACCTCAAGAGTGGTGGCATTGAGGAGCGCAAGGTGTACAACATTGACTGGAAGTGAAGGGATTATGACGACCTCCACACTGCAATGGAGGCCTATTACTCATTGATGGCACAGTGCAGACTCTGGGTGTTCAAGCCATCACGTTACAAGAGTCTCCTATCTCATGACTATCAATTCAGCTTTTGGGTCATTTTGTGGACTGAATTATCATAGCTGAGCAGATCTGCTAAATTATTTATTGGAATGTGGTCACTTTGCAGCATATCTCTCCATAAAAGCATCATGCAGGAATGATGTCCTCAAAAACTGATATGTGACAGTGAGTGCCTCAAGTCATCTTTCTGTGAGTAAAGGCACATGTTGGAGTAACCACTTTTTTGCTGCAAAGATTTGATGAAACTGTACTAGTTTGCATTGTTCAAATATGTGAGAAAATATCTTCAATAAAAAATGAATAGAAACAAAAAACAAAAATGAAAACCTGTGCACTGAAGTTGCTCAACAATATTTAAAAATCTGCCCAGGATATTGGTTTATTGGTTTAGGAGCCATGTCTATGCCAAACAACAGCCATTTTATCTTGCCTGAAAAGCTCATCTATGGAAACCAAGAGCGAAGAAGGGATTCCCAAATGTTACTTTATCTGCAAAACTCTGCAGCAGTGTAGAACTAATGCCAGTTCATTTTGAATTTTGCCAGTTCATTTTGACTTTAACCAGTTTATACTGATTTAAGGAGCAACCATAAGCTGTGCTAGTTTGGTTCCTTCCAGATAGAAGATAGCACTGGAAGTAGAATGTGAGGAAACAAAAGGAATCATGAAACACAATAATTCAACTTTACAGATGTTTTGTGTAGCATCTGTAAGTCACACATTCTGTGTGATTCACTATGTCACGTGTAGAGCTTTAAAAAAAATAAAGATAAAAAAAGGAAAATATTTTGACCATTTGTACATGTTGGATGTACAGTATATTTTCTGTTTTGCCCTATGTATATATGTAACAAATAGTATGAATATATTTTATGATATATATCCAGCAGTAAGAATAGATAATCATTGTCAATGTATATGTGTATACAAAGGAATTATATAACAGTCTTATTTAACACATGCATCCTGCTCCTAGACTTGAAGATAACTCAAGGCTAAGTGGTATCACTGTCTTCCTTCATGACTACTACTATATCTATTTTGAGCAATACGGGCATGAATACCCTTCAAGCCATTGGACTCATATCTCTTCTATTTTTGCTTCCAAACACCGATATGCAATTACTGAGTTAATAAGGCTGCACATTTTTTTCTTCTTGCTGATGTAAGAGCTTTTTCCATTCTTTATCTCACCATTGTGATATGAAGATGACTATTTCAAAGTGATACACTGAATAGCGTGATTTGGAGCGCTTCTCATTTCTGAAATGCTCATTAACTTCATATGCACATGCACACACATGCACACACACGCACACACACACACATAATCAAACAGACTATGACCATACCTATCCTATATTTACCCAACGTACAAGCAAATTTTCTCAGTCAAATTATGTCAGACCGAAGAACAAGCTGTGGCTTGTGTGTAAGCCAAATATACATACTGTTAGATGTACATGTATTTGCAGCATGTCTGGATTTTACTGCAGTTGTGACTGGAGTATTAGTCTACTAGTATGATGTCAGCTTCAGTGAGGCCGACTTACTACTGTATATCACTTTGCAAAAAGGATGAAATGTATTCTTGTATTGGATGTTGTAGTAAGCTTGACATGATTTGCTCAAAATCTCAACCTATTTGACTGAATATGTGTCACGTTGGTACATGTATGGACTGCCTTTACTAAATCAAACATTTGAGATTAAAAAAAAAATATCAAGTACATTAACATTCCAGTCTTTCTAAAAACAGTTGCTAATTTCCAACTGTTCCACACAAATGTTTGTGATTATGTACACTTTTTTTACGTTACTTCCATTCTAAAATTACATAACAGGAGTGATTGTGCTTGGGCCAAGCACTTCACCCATGTGGCGAGTACCTACTTGGTTAACAATACCTTCATCTATGCATAATGCTTTATTTTGTGTGCGCGTGAAATTGTTTCAGAAATACTGTTGTGTAATTCACTAATGTCTTTCATCATTTGTTCTTGCCGTCCAAAGCCTTATGGTGATTCTTGTGACTCCCAATGTGCATGTAATAAAACCAAAGTTTTACAATAATGCTCAATGTTACGTCTGTCTCTCATGCAAATTCCCAGGGACACACCTGCTGTCCCCCCAATGATAGTTATCATCCTTTACTGCAAGCAGAAATTTGAATTATTACACCCCAGGTTTAACCTGTACTCGCAAAATAATGACATAATCACACTAGCACGCTCTTCTTTAAGATATTTATTGGCATACAGGTGAGCATTTCCAGTTCAAGGCCAAGACATAATAATTACATCTCAGTGATGGGCGACAATGTGCATGTATCGGTTGTACATACCAGCATGCAAGTACTCTCAACCGTAGTCTCACTGTTGGGAACTTTGGATTTGGAAAAAAGAAAATCTACAAGGGTATGATCTTTTAATTTTTGCTCTGAGATCACAGAACAACTGGTCTCATCACTTTTCAATTTAAAAAAAAAAATGTTCACATTCTTTCTTTTTTTCCCCAAAATAAATATATCACTGAAAATACAAGACGTGATGTGATAAAAGCATTTTGAAAACCAAAAATATAATGCAAAATATCTTGTTTCCCACTGGCCTGAAAGAATATGTCATAATAGTGGAGGGAATAGCAAATAGAATTGCTTTATATTCAAACAATTCCCAATACAAATGATTAAAGCATTACATTTCTAACCCATGTCATTTCTGAAGGTGGGATACTTCCTAAGAAAATGCTAACATCTGTTTTTGGTCGTTTTGAAAGTTTATTGTTGAGGCTTTTGTGGTTATTTATATATGCCTACTCCATTAAAGCTCCAGACAATTAGGAGATATTCAAGTACAATGGGCTGAACAATCAGTAAATGTGAGTAATGGTTAAATTTCCTCAATAATACAATAGTGATTTACATAATAATTTAATATTGCCATTAACAATATGGTACTGTATCACAGCTTTGCTGTAACAACAGGGCAAACAAAAAATTGATGACCTCACACTGAAAACTTTTTGCCATTTTGAGCTGAATCTGTATGAAGGCAAAACACAGCATATATAATATCATAGTCCTGAATCGTTTAACTACGATTTTATCTAGTATGAACCTATTCGGGATGACAGTTGTTATGTAGATTGGTTTTTCTTTTGTGTGTTTGTGATTCCGAAGCAAGATGCCAAAAAGCATACACAGGCAGGTAAAAGTGAAAACCTCTTCCTTCATTGCATTACAAGTACCAAACTGTGATGCCATCGCCATTCATTGCCATGGAAACTGGTTCTAAACAACCTCATCTGGCCTGGTCTGTGAACACTGTTGTTGCTAACCATGATCGCACCTGGTTCCCACCCAAGCTATACCAAAAGACTTTAACATCATCGCTTCAGTACATTATAGTGTAGATGGTTTTTAACTATGTTTCTCCTTGGCAAAAATCAAACGTGAAATGACAACTCTTGACATTTTCTAACTCTTTTCTCCAGATTTCTCCTCTGACCTGGCTGCTGCCTCCCTTGCTTTCTTCCGACTCTTCTTGGACTCCCGCCCCGATTTGGGCGGTTGCTCCCCTCCCTTGCCCCCTCCCCCTGCGCCTCCGCTGGCCTCATCTTTGCCCTTTCCTGCTGCCGCCTTTTTCTCCTCCTCCACTCCCACCTTCTCCGCGCCACCTTGGAGCCTCTCTGCCCCCGAGGGTGGGGATGGGGTGTGGTCTCCCGCCCCAGCATCTGTGATAGTCAGTGTTTCCTCCTCCTGCTCCCTGCTCTCCTCCACTGTCATCCGCTCCAACACCTTCTCCACAGCTTCAACATCAGATTTCCCCTTCTGGATGAGTAGCGGCAAGAATGAATTGGGAGAGATATGATTATTGACAGCACTGTTCAACACTCACTACTGAAGATATCATCCAGATTACTAATCAGAAACTTTTCATCCAAATAAACAGAACTTCACAGCAATCCCAACACATAAACATTGAACTATACTGGCTAAAAATGTGCCACTAAGTAGAATTAAAAGCTTAGCTTCTATGATGAAGCACTGAAAAGCACTGACTGCATGCTATTCTATACCAACTTCAGTGATACCTACGACAATTGCACTTAGCAGATCTATTGCTTTATGATTTGTCTTTCATTTGTAAATAAATGGCACAATGAAAGAACTTCTAGGATTTTTTTTTTTTTTTTTGCATTGATTTATTTGCACAGTCCAAAACACTTGACAAACTTCCATTATGATATAATAGTGTTTGTGCTATTTTAATACATCAAATACAGCAGAAAGGATTTAATATGTCATGGCACTTTGTTTCAGTGAATGTTACTGTGAACCTGCCTTTTTCAAGGCAATTTTACAAGAACATTGCTGGTCCTGGAAGTATGCAATTCAGTGCTCACGTACATAACTTTGAGAGTAATTTTCCTTGGTCTACCCCAGCTTTTTATTTTGGCAGATGAGTCTTTCCTGTATACAGGGTAACAAACTTACCTCGGTTTGTTATGGTAACAAAGGAAACACAACAAAAGAAATGAGAAACCATTTTCCCCTTACTTCTATGCCAAGAAATATATTGCAAGCACTTTGGTGGTGGGTAACTACGGAACAAATGGGTAAAAAATATTGCGAGATTAAAAACCGTACCTTGGCAATATTTCCAAGATCCCTCTTCATGGCGTATGCATCCTCCCCATCAGCATAATACTTTGGCTCGATGTCACTGATTCTGTAAGAAAACGATATTTGAATGGTTACTTTCATTGACTGAAATATTTCCACTGTCTTGCACAAAACTGCATCAAAGATGAATATGTATGAAGTTTCGTCTTCATTTCAAACCAACAATATAAGGTAACAAAACGCCTACACACATACAAATTATAAATAACTGAAGATGACAAGTGTTAATACCATTAACAGATTATACATGAGTAAATGGGAATTAAATCAGCAATTTAAAATGATTTGTTATTTGACTATTCATATCAATTATTTGATTGCAAAATTCTCTACTTTTGTTTCAGTAGCAGCTTTCTTGTTTAAACTCACCTTATCTAACCTTACATGATGCCATCCTGAAATAACATTGAGAAATAGAAATGGATTACTGCAATATTCAAGCTCTGTAGTTTTGTGTGGTGTTCCAAATATCTCCACTGGCTTCAAAACATGTAGTAAAATTGTCAACTTCTGTAGAAGTACTTACGTAAACTTGAGTGTATTCTGGTAGAGATGCAGGGCAGCCCGGTTGCTGAAAAGAAAACAGATGACCACTTGACGTCATTAATTGAAGCACAATGAACTTTCCTTTGTATTTTAAACTCCCAAGTGAAAATAGGAAATTTTGACTGCATATTTCCAACATCTTACAGTGACTGAGGTTAAGATATCTATTTTATTAAGCAGTATGTCCTAAACCTAGCACAAGTTCAACAACATGACTAGAATTATACAGATGAGGGAGTCAGATCATTGAAATTGTGTAAAAACTCAACTCCTCCAGACCCATGAAAACGTGGTGTGTCTCCATCAAGCTGGAGAAATTTATCATTGACTTCCTTTAATCATGTGTAAAACCAGGCTGACTTTTTTTTTTCTTTACTGACTCTTCCTCAGGCACATAGAAATATGTAACTTTTATGGTCTGCAAAGAAGTTTGTGCACATCATGTATGCATAAATACCAGAGCATGGAAATTCACTGAGTTACAAAAATGAAAACTCATTGCACACAGTATGGTAACATAGATGTGAAATCAATACACCACAAAGAACAGAGCAAGCCTCCAAGGGTAGCAAAATGCTTGTAGTAAGCAATACTTCAGTAGAACTAATAGGTGCAGGGGCAGATCAAGGAAATCCGTAAAGGGGGGCACAAAAGATATTTCTGGTGCCACTTCCGGGTTTCATCGGCTGACAAGCAAAAAAAAAAAAAAAAAAAAAAAAAAAACACCCAAAAAACACCAAACAAACAAAGAAACAAAAAGCAAACAAAAACAAACAAAAAAGGCTCCACCGTGCAATTTTTTTCCAACTTCTGGGTTTCATCGCCTGATAAGCAAAAGGAAGAAGAAGAAAAAAAAGGCTTCAGCAGTTTTCTGGTGCCTTTCTTTAAAAAAAAAATTAAATTCATTTTGTTCTTTTATTTTAAAACAAATTAAAGGGGGCGCTTGCCTGATGTGCCCCCCCCCCCCCTCCAATCCACCACTGAGGTGGGTATTCAGCATATGAAATTCTCTGTATATAGTCTAAATTCTAAACAGCCTATATGTTGCTTGGTAAGCAGGTGCAGTCTGTCTTTGTGTATGTGTCAAATATGTGTACATACCGGTACTTATCAATACTAAGAAGGGTTATCCATCAAGGGTTGCAGTTCTTACCTCTTCCTGACATGAAGTGAGACATACTTGGCATTGAAGCACTCTGTCATGGCCAGGGAAGCCTGGTTCATCAGTTTTTGTGCCAAGCCAAGTCGGCGGTGGGACCTCTTCACAGCCTGATGGGAAAATCACAGGAATAAAATGAGTCATTATTAACCCGCTGAGGATGAACTGACTTTGCTATAAAAATCAAGTCCCACAGACCCCTGCCAAAGTACACTCAAGACTATTTTTTAATGGGTAAACCAAAAAGATTACTCAATGAAATTCATCTTCATTCAGAAATACAAAATAAATTCATTCCCTCTGCTCCATCCACTAACACGACCCTCCTCGGTGTTCCATGCAAACTGCATTCTTGGGGAAATCTTAACAACTCAGTAGGTGGCCCATCCTTCTCTACATACCTCCCCCACAGCCTTTGTCAAACTTCAGTGAAGTATCTAAAGAATAAATGACAGACTTACAGTTATATAATGTACAAACATTGCAAACACATACTGCCTACAGTTGTCTTTTTGATGATTGCTTCAGGTATGACAAAACAGAAACAACCTACACACTGCTGCGTCTCATATCACATACATGTACATGAATGAAGACTTACCAGCGATGTAATGTGGCCATGTGGTACTTCATCTGGGTCTTCTTCCCTACAGAATGGGAACAAAGTATAAGAAAACTGGACTAGTCGTACTCAGACACAGCTCCGATAGACTCATTTCAATATACAAGTAGGTTACAATTTCACTTCTAACACCATATAATGATATTCCTTAACCCTACAGTACTGCTTCTTGAGATAACTTATCTTTTCCCTTCATCATAATTTCTTTCCCTATCAAAAATATTTCCTCTCCACACTTTACTTATTCAGCTATACAAAAATTAACAAAATGACCATGTTCTTGCATCTAGTTATTTCTTTGCTAAGCTTCCCTTTTATTTTTTATTTATCTATTCATTTTTTTTTTGGGGGGGGGGGCTAGCATTTAGAACTGCAAAATACTTTGATTTCCCAGTAATTATCTAAATCCATTAATAAACTATGTTAGTGTACATCATGATAATCAAGCACCACATACTGTAGCTCTCAAGGGCTTGTTTAGAGTACAAATATATTTGACAGTTAATTCGGTTCCTTTTTCCATCTTTGACTGAATTCAATTACTTCATAAAGTTCTTCTGTTCTGGTTTAACTGCCTTTAAGCCAGGATTGCATGAATTTTATAACTATAATATGGGTAAGTGCACAATTACAGTTTTTTCAAATGTTGTTAGTATGTTACCATTGTACATGATTGGGTACCAAACTACAAGATACAATTTGCACTTGTAATACAGAGAATATCATTTCCTGTCTGAGTAACCCCATCCAAACGTACATTTTAGCCAGGACATAGCCTACAATCTTGCCATCCTCATCTTCTGCAACATAGGAAAGCTGGGGCCAGGACAAGCCATGATAGAAGTAGTACTTCATCTGGTAGTTCTCTGGAAGACACAGCAGGTTGCAGTGCTGCATGTTCATCAAATCCTCAGGCTGGGGGAAAACAGAGTTTCAGTCTAATGTAATCACATTTGTAAAGGCGATGCTTTACTATCCCCATCACTTGCACACGAAGACTAAGAAAGCATATATCTAGCAGTCTTGAAATCTGATTTTTATAAAATTTGTTTTCTTTTTTGAGCTGTTTAAACCAACAATTTTCTAACTTAGTTCTACCGCAGCGCATGCACGCAGTCAGGTACACAAATGGGAGCTGAGTGGTATGCACAAGCAAGCAGCATCTAGAGTGCTAACTGCGACCAGCCCCAACGTGCAGCGTTGGGGCTGCGCCGTTTTCGCATTCAGATCTTAATGTTGTACAAAACGGGTGCCGTTGCGGCGCTATATTTCCTTAATTTTTCAACAAAAACTACTAGGAATACTTACATGGGTCGATTAAACCTAAATGATTCAAATCGGCGACTTTTTGATGCATTTCGTTGCTTATGATGCAGAAAATGTTGTCTTATAAGGCGAATTGTCTTCAGGTCGCCGATGCTCACTAACGTTGCATGCTAGCCTTTGGCAAGGCCCTCTCGCTGTAACGGACGAGCGAACGGACGAGCGAAGCGAGTCGCGCTACCTTACTCGGCTGGGCTCTCTACACCACGCAGCGAGAGGGCCTTGACAAAAGGCTACGTATTACTCGCTACATGCGCAGATGCTTACTAATGGATATACACGTTCAAAATGGTAGCACGGCTCTCCCGCTAGGGCAGGCCGCTTACTCCTAAAAAATGTGGAAAATTTTGCAGTTTCCAGATAAATTCGTGAAAAGAACCAAGGCAATGGGGTAATGTGTACTTCATTTTTTATTGTCACTGTGTTTATGATAGAAATTTACCCATGATTTACTCGTGAAGTCGCCGTATGTGGCAATAGGGAGTTGTTCGTGGTTCTCACTTTAGCGAAACTGCGAGGTAGCCGCCAGGACCCCGCCGCATAGCGGCGCGGTCTCCGGGGCTTTATTTGAGTGCCAAACAACTGTATGTCATTCGGTGAATGAGGGAAATTAGGACAAACTAGGGGGAGGGGGTCTAAATGCTGTAGAGTCTAGGGCCTAAATAATTTTGCACAAATCAAGTGGATTTTGAAGAAAAAAAACCCCAGTTTTTATGTCTATTTTTACACAAGGTTGTAAGGAAAGTGTTTTTGACTACACATTTTCAGGCATAATTTGTCGAATTGTCTTCCTGCAGAACTCTAGTTTTCTTGTGGTGTTGACAACAAGTACGAGATAATGGCAAGCAATAAATATTTAGTATTGCTACCCTTGCTAGCATCGCATTTCTCCACGCCACGGTCAAATACACGTCCAGCCAGCACATTATGCAATTGATGGGACTACGCTTCACGTGATTGTAAAGATGGAAGTACATGTATTCAGCACACTTTAAGTCAAGGCCTACTTACCCTTGCACATCGGATATTCATCGTGGTATCGGATGGCTTTTACTCTAAATTTGAAAATAATGAATGCGAGTTATATATAATGGTCAATCCTTCCCTAAATTTTGGAAACAAACCAAATATCTTTCCACTCTCTCTACTCGACTGCCAGCGGTCGCAGGTCATTCCACGGTGTTCACATTGGTCACAAGGTGGCGCCTTACAACTTTCTATCGCAGTGCCGTATATTAACCACCGAACTAAAACATAGTGGAATGCGTGTCCCTATTCCCAACATACACGAGACCGTGCAGCCAAATTTACCGTGTTGCGTCGCCATCTTGTTACGGCAATTTTTCCTTATATGGAGTGCACGCTTAGGAGCGGTCATACTGGGCCACTGGTACGCGCGCAAGCAAGAGTACGCCGTCCAGTGGCTAGTGATTATGACGTAACAATGCACGTTTGTACATGACAATGGCCTTGCGCTTCGGAGACGCAGATCAAGAAGTTTGGCGGAAAGTTTCGTGGGAAGTTTGCGGTCACACTGGCAAAACTTCGAGTTAAACTTCTCGATCTTTTGCCAGTCTGACAAAGTCGATAAAAGGGTCAAGAGGTCAACGAAATCATGTTTGAACGGGCGCTGTGTGTACGCTGTATGGCGGCTATTCGGAGGACTCACATTAGTTCTTTTAACATGTTTACGGCGGTTTTGTTTTTTGTTTTTTGTTTTTTGTTTTTTTTTTTGCTGTTGAATACTAGATTGCTTTATTAAATCTAGAATGACATATTTTCATTTATAAGCACTTTAATTTAGGCATAATGCTCGCCACTAAAAGAAGTTAGGCCAAGAGTTTCAGTTGCTCATCAAAAGCAGGCAAGATCCTGCGTCTGTCTTATTGCTTCATAATCATCAGTGCTTCCACTTTCCAAAGTCAGCCCTCCTGAAATCAACACTAAAAACTCCTGGAATTTACAAGAATATCCTGGTTTTTTTCAAACAGGCTACACAAACATGATTAATTGTGAGCTGGGGGAGGGGGTCAATGCATAATACTCAGTGATATGTGAGTGATACATTACAGTCCTATTAATTTTCAAGATTGAAGGGGGGGGGGCAATCCCCCAGAAAAAAAAAAAGATTGAGGGGCATGCCTCTCCCCCACTTTTTACAGTATATCCCATTTGTACTCCCCCCCCCCTCCCCCTCAGAAGTACATTTACCAATTTTCTGTGGCAAAGTCGAATTGGTGTAAATACGTGTAAATTCTATTCATTATGTCTGTGCCACATTCTCTCTCCCTCTCTTCCATCTTTTTCCTCTCTTTCTAAGTCTCTCTCTTTTAGACACATTTATATCTTAGTGCATTTTTTTTTCTTAGTCTCAGCATAACACACAATCTCTACGAATGTATATGCTGTTATTTTTGCGTAGATAATTTCGCTGACAAGGTTATAGACACTTTTGCGAGACGTTTTTGCGAATTGACGCCGATGCTTATGTTAATGCACTATTCACACGGCGCATGGAGACATTTTCGCATGTTGTTAAATTAGCAATTCAACCGAGACTCGCGAAATTCGCGAAAATTTAACCCTTGCAAAAATAACAGCTTATATACAGTATCTCTCTCACACATAAGTTTAATTTTCCGTAAAAAATCTCAATGTCAACTTCACATTGTGGGTTGAGCAAGGAGGCTATAGGCTACAGTATGACTGTTCTATACACCTTTCAAGTAATGAATATCTGACGCTCGACCCTCAAATCGATCTGCTTGAATGAATGAACACAGGAAGAATCATTTTGAATTCATGTTGACAATGAAAAAAAAATCACGTTTAATTTGAGAAGACAAAAAGTAATTATGCTGATTTCAGGAGTGACATTGCAAGACGAGATGGCATTTTGCATGAGACGGTGCATCGAATTCACCCCGATAACTTCGAAACTCGTTCTTTCTACCGAAGTTCCTTCGCCGATACTCAATTCTTCCCCTGCATATGCGCTGTTTGAGCGTCTCCATCATACCAAGGAGGTATGAACATACCTCCTTGATCATACCATATACCACCCGTGTTACCCGTGTGTGCGCGATTGATGAGGAAGTGGGGGTGGGGTGCGCGATATGACGCGTTCATGAACAATCGCAAAATGAGAGAGTGGTTGGATCCACATAGCGTGCACTCCATATAAGGAAAAATTGCCCTATCAAAATGGCGGTGGTAGCAAGTTTTGGTGGCTGCGTATTTCCTGGGTGAACACGCATTCCACTATGTTTTAGTTCGGTGATATTAACTAGGGACTGGGGAGGAGTGTTGGAACCCAAAATGCAAAAGTACTATTTCATGAAGTGAAACAGGCAAAAACAAGGGCCAATGCCTATGAAAGGACTAAGCAATGAAAAAGAATCGATGAAAAATACGGCATTATGAAGATATCTATGATTTTGTGAAGAGCGTTACATGTAACGCTTGTCAAAATCACAGGGGGTCGGCTTCGAGGCTCTCCGTTCAAGTGTTGTTTTTGCCTCCCTCTTTTGTCCGATTTTGGCACAGCGTTGATTTGTTGCCTTCTCCTCGGCGAAAAGCAAGCCCAAGATAGAGTGTACAGCTGTACATCGACGCGCCGCGATCGCGAGGCGAAACCCGGGTGCCTGTTCACTGGCTAGCGAGCGTTATCGGTGCATTTCCCGTCATCCGCCCGGCAGCTAGCTAGCACGGGTCCGCTCGAACTCTGCTGGCTGCATATATAGGCCTACTTACCGTACCACTCCAGCCACACAACAATGGAGCCGCAGGAGGAGAGCGAGAGATCTGTCTCCAAGAAGAGGAAGACCATGAAAACCAGTGACAGAGTATGGAGATGGCGACAGAAAAACAAAATGAAGTCAATCCCAATTCCCCTCAAGACACTAGGGGCTGAACGACAGAGATGTCATTTCACTTCTGCTGGATCGGTATTAAATTTGTGAAACTCGGAAGACTTCATTCAGTTCAGTGTGAGTAACAGTTAACTTCAGTTTAGGACCTACAATGTTAGTGTAACATTGCTGATAGAGATGTCACTTAGAGGATCTACACACACTATACTATTGTTATGAGTAGGCCTAGATTAGTAGTTTTGTTAGGTGTCCTATGCCCCACCCGGAAAGAGTTCCTTATTATGTCCCCCCCCCCCCCCCCACCAACTTGCACAAAACAAACAAACTAAGAAGTTAGGCCTACCATTCCTTTTTGCCGATAATAAACTAAATAAAGGTTATATGCCATTTATGGGAAGACTTCCCATATTATTAAACCTTTAACACTTAGTCCACCATTAGCAAAAAAACAAGAACAAAAAAAAAAACAACAACAACAGCAACCTATCTAACCATTATTTGTGCAAACTAGTGGGGGGGGGGGGGGGATATCAGGAACTCTTTCCCCACACCCTAACTTGTTTCTATTATGGTAAACTAAAAGATATATCACAATTTGCCTGAGATTTTACTCACATTTGAAGAAAGGCCACATGCAGATTCACAAAGCCAAAGGTGTACCGGTATTCAGAATGCAATTGAGGTAGTATGGTAGGTATCCTAGACCAATGTTCTACCATTCCTAGTCCGAGGCCCTTTTTCTCTGCCAATATATTAGATAACTGGAATTTTCTTTTCTGCGTAATGACATATCCCAAATTTGGCTCAACAGTTCTCCTTTTTGAAATGTGCTTCTGGCAATTGCACAAAATCGCTGTTCACGTTAAGAAATGGCACGCTAAAGTGTTTTGCATGTAAATACGCGAATTCCTATTTTACCATATTCTGAATTATGTTGCCCTATTCTACCTTCATGTCAAATTATGGGTCTCAAAATTTCGAAATAAGAAAGTTACGACACTCATCAAAACTGCCGTTTGTTACAAATCGGCGATAGGCGAGAAATCCAATTTTACGAAACGACACTGAATGAGTGAAAGTGTCAGCGAAGAGCTGCATAGAGTGATCATCTGGTCACTCGGGTTTTTACAAATAGTTTGTGGAGAGTCAACCGTGTATATGTTGTCACGGCAGCTATGATCGCGGACCAAAAACGTGAATTCACATGTTTGGTAAGGTACCTAATTATTGTCTCCGGTACACATGGCATTGCAAAAATGTTGATTGAAGTGTATCTATTGTGCGTATACATAAGTGGCTAATGGCGTATATGCATTGCAGCGCAGTTCACTCAGTCCCTAGTGTAGTGGTTAATGGTGTATGCTTTGTAACACAGTAGGTGCTAGTTGTTGAGAAAGGTCTGTCAGATATTATTGTGGCAAATGTGGGTATCTTTTGTAGGGCAACAGCCAGCATCACATTCAAGGACCATCCTGACTAGGCAGCTCAGTGAAGCCAGTGACATCCCCTCTCGTCAGTTGAGACCAGCCCTCCCAGCTACCGAGCTTGATGTCAGAAGCCAGTGAAATTCCCTCTCGTCAGTTTCGACCAGCTACCCAGCTCGGTGAAGCCAGTGACATCTCCTTTCATCAGTTGAAACCAGCCCTCCTAGCTAACCAGCTTGATAAAGCCAGTGGCATTCCCTCTCGTCAGTTTCGACCAGCTATACCCAGCTTGATGAAGCCAGTGACATCCCCTCTTGCCCATTGAAACCAGCCCTTGCACTGGTACAAAAGGTTTGTACAAACTGTCTTTAATTACCTGGTACATTTTGTTTTAATACACCTAGATCCAACAACTGTTTTGAACCTGCAAATGAAAATTAATGTTGATATTTAGTAAACAAAACATCAATAAATTGTTCGATTTAACTCTGTGTTCTCAAACGATGCTGTTATTATTCTTGCTGTAATAATTGATAACATTTTTTTTTTGAACCCATAGCTGTGGTAGTGGTTAATAAGATTATGGTTGTCTTGATCATTACTTTTAGGGTTACAAGTTACATAGTTTGTACATTGCAGCCACATATAGGCCTCCTATATGATTGTATGTGGAATTACAGACCCCCAAATCCCATGCATGTGGCTGGATTTAAAGACGTAGGCCCTATATGAGCTTGTATACATAGGGCCTACTTTGTAGATGCACAATGAGAGGCTGAGGTCATCCCGACGTCATGTGCAGTGTCAACTCATCAAAAATTTGGCTAGGGTCTGTAGGTTTTATTTTCCTTTTTGCTATTTAACTTCTACAGTAGACAGTCTATTTCTAACATATTTCATGGAGTTTTCTCTGTTGCATATATGTGAGCACTACAAGATATAGCTACCTGGTAGACTCTACACTGATATAAAAGGGATAGCAAGTTCTGTGACTAAATTTAGAGTGGTGAAGAACTAATGCGACTATCCTAATTGTAAGTCAGTGTTAATGCCTTTCATTGTGACTGATATACAGATGAACTCCTGTCCAGATGCCCCTGTGAAATGGAAAAGGACAAGTTCGTGAATGCTGTTGCCTTCTCCAATTAGTTGTGGAGGAAAATGCTACTCTGAGGAAAGGACTTGGGTCAGATTGAAGTGGATCAAAACCTGGTGAGAGTGCTGACAGATATTGATTTTATCAGAGCCTGGGCAGATGTTAGAAGATAACAGGTTAGATGATGAAGATGTCCCTTTGGCATGCATATTTAGGAATTTTTATGTAAATATCATAAATAAAGTGGGCTACTAAGTATTTTCAATGGACTTTCAGCATCTAACATAACTACTTTCAGCAGTACTAAACTTGTCATTGCTTGAATGTTAGTCATTAAAGAGAATATTTACTATGTGTAATACTGAATAGTTAATTGAGTCTATATGAGTAGTAAAATAATTTTTCATTGTAAATGTGTAGTAGTTACTATATTACCAACATTCAGTCATTAGATGAGAGATCAATAGAATGTGCTTGTTGGCCTCTATTGCAGTGGAACAGCTAGCATCACATCCAAGTGCCATCCAAGATATCCAGGTTGTTGAAGCCAGTGGCACCCCCTCTCGCCAAATAAGACTGCCTCTTCTAGGCTACGCAGCTCAGCAAGACCTGTGACATCCATCTCGCCAGTGGAGACCAGCCCTCTCTACCACCAAACTCAGTGAAACCAGTGACATCACCTCTCATTAATCAGAACCAGCCCTCCCAGCTACTTACATGTAGCTCCATGAAGCCAGTGACATCCCCTCTCATGTTCTTCTTTGTGGCTGGCAAATGTTTGAAAAGTGAACTTGGATGACGTCAATATCATAATTATGTTGAGTGCATCCAAGTGATGGCAATGATAATAGCTCTGACACCAGCTCTTCCTGTAGGCCTACTGTCAATTTATGCCTTCATTGTGTATAATAGCAAAAGACATGTTAGTAATGAAAAAGCTGCACCTTTGTACCAGGATTGTTGGGGATTCTGATAAATGCACATTGAACATGAATAACATCAATTCCAATCATAGACCTACATTCATGTGATGGCAATACTAACTGATATGACACTACATTCATGTTTCTGAACTCTCTATTTCTGTCTTTTCTGTGAGGTAACAACAAACATGTTAGTACTCAAATGTGTGAATCAGAACGAAACATTGAATTGATTGCATAGAAAATTTGTTCTTGCCCCATGTGGCAAGTAGGGAATATAAATCCTGTAAACTCCTAAACTGCATGTGCTTAAATTGTTACTGGAAACTGAAAGGGCTGCAATATCCAGGCACAAAGTGTTTTGTCCTTTTATTTTTTCATTTGGTCTTTTTCCCCCTGTGTTTCCCAGGTGTTTTAGTGGTGAAAAGCTACAATTACTCCGTTACGATAAAATATTGCATCAGTGTTTTAAAGTGAACTTAAGCAGGGCTGTCATGCACAGCAGTGTACATCACTGAAAGGGCCTTTCACACATTTCATTATTGCTCTAATTATTATTATTATTACTACTACTGCATGTGCTTAAATTGTTACTGGAAACTGAAAGGGCTGCAATATCCAGGCACAAAGTGTTTTGTCCTTTTATTTTTTCATTTGGTCTTTTTCCCCCTGTGTTTCCCAGGTGTTTCAGTGGTGAAAAGCTACAATTACTCCGTTACGATAAAATATTGCATCAGTGTTTTAAAGTGAACTTAAGCAGGGCTTTCATGCACAGCAGTGTACATCACTGAAAGGGCCTTTCACACATTTCATTATTGCTCTAATTATTATTATTATTACTACTACTACTATTGTTGTTATTGCTAATGTTTTTATTACTATCATCATCTTCATAATGATTATTATCCTCATCATCATTTATGTGATCACTGATATCATGCCATGTGTTACATTCAAGTGGCACAGCAGGTCCTACACAGTAGCATTGTCCATCAGCATTTTGGAAGACACTTTTCAGCACATAATTTTGTGATAACTCTATCAAATCACATTATTATGAGGACAATATTTTTGTGGTAAATGGAGTTTGTGCCCTTGTAATATTCATTGCATCTATATTTTATAGCCAAAAATAGGTATGAATTTTGATAAACAAATGTGTTAGAAGTACTTCAAACAAGATGTTCAGTTTTCATTCACATAGATATAAAAATACATTGTAATATACATTTGGTAGGTCCCTACATGATGTTCTACTGATATAATTGTATACGCTAAAACCCTAAACTGAATGTGTTTTGACAATGCAATATGTAGAAGGTCTCCACACTGAAATAGTATAGTGTTCTTTGTACTTGAAGTCATTAAACCATGTGACATTGATTCTTGGACCTTCACTTAATTTTTTTTTCCCTGCAAATGTGCAAATTATTTGAAAGTGGTTGCATTTGTTAGGTTTTTTTTAATTTACATGTTATATTATTGTTATCATAATTGTTCAATATGATAGGAGTATAATATGTGTAGATGCCAAATTTGACTAATGACAGAATGCTGAGCAGTGTTTTTTTTTTTTTTTTTCAAATGACTACCTTACCTGTGTAAATTGGCAATCTTTGCCATACAACTATTTCTATTATGACATTTCATATTTAAAAGATATAGGCCTACATGCAAGTCGTCAGCACAGATTTGTTATCTCTACATTGTATATCACATCACATTACTGTGAGAGCAGTTTCTACATGTAGCACATTTGCAATTAGAACCTGTGCTCATGATGCAACACCAAATGCAAATATTCATGCAAAGATTAGAGAAAATGTAAGGTCAGTGTACCCTGGTACACACAACTTCTAATGTAGGTCCCATGTACACATGCAATTCATATGTACACATGAAATTTGTATATGTATGCATGGTAGTATAACGTACAGTGTAAGTGTAGGGATTTACTTTGAACCATTTATTATAAGTGTATCCCCCTTCTGTTATAACAGGTACCACCCCTCTATACACATAAATACATCAACCCACACATACAGTAGTATTCACATTTACATTCATCCACGCATCCCACCTATCACAGACACACCACATATCACATGACATTTTCCACTCTTTCACTTCTCACCCATTGTTCCCTGTAATACTGAAATCATGCCTAAATCACCCACGCCTACACATCACCATTTACATATTATGAATATTTAGTTTTAACCTTTGTTTCCTTATTTGCATGTTTTGTTATGTTGATTTTGTGTATGAATATTTGTTACAACCCACATTTACATGTAAACCCATGCCAAATTATGTGTAGAATAAACTGGCTACAAGTTAGTTAGCCAAGGGACTCCTTCTAAGTAACACGTGTGCTGCCCTAGTTTGCTTTAAGTGTGACGAGTGCTAGAGAGCTAAGCGAACCCGAGCCCTTACATAAGAAATGTGTTAGATTTTTATTCACTGAAATATCAGAACAAGATATTTATACCTGTGTAGGTCTAATTGTTAAGCATCAATTTACCACTGAGAAAAAAATGTGTTCTGATGATAAAAACCTAATCAGGGTTCTAGATAAAACTGAGTGAATGTTGTTGGCCTATGTGGAAATAATTGACTTGAACAGATTATTTCTTGTGTCTTTTCGTCTTTTCGCCTTGTAGGTGAACGAGACATATTGCATCATGCGTGGTTGCATTGCATGATGAATAAGAAAATGTGTAAGGTAGCCTCAGAAATTGCTGGATTAGTTATTAGACTATTACAGGTGTCACATTATTCAGTCTAGAAGACTGAAAATGATCTGATTCCCAACATTTTTGTGTGTATCTGTGAAATAATTCCAATTAACCCTATTCATACAGAAAAAAAAAGGTAGGCCTAAGCCATACCAATGACCAATTTTCTAACCTATTCAGTGCATGTGTCAGTTGTGAAGAAAATCATCCACAATAAATGTTACAACTAAGTCACATTTGAAATTACGAATACATGACAAGTTGTACCGGTAATAAAAATGAACTATTGGTTAGATCCAATGCAAGTTTAGATATAACATGGTACCTGGTACTTCTCTAGCCTACTTGTGTTTCAAATCTTTGAAGAACTAAAAAAAAAAAAATGGGTTTGCCATGAAGATTGCATTTCTTGACAATGTGCATGAAAAGTTTAAGATATGTATTGAATTACATGTACATGTAATAACACAACCCGTTTGTGTTTCGTGTAATTGTAATCAATAATTGAGATTTCGTTGATTTTTTTTTTTTTTTCTACGTAGCCCGATCAGGTCACCAGACGCCGTGCGAAGCAAGCACGGTAGTACTGTAACTGCGTACTGGGCTGTGTCCTTACCCGGAAAAGTTTCTACGTACAGCTACACAGGCACAGCCCAGTCGATCGCTGTATAAATAGCCCGGCGTCTGGTCGGGCTACGTATAGTACCGCGTTCACCTATCCCGCTTTCGGTACTCGTACTTCTCAATGAAGAATCTTGTAATGGAGTTTGATGGCTTTTAGGACACGTAGCCTACTGAGTCTTCCGACGATAGAACTATCTCTCATAGTATCTTGGAAGAAGGACATGTGAATCAGAATCGGAGGATCTAGGGGTCCTTTGATTCTAGGTTAGCGCTCTCATCAAATGAAAACACAACGCGAACTCACACACTCGTACACAGCATATATGCAAGATCGTATACAGCATGCAAGCTAGCTAGCTCTCTCTCGAGCTTGCTGCTGCGAGTTATGGCAAGTGATGCGGCCAGCGCTCGCCGCCGCGCCCATAGGCACAGCCAGTCGTCAGAGCTAGCTTGCTCTAACTAACGTGCTCTAACTACTAGTACAGCAGTTCCGCAGCTCACTCGGCATGTTGGCTTGATTTCGCTGTAAGTTGGCTTGATGTCCGCAGTCAACAAGCAGTATTCCGCAATTCAAATACGTATCGCCATCGTATCGAAGGATCTTTTTCCAGAAAAGTATGTTTTGTTTTTCGCTTTTTAAAACATTTGAGAAGATTTCGATTTCCAAGATATTTTGACACATGTTAAGTTAAATATATACCTTTCATTTTATACCCAAAACACCTTCTCTTTCGCATGTTTTGCACAACCGAACACTCCTCCGATCCCCAGGCCCTTTAAGAGAGTCTGGCCAACTCGGTTTTTGGCTTATGTGTTTTGAAGCCTGTGATTGGTCAAAAGCTGGTCCCGTGATCTACAGGCGCCATGTTGTTACCAAAGTCAATCACGCGGGCGCGAGCAAAGCTCATACGCAGTGCCCATTGTTCGTTACGCGCAGTTACGCGCTAATTTTGTTTGCCTTTGGGAAATCCCCAATATCAGTCACGGTGCAGTGGGAATAATGAATTGTCATTGCCGTTGTCTACTTTATTGAAGTAGAAGGTATATAATATATTATTTTAAAGTTATTTTGATATGTTTCATATTTTGATACGTTTGATATGGAAAAACTGAAGATTTGTCATGCCTAAATTCCTGCCCAGCATGGCGTTGCTTGAACCACCTTACTCATGTGTATGATGCACCGCTTTCCGACAGATCCAAAACGAAGGAAAAAAAAAAGTGGGAAATCAGTGTGCGACGGGAAAACTGTATGATATGTTTTCTTTGGATTCCTCACGGTGTCTTTCAGACTATCCAAGCTTTGATTTACACTTGTATGCCACCGCCATAACGTACGAAGTGTAGCCTGAGGCATTTGTTTTGGTCGTCCGTCCGTCCTTCTGTCTGTCCTTCATTCCGTAATCATTTTTTGGACACCGTTTGTAATGAAACTGTTTGACATAAGATGCATGTATGAGTGGACGAAGATTTGTCTTTAGCTTATAAACTTTTGTGTAAACACGCTCAAAGTGAAAGGTCAAAATCATGTACATAATGGTTAAATTCTTAAAACAATATTACTATTTCCCACATATCTACATGCAATTTTTGAAGGTGAGTACATGTATTTCCAGACAAAACTTACTGCGGCGACTATGATTCTCTTGTGATTTATTTATTTTCATTTATTGGGGGGGGGGGGTAGGGGTGGGGTCATGGGAGGGGCCAAAGGTCAAGGATCAATGTCAGGTAAAATGTTAAAATTCTAGTATCTATTGTTAAAATATTATTACCCAGTTCCTCCGTACCTTGGAGATTACCCAATGCAAAAACTTAAAACCAAACACGGTATTTGCATGCCATCATTACTACACAGTTTACGCGTATATATAGGGAAAGATTTTGGCCATGATGGTCAAAGGTCAAGTGAAAATAGTGAAATGACAAGATTTTCCACATATTTTTAAAATAACCACTCAGGGTATTGCCATGAAGTATAGATAGGTGAACTGACTAGTAAAAAATGCTCAAATTCCTTAATACTTGCTCTCTTAAACAATGAAAGTCATCCATTCACACCTAGTTCAAGGAAAGTAAACTCTTGACGTATTATATTTTATGACAAACATGCCATTTTTTTCTGTCAATTATATGAAACTGACGTGTAACATTGTCAAGACGTACTCTACCGTATGTACCCCCCAAAAAAATTACAACGGGACTCTTCGCATTGATATCTCTAAAAATAGTCAATCAATCTAAATACAAATTCAGGGTATGAAACTATAACTCATTGCCCACATTATTTACAGAAAACCCCATTCGATTTGCTTCAGTGGTCTAAGAGAAATTAGGGGTTTTGTAGAGGATGTCAGAAATCTCTTCCCTCCAAGTTCTGTCTATTGTAATCTCACACAAGAGCATCGTCGAAGTGTTTAAAGGACAAGTTCACCTTCATAAACATAAGGATTGAGAAAATGCAACAATATTAGTAGAACACATCAGTGAAAGTTTGAGGAAAATTGGACAATCGATGCAAAAGTTATGAATTTTTTAATTTTTTGTGTTGGAACCGCTGGATGAGGAGACTACTACAGCTTGTGAGTCATATGCGTACAACAGTATAAAGAAAATGTAAAAGAAAATTCAACATATTTTCACTTTTTTCGCATAATAAAAGAGCACTTGACTTGCCTCTTTCTAAAGGCAGGGGGAATAATATTACCCATAACATTTGTCGGTAACGAGTCAGGGGAATGTGTACTTTTTTCAAAAGATGGAATTTTGTGAAATTCTCTTTATATTTTCCTTATATTGTTGTACGCATGTGACATCTAAGTTATTCATACACTGCAGTAGTCTTCTCATCCAGCGGGTACTGCACAAAAACTTCAAAAATTCATAACTTTTGAACGGATTGTCTGATTTTCCTCAAACTTTCAATGGTGTGTTCTACCAATATTGCTATATTCTCTCAATCCTTATGTTTATAAAGGTGAACTTGTCCTTTAACTTGGAAGAATCAGACTCATGACATGCTTTACAACAATCCACTTTTCTCTGTGACCGCTTTACCAAATTGAGAGCTAAGATATTGTATATTTTAAGACTCTGAAGTAGCATTTAAACAGTTTAATCCTATTGGGTGTTATCAATGCGAAAATCTGATTGTATTTTTTTTTTTTGGGGGGGGGGGGGAACATACTGTACACCTGCTAAGAGAACAATGTAATATGGCTGAGGTATATGCCGGTAGCCATTTGGACAATTTTATTTGTTTTTTAACTTATTTCATATCTATATATCAAATGATCCTGATCGTATAGTTTATATTTGGTACGGATGTCACTGAGGATATCCCTCATCATCAAAATTATCCAGGTATTTGTGCTTTCGTTCAATTACAGGTCTTTTAAAAAACTATTTCTAAACAATTTGAGATCATTTTACATACCTTAATACACACTTGCCGATGACGTTTCATGTTGTACATTGTACATAAGCGTATTCCTTTTGGATTACATACTAGTAGGCCTTCATGTCTGTTTCATACATAACTATATGGTACTAAATAGGATGGTAATTGATGGTTATTTACGTGCAAAACAGTAATAACTGTGGAATTCGTCTATTGCCTGTGCACTGCTAGAATTGTAAATTTATTTATCATTTTGTTGTACAATATTCTTGTTCCCTGGACAGCTTGCTAAATACGATATAGCATACAGTCTAGTGGAAGTGTATGACGCGGCATACTGTGAATTCTCTTTTTATTTTTACAGCAAAAAAATTATCATATTTATATTCAAGAATTATGTCCTTTAGACAGCTTCCCTATACCTGGGTGCTTAATTGTGTCTACAATGGTCTATTTGAATGTGTAAAAATGATTGACGATTGTTGGCTTTGTTCAACATGGATGGAATGAAAGAATGTCCCTCCCCCAACCTACACCCTTTCTCTCTCTGTGTCTCTCAAGCAACACAGTGCCTTGCGCCTTTGGGACGCCTGCGCGTAACGCTAACCCCCAAGTGCACACGCTAAAACCTTAAGCGCACTGTACGCTGGGTAACGACATGGCGTCCAATTTATGAGTTGGCCAGACTCTCTTAATATACGGCACTGTTCTATCGCACACCAAAGCTCCAAAGAGATTTTCCTCAGTGGTGGGGAGGAGAAAAATCTCTTTGCAAAGATCGGAGAGACTAAATCTTTGGAAGTACAGTAGGCCTACTCATCAGCATCACAAAATATTTTCGGGAATACGATCGGCATAACCCTTTCCTGAGGAAAACTATACGAGACAAGATAATACCAGTATTTGTTTAGCTTCATATGTAGGATATGAAATCAATTTTCATATTTTTCGAAAAGTAAGCTTCGCAGGATATTTCTAGGTTAACTTTATGATCTTTGTGAACTTTACGACGCTGCACACTGGACAATGTCTCAACCACTGCTAAACAAAAGAAATTAAATGTAGAAACGGGATAATTCTGCTGAACTGATGTTTTGTTACCATCATAGAAAATACAAACAAAAATAAAAAACTAACAAAAAAGGACAAAACAAAACAAAAAATTTTCATGAAAAAAAAAAGAAAATGTCTTTGTTATATGCAAAGAGTATAGAGCGCACGAGAGCGCACTGTGTGCGCTTCTATACTCTTTGGTTATATGGCAGTTTGTTCAATCAGTACTATTTATACCAAAGTTCCACTGCATACATTTGACATGGTCATCACACCTCATTCCCTTTCTGTTTGATAGCGTACAAAAGCGCCATTTGGTGAAAACGTCGACACTTTAAAATTCCATCACTTTTTCATTTCATATTTTAATCTAATGCAATATCTACCATTCTGTCTGACTGAGCTGATTGTACTCTATTCATTTAAGTCAACTTGAACATGGAGTCACACTATTTGAAAACATGAAGCGAGCTAGCTCCATGTTGAAACCATTTACACGTATACATAAGTTAAAGAGAATATCCACCCCCAAAAATAATAAAACTTCAAAAGAAAGAGAACAAATATTCCCTACAGAACAATACAAAAATGACAAAAATCATATAAGCAATAAGGAAGATAATACATTTTGAAATTTCAGATTTTTTCAGAAAACATTTCTTGATCATTTCTTATGAATATTCAAATCAGGAAGTCAATGTCATGCTCTCACAATTTCTTATTCATTTCATACACAGAAATGACAAAAATCTCATATCTCAGCTGTATAAAATTAATATAAAACTTGTCTGTAAAACCACCCCCCCCCCAAAAAAAAGGGAAAAGAACAAATGTTAACTCTGATATATCTTAGTATGAGAACATGCTTTTACTTGTATTAGCTAAAAAATTTTTTTTTCCAAATTTCATACATGTATATAACATACATGAGAAATTGTGACTTGCTCATTAAAATATTCATAAGGACTTGTCAAGATGTGTTTTAAAAAACAATGTGAAATTTCAAAATATTTTCCTTATTTCTTATCCGATTTTTGTCATTCTTGTATCATGCTGAAGGGAATATTTTTCTCTTTCTTTTAAAGTCTATTTATATTTTTGGGTGGATTTTTTCTTTAACTCTGTTCGAATAGCATTACACTGAGACTCTTATTAAGAGGTCGAATATAACAACACCCTCAACGATTAAAAAGGTGATTTTCTAGGTCTCAATTCCTTACATTACTTTGTTTTTGTTTTGTGAATATATATATGTATATATATACATATAATCATGCTCAGAATTCACGTATTGGCTCCACAAATAAATGAAGAAATAAACTGGTAATGCATTTTTTTTTTTTTTGCAAATAAAGAATGAGTTCATTCGACTCAAATTTTCAGCAGCCTTCGCCTTCTTCAGGAGTCTTGGCAATGACCATTGTCAAGACTCCTGAAGAAGGCGGAGGCCGCTGAAAATTTGAGTCGAATAAACTCATTCTTTATTGGCAAAAAATGCATAACCAGCTTATTTCTTCATATATATATATATATATATATATATATATATATCAAAATTATTAAAGTGATTGTGATTCCTTTAACAGCAATTCCAGTCAATGATAAAGTTGACTTTGGCAAACGAGAGTATAACATGTACTATCAAATGAACAGGATGGCAGAAACGAACAAACATAAGCCAAAAACTAACTTCATACTTGAACTTTTGTGAACAAACAATTGGAGACATTGGTAGTGAGGACTTTCATCTTAAATTTACATGGATAGCATGTTTACTCTCAATATCACTGTTCCCTGCATGTATCTTGGAAATTCAATGATGTCAAGTTCAGTATTGATGACAGTTCTCCGGCTCATATTGTTTCATTTCACTCTGCATATCAAAATCCACTGAAACTTGACTTGGAATTGCATTTGAAATCAAAAGATGAGTATTACTGATGTGTACAACTGACATAATTAACCCATTGATGACGAGTCACGAGTATACTCGGGCAGGCATCTTTGGGAAATGCGTGTTGTAGCAAAATCAGTCCATTCTCAATGGGTTAAAGGGATGGTATAGTTTTTGGTTGGGACGGGCTTCAGGTCTCCAACTTTTTTGAGATAATGCGAAACCTCCTATGAAATATTAAAAAGCATACAATTCTTACATGATTTCAAAGTTTATTTGATGAAAATTGGTTTTGAAATGACTGAGATATCCAAAGACAAAGTGGTCCTAATGAAAGGTGGGACCTACCTTTTATTAGGACCACTTTGCTTTCCTTTGTTTTTGGATATCTCAGCCATTTGAAAATCAATTTTCCACAAATAAAATTTGAATTCCTCTTCGAATTTTATGCTCCCTAATATTTCATATTAAAGTAGTTCCTTTTAATCTTGCAAATACATATGTAGTTAAAATATGAATCCCCCATCTCAACCAAAACTATACATCATCCATTTTTTATCCAGTTTCATTGGTTTGACATAGGTGGGATGACTGTGTAAGGTACATGACTGATTGTGAGTTGATATTAACATTGAGAGGGTAAAAACAACAACATGGAGTGATGTTATCTTTGGTTTTTGAAGATACAATCCATTTATTGCTCAGCAAATCACCTCTTGGTTTTCAACTCTGCCAAAACTTTCACAGCAACAAGCAAACTTGATTTTTCCTCTCCTCTGAATACCTTATACAAATATCTGACATAAGCAATATCATGGATTTTTCAACAGGTGTGAATTACAATCATACTCCTCCTCTAATCCCAAGGTTTAATCTCATTGTAGCACGACATATTCACTGGCTCAAAAACTGAATGATAAAATGCAGGTGCTGCACATGTCATAGTAGAGAATAAAATGTAACTTAAAAACTTGTGGTCAATAATCATCATCTTAAATGGGAAGAAAAGGGAAGCTAGAAGACCCTGCTGTCAGTAAAAGAATGTCTGAAAATGGACAGCCTGAATAACTTCTTCTGTTCATCTAGCATTCAAATGCACAAATTCAAAAAGTGTCAAAATACTTTGAAATAGAGCAGTCCTGTGATTACAACGACAGAGAACAAAATAATAACTCCAGTGATGGCTTTGGTACACTAGATCAGCACAGAATATGACGCTGCATTTATGATACAAAAAAAAAAAAAAAAAAACTTTACTCGAGAAGCATGTCATAATTGAAGGTCATTAAATTCAGTGCTTTATGTCATAACCAAATTCTTCTGTGACATTGTACCTTGTATTAAAAACCGTAACAGTGCCACTTTATTTGTTTCTTTTCCATGTGATACAAAGATGATACAGTATTCTACATAGTGCACAATATCTTTGTTCTCATTAATCTTTAAGATGTTAATCTCCAAAATAAACTAAACTGACTGGAAATTTTTCTATCTTATCACATTAAAACTGTACAGTATTAGTCACTTTCCACATTATATTAACACAGAGTGGAAATTTATATCTACAGCATGTGAGACAGCTCCACAGTGGATATAACTTTAAAACATTTTGAACTTAAGGAAAACAAAACTAAAATCTATGAACTTCGACATAGTTGTACTTACATATTTGGATTTTAAAAAAGGACAGAAATAATAGTAGCTCAATATTCTCTATCCAACACATTATTAAGCTGTTTCAGTTTTAATATTATCTGGACATGATTTTGATATGATAGGCAAAAAGAGAATAGAATCATATATAATAATGTCCTCGATTCTCCTGCACTTGGGAGGGTAGAGTAAGGGGAGTTAAGGGCAGCACTGTGGACTAGGTAAAAATTATATACATCAAGTAAGTGCATTTTGCTGTATATTCTCAGAATGATTCTCTCCTGTTGCAGTTTGATTGGAATGTTGCTGACCAAACCATGACCCTTGATGGCCAGACCACTTAAAAAAATAGAAAAGAAAAGAAGCATCACAATTCCTTCATTACCTTCCACTTCCAACATTGCCAAGTGTTTCTCCTTGAAGCAATATAACATGGCAATAGCTCTGAATCACCATGGCATGTAATTTGGCAGCCAAACACAAAATTTACCGGAATTGCTTATCATTTTTCATGTAAGTCTCCACTCTCCACATTAATATGCTCTGAGATATCATACATAAATATTTCTTTGCTGCAAAAAAAAGTATCAATCTGCAATTATTTCAAAACATTTCAAGTTCCAGGTGTAAATATGATATATAAATATATGTTTTAACTTTGATATATAATAAATAAATGAACAGGGTTACAACACAATGAACTATCTAAGGACTGTAGTTACAATCAGAACAAGTTTGAACTAAGCTGTAATTTTAGCACAATAAGCACGAATATGCAAAGTTATACAGGTCAATTATTCGACTGACACCTCCGACTATACTTGAATACTATTCCTGGTAATAAATACAAAGCCAACAATCACACCAATCCAAAGAGACATGGTGTTATATGAGTTAGAAGTAAACTTGCTGTAAAGTATAATCTTATTGAATAAGGAGCACCGTGAAAAAAAAAAGTGAATTCCCCCCAAAATGGTAATCTTTGCATCTCTACATAAGCTAAGAGAACTTCAAGCATGAAGCTGTACGCAAAGATTTGCTCTCCACTATGAATGCAACAAGTGGTAATGAATCTTTCCACAAATGTTATATGCTGGTAATACTAACTTGCATGAATTACATCATTCTCACTATAAAACGGAAAACTTTTCTATCAAATGTCTCACATTCTTTGATCATGCCCCTATTTGTTCCTTTCGTTTCCCCCTACAATATTGTGAGGAAGATCTGTATAGACCCATGTTTGTTGGAATTGGTTGTGTTTTTTGATCTGCAATCAACCTGGGCACAAGTTACTATCGATATCTTGTACAAACTGAACTCACTACCTACCTGCAACATCTAATGCATGCCACAGTATCAAGACAAATAGCATATTGCACTGTAGAATATTCAATCTAACATTAACAAACAAAATTGTAGAGCTCTGATATGCTGTGCGTATTCATAGAGACGGAATTGAAGTGAAGAGTCTAGGCACAAGATGGCTTGTCAAATACACCACACAAATATAAGGGAATGCAAAGACCTAAAGAAGTTACAGTGCAGGCTCCATGACTGAATAAAATGTACCACATAGGTTCAAATACATGGGGCTACATTATATGATGTGACTGTCGGGAGCAACCAACTGTCACATGACTTGTGCTTAAACTTAGGGATATTCTGCCCTTAACAATCTGGCATCACATGCATGCCATATTATTCTATCTGTGAACAAGACGTAATAATGTAACTTTTTTTTTGTGTGTGTGTTAAAGATGAGGTCCGAACAGGTTGTACTGAACAAGTATCAATGGTGTACAAACATTTTTTTTTCTTGAAAAATCTAATGAGTAAGGTTGTAATACAAAAGCAGCATAGAAAAGATGTATTTCAGCGATGTGATCTTATCAAGAAACAGTCAAGAAATGTTGAATGTTTTGTTCGTTTCAATTTTTCGTGTGTTTTCTGATAATTAAAAATCTTTTTTTATTTCTTTATTTCTGTGTACTATGTAAAATTTGGCAAACTGCAGTTACAGGTATGGTACAGCACATACAAAGCATACAAACACTTTAAACATGTGAGCAGCAGTGCACACAACACACACAGAATCTATCAACTTCAACCCAACGACAGTACAAATGTCTTTTTTTTTTTGTTTCATATGAAATTGAAATGGACAATTCAAAACCATTTAATGATGTGAGAAACATTTCAGCGTTACATACGATACTGTACAAAAAGCGTCTCTTTTCTGACATGTAGAGAGGGCTCACAAGCATTCAACTGCCACTATGAGTGATGCAACACATGCTGTTTCTACCAATGCTATGAAGAGCTTGCTACATTTAAAAAAAAAGTCCTCAAGCGCCCTCGTGTGACAGAAAAATTACAATCTCCCTTTAATTAACACTTTCTACTGCCCAATGAGCGACTTTCAAAGGATGAGGTTTAATTCAATTTTGCCTTGTAAAACTTACGATTTAACACCAATCAGGTAGAGCAGGAAGTTTTGGCTTAGCTTCCACCCAGCAGGCAGTAACCCATGAATAAGAACACTGTTACAAAGACGATGATACGTAAGAGACCACACTGATTAGTTGACACTGAGCTGAAAATCTGCAAAAATACTCTATGCTCCTTAAAATCTATACAACAGATACTGCCTGGCTGACTACCGTCTGTACAATGTTGTGTAGGGAAGGATCTCTTTGGATTTACACAGAAACAACTGAGAAGGAAAGGGGGGGGGGATTCGGACTTTAAGATTTAAGATTTAATATTCAATGAGACCCAATTCTCGCTATCGCCAATGACGTAAAAAGTACCCAGATGTTGATTTAAGCGTTATTTACGGTGCATTATGGGATAGTCCGGTAGCAAAATCACTTCCGTTCGTACGCGCGTGATACGTGACTAATGCTATTTACACACACAACCGACTGTATTCTACGTGTACTTCCGGTTTTCTCGACTTGAATTACAGCTTTAATATGATTTGAAATTTCTCCATTCTTAAGAAATTGCTGTTAATACGACTATTGGTTGTTGCTGCGAAGCTGCCATGTGTTGTTCGCACGACAATAAATGAAAAAAATCTGCAGAAATAGGACCCTTACTGGCATGGGAGACGTGACGTGGCCGCGTGGGTGAAGTTTGCGGGTGACTCCACAGCGCAGTACGTGCACGCGTGACTAGACTTACTAGTAGTGGTAGTAGCATAGCAGTAGGTACAGTAGTAGGCCTAGTGCCTACCGTACATTGTACGTACATGTACTTACTTGGGAGAAGTTGCTTCGGAGACAGGATAAGTACGAGGTCACTGTTCGTTCCCGATTGTGTTCGCGACATTTCGAGAGAGAACAAATAAAAAAAGATGGGCATTCTATGACGATATCCAGGTGGGTGATTATTTTCCAGCATATTTTCAGCGTATGCAGAGATGACTGATCTGTGATGTGCACATCGATCGCATGATCAAGCAGTACGCTGTACCGGTATGTTAGCGTACGTATGCGCTGCATGCGTGCAGTGGTGCATGCTAATGCAAGGCCGGCCGCCGGCGGGGACTCGACTACAGTGTACGAGTATGACAGGCCTGGCCATCACTCGCTGGCTCGGGCGGTACAGCCGCCTACTGTACTACCGTGGTCGGCGCGGTGCTATAGGTAAGGTACACGTACGCGCACGCTAGCGTTGTGCAAATTATGCTCCGCGCCGGAAGTGCTCTTGCTACCAAGTGCACTAAATCTTGACGAAAAAGCCACATCCGGGGACTTTTTACGTCATTGGCGATAGCGAGAATTGGACCCAGTTTTAAAGAAGAAACACACATGGATGGAATATACTTAAAGTGAAAATCCACTTCATGTTGAAGTTGACTTTAACTACAGTGAATCCAAACAACCAGGAACGGTAACAGTTTTGTGTGACGATGCTGTTTCTTTGATTTTCATCTATCAAAGACAACTTGCACACGGAGTGGAGTTGCCCTTTAATGTTTCCCTTTAATGAATACAGAGAGAGATAGATGGTGAGAGAGAGAAGAAGAAGGAGAAGAAGAAGAAAGATAGAAGAGCATATTAAAGGGGACAGTGACGACAAGCTCGGAAGCTGCCGTTCCGAGAGTTTGTCCAGCTATGATTCACAGGGACAGAATTTCCCAATCTCTTTGTCCTCTATCGTTGTTTTGTCTGGGATGCCATCGAGGGGCACGCACTGGGGTAGAGAGCTCCTCTACGGTGATGCCATCCGGAGAGTGTTCCTCCACATCCACGTAATCCTCCCTGGGTCCGGTGGACAGTGTTGGTTGCTAGGAGAAGTAGTCATCCTGATCTTCTTGATTAACGCTGCACGGGGAAAAAGAGGGACAAGAAGAGAACATTGCAGTAAGTGAGAAATTTCTTTCTAATGCTCTGCTTTGAAGACACCCATCACAAATAAATCTGAACCCTTGCACTAGGAAGAATAAATTGTGATTGATGGTAGGATTGGCATCAATTGTGTAACTCAGGAGGCAACAAAAAAGGGTGCACTTGACAGACTTACGACTGATTCCAATTCTTGCTCTCACAGACACAAGATTTGCATCCCTTTCTTTGTGGTTTAGATGGATGATGCCAAAGAGTCAAAAGTCGTCTGCTTACATGGGCAAACACTCTGGGGCAACCACTTTGTGCGATTGGGGCAAGCCAAGAAAAAAATGAAACTTACCTGATGGAGTGAGCACAGTCTCTTAACACATTACCAAAACAGCATTTTACACACAATGTAATCACAGATAATGACCTTATTTTGCCATCCATTAAACACTGATGGTAAATAGGTCATTTCATCTCTGTGCAGTTTTAAAACTATGTTTTGAAAAGAAGTTGTGCATTTTCCATTCTAAACATGCTACAAGTGCATTGTGAAAAATTCCTTGCAATTTTAAAATAAGGCCTGCAGAGAGGTTGGTACTTTTATACAAATTGCATTTGTCTTGTTATATCATTGATGTTATACTTTCAACTGACAATTTTATGATACAGGCAAACATTTTAGAAACACACAAAACAATTCACACTGACACTAGGGTATGGTCTGCATTGCAAACAAATATCTGAGTGCAGGTTGCTTCTGTTCTATCAGTATTCTCATCACTAAAGCTACACACAGTGATAGCAGTGAAAAAATCTGTGAGGAACAACAGAGTCTGAGATGCAGAGACTACACAGGAAGACCAAAAGGATTGCTTACTGTGACATAAAAGTGTGAAATGCAAAATTAAAAAAAAAAAAAGTTAGAGATTGGAAAGCAGGTCAAGACCTATCGAAGGATCTTTTGTGAAATATCTTGACTAACAGCATTTCTTAAGACTCAGAAGGAAACAAACAAACAAAAACAAAAACAAAAAACATGGCATTTTCTAAGCTCTCAATCACTAGCCTAAGAGTAATGTCAGAGGTCTACAGTGTAGAATTATAGAATGCAGTGCTTAAAAGCTTTAAAAAGCCCTTAAAGAAAAAAAAATCTCCTTCATCATACATAGAAACAGTAATGCAAGAAAAACTGACCTACTCTGTCAAAAAAAAAAACAAACAAACCAAAAACAGCAGTTCTATGTAAGTCGTCATGAACGCATTTTATTTTATATTTCCCATCTTGTATGCTCCTACTGCTGTTATGATATGGAATGTGGACATATGTGACCCGCCACAACAAAAGGATCCTAAAGTTGCTGATGGCTGAGCTGAGAAAACCGAGTTTGAAGTCAGATCATCAAATCAGTTAAAACGATCGGATTTCAGTTTTTGGCATAATTTTTGCCTAAAGTTGCTGATGGCTGAGCCAAGAAAACCGAGTTTGAAGTCAGATCATCAAATCAGTTAAAACGATCAGATTTCTGTTTTTGGCATAATTTTGTGGTCTAATGTATCGTCTATCATCTGCTGAAATTTCAAAGCTAAATAATCAAAGGAATGGCAAGAAATTAATGCTTTTCTGGGCCATGATTTTCTGACTTTCAATGGAACAGAAACGTGGCCGCAGATTTGGATTTAATAGTGCCGCATATAGACTCCGCCCAAGCAACGAGGGAGAGATCTTATTGGTTAGTGCGTGGCACCCTGGGTACTGATTGGTCGTGCATAGACCACTGGTGCTAAGCGTGAATGAACATTGCAAGAGGTTGCTATGAGCAGACCTATTGTCAAGAGGTGAAAACTGTCTTCCCCCCCCCCCCCCCCCCCGATCAGGATTTGAGTTGGAAAGAAAACTTTGAAAGCGGTTTTTGAAAGCTCTTAAATGCTGATTTCCTAGACCACTCAACATGGTCTCATAAAATCACTAATATCTCCGCCACCGAGTACTTTTATGAGTCGTGTTATATACAAAATTAAAGCGGAAGAGTAAGGGAATAATGTCATGTCATTTTCAAAAAATTGTCCCCCTCGACTTTTTGATCCTTATGTTGTAGTTGGTCACATATTGCCATGGGGAGGGAACACAAAGAGATTGTGGTAGATGAAACAGATCATGACAATTGGCTTATTTGTGTACTGTCATAACACTGGATTTAGATATAGTTCTTTGGCAAAACACAAAAGATGGTATATTTGAAAAGTACTACTCATCTATTAAATCAACAAGATATTTACTATTTTGGATATTTCTTCCTCAAAACAAGGACTCTGTGTGTGATATCCACGAAAGAAATGTGTCTTATCTGGATGACCCTGGCATCTGCCTATTTAACCTTTTACTATATTCACTACCATTATGCAGAAAAGAATTATTTCATTTGCATTGCATTATCTACACTTCTGTTGTTGTTGCATCTAACTCTCGCATATCATATCAAAGACCAACATGCTAAATACAGTGTGAAAAGGACTACTTTGTATGCAATTCCCATGCAACAAACAAACAAACAGACAAACAAGCTATTAGTGTATCCCAGAAAGCATATGTGGTCTTTAGCTTATTATGATTTCTTATGAAACTCTACTCTACTGCCATTATCATCATTATTTTCATCATTACTGTTCATAGCCATTATTTAAACAAATGGTGATTTTAATATTATATATATATATATATATATATATATATATACTCTACTCTACTGCCATTATCATCATTATTTTCATCATTACTGTTCATAGCCATTATTTAAACAAATGGTGATTTTAATATTATATATATATATATATATATATATATATATATATACATATAGAAGTATTGGAACAAGTTCACGCGGTTGACTGCAGGTTCATCCGTAATATTGCAACTTTCATGTTTCATGCAACCTCCCTGAGGCGCAATCATCAGGCAAGTGTCCATTTGAAGGAATTGAGATTCTATCCCCCTAGGGATGCTACTTGCTAAGTTTGGTCAAAATTCATCGTGAGGTTTTCAAAAAGAAGATGAATATGTACAATTCAGGTCCCATTAGGACCCATCCCCATTCCCTCTCCTGGGTCCCTAAGGGGGGGGGGGGGGCACCCCTGATTCAGCCAATCCCATGAACAAACTTGAAACTACAGACATCAATAAACTAACTCATAGTATTATGTAAGCCCTGTCACTTCTGGTTCTAAAGAAGATTTTTAAAGATTCCTTAATTTTAGGGGGTTTGGGCCCCCTGGGGGCCCCCAGGTGGGCCATGGTGCCCATTTGAACAAATTGAGATCCTATCCCCCTAGGGATGCTACCTACCAAGTTTGGTGAAAATCAGACATGGGGATCTCAAAGTGAAGATGAAAATGTACAATTTAGGCCCCATTAGGACCCCTCCCAACCCCCCTCCGCTGGGTCCCAAGGGGTGCACCCCTGATTCCCCCATGAACAAACTTGAAACTACAGTCATCAATGTACTAACTCATAGTATTAACTAAGCCCTATCACTTCTGGTTCTAGAGAAGAAGATTTTTAAAGATTCCTTAATTTTAGGGGGTTTGGGCCCCCCTGGGGCCCCCCAGGTGGGCCATGGTGCCCATTTGAACAAATTGAGATCCTATCCCCTAGGGATGCTACCTGCCAAGTTTGGTGAAAATCGGTCATGGGGTTCTCAAGAAGAAGATGAAAATGTAAAAAGTTTACGCACGACGGACGACGCACGACGGACGCCGGACGAAGGGCGATCGCAATAGCTCACTTGAGCCTTCGCCTCAGGTGAGCTAAATAAAAACTCATAAAATATATGGCATATAAAGTATTCTTGTTATCATTACCACTGTTATAACCTCTGCCAAGGCTAAGCATTTGCTGGTGTCTATTGATCTGTTTATTTGTTAATCCACTCGCATTATTAAGTGATGAACGGATGTTGATGACATTTTCAGGATAGATCCAATGTGGTGAAAGGAACAAACTTTTGGTTTTTGGTGATAATCTGGATCATAATCAAGATGTGTGCACATCTCTTTGGCATTTTAGTGACCCTATGGCCTTGGAATAAATGCTCTCCAAATATTTCTATTTATTGATTGTATTACCATTATTTTTTATCACGATTATTTGTGACCATTCCCTTTAAAGGCACAACATTTTATCGCCTTACAGTGTATAAAACACAGAAGCAAAGAAACTAAAACATGCACAGCAAACTGAAGGGCAAAGAGGCAGAGAAGGACAGAAAAAACAAACAACACAAACAAAGTGAGTGAAAACTAAAAAAGGGTTTTTGTTTTGTCAACTATCTATTGTGTCTGAAACCCAAGTGAGGAACTGCACACCTTTTACGCACAAACCTCTGGTACTCAGATTGTCTGCTCTCCACAACTTTGGAAAACAGTGACGAAACCTTGACGAGGGAGAGGTCGGCCACAGAAAACAAAAAACACAGAGGAGAGAAAGACAAACATAAGCCATGCACGGTTTTTACTTTATAACGCCAGAACAAACATGCTATACACAGACATGCCAGCAGACAAAATTATGACTGTACAATGAATGGCTAACAGGGGGATATTCTTTTTCTAAATGAAATATATATTGTAAAACTAGAAACATTTGCTCAGTGGGGTGGCCTTTTTCACGGCCTGAACCTTTCATGAATTGTAAACAGCATTTATTACATCATGTAGACACACACAAAAAAACACTGCATGCATTTTACATTCGTAGATCGTGGCTTCTCACAAGGGTTTCATGCACACACACACGCACACACACACACAAATATGGTTTTACGGTAGGCTGGCACATGTCTCATATGTGGGTTTAAAACATTCTTTTGATCACATAAGCCTTATTTGCAAGCCTTATCAATATTATCAATTTATGTGACAGTCACTGTGAGAAGGAAGCATTTCCAATGGATGGGAATCAATGAAGTTCTAATGCATGGAAATGGCACATTGCACAATTATTGATATTCTTTTATCCTAAAAATGCTGGCAGAGCTTCTGCTATGTTTACCATGTTCTGGTCTCAATTTATAAGAACCTTACTTACAGCTATTATAATGATGATTCACAGACATGTATCACAATATGTCACTCATGGTTAAAAGAACAATGTTTGACCAAGAAATATAAATTTAGATATTCTAATTATGGCTACTTAAACCTAAATATTAGACACAATTACACAATTTCAGTGCCAAGGGGGGATTTAATTTGACTTTGAATGTGGCTTTCAGCAACGAAGAAGGTGCTTTTAGACAAAAATAAAGCCAATTTAGGGGCAAAAAAAAAGTCATACAAGTTCCATATACCCTAATCCATGTTGCCAATTGCTCAAGTATGGGACCTCCTACAAGCATTCTCATTAAGGATCTGCCTTGTTTAAATCAAGATTACATGAAAATGTATGAATTGAGCACTCAGGAAAATATGATTCAGTTTTTCGCTCTCTCTCTCTCCCTCAATAAAAAAGAAAAGGAAGACATAGTATTCCTCTTGCATACAAGAGTATGTACATGTGTAACCCAGAATTGTGCTGGGTCTATATCTGTGTAATATCAATTATCCAATTCATTTGGATGTATATGTACTGTCAAACTTGCTTTAATTAAGTTGACCTCGCATAAGTCAAATAATTGCCTTTAGAAGTCGAAGGTCTCTTCAAGCCATCTTCTCTTTATATTCTATTGATTTTAATCCCTCAAAAGTTGAATTTTCTCTAATAAAGTTGAAGCTATTTCTTCAGTCCAAATAGATTCGACATGGGCAAAGCTGACTGTACTAACTAACAGTCATGTCAGTATTTGGGCCTGAAAGGATCTGGGAAATGGCTTTGCATATCACACTCAGGGACTCCAACTCTCCCGTTTTCGACGGGAGATCTCCCGCCGAAAACCCATTTTTGCAAAATCTCCCGTTCTCCCGCTTGAGATTTAATTTCTCCCGCCCTGGCTCTGTGTCTCCCGTTGGAAAGGATTTCTTACTTATTGCTATTGTATGTTGAAAAAAAAAAAGCCTTAGATTGCACCAGAGAGCATCTAGAACCCTAGGAATTTTACGCTTTGCACACATCAACTTGGAGTCTCCCGTTTGGTAGGGGTTTCAGGCGGGAGAATCTCCAGATCAGAAGGTGCTTGGGGTTGGGGTCTCTGCACACTACTTATTCAAACAATGCTTTTTCCTAATATATCATCAACAACAACAAAATAAAATGAAAATAAAAAAACTTATCAGAACGAATACACACAGCAAATGATTATCTACAAGCATGGAATAATATCGCATCAGTTTATTGCAGGCCATATATATTTTATGAGAGAACCAGTGGCTGCTGAACCTGAAATTATGTTTGGGCATTATAGAGGATATGTGGGCATAAATGTTGCTCTTGAAACTGCTGTAGAGAGGCACAATATGGAACTGGCATAAGCACGTAACAACACACGTTTACTATGACTGATGTTTTTTTTGGCACAATCTAGTAGTGCTGGGGGATGCTTAGTCATTTTACCCAACAACGAGTGACATGCCTGACACTTCTTATTTTTTCCTCTTTTTTTTTTTTAAATGCCCAAATTGAGATAGGTGTGTTCATGTATCACCCCATTTTTTCAATTTTTTACTGCTATCTCACTTTTTTCCTATTTTCTTCCCATGGGACATTCAATCATCAAACAGATGGAAACGTGCATCATACCGTGGTGGCATTCTTAAGTGTGTGATTCCACAGTGAGTGAGTGATTTTAACACTAACGATGATTTCACACATTGCAATGCAATGATCAAATAGGCCTACACATCGACCATATCCACCTATCATGACATACATTTTCTCTGAACAATTATTTAACAACTACAAAGCCCCAAACCATATTAAAACTAACAACCCTGGGCTTCTATCACTGACTTGCTGGGCATGACTAATGTTTGAAGAATTGGCCAATGGGAGGTGTGTGAAAAAAGAAAGAAAAAAAAATCAATGAGCAGCATAATGGCACTGCATTGATCGATTCACATAATGAGGCCGATCTACATCTACAATATGTAACACAAACATAGCCACGATTGTAACAATTGGAGATGACACTGTCCGCAATGCACAGCGGACGCAATTACCACGGCTGCAGCAAAGAGAATGGGCTGATACAACAGGGTTCCCAATGGGAGTAAAAAAAAAACAGTTTAACAGGTGAAAAGGACAAGGCATAAAAGAAATGAAAGAAGCAAAGCAACAGGAGGGAGGGGCAGAGGGGATAGTGGAATAACTGAAAGATGTACATGTACATCAGAGATAACAGATAAAACAAAAACAACAACAGTACTACAGGTGATGAAATGACTAAAAAGCATTATGGTGGATGGAAGAGACTACTGATAAAGAAAGAAAGAAAGAGAAAATTGAGTAAGGGAGACATTAAAATGACAGGATAACATGAAGCATATATGCACTTTACAGCATTATATATAACATCAGCAGTAAGATGAAAGAGTTAATAGCGAAGGAAATGGGGAACATCCTTAAAATTAATGAACTGACAACACAAACACATGGAGAATTACAGGACAGAATCACAATTCTCAGCAGATGAGTAAACAAAGGAGAAGAGATGGACAGAAGATGGCGATGAGATGAATTTAAAGAAATAATGAGCCAAAACGATACAGAAAGAGAGAGAGTTTAGGAAGAAAAATAAACAGTTGGAAAAAGAATGTAGAACATAAGGACACAATTGAAATGAGAGAGAGAGAGAGAGAGAGAGAGAGAGAGAGAGTGAACGTGTGAGAGAGGATGGAAGGGTTGAAAAAAGAAGAGATAAAAATATGAACATGCTTTTTGACAGGGGTTTGTTACACCCCTGGAAATAAATTGATCGATATCACGAGCAGCTCGGGGAAGGACTGGTGTAATGACGGTAGAATCACAAAGGGTACCATATTTAGACACTATGACAAGCTACTTCAACCTTCACCTTTTACACTCCACGCTGGTCTGTGAATGCATCTACAACTGTCAAAACAAATGATGAGAAAATTGGGGGTGAACTTGATGATGCTTGCCTGAAGCTGAAACATGTACCAATGACTTTTTATTTGAGATCTAATGGAAGATGAGGTTTGTTCCACATGATATTGAGGAACATGCAAATGCATCTTATATGAAAATTTAATGATCTTTATGTTATAAAATATTCTTTGCATATTTTTCGCAAGTGAAAAATGGTGAAACATGACTTGACTAACGATGTATGATGCTGATGTAAAAGACATATTTCATGCTTATTAGTCTATGTCATATTTGTTTTCCTTTCTTGTACTTCTTTCATTACTTATCGATGTTCACAGTATAATATTAGTAGAACACATCCTTGAAAGTTTGAAGAAAATCGGACAATCCGTTCAAAAGTTATGAATTTTTGAAGTTTTTGTGCAGTCACCGCTGGATGAGAAGACTACTGCAGTGTATGATGTCACACGCGTACAACAATATAAGGAAAATATAAAGAGAATTTCACAAAATTTCATCTTTTGAAAAAAGTACACATTCCCTTGACTCGTTACTGACATATGTTATGGGTAATATTGTTCCCATTGCCTTTAGATATAGGCAAGTCAAGTGCTCTTTTATTATGCAAAAAAAGTGAAAGTATGTTGAATTTTCTTTACATTTTCTTTATACTGTTGTACTCATATGACATCACGAGCCTTTAGTAGTCTCCTCATCCAGCGGTTCTAACACAAAAATTTTAGAAATTTATAACTTTTGTATCGATTGTCCAATTTTCCTCAAACTTTCCCTGACGTGTTCTGCTAATATTGCTGCATTCTCTCAATCCTTATGTTCATGAAGGTGAACTTGTCCTTTAATTTTCTTTACATTTTCTTTATACTGTTGTACTCATATGACATCACGAGCCTTAGTAGTCTCCTCATCCAGCGGTTCCAACACAAAAATGTTAGAAATTTATAACTTTTGTATCGATTGTCCAATTTTCCTCAAACTTTCACTGACGTGTTCTGCTAATATTGCTGCATTCTCTCAATCCTTATGTTCATGAAGGTGAACTTGTCCTTTAATTATGTGCCTGTTTAAAGACTAGATCATGCCTCCAGGCTAAGAGCATCAATTACCTTTTTTGTATATGTGTGTTTGTGTGCATTTTTTTTTCCAGGTAATATAACAAACTATTCTGCCTTATGGGAACTGTCAACAAATTTGTGTTCCATTTATCTACTGCAAAACTAATGATATGCAAATATTTAGGAAATGATTGCTTAAAACAATTAAATAAATGCTGTACAAAAATAATTAAACAAGTCTCATTTGTAAAATTCCAATTAGACTAAGATCACTAAAATTGGTCAAAAAAGACAAATTAATATTGTTAAGTTTTATGTACTATTCCAATTTCAATTTTGGGACAGCTTCAATATTTTTCTCTTCTTTAATATCAGATACACTGGTAGCATCTCACATGGCTCAGATTTGAAATTCAAGATATTGTTAAAAACTTCCTTTAATCTGAGACATCCACCTCTCCCCCACCCCCCCCCCAAAAAAAGATTTGTGACGCATGAAGAGCATGTGTAAAGTGCATGACAATGAGATCACATTCCTGAGACCAACACTATACAGATGCTGTAATGATTAAACATGACATCACGCATACTAGTAACATATACGAAAAATGGCTAGCAGTTACATATGCATAAGCTCAGTAAATAGATGGAATATGTTTGAAATTGTGTGAAAACATACAGAAAGTAGAAGACTCACTAACTCTGGCTCAACGTGAATGCTGAAAGTTGAAAAGAGACAAATTTGCATATCTTTAATGCTCCGAAACATTCAAATGTACTGCCATCATTCCATATACACACGACCTTGCCCAAGTCGACTTTGCATAAATTGAACATTTGCTTAAGTCCAAGGTCTTTTCAAGTCCTCTTCTCTTTATATTCTATTGATTTTAATCCCTCATAAGTTGAATTTCTCTAAGTCAAGGCTATTTCTTCAGTTCAAATTGATTCAACTTTGGCAAGATTGACTGTGCATTGTATGCAATATGGATACAAGGTAGAAGAGGCTTCGGAACTAGTTCTGCTTTGTGTATGAGCAGAAAAAGGTCATTTGTTCTAACAGGCAAGTTGGTTTTTCAATTGACAGAGATAAGCATCTGTACATGATAATTATTCATGTAATCCATTACAAAATGGTGCTTGCCTGCATATACACCTCACAGCAAGCCTCTTATTTGGCAATACTGAGAGAAAGGAAAGTTTAGTATATACATTTAATGCAAAACAAAATAAATAAAAATAAATAAATAATAATATTACCAGTAACTGACAGACCATTCTGGTCACCTGGTCTATGCAAGTTCATCTTTTGTTTGAATATGATTGATGAATTCCATAAATTGTCACAACAAGCAAGCTTAATCATTGTATCACTGTGAAACAAGTGGTGTGCCTAACCAACTACCTGTATTAAAGTAAAAAGAAAAATCATTTGTACCAATGTGTATATGAGCTAACTATGAACTGGCTTGCTGTCTCATAGCTCATAAAGATTATCTGACAGATATTGGTTTAAGTTGCACTCCCACATTAATGAAATATAATGCGAGCTTGACATTACTCTCAACAAATACAGATGACTAAATGCACTGAATAATGAATGCTGTCAGTTCATTTTCAATGCACCAATATGTGAATCAATTCAATCACAAACTGTGCACAATATCTACCACTACAACATTCAATGAAGGATATGTCCAAACACTGCCACTTGCCACATTAAACACTTCTGATCATTACAACTGCAGAGTGCACTCTATCGTACATATAGACCTGCATACTCTCTAAAAATTTTCGAGTGAATTATTCACTCCTCGGAAGGAGTGAATAAAATTTCACTCAATTAAGAGTGACTTTCACTCGTTGTCGAGTGAATTTCACTCTTGTAACGAGTGAAATTTAAGTGAAACCCATTCGCCGAGTGAATTCCGAGTGAAAATTAAGCCGAGTGAATTCCGAGTGAATACATAATCAAACGCATTTGGCTAGGCCAATAGAAATTGAGAATTCCCCTGTCATGTGTTTACTCTAAGCCAATCACAAGCCGCAATTTCCCCTGGCTTGGGCGCGGGCAGGTTTACCTGAAGAGCTATAGCGACGCGTCGCCTGTGCGTGGACTGTGACACTATTGTGTGCAATTGCGTGCTGTGTGCTAGCTGTGCGTGTATTATGCATAGGATCACAGATTTACGTGCGTGTAAGTCCAATCGTGAGAATCTGAGCCTGGGTGTCGTGATGGACGGGAGAAAATGTCTGTCTTCAAATTGAGTGGGGCGGAGATATTATTCACATTTTTGAAGGTAAGCAAACCATAGATCGATCTAATTATACCTCTCCATAAACGACCATTTATGCAAGTTACCTTTAGGGTTCTACTGTATACGAATAACCCCGGGCCCGTACTGGCGCTCCTTCGAACAATTAATGTACACAGTTAGCTATATGGGGCCAAGCCTGTATGGGGCTGGTCATACCATAAATAGAACACCTTACGAACAGCTAGAATCCGAGGCCGAAACTCAGCTGATGGTACACGCTAGGTGTTGGGATCTAATAATACGTTGAGTCTTTCCTAGACAACACTTTAATTGTACACGTTGGGATCTAGGGCTTGAACTATTAAAAAAAAAAATGAGTGATGAATGAAACGTTGTTCGTTAGTCATTGAATTGACATTCGTAAGCATATCATCACACAGAGATTACTGTGGTCGAGTGTAGAGATCGAACTTACGTGTATACTAGGCCCTATAGGGTCCTAACTGTTACTAAGCTGTGCTAATTAAAGCAATACATTAGAAGCGCCTAGCGCCAGACACGTACTCTACATTGCTATTGTTGAGTTGACAGCCGAATCACAGACACTGGTCTGTGTTGCCAGATGAGATGGTGATCTCGATCAGTACGGTAATAAAGAATGATGAAATTTGGTGATTTGTGATCATTGTTCATTATATACACTGCATGTAGTAAAAAGGACTTTTATTCGCCGCTACATTTGAGCGTCCAAACAGCTGGGAGAATACCACGTACACTAGCTCCCACGTCATGTGTCGTGATCATCTACTACTGTACCAGTGGTACTAAGTAAGAAGTTTGATGCGTGTACTGTTCGTGTTAAGTGTTGGTCCACTGTGACATCACACTTCTAGCTGAAGATCAGCGTGCTCACACATCATGGAGATCGATCCCCCTTGTAGCAGACGATGACTGGTACTAATTTGTATTTTCAACATTGTTTTTTTTTTTTTAATGAAAGTTACAGGTGACCTTAGGTATTGAAATTTGGCAGAGATCATCTTTGGGTCTTTAATTCTAACATTAAATATGCTGATGTAGCTAAAAAAGTAATAGGCCTACTAGCTTTTGTATTGGTGCTCACTTACCGTAGTATTTGTGTGGACAAAACAACTGCATATTGTCTTGTGGAAATGAGTTCTAAATCCATTTCTGAACCTTGTGTTTTCATACTTTCCTCCAGATAAAGACGTAGACTGGACATGACAGCTCTTTGGGAGTGATGGTGATTTAAAGGAACTCGGTGTAGGGGTCATCATTTGGAGAACACAGACAGATATTGATAGCTGTACAGTCTCTATCACACGAAGAGGGTGCAGATCACCAGATTGCAAAGTACCAGATGTGGTCATACAACGACTAGCCATTGAATTCAGGGTTGACGAATGCTGGAAACACCGGGCCAACATCAGCGAAGGAGCCTCTGAGATATGGACTTCCATTGCATTAACCCTGCTGTAAGCTATTCTGTTGTTTTCCACAATGATTAATGAAGGGAGACTAGTTTGAAATTGATTTATATTTATTCTACATTCTAGAGTCTTAGTAATTACATAAGAGGCTACATTAAGAAACTGAATGCTTGGTTGGTTTTATTTTGTTTGAAGAAATGATTTTCAAGATACTTCATGGAGCAGTTTTGGAGCTGTCCTTCCCTCTGACAATGAATGTCTTTACAGGTTAGTACTTGTATTTAAGTAAAAATGTGTACCGTGTACTTGCCGTATCAACAGAAGTGAAAACCATGTTATGGTCAGTCTTGAGTTGTGTAAGTAGAGCTGTTGCTTATGTCAAATATGTATGTTAAATGATTTTGCTCTTTAAGTTTATAATGTAAACTGGAGGAACCTACTATCCTCATGCCATTTGTATTATTCATAAAACCATTAAATTTTACTTATTTGCCCAGGAATTCAACACACACATCACTTCAAGGGGGAAGAGATACTTCAAAAGCTGAGGGAAGGAGTTCTGACTGTTCCGAGGAGACATGTGCACATCAAGATCATTGCAGCATATTTGTTGTTGTAAATGGAAGCAGAAAACTGTACAGCGTAAGTTCAATTTTTTAAAATATTATTATTAGTCATATAATATTACTATAATTTGAAAATTGGTCTGGAATACCAGTTTCCCATTGTCATGTCTTGTACTACAATGTACATTTCCATCCAATATATAACCATGTAATTTGCCTGTTCTTTTTTTTTTTTGGTCTTCTCAAGTATAGAGAAAAGCAGACTAAAATTTGCCCCCCCCCCCCAAAAAAAAAAAAGGAAAGAAAGTAGAAGGGACCGGTAAGTATAACATTGTTAATGAAGTGATGGTTATAGATTTTAAAAAAAAAGGACTGGTATACTTGTATGAAATATGTAAACAGAGTGTGCGTACAAGACTCCACGCCGACTTATTTTCGTGGTAGCCCCATTGGGCCACATGTATATTGATTTGATAATAGTCCTAATACTTCTGATTTAATCGTCACAATGATTATAAAAAAGTGGGAGTTGATGTGCCATGAAGTTCAATGGATAATCACATCTTGTATAAATTTTTCTACTAACTGTGCACATTCACACTTAGCCTATCTGCATGAAATTTTCATATGTATTAACTGATATCTGGCTCAAGTAGCAATAAATGTACTTGAAACAGTGGTACTGAATAGCAATAGAAATTGATGCCATGAAAAAAAAAACATAAAAGTAGTTCAGCCCCTTAAAAGATTAAAATGAGGGTCACATTTTTTATGTTTGCATCGTAGAATATGATTAACATTTTTCTTGCATTCTTTTTAAATTCAGATACCAAGTAGTGAGCAAAGGATGTTGTAGCCAAGGCAGTTGCGATGCAGTACACCACTTTGTGAGACACCACACAAGGTGCAAAACGACATGTAAGTTTATACTCGTAAGTTTATGTGATCTACAACTTTTTTAGCCCTCTTTAGCAGAAAGATTAAGTGACATACATGGTATCTTATTCATCTAGCTTGCAAAAACTTCAACATTTTAAACTTTTCTCAAGAGCTAGTGGACAGAATTAAGCAACCAAACGAGGAGTTGATCATCCTTGTGTAGTTAGGGGGCAAGGACCCAAAGTTTTTCAGATTATGGGCATGACCCCCCCCCAAAAAAAAAATGGCCTTTACAGGGAAATTGCCTCTATTTCTTAATTAACTCATTGTGCAAATATACAGGCAATGTGGGGATTGTGCTGTACCTTCTCATAGATGTCTAATAAAGTTGTGTGCAGATTGGCCTAATTCTAGGACTTAGGTTCGATGAACGTTAACTTCAACGTAACGTAATGTAACTTAAGTTCCGACATGCCAGTTGCGCCATTCATTTATAATAAACCTATTCTCGTTTTCTTCCATAAGAATGCCACTACATGTATTTCTACTGCTATCAGATCTTCATCAGTTATAGTCAACTCTGTGCCAAAGTCATATTTGTTGAGACTCAAGAAAAAGCTTTGACTTACAATGCATTTTTATATTTCAGGAGTATACCTGTATGGCAAGGATCATGGATTCATTGAGTATCGTTTGAAGACCTTGAGGAGCAATGACACCACACGTCACCTCAGGCAGAGAGAGAGAGAGAGAGAGTAGTTGCAGCTCCCACCAAGCCCCTGACCGAGCACCATTCCAACGTTAGATTAGAAGCCCAATGAGAAGAGACAGCTACCATCGGTGTATAGGTCTAAATACCCTTGCTTTTTCCTCTTTTGAGATACAGCATATGCTCCTCTGACGTTGGAACTTACATTCTTGTTGAAGAGTCAGCCTCATCAGGCTCAGCGGTAGTTTAGCATGAAGCTGTTACCACGATGTACTGCAGCACTTCAACATTAAAAGTAGAACAGGGCTCGCCGATGAAAAGAGTTTGTTGCATAGAATGTGTGATTGTTAATGTTTTAAATTGTTGATTGTTGTATATACTAGTAACTGAAAATAGTTTTGACTTATATAGTCAAAAAATCTCCTCTTCATGGCCACATGTTAATCAATACATTCATCTGTGAGGTGTTCCAAGCATATCAAAGAATGTTTGGCCACACACAGCTTGGCATTCCGCATGATACGAATCTGGCTGTGCTCACGATTAAGCACCCCCTTCTCTCCAGGCAATTCTGACTTGCTTTAATAAAACCTTTTTATGGTCTAATATTCAAGAGAGAAAGCTGTTGACAGACACTAGTACGTAATTTTTTTTCTTCCCCTCATTTTTTTTTTGGGGGGGGGGGGAATGCTACAAATAGCAGCTAAATAGTAGAATCTTCCAATGGTCATCCATGCTCTTGGGATGAAGATCATGTCTCCATGGTGTGATTAAGTTACCACATACATTTGTCACCCCTTTGATTAGCATTGATGCAGTACAATATGCATGTGCTCAAATTTATTGCATCTATCTTCTTTGGAGTAGGGAAAAAATCTTTTAAAAAAATAAAACAAAATTGATGGAATCATTGATCCCTAGGGTTACGGGACCCAGAGTTATTTTGTACATTTTCACCTTTATGTAATTGATGTACTGTACTTTGAAAAACTTGTGGATAGAAGCTCAATTGGTTCAACTTCTTTTTCCACGAAACATCTGCATTCCATCATTGATAAATCCACGGCATTAGAGTAGATGGAGTTAAATAGATTAGTTCACTAATGTGCTAAGTCAAACTTATGGATAATTCTTCCCTTGATCTCGTAACAAATTATTAAGATAACCTGCAACTGACAATCATATTTTGATATAGAGTGTTAGCAGTGATGTCACAATTGCCCACCGTAAGGCTGTGTTCACATAGAAGTATACTATTTGGGTATTTGGGGCTCGTTTTCGAGGGCACGCGAATAGCTTGAATCGAACAATAGGATTTCCTAACACCGGTTCACATAAGAGGGCACTATTTGAATGTACCGAATAGCATAGAATAGTAGAGCAAAATGGGAATCGAGCTTGTTCGATTTTCTTGCAGCGTATACCGTCTCTCGTTTTATATGAAATAATGACAAGTTTGGTCTGGATTTGCCCTTTAGCAAAAATAAGCATGTAGACTGACATTCTGATGCAGTTTAGAAATTGTTAATAAGATTTGCTGGGATGTAGGAGGAAGAAATCCTCACTGCATGGGATGGCGAGTTGACGGTGCGGGTGATGGTGTACTGGGTGCCCGAATAGCAAATAGCGAATAGCGAATACCGTATACTTCTATGTGAACGCAGCCTAATGAAGTCAATTGCCTAAATCGACTAGAAATCAAGACTGCATACAAAAGCTGCAGCAATGTTTACTTCAGGGAAACCTAAGGCAAAAGAACACCTTTGTTGGAGAGGCATGCATGAATGAATATTGCTCGCCTTTGCTATGGAAGCCACCATTATGGTGGCCAACATGACATCACATGAAATCACTCTATAAGAAATTCAGTTTGCAATTAGTTGTTGCTACATCTGGCAAAACTCGGAAGGATTACAAGTGTTCAATATTGTACAATGATGCCTTATTTAGGTGAAGAAGATCAATGATATGATACATGTTGTGTCAACTGTATTGATTGCAATTCTTTTTCCATAAATAGTAGGCCCGTTTGAGGGGGGGGGGGGGCTACGAGCCCTCCTTCCCTTTGACATTCCATGCCAAATTTCATGAAGGCATGATTATTTTGGGGGGTTATTGATTGTAATCAATAACATAAATATTTTCTTGCTGGACGTGTTGCTGACAAATTTCATTGAAAAGGCAATGAAAAACAAAAAGTAAGAAACAAAGAAATACATGAGTAAATACAAAAAAATAGATACTTCAGAATTTTTTGATGGCACAGTTTTTTCTTTTTCATTTGCTATGGACACTAGAAAGAATATTAATTACACAAAAAACAAAAAATGTGCCTTTTGGAACTTTATCTATGGCAAATGGTCTGATTTCATGCTCAAATTAGCATAATTTAGGCAAGTGACTTTTTAATTGTTGTTGAAAATCAACATTACCGTTTCATAGATTATGTCACAGGCAATTTGTGTGTGGATTTTGTAATGATCGCACGGTTGATGGCCGAGGTCTGGGGGTGCCAGGGAGGCCCCCCTCTGGCTCTATCATCTACATGAATACCCCACCTAAAGCCTACTTAAAGTCAAGACCATGCTTCTCTGATCGAGTATGTTTAGGTATTTGTACAATGTACTTGTAGAGCATCACTGTGTTACATGACAGAGGATCCAAACTTGATTAACCATGCAGTATTGAAAATTTCTGTATTTTTGTCAATTTTTCGAAGCAATCACAATTCCTACTACATGTGTAATTGTTTTTGTATTATAATATAGATAATGGTGACTATACTTTGCAAGTCTTTTGTAGCTTATCATTGAACATGCAATAATTATATTCACTTGTAGTCGAAAGTTAAACATGTTCAGGAAGGGTACTTGTAAAATTTTTCACTTTTGCACAAACTTTATGAATTTGGCATATTTTCGGGGAAATGTGTGATGTTAATATTTGAAGAGTTTGTTCGCAAAAAACGATATGTCCATTTTTGAAGATTTTGAAGTACGGTCTCTGTCATAAAGTACAAAATAATACCTTTTAAATTATATATTGGTCACTACATATAAAGGTACATTTTTGAAGTTATCAAAAGAAGCAAACATTTTCTTATTATTCTCTTTATTTTTCTTGACCTTTAATCGCAAATATCTCCATTTGGCACATATGGACTTAGCAGTTTTTGCAAACAAACTCTCCATTTGTAGAGCTTTGGGAATGACAGCTAGAATAGCATATTTACAGGGACCTTGTGATGATTATGGTGACAGTTGTTCTTAAATGATAAAAATATGTATAATTATTATTGGCCACATAATTAATGGAAAACCAGATACTCAGCACATGAAGACTGTTTGTAATGGTGTACTGCTCTGCAGTTGAAGTTTAGATATTTCAAGAGGTATATTCTTTTTTTTTTTAATTTCAGGTGATCCAGTGGACATCACACATTTATTTAGTATAGAGAATTAGCTCATAAAAAAAAAACATAACATGCGTAGCATTTAGTACATTATCTTCTTATATCCCCCTCAATGCTACTTAAAGAAATAATAAATTAATAAGAAAGAATGAAACAACAGCCATTTGGATTACTAGCTTATATTTATTCAGTTTCATGTATTGATCCAGCTCGGGTAGGAATCACTTTCAAAACTGGAACACAAAGTTGGCAATGCACTGGGCTACCAGTGGTGGATCGTTGGCTTCTAAATACATGCATTAATATTAACAAATAGCTATATTATGAACGTTGCCTGCTGTTTTTGTTTGTATTAGTTTGATTGGTATTCATTATTCCAAAAATGACTCCAGACCACCTAGATTATTCCCAAATTCATCACCATATTGTCACTTTTTCTTCCAGGGTTGAATAACTAGTGCACTGAGTGCTGTGATCAATGGTGATAGAGATGTGTGCTCATGTAGAGTGTAATTCCGTTTGGGGTTGAAAAAAGATTGAAAAAGGATTGAAAAAAGAGTGAAAAAGGAGTGAAAAACCTCCGGAGTTAAAGAAGAGTGAATACAATAGGAGTGAATTGAGAGTGAGAAAGGAGTGAAAAACGACTGACAAAAGAGTGAAATACGTCAGGAGTGAATTTAGAGTGAGAAAGGAGTGAACATCCCACCAAAAACATTTCCGTCTTTTTTCACTCTCTTTTGGAGTGAAATTTCTGTTCACTCGAAATTCACTCCACTTCTAGTGATCCTTGACGTCACTACCAAGGGGAGTGAAAATCGAGTGAAAATTCACTCTTTCTTTTTTAGAGAGTATATCTGCCTGACTGAATCCATTGTTTCCATGTTGTTGTTGTTGCTGTTGGAACGGAATCTCAGGTCTAACACATAAAATGAGAATGTAATTTTGAATCATGGTTGATCTACGAAATCAAAAATTCAAAGTTGAATTCATGGCTTTCATATGCACATGATCCATCCAAGCCTCCCCTCCCCACCCCCAACCAAAAAACAACTAGAAACCTACGGTGACATCTCTTACTATTTACTTAGTGTTTATTGTATTGATGTAGAAATGAAAAGAATTGAATTCAAAGGTATTCAAACATTTTGTCCACAACACTCACACACATACACACTCACATACATACACAAATTACACATTATGAATACAAAATACTAGTTTGCAGCACAATATATTTTCAGAAATTTCTCTTGTAAAAGACTGCAACCTTAGAGTTGATCCTTTATCTGGATGTACTATCATTTATTGCAGAATTAAATAGAAATATGGAGATCATATACTATTAATAGAAGCCCTCTCATAACTGTTTACAACTTTAAGGTATATATATATCTTTCAATCTCTGTATCATGAAAATTCTTTTTTGTTTCTCTCACAAAGGTCTCGTTTAGGGGCAATCTTTAAATCTTATTTCATTTCATTTTGAGCCACTTAAAGCTCCCCCTCCTAAAATGCCTCGCTAAGTGGAGAACAGCAGCATTGAAATTAGAGCTAGCCTTTCAGGACAGACTCTTGCACACAAGAAAGTACAAGACTTTCCCATGCATTATAATTTCTTGATCATTCATATCTACATATACTTTCTCCACCTGGCAAAGTACAAGTCTGTACTGGAAGTTGAATGCAATAATCTAAATCTCTTTCTACACTAGGCTGGCAAAAAAAAAGAATATGTGGGCAGTGTGTGTTCCACATCATTTCACTGTTGTTTAATATAATATGAAAATGATGTAATTTGGTCATTTCTTTAACCCTTGATGAGAAAATTTAAGCATTGTCACCACATCAATATTTATTTTTGGTGATTTTTAAGTAATTTGGAACCAGCGAAAAATAATCAAAATAAATACAAAAAAGGGACAAATTCTAACTGCTGACCAAGATCACTATTGCCATCATCGATTATAGTGGTCCAGCAACCTAAAAATCTAAGTTAAGTACTGTATACATCAAATATTTAGTGAGACTAATTTTTTGCAAACCAAGATTTTCCAAAATTTTGGGATTGGTTAAATTTGTGACTGTGGATTACTACAATGGACAAGGAAATGCACATTACATTCAGACTGCATTCACATCAGGATCAGAGTTGAAATTTTTTGTTTGTTTTAAAAATTTGCGAAGAGCAGCCCATTCACAAAAACCCCTACGAAATATATGTCATATACTGCACAAGCTGAAATTTTCACGTACAGATATTTTCGCGAATTGCTACTTGGAGGACATTTTCCCGTGTTGTTAATTTCACGGTTACGAGGGTCTAAACTGAACTTAGTTAATCGCGCGTTGTTATTTTTGCGGTTTGAAGGCGATCCGCGAAATTCGCGAAAATAAAACCAACGCGAAAATTTCAGCTCATACAGTACAGTAAATCAAGACATGAGAAAATCTCATCAATAATAACAAATCTTCCTCATACAATTTCACACCGACCTTCAATTTGTTTTCCTATTCAATGGAACTGTATAATCCCTGTACCTACTCAGGGAAAAAAAATGATCACCCCCCCCCCCCAAAAAAAAAAAGTATGTTTGTTTGACATGCTTTTCCACAGGCAAATCTTCTCCTCAGTCCCACAAATTATTGTGCATGTGGGGCTCTGTACTTCACTTGCATTATATTACAGGCCTACTCGAAGCATGGTTGTCTCCTTGTCTGAGCTGAGAGCGAATGAAAAAAAAAAGTACACTCTCCATGGCAGTACTGGCATGACTCACTTCACAGAATGACTCAAGAAGGTTAGGGGCAGTTGGCTTTTGAGTGTCCTAATGACATTTTGGTGACATAGTGCCAACACAGATGAGAATGTCAAACATTCAGCTCACAGTCATGCCAACTGACAAACACACCCTCGCACCACAGTGAACAGATAACATCCAAGAAAACATTTGTAGGAAGCAATAAATCAGTGTGCAGCCACAGTTGACTTCTCTATTTTTTTTCATATATCTTACATTCTCACTCTCGTATAACACGTTATCCCTTCTTTCATACCATTCTCACTTATTTTCTCTATGCACACATGAGCCATTTTCCCTTGACTTTCCGTTTATCTCCAGAAAGCTAGATTTTCTCCTTGATTATCTTCACACTGCACCTTCTCCTGTATTAACCGTTCCATGTTAGTCATGACAACATTGTTTTCTATTAAAATGCATTCCTATGTGATGCACCTTTTGTTTCACCCCTCACTAAGAAAGTTTGATTAAAAACAAACAAACAAACAAACACACAAACGAAGCTTGTTAAAGTTTCACGTGAACAGTTCATGAGGGATATCATTATATTCACTGCCCAGTGCATTAACCAAACACAAAACTTCTGGCAAAACATGTACAATAAAAAAAAAAGTGTTTACTTAAATCAAGGAATGTTGGGGATGTATTTTTTGCTGCACAAACACACACTGACACACAAAAAGATAAAAATCCTCAGATCCTACAACCATACTCATCATTCCCCTGTAAATCCCACTGGCAATTATAGGCCCAAACTACCTGCGGTATCCATGTCATCTTTAGTGGCAGTCTTGAAAGGGCTATAAAGGGTGTGACTTGCACACATGCCACATGATGCATTTCTTCACATGACAATGAAAGCCACCCAAATTCCCATTATCATAATTTTTTTTTTTTTTTTTTTTTTTTGGGGGGGGGGGGGGGTTCTCTTGCTATTTTCCAGAGGACTTTGCCCAGGTTTTAATGCTTCCATTTATTCCTCTTATCATCCTCCATTATAATCTCCTTCTGGAAATCCTCACATTTGTGTCATGAATATTCCACCCAAATCAGCACCTAATTATCTTCCTAATCACAGGGGAATTAATAATCTCCATATTAATTTGCACAAGTACACACGTACACAAATACACACAAACACACACACATGCACACAAACATACACACACACACACACCCACACTTGGTCCATAAATGCATGCAAGCATGTACACACACACACACACACACACGCATGTAACTGTACACACACACAAACACACACACAGATCATCATCATAACCACCCCTTGATGAGACACTGAAGATTCTGAAGCATTCACAAATATTTGACTAACTCTTTGACCCTGTTCTATATATGCAGGTTGAGGAAGGAGCGCAAGGCGTGCATGAGTTGGCTGTCATCCATGGAGATTAATTAAGACAGCTAATCATATGATGCTCTATCGATGTTTATCGGATGACGAGGATAAGGTAGGGGAGGAGGATGTGGGGGGGAGGATTATTTGGGAGGGGGGGGGGGGGGTTGAGAGACGGGGGTAATGGGATGGGGGTAGGGAGAAGAACCGGAATCTCATTTCCCTCACATCTCTTCCTGGCCCAATGCACTCTGATCAAATTAATCTGAGATGTACTTCCAAAACCACAACTTCCTCAGCGTGTAATCCTATTTTCTCCAAAGGGGCTACAGGCCAGAGCTAGCAACCTCTCGCGGAAAACATGCATCCGTCTTCCAGGGACGGGAGTGCATCGCACGCGGGTCAATGATGGAGGATATTGGTACTGCGTAGAGTACAAGGAAAGATTGGATTAAACTCGTCTTGCACACTCCATCAGAAGGTGAAATGACAAATACCTGCAATGTTGGAGAAAATAGTGCTTGCATTGGTGGTACACTATTTATACACATCTTTCAGGGTTTTTTTTTTTTTCTTTTTCTTGGTTAATTTCAGTATGACATACTTTTTGTACAAAGCTATTATAAGACAGTGTGGACAGCCTATGGATATATTTATGAAACTGTCAATATCACATGCAAAATAACCCAGAGAATGCTGCTCCATTGCAATTGTGTTGTGTTGAAATTTGGCAGCTACAGTATTTCCATGACAAGGGAGAGAGAAATTAAAGAGCGAGTTAATTTGCATATCACCTACGAGCTAGAGTGACAACTCTGAAATCTACCATGTAAAGCAGATATATCTTGGCTTTGAACAAGGAGGCTAATGGTGGGACCCTCATATACATTACCATGTCAACTAACTTGTGGTACCATCTGTGAACAATGCTCCATTTGCATTAAACAAAATGATTAATGCCAATTACTGTTTTCTTGTCTCTCTCTTTTTTGACTTACCCTGTGTGAAATCTGTACAAGATGAAGGAGTTCCTGGAAATGTTGAATGTATCAACACCTTGAGCTAACACAATGATTATTTAGTTTCATAACTGATGATAGCATTAGCAACCTTTGGCTGGGCATACAACTATTACGGCTTTTGATATCTGTGCAATATGTAGCAAAGTCTTGCGTGAATGCGTTTCATTTGAACAAATATTGACATATGGGACATTGTAAGTCGATATGAAAGGTTTCATCTTTCTACGACATCAGTCCAACGATCAAACCGCCTTCTCAGAGCCCAAGTGCAGCTTTCGTTAAATGAGAAATTAGATACAAGGAAACCTATTCAATTTTGTTGATTAGTTGATAAAGCATATCCTTTATTTTGTGGGCTGGATAGCAGAGTAAAATTCAAATGAGCAAACGAAAACTGACAGAATAAAAGTACTTTCCAGATAAGGGCAGGTTGACTGGAATGACTCATTGGTGAGAAAATTCATGTCGAGACGTTCTTCACCAGTGAGTTACATCTGTTTTTTATTTCCATGCGTACTATGTAATATTTCTTGCAATATTATCTTGAAAGAATAAATGTCAAGAAGTTTCATGACATTTGGTCTCGTTGAGTTGTTCATTCCCAAAACTATACATGGGCCTTGAGGATACACTCTAACCGTATCATATGGTTCAAGTGTCAGTCTGTCAGGTATGATTGTCTTCTGATTTGTCTTCTTCAGATCACATCAATATTTTCATCACATTGTTGAGGTTAGTTGGGCTTACTTTAGATGTATTTCCCATGGCCGTTAAGTCATTGGGCTGGAGACTAGTTGGTGACCTGGTGGCAACTCGAGTCTCCCTGGTCGTGGAGTGGTCTCAGAGACCTCTCCTGGAATGTAGCCGAGTATGTAGTCAGGGAGTTGCGAAAGATTTGTTTTTTTTAAGACTCTTTCCAATCTCCAGCTGGTCACAGAGACATCTCTGCAAGGTCTCTGCCACATCTCCTTCTAGCTGCGGTCAATTGGCCGAGACTGCTTTTACTCGCAAAGTCTCCAAGACGTCTCTGCGACTATGTAGAGACCCATTGGCATCCTACTGGAGATGTTACAAAGACATCTCCGCGACTGAGAACATGTCTCGGAGATATCATGGCGACGTCCCAATGACTTCTGGACATATTAATTATTACCTAATTTAGAGATGTCTCTGAAGTCGCTGTGGAGTTACCTTATTGGTGAGAGTGCAAGCTATTTTTTTTAAATTTTTTTTTTGTCTTTTGAGTCGCAGCAGTTGCAGCAAAGTCTCCTCTGGTAAAAGTGTTCAAAAGCAGAGGCAATCACAGGGATCGACAGCTTTACGTCCCCTCTGAGGGACTAGGCGATGAGGATAAAGAGCCATGCCTAAAAGGGAACAACCACTCCTGCCACTGAACCAGGGACCCCAAGATTGGGAGTCATGATGTTCTAACCAGCGTGCCTCAACACCTCCATGTTACAAGCTCTCCAGGTTAACTTCCCCTTCAATACCTCCCAGAAGTCCCATAGGTGACATTGAGCATGTTTCTACTGGACGCTAAAAATTTGAGGAGATGCAAGGTGATATGAGGTGATGCTAGATGATGCGCAATTATGCGAATAACATCTCAAATTTTTCCTCAGTAAAAATGTATTGGATAGTGGGTGATGCGAAATAATGCAAAGTGATCTGCCATTCACCTTTTTAGGTGGTCGACGTGAAGTAATGTGAGGGACGAATTTCAGCAGAAACAGAGCAGGAAACAAAATTTGCAGTGTGGCGGATGTCTCAAATTCTTATTGGAAGATTCCGCATGTTGTTCAATAGACCGTTTCGGTAAATGTATTCAAATTCTATGCCTGCTTTGTTCATGAAGGTCACTCTTAATAATCTCAAAGCTTGCCAGATACTTGCCCTACCTAGCAACAATTCAGCGTCTTCCTGCCCAAGGAACTTAATTAGAGGGAGTAGGTGACTGCAATTGTTTGTACAGTGTAGGTTGTAGGAAAAGAAACACGCATGAACTGCAATACGGTACAGAAATGGTCTATTGATCACAAGGCAGTGCGCCCGCGACCTAATCTGTGACCCTATAATACGCGACTTCCTGAATCACATGTTGCAAGTTCCCTTGCATTACCCCGCATCATTGCATATTTAATTGCTCCGTAGAAACGGTTCAGGTCGTAGTAGAATAAGACGTGATGCAGGTGACAAAAATTTGTGGCAATGCGAGCTGATACGAGGTGTCCAGTAGAAACATGCACATTGTGTGTAATCCCAGGGGTCTTTAATAACATCCTATCCACAGTGTATCAACTGCCCTTTTCATTGAACTGATCTAATTTCTTCAACTAACAATCTCCGAGTCTCAGCCATATCCTGTGTTGCTCTCTGTCTCTGAAATTTAAAGAGCTGCAATTCACACTGGTCAAACTCTACAATCTCCCCATTCCCTTGTTGTGCCCATTTAGTTCTTCTCAATCCAGCTCTTTTTTCTCTCTTTTTTTTTGGGGGGGGGGGGGGGGAGGGGGAGAGGGGGGAAGGGGAGGGGGAGGGGGAGGGGGAGTAAGTCTCACAGTGTTAGTTATATGAAAGGTACTTTAACCTGAAACACAAACTAAGACAAGGAAATTCAGGGAAACTTTTGAGGTACCAAAACTTTATATTATCTTTAAAACCACGTGAAAATATGAACTCTGATCCCCGACATGAATGTGATGTTCATGCATGCATTTCTCCATTCAGTAAATATTAGACTAACTACAGATATGGTATATACAGTATCCTGCTGATTTGGGGGAAGGGGGAAATGTTGAAGTAGAATTGTTCACCTTGCTGCGCAATTCAAAAAGATAGTGCCATTTTGAGAGAGAGAGGAAAAGGAACTTTCATCTTCTAAAATGTGTTGAAAATATAAGAAATGGTTATAAAGTTGGCAATTATTCAGAGGCTTTTGAAAATTATGCAACCAAAACTATCATACATACACAACAATAGGATTAAATGAATTTCTATCTATTTTGTGTTTATTCTATCTTAGAAAACTCTAATACTAGATAGTGGCATCCAATTATAGACAGACACAGTACCAAACCATAAAAATGTGGTTTCTGGCACAAGGCGGGTTAAAGCACTGCTTGTCACAGACTGAAGTTCAGGAAAAAAAGAGAGGGCAACAATAGAGTGTTTTCATACGTACCCAGAGTGCGAAATTTGAAACAAGATTGTAATGATGCATCACTAAAATCACAATTCAAATTTTGCACTTTTTGCCATGTGAATGCTAACTGGAATCGCAGAGAGTAATATGAATCGTCATTCACATGGTGTTTCAAATGACAATCAGGGGGTGTTTTCCAATCACGATTCGCCAGAATTATGGAACAAAAACGGATTGACCTCCATATCGTGTTTTGGGGCGGAGTTTGTGGTGACCTTTCAATCACTCCAGCAGAAAAACCTCCTTCCTCAAATGCTTGCCCTGCAGTCAAAGCAAGCACTACTTACTGCTCAAGAGTGATTGATGGGAACTCGGAAAGAAAGCCACACCTCCTCTCTTTGCTGTGAAATTCAAAACCACAGAAACATGAATCCTTCCTCGCTTGTGTGAACAGACAGTTATTTGAATCATAATTGCAATCCTAACTGCAATTTGGCATTACAATTATTTCACTTAACCAGAATAAAAACAGTCTGTGGTGTATTTCAAAATGAATTTGTTTGACTCTGATTTGTTCCAAATAAGCAGTTTTGTGCAGTTAAGAATACAAACACAAAACTGGATGAGGCTGCCCAATCACAGACAAATTATTCTGCAGATCTTTGCTGGAGACCATGTTTTATACCAGGTACTCAAATGGATGGCTCATAGAGGGTGATTGAAATGGTATTCAAAGTGGGATTTTTTTTTTGTCTCTTTGTTTGTAAAAAATAGATAAATAAATAGAATATATTTCTTCACTGCTAAAATTTAGTGTAAAGTGTTATTTACAATTGAACACATGGAAAAAATTATGGGAAAAACTTTAAAATATCATTAGTTGTGGCTTCCAAGATGTTAAACAGAAAGCCCCAGGCTTTTGCATGATTTCCTCCTTTAACTCACACATCTATTATAGATTATGTGAATATCTTGACTGTAATTTTATGAATAAATAAATTGAATTAAAAAAGCAAATTGAAGTAGTTATTGTTCAGATATTTTGATTGTAAAGATTGAACATCCTTTCCCTCACTTTTCAGAACCTTAAAATAAATTTGAAATAACTGAGAAGGCTTGTGTAAGATGCTTGGACAATGAGGTGTATGGGGTTCAAATATCCCTGTATGGTACATGTACCTGCATTTTCTTTCAATCTGACCAGAATGCATCTGCTTCTAAACAGAGTCACATTCAAATTCATCTTTATATAATCGATGCACACACTCTCACCATCCTGGGTCAGACATTCAGAGCAGACTCTTGATGTTACCACATGGATCAACACTTTGATTTTCGATTGTCCTTTTTGCTGCATGATAAACTGGCTCAAATTTCTTCATATTATTTGTTACAATAGTCTGTTTACTTTTTTTTTTGAGGGGGAATGGCACTACATAACTAGTCAATTCTGTAACCACTGAGGTAAATACATATGATTACAGATATTTGTGTGTGAAAAGTCTGTACTTGGAGTCTAGAGCTTACATCAGACTGGTGTCACTTTGTTCGCTACTGGCTACTGGGCCAACCCACTGTAGCCCCTGTGCCCCACGGCTGACCTCTCTAATATGACAGAAATATTCCCCATCCCACACATGGATGCACTGCGTTATCACATGTACAGATGACGCTCACATAGTACAGCCGGACATCTGCTTTGCCTCAGAGCGGGTTCTGGTACAACATCAATACTCTGCCTCCATAGCTGCATTGACCCAAATTTCCAGTTCATTTGGCTCTTGTTTGACCAAAGTCCGAGCAGCTAATGAAATTGAAATACCCGAAAACACATGCTGGACATGCTTGAGCTGTGAATAATGTATGGCTAGGATGAATTACAAGTGTCTTGATGTGTGCACGTACAATATACTGGAGTGGGATTTTTTTTTTTTTTTCTGTCCGTGCCAACATACTGTAAAAGCTGTTTATATTTTCTAGAGGGTTTAATTTTCACAAGTTTTGTGAATCACTAAACAAAACACAAAAATGTCACAATTGTACAGGCATTAGTGCACTTACAGATTGTACTATAACCTCAGTCACCATTTCATTCACGAAAATATATGAATGAAAAAAAAAAACAGCTTTACAGAACTGTAAAACATGATATATTCGCGGCACGAAATTTTGGTGAATTGGAGCCGATGGCCTTTTTCGTGGCATGAAATTTTCGCGAATTGCCACTGACGTTCAATGCACATAGTGTAGACAAGAAATTTCGCGAAATTGCACGCGAAAATGCACGCGAACATGTCTCGCTTTACAGTAGTTGCCAAGTCGCAGTGACAATGCAACAAAGAAACCACTTGCATGCCATATATGTGTTTTTTTTCCTTCCTCTGAATGTCACAGTGTGATTTCAATTAAATTTTCTGAGATTCTTACGTTGTCATCTATGATGCTCCCAAAGAGGATAAAATATTTCCTTTTATGAACACGGGATGCAATAGATGATGCTGTTGTTCCCAGTGTAGTCCTAAATATGCTAATCTGTGTGTGTACTTTGTTTTTCCTGTAGAGAGATGGGAATATTCTGTCTGCTCCAGGGTGCTACATAAGCACTAGCCCGATTGCCCGGGGCAAGTAAAAATCAAAGTCGGGCAAGTGTTTTGGAACAATGAGAAAAAAAAAAGTTCTGTCAGTCATCTTTACTTCCCAACACTTGCGTTCATTTTCTTATATCTTTGGACTTTCTTTTAGGGCAAGTAAAATTCATGTTTGGGCAGGTGTTCTGCAACAATTTAAAGATTTGCTTGCCCGACTGGGGAAGTGGTAGCAAAAGGTTATGTAGCACCCTGCGCTCTATCCATCCTCACCTCACATCATGTAGTTCACTAAGAGATTTTGATCTATGAGCTTTAGATCTATGATGCAAATGCTAAGACGATTCAATGTAATTAGGCAAAAAACGGTGTTCTGCACATGCACGAGACAGGTGTTTCCATTGTCTAACCCAGGAGGCTGCGTTGTCTTAGCATTTTCATCGCAGATCTAAAGCTCACTAATATCAATTTGTAACATCAATAGTGACCATAATTTATGCAAAACACATTCTAAACCCATAGAGAAGCGGGTGTGTGCAGACATATTATCTATCCTTCAATGCTCTGTGTAATGTGGCCTGAATTTGTGGCTTTCTGCAAACACTTTGTACTTGTAGAATAACTGCACACCCAGAAACATTCACAGCATGAAACTTTCATGAATTGGAGCCAACAACCTTTTTTTTTTTTTTGTCATCCAGAAACTTTCATGAATCGCCACTGGCATTCAATGCGTTGCATCTAGACAAATACATTTGAGTGCATTTTACTCTCTTGAAATCTTGGCTCCTTGTGAAGTTTGTGAAAGGTTCACGCAGCTGAAAATTTCTGGTTTTACAGATAAAGCAATCTCAACTTCACCCAATACAAAGAAGACAAAACCACAATCTACACTTGTAACCATCATCTCAAAATTGCTGATAATCCTAGCACCTAGCATTTTTGTATCAAGGCATAATCTGCATAGAAGCAGAAAATCTAATTTTGGCTTCTCTATACAAATTACCTCCCCCTCCCCCACCCCCCACCCCCCCCCAAAAAAGATGTTTTTCAGCAATCTCAAAGTCTTACGAATATCTTGAGATCACATCATCTTCATCATCACCATCATCATCATCATCATCATCATCATCATCATCATCATCATCATCATCATCATTATTATTATTATTGTTATCATTATTATTGTGATTTGCTCACCTGTTCCTATCAAAATCCAAATACCTAGCATGCCACCATACTTTTGATTCTTTACTTGTGGTCATTTTTAAGTAAAACTAAAGTAAAGTCAACAGCAATGTTGGGAAAAAATGCTCTATCTTATAGTTTTGATTCCACTTGTATATTTCCCAAGTCTCACCGATTCCAAATGTATGGAATGTTCATGCATTTAGCATTTCAAATGAAAATCACACAGTTTATCTTGATGTACTGTTGTTATCATTACACAACAACGATATCAAAAGCTGCAACTGATCGGTCGACTAGGCAGGAAAAAAAAAATCAAACAACATTCAAACAAACAAAAACTTGTCAGTTATGACGGTAAAGCTAATAGGCCACACATCTGACCCATGTTGACTTTTATCGACATAACCGTCAATCTGCCAGATCCAGCTATTTTCATTTTGGAGCTGCTTCAGGCATATATAAAGGGATGTCCGGCCATCACTACCACCACAGCCCAGCCACCCCAACCTCATCCAATGTTGGGTCTTGTTTTAAAGGGGCACTTGGGGCAAAGGAAGAAGCAGGAGTATGTCAGGAATGATAAATCAGCATGGAAACCAAGCAGACCAGGTAACCTGTATACTGTATTAGCTGTTATTTTCGCGAGGGTTTGATTTTTCGCGAATCACTGTTGGACCGTGAATTTAACAGCACGTGAAAATGTCACCATGCCCTGCGGTAATAGTGCGCTTACTACAGTCTCGGTGTCAATTGGCGAAAACATGATCTCACAAAAATATCTGTATGCGAAAATAACAGCTTATAAAGTATGCGGTAAATTAGCGAACCCGATGGCAGTGTGGAGAGCGAGAGCATGGAAAGTTTTGAGCCCTCTCTTAAGAGGGACAGAATGAAGGAGAAAATGTGGGGGAAAAAAGTCTTGGAGAATGAGTTTTGTACATAACTATATGATCACTATGATGATGTGATAGAAGTTTGAAAATATTTAGTTTGATATTTTTGATAGTTTTTGAAGAGTGTTTGAATCAGTGATGATGATGATGATGATGATGAGAGATCTAAAGCTCGATTAAAATAAGAGACTACACTGGTATATATGATGTGATGTTAGTACAACATTTCATGAACAGTGTTAGAAATTTCAAAGACTGATATTGACAAATTTCAAGCACTTTCACTCAGTTTTGCCCATTCTTTATTAGCCAGAAGCATAGATCTACAAACCAATCCTCTACAATAGCATGTGCTGACAAATATGTTTACACACTAAAAATTATCATTCAATGAACATGCATAAAATCAAGTCATCATTATAAATTTCAACAAAGTTTTCAAAGGAACCGTAAACTAAATCACAACATTTCTTAAAACAACAATGATGGAATTCAATGTTTTGATCCCTGTCCTTTAGGAATAAATATAAACAAAAGATAAATATCATACTCTGAAAATTATTTTCATCTTTCTTAACACAAGAAGCCAATCAAATTAAAAACTACTTCACAACAACTAAATAAGCTGAAATGCACAATTCCCTTTAAAAAAAGACAATTTAAGCTAAAAAAAATTGCAAGATTATTAGCACTATACAGTATGCAGATGCATGAGCAAGTATTGCTGAGTATACAGTTGTAGATGTTTGACTGTAATAGGAGCTGAATGAGACATCTTGTTAAACATTACAGTTGACAATGAAAGATGTGCCACCAGCGCCAAACAATTTCCAATCATCTTTCCCCTTGGACTGGAGAGGGGGAGTGGATATCATTTGTATGTTTGTCATGCACATTCCATAAAAATCATTGTCAAGCATCTGCATGAGACTTTCATCAGCTCCTATTTCAGTGCAGACAGTCGGCCAAGATGTGCACATGATTTTATTTGCAGTTTTATGAAAGATAATTACACATAAATTTACAGAGTGGAAGAATCTTGTTTTCTTTCTTTTTAACAACAGTAAGCTATTATACTACAACATACTTAATACATACAAGATAAATATGTTCTACTGTCACACAATGCATACAGCTACTCACAAATAAACATGGTACATACACCTACACACACACTACAATATCCTGCAAATGTTATGTATTTCATGTCAGAAAAAAAAAATGTCCAATTTCATGCATGCATAGATAAAAGGTATTTTGCACAAAACCTCAATGTCAAATAGACGGCATAATCCTGATTAGCAACTTTAGAGTCTCTGTAAAATCTTGTCCTTCGTGATACTTGATTACACAAGGAAATACCGAAACCCAATTATTTCTGAGAAAAATTCAGGTCCCAAATACCAGCATTATTTCCTTTTCCTCACTTTTTTTTTTGAACAACAAATGTGACCAATGCAAGTTGGTTGTTTACTGCAAGCACAGAAAGCTTATCAGTATTCTTCTTTCACTCTCGTGAGATGAAAAAGTTTTTTTTACCGTCAATCAGTTCACATGTTCTACAATGTACATGGTACCAGAGTCAAGTGTTACATCTCAAGTGTATACAATGAACTGAAATCATTCAAATAACTTTTACTTGGTATTTAATTCCCTTTTGAATTCAATCTTATAATAAAAAATGTTTCATTTTCATCTCCTTTGCCAAAGCAGAGTATGGTTTACTTTTTATTTTCTAAAGACTTTCATACTGAACAAAGATTTAGCATTACAAGATCTGTATAATATACCAGGGTGTATATATTTGTATATGTGTGTATGTGTGTGTCTGTAGGTGAAATAGTGAAAATCTTTCTTCCACATATTAGTTATGAACACATGGACAGATTAATGAATTTAGCTACATTAATAATACTGGCAAAGCGACGCCCAAGCCATCTAAAACATTACATATCAAAAACAAAAGCACTTACACTTGCAACTACAACTGCGTAGGATGCTGCATTTAATCAGCATATACACGGTGTACTATTCTGTGTAGCTTTTAAAATGAAAACACAACAATATTTCTGTCACTGGACACATCATGTCATAAATATGATAATGGACATAAATACTATATTCCATATATATGTACAGACATCTGTATATTCTGAATTTGTGCTCTGAAAACGTAATTCAATCTCTTGAAATTAGTGCATAGATATATATTTCTTTTACAATGAACATAACCTTTGATATTTCATACTTCAGCCTATAGTCCTACGGTTTAAAGGTTTGGGGGAATTCGGCAGGTTACAAATTGCTTGCTTTACCACTCTTGGATACAACTTCATCAATGTCAGATGTCAGCTAGAAGAGGCATTTATTCTCCCTATTTGCACAGCTCATATGATACAGGAACACAATAAAATAAAGACTTTTTTTTTTTCACCAGATAGGGCCTACATACTGCAGAGTAATAGTGCATGACTACCACAGCAAACTATGTCATTCCAAACCAAAATGTATTTGAAACATGTACCAACATCTTGAGCGATTTGAAACTGCTCCATGCTCTATCATGATAAATTCTCTCCTTCTGAACACTTTGCATCCATATCTGCTGTACATACGCAGCAAACAAGGAGGGGAAAACAAATTCTGCACAAATGTTACAGAAAATCCATTCTTCTGATCATTTAGCCTGATGTTGAAACCCCTTGGCACATGAATGCTTTCAGACTGGCAAAAGAACATGTTTGTAAACATGTTTCATGCTGATCAAATAAATTCTGTATGACTGAGAGAAAACTTAAATAGTGTCTCTCCTGAACAAATTTGTGGAGCCCCACTTGACCAGTCTTAATCCCAAAAGTATCTTTTTAATAAGTTTTTACTTGATTTGACCTCTCCATCATGAATGACGAGGTGGAGCCTAACCTGAAATTGTATTCACTTTATAAGTGTACTCTTGGTGCATGCTTAAACTTACACTTGTGCTCTTTTCCAGGGAGGTGTAAAGTTAACTGTTTGAAAGGCCACAGAATTTGTGACACAGCCAATATATGTGACCCGCTACAACAAAAGGATCCTAAAGTCGCTGACGGGTGAGCCGAGAAAATTGAGTTTGAAGTCAGATCACCAAAATCTGTCAAAACGTTCGGATTTCTGTTTTTAACATAATTTTGAGGTCTAATATATCTTCTATCATCTGCCGAAATTCCGAAGCTAAATGATCAAAGGAAAGGTCTGAAAATGGCATTTTTCTGGGCCATGTTTTGCTCGCCTGTCAGCGACTTTAGGATCCTTTTGTTGTAGCAGGTCACATATGGATGTCATTTGCAGATAGCAGTTGGCCCAGAGACTCCATAACTACTCTTTAGAGATGCAATTACAAACACAATCTTTTGAAAGTCTGAAACCCCAATATAATGCATGTACACTGGCATATGGAAGAAGATATAGATTCACCGTCTGTTTCCCTTTGACCCAAATACTTTGTTTCACCTTATGTCTGATTATGGGGTCGCGACCTTGTTACATACCACCAGGATCAGATCTGAGAATACACACATGCACAACTGCATGCAAAGTTGAGATTTTTGTGTCACACATTTTTTTTTGGCATGCCATTTATCAAACAAAAGAAAAAAGGAGGGGGATAAACCAAACAAAAAAGAAAAGGAAAGGGAGAAAATCTGATACAACAATAAATCATTACCAACTACCTGTATGGAAAACAACCCAACAATAATGGAAGGTATGCCACTTTTGTCATGCAGCGTGCTAAAAGTTGGAATTGTTGCATGCCATTCAGAATTTGTGTTCACTGTGCATAATCATGCTTTATGGGTGTATGTATGGAGGTTATCAAATTTTGTGGGTTTTGAGATTGTTTGACAGAAATGTGCAAATCTGGTGTGACATGGGCCCTATATTATCCAGTCTAGTCTGGAAGAAGACAAATTCACAGCTTGGTCTTTAAAGTCTGCAGTATGACCTTGACACTGCTCAAATAGTGCAGAAGTGAAACTATCTCAATATCTCACATGTTCATATAAAACCTCCTGAGCCCAAAGCATTCCTTTTAACACAGTTAAGATATCTCAGTTCAGTGAGACTCGCAACAACATCATTTGAGATGAGAAATGGGAATCAGACTTTGAATCAGGCATGAAAAGTGAAAAGTTATTCCATTCTCATTTGGACTGTTACTTACAGTACAATTTCACAACGTTACTTGTATTTTTCAGTTTCTAAGCACCACCAGAGAAGGGCAGAACTGTTCCATTCTCATATTCATTTGACATGATGTGGGATGTGTCCTGCGCGGACACTTTGTTTTACCCCATGCACTGTACTTCAGCGATGATGGCATGTACAGAGCTGCCATTTTCATCACTTCGATCTGACCTTTTTGGCCAAACCCTAATGGAATTGAGGATTACAAGAGGCTGCCTGATCAACAACAAGGGAAAATAATGTATAATCTGAGGGAGTTGCAGTAGAGTACTTTTCCCTATAAAGGGGTATCTTCTACTGTCATCACTAAAGAAAGGGTTTATCCTGCAGTAATGGATCTAGACATATTAATATTTTGCACCCCCATGAAGAAAAAGGAAAGTAACAATGATGTACAATGGTTATCCTATCATCTAGCTTCACTGTATGGATATAAACCACCACCACTTTATAAGAAAAGCTTTACGATCTCATTTTCACCACTGAAATTAATCTTTAAACAGGACAAGTCACTTTAGAATTAACACACCCACAAAAAGCACATCAAATACACACTTTGAGATTGTTCTAGCAAATACTAGTGGAGTGCAACATAAAGAAAAGAAAAATACAAACAGGCCAGATTATTTCTCCTCAACTATTGCTGAAACAGATAGGGCATACCAATGTTCTCCATTATGGATGTCAGGATTGCTGTAAGCTTATATAGTGAAAGTCAATCAACAGCAGACTCCACACAGGGTTTTTCAATATACTTGGGCTAGTTCTAGCCAAATGCTGAACAACTCAGGACATGATACTTATCCATAATAAAGCCGTTGTGATTTCTCAAGGAAAACAGGAAATTGTCATCATGGGCAGAACAGCATGGTAATTAAAATACTCTCGTGTGCATATGCTTCCACCTCAGATGCTATATCCCAGTATGCCCATACGCCCATGTTTTTGGAGGGCTTTCATTTTGGATTTAACCTAAATGCAGTGAGGGGAAAAGCACTCTCTTAGACATGATAACCTTGACCTACAGAGTGTACATAGTGTAATAAAACAAAACATGAGTATTTGCTGTATGTAAACCATGTAGATAAATCACTCTATTGTTTACAATAATGATTCATATGGAGATGATGAATGGAAATATTTTGTTACAGCTGTGGGCAGTCTCATCTACTTATATTTTCCAGCTTTGCTGTCGGCAGATAGTGAACAATACATGCATCAAGGACAATACAATAAACTGTATCACATCTGCCTGAACAAATTGTTTCAACAAGATTCAGAGGCTTTGCCTCTAGGTTGGGATATTATTGATGTGCATAACTTGTGGCAACGCACATTTGCAATCATATTATGGAGGTTATGTAGGGAACGTCACTTCTTGTGAATCAATCAACTCTGCTCCTGCGCAGGCATCAATCTCCACAACCTAATTGGCATGGCTAAATATAACAAATGCCAAGACTCCTGCCTTCATTATGTAACTTCAGGGCTACATCCAACTACCGGTACGAGTACAGTGCATATGAAATGAACACTGGGCATGAATAAGACTGTCGTGCCGTCACTGGTTATTGTTCTTCTTTTTTTTCCAGCCTATAGCATTAAAAAGGGTTCAGTAAACAAGTCACATTAAACTATCTGCCATAATGGAATAATACAAGAAGATGGATGTCTATGAGATATATGAAAATAGAGGATCAACCATAACAAAAGCATGGACCACTTCCTCAAATGACATTGTAATTTACCTTTCTTTTGTGCTACAGCATATTCAGTTTTCTGTTTATACTTACTGGTTATTGTTCTTATTGGTCCATTGTACATAGGTTTTATACAGAATGGCTACAAGGTATTCATCCTTGTATATCAAATCAGCTCTACGTTTTTACTCTTCCAATGTTGGATGCAATGTTCTACATGTATACACAGAGAGCAATTTTGCATCCAAAATTGCTCTTGCCATTACAATGCTGCAGACTTCAAATGCTGAAAGTCACTTAAGTGGCTAAATGTGAGATCATTTTCACTTGATTGTACTCCTTGTAAAATGTGTCCCATTTCTTGTGGTGGCATATTCACAAAGCACTGTACTTCCTTTCGAGGCATTCATTACCAGCAATGCAAACAAGGGAATTTCCCCCTGCTTCAAGATTCTATAATGTAAGTGGTAGATTCATCTTACATGTTACTGCATGATATGGCACATAGAAAAATACTAATAATACATTTGTGGTTCTGCACAGACAGGATTTGTAATGCGTAAACTCAATGGGTAAGAAATGGCATAGAGCAAAACATACAGCATGTGAGAAAAGAATTTTACAGCATATTCAACAGCTGTTTGAAAAAAAAACAAAAAAAAACATTAGTTTGCACTGAGCTTTACATGATTCTGAATTTGGCCTATTAGACTCTCTTCTCATATTTCGCACCACAGACTTCCGGATGTACTTGGTGATACTTTACTTCAATAAACCAATCATCACAATATCGACAAGAACCAAGAGCCTTCTTGGAAAGCTATCTTTACTTCCTTGTGCATAAAGGGATGGAGCTAGAAGCAGCCTCACAATGTAAGCATGCACAGTATAAACTCATACACTGGAATTCACAAAGGCAGTTTAAATTTTGTCCATGGTTTATGCTAATTTCTTCTGCATTGATTCGTTCATACATTTTGTATCAAACTTTATGATTTGTATTTCTCAGAGATTGTTACCAATATGATTCAATAAATGTATACTTTGTTTTTGTGTTACCTTTTGTTGTTGGATGGAAATAAAGCACAACTGAATTGAAAATTGAAATGAGAAAAATGCTTATGAAGGATTGTGTACAACAACAGACATTAAATAATAACCGCACATTGATACTGTACTCACGTGTAAATGGTATGCCTATTTCACTCTTCTTCTTCCTTTTATTCCGTGAACGAAATCTAAACCATGGTTTTGATTTAAACCATCTTTGTGATTACAAGGTTTTACAGTTTCACTTTCTCCTTCTCCCTAGTAACAATCTATGCCAAATGTTTAGGATCCCTTGTATCGTAGAAGGACAGAAGCAGTCCACTGGAGAACTTGCATGGGGTCTGTTCTGACTTCCAACAGTCCAAAACCTATTCTGACTCTAGCGTGAGAGTAGTGTGAAGGTGCTGTCTTTTAATTGATTTTCCTTTGAACCACTGCACAGCAACTGCCTTCAGAAGTCAATCATGCCAAAAGAGCTACTGTAAAAGTGGAAATTTTCGCGGTGTTGAAATTTTCGCGCATTTCGCGCAGCCAGAAACTAGCACGAAGATAAAAGCACGCGAATATTTTTGCTTGCCATACATTCCTGTGCATGATGTCTTGATTCTGTGGAATTAAAAACAGGCGAAACTCTTCTTACCCGGCCAAGCGCGAAAAATTAGTCGCGCGAAAATATCCACTTTTACAGTACATTTATTGTCTTACTCATTTTTTTTTTTGAATTTACAAACAATTGCAAACTGACCGTTGAGGACATACTTAATACGTTCCATATATTTCCTGTCAAAGATGATAGGATTCCATCGTCACAAGAGTTTGTGCAAGAGCCTTCTTCCTGCTGTCTGGGTCATGTAGTCCATCAGAGCTTCTTCCTTCTGCCGGCTGTCGCATGGTGAGCCATCTCCAACTAGTTGGTTGTACTTAAAGCAGTTCACTTTACATATGTCGTATGAAGACCCACTGGGACACTGAGCCAGTGCCTTCACTGTCAATATTACATCCCAGGCTGCTTGCACTGACATGTAATTAGAGCTTATACAATGGTACATTTCCAAAAATGCAAGTTATCAATAACACTTGGTTCAATATGATCAATGGAGAAATGGTTTACATACCTAGCATTGATTGTTGTGGAGATTTTAAGGTTAGATATGTCATAGGATAAATATTGACCAACATCTGATTTGATTGACTGATGGAAAGCATTCTTGATTATGTGCACAAACCATGCAACACTGCATGCGTGTCGTCATGCACTCGGGACACACTGACTCAGGGCCCTCATGAAATGACACCAAATAATGCTGTCAGCTAGCTGGTAAGTATATGATGGTTGGTATGATGAGTTAGTTGAATCCCACAAATACCCAAAATATACACACAGTAAAAACACCACATGCATGAGTTAGTTTGTTGGCAAGACAAGGCTACGTGTACAAATATATAAGATCACTAATCTGTCCATGTGTTCACCAAGTTGTGTGTGGATATGTAGATACACCACCATGGTTAGTAGCAGCCATGGTTAGTTGTAAGGCATGTTGATGTACATGTTCAGTATGTATGGTTTCCCTATATACTTGGTGGGATCACTGAGTACATTTACATGTATGATACATATACAAAAAGGACTGGAGGCAGTCTTCTCCTTTTTCTTTTTTTCTTTTTTTTTTAAACCATTATCTATACTGGATTAATCAATCAGAGAATTGTCTTAAAGAAAAAAAAAATCATTGGCCTTTGAATAACACATATTACAAGTCATATCATCCCCGTTTTCGAGACAGTATCTTGTCATTGAGGCAATATAGCTGTTTGGATTTTAAAGTTTAAAATGTCAAAACTGCATCCAGCCCTTTCATGCTGTACATATTGAGGTAAATAAAAATAAAGGACAGAGATCAAGTGTAAAGAAGGCCCATCACTACAAGAAATGAGGCTGGTTAGAGTAAGGATAGCGCGGCATTCTCATTGGCAGGCGGTGGTGGTGGTGGTGTGGCGGTGGTGGTGGCCGCACAGATCTGAAAGGGACAGGGAAGAGGGGGCCCATTGGCCCCATCCTGTGGGCCACTGGAAGACCCATACTAGTCACCCAAGCCATTTGATTCTCACTCACTTTGGAGGGTTTGTGTTTGCGTGGGCCTCTCCGCTGGCTCGACATCTCATTCTGGAACTCCAGGTCCTCAAGACGCTGGGTGAGAGCAAGCTTCTGCTGGATGGCCATCCTGAGCAGGGAGTTCAGGGTCTTTTTCTCCTCCTCTGCTGATGCCAGCTGACGGTGCATGTCATCCAGCTGGGTCACGTACTCATCGCAGCGCTTCGCAAACATGGCGCGTAGACTGGCAAAGCTGGCCGCCTCCTCCTTCAAGGCCTTCAGCTCATTTCTCAGCTTCTTCATCGTCTCTGCGATGATCGCTTTCTCATGCTCATACTTGCTCTTGAGGTTGGCCAAAGCAACCTCAGCAGTCGTTTTGTTGGCTTTCAGCACTGTCCTTAGAGTGGCAACCTGTTCGCGCTTTGTCATAAGCAGCGATTTCAGCTTCACCACCTCCTCCTTCAAGTCCTCATTCTCAGCTCCACCCCCATCACTGCTGTGCTGCCGGGACATTTCAACGGCTTGCTCCACAGAACGCTTCAGGTACTTGATTTGATCTCTGACAGTCGAGACCAAGGTTGAACATGTAATGGTGTCACCGTTGAACTTGGCATGATCATCTGCTCTCCTGGCTGGACTGGATGTTGCAGAGTCTGAGCTGCTTCCATCTACCACATCCTGGCCACCATTCTCTGTGGACACCTCCTTGAGTCTGCTGGCAATTTCTGCTCTGAAGCCATCCCTCCTGCTTTGCCTCGTGACCTTAAGGTGATCCTGCATGATGCGGTTCGGGGCTTCTCCATTGACCATGCATACATGGTGGTACAACTGTGCAATGTCTTCACTGACAGCAGCAAGCTCATCTTGAGTGAGATTAAGCTGGCCTTGGGCATCCCCCACCATGTCATGGACACCCTTAAGCTGTGACTGCAAGTCTTTGACAGTATCCTGCTGTTTGCGATTCCTTTCGTTCATGAGTTGCACCTCTTTCTGGAGTTCCACTTTGTTACCCTCCTCTTTCACCTTCAATACCATGTTTTCCAACTCACTCTGCAGAGCCTTATTCTTAGCAAGCACAGCGGCATACCTCTTCTCTTGGAGCTTGTAGAGACTGACCAGTTGATACAGCTTCTGGTGGGTTTCATCCAAATGCTGATACTGTGAGGGGTCAATTTCCGTATCTCCATCTGAGCTCGAGATGTTGAGGTCAGACAAACTCTGGAGGGCATCACGAGTTGTTTCTAACTCGGATTTGGATTTCTCCAGGTGTTTTGAGAGTTCACTTTTCTCAGACTCCAGCTGATGAAGCTGTTCCTCCAACTTTTTCACTTCTATCGATTGCAGCTCGCTGAATAAGTCTGAGGCTTCCTGCCCTATGCTAGTGTCCTCCTCATCATCCTGCATCTGCCGTTCAAAGCGTCGCAGCAGCGGATGGCCCCCAGCCTCGTCATCTTCATAGTCTTCTTCCATGAAGTGCATTTGGGAGTTATTCTCAAGGTCCACATTGATGGCCTCCAGCTCTGAAATCATAGCCTGGTCCAGCTGCTTCTTGAGTTGGTGCTTCTGGTCCCGTTCACACTCCAGAGCTTGCATCGTCTCCTCAATCTGCTTCTCCGAGATCTCCTTCAGCCGTGCCAGGTCCTCAATGTTGGAGTTGAGGTATTGGATCTCCTCTGCAAGTCGTCGATTCTCATGTTTCAATGATTCATACTCAATCTGGGACGACTTGAGAGATGAATTCTGTTAACAAGGATGAAATTGCACATGAATGAACAATAACGGGTAATTCCACCTAACTAGATACACCATAAAGGTACGATGATGGTAATCTTAATATGCAATTTTACAACATGGCGAAGTGCTATGCATACTTTCGACTCTCTTATAGAGAGCACGTAGTTGTGGAAAAATGTAAGCGTGAACAGACTGTGATCTAAATTATTTTCAATCACGAAATTGTAAAACATACTTCACTCTTTTCAAAAGTACTGCACTGTTTTTCCCAATAATGTACAAACTAAAGATGCCTAAAAGGGACCGGATGTTTTTGATCTTTTTAAAATTTGATAACTTTTCAGTTTTGTCCACAAGCAGCATTTCAGATGCATGTATCATCTTTCTGTCCATTAGACAGAAAAAGTGGCAAGGATGGAGGCTGGATATATACGGATGAACTTGATTAAGTCGATATCTTCCATTACCTCATTTAAGAAAAGAAGAAATGAACAGTATGCATGAAACTACAGTTGCCTCTTGGACTGCGTAATAGCTCAATACAAAGTTCAGCTGCCATAGAAAGTATGCACTATTCACTATCTGAGAGAAAATTTGGCATGATCAATATTTTTTTGCTGATTTTAGTAAGACAAATGATGCATTTTTTTTAGTGTCACTCCCTGTTAACATATTACCAGTGACGGTGATGGTACAAATTCATATGGACAAAATTAGTTAGACAATTTTTAGAATCTACTTCAAGATTGGGAGAACTTGCACACTGGATAAAAACTTCTGCATAAAGATAACACAGCAGGAAAAGCAAACAGGAGGACAGGTTGCAGGTACTGACCTGTTTTTGCATAGCAATGTTCTCTTCCTCCAGCTCGCTGTAGTCTCGCAGGAGGCGCTTCTCCCTGAACTTGATCTCCCGCAGCTCTTCCTTTAGCTCCTTGCGCTCCTTCTCGTGTTGCTCCACCGAGGAGACCATGTCGTGGTGCCGCGAGTGCAGCCGCTCGTTCTCCACGCGCAGCCGGCTCACCTCCTGCCGCATGTGGCGGCCCTCGCTCTCCAGCTCGGCCAGGCGCTCCGTGAGGTCCCGCTCCCTGGTGGCGCTCTCCTGGAGCAGGTTCTGTTCGTGGTGAACCTCCTGCTCCGTGTAGCGTTTCTGCCATTGTGCTTGAGACTCCAGAGCCTGTACAGGAAAATAGGCAAACAGTCCTTGGCTGTTACAATTCTACAAATGATCTCAGATTTGATGTACATAATGAAATGGGTTGTAGTTTTCATTTTTAAAAAAATACTTTTTACACATTTACAAAATAGCACACACAAAAAAAATACAATATGTTTACAAAGTTCTGGAGGGCATTTCATGAAGCATTTGGTCAGATACTGTATTTCCTGACAAACTGTTACAAGCTACTGAAATCCTTGCATCTGACTGGCTGAGAGCAAATTTGTCCCACAACTTTGTCAGACAAAATGCTTCATGAAATATCCCCCTGAAATGCACTGAAGACACAATGACAAAATCAGGTTTTCAAGACAACGAATATCTAAGTTTGTACATTATTGTTATATGCATGCACGTACACTGTACATGTACATTAACACTTGATTTTTCTTTTCAATACTGTACTTCATACATCCCTTTTGCCCATCAGTCTACACGCTTGTAGTATGGATGTCACGAGGCCTCTACAAGTTTAACAGAAAAGGGCAAGTCATCACAAGATAATAAACTTCAGCACAGTTCTTCTGGACCCCTAATGAACACATGTAGGCAATGATGATTCAGTGTGAGAGAGAGGAAAAAAAAAATAAAAAAGAGGCAAGACAATCAACTTGTAATAGACTGCCCGAGGTCTAAATTCCGAGATCAGCTACATGGTGCTGGTATGTTATTGACTTCCACCTCAAGTGTAATGTACACGAATGGGGCCCATGAGAGTGGTCACAGTATACTTTAATATTGCAGGCATCCAGCATCCCATTTGAGCCTTTTGTACACGGATACCCTGTAGTTTAAATCCTTCACAAGTTCTATACATTTGTAGCGCTGATTCAAATATTCACATAACAAATTCAATCTTCTATCATGCACATGGGGAATAACATCATAGTGCTTGCTTATTTTCAATGTATAACACTAAACATTGTATAAGATTTACTCCTGATACTTTGAATATCATGAAAAATTTGAACTGCACTTTTTTTTTATGATGGGATCAGATACGTTACGAGATGCAAAAAAAAAAAAATGTGAATCATTACAGCTGATTTCCAAAATAAAGCATTGTCGCTGACATATAGATGAAGCACCTTGAGGCACATGACACGTACACATTTGACTGTGCCTAAAGGAGAAAATTTGCAGAGCACACAGGCACTGAAATAAGCAGAGCATATCAATGTACACTTGACGGCACTCAGACAGGTTTTAACATCATGAGCACACACATAAAGTAAAGCTAACATGTCCTCAAGCATAGCATCGATTGGTGATGTGTGACAAAGCTATCATGGTTACATGACTCAGCGATTGCGACATCACCTCTATTACAAATTTGATCTGTATGCGAAACCCCCCCCCCCCTCAATTTCCTTGTTTTTTGGAGAATCAACTAGTTATGATATCAAAACTGTATATAAAATACATAACACATATTTTGGCAGCATTGTTGAAGGGTAAAGACAAAAAAAAAATACTTTTGAATATTTTTAAAACATTTCATACATGTACATGTAGGTGCAGGAAATTTCCAATACATGCTAATTACATAATATGAAGGTGTCACAGTAAGTGGAAACTAATCATGTTTATATACTAGTTGATTTTCTCAATCCCTCGAAGGTCATAACTTACAGTCTTCAATCTTAACTTTAAAATTTTCACATACTGTTCTTTCACTGCTTCAGCACAATACAAATCTCTCTTTGTGGTAAAACTTAAACATACATGTGTACATTGTTGTACATTATGTACAAGTGTAGCATCCAGATTAATGCCTCTTGCGCAAGTCCACAGGAATTCCTCAGTAAATTCACTACTGTACAAGGAGGAATGTTCGCGTGCATTTTAGTTTCGCGAATTTCGCGAGAGCTGAGTTTTGCGAATTAAAATGCAGGCTAAAGATCTTGTCTACACTATATGGATTGTATGTTAGAGGCAACTCGCAAAAATAAGACCATCGGCTCCCATTCGCGAAAATTTCATGCCTCGAAAATATCGTGTTTTACAGTATTTCCATGACTGTAAAACAGGTATACTACGCAAATATCTAATGAAACACACAGTATACAATCGGTAAGTGTAAATTCTTGTGAACATTAGACGGAGCGAGGAATGTTGTTATCGATCACATCCAATCTTGGGGATTATTACACACAATGTACAATGCATACTTACTGTAACTGCACGGAAATTAATTCTACAGAGCTATAAGTATAGTAACAGATACATTGTAATGTCTATAATTTATAAAAGCTTATGCAACAGCCGACTCTATACTGGCATACCGTAACAGCCATGCAGATCGGAATACATCTCTCATAATAGCTCTTGAAGTCAAAAACTGTGCCAGCACAGTATGGTATGCCCTATTAGTGCTAACTGGGTTTTTCTACCAGCATTATGCATACATGTACAATGTAAGGGTGGCATACATCTCACAATATACTGATGTGGGCGGGCAACCATGCTGGTAGGACATCAAATAACCAGCATACCAGGGCAAGCAGCGATTATGTACAATTACTGTACACTTCACCACTGACCTGCAACATACACTGTCATCACCAGCTCTGTGCGGTGCCAGCTTGAACAGCACCTGCACTATGCACATGAGCAATGTTTTTGCTTGTTCCCTGCATCAGACATTTTAGTCGAGGAAAAATCCTGGAAGAACCCATACTCTAAGAGTGGTTGGGTTGTTTTTATGCCATGACATGTCATTGGTGGTTTCTCAGATGGCGCAGGCTGCAATGGAGTTGCATGTGCAGTGAAACCCCGTTATAACGAGGTCCGTGGGACCAGCGATATTACCTCGTTATAACCGGTACCTCGTTATAACCGTACGCATCAAAAACAAAGAAAAACATAAGGATGACGTTATAATATACCCATTAACGAAAGTTAAGAACATCCTTTGCGTTTTATGACTCATTATTATCTAAAGAATAAAGGGAAATTATTCTATATCTATATTATTTTTATTTCTATATTATATTATAATCAGATTGTATAAAATGCGTTTGTTAAATTTTTCTAAACGCCAGCGCAAATAGAGTAACATAAATGCGTTGTTTACCGTAACTTGTGAGATATTTTTACGCTGTTGGTGTCAAGCGGGAATGCGATAATTTCATGAATCATTTCGGCTGTAATCTTATACAATGCATGATCGTTGCGCCCGAAAGGATTAAAATGCGGTGGTTTTTTTTTCTTCCGAAAATCTCTTCGCGTTTTGTATATCCGTTCTTGAAAAATATGCGACAGGATTGAAGTTAGAAGGTTGTGATCCTTTTTACGCAGATCTGTTCCTCATAGACCATTCTCAAAGAAAGAAAATCTTCATTGTGAAATGCGTTGTTAAAATTGTGATAATGAACAAACCCAGATTTATTCAAATTGTTAAATGCGTTTGTTTCTTTTTTTTGAACACCGATTAAGTAGTTTAACATGCGTTATTTAACTATTTTTACGCTACTGTCAACCGGCGAGATCGCGATAATTTAAGAATAACATACATGCGTCGTTTACCGTAACTTGCGGGGTATTTTTACGCTGTTCGTGCCCAGCGGGAATGCGATGATTTCATGAATCATTTCGGCTGTAATCTTATACAATGTATGTTCGTTGCCCCCGAAGGGATTGAAGATGCGTTGTTCATTTCTTCTTCGCGTTTTGTACGTCCGTTCTTGAAAAATATGCGACAGGATTGAAGTTAGAAGGTCAAGTTGTGATCCTTTTTACGCAATTCCAGCTGTTCCTCGTAGACCATTCTTAAAGAAAGAAAAATCTTCATTGTCAAATGCATTGTTAAAATTGTAATAATGAACAAACCCAGATCTATTCAAATTTTTAAATGCGTTTGTTTCTTCTTCTGAACACCGATTAAAGTAGCTTAACATGCGTTATTCAACTATTTTTACGCTACTGTCATATCCGGCGAGATCGCGATGATTTCAGAGTAACATACGTGCGTCGTTTACCGTAACTTGCGAGGTTATTTTACGCGCTGTTGGTGCCCAGCGGGAATGCGATGATTTTATGAATCATTTCGGCTGTAATCTCATACAATGTATTATCGTTGCGCCCGAAGGGATTAAAGATTCGTTCTTTATCTTCTTCCGAAAACCCCTTCGCGTTTTATTTTTACGCTACTGTCACCCGGCGAGATCGTGATTTCATTAATTATTTCGGCTATAATCATACACTCATATTCGCTAACCAGCACCAGCGAAAGAACTGGAAGTCGGGACTACAAAATGGAAAGGATATAATGTTGAGTTGCACACGCATTCCAATTTCTGTATTTGCCACGAGTGTCGCTACATGAAAAGTTTTTGAGTGCGTTATCTTTTTTCCCTTGTTGCGCTATGGTCTGACCTATAACATTACGCACGCGTGTGATCTCACGAAAAAGAAAATCGAATGATTATGTTTAATAATTTAGTAGGAACATCTGATGGTATTAATGTGTCTTATTGCGTGGTTTAGAAGAAAACATGGAAGGAACTGTTCTCTGCAAAACGGGAAAAAGACATGGATAGCGTGAATTCGATTTTCAATGTTTCGTTTGTCGCGCGTTTGAAAAGCGGCAAGTCAAAAAATGGTACCTCGTTATATCCGATCAAATTTCTTATGTTTTTCTTTATGATGATGCGCCGAAAATGTCCTCGTTATAACCGGAATCTCGTTATAACCGAACTCGTTATAACCGATTTGTTTTGCCATAGGTTTACACGCAAAGGAAAACAGGACCGACGCGATCACCTCGTTATAAGCGGTTCCTCGTTATAACCGAACTCGTTATAACGGGGTTTCACTGTACACGTAAATTGGTTGTGTTCTAGATAACTTTTCTGAAGAGTGCCTACAATTACATTTCCCAAGAGCCTGCCAAGGTTGGAAATGCGTACACTTGAATGCCACATCATTTGCATGGAATGAAATAATTAAATCACCGACCTGTATGTTACACAGTCGGAGACTCATAGCTTGATGGAAACAAAGGCAAAGAATCCATAGCATGCGGTCACATTTTCAAACTAAAACAACAAGTTATTTTTTACAAGTGCTAATAAAATCATGTCTGCAGCAATAAGCAACATTTGTCTGACAAACAACATAACAAACTGAAGTTCATGAAATGTCTATAGTTAAAAAAAAAAAAAGGCTAACTAGTTTCTTTGTGCAAATGTCATATTGTTTTTATCCATGATAGATCACATTGGGAAGCACATACCGTGTATTTATTTTTATGTGTAAATACAAGCTTAAGGTCATCTCCATCAGATGTACAATGTATGCAATGTACTGTAAAAGTGGATATTTTCACGCGACTAATTTTTCGCGCTCAGCGGGATTAGAAGAGTTTCGCATGTTTTTAATTCCGCGGAATCAAGATATCAACTACTGAAACATATGGCAAGCAAAAATTTTCGCGTGTTTTTATTTTCGTGCTAGTTTCTGGTTGCGCGAAATGCGCGAAAGTTTCAACACCGCGAAAATTTCCTATTTTACAGTATGGTAAAATCTTGCATTACCTGATGCAGATGTGGCCTAAAATGAATTCACAACAAACATTCTGATTATCTGAGTGTGACATAGTCAAAACTTTTAGTCCATGAAAACATGAGAATATGAAGTTAAAGTTTATTTTCAGCGTAGTGACTCGAGAAGAAGACAATGTTGTCCAGTGCAACATTGAGTTCAAGACATGCTTTGTTTCTCTGTTTGGCCCACAAGCGTACGTATACACACAGTTTACTGTGGAACGCACTACAGATTGAAAAGACTTGCAAAATTGCAATTCCACATATCAATGTACCGAGAAGGCATGGGCAGACTGTAAGGTCAATGGCGGTGAAGAACTTTTACAGCATGCACCATACACACACTGGAAAGACATCAAGTGTGGCTCGATACCCTAATAATGGCTGTGATAGGTCTGCTGCAAATTATGCTGATTTCCGAGCAAGCGCCCAACAATTTCCTCTCACAGGGATGAGGTAAGATTTGCTACATGTACATTCTTGTACCTGTATACAATGTAGTAGGTATGTAGATACAGTTTGTATGGAATTGGTTTTGATAGAAAGACAGAAAGCAAAGGGTTCAGACATTTTGGCAGGTCACAAACTAAATATGTTTTAAATTTTTTATGTTTATATCCTAATACTCAACTGTACCAGTATTTTGTATAATGGATATCTTGCAAAAGAAGTCATACTCCAGAACCATCTCCAAAAGATAAAGCATGTCGCTGGAATGTTACACAGTATTTTCAAGAGATATTATGCTGAACAAAGGTTGACTTTGAAAAGCCAGCAGTGCCATGCCTATCAGATAGAAGATTGTTTGAAACCAGTAAAAAAAAAAAAAGAGAGAGAAAATTTAAGTGACAAACTGATATGCCAGAGAAACACACACACAAACACATGCACACACACACACACAAATAAATAAATAAATAAACTGGCTATAATCAACTAATAAAATCTCAAAAGTCTTCAACAGCTTTAAAATGTCTTGCTCTTAAATAACATTTAACACCATTTAAAATGAACAATGTTTTAATGTTATGAGTTGTTTTCCTTTGCTCTGGTGGATTCTAACTGCATTCGACAGAAGGTATAAAGAAAGTATAATAGAACTGGGATGAGCTCAACATGTATGTTTTCTACATGTACAAGGAGTACAGCAAAGGCAAGTCCTCAAATAAACAAAGTTTAAATTTGAAAAAGCATCAACATTTTATCTTTAAGGCATAAAGGGCAATCAAAAACACATATGCACTATTCAAGTTCACACAATCTTCTCTGAGTAATGATCCGAGGAGAGCTTGTTATCATAGACAGGATGTATCAATAAGGCTATCAAAAGCTCCTTAGCATCCCACACACACTGCACTAAGAATGAAAACAAAGCTTGGTACAGTACATGTATTCAAATTTGCTTTGAAACACCATGTCCATATTGTAAAATAACAGGCAAACTTGCCATCATATCAGTAATCAGAACAAGGTCAAATAAATTTTCTCCCATATCTTGTCTTCTTTTTTTTTTTTCAATACTTCAGGGCAAACAGCTTCAGTGCCAATATCAACCAGTTAAAAGAGAAAAAGCTCTATCTGTTGAGACAGACAGGAGATACTCATCACTGAAAGGTAGCAGGAAGTCCAGTGGTTCAATGATTACCAGATTATCTCAAACTGCCGGAACAGGAAAGAATTATAAGGTCAAAGACATCTAATGTGTACACCACCAGCATATTGTTTTTGTTGATATGCACATGTCCATTTACACCTGTACGTGCAATGTATGTACATTGAATGCAGGGTGGTCCCAAACTTGATAATTTGAACATGTTGCAAGCTCAGAATCTGAGAATGTGGCAGGAATTGTATGTGCGCCAAACACGTAGTTTGCAATATTTCGCAGTTTATCTCTCTTAGTGCTGCTTGCATTCAATGCTCTCTTTCATGTTTTGCACAAGTACCGGGTAGTTTGATATTTCTTTATGTTTTGCACGTATGTTTTTCACATGTTTGAATACATTTCATTTTGAGCTTGTTGCAAATTCTTGAGGATGTTGCAAAGCATGTTGCTGGCTTTTGAGAATGTTGCGCAAGAATTTGAGCATGTTGCAGGGACATGTTGAAACCCCTCATGGACCATCCTGCATATATATGTGAATGTATGCAGCATTGCCACTGACCTTGAGATCATTAAGCCCTGTGTGTCAATGCATACCTAATTTGCCAAGGAGCTAAAAAAATTCAGATCAATACCCCTCTTACAATGTACATGTACATGAGATCCCCAAGGATGGGATGTACAATGTATTGGTCTCAGAGATATTTTTACCACAAAATATGTAGCATTATTGATAAAATAACCCATTTAATATAACTTGACAGGTACATGTAGCTGATAATCAGTATTGACCTACAGTACTGTACATTGTACCAAGGAGCTACTACAGACATGGAGTCCCAACAGAGTAATTTACGACCGAACTCTTTACGCAACGCGCTTAACTTCAAAGTGCCGCAGCGACATTATCACCAAAATCTTGCCCCCGGTGACAGCTGCAGCGCGCTTTCAAGATCAAGTTCGATGCCGCAGCTCTGTCCGTTAGTGGAGGAGAGTAAAAATTGTCGAAACAAACACACGTCTCTTTTGTGCATGCGCAGTCCATAAGTCAGCCATTTTAGTATGCGCAATCGAAATCATCGAATCCACAACGAAATTTCGAATCTGGTAGTCATTATTTCGCGAAATTTGGACCTGAGATGGGTGAGTTATGATGAAATATGTATAAAAACATGCCATATTACATTCACTTTTTAAATTCCTCTACATGAAACATGACTTTTGTGGGAACTTTTAAAGTAATTTCGTTCGAAAGAGGATACTTCAACCTTTCGAATGCAACCGAGCATGAGAGTGCCAACAGGTGCCAACACATATTAAAATGCATTGGAAGTGAGCTGACGGTGGGCGACACTGTCGTCTGCTCACGTCTTCGTACAGTCCCATTTGTTCATATTTGTGTTAGTCGTCAATTCATGACAAAGTTTTGATCTCTGCCCAAACTCAGACTTGATTACGAATACGATCCATATTACCTTCGCTTTTCAAATTCCTCTGCATGAAACATGACTTTTGTGGGAACTTTTAAAGAAATTTCATTCGAAAGAGGATACTTCAACCTTTCGAATGCAACCGAGCATAAGAGTACCAACAGGTGCCAACACATATTAAAATGCATTGGAAGTGAACTGACGGTGGGCGACACTGTCGTCTGCTCACGTCTTCGTACAGTCCCATTTGTTCATATTTGTGTTAGTCGTCAATTCATGACAAAGTTTTGATCTCTGCCCAGACTCAGACTTGATTACGAATACGATTATCCGTTCATCACGATTAATTAACTTTAGTCTTAAGATTTTGACTTAAGTCTAAGAATATGAATAAAACTAAATTGTTACTTAGTTTACTATAGATCAAAATTTAGAGTAAGAAGCTTGATAAAATAAATATGTGATACTCAGTCATGTCTTAACTCACGAAATTCGAGAAAATAAAATCGCGAACATTTCAGGTATTTGTCACAGTAGAATCTCATTTTGTCATGTTTTCCCAAGCCTAGTCACCAATGAAACTCTTAACTAGATCTAGATCTTAGTCTTAGAGTTAAAACTTAAATCAGTAAATTTAAGCCGTTTCGGCTTTCTCCTTTGCCTTTCCATCCCATGCCATGGTCTGTTCCTTTCCCCTAGGAGCTAGTTTTTTTTTTAGTAATAGTACTGTAGTAGCTCCTTGCTTTCCCTCATATTTTCACAACTACGGACACGAATACATGCAGGTGGGTACCTGTAGCTGCAGTGCTGTACTGTAGTGTAGAATTGGTGTATAAAGACCGATTTGGGGAGGCCAAAAATACAATGAAAATCGACATTCTGTTTGAATCAATCTCAGAATCATCGGGAACCAATTCCAACTGTTCGATTTCTAACAGGTTACACAATTCACTGTCCGCAATATCGTCAAAACCCGCCATCATATCGAACAAATGTTTGGACGGTACACAACGAATTGAACAAGCAAAATCAAGCAGTTTGAACGCGATCGATCGCATGCATTATGCAGTGTCTCCCAGAAACCGCACAAATATCAACCAATTCCGCACTTCCCCCTTCAAGCACACATATTCCGAATTACAGATTACAAGTGGGTTTTCCCCGATGAAAACGCGGTCGCTCCGTAATGTTTATCACAACGCAGTGTGGAAACCACCAAAGCGTGCGATAGAAACGCCAAACCCGGGCGATTACATGTATGCCACGGACGTGGACACAGATGTCGTAAATCACGCTCGGCTCCCCGCTGCGTATACGCGCGTTCGTCGGAGCGGCATCGAAGCTAGATCAAAGAAGGTTGGCTTGATGGGACTCCATGTCTGTAGTAGCTCCTTGATTGTACTAAATCATCAGTTATTTAATGTTACTACAAAAAAAAACAAAAAAACACACACACACATACACACATTAATGCAAGCTGGACAAACACATCATGAAAATTGTAAACATTGACTTACACAAGTATCATAGATCAGTATGCAGGCGCAGCGGAGCACCTCAATTTGCCTCTCATTTTCTGCCCATTCTACAAAATTGTATTTAAATTCGCAACGGACTTCTATGGTAATCTGAAAATGCGGTCACTGAAAGTCAAAATCTTTACAGTCGAGTTTCATCACTTTGCATAGGAGTTATGAAGTGAAAATTTCCAACCTATCTAAGTTTTCAATGAACTTGATATCCATGAAAAAACATATTAAATTTGATGAAATTAAATATGAGATCGGTTACTATGCATTTTTTCTTCTAACTGTGCCCTGGCTGACATTTGATAATCATGAAATCTGGTATACCTGTATATGGTCCAATCCATATATATGGAGGTAGAAATTTTTGCTTGGGCCATGGTGTAGTTTTGGAGAATAGTACTTTTCTACAGGGCTTGATATGAAAATTTTGAGTCAGCGAGCTCAGAGCGAGCTTGCAAAACATTTCCATGTCATTCATAAATTAATAGGAAAATTGTGCATGCGCAATGAAAGTCATCAAATGGAACATGAGAAGAAAGTAAAATGCTGCACCACATGTTGTGTACGCAAGCGTGGTTGAGTGCAGCTGCAGCACACTCGGTGCGCGGTTTGTACAATGTACGTTTCAATGCAGGCATCGCACAAAGTGACTGAATGTGTGGGACTGGCCTGAACATTGTGTCATTGGTTTTCACACAACCCGAATTTGAATTTTTTTTTTCTTTGATACCAGTCTGGCTGGGTGAATATCTTCGTAAAATTTTGTGTATAGATCGATGAGTCTTTGATCGGGTCTAGGGCAATAACTTGTACCCCCTGTGCAATTACCTCGGACCCTGACCCTGACCCTAATCCTAATCCTGAACCTAATCCTATCCCTAACCCAAACTCTAGATCCTAAATCTAACCCTAACCCTTATCTCTTAATACTCTAACCTTATCACTAACAAGTATTTAGCCGGGGGGGGGGGGGGGGGGGGGTAATTGCCCTGCTACGCTTTGATCATTTGATATTACTTTGTATTATTGCCAGGCCACCGCACAAAAAAAAAGAAAAAAAAAGAAGAGAAATTTGGACAAATTCTAAGGTAATTTTTACTCAGTTGTCTTCTTCAAAATTTAACTAAATATACAAAATTAACAAAATTTAATTAAAATCACTAAAATTTAACTTCTTTTTCTGATGATCAAATTGTTAATACATATGCATATGAGTATGTTTGTACGTTCATAAGAATCAATATCGAAACTTAAATTTTTAAAAAATATTTGCCTTTTGTGACTTACAGGGATAGAAAGTTGTTTACTGTAAAAAACAAAACAAAAACATGATGTCTACTTTATGCCATAAGGTGCTGCAGTTCATGGATTTCAGCTCGGTAATTGGGGTGCTGTGCCATGCCTGCATGCAAAATGTACCAGGAATATGCAAAACAATAAATCTACTTACAGCGCTGTACCTGTAATTCTTTATATGCCTACATACAAGGCAGGTACAGTTGTACATACTAATGTACTTTGCTTCTTGCCTTTAGTTTGTCTATCACATGACTGATGGTTGATTCAAGACTCAAACATCATTTCAACTCCATGACTCCAGACAAAATATGACTGTCACACAAAATATGCAACAAGGGCCCATTTTTACATTTTCCACAAGCCTAAATCTTGGAAAAGGCATTATAATACAATGTACAATGCATGTGACTACAAGACTAGAGGGGTTATAAAGCCAGTTCTTTTCTATGACACCCTCTAGGCCTATATTGTATTCCATTTATTACCCATTTGGTATTTAATGAGCATTGTGGAAAGAGAATTCTATGTAGCACCAAAATGTTAAATGCATGTACAGTAAATTTCATGATAAGGTTTGCTAAATTACATATACAGTAAAGTCCTGCTACAAATAAGCAATGATTTTTTAAAATACACTGTACAAGAACATCATACCATGTACACATCTTTTGATATTCGTTTTTTCAGGGGGTTTACTGCTCTGCTAGCCATACATCCTCTTCATTTTCCCAGTCCATTAACATTTCAGTCGGGCAATGCCTCAATAATACATCTCACGTGCGGTAAGTAACCGTTTAAGGGCGGTGAGTCATCATGGCTCATGCCCATCCAGAAATGCTGTCCTTAGTGCCACATGGCTTTCACTGCAAAGCTGGCATGCCCGCATGCACACATGTATGCATACAGAGCTGTACTTGTGCAGCATTTCATTCGAAATCCCTTGCCACAGGCCAGTTTATAAGCTTTACGTACAAGACTCACACTAGTGATACACCCAGATACCATTTCTGGCCATGGCAATCTACACATCAGTATCGCAAATGAGCCTGTCCCATTGCCATTGGTATTCAAAGTCATTGCATGAAATGACAAGGGGCTGGAAATCTACTGCCCACGGAATGAAGGTTTTCCCTTCTACTCTATGGGTACGGCATGGCATTGCTGCAGAGCTACACAGTATAACACATCCCTCAGTAAAAAACAGCTGCAATTGTAGCACTTGATAATTAGTTTGAACTACAAATGTTTAAATCTGATTGTAATGTCTACATGTACTGAATGCAAGAAGGAGCCTTTGTCTTTACCTGGGTTGCTCAGCATAAAGAGTTCTCTACAACACATTTGAAACACTACCGATGATTACATGATGTAAAGCTATAAAGTACAATCTGTACATTGATCATCCTACTCCTGGTGTCTAGTTTTTGACAACACTCCATTATAAAGTACTGTCAAATATCGGATGATATGGCATTAAGACAGAGAGTGTCAGATGGGCTCATTGTGTATAAAAAACACCTTTTTTTTTCTCTTGAAAATCACTGCCTTTGACAACAAAATGTGTTAATAAAGTGAAATGGTAAGAACAGCACAATGCAAGATATAACTGTAATTATGACGAAGGTAACAGTATGTCACATAATCAGAGTTACAAACAAAAAATGATCAGCACAAATTGATAATGTATTGTTGTCCTGTCAGCTGTACCCATACACGCATGTAAGACTACAAAAAAATTCAACCAGCAGATTCATACATTGAACTTAGGCAGCCTGTAAATTTTTAGTATCAGTACATTTGTAAATTTGTTGTTTCTTATAGATCTACACATTATGTGCATGGTTTCCATGATCCACATACACACTGTAGATCTGCAATACACCCAAAAGCCAATATTCTGCTATGGTGTCTGGTCGACTATCATACACATACATGTAGTTATTTCTTTCTAAATTTGGAATGGGCTGTCTAGACCACAATTCCTGGATGGAGATTTCACAGCCACTACAGTGTGAAAGCAGAGCATGGAGCTGAGGGAATTACAAAGGGTGTACTTCACTTTTCTCTTGGATCAGAACCAACTCAAAGAAACCACTGAAGCAATTCGCATTCCAAAGTTGAGTTGGTTCGCCTGCTGTACTACCAAATGTGCACACCAAGATACTCTGAAGGTCGGTACAATTCAAAGTGCTCAATAACTAATTTGCTTTATGTACAAATACAGTAGTACATTGGATATCACCACAAATGTGTTATTACAAAGCAAAGTCTAGTACCAGGTTGTTTTCTTAATATCACATTTGCTTCACGCTTTATTACCATCTAAATCTGGAAAAGAAAGATACAATCCACAAGACATTACAGATATGAGATTGTAGATGATTAGCTGGAGGTACCCTGTGAGATTATCCACTAAATTCTTAATGTTTGTCTAAATTATACAGACCTCCCAAACTTTCTGAATGAAAAATAGGGATGATTTGGCTCAAAAGTAGGAAAGAAAGAGCAGTTTCCATATGCTGTAGAAGTGTGCAGTAAAATTATAAAGAAAAATAGGAAACTCCTATTAAAACAAGAGCTGGGAATGAAAATTCAGATTTTTCCTCCAACAACACCTTTAAAGAGACTCTACAGTTTTAAACTTTACATATTGAGTTCATGTCCTAAATACTTGCAGGCCATGCAGAATATCAACTGAATTTATTTGACCAAGGAATTTTAAACAAAACACAAGAAAGAATACATAAGAGACATTAGTAGCATGGAGTGTAGATTTCTAGAATTTGTGGATACACTTGCACATCGTATACAACTACTGTACAAATGGACAGGCAGGGCTTGACATAAGCAGTGGCCCAGGGCCACTAAAAATCAATCTGTCCACCAGCCTTTGGGCGCCTTTCATGCAAATGCCAGCCACTACAGGCAGCGCGCAAGCCATGTAAGCTGTGAGATTTTCAGAGTGAGCTTGTGCAGGCACTGGAGATTTCTGTAGAGAGCATGTTATTAATGCATGGCTTGTATGCTATCTGATCTGAATGCCATGGGACACTTGCATGAAAGGCCCCCAAAGGCTGATGGACAACGGAATTCACAAAGAAAATGAACTCATGAATGATGTATCTACAAAGTGATAAGTTTACTGACAAATTCAAGTACCTACCTACTCTATCAGTGTGGAATAGTAATTTGGAATATAGAACCTACCCAATGCTACACATGTATGCACAAGATCAGGTTACAGACTGGGACTTTCTGATTTTATTTTTCACTAATTTACTAAATGTTTGTACAGTGCACTCCTGTTCAACGAACACGGTTATAACAAAGTTCCTGTTACAAAGACGTAAAAATTCAGGCTGTTAAACATTATCCACTCTGTATGTATTTTATTGTTCATTGGTTCGGTTACAACGAAATTTTAAAATATAATGAAAGAAAAATGTTGGTCCTGAGGACTTCATAACAGGAGTCTACTGTAAAATTATGTCAAACTTGTTACACGTGACTGAATTTGTGGGTGGAAAGAGCCGCAGAAAAAAGCACCAAAGTTTTTAAGTTAGATCAGGCCGATAGGTGTTGCTAGCTGCAGCCCTGCATTGAGTGAACCCACCCGCTGACACTTGCGTTTCGGTGGGTCACTGCACATGCTATTGGTTGATAAAAACTCTATTTTTTGTCTAAAGGGCAGAAAAAAAAAAATTCTTCTTTTCATCATGGATAGTGGACATGTGTGTGTAACAAAAAATCACCACGCGGACTTGCGATAATTCATTGTATATCTATATCAGAAGTGAGATGGATGAGAAGTGAAGGGACAGGGGGCCTCATGAGCATCTCGCCCCGAGGGCCTCATGACCACGGCCGGGCCGGGGTGGGTGCTCATATAAAATACAGTCATAAGGCCAGGAGGGATCATGAGCTGAGCAACCCCCCCCCCCCCCCCCCCCTCATCATGAGCGGGGTTCCCGGACTAAATTATGATCTTTACTGTAGATTCTACATTGATATTCATTATTTGTTGCTTCATATTGATCCATCGATCCATCATTACTTTGGTGAAGGGATATTTACCTCTTTCGCCATTTCGAGCTCCTGCTTGGATGTCTCGTAGAGCAATTCCAAGTCTTCATATTGCTGCTTGATAGCCTGCTTCTCTTCCAAGACGACCAGTCCATATTCCGCCGCTTGAATTTTTTCCTTGCTCGCTAGCGCAAGGTCCTCTTTTAACCGGCTCACCTCCACTCGTAATTCTTCGATGGTTTCCGAACCATCATCTGAGTCCACCATGTTTGCAGGTTATAGTCCAGCTATTCCAGCAGGGAATGTGGTCAAATCAGATGGAATATTCGCCAAAAGTTGGCAAATAATCGAAGAGAGACATTCCTTTCTCTCCACAGCCGTTAGTTTCCGTCCCCTAGAATATCCGCCATATTACATACCTTCAGTAATACTACTCTGATCAACACCACCGGAGTTTACAGGTGCAGCTCAGACGGCTGTACGGGGGACGTACACGGCGGTGCAGTACAGTGCGAGTACCGTTATCCCGTGAATTGTGTACAAAATGTACGAGATCCATACAGCTGGCGCATGCAGTGTTAGAAGGGCACACCGGTGCGATGCGCGTACGTGTCTCGGGCAACGAAGTTTTCGTACACAGTACATAATACACGACTGTAATACTGTACATGCATTTGCACGCACGGATCAGTGCAGGGCGTGTGCGTGAAGTCAGTACAGTAGTTGCCAAACGCCCTCTTGAATGAGAAATCCATTCCCACCCATCGCGATGGGCGTGTCTCTTCTTGCAAATTATTGATAACAAAGGAGAACTTTATCTTTATATCCCAGGCATGTATATTTTAATTCGTCCCTTGTTTTAAATCACCGTTTCACAAAGACATGTAACAGTTTTCAAACTTCATTATTTTCTTATCTTCAATTTCAATTAATTTCTGCGGCTTTTGTTTCAAGAATACAATGTAAAACGATAGAAACAAAAATATAACAACCAGAGTCCAGAGATGTTGTTAAGATATCGGATTTTCTGAGGAAAACTATATGAATCTTACAAACAAATTCAATACATCATTTAGTTACAAAATACAGTACACTGTTGCATTTTTCCAAGACATGTTACATGCTGAAGTGACAGCCCTATATAGCTTTCATCGTGACAAAACGACTAAAAAAAACCCCAAAACAAAACAAAACAAAAGTAAAAACAAACCCTAAACCCCCTCTTCTCAAGGATTTACAAGAAAGGTGGAGGTGCAAATGCAGGGGGAGGGGGAGTCAAAAATGGTCTAACTTGATTTAACTTAACAGAAAATATGAATTACCATTAGGGCCTGTATAATTTCTGCTATTAAATTATAATTGTCAATCCTATGTTATAGTTCAATATATTTTTAGATATAAATATAATCATTCATCTTAGGATGCTATTTATCAAACATCATTAATAATTTCTTTTAAAAGCTTTAAGAAGGATGTGAATTGCTTTAGATGATCGGGAAGAGCAGTCATACATTAGAGCCATTGAGCTAGCGCAGGATTCTTCCAGGGTTATTCAAATGAATGTTATTGCCCATATGGGTGGGATATGAATGGATCGGATGTTTTTGTTATATGAAAAATAATCATGACAAGCTATCGAGAGGTAACAAATTTTCCATATACTTAAACATAAAAGATGGTGTTTGAAAAGCACAACTGATATCACCAAATTTGAAAACTATTAAATGGTAAAATAAAGGATCAGTATGGGTTTTAAAGATGGAATTTGTACAACTTCTACAGCATTCTTTTAAATTATAAATACTTTTCAATTCAGAATTACCACAATTTCCCCGTATAAGATGCAGTATGTTATGCAAGGCAACAGTATAGAGTATTGTAAAGCTTCATTAAGAGGTTTAGACAAAAGAAGTAGTAGATAGTTTGTATGAAGTCATAATTTATTAAAAAGAGTTTGTTTGTTGGATATCATAATATGCATGAACCAAATAATAACTAATATTCTTATGATATTCGCCCAATATGCAATTTCCATAAGTCATACCAGATAAAAGTAATTCCATTAAAACAAGCATTTTACATGGATTCACTTCAGAAATGAATTTTCATCATTATTTACCGTTACAAAAATGAGCGTTTAAAGCAGACATCTTCACTAATCAGAATGCCTTGCAGCCTATATGTTATGATATCATCAGGTAAGATATAACACGTGAAATGAATTAGTTTGATACATATGAAATATCACTGAATAAAGTACCTCTGTACCATGAAAAAAAAAGTAAAGCATCTTATGTCCAACTTCAATTAAACTTTTCTACCAATCTGTCGATTTGATATTATACTACTCTATTTAACAAAAACCATAACTTGGACATGGAGAGACATTGGATATTGAAAAATAATTGACAGTCAACGGCTATAAAGAATGTGGTCTAGGCGGGAGCTCGAATTATGGTAATTGGACTGTATATAGTGTTGCTTATTTCAGCATTCCAAGTTTTGTCATTTTGTTCGATTAAAAACATCAAATTGATTTGTGTCTCGTTTTGTGACGCAATTGAAATGTGTGAAAGAATACACTTTCTATGTATTTTTTTTTATCACTTTGAAAAAACAAACAAACAATGTTAATGAAGGAAGTAGAGTCAGGTACAAGTTCTTCTCTTCCATGACATGATCCGAGTGACATTTCATGATTAATGTTATTGACTGCTATCAAGCAAGCCCATAGATCTCTTCCTTCACTGCGTTCGTGTTGTGCAAGTATCTCTTTGAACTGCATTAATTATTCCCCATCCAGCCTTGAGAGATTTTGGCAGCAGAAACTACCCCTTTAGGTTGACACCTCTGAACGTACAGTTGTGCCTCAACAGGGAGGTGATACTTCTCACCTCCCTGGTCTCAAGAAAGGAGATTTTCATATCATTATAAGATATCAGTGGCGGGCCCGGGCGGGGCAACGTGGCGCCGCCCCCCCCCCCCCCCCCATCCCCCGGCCTTTAGGTTTTGTTTTATTTTTTGTTAAAACAAAAGAAATAAAAATGGGGGAGGGAGCGTGTGCCCACCCCCCCCCCTTTAATTGTAAAGGCGCCCCCCTTTGCGGAATTCCTGGATCCGCCCCAGGATATAAGCTCTTTAGTCTCTTGAAGATTAAAAAAAAAAAAGATATCTGCATAACGATATATGCCAGCCCAATTTCGAGGAATTTACGGCGGCTTGAGCGTTATACATGTAATAAGAAACGTCTTTCGAAAACATTCATTTCAGTTCCATGATTTTGGGGACACAATCGACAATACTGACGTCGTCTGCGTTTTAACTGTAAACCCTATTGTTTTGGTCATAACAAAGATTATGATTTCCTGGGGTAAATGTACAATGTAAAAGGCATCAATTACATGCTTCACAGGATAATATTATGCGATATGTTTAGATTTTCAAGCACTCTTTAGGAGAGTTGTTTAAAGATACAGCTTCAAGAAAATACGAAAATAGAGAAGGTGATTAGACCTATAGTGATTAGAAACGCAAACACACACAAGTGAGCATCGTTCATGGGTCATGGAATCGTTGGGCTATAGGGGCTACGTCCCCATCCTCACCTACATATACGGTAATGACGAAATTCAGTAGTATTTGAAACTGATCTGACCAAAAAGGTAAAATGGGCTCTGTACATTAGGTCATTGATGAAATCCTCAGGTTACCTCGAGGTGGCATGGGCTATCGACAGGCTCGATTTGAAGATAAATTTTGAGAGGCACACGTTGGGCAGCACATATTCATATGTTGTTGTTGTTGTTGTTATTGTTGATGTTATTGTTGAGTGATAACTGCATGAATGAGGAAAGAAGATGGCTTTGAAATGTGGGCGTCTTCATGTTACTGCACACACACATCTTCCGGAGAACCTTGCGGTCTTTTCGGGAGGCCCATGAACGTTTGTGAGAATATAGTTTTATTAATCAAACTCACTGATTATTCTTGTACGAGATTTAAACTTTCAGATCACTCTGTATTTCATTTTATTTCACTGTTTTCTTTTCGCTTTCTTGTTGAGTTGACACAAAATGTGTAAATCTAAAACTACGCTGATCTACGCCCCTGGGGCATCTTGCAAGCCTTAGCTGGAAGAATGTTTGCTACCCTCTGTTGGCGTAATCATGAAAGGAAACAAAATCTGCTCTGCCGGGGTCCTAAGAGTGTTGGATGAATCGTTATTAGGGGAAAACTCTCCTAAATAAAGGTACATAAATAAATAAATAAATAAATAAATAAATAAATAAATAAATAAATAAATAAATAAATAAATAAATACAACTGTAGTAGATAAAATGCAAACGGAGTAAGCCCAAAAGATATAATAAGTCATGGGGATTTCTAAGTTGTTAACATAAACAGTGAAAGCAGTCACGACCATAGATGTGATGTATAAATATCAGAGCTGGTGATGATGTCATTATGCCCGTTATTAACTTGCACAAAAATCTTTGCTACGTGTCCTTGGGAACAAAGTAAGTGATCATTCTTTGTATCAAAAAAATTATTATACAAACCTACATGATAAAACAGTGGCAGCTGTTTAGACGGGTGTACTTGTATAATTACAGATGAACATCACTACATAATAACATAGATCTTAGGAGAGTTGTTACTAGTAGCTGGTGAAATCATGGTCTCATCTCATGCATTGTGTATATCTGATTGCATCAATATCACTCTTCTGTAAAAAAAAAATTACAAAGAATGACATTTGATAATTTTTCCATTCAATTTCAATTCAACGCTTTGTCTTATATTCCTACACTGTTTCTTGTCTTAACAATGTTGCCTAGTTCAATTTAGGAAGAATGTCTGGCAAGCATGGTTGTCGTCCATTTTCTGAGAGCAAGATGGGAGGGGGAAGCAGAGGACATATTAACAAAAGCAATAATATGAAATTCATTGCAAACAGAATACACTTTACAACATGAATCTTGAGAAGACATCAATAACCATAACCCAGCATTCATTCTCCACCACTCATGTACAGGAAATTCACCAAAAATCAAGCAAACAAGCAAACAAACAAACACCCATTAAACTTGGTACTATATGGCAACATCATGATGGGAAATGTCAGTTTAGATTTTGGGCATTGCCTGGTGAGAAAGAACTGGTCAAAAGTTAAAGCCAAAATATCTACTCTGGTATTGCAATTAGCTAATCAAAGAGTGAATATAGTATGTATTTGCTGATAGGTACTTCACTCGCACATTATACATGTAACCGGATGTCATCTGACAGAACAACTAACAGCTGGACAGATTGGATCAAATTCTGGTAGAGATCTGAGGTCACACTCACATGCCATTCCATGTTCACATTAACTTTAAGGGAGAGGAATAAAACAAAACAGAAGAAACATTGTTTACTTGGACATAAAACAAAATTACTTTATTGACAGTCTGTTGTATAGTTGACAAACCAATAAAATAGTTTTGAAGAGATGACATCACCATATCTAATTTGCATATGGTTTTTGTTAATTTTCACCATTTTGTAAAACACTACAAAAAAATGTAGCTTGTGAAAAGCTGGTAATATTTCAGTTGTTTTTCTCACATTTTGATTTTCATAAACTTTTACTGTTCCGCTCAATTGCTCTAGCTCTAGTCTTTAGTCAAAATCACTTTGAACATGAGCTTGCTTCTCACTTTAAACATTCCACATTGATGCTCATATTTTAGCTCCACACTGTCATAACCTGTTTGCATGGATGCCAATCTTGTAAACAGCATTGCAGTAATCTGAGGGCTGTAAAGGAATATTTTTGGTTGAAAAAACATTTTTAACTTTCCTGCAATAGATGTGTGGTATTACAATTTTAGGGAAAACCGCTTTGTCCTTGACGTTTGCAGTAATTTTTGGAAAAAAACAAAAACAAAACACAAAAAACAGGAGCAAGTACTGAAAACATGTAACAGCTGGCATCTCTGTGTATGCCATAACATCTTGTACCTGGTTCAATGGTGTCACACTCGTATCTTTTACATGTTTTCACACTTTCTCATTTAAGTGCTCTCCCTGCTTAATCTCAACTGAGAGCTTCACTTTCTGAGATAATCTATCCAATGGTATGATCATTATATTCTTACTCTGGAACTTGGACAGGGCAGGAAGTTTTTGGCAATGCATGTTTCCTTTGTTGTAATTACTACGACAAATCTTTAAGATTACAACATCTTCACAACATCTGTGGGCATTTATTTAAAATTGGCCCTGAACAGAGCTGCCAACTTTTGTAAAAGCCTTTCAGTACTACGATGGCTGAAAATCAGTAATTTGCACCTTTTTTGAGTGAAAATCAGTAATCCTTAACAGTGTTATAGAATTTATCACAGACAATGATTTCTAAAATCAGTAATTTGCTTGTAACCTTCAGTATTCTTGTCCAATTTCAGTAGAAATTACTGAAAATCAGTACTAGTTGGCAGATCTGCCTGAATGTGCCATGTTCAATCTTGTTCTAAATGAGCAATTTATCTACTTTCTCATTATGCATTCACATTTGATGACTGTCCCACATGCAGGAGGTGGCATTCACAACATCTCAGTCACCTTCTTACACTGCCTTTATAGGCTCATAAAAATAGTTTAAGTCAAAGCTTTGAGTCATTTTCTGAACATGACAAAGCCTTACAATACAATGCACCCCTGTTATCACACATGTTTAAATGAAATTCTTGTTACAACGAAGTAAAATTTCAGGTCCAAAAATTATCTGCTATACATCTTTATACACTTTACTGTTTGGCTACAATGAAATGTCAATACAGTCTGTATAATGAAAGAAAATTGCCGGTTCCAAGGACTTTGTTATGATGGGAGTGCACTGCAGTAAGAACACAAAGTATTTCAAAGGATCTTTCTCTCTCTCTCTAAAAAAAAAAGAAACAGAAAAAAAAAAGGAGAAAGAGAGCATTTTTCATCGATGGATGTCTTAAAAATTTGGATCTGAGCCGATACAGTACTATAAAGATTATGGTACCGGTAATTAATATATGTACAGCTATATAAGGGGAAATGATTCTAAAATTATGTAAGTGGTAATTACCTAACAACATAAACATTGCTTTGTCTGTACAGTACCAAACAAAGTGTACATTTTGGTGGGGTGGAGTTTTGCTCATTTAATGCCACATGAAACTAGCACAAAAGCAAAAATATGCAAATTTTTAATTTGTATTCAAAACTAGTTCATAATGTACTGATTCCAAAGAATTAAATGCACGCACAATTCATCTTACCCAACCAAGTGAAAAAAAAAAATACTTGCACAAAAATTTCCACTTTTACAGTACACAGGTAAATTGTTTACATGCAAAATTTTGTTGGACACACAATCGGTTATTAGAATCTGATGCTCAAATTACAAGTGTTGTATATGTGAGACCGACCCAAAGGTGATAAGTAAATGTGTAGGACACATCATACAAAAAAAGTACAAAAGATGAATTTTAAAGCTGTAGGCTTAGATGATGCAATGTGAGAGAGTAGATGGCATTCTTGCTGGCATAGCAGGATCATTAACATCCTTGTACAGTTGATGACATAGTATCATGGTGAAAGGGATGCTGTTTTGATGACCACATAAATTACAACGATGGAATAGACTACCAACACTCAGTTATGAGGGGCATTCATCACCTGAACTGTATGATTTCGAACTGCTCTATTTTCATTTTGTCATAAACACACATACAGTGTATTTTGAATCACAGTTGGTAAATTTGTATGCACAGCCTTGATGAAAAGCAGCTCTTCAGCTGATCATAAGCCTTTACCATACTAACATGAATAAAACTCAATTCAATTCACTTCAGTCAATTAACTCACTCACTGTCAAACCAGTGACCCTTTGCTCTAGAACTGAACAGAGTACTATCAGTGTCATCTTCCTCCTCTACAAAAGTTCTCTTCTTTGACCCAATCTTTGACCTGTCCGGTGCCTTAGACTTTTTGGCACGACTGGACACAAAATGAGATGGATTCCTTTGTATACTGTCCTGCCTGGTTCTCCTCCGGCTAGGAGGAAACTCTGCTTCCGCGTCCCAGTGAGGTCCCGACCGAAGTCCTGCATGCTTCCTGATGGGTACATGCTGCAGAGCCTTGATCCAGTCCCCGGAGGCATTCAGCTCCAAAAGAATCTTAATCATCTGGTCCAAGGTCAGGTTCTTTGCACCTGTTGCCCACTGCAGGTGTCTGTCCAGTGGAAGACGGGCATGCTCAATGCCATGGCGCTTGGCTCTGGCCAACGACTGACCAGTGTAGATGATGTTGCGGTCTACCAGGGCACCAATCACATGAACCTTGTCCGAGTCGAAAGACTGGAGAACGTTGGGTGAATCTGCACTCATGTAGATGAGCTGGTCTTTAGGGAACACCTCCAACAGATCCTTCTCTGTTTCATTCACCATGATATTCTCCAGAGAATCCCCAAGGATATGCCTTAACCGTTTAAGAGACTGGGTCTCCTCTGTCAGACCAACCAAGTGAATGGCAAATGGGTCTTTGGCATGCTTGTTTGCATTCATTGAATGTAGTAGTTGCTGCACCAGACTCGAAACTTCTTGTCTCCGCATGAGGTCCTCATAGCTGAAGTCGAATGCAATCTTTGGCCCAAACATCATGCCAGCTGCCAATCTGGACTGGTCAAACTGCAGCATTGTATTTCCATGGACACGCAGCAGGTACCGATTTGGAAATTCATCCAATTCCTCATCAACCTTCAGGGCCTTCTGCTCTGCCTTCTGACGGGCACGCTCCTCTTTCATCTTTTTTTCTTTTCTTTTGATGATCTCTTTCTTTGCAAGAAAACGCAGAAACTTCTTCCTACTAGATTTTGTTGTCAAGGTCATATAGTGTTCCAAGTCCATGTCTGAAATGCTCTCTGGGGCTTGCCAGCCAATAGTGAGAAGATCTGCGACTTCCTTCCTTGCCTCTTCTAGATTGGACTTATCTGAACTACTGGTAGCTCCTTTGTCTACTTCAGTATGCTCACTGCTTGCACTGGATAACGTTCGACGAACCGTATCATATGCACCTGAACTGAATGAAACATTGTTCTTCCTGCAAAAGGGAAGTAATTCAGGTGGGTATGCGGCATACTTAGCGCTCACTGCTGCACATAAATTGGTTGCATTCTTGAACTTTCTACTGCTCTGGACAGTCTGCAGTCTTGCAATCCTGATAGCTATTGTCCGGAACATCTTGACCACATGACTCTGGTGTGAAGACACCTAATGGAAAGTGGGAGAAAGAGGAGTAATGTGTCAGTGATTTGAAGAAAAAAAAAACAAACACAATCAACTGATTTGCACATGTTCATTAAATCTTGTAATTCAGATTACAGTCTGATTATGAAAGATATAATTTATTATAAATGCTCATTCCATCAATCCTCCACTTCTGTTCAATGATCTCCATGAGAGCTTGTCTAACCATGAGACAGTAAGCTATAAAAATTTCTCTCCCTTCTTGTTACCCCCCCCCCCCCAAAAAAAAAAAAATAGTTACAAATTTTAATTATGAATCTCACTTATATCAGTCTCTCTATGATGTCTTTATTCTTGTCTTGGCTTTCAATTCACTTTTCAAATAACTATCAATTTCATGCTATCTTTGGTATCTTGAAACATAAGTGGAAACCTTATTCATGTCACCCAAACCTGAAACATCCCATATTTTCCAGGAATACTAAAACATCTAATGTTTATGATACCCATGCCAAGCAGTAAGTGATTCTTTTGAGTTGATCAAAAGCTGCAGGGATATTGCTGCATATCTAAAGTGAATTCTATACACTAATTGGCTAACACTGCAGGAGTGCATATGAAGCATTGAAAGTTAAACAGACAAAAGACACTTCGAGAAAAATCACTCAGATAAAAAAAGAGAGCATTAAATGGGGACCTGGGCCAACACATACACACACACGCACACACACACACACACACACACACAGCATTTTGGTCACATCAATTTTAATCTAATGTACAATAAGTGAATCCAATGCCAGTGGCAATTTGTTTTGAAAGTTTCATGCTGCAAATGTTTCTGGTTTTTTATACAGTGTATAGAATCTAGTCCAGAGCAATTACCGGTAATAGAGAATATCAAACTTGATAGTTTAGATGATGATTTAGTCATTTACCGTCCACGTACTGACCATACACTTATACAGTTTTAAATGTTAAATATTAAAAATAAAATCATAACACATTTGTACAGGCATTGTGATTGTCATGATTGTACTTTTTTTTTAGGCTGTATATGTAGCCCCCCCCCCCCCCATATCAATCATTAATCATAACCTGAACCGTTACCATGGTTACTTTTGTTCTGTTGCATGGATTGCATGTTGTTATTGTTGTGCAAGATAGTAGTAACTTTCTTTTAGACTTGGTGAGCATTGGCCAGTCTTGACAATGTTTCAGGCTTAATCAGGGCCATGATGAATATATCAAAGCAGGCAGGCCGGCTCGGCCAGGCATGGACATACTGTCACGAAATTATCGTGACGTTACTTAAATCATAGCATGGAAGAGCTAACCTTTGTAGCTCCATCACCATATCCCTGCCTAGCGATAGCCTGGCTAGCTCTTGCTCGTCGGCCCTCGCCCTCGCTCATCTCGGATTCTCCTATTAAACGGCAATACATCAGTACCAATATATGGGACCACACAAACATGCTACGAAACAGCGAGATCATACAGATAAACATAGGCACTCACATAGATACAGACTTTGGCTCATGAAAATGAACTTACCACCTAGTTTATTAAACCGATCACATCAAATGGTCACTTACTTTGAAATTATTAGCTTGAAATGCTTTGATGAACGAAGTGAAGTGGTCCTCGCCTCGGAACCTCGCAGTTTAAATAGCGCAAAATACACGTGCTATTGCTAGCGCATTGCTAAGTTAGTCTGAGTTCCAGACATATATTTGAAGTCGCGTATTATCCAGATCCAGTCCAAAAGAAGAAACAATATTAGGCCTACCCGTTTTTGTTTTCTGTATTACACATCGTGTGCATGAAAGTCAGAGGAAACCAGTTGTCCGGCTATGTCACGTACCACTGGGACTCGATTTACAGTCAGTGGTTGAGGTGAGGATTCAGCTTGTAACGTTTTGCGAGATATTTGAAACGTATACACATTCGAGGAAACACACTGTTATGGTGATAGTCATTCAAACAACAACAGCAGCAGCAATAACAGGAGCGGATCCAGGAATTCTGTAAGGGGGGCGCAACTAATATTTCTGGTGCCACTTCCGGGTTTTGTTTCATTATTTTCTTTTTATTTCTTTTGTTTTTAACGAAAAATAAAGGGGGAGGGGGCGTGCACCCGGTGCAACTCCCCCCCCCCCCCCCCCCGGATCCGCCACTGAATAACTAGGGGCGGATCCAGGAATTCCATAAAGGGAAGGCGCCTTTACAAAATTAAAGGGGCGCATGCCCCCCCCCCCCCCGGCATTTTCTTTCTTTTTATTTATTTTTTGTTTTGTTTTAGCAAAGAATAAAGAGTGGGCGCGGGCCCGATGCGCCCCCTTGGATCCGCCACTGATAACAACAGCAGCAGCAGCAGCAGCAGCAGCAACAGCAGCAGCAACAGCAACAACAACATCAACACCAACATTTGGCAACAACGCAAACAGTAGCAGCAGCAGCAAGAAGAATAACAAAAGAGGGTGGGATTGTGGTCAGGCTAAATATATGTCCCATTAACCCCATCCCTCCCCTATTCCCGCGATCACTAAAACCTGTTTTGGCGACCACCTGCCCATAGCGACCACACGGAGATCCCTTAGACAAAACGTTTGCTTGTAAGAACGTAATATATAAACATAGTGACCACCTGTGTAATGCGACCAGTAACCAGAGATTTAGTTTCTGGCCGATGGACGATTGAAAAGTTGCAGACAAGTTTGACTATATATTTTTATGTAGGGCCTATAGGTATTACATATCGTATAACAAATATATTGTTACATGGTAAATCAATGAAACAAAATTGCAGTGAAATATCATTGATGAGAAGGAATTAAAGATGAACTTCAAAAACTGTCAAGGATATCTGACTTCATGTCGGAACTGGATGATAATAGATATGCACTTTCATGGAGTGTAGACTGCAAGCATGACCCATCTTTTTTTAAATACATAAGTTTCTTTTACTGATTACAGACATCTGTTTCTGATTTTACAAACATAAAAAAAAAAGGATTCATGAATAGATTACGGAGCATCTAGTGGCATGGTCCAGGGTAAGCAAATGCCAACCAATTGACCAACGCACAACAAACAGACGAATAACAAATACGTTATATACTTAAAATGATATTTATCAATAATATCTCTCCTTTTCTGAAGGCCATGACGTGACGACGTATAAACACCGTCAGTTTGGAAGGAAGAAAGAAAGAAAACTTTCACAGATTGACCTAATACGGTTTACAGTCGTGGCAGAAATCCTATGGGCCTAATAGACGTGTTGGTGTTTAGTTAGGCCTACTCTATAAAGTAGGAATCCGGAAATCGATCTCATCCCTACACTGACTGAAATTGAAGAGAGTGCTACAGGCCGCATGCATTATGACAAGTGAAATGATGACAAGGCCTATATACGAGGAGTGTAGGACCGGTTTCTATAAATTAGTTTGTTTTTCTTTTTTTAGGTTTGACAAGTTGAAGAGAGCTCAGAATCACTGATTAGCTATTTCTATTCATTCATTTTTCTGTTATTAGGCCTACTAATTTTTTTTATTGTTACAATGACGTGTCTACCGTCCTATCTCCGGGGCCTCTAGATCGAATCTGCACTTATGGAACTCCGGGGTGCGAGGGAAGGCAACTAGTTAGCTGAGTGATATAAGCTCTAAGTGAAATTCGCCTAATATATGCTCTAAAATGTGCCTTTTCATCATAAAAAGGGAAAAAAAGAAAAGAAAAAACTCTTCGGTGAGTTTTTGAAAAAGCCGCTAAAGTTTGGCTCCTTCTAACGTATACCTTCCTCTTCCTGTTTAAGGCGCCGAGGAGGAATTCAAGAAGTCGCTTTCTCTCTTCCTATGAGAGTGCCTTATTATAATAGACGAGGTTTTAAGAGGTCACCTTGTTGCCTTTTTTTTTTTGAACATTGACCTCAGTATAGATGCAACATAAAATCCTATTGACTTTAGAACCTATAGGGAGCCTAAACATGACATCATGAAAATAATTTGTTACCGTGAGGTGCTATACCCTGCTACATGTCACAAAGTCCGCTTGTTAACAAATTACACGTCTCCTGCATAAAAGAAACACCATTACGAAAAATGTGGAATACACACACACACACACACACACACACACACACACACACACACACACACAAAGTTCTGAGAAAGTCATGATGAGAAATTTCCATTATAGACGATTCAAATTCCGGTGTCGAAATTATTTAGCAAGTTTGGATTTCATGATGTTATTGGTTTAAATGCATTCTTATTTAAGATTTAAAAAATAGAACACCCAGACTGTATGTTTTGTATAGTCAAGAACAGGAAACTGCTTTTCATCTATCATACACTGTCCTAAAACAATATATACCTTTATGGAAAAAATTATTTGATTTCATAGAGGAAAAGACCAAAAAGGTATATACCTTTTTGCCTTTTAATATGATTTTTGGTGTAAATAATGACAAAGAATTTTGTACATGTATAATTTTTTTTATTTCTTTGTCTTAAGTTTTATATAGATGTAGATTTCAAGGTTCAACTTTGAATTTTGATGCATTTATGGCTTTAGTAAAGTATAAACAGAAAACTGAATATGCTATAGCACAAAAGAAAGGTAAATTACAATGTCATTTGAGGAAGTGGTCCATGCTTTTGTAATGGTTGATCCTCTATTTTCATATATCTCATAGACATCCATCTTCTTGTGTTATTCCATTATGGCAGATAGTTTAATGTGACTTGTTTACTGAACCCTTTTTAATGCTAAAGGCTGGACATTTTGTACATTGTTTATATTGTGTGTTTTGTTTGTTTTATGGTTGCATATAAAATTAAAAGAGAAAAAAAAAGAAAAAAAAGTTTGGATTTTAAAGGGATGGTACAGTATTGGTAGAGATGAAAATTGGGCTTTAACTTTTTCTGAGATACCAAGAAAACACTTATGAAATAGTACAGAGCAAACCATTTTAAGAGGAATTCAAAGTTTATTTGATAAAAATCGGGTTTGGAATAGCTGAAACATCGAAAAACAAAGTAAAACAAAACGATCGTAATAAATGTGGGTCTCACACTTTATTAGGATCGCTCTGTTTTGGATATCTCGGCCATTTCAAAACCAATTTTTATCAAATGAACATTGAATCTCTCTTGGAATTACATGGTCTTTCATATTTCATAAGAGGTTTCTCATTATCTCACCAAAAAATGTTATAAACCTTCAGGAATCCTCACCTCAACCAGGTACAGTCCCTTTAGATAGGGCCCACTACGGACCTCCCTGATTAAAAACAGGGTGAATTGCCTGAATTCAGTGATTCAGGGAGGTGGCCCACCTCCCTGGACATGTAACTGGACCTAAAAAAAAAAAATGATAAAAAAAAATAACATTGTATTTTGTATGAGCCTCAGGCCCTTGGATTAAAAAAAGCTGGAGGAGTGCATGTTCGCTCGGTCTCTCTCTAACCCGGAAGTGAATGAGATATCCCGTGCTCGTGCATACGTGGCTTCCCTTGGCTTGCTCGCTGGCGAACGATCGACGATCCACGAATACTGTACGCAGTAAAAACGGTAATCCAACGCATACAGCTCCTTGAATTAACTCAATGCATGAAGAGGCGAATCCTCTGCCGCTGACCTCTTCGTGCCTACTGAGGGACCTGGAGGAGATCTCAAAGTAATCCTTTTTCATCTTGCCGATTCCTCTAAAGAATCCAAGATGATTAGGTCATTTTTACTCATTTGTATTTTAGCTGTCTCTTTAGCAGCAAAACAAGAGACAGTCAACGCAGATTTGATAAATACGAAGGTTGAGAGGACAGTTGACATCGCATCACAACTTGTGAAGATATCGTCAGCAGTAACTGTCGAGAATGGTGGCAAAACTCCAGCAGGATCTTTTCTTTTTGCTGTGGAAACCTCCCTCAATGAAAAGATGTCTTTTGTTGGGGCCACTGTAAGTACAAAAACAGGTTCCTCTCCTAATTCATGGTCCAAATCTATCTCTTTAATCAGTTTCTCATCCATAGACCAACATTAAATTACACATATGGGACTAAGATGCTTGAATAATGTTGGGCGGCTGCCTTGCCAAGCTAAAGCCTCCCTGACCTGGATCCTGATTCTGGAGGAGGCCTCCTGAATTCAAATGTTGAGTATTCTTTCATATTCTAACAGCATAAGTACATAAAAGCCTTCCTCTTCCTGATTTTGGGGACTTTTCCTCGTCGTCTTTCGCTGGGATGCAAGTAAATTTTAGTATCACTACGTAATAGTACTAGAATCTAGTAACTAGGCATATCACAACATTTTTAAAACTTTTATTTTAACTTAAAACCGTTTGCAGAGGAAGGAGGGGCATTAAAGAAACACAAAACAGAAAAAAAAAATTTGAAATTCGTTTTTTCGTTCTCGAGTTATGCGAAAAATAAGACTTGAAAAAAGACCCTAAATTCAGCCATTTTGGGCACATTTTGACCCAGTATTTAAACAAAAATCATAAATTCATAATTGCCCAAACACCGTCAAGTTGCTAGAAAGCTGGACATACCACAAAGAAAAGAAAAAATGAGCATTCAGAATTTTGTAATTTTCTTGTAATAAAGCGTGGAAATACCTCAAATTTGGTCATGAAATCACTGACGGGCCAGTCAAATTTGTTGAAAAATAAACTAAGTCCAGCTAACATGCGTAAAAGATAGGCATAGCGCTGCACAAGGTCAAACCCTGACTCGTGGTTTGTGGCCGTAGCGTGGCGTAGGCAGTTCTGCAAAAAAGAGTGGAAGGCGGAAAACAATAAGCTGTCCCAAATCCCATGAAAATAATTGAAAAATGAATCATATATCAAATGAAAGGAAAATACTTCAAAATCAATAATCTGATATCGAAATTTAGATATTCAAGCAAATTCGGGTAAAAAAGTACATCTTCTTGCCTTCCCGTCGCTTGCCGGAGCGAGTCGCTATCTTGGAAAATTTCGGGACTCGGTACCCGAAGCCAAGGTATACAGCTTGGTGACTGGCTACCTCATTTCCAGATATATTACGTGTGGCACCCGGAAACGATGCAGAAAGCACACACAAACAGGTTACGAAATTGCATGGCGCGGAGGTTGCCACCGAGATATCGCCGTTCGAGCTTCCCTGACCGTGTCGGTAAGCCGCGCTTCAAGCCTCTTTTTTTCGTATTTGTCATCAAAAACAGACACACATCAACACAGACACGCAAGAAACAGATATTTTTTTCTTAAATATGTATGTTTTTATTTCTCATCATTCAAAAATTTGACAAAACAATCATGATTTCTCACCCCAGTATCATCACTCACTTCACATGAAAATGGCCGAACACGCACGATCATTTTGAAACGGCTGATTTTTGGGTGCGCGCGAGTGACGTGCCTGCTAATAGCATGGTCATGACTCATGATCAAAATGATGATGGTTAACTCATGAACTTTAATGCTGATAAGTAACGGACTCGACTTATATCGTTCTTTTCTAACTAAGCTTGAATGATGGCAATTGCTCTTTCAAATTTTCCTGATTTTGATATTATCATTATTAAATGCATTGCTGGTTTTGGGGGCTTGGAGGAGAGAAAAGTGAAGAAAAGGTGGCTTCAAAACATTTTGCTTGCCCGATGTGGGCACCATCTTCCAGGGACAGCGACAGTCCAACAGTGCAGAAAGTGTTGGTGTAAACCCCTAGCCGAGTGTTATTTAAGTCATCCTACAGCTCTCTTATGAGTCTGGAAAGGAAGACATGTCCTTCCAAGAGATCCGAACCACCTGCACACATATTGTGTGACTGCTGTGGCCGTGGTGGTATTCTCACCAACTTTATCCACATAGATCTAATACCCAACCTTTGGCAGGGCTGCACACTGACCCATTTTTTTCCACTTGCCCGACTTTTTTGTTAGACCAGTAGGTGCCCAGTGTTTCCATTTTTTACTGGTCAATTCCTGAAAAAGTTACTAGTCCTGTAGTGGTTTTTTAATGGTCAGGGACCGTCGCACCAGTGCAGTGCCAGTGTGCAGCGTTGCGTTTGGTTACATATGATCCATTGCTGGGAATACAGGAAACTCCAATTATAACAAAGACCTTGGGACTGGCAGTTTTTTTTTGTTATATTGAATTTTATTACCTCCGCCAAGGGAGGAGGTTATGTTTTCGTTACCGTTGGTTTGTGTGTTCGTTAGTTAGTTAGTTAGTTTGTCCGTGTGCAAGATAACTCAAAAAGTAGTTAACGGATTGGGATGAAACTTGCAGGAAAGGTTGAGAATGACACAAGTAACAAACGATTAACTTTTGGTAGGGATCCGACAATTTTGGGGGAATTTATGAAGGATTTTTTATATTTTGGCAGGTAGGGTCAATGAACTTGGGAGTTCAGGCTGCGCGTATTTGAGGTTTGCATGCGCGCACTAACGTGCAAGCTCTAGTTTCTGCTAGGGCGAGGCGCGCCGTGCAGCTGAGGGTTTATAATGTAACAAAGGCTTCTATATTGGGAAATCGGGCGACTTTCAGCAGACAATGCTATAAGTATGTATGGGTGGAAATCACTGATATCTCTATGGAAGAAACAGATCGGTGGTGGAAATGAGCTGTATGCTTGGCGGAGGTCTGCGCTCTCAGAGTGCCTCTCTAGTTATAGTGTGTAAAGATGTGTAGATGATATTTTTTTAACTGAAACTTTTACTACTTTGTTGTGACAAGAATTTCATTAAATTACCATGTTCAATTTAAATGACTTTATAACCTGCTGAAAAGTAAATAAATGCATGAAGAAATTAAACAAACATTTAATTCTAAAATATTGCATCTCTCCTTTTTTCATGACAGCAGTTTCAAGTGTCTTTTTTTTTTTCATAAGTAGAACATTTACTATATTTGGGCCAGACTTACTGATGATCAACCGTTTGCTGAGAAATATGACAGAAAACTTAGTCTTTAGCTTCTTCACTTGAACATATGGCATGGCTTTATATTTTCTTTGTTTTAGACTGGCTCAGGAGAAGATCAAGTTACTCTTGCTGTTGCTGCTGCTAGTGTCAAAGGCCAAGAGTAAGTATAAACAAAATTAATGAAATCTTTGCTGCTCATTTACAGTAGGTCATTGCTATCCTTGACAGCAATGTCATCATAGATAAAGGGTTGTACATAGCAAGAAATTGAATTGTAATTTTCTTTCACCCCAATATTTTTTTTTCACAGCCAACTTTGATTGTGAACTATGTACATATACTGTAGATGTAAACCTGTTTTCCACATGATGATGTAGCTTAAACACAAAAAAAGTGAATCTATTTGTTCTTTTCCTATCAGAAAGAAAGGTTTGATCTCATGATTTTGTTATTAATGGTTTATATAATTTTTCTACAAAACAACATCAACGTACAAAATTGCATTGATTTTAGTGAGCACATTCTATATTCATTATTTTATTTTACAGCTAGTTTGATAGTTTGTTTCTTACAGCTGCCTTTCATTGACTGGCACGAGCTGAAATATTAGAAAATTAGCTAGTAGTGTGTCAATGTGTCTTAAATGAGCTATGGATTTATATTACCATCTGTTCCCTTCTCTTTCAGGGGAGTACCATTCTACAGTGTCAGGCTGGAAAACCCACTGCAGGCTGGTGGCAGCATTGATGTCACCATAGAAACCATTTTTGCCCACTCTCTTCGACCATACCCAGCCAGGATCACTCAGAGTGAGAAGCAGTATGTGGAGTTCATTGGCAATGTCTACTTCCTGTCACCGTACACCACCAAAACACAGACAACTAAGGTAAAATATATTGGTCTTTACTGTCATACACATGAAAGCAAAACAGATGTATGTAATGGTTTTGATACCTTTGTCTGAATTTTGGTCCACATTGTGACTCAGCGCTGAAGTTGATTCAATAGATTGATTCTGTAGTGTATTCAGACTTTATGCATGCTTTGTTCACAAAAATTGCCGTTAGCAACCACAAAGCTTGCTGGAGGCTTGCCCTACCTAACTAACAACTAAGTGATTTCCTGCCTATGGGACATAATAGGAGGAAGCAGATGTATGAAATGATTCATTACTAGGTTGAAGGAAAAGAAACGTCCATAAATTGTAAACATTGCCAAAACGGTCCATTAAAGCATTTATGCCATATCCAGTCAGATTAGATATTTTGGACAGAGAATCAACATCTGCTGACATAATGACATGAACTATATGAATACTGTAGGAGTTGAAATTTTTGCAATGGTTTTATTTTATTATTAGTACCTACTATTACTAATAGTACCCTACTGTACAGCAACCATGCTGCCTGGGCTATGATTACTAGACCCTTGTGACCATGAAATTAACGACATGCAAAAGTTTCCGACAAGAAGCAATTTACAAAAATATCTCTGTACCCACGAAAATTTCATCTCATACAGAAGTAATATAAGAGTTCCCAATTAGTCTGCCATCAGTTAATATATTTCCAGACATTTTGTAATTCAGTCACAGAGTTCTGCCCATCTGATGTGAGGTTCTGCATTTTATTTTTTGTTCCAGGTGCTGATTTCCTCCAGCAATGTTGAATCTTTCAACAAGGTGAATCCAGTCTCTCACAGTGAAGACAGCATCACCTATGGTCCCTATGAAGATGTGGCACCAATGACTCCGGTGAGAGAAATGTTCAGATTCTGTCAAAGAGTTGAATTACATTGACCCTTTTGTATAATGTATCGATGGGAAGGAATGCATATCAATTTTGCTGTTGTGGTGTGTGCCCTTGGAGCCAATATTATCTTTTGTATTCTCTGCAAAAAGAATGATGTGCCACTTCTGTTGGGCATGGGGGGGGGGGGGGATCTGACGGTGTTTAGGTGGATAAGATAAGATACATATGGCAGTTGATTGCCATAGAGACCTTCCCTTTTGATGGAAGGTTGGTAAGCATGTACCTCCTGGCTTGTGTCAAAGTTTTGTGTGTAATGCCACTCTGTTGAAAAAAAAAAATGCTCCTCATTTCAACTCTTTGTCTTGTCCATCTTATGATCCAACAGGAGGCACTGAAGGTCCACTATGAAAATAACTCCCCTTTCCTGACGGTGACCACTATGACCCGCGTCATTGAGGTTTCCCACTGGGGCAACATTGCAGTCGAGGAGACGGTCGATGTCAGCCACACGGGGGCGCTGTTGAAGGGGTCGTTCTCCAGGTACGACTACCAGCGTACCCAGGACGGATATTCCTCCATCAAATCATACAAGGTGAGATGCTCCACTGGTGCTGTTTGTCATTTGCTCATTTTTAATCAGAATTCATTCTGACAAATCTACACCCCCAAGAAATTGTGAATTGATGTGTATCTCTATGGTCTTGAATGTGCAAATTCCAAATTGTTGGCAAGACTCATAGCACCTAAAACCTACTTCTGGCATGTATTGTACATATATTTATATATCCTGCCATGAAATTCTTTGCTGCTTGTTAATATGAGTGATATTTTGATAGCGGATGGTCTTTTTACAATCTTCAACGACTTTTGTCTATTTTTGTCAGATTTGAAAGTGTATGCGTAAATTGAAGCATAATGCCTTATGTGTCACTTCGTTCAAGCTCAAGTAGTGGATCTCTCTAAGTAGGTCAATATAATGGCAGGGGATATCCAGAGAGCACGATCATAATTGTTAAACCCTCACTACAGTGCTTTGCAGTTACAGCTGATTAAATACATTAATTTTGAAACGAGTCACAATTTCATTGTTGGTCAATTATAGCAGTGGTCAAGATCAACCATCATTGTATCATATGTAAACACTTACATAGAGGCGACAGAGGAGGAGTGTTTGGATTATTGCTAAATGTGCGCTATTTTGACATTTGGTTAACAGACTATCTTGCCCGCTGCTGCCCGTGATGTGTACTATCGTGATGAGATCGGCAACATCTCCACCAGCAACCTCATCGAGCATGACGATTACGTTGAGGTGGAGCTACGACCTAGGTTCCCCCTCTTTGGTGGATGGAAGACTCATTACTACATGGGTTACAACCTTCCCAGCTATGAGTACCTCTACACCTCGGGTGAGTAGGTCTTGTCCCTGCCCCCCTTATATGTTGTTTCAGTACATTAGTGAGTATGTCCATTTCTGAGCTGTAGAAATATTTTGGCAGTAGCCCAAAAAGGGAAATAATTTTCCTGTTACGGTTACCAAGAAAAGAATACTGGGTAAATGAATTTCCCTGTTACTGTTACCAAGAAAAGAATACTAGGTAAATGATTTTAAATTCAATTCTCAGGTTGTTCTTTTTGTTTTGTTTTTGTTTTTTTGTTGTTTTTTTTTTTGTAATTGTGCTGACAGAATTGGAGATAGATTTGTGTAGAATATCCTGCAGTCTGTGTTATCTATAGTAATTAAAAAAATTATCACCTATGAATGTTTATTGATATCTTGACAGAAAATTGATGTCACTTTTCATGTGTATTGAACTTGCAGCAAAATGTCACGCAAGTATACTGACATCCATGCCAAGGAGGGACCAACACCAGTTTGGTTAACTAGTCTGCTGTGAAAGGTTATGGTGTATATCACTTTGTTCATTTTCCTGTTTGCATAGGTGACAACTACATCCTGAAGATGCGCTTCTTGGACCACATCTATGATGACATGAATGTGGATGAACTGATAGTGAAGATAATCCTCCCTGAGGGATCAAAGTAAGTAGGATCTATGTTATCCATATCCTTTGTGAATTTTGCTTTTCTTTTTGTTAGCTTTATTGTCTTGTCCATTCCTTGTCTATTCTTTCAGGAATTTTACTATTGAAGAGTAGAGGAGTTTTTTGTCTTGAGCTACAAGTGTTAATATGTTTGATTAGGCCACCTGACTGTATTCCATCAGTTATATTTGGTGAATAATTTATTTATATATATTATATGAGGCACTCTGCTATTGATGTCTGTGTTCATTGTACAAGAAATTTTGTTTGTCTTGTTTGTTTAGTAATTAATCATTATTTGTTCTATTTGTGCCCATATAATTAATTATCGAACCGGAATCAGTTACATCAAATGTATTTGATGTCTTGACGTAAGACGCCTCTATTCTTGATGTCCTTATTTTTAGCATAAGAAGAGTACGTATTGTTTGATAATGAATCATTTTGTGTTCTATGTCTGCCCATAGGAATATCAAACTGGAAACCCCATACCCAGTGAAGCGAGCTGCCGATGAGAAACACTACACCTACCTGGACACCATTGGACGCCCCGTTGTCGTTGCCTCCAAGAGGAACTTGGTGGAGCAGCACATTGCAGACTTTGAGGTAAATCACAATATACCTTGATAAATATTGGTTCATCACTGGTCATTTGATGTTTGCAGTATAATTGTTGCATATGCTGTGAAAGTTGCAGATGACCATTGTATGACCTAATAGAACTAAAAAGAAATTCAATTTGGTAGATCTCAATTATGCTAGCCTGTACACACATCAGATATTGCCATAGACATTTGCATTGCAATCGCGTCGGACAAGAGTCACCTTTTGTGATATGGGAGCCAAGCATTTACAGTACAAGTAAATGCGTCCATGTTCGTACAGTGTACGTACCAATAGAGGGCAGTTTAATGCTATGGGGGAGTTTTGGTACTACAGGGCTGCAGTCAATTGTTGAATTTATACCCCCAATTTCAATCAATCAGAATCGAGGATTCATCAGATGAGATATGTAGAAACAATATTCACAGTAAACCAGCCTACTGATTGGTCATTTAAAGGGATGGTTAGATTGAGGATTCAACTTTTAACTTTTTTGCAAGATACTTAGTGACCACTTTATATCAAATGTTAAAGAACATACAATTCTATGAGGAATTCAAAGTTTACTTGATGAAAATCAGTTTTGAAATGGCTGAGATATCCAAAAATAAAAGCGATCCTAATAAGGACCCACCTTTTATAAAGGATCGTCTGTAACATCCCTTTAATCGTGACGTTTGTCTGATCTCCTTCTCCTCCTGCAGCTCCACTACACTTTCCAGAAGTTGCTTCTCCTCCAAGAGCCACTCCTGGTGGTTGGAGCTTTCTACCTCCTCTTTGTCACCATCATCATCCTCGTCCGACTTGACTTCTCCATCTCCAAGGTAAGCGACTAATGTTTGATGAGCGAGTTGCAAGTGCTTGTGTAGATGTTTGCAGAAAGACCTCTTAGAGCACATATATTGTATTGTGACAGGAAAGAGATATGATTTTGAAGTAGCAGATTTGTAGATTGGATCAAACAATTGTGAATGGATGTTTGAAGTGTGTAATGCTCGGCATTATCCATGAACAATGTTAAAAATGTTTCAAATTTTATTACATGATCTCGCTTGTATTGTAGGATTAGATAAGATGGGCAACAAGCATATGAATTTTTCCTTATCTGCATAAAGTGAGAGCTGGCTGTTATCTGTCACATGGAACAATAGAGTGGAAAATATTTTCGATTTGATGCAAAGCTCTGCAGAGAATGCTGTGGCTGTTATGGGAGATGATATTTGGGTTTCCATCACTATTATCTGTCTCGCCCTTGTGTCCCTCCCACCCCAGGATGAAGTGTCCGAATCCCGCCTGAAGGTGGCCAGTATCGTGGAGGAAGTGGCTTCCCAGCAGGCCAAGCGCGGCCGCCTCACCAAACGCTACGAGGACGCCATCAGCAAGTTCAAGTCCACCAAGGACAACAACAGTGAGCATTTTTCTCTTTTTCCATTTCATTTGAAAAAAAAGTAATAACAATGATCTTCATATACATTGTACTGTCTTGGTGAAATTTTCAAAACAGGCCATACATATCCCATTCATGTACAGTGATGTAAAGAAAATGTACCTCAGGGTTCCATTTCATGTTACAAATGATCAACTTGCACAAACATTAGATTATCATTATGGCTATTGGGTACCGCTCCAGGTGATATCTCTTATGATATTATTTAGACTTCAAATAATGTGTTTGAAAAGTTTCTGTTATCCCTCTTTCTGTGTCATACATTTTGTAGAATTTGGCCTGTGTTCTTTAGAGCATCTTCCATTGATCAATTACAAGTGTAGATGATAATGATGCAAGGGTTTATTGTTCACTTGGGAGCGATCTAACTGTAAAAGATGTTTCTGTGTGTAATTCTTGGTGGTAACACTTGTGTGTTACATTCTTATACACAATGTCATGATTTATCTCACAAGTCATTTTACAGTTTTAGTGAATAACAAAAATGTTGAATTGTCTGGGATGTGCAATATTCAAATCAAAGTTTGATGAAGTGTCTCTTTTTTGGTTAGATGTGTGAACTTTGAACACAGTTTGTTGTATGTTATATGTAAAAATCATATTTATGATGCATGTCCTGTGAACTGTGATTATATTTCTGTTTGATGTCATATGTGTTTTTTTGAGAATTGAAATGAAAAAAAAATTCCCTATGGAATATAAATTAAGATTAAATTAAAAATTGAAATTCAAAGACCTGCCATGTTCAGATTGTGTCCTCTTGAGACTGAATGTGGGATTCAAAATCATTCTTTATCCCATTGCTCTCCACTCTCAGCTTTCCGCACCACCTTGAAGAAGCTGGACGGTGAGCACCGTGCTGCCACTGATGCCATCAAAGAGGTTCTGGCCTCCATCAACAAAGAGAGTGCTGAGGTTGGAGATAAGGTACGTTTGCATCACAAATGTAAACGGGACTTACTGTATGCGTCATATGTTTAGCGAGTCTAATTTTTCGCGAATCAGGATTTCCCAACGGTTGTACAAGTGTTTAAATTTGCTATTGCGGAGCACAGTAATGAACGGAGAAATGTGTGCAAACATGTTTCATTCATGTCGGGATCAAAGTAATTTTTTTGTGTTTTGTTAAATTTGCTAATAGCACCATACTCAATAAATTCATTCAAAAAAAAAAAAAAAATTGATATACATTGTATATGGTATATTCTTAAGATATACAAGTAGCAAGTATAATGTGTATGAACTCTTGCACTTTGGCAAGCAACAAGGACTTCTATAGGCATGTGGCAAGAATAAAGTGTAAGAACACATTGCAGTGTGACAAACATAGGATGATATTTTGTCATTGTGTCTCCATGGGATTATATGTGCTGAAATGTACTTCACGTGAGTGCTAGTTAATAAAATAAAACACTGTTCATTGTTAGCAATTATGGAAAAACAATAGATATTGAATGTTGTTTCTGTATGCCTCCCACACGTTGCTCTGCAGGTTGGAGAAATCCAGAAGCTGAGTCGCCAGCACAAGGAGCTGATCCAGTCAGCCATCACCAACGCCGAAAAGGTCGTGGCCGGAAAATTCACCAAGGGTCAGTATGTGGACGTGGACAAGGCCACGACGGCTAAACGCAATGAGCTGGAGGCAAAGATTGAGTCCATCCTCGCAAGTCTTTGAAATTTGAAATATCACTGTAGATTGGCACACTGTTAGAGATTTTAGGATAATACTGAAAAAAAAAAAGCAACAATTTTCTTTCTTGATTAGAAACAGACTCATCCTAAAAGAGACAGAAAAATCAAGCAACAGGTAGATGTACAGTTTGATGTCAGGGTTTGTTTGGTATTTAAAAAATTCTGCTTCTTCCTCACCCTGTGCATTTTTAAGTTTCAGTAGTGTAGTTAGTTTCTTATGTCAGCTGTGAAAAGTGCAAGGGCAGAATTGGAGGTTCATCTGTATCTTTTGATTAGCATTATGAAAAAGGCAAGAAAAGTAATGAACAGCACAAAGTTGTGCTGTTCATTACACACCTCTATCATGTCACTATGTATGTTTTTTTTTTTTTTTAATAAAACAAAAGTTTGCATCTGACAAGTTTCATGCACAGTGCCGGATGACCAGAGAAATTGGTTTCTGCTTGACAGGACTTGTGCTCCTGTTTTCAGAGGACATGATAAATGTTAAAAGCTCAATTTGAAAACTTAGACCTTGAAGTGTTTGAGACGGTGTTGTACATGTACAGTCAAAACCTTTGTGTAATGGTCATGAAGGCAGTCGGTGGAAAAATTATCACCACTGTAGAGTGGACGTCAGCATACAGTTACAGTTATGTTAATATAATTATGATAATATTAATGCTTCTGTGTGGGGAATTGGAGAGGAGAGGGACTTCTGAAGAAAGGTATTAGCTTGGGCAAATTCGTGTATGCCGGTGATCAATGAATGAACGTATCATATCATGGATACATTGAAATCTTTTCAAAAGGTGTGAGGACTTAATAAAAAGAAGAAGAAAACATTCCAAAGTGTAACTAATTCACCAAGAGCCAGTTTATGCAAGTGATACTGATATAATTTGGCATGTGCCTTCATTTCCCCTGTGATATCATTTGACAATAAAATTGGAGTATGAAACATTTAATCTGTTTTCTTGGCTGCCTCATGTAAATGAGGTTACTTTGGTGGTGTGTGTTTGCAAGGAATGCAAGTATGAATTTAGTGGGACAAGGAACAATTTACACTATTAATGTTGCTTAATTATTTTTCTCATGCATGGTTGTACATGTGCACAGTTTGAATATGAGATTTCATTGTTCTGTACACGCTGCAAAACACACACACACACACACACACACACACACACACACACACACACACACACACAAACACACACACACAAGGCAAGCAGATGGCATGATTACAGACAGGTTTTCAAACACACAGTGCAGGAGAAAAGCCTAAATTTTAGGAACCTTCTGGTGTCTTTGACTACCCTTTTGATACAATGTATGTGAAATGCATGCCTTCATTGAAGGTGAATCTGCGTAGTAAAATCCAGTGACGATTAAGGCAGTGAAACAAAACAAGAAATGAATTAAAAATTTTTAATTGCCTGAAACTGAGCTGAGACAATATATCTGCACATAGTACATGTATACAGTATGTTCCCCCCCCCCCCCCAAAAAAAAGGTACCGTTGGATTTCCGCATTGAAAACTTTAAATATGATTAACTTACTGAATGCTATTTCAGGGTCTACACATAAAACATCTTACCTAGATTTTTGTAGAAAACCCCATTCAATTTGGTTATGTGGCCACAGAAAAATGTGGAAATCTGCAAAGCATGTCGTGGGTCTGTTCTTCCAAGTTTAGCTCTTGAATGCTCTTGGAATTACATATTAATGTGTGACCACAATGAACAGAACTTGGAGGGAAGTGATTTTTGACATGCTCTACAAAGATCCTCATTTCTCTTTGACCGCTGAAGCAATTCGGATGGGGTTTTCTCTAAGATGTGGGCAATAAGTTAGAGTTTCATACCCTGAAATTGTATTTGGATTGATTCACTGTTTTTAAAGTTGTAGTTGCGGAGGGTCCTGTTTTTGTTGTTGGTGGTTTGTTTGTTTGTTTGTTTGTTTGTTTGTTTGTTTTTTTTTTTTTGGGGGGGGGGGGCACACAGTATAGTAGCACAAATTTTCCATATGAACTGGTCATGTTGTGTGGAAAACTAATAAGGAGAATTGGCAAGTCTTGTACGTCCCTAGCAAGGAAGCCTCTCCTATAAGCCTGTCTTGTGTTTCAAACAATCATATTTTTTTTTAATCTGATTACTTATTTTCCCGCTTTATTGTCTTCCATTTGTTATGTTCACATGCATATACAGTTATATATATATATATATATATATATATATATATATATATATATATATATATACATATATATATATATATATATATATATATATATATATATATATATATATATATATATATATATATATATATACATATATATATATATATATATATATATATATATATATATATATATATATATATATATATATATATATAATGTATACATACTATTTCTGTCTGTGGGTGATATACTTGATTGTATTTTTCACACATGATGAGGTACAAGTAGAACATAAAATTGGAGCAAAACAAAAAAATTGATATTCAAAACATTCTGTATTTCATCGTAGAAATTATGGCCATATATACAAGCAAACACAAATCTAATGCACGTACAACAGGGAGCAAGAAGTCAACTCTCAAAATAAATAACAAGTTCTATCTCCCACCAAATCGAATGCGGTTGTAAAAATGCTAAGGCCTGTGCAGTCCATAAGTCTATAAACACAAAATGCCCAAACCCCTTTGAATATAAATGATCATACAATTCTGATGATGTAGAAAGCAGATCCCTTAGCAAAAAGGACACACTGCAATATACACTGCAGTGAATTTCTAAGGCAGGTCTGTGATTGCTTATAGAAAAGGGTATTTGATTCGATTGAAATAACTTTTTCTCTGATGAAATTCTAGTGCTGGGTTTCAGATTTTATATCGCTGTCTGTTCGCCGATTGCGCACAAAAAGCCCGCGGGAGAAGCGTTTCCCTGATTCTCCAAGGATGTGGATAGCACCGGCGATTTTCTTCGGTCTCCCAGTCCGGGGTCGAATAGCCATCGCCTTCAAGTGCATAGTTGAAATATTTCCCCTGATGACATCTCCACCAGTCGGAGGATATCGCATTATCCTCGGCCGCTGGAAGTCCATTGGTAGCTTGGAATTTGAGGAGAGGATTCACAGACCACATCGTCTCTATCGCCTTTTTGTTTTGTCTTGTTTTCGTGTTTCCTTTTTTTTTTTCTTCAATGACACACAGAAAATCCATTTACGCTCTACATACACAAACACGCGAGTAGTCCCTGGACTCCAGCGACGTTTCTCCTATTTATTACATTCCTGATGGACAGCTCTAGATGGATTCAATTCCAGCACTTTAACACATTCATGATTGTCACTTGTGGAACAATCAATGCATGTATAATAAGGCAACTGGTGCTCAGATTTCCCATACGCATGATAGAAAAGAATAAAGCATACATCACAACGTACTCCCGAATGACAAGAAGAGTTATTATTAACATACAGCAATGCAAGTGGGTCAAGTTTCTCGTAAGCGAGACTCCAAGCAAAATAGACTAGAAATTAAGGTCGACTGCTCTTGTTTGTTAGGTAGTGGTGTTTTTCTTTCGGGGGGTACATGAAAAAAAAAAAAAAAAGTGTAAAAGCATTCATGATTTCACCTCCCTGCTGGTTTTATATCAGAAATCAAAAGAAGTTTACTTCTTTCGGAGAAAATAAGAAAAAAACAACAACAACAAAAAACAACCTCCAAGTGATTACAATTCAAGATCCTGCCGAAGTCTGCAGCGTGAATGGATGTCGCACTTTCGGTGCATTCATACTACAGAGGCCCCGAAGAACGCTAAATCATAATCGAAGGCACGTGCTAAAAAAATCACTTCACACCCATTGGCATCAAAACAGTATGTTCACGGAATAGCTTGAGCGATATTCACTCGGATTTAATTTCTGCATCAAAATCTGTAGACAGCTATCCATTCTCTTTACTGTTGTCGGACGTATGCATGTCAATCTCGCATTCCTTTTCCTATATTGCTCATTCATCGTTAGGCAAGAAATTGCGTTCATAATTCTGACATTTTTCTTCTATTTTTACCCCAAGTCGTAATGCATTCTTCTCTTCAAGCGTATACTTGACCACAAATGACATCATCGCCACAGTATACACCGACTGTTCACTAATTTGTGTTGATCAGAATTTAACAACCAGCCTACGTTCCGAGTTTTTATGAAAGACCAAAAATAGAACATAACACGTCATAATAACTCTCAAACAAAACAAACCGACCTAATAGACAACGTAGGCAAGTAAGCGAGCGAATGGTGTTCAAATTCTGTCCATTATTTACACAAACAAGCTAGATAGAATAGATTTACAATAAACTGAAACAAATAGACAATCTGATTCTGTTGTACTACATAACAGATGATCGCCCGGGATTTTGTTCTTCCTCTCAACTAGTGTGCAAGCAAATTATATAAGAAAATACCAACATCTGTAACACTTCTATTTATTCTGTCTACGCGACGTGATATTGACAACTTATATCAACAGTATATCCGTATATAACTCTTTCATCTAATCAACTATTGCAGAACTATCAACAATGAATAGCAGAGATCACTCCAGATACATTATCTTCCACACAGTATTCGGTTAAATTTGGAATAACAAAAAATCCGAGATGTTAGCATATTCGGAGCAACTGAAATTCGATTTCTAGAAGAACTGCATTGTGAAGACACTGGAAACTTTAGAAAGACATTTAATCACAATATTCAGTTTTTCAGTTTACAAAAAAAGACGTTACTAACTGTAAATGCTGATGGGAATAACATCAGCATGTCAATGACATGGAATTGTTAACAATAATAATGTGTTGTGAATAGCACAGCATGATCAGCATAATACACGAACGGAAATCCTTATCTTCATGCACCGAACAAGACAAACCAAAAAATGGGGCAAACGCTATATTCCAGATACCGATTTTCTCTACACACTCTTGGAATTGTTACTCTCGAAAGTATAACTGATCTGAACATAACATATCTACGCAATCTTACAATCAACCCCATCTTGGGTAGAAATCAAAGATTTGCCGGCTCTTCATGATTAATTGTACGCATTCGTATCCGTCGCCGATATACACGTTGATGATTACAGTTTGATCATGCTATGAAGAGCAAATACAGCCGTCTTCACACAGACTCTCAGTCAATATTGACTGATCTAGAAACCAGATTCGAACAAAGGTCACGAATCGGTCCACACGCCTCTGACACCACCACGTCCTCTCATCTGGACTACCTTGTGCAACATCCTTAAAACTAATACATTTCATTAGAGTTTTGATTGTGTTGTTCACCAAAAAGACGAGAAGGGAGCTAACCCTTGTTTTTGTTTTGATTTTCGACGCACACGACATTGTAATTGTGTATGCTCATGTGTTTTCGTAGACTTTCAAAACATTCTGCTAATATTTGGGCAAAGATAGGACTGCTGCGCGCTCCCGCTTAAACAACTGTCAAAGAAAACTCCCTCCTATAAGAAAAAATAATAATAACAAAAAACTCTCAAACATTATTCCCACCATCTGCAAAGGAAATCTAGACAGGATGCAAAGTCTTTGGGTAAAGTTGCCACATACAAACTTCAAATTTCAGGCATTTTATTCAGCTAAGTTAACTACCGGAAGACATTCATCATCCATATCGGGAATACCACCACTGAATACAGCTGACATGGCTATCGGTACAACATTCATTCCTCATTTTATGAACGAATGAAACCCGATTGGTAGCATCATCTTTACTCTGCGGTGTATGTGTGTGTGTGTGTGTGTGTGTGTGTGTGTTATTAGAGGCTCTTCGAAAATCGATCTGTACAAACCACACGCAAACAGAGCATTTTGTTCATTTCGTTTGATTTTAGTCATTCTACGATTTGCAGCTTAGACAACCTAGGGCTAGGTAACGCCATACTGAAAAAATAGATAAAAGAAGAAGCAGAAACCACCAACTTCGCGTCTTCTCCGAAGTTGCATCGTCTGCTTCAGATGTCATATTGTGCATTGCACTGATTCGTCCATTCCAGATTACATTGTTCTTCAGACCATGATTACACAGGTTGAGCTGGTGCAGACAGAGTAATAGCCCTTGCACAACAAAAACACATACCGCACATTGAGATACAATCGTCACCTACAGCGTATTCCATCATCCTGCTCCTAAATAGAAAGACCAACTTTCCCCTACATATCTTAAAATATTGACTGACAATTCTTGAGAAAATTTGAAAAGGTTACGAGTATCATATTGACCAAGTTGTGACATCGTGACGGGCCAGATAGGCCTTCTGCCCCATATCGCTTTCCCACAGATCCATAAAACCATGACAATGAAAGATAGATAGATAGAGGGAGAGAGAGAGAGAGAGAGAGAGAGGTGGGGAGCTCTACAACACGAGTACCAGTAACCTTGACGTGAACAGAATTCCTCATTGTGTAGTCAATGGGCCATCACGCTATGTTGGCAAGTCACACCAGAATGCCTTCTTATAGCCACGACCGCACTCTTTTTCAAGACCATGCGCATTCCCTCCGAAATTCAGTTACACGTGACAAATCTGAAGTTTGAAAAATAAAAACTGGGTTTGGCAGTGAGAATTAATTGCAACCTTCCAGTCTTATTTTTACTTTCCCTAGAAAATCTAGACAACAGTCATGCCAGTCGCGTGACCAACCACAAGCACCAATACGCCGATAAATGACGGATAAATTTAAGTTAAGGGCTGCGACACTTCATGAGTCCATACCCTGAAACTATACTATGGTACACATTTGCCTAAAGGCTAGTTTCCACCACCCCCATCCGCTGTCGCTCACTATAACTAGGTATGGACCATCGCTTAGGTGGGTCATCTTTTCTCTCCACGTTCTGCTCCTTCGCCTCCTTGCCGTCGATCTGCTCCACGCTGCCGTTGGTTATTGTTTTCTGCTCCAGGAGGTACTCCTTCTCCACCGTGGGCGCCATCTTGACGGCGGCATTAGGAGCTGGCAGGGGCTCGTAGATGACGTTCTGGTTGAGACTGCCCGTGGAGGCTTGCATATTCGGTTGAGAGGCAGACAGGCCAGCGTTCCATGTCATGCCGCCAGTCTCCGGCGTTGCAGGAAGCTCGGAGGGCGGAGCTTGCTGCTCAGATGACTGCAACTCGGAAGGCGTTTCAGACAAGTGCTCCTGCTGCTCAGCACGCGATGGTGGTTGGTGGTGATTTGGCTGCTGCTGAGGTTGACGGGGCCTTGTTGGTGTAGTCGGCGTCGATTTCGACGTACGCACCGCGTGCTTTGGAACGACGCGTTCAGGACTGCTGGGTGTTGACTTCGCGCGTGCGACCACTTCGTTCGTACTTGTAGTCTCCTGCGACGACGAATTCACGGGTAAATTGTTTCCCGCGTTTGAGACCTGATGCAAACTGTTGTCGGACGAAGATCTGTGTGCCGCACCATTTCGCGGTATGGGTAGACTGGTCGGCCAGTTTGGGTTGCGCTGACTGGGCCCACCTGCTGACGTCGGCACCTGTGGGGCGTGAGCGGTAGGAGGCTTAGAGGCTGCTTCAGGCACGGGTGATCTCCGATTGGCGATCGAGTCGGGAACTGGTGTATACACGAACCCCTTTTCGACAGTCGGGGACGCACTTTGCCCTCCGGGGCTATGCAATGTATTACCGTTCAATGGAGGACACAGCGAGTTGGCCTGTGAGCTGGTCAATACATTGCTGCTTGGCGTTGACGTCTTCGTTTCTTTTTCAGAAGAATTCGAGTCGGGCGATGATATATTGGGACTACTTGCTGATTGCTGGATGTTGGGTTGAAATCCGTTAGCTACACCTGAGTTCGGCATGAGGTATCCATTGGCCAGTTGCTGGTGTTCCACTGAGGTCTGGTGATTAGAAACCTGCCCGTTGAGATCTCCCGTTGACTTGGAACTCGCTGGAGGGGGAGGGGATAGCTCATTCGGCCAGCTCAGCCGGTGTGTTGCGGCCGCGGACCGTTGTGGCTGCTGCGCCGATAGTTGATTCACTCTTTGCTGCGATGTGTTCACGGGGGGTCGTGTCATCCTAGCGAGAGCAAACCCTCTTGACGAGCCGCCGTTGCCCATCTTAGACATCGCCACTGAGGACGCTGTGTTGGGAACAGATGCCATTCTGTTGTTTGGCTTAGTGGCTGCAACCTGTTGCTGCTCTTCAGCCTCCTTCCCGCTGTCCGAACTTTGCGCAGGCACGTCTACATTCCTGGATGATGTCTCTGAAGCCTCCCTGGAGATCATGGCCGGGGTGATGTTGATTCCCGTGAAGGAGAACCGTTTGAAGGCAGTGTCGTTGGAGTTAAGGGCGGCCAACCGCTGCTGGTCCGTTACCATTGCCATTCCGGTGGAACTCGCCATGGGTGGTGTTATCGGCGACTGCGGGCTTGCAGCCGTCGTCCCGCCAGGCGCGTAGGTGAATTGCCTCGTGACGACAAGATCGGTAGCCACCGGTGAATAGGCCCTGGGTGGAGGACGAGGGGGAGGTCCTCGCATACCGCGGGGTCTAGGCACCGGAGGCTGAGCTGGCAGAGTCGGTGACGAGGAGTTGGAAGCCGGTCGAGCTGACGGGGCGTGAGTGGGGACCTGTCGTCCAAGGGTTGCTGTAGACTCACCCTATGAAATGGAAAGAGCAAGAGCAGTCATCAGACACGAAATATTCTTGACACTGTATTCCACATATGAAGTCATGTTATCAGAGACAGCCTAGTAGGGTGTTCGATAAATTTCGTTCTCAAAATCTGAGTGCTTTTGTCAAAGTGTTGCGTACAAATTACCTCCATTTTACATTCTTTATCAGTGAAAACGAATGGACAGCAAATTTACCCGAATGCGACAATTGTAATTCCTCGCTTCAAAGCTTCACTTTTGCAAAGAATAAATAGTTCGTGAAATTAACCAGATGTAACCTGCAACGGACGGCATTTTCGTCAAGCAAACATTTTTTTAAAATATATATATAGGTGCAGTCAAACAGTGCATTATAAGTGGTGGCTTTATGATGGGCGTACCAATAATACTCGCCCAACTCGCTTCCACACCCCTAATTATCCCGTACAGAATGATCATTGCAAACACGATTCATGTTTAATTGGAATCATGACTAGTTCTCTTGAACATTCCATTGTATACTATTAGTTGCAGTATTACTAACTGCTACGATTACAGGATAACGGCGTTAAGCATTTCACACTCGTAGACTGCAAGTGGCAGCCATGATGGTTTTCAGGATGACATGCCGATGACGTGGGATTATAATGCGATGATGCGTATACAGAACAATGATGCATGGTACCAAGGGCGTACAATAAAGTGATCACTGCTGGTTACTGGATGGAGTTCATACATGAGATATGCGATTATATATAAATGTTGATGGAATGAAAGTATGGATGCTTCTGGGTACATATAAAGGCCAGACGTTTCAAGGAATCATGAGAGTGCGCATGAGTGAAAGATGAACACATCAATACCAAGAATAACGTGAAGTTGCGTAAGCCGGTTAGGTAATGATCTGAAAAAAGAAGAATCTGCTTTGATCCTCTAACTCCCATTAGCCTGAGTTCAAAATTGAGTATGCCTTGTTATTATTTCAAGTCTTTTCTCTTCCTCGTATACATCTACAAGCGGACATTAAATTTGGTGATTTGGTTATTTATTGCCAGCCATGAAACGTCAAAAACAAAAAATAGGTAAATCTTCACGCGAGCTGAATAATAAACACACGCTTGAAGTTCGCCCATAAAGTTGTATTCCAATTTGAAGGGTATGAACACCTTTGCGCAAAGTGGCAGTTATGCGTAATGATTATGTCGCATTAGTATAGCAATAAAAAAAAATGTATCGATCAAAACTGATTTACTAGTCTACAGACTTACGCGTTAAATATCCATTTTGTTGACAAGTTAGCTAAAATCGTCTCACTGCGGAGAGAACGTTAAAAGCTTATTTCCTCACAAAATGTTCATCGACAATGAACTGGTGAGAATGAAAAAAAAAAAGTTTATAGCGGAATGTTGGGGGGGGGGGCAAAAACCATCACAGGAAGTAAATGAAAGCGTGTGTGTGTGAGAGAGAGAGGGGGGGGGGGGAGGAGGGGGAGACGGGATCGACATCTTTCATTTCATTAATGTTCAGACGTTGCTTGTTATCGTGGATCAACAAAACAGGTCATTATGAACAATACTGAGAGTTGACGATAGGCTAGTTCACAACCCGAGCCAAGTATATACTTGCCCGTGATTTCTCAGATGTACCATGAATGTTGTTTGATTATGGCTATTGATTATGGCTTTGTCTGCGGGTTTTAGTAAGTCTGGTGTTTAGTTGTTTTTAACGGAATGACGCTGTTAAATTGTCGGTGTATTAGTCGAGTCCGGTGTTTTGTTAGCGTACAATGCGAACTGATTAAAAAAAAAAAGAACATGTTGGAGTACTTGTTTTCCGGAACAACTCCCATATGTTAATACCACACAGGATACATGACGGGATGATAAAATGCGTAAAATATTGCTGACGTCTGCAGCCATGAAAAAGATTTTCTTTGTCATTTTCTTTTTAAATTCCATACACTAATAAGTGGGTTGCTGTGAAAGACTTGCTGCTGCAACCATCTCATCAACTGCTCGGCATCTTCTGGGGGTGGAGATATTGGCAGAGGCGGGGCCAATGGTTCCTCTTGTCGTGGCGGAGGGGACGGGAGAGGCGGCGGAGGAGCAAGCGGCGGGTCGGGTGAAAGCACGAAGTCTCTATTCATCTATACATCGTATACAGGGGCGGAGGGAATCGTTGGATATCACATTTCATTCGTCTCCGATTCTAATACGTTGTTATTGGACAAGAAGGCGCCGAAAAAACGACGAATCTCCGCTTATGTACGTTCGCTTTATAAAGATGTAGATTTGTGCCTGTGTAAACCCTAACCAATTACGCCCTGAAGTCTACGTGTGATTTTGACACGGAAAATGCAGCAATACCAGTAAAACACATCAGATAAAATTTTAGGGAAATTGACCTTTCCGTTCAAAAGTTATGAATTTTTATAATTTTGTGTTGATGTGTTCTACTAATGTTGCTGCATTCACTCAATCCACATGCCTATTTGGGCTACATTCTCCTTTAAATATACTGATAGAATCCGCCAAGCTTTGATGATTTTTATTTCTTTCGAACGGTTTTGCGTATAATTTCACGCAGATTGCTGAACATTTACTTCATCACAGGGCATAAAACTCATAAACTTCCACACTATTACCGTACTGTAACCTCAGATGTACGCATTTATTATCGTATTTCAATTTCATTGAACTGACACTTCAACCTGTCTTTATGCAGCGAAACCGTTTTGATTAAAGATAACACAGAATTCAACGCAACCTTGATGTCTTGTGATCTTAAAGTGATGCATGTTTTATCATAACATGCTGTCTACAGTTCTGTTGTTCGTATCCCTTGAAGACGATGTTCTTATCCATTAAAGGGGAAATCCAGTCCAAATATAAGTTAGTCTGATAAGAAAGAGTAAAATATGCCGAGTTCAACAGTGTAATTTTGATCGAAATCGGATGAAAAATTAGGAAGTTATGACATTTTGAAGTTTCGCTATTTTGGGGGAAAACAGTTCTTGAACAGTCAATATGAATATGCAAATGGCAAAGTGAGCATGTCATCCCCTCACAACTTACCATAAAAGTTTGTACATAAAATTTTGAAATTTCAGTTTTTCATTGAAATGCAATTATGCCCGAGGCTCAAATCTTTGTATATCTAACTGATCACTATTCTGAAGTTATTCAACCAGGAATAACATCATGTTTCAGACTTAAATGACAGAAACATTAAATTTTCGTCATTTTTTGTACATGATCAATGGAAAATTGTGAGGGTATGACATGGTTAGCTCATTCATTTGCATATTCATATCCATAGTACAAGAACTGTTTTGAAGAAATATAGCAAAGCTTCAAAATTTAATAACTTCCTTTTTTCATTCGATGTCGGTCAAATTTTTACTGTTGAACTCGTATACTTTTTTTTTTTTAATCAGACTAACTTATATTTGGAGTGGATTTCCCTTTCAAAGAAAGAGGAGCACTGATGTAGTCCTCCAGAAGTTCTACTAGTTCACCAAACTTCGACCTAATCAGGACAGTCCATATGCTGAATTTCAGCCCAGAACTCTACACAAACGCCTCGGGTGATGAGAAAGAGAGTTTAATTATTACGCTTTTTCTTCATTTCTTAATTCCAGCTTCAAATACAACACTTGGCCTCCGAGAAAAAGAGTCTTCTCAATCATGAAAAAGACAAACAGACGCGATGAATCGCATGTAATGACATTATGATGGGCCCTACACTAAAAATACAGAACCTTGCCTCACAGGGGACAGGAGGCACAATGGAATGACTGGAATACTCTACATGAACCCGGTATGATAAAAATCGTTTTTGTTTTTTGTTTTTGTTTTTCTTTCGATTGACAGTCATGTTTGCAAATTATGTGTTTTTCATGCATGTGCATGCAGCTCTATATGGTGTTGAAGCAAACAAAAACAAAATAAAACAAATCAAAACATACAGAAAACTAACAAAGAAAATCATCTCTAAAAGTTCGTAAATTCTTTCTTTCACGAGTGAGCACATTAACAAAAACGAAAAACTTAAGCGCAATGCCATTTTTTTAATAATTATAAATTTATGGAATTTCTGTCAGTAATAAAAGCACAAAGTCTATCAAAGCATAAGTTATTTGTTGAGGTTTTTGACTGTGACATGTAGTTACCTTTAGCAATTTTTGGAAGTCTTGAACGAGTTCTCGGGAGTCCTTGTTCTCTTTGATGGCGCTGCTCAGCCGACCATGTAGGGATTCTAGTTCTCGGACCAGCTGCTCATTCTGCCGCAAACATCTCTTCAGACCCTCTCTGAAAGATTACGAGGAATAGAAATAACCAAGGATGATTATTAAGGTTTGTAGCATTTAAACGGAAATAACGACTACGGAGGTGACAATCAGTAACCTGTGGTAATGGGGGCAAACGTGACTTTCTAATCTCGTGGATACACACCTCAAGACAACCCAAACAGTGCCCTTACCTTGTATTATAGGTACGTGTATTTGTACGATAGCCCTAATGTGCATGGTAATTAATAGTGCAGTGATCACAGTACATCGAGACATTAAAAATGTACATTACACGAACAAAATGTGTGTCGAAATCCAGGATTGTATAATGTACTATAGATTAGATACAGGACAAACATTCATTCTTGCGGAGACTGGCAAACAGCTTTGATTTTCCTGCGCTTGCTCAGTCTCAAATCGTTTGATCTAGCAATACTGTGTACTATGTTTCCCGTACACAATGCAGGGGGGGGGGGGGGGGGGGATACGGTTCTGCGCACCACACCTATACAGCACAATATGAGGTTACCATCATATCAATCTCACATTGAATCACTGTGTATGTTGGCTGAAAACAGGCATGTGTCTACAATGCGGCCTTGTGGCTGTCAATAGATGGTGTATATGATTCATCGTCATAATTCCAGCGTAATGGATTTTTCAGGGCCAACTAATGCTGATTTTATTTATTAAATATATTTATTTATTTATTTTTTCTCTATCCATGGAATACTGGGTATTCAATTTTCCTCGCCTGCATGCGTAATTCATTCACGGCCGGCTGGTAGGACGCACAAGCGTTGTTTATGCTATAACCAGTGTCTTGGCGGCTCTGTTTCATAATTTATGATTATGAATGTATGTTTCATAATGTATCATATTATAAAACATTATCATGAATGTATGTTTCATGATGTATCATATTTTCATCTGAATAAAATTGTTTGTTTGTTGTTTGCTATATTTTCAATCTGAGAAGATGGCTGGATAGCTCATGGTCAGCTGAACTAGCTGGTTTTTCCATGGGGTCCACATGGATGTGAGGCTGGACCACTTCACCGCGTTATCGTTATGCACCCTGCTCTTTGCGATGAGGTAATGAAGCGGGATCTTTTACGTGCATGAGTTGTGACTCTCTCACACATATCGTCATTGGACCTCTATTTCATATCCTATCCAAGGGACAGAGTGTTTTGCCCCTTACTAGAGGGGACGGTACTGATTACACATAACATTCCTCAGTTAGATTCAGGAATCGAACCCGAGTCCTTTGGGTCTGGAGGCAGACGCTACCGACTGAACCAACTCGGCTCAATGCCTTGAGACTGCTCTTGGCTTGTACTTGCATGCATGTCGCATAATAGGTAGAGCGACATGCACACATCTTCCTATCATAATTTGCAAGAATATTTAATGCTGATGTGTGAATATGCAGACGATCACGTACAAGTTGATGACACCGCAGATACTGCAGTCACTGTATTGATGAGCACCAGCTGTGTACCAACAGCTCACATGGTGAAGGCGGGTGCCAGCAGTGTCAGTGACACCTCAAAACAAAAAGATTCTTTCAATATTGCCACTGATTATAGCATCCATTCCGCTTGTGTACAACCTTACATTTTCTTTATGTGGCGACGTCTGTGATAAGCACGCAATTTTCTTCAAATAGATTTTCTAACCCTCACCCCACCACTTATCCCTTTCTGTTTTTTGTTGCGTATTCACAAACGGCGATGTTGCGCGGATCAATGCAGTCGGATGGATTTACACGTTACCATGACAACTGCACTCCATGCAGACCCATCGCCCCCAGCGCTCGAGCAGCGTGCGGGGACTAAAGTTTGCGGTGTCAGCCTACATTCTGATCAACACGATTATAAGGGGACTTCTTGCGTGCTTCTTGACTATAATATGGGCGTCTTGTCAGTGAATACATCTGTTGGGAAATTATATCCGATATCCAACAGAAAAACATGTTCTTGTTTTCTATAAAAAAAGAAAAAAATTCTTGAATCACATGGAGAGGAAGCTGATAAAGATTAGTCCGTGGTATATAACTGGGTGACGGCATTTTTGAGAGCAACCGAGTGCTGTGCTTCGTCGTGCAAAAAGTGTAATTCTGCATGTATTGCTTATTAAAGAACTTTTATGCCAACATACTCAGCTTAATAGTCACATGAGCAAAAAGGCGCACTGACATCTAGAAATATCAGGGAGGTGAAACAATTCCACGTCCCTGGTAATATCTTATTTACAGAGTGTGAACATTATCATACTTCATAATTGACACGGTGATGTCCTTTTCTCTTATTTTCACACCCCCTTTAAACTACTTGATGATAACAACAACGGCAAGAGGAATTTATGCTGGATCGCCAGGTTTCGCCATTGAAATATCCACGGTTGACTTTAATCTGACTTAATCTTCTCTTGGATCAACATGCTTTAACAATCTTTGCAGTGTCAATTGCAATATAATATCTGCTACCAAGACTTAATCATGGTAATATCCTCCAGATGAGATGTCGCCCCTTGGTATAATGAGCGACCCCCACCGTCCAAAAATCGCCAGGTTACTTTGAAAAAAAAAAAAAAACACACCAAAAACCATTATCGCACTTTTGGCACACGGAAGTGATTGACACCGAAACACAGCTGTTGCAATATGGGCCGAGGTCTGTAACAGATTATATTACTCGGCTATGGTGCCATTGTCTGATGGTAATTTTGCTTTACAGAATGGAATTACAAAAGGCTACCATGAGTACCGTTCATCCCCCCCCCCCCCCGTCTAGTTCTGCAGGGTAATGGACGTTTGGTTTTAAATTAGCTTCTGTATTGAATTTAGACTAAACATGTGGATCGACAAAATTTGAACAATACTACTATCAAAAAACCTTTGGTGGCCTTGTATATATGCTGAAAAATTCCATCACGCTTTTTGGCGTATTGAGTTTCGCTCGTCATTTCCCCCGTTATGAGAAATTTGGATATTTCTCAAATCCGTCCGTGGTGAAGCGTATTGCCTAAAGCTCCACTGAATATAATTCAGTGGATCAAACTATCTGTTTTTACACTTGAACGCCAAAACTAGACGAAAACACAAATTCCAGATTACTATATAAACTTGCGTATAGGGCGCACGCATATAGGGCGTGTCCTATACCTGGTATGGTACAACTGGAACCGCTCGAAGTCCAGCGTGGGGTAATCGGTCATCACACCAGCAATGTCCTGGACGTTGAGGAACTCGATTCGGACCAGGAGGGAGGGTTCGTCTTTGGTGCAGTAGTCTCCGTCCAAGGCTTTAGCCTGTAGGGGTGACACAAATGGAAATATTTTGTCAGATAGAAACAAGATCTGAAATACTAACCATTATGAGTATATTGCTGTCTAACACTATGTACGCAAAATGACTGATGATCGATTGATTTGTGAAGTATATTTTCAAACACAAAATAAAGAAATTTTGAGAGAACAAATATCACTGTAATCAATCCTTCCCGAATTCTCGAAGGGCATGTAGTGTATGGTAAACATATATGAGACCTTTACACAATACGCCACCACTAGCGTTGCATCATGGAGCTACAGTAGCTCCATGGTTGCATAGACAATCCCCCTGGAACAAAATTGGGCCTACAATGAATGCATTACCCCACACCACTGACTCAAAGATAGGAATAGTAAAGGGTATCTATTTTGACATGGGGTGCCATCAATGCTTGGCAGTCAATTTGATATCAAAATGCTGGCCTGAACCAGCAGTAAAAATCAACAACAACAACAAGACACACACAATACATCCATATGCACATAGTATAGTCGGTCATTTATATCTGGGAACGGAATGCATTTATTATACGGAAGAAGCATTAAAAGCACATAGGCGATGTTAGAGTTGTAGACATATTTATCAATACAACTGCATATGGAAATCAAATTGATCAACCAGGACGTAGCAAGGCCAACATAACAAAGCATAGCAGACAGAAAGGGAGAGAGAAGTAGATGAATCATAAGATGAAAAAGAAGAGGAAGAAGAAGAGGAAGAGGAAGAGGAAGTAAAAGAGGAGGAGGAGGAAGAAGAAGAAGAAGAAGAAGAAGAAGAAGAAGAAGAAAAAAAAAGAAGAAGAAGAAGAAGAAGAAGAAGAGGAATTGAAAGAAGAAGAAGAATATATCGAACAAGCAAAAATCATAGTGGCATTTCACCCATGAGACTACAAACATTGATAAACAGGACGCAGGTCTGCTGGATATCAGCAGAACTGAATGGAATGTCCCTGTTAAAGGATGTTGTGAATGAATGAATGAATAAATAAATAAACAAATAATAGTAAGAAAATGCTTCTCCTCCGTGACATAAAAGGGCAGATTGATTTGTTTTCATCCGGACACTAGCACCAAAGAAACACAGAATGCAACTAAATTGGTGGGTGCATTCCATCGCCTGTCTGGTAATCGATAGGAGAAGAGGATTCGACCAGCTTTTCACAGTGTCCAAAAATGGGAATCGATGTGGCATTTTTTTTTCCCCGAGCAGGATCTTACCATGGAGCTACGAGATGAAGCTCCATGATTTTACTTTGTAATTGTCGCAAATACATTCAGGTAATGCTTCGTAAGACCATGGAGCTACCAAAAAATCACACGTGTCTACGCAGTGCCAGGTCACTGTCACATAAATTTACTTCAACACATATAATCATGTTAAATATTTGCACCTTAACCAGAGAACTTTGATACGAATATTCGCCAAGTACTCGAGATGAAAAAAAAAAAAATAATCCACATATTGACAACACACCTCAATAAGATATGTGCACATGCGAGGGACAGTTTGCACATTCTAGATAAATATATTTTAGACTTCAAAACTGCTAAATATGCACTTTCTCGTATGCCCGCACGAATATTATTCTCAACATGATTTTGATGTGGCCGTATGTGGGGGATACTTCATCGCATCGAGTTCTTTTTCGCTATGGCGCCTGAAGAGAAACTTACAGCCTCGTCAAGTAGCTCATTCATCTGTCAAGAAAACGACCACGATAAAACGAAAAGCTGATCTGATGCACTCGTACTTTAGCCCGGTGTCTCTCCTTCATAGTTCACTCTGTCATATACTCTAGAGTGGCGTGCATCTCAGCTCAGCATCTCAGCAGGTGCATATCAATGTGTCAGGTTCGGCGACAATAACCCTCCGTCTGCCCTCCGCAGACCGGTCAAATTCCGAAAAAAAAAATTGGGTTAATTATGCTGGAAAAAAAAAAAAAAAAAAGGTCGTCCACCAAGTAAGGAGCTTTTCAGTGACGTCACACTTCCTTTGATATAAAAATGGGTTCGGTAAAAATGGATGAGATCTCGACTGCGTTCTGGTGTTGAGTAAGCTGAGATCGAAGGGGTTAAACTTCAAGCCCTTGTTCCCACCATGCACATGGCTCACAAGTCATGTCACCAGAGATTGTAATAAGCCTAAGCTGAGCCTAATCTGAGCGGCTTTATAAGCGAAGGACACAGTGGATGGAGACTGCAACAGAGACAGAGGGTGTTCATTGAAACCCCCTATACCTATTCGCGTCTTAACTAAATCAACTCGGTCTTCAGATATTGTGCATTCATCGTTCACTATATAGATAACCAACTTCTCTAAATGGCCGCCCGCTTTTGTTGTACACCAAAAATGATGACGGCGCGCAACCAGAGGCATACTAAAACTATGTCTTTTTGTGCTAATGACGCCGAAGTGTACTTTGATTCACGGATTTAGTGTTATTTCTCACATTTCGAGATATATACTAGATTGTACTGCAGTACTCATGGCGGAGTAACGAAGAGTTTAAATAAAATGAAATTTATCATCAACAAACCTTGATTTGATCTACGCTCAAAGTGATTTTTTTTTTTAAGTTCTATTCTTTTGCTGATACATGTGATCTCTGCTTCAAAATTTTGGCGACTTTTTGAAAATGTTGAAAAAGATAAAAATCTAAGCATGATGGTGACGCCAGAGCATTAATTCCCTATTGGACGTAATAATTAAGAATAACATAGATAAGAGCTGGTAAAGAAGAAACAAAACAAGAAGGAGAAAAAATGGAATCGTGCTGGTTATAAGCACGACTTTTAGACCAAGGAGCTATAGAGGGAACTATGGTGTTTCGGTGACTCCCCTCGCTTTTCCAAGTACACGTACCCTTCCAAATCCATGGGCATGATGGGTCGAATGGCTCTATACTAGAAGCGAGTGACAGTATATACAATGCCGATGGTATCTGAAATTTGACAAGGCATCCACTGGCATCAGTTACCGAGGTTGCATATTCGTGATGCGTATACTGGATATTGCTTTAGTATCCGTTCTGCAAGGTCATATATAGGCCTACTAGTACATTGTATACCAAACACTTACAGTGGTTTTTAATAATCTTGCTTCAATTGATTACACACATTGTATTATGATATTATACACACACGTGCATACACATACATACATACATACATACACACACGCACAAAAACACACACACATACACACACACACACACACATACACATACACAAACAGGCAATCAATTCAGGAAATGCAGCCTACAACACCTTCCATGGAAATACAATTCATCTCTCATGGGGCAAATCATCGACCTTTTCTCTCCCCCCCCCCTTCCTCTTTTTGAACGCGATTGATATAAGATGAAACTCCTAAGTTCTTTTGCTGTGTCAGTGTCATGCCTATAATGACTTTTGTTCACCACTTGCATGGTCACGTGTTCCCGCGGCTGGCTACTCGACAATTATGTAAAACTATGCTCTAAACACATCCCTTGAGTCATGACCAATCAAATCAGTGGCAGAGCGGCGATTTCACACGATTCCTTGCTTAATATTTCAGAAAGTCTGGACATCGAGTCCACGAAACAGTCATGAATGTGGATTTCTTTTTTTTTTTATAAGTTGTTGTTTAATTTGACACAATGGTATGTTGAAAAGTCTGACTTGAAGCGATGTTTGATTTTCAAAACAAACGCGCAGCTCATCGTCAAACACGGATGAAAGGAAAACTTCATCATTAAAAATGAACGATTTCTTTTTTTTTTTTGTATAAGGACAGACTGATAGTTTCATTTGCGTATGTCAGTTGGCAGCACGAGAATTTCAAGGCATTTGTGTTTCAAGCAAAGAGACCGTATGCCTATAAATACCAGCGGCATGCTAGTAAACCATTTTAACCGACTGCACAATTCAATTATAGGCCCTCCCATTCACATGAGAACGTGCCAACTTAACACGAAAAATTTATTTAGAGACCATACGAGTACTTACATTTGATAAAGAGAATAATGTCGTATAATTACCGATGGGTCGTATCGCCATGACGAGTTTAAATCTACGTGATGTCTGGTGATCTCGAAATGAGGACTTGTGTAAAAATAGAACGAGATAGAGTAGCTAAAGAGGAAACTCGAAACATGTCGTTTGAACGTTACCCCCATTTCGTTTTGGCTGCATGAAATTACCGATGCACCCCCTAAAAACGGTACTTTGAGAAAGGCTCCCAAAATTGGCAAAGAGTGCGTCTTTGTGTCAAGAAAACTGCGCATGCGCGACGGACCTGGACGTAATTGGCATGAATCATCGATCAATATTGTTATATCTGACCGCCACACATCTGGGTGCCCATTTCCCGGACCATTTCCATTCCATAACTTCATACACAGAAACCGCCACCACGAACGATTCGCAACGTTTTGTACAGGAGTTATAAGAGTGTGGTAGTGGTTTGGTCTCGGTAGCAAAGTCATGTTGCTCTGTAATATGATGCTGAATCTATCCGGTGTGATCTTTGGAAATAAGATGAAAATAACTTTGTTCTCGGTTTCATATTGCCTTCCCAATACCTACATTCATTGAGAATTCACAGAAAATCGACGTCTATAACCCAGAAGTACAATGTGCCAATAAAAATTAGAGAGAGGGAGAGGCGCTTTAGAAACTCTGCTAATCTGATAAAACATAACGCTCAGGGCAACCTGCATGATTTCCATTCCTCGAAAATTTCGTTTTCGACAATATGGAGACGCTGTGTTTATTTCTTTCTCACCGCCAACTCGTTTTCTATGTGCGTGTAGGTATGTCAGATTTCTCCAACTAGTCTCATTTCTTGGATGAAAGAAGGAATCACAATGGTCATGGTGGATCATCAATACAAAGTTTGTGGATCTTGTTCAAATGTGAAAGAATGCGATCGTATCATGCTTGATAAAACACGTACCACATTAACAGATGAAAGATGTACAGACATGAGTATGTTTGTGGAGCGCTTCCTAGTGAGGATACCACAGTGACAGTGATATATCAAGAATAAATATAACTAGATTTAAAAACACATTGAATGATTATCACAATCATAATATGGAGATAGTTGGCCTTTTCTTTTCTTTCTTTCTTTTTTTCATTAATGGCGTATTTGTTCCATAGCCGTGTTGTTTTAGTTGTTGTTCACACTTACATCTCACTCACTCCCTTGTATAACCTCCCCTTATCAATCATCCACGCACTAGATCCACGCCTTAAAGGGACTGTACAGTACTGGTTGAGGTAGGGATTCATATTTTGAACATTCCTAAGTGAGATAATGAAAAGCCTCTTATGAAATATGAAAGAGCATGTAATTTTAAGATGGATTCAACGTTTATTTGATGAAAATTGGTTTTCAAATGGCTGAGATATCCAAAAAAGTGATAATAATAAAAGGCGACAGGCCACGCCTTTTATTAGGATCTCTTTGTTTCACTTTGTTTTTGGATATCTCAGCCATATCAAAACCAATTTTCATCGAATAAACTTTTGATACCCTTTAGAACTGCATGCTCTTTGACATCTCATAGAGTGGTTTCTGAATATCTCACAAAACGTTAAGAGCTAAATCTTCACCTCGACCAGAACTGTACACACCCTTTAAGACAACTTTATTATTGATAGCTTTTCTCTCCCTTCGAGAAAAAAATCTTTGATGGATTAAAATTGTACGTCTTTATAGATGATGATTACTTGTCATAACCTCGTAAGTTGCACAATGATTATTGACGTCAAGATGGTTGGCTCTCCGCAGAAATACTCAATTGGTGGCGAGAATACTGCATATGACACGCAAATAAAGAAATTCCTCTTGCCAGACATGTCATTGTAATCATTTGTAAAAAATGATCACATTGTAGATGTGGATCCTACTGTTCTGAATTTCAAACTTATAGATTTTTACAGGAACAAAAAAAAAATATAATGATAATAATCCATGCTCTGAGCACAAGAAACTGCATGTATACATTTAATGCACTACTTAACACCTAATAAGTGTGAAAGATTGTGATGCGATTTCACATGTTCCAATTCTCACTAAGTTATTCATGAATATTGATTACAATGGCCACCTTTCCCACCTGCACCATATCATTTGAAAATTAATAAACATGTGTCAGCTATACAGATGAAGTCGCATGTAGCGATGAACTTATTTTTCCTCATCGCTCTAACAAAGAGAAAATAACAATGACGTCAACACCGCAAGCAGCCAGAGTGCCAGATACAATTTTCAAAGTGATAACATATTCATGCACGTCTCCGTGGAAAGTGATCGTCATAATTCTTGACAAGCACGTCAATCGTCAAATATTCATAACGACCGAATTGATGGAGACCTAATCTGTTGTTGGTTGGAGTGGAAGATTTGCACTGTTATCATTATCATTGTTGTTTCGTATTATGGTTATCTGTCTTGAGTTTCTTGGCCTAGCCGACTGTTTCTTTGGTCACCGACCCCCTTCTTGGAAACGGACGCAATACAATCTTGTACACACCGGAATTGCCTCGTTACGAAGTTACAAAATGAGTAAACGAGGGAGATGAAGTTCAGATGCCTGCGTATCTCTTATCAAAAATACATGGGGTGAGAATTAGAGACAGATGTATGCCGAATCCTATTGCCGATGATAAGCAGAGAGATAATCACGATATATTTTACCTTTTCCCCACACTGATGATTAGGGGAGGGGAGGGACTGTCTATACACCTCAGGGTGAAATAGACATACACAATATATGCATGTAGATGATCTACGGACGAGATCTGTCGTAAAACAAGTATACGAGAGTTTAGCAGTCCTATTGTCGTGTTACTGGCATCCTCATCTCATCTAATGGGGCCATTTTGTCCTTCGTACCATTCCAGCTCTATAGTCTAGAACACACAGTACTACGAAGTCAGACCAGCATCAGACTCCTTTATGCGAGAGGACCAACAGAGAGAATGGTAATAGTGGGAAGTATATATAATCAGTTTTCAGTAAACGCCTATCCCATTATTGGCTGATAAGGGATGTATAAAATCCTGTATTTGTTAGTATTGATGAATGAACAGTGTCATTAACACACGAAAGGAGAAAAGAGCACCCGTAACAAGCATAGCTCACCAGACTGTGATATCATTGTTTTTTTTTGTTGTTGTAAATATTACTAAAGTCACTTCCCTTCTCTACTTTCTAGACAGAGTCAGATTTGCCATCGATTTGTATATTCATGAGTGCATGAAAGAGGTGTAGTAAACAAAGATGATCACAAGGCATACGGATTCGCACCTATATATTTATAAACTCATAATTTCAACACGTAAAGCCATCTATCAGGCATGTCATAATAATGCATGGATGAGCTCGTTATATGAAACAACAGCATGATCCAGATGTTATGCATAGTAGACGGTCTGTAGTCCCATGCCATTCGAAAAATACATTTAAATACTTGTAGCTGGTAATAGCGTTCATTAAAAACCACCATCGATCGAAATGATTTTGGGACTGTAACCGGGATGAACTGATGGATGTGGAACAAAACATCCTAACAAAGTGAAGGGGACCACTGACAATCAATCGATTTCCGTGATTTTATAACCAACTAGCTGGCCAACCATCGACTGGAGCACTGGAGCGGGATATCTGCACTCATGAAGGGGAAAGTTAAATGTGTACAAAAAAAGGCGCCCGACGAGACGACATTCAAATGCTCTGATTTTGTGGATTAAAAAGAAATCCCGTTTCTAATAATCTATCATAGCTTCCAGACCATCAATGAAATAAATAAATAAATAAATAAGTTATCATTTTCAGCCTTGTTTCCAACCCAAACAATTCCGGGACGAATGCTGGTGTGAAACCCACGTCACAGAGAAGTCTGCAATAGTGGCAAGCTACAATATAATCCTGGTTTTCCGACTTTGACGATGTCGATGTTACCATCATCGTTGATTTACTGCTTTAAAAAAAATGTTTTTGTCCTTGCTTTATCATAATTTCATGGAGTTATGCGCCCTTGATTATTTCGATACCCGTGATTATCCATGACCAAAAAGTCGCATGCCATTGACTGCTGGGAGACTCCACACACGTATATGATACAGCATGCCGCTACTTAAAAGTCCATACCATCCTCTTTTTTTTTTGGGGGGGGGGTGAGCAAGAAAGGGGTGACTTTTTATGGAAAAATCATTATTAGCTCTATCTAGTGACCGCATTCGGGTGTCGCGTGCGGATCGGATGGTTAGAGGAAGAGAGAGCGAGTGCTGATTGCCACTAGATGACAATACTGATCCCGTCCGGAATACGAGAGGCGACGATGGCCGACTTCTCGTAGAAGACAACCCCTCAACATGGAGCGGGAGTGATTCATCTCCCCAGATAATAGATGGTCGATGTCATCGAATACGCCTTCTCCAGGAATAGTCACATTAAAAGAAAAAAAAAAACGGACTTAAAAGAGACTTGTCAAACACGATTTTTATTCATCTTCGACATCTGTCTCCCAACCCTCTGTGGACCCCCAAATCAAAACACCATGCATTGGCTATGTTGGCTGTGCACGGTACATCCGCCAGAGGCCACAAATTATGTACCTTATGTACCTTGCATGTAACCCTTTTTCTTTCAAAATATTAGAATCAGATGAAAGAAGAATATCAGATGAAACCCTGCTCAAATTTAGGTCATGTCCATGATATTATGATTCCAAAATATCAGCAAAGGATCTATACATCAAAACTTTTCGCAGGAAGGTGCCGACGTGGTGATAGGAATGTGTTTGTTAGATGAATTACCGAGGTCGCTGGATATTAGACGCAGGTGCGCCTCTGTCATGGCAGATGCGTCCTTTTAATGGGCCGACACCTCTTAACAAGCCTAGACATACACTTCATCTTTATTCGACAACACCATGCTGGAAATGAACGGCTGGGGAACACGATTATGATAATTTACATTGTTGTTTTAATCTTTGTAATAGCGAAGGATAATACGTCATGATTATCATACTGAATCCCCCTTCCTCTTTTCCTCTCTCAGAAGGGCTTGAAGTCAACGTTAATCATTCTCAAAAGAAACAAAAATAATACCCAATAGTTCCTACTGAGTACCAGGGAGGGTCACCTCCCTTTGAGCACTAAGCGGACACAGTACAATGGGGGTGTCTTCTATTATCGCGGGGACTAGAGATGTCTTGGGGGAAATAATGAGGTATCCTGCTTCAGTTATTCGTCTTGAACTTTTGATTAGGGATATTGAATCTGTTCGTCGATGAAAACGTCTGTGAAATATCACAACCTGACAGACCTCTGTGGGGAAACTCAAGCTCAATTGGGCAAAATGTGATCGTTCCTTGTCCAGAGAAGATGCTGGTATATTGCGAAGTCATCTATTACAGAAAGTGACGTGATATGACGGTCGTTTTAGTTGCTATCAATACGTGAGAGTTATTGAGAATTTTTACGAGTAGAAAATTGCTGTAACAGCACTCGGTCCATCAAAAGGTTCCATGTTTGTTTTCGCACGACACGCGACTTCCCATCAACAATACAATACTCATCAGAACAAATCGACATCGCAAATAATTAATGGCACATTCATTATAGAGTAAGAGAGCGCTTCTAGAAGTTCATTGCCATGCAATTTTAGCATTTATGCACGACTTACTAATTGATTTTATGTGACATCGAGATATCGGTCTACACGCTTATTTTTTATCAGTAAATTATTGACCACGTGTGACACCTATTATGCGACTTGTTATAAAGAAAATTTAATCGTATACTGTCAGAAGTTATGATAAACATATGATAAATCTGTAGTTTCACTATTGAACGGTCAGTTTTGTCGAATGTCTCTTAATCATAACCATATGACTTTACCAAACATAATTTTCTTGTGATTTAATATCATTGTGCCATTTCTGCGGCTAATTTCAGCGTTCGGCACATACGATAAGCATTGATGAGTAAGTTATTTCTTTTAAAAAATGAGTTTGGCTGATAGCTGATTCACAAAATTATTTGTTATTGCTTATAAATTTGCTTATGGCTCCCCCAACTTATTTTCTCCTGTAGATACTTCCCCTCCAGCGTGCGGAAATGACTTACTAGTATTCCCTCGAAGATGTAAATTATTCCTTACTAGAAGGTCATATCTCACCATGAGTTGCCCGGGAGTAAACGCGCAAAAAAAAAACCCAAAACAAAACAAAACAAAACAAAGAAACAAACCAGAGTCGTCACTGGTCACAACAAAATTGTCATGCATGCATATAGGCTGCCATTCCAAGTGTCTCCGCCTTTTCTTCTCTCATCATTGCAGATTTGCTGTTCTGCTCTATCTCCCCCTCTCTATCTGTCTATCCATTAATCATTTATCAATCTGTCTCTATCTGTCTATCTACCTATCTACTATCTATCTATCTATCTACCATCTATCTATCTATCTATCTATCTATCTATCTATCTACCTATCTACCTATCTATCTATCTATCTATCTATCTATCTATCTATCTATCAATCTATCTATCTATCTATCTATCTATCTACCTACCTATCTATACCTATCTATCTATCTATCTACCTATCTACTATCTATTTATCTATCTATCTACCTATCTACTATCTATCTATCTATCTATCTACCTATCTACTATCTATCTATCTATCTATCTATCTATCTATCTATCTATCTATCTATCTATCTACCTATCTACTATCTATCTATCTACCTATCTACTATCTATTTATCTATCTATCTACCTATCTACTATCTATCTATCTATCTATCTATCTACCTATCTACTATCTATCTATCTATCTATCTATCTATCTATCTATCTATCTATCTATCTATCTATCTATCTATCTACCTATCTACTATCTATCTATCTACCTATCTACTATCTATCTTTCTATCTATCTACCTATCTACTATCTATCTATCTATCTATCTATCTATCTATCTATCTATCTATCTATCTATCTATCTATCTATCTATCTATCTTTTGTTCTCCTGTAAATCAACACAAAAAACTGAGAACATTCATAACATAATCATGGACATTTTCCTTTCCAATCATTAATCTACAGAATTCTGCGACTTCGTTACCTTCTTCGTGTGAAATAACTTTCGACAACAACCATTTCACACTGTCAAATTTAATTTCATAACTTGGAAGAACTCTGCTCTTAATGACGGTGACGATTTCATTCATACACCAAGTTCAGATGCTACTGTTTTCTGTTTTACTTTGTTTTGTTTTTGCTTTTGTTTTTGTTGTTGTTTTTGTCATAGCCTGACAACAGCCTGACAGGGTCTATACGCTGGGATGGGAAAGAGAAATTAGAGAGATGGAAAGAGCGTGTAAGAGCAGGCTGGTAAGAGTGTGTGTATGCGCGCACGCTCTTAAAGGTCCAGTTTACCTTTGGGAGCAGTGATTTCAAAATTTTTCAAGATATCATATTTGATGCATATGTGTAGATCTGTGGTATCATAAAACATCCTACCATATGAAATATTTACAATAAAACCTAAAACATAAGGAGATATCAGGGTTTTTCTCAATAAACCATAACTGTATACGGTTTAGTCTGGAAATTTTTTTATTATAACTATTGTTCTAATTTTGTGTATTTAACAACACTTAACATCGATTATACGGATTCAAATTTTGACAGTGGTTGTTTCTATCCCTAACTCACATTTTAGAACTATTTTATAGCACTAATGCTTTCATCTGCAAATGGTAAATTATGCCTTTAAGAAATGGGGGGGGGGGGGGCGGACGAACAAACGTAGAGGGAACAAGGAGTAAGGCCAAGGCTGGTGGTGAGGCAGACATTTATTAATTCAGTACACACGCGGCATCAGTCAGGGAAAGTGCTGCGAAGGAGGGAACGGAATGGTTTCGGGAACAGAGAGAGTGGACTTCAATGACCGATGATAGGGAACACACCAAATAGAACCAAGTTGATTGAGAGCTTATAGCCGAGAGGAGGTAGAGTGGTGGGGGAAAAGAGGACGAGTTGTGTGAAGAATGTTAATGAGAATAACGAGAGGATGGAGAATGGTGGTGCAGATGGAGGGACACTCCCAAGAAAGAATTGAGGAGAGGGAGGGAGTGAGTGTGTGTGTGTGCGTGTGCGTGTGTGTATGTGTGTGCATGTGTATTAATTATAACGAGTTTCTATAAAACGCCTAAGTATGTGACTATGTACCATTACTTATATGATTTGAATGAAATCAAACATAAGTCGTGGAAAAGAGGGGTGTTTTGTGTGCGTGTGTGTACGTATAAAGGGAGTGTATGTGCGCGTGTGCATGTGTACAAAATACAACACAGCATAAATTATAATGATACAGCCATTGTCTTCTTTATACTGAAGAAATTGAAATTAGATAGCCATGAAGAGAATATTATAGAAAATAACTGATGCTTACATGGAAGCATGCAACCTAAGGATGAAGGAGATACATTAGTAATGCCCATAAAGCAAAGTTAAATAGAAAAGAGATTGAAAGGTGTACGTAAATAGAAATAAAAGTAGAGACCGAGATAAAAAGGAGAATAGATTTCATGGATTTTGAGTGCCAGCTGCTTAGGGATATAACTCAGGGCCCTGGGTCTAAGCCCGGAGTCTCTTGCCACCTTAATCCCATGTAGTATTAGCACACAGGGGTCTTCGACCGGATAAGACACCGCGGCAAGAATATCAATACCGAGCATGCGCACTGATATAGGGTGAATGAAGGAAAAGGGGGGGGGGGTGCATAATGTCGCATCTCAGAGTTCATCAGTATCGAGGTACATTTGAATACATCTCATTTGGTGTTCTCACAGACGTACACTCATCCAGGTACGCGATTTAACAAGTAATCCGTTCTTTCTCTCCCCTTCCAGGTCTCCCTTCGCCCGTCGTCAGAGATGCCATTCGGAGAATACGCTGCGCATGTCTTCTCAATGGTCGTATTGAGAAGATCTTATCCGCAATAGAGCATCTTACTTCTGAGGATTTTAGAGATAATGAAGAAGGAGAAGGAGAAGGAGAAGGAGAAGAAGACTCTTTTCCCTTCATCCTAACAAGCTTCCATCAGTCATCGGGTACGAGTTGCGGTGAAATCGTCGGGTGCAGACGAACCGCCATATTTTTTTTTCTCAATGTCTTGTTGTGCGTAACGGCATCCTGGCTGCAACCCAACATCATTTGAGAGAGTCATTTGGTGTCAGTGCGGCTCCTTGGCCATTGTTAAGCCACTTACATCTTATTTTCGCACCATTATGATATCTTTTCAAACTTTCTTTGTACAAAAGTTACAACAATTGAAAGCTCATAGAGGTCAAGTACATATGGCTCTTGACTCTCAAAACGAACGGTTCTGAATTCGAATCCTGCCCTGCGATTACAGCGTTAGACAATACCTTCGTCACCCAAACGCAAAAGTAAGCAAGCAAACAATCAAACCTGATTATGCTGGGAGGGACCTCTGAATGAGCAGTGCCAGGACTGAAGAGACAACTCTGGGTAAATAAGGATGCACAGTTGTTTTGACATGACATTATTACGACACATTCTCTATAATGATGTGTGATTTGAACGTGACCATGCATGTGAACAGACAGCGCACGAAGCTGACAAGATTATACAGTTCCTCTTTTCCGTCTTGGGACGTGCCGGCTTTGTGTTCAAAATAGCTCAGTCGCATGAAATGTAAGGTACGATTCCTATGTGACTTATTATCACAATACTGTCATCTTGGTCGAGATTCAATAATAACATCCAACTTAACTCACCCAAATGGTTCAAACTCACGAATACAGCTATAGCTATTTTTTGATCGAGGACCCCCAAGGGGACAGCCAGGGTTGCATCAAAATGGGCAACAACAATAATCGGATAATTGGATCACTTTGTGAGGGGAACAGGAAATTGTATGTTATTTTGAGGCTGCTGATGTATCCCTGGCCAAGTCCACATCGTTCTTTCACCCTTGAGCAAATCATGGCTTTCCATCACGGTGCACCTTCTCCGATCCCACCCTGTTGGGCAAGGATGAGAGATGCTGGCGAGGGGGGAGGTTGACGGGGTGTCATACCAATAACCCTCTCAGGAAAATTGTGACGAAATACCACTGGCATTGTGTACTAACAGTTCTTCAAAGGCAATGGAAGGGTTAGACGGACTGGCTCTTGTGGACTCAGGCGATGCCATAGAAGAAAACTCCGTCACTTTGTATTTTGGAAATGTCACATGTCAGCATCACTATTGATCGCTCTTGACACACACAGACATAATAGTCACAATTTACGCAATGCGGTGCTTAATGCAGCAAATGTTGCATTGGGGTCTTGTTTTTGGTAGAAATTCAAGCCAATTACCTTCAAAAGCGACAGACATTTTGTAAAAATTATAACGAGCTGAAGCCGAGTTCATTCCAAATCGAAAATAAACCCATCTAGAATTTCCCGGTAGGCCCCGACTATTATAGCCAACTTTGATAAACCTCACCAGTTCTCACCGCCATCGTATATTCTGCACAATTTTATGATGTGAAAAATAATAATTGTATGTGCAACATTGATTGATAATCTATGTGCTTTGATCCATGGAAGCCACTTCTGACTAATTCTGGTGAATTGTCAGCGTGACATCAATCCTTAGACATTAGACAGGAGATATAAAGGAGAATCACGGGTAAACAGATAGCGATAGACCCCTCCGAGCGTATATAGGCCAAAGTCCATCTTGCATGATACCAGATCATTATAATTATCAATATATGAACGATCTGTCATGCCGAGGATTCTCCAAAGAACGGAGGGCCTTATGTATTTCTCTTGCCCGGTGATTACTCTGATGATCACTGGCGTGGCATGACAAGGTAAATATCACGGTTCATCGTATTTTCCCATGGGCTTCGATTCGTGTGGCGTCCCTGTCGCATGGACTGGAGCTCCTCCATGGTACGTCAAATTATCAAACTTTAAATATGTGTCTCCAAGTGAAACCACATCGAAGGCAGGAGTCAACGACGTGTGCGTTATTGGCCTTAAATCATATCGTTATCTACCTAATACACAGTATACGGTACAACTGCTTATTTATTTATTTATTTATTTATTTATTTATTTATTTATTTATATTTATCTATTTGGTCTTATTTCAACAGGGTAACCCCATCAGCCCCATCAGTAGGCAGGTACTGTTCTCCCTGGGGACCCTGAATACATACCCTGAATTCACAGATGTGGCAATAATGATAAATGCCCACATCATCATTTTTTTTTTCAGTCCCTCTGTATAAACCTCAACTACATTGTCTTTTCACGGGGAAGTAAAGGAAAGACGATTTTGCAACATTTCAGATAGTATAGTTTCCCCTTTAAACACTCGCACACTGAGTCTGAAAGATCAGCGGGCTAATCGGAGCGCCCTAAATAACCAAGACTAGAGTCAAGCAAGACGATCATCAGCCTGTCACATCGTATTCGTGCTGAGGTGCATCATTCTACAGCGCCTCCTCTTGTTGGATGCAGATCTCGGACACAAGAACGGAAAAGGATCCATTCAAACACTGTATTATAAGAGTAAGAGAGAGAGAGAGAGAGGTATGCATGCTGTAATGTTTTCAGTCATATACTGCTGCAGGCAGTTTGCTTTCTCCAACTGTAGTTTTGCGGGGGAAAACTACAAATGAACCAAGAAAAAAATCTCTATTTCGTATCATTAGGGTGATTTCTCTTCTTCGTTTGAGCTTTTTCGGGGCTGAATCATCGCCATGGTAATTGGTAATAAGTTTCACGTGGCACACAATGATGCTGGGCCGCCCACGGCACCTCCCCCCCCCCCTTTACCCACCCGCCTCCCCCTTCCCTCTCTCCTCCGGCCGTCTCAAGATGGAATCTTATTAGATCTCGCGAAACCTTCACTGCACAGTGATCGCATCTTCTTCTTCTTACATCCGACCGAGCTCTATTGCCCGCATAAAGGCTTGCTGTTATTGGAATAGCCCATCGTATCCACTCTTGGCAGGCGTTTTGATTAAGTTGCTCTGTTCCTTCAGACATGATATACAAAGTTATATTGAAATTCCCTCACACAACGTCCCACGGGGAATGCCAGAGCCGATATACCTCCACTAAAAGGACACAGACTGACCATACTCCGTGTCGGCTGCGGCATCGTTCGGAGGTGGGCGGAGAGCAGTGCAGTGAAGATCTAGATAAAATGATGGTAGAGTGGGCGGTATTAGGAGACGGATGGATTGGCGGCAAAAATTCGTTTTACCGTACAGTACTTGTCACTTTCAGACGACAACAGGACCTCCAGTGTCTGTGGAATCTCGGCACTCTGCGGCGTACATTCCTTGTATTATTGCGAATAGTATTGCTGATTGCGAAGACTTCGGCAAGTCGTGCAAAATATCATAATTTTGAGTGAAGAGTACTGAACCGTTATCAGAAATATATCGAGGAATCTCGTTTCTGGGAAAGTCATTTTAAAAGAATGGATTTATTAAATGTCTGTGTGTGATTCATACAGTCAAATCCTCGTGGAAATCAGACGCGATTGAATAAGTCAACATCAAAAGGCGCGGCAAAGGCAAGGGACAATGCTGTCTCTCTGCATGAGTTCCCCCGGAACGCCGGCGACGTATCTCGACAATCATAACTACCCAGCTAAACGGCTCATTAGGCTCGTCGGAGCGATGCGACAGAAATTTACATCTATGTCGGTGGGACGTTTGTCAAAGCCTCATTCACATTCAACACTACTTCCTCGATTTCTAACACAGTGATGAATACTTCATGAAAATCAAACGAAACTTTAATCCTTGCCGGTTCCTGGTTCGAAAAGCATGTGACAATATTTGTCTATTATTGATTATTATTGGTGCTACATTTCTACATGCAATGTGCCTTCTTCGATTTCTCTCTCTAAATCAAAACGACGTACATCTGAAGAAAATATATAGAACGCAAAGAAACTTTTATTTCTCACTGCATAACAATTTATAAGACACTCGTTCTATAGGACCAAAATATCTCTGTCAACATTATATGCCTGACTATTATCTTAGGGATTATATAAGGTTTAGTATTGGTGGAGATGAGGACTCGGCTTTTACTTTTTCACGAGATACCAAGAATCCACTTACAAAATAGTAAGAGAATACCATTTTAAGAGGAATTCACATTTTATTTGATAGAAATTGGGTTTGGAATGACGAAATATCCAAAAACAAAGTAAAATAAAGTAATCGTAATAAAATGTGGGTCCCACCTTTTATTCGGATCGTTCTGTTTTGGATATTTCATCCATATCAAAACCAATTTTCGTCTAAATAAACGTTGAGTTCCTCTTGGAATTACATGCTCTCTCATTAACTCGCCAAAAAGTATTAGGAACCTGAAGTTAGGTCTCAACCAAAACTGTACAATCCCTTTAAAGATGCAGATTGTAATCATTATGAGGAATGATTTGCCTTTTGTTCACGAGAGAGAAAATAACAGGGAAATGTTTTGTTTGTTTTTTTTTTTCAAAGTAAGCACTACGTTGTGAAATACAGCATAACTTATGGAGTATAGTGAAATTCAAACTCTTAGTCTCCTGCTGATTATCCAAACGCAATTTTGTAGATAATTGGCACTTTGCCGAATAATGTTAACTCCATTTGAGGCAAAATCGTCGACCCACACGTATAAGTTCAGATGGAAAAAAAATGTGCAAGGCACGAGCCGGTGAATTCACCTTGATAGCTGGTGAACCCCCGCTGCTCCCTGGCGAGGTGCGTTCGAATAGGTCATGATATACTGGTTTCTCACACCATTTTGCCTATACATTGTATGCGCAACAGAAGTGCGGCTGAGAACCACAAACTCACGTATTCGCAACAAAAGATGGTACATTGTCGCAATCACATTCACAATGTAATAACATGGGTATATTTTTTGTTGGTTTGTTGCAACAGTGTTTACAAAGGTGTACATGTGCTGCACGCGCGCTCCTTCTTTCTTTCCGTCAATGAGTTGATTTAAATGTAAACGGGCCCCGTCTATTGGGACACAGAATAATTGATGACGTATACCCATCACATGGTAATTACAGTATAGTGTTATTGCGATAATTGCTGTTTTCTGAATGCGACAGTCATATTCCCGCCCCGAATTCCGCACAAGTAAAGGAAAACTGCTGAATTTGATGACTAAGAGCAAACAATGCATAATTAACAAAAAAAGGTCAGACACTGACACCGATTCATAAGGGTGATGCTTGATTGATTTGCGTTGCTGTGATCAACCGTGGAAATATCATGTGCTTATCTCGAAGTTGAGATTATAACGTCGAACTTAGAGTTGATTTTGAATTACTGTCGGGATGCGCTCAAACTGCACTCAAATTGCGCTTTAAATTGTTGCGGTAACAGTAATTTAACTTAGCTCCCAATCTTCACTACGGATGTGGCATTGATTAGGTCGAAATTTGATTGGAGTAGACTTTTCTACCACCTTGAACAACTATCCAGGACTGCAACGAACAGGATGTTATAGCATCAAAAGGTATAGCTGAAAAAGTATTGACAATCTATGTAGAGTGAACATCATTCACCCTTCGCTATGACACTGCGAAAGCCACTCTCCTGACATTTATGAGTCGAGCGTGGCTGTTTCAGATTTTGAGTTCCAGTCCTGTTTTCAACAGTTCCCTCCCTCTCCAGCAACTTTGTTTCGGTATTTAATCATTAAAGTCATAGCATATATAATTGTACTTCCATTCACATCATTTCCTTCATTACAATATTGAACTGAATTTGTTTAACCATGTACATGTAAATAATATACACCTGTATTGCAAATGCATTTTGTTGGAAGTGAAAATGAATAAAATGAATTGTAAAATATCGCGACATGTACACTTTTTCCCTTTTGTAATCTTGTATTGTGGCGTGATATTAAAAAATGATCGAATTTGTTGAATTCTAAAGGTATGTTTTAGATTCATGCGTTGAGTATCGGTGCGTACATCCTTTCGGAATATACCAGGAAAAGGTCCTTTGATTCTTCAAGTATGGGCAGTGGAACACAAAGACCACGTTTAAAACAATTTAACGCATGGACAAGCCGCAGCTGCGCGAAACCCCAGAAAACCATCTAAACAACGAAGCTTGACTTATTGATTAAATGGCATTGGTTATAGACTTACGCCGATATATAGGTTAATGAGACTGTTGTAGGTGACCCTATACCCCCCCCCCCCCACACACACACACATTAGCAAAACGTGGTTGATTTATCAATTAAGGTGAAGATGAACATGATTGATTATGTGGAATACTTGCCATATCGTTTGACATCGAATGTCAATAGGATGTCAATAAGATGCGCTACTCATGACCTATAGGATACATGCTGTGATTATGAGGGTGTGAAAATACTTAGTTGACAAAATTAAGGCAGCTCATGTTTCTTGTCTGCCATCAAAATAAAGGATTCTAAAAATGCACCAACACAAGGGCTTACGTAGAACCGATGACTCACAGGAGTTCACCTTATGCTCCCCTCTCATGTATGATTTATAATGATAACATTTCATACAAACATTACATACTACAATTGTTATCCAAATTCTGTTTTAGTGGGTCGAGATTAACCACGTATATTTTTTTAAATCTATCATAATTAGTCGGAATGTGGTTAAAGAGTCCAATAAATACTAGATGAGGACCAAGATGAGGATTTGCTCTCTGTCAATGTCTGTGACAATAGGTCATGATAGACAATTTTACTTGATCGCTTTGAAACAGAAAACCAATCACCCAAAATCTGTCGACCATGACTGTGATAATTATTAACAAAACTGATAGAACTGTTGCTATCTACGTCTGAAGTGAAAATATTGATAATAACAACAATGATTTAACAGAAACAACGATAAAGACGATAATCAACAACAACAAAAACAACCGGAGTAACAGAATAGCATAACAACAATAACGCACTGCTGTACACAGAGAAGGGTTTTTTTTCTCTCTCTCTCTCTCACTCAGACATATTTTTTTATAGCAAACTTTAGATCATGGACTCGAACTCTATACGACGACGCTAAAAGGCAAAAAATATCGTTCTGCACCCGCATGCGCAGGACAACTGTTTCCATTGTCCAACCCGTCTTAGCGTTCGCGTCACAGATCTCTTCGCTATACCGATGACGAAGAAGACTTTAGTGATAAGATAGCAGTAGAAATTTGGTAAAATTCTGCAAACCTTGTGAATGATACACTACCAATTTTATGATAATCTACAATGGCAATTACATACATCCATTGCACTACATCGGTATAATAACGCCATCGACAAAGCCTTTTGTCAAGTCGATTCATGACTGAATTATTGTAGCAGAGGTGCCATCGACAAAAAGCGAGTAACATGTTTTACGCGAAGGGAATTTTGCACTTGTGTCCTATGTATTAAACGCATTCCTATAGGAGTAGCAAATGTAAAACTGAAAGTCGTGGTGTAAATAATAGCGCCAGGTGGTCACGCAAGCTGGAGTGTAGTCTGCTAATTGACCGACTGACACGGGGAAAATGTCGTACCGTGATCTCGTGATCGACAGGATCGATATCACATGGTATATCGTATCGATCTAAGCGCGGGAAGTAATCAGGAGCCACCAGTTAGTAGAAGGAGAAGGGTGTTAGTCCACGGGGCTTACTCTGGCACCGAGAATTGGGGAGTGACAGATATAGCATGCACGGACATCGATACCGGTGTAAAGGGGTTGCTCAGAATGTGGCGGGCGGATTTATTTCATTTTCGTCTCTCTTGACGTCATTATACATCGAAGCTGTAAAAGACGAGAGTTAGAGCACCTTTAAAAACTACGATTCCATCTCGGACGTATATCGTGGCGCCGTGAATTAATCGCGCGCCGTTCCTCCCCTGAGATCGCTCTGATCAGAGCCAAGTTCTTTGATCACTTAACGTTCGGCGCGATATATTTCATCATTTCCCACTGGCACCCTATGGGCTCTCACATCGACAAAATTAATCAAAGTATGCAGTGAGATCCATTTCATGTATTCGGGCATGAATCCGGGCACACATTTCTTTAAAAAACAAAATCAATATGGATGTTGGAAGGAAAAGAGGAGATCAGTTGCGCAAATTTAGGCAAACTGTCCCATGTTCCTTTCTTTTATCATCCACACATTTATTTATTTTGTTCTTTTAAGTTTGTCCCTTTCTTCTGTGGAATACATTTTTTCCCTATATTGTCTGAATAAGGGACAGAACGTCCACAGTCAAATCTATCATACAGCTTGGCAAGAAAGCTGCAGGTTGGCCTTTGAAGAACACTGTTAGAAAACAAAAATGTGCGTCTTGATTAAAGAATAACTGTAAAATTCATAATAGTGCAGGAGTTTGTGTCACGCTGTTCACTAAATTATGCACCCGCAAAAAGCAGGATATTTTTCGGAAGAGGTATACGTTTTACGACTATAATTATCCTCTTTATTTCTACTTCGTAAAGAATTTGAATGCAACTGAATCTAAACCGTCTTGGGTTTGAAGAGAATTGTAGTCGTTTGATCGCATCGTTTCCTATTCAAAGTAACTATTAATTTCAAAGTATATTTAAACGGCAGTCGGAAAGAGATGTTTCTCGTATTCATATTTTCCTCTGGGCACAAGTCAAATTCGTGAGCGAATTACGATTACCAATCTTATTTCCCCCAAAATTTTGCCAACATGGGATGTGATTTTGCATAATTGTGTTTGCCTTGTAGAAACACACCTACACAACCAGTCTCTTTGAACAACATACCACATCATTTTATGTCAACACTGTGTTAATTAGCACAAGAAGGGAAATAACCTCATACTACGTGAGACGGGTATCTCCATGGTCTCATACAAAGGCAAGCGCACAAGATATAACACGTCTAATTAGGCCTAAAAACTGATACATATAGAGGGCATTTCCTTATCTACGCTAGAAAGAAGAAGACGTAATGTATATTTATTGTTACCATTGCAATGGCATTGCAGAAACACGGTTGTGAATGAATAATGTGATTGTATATACCTGCATATACAGTATAATTAAATCAGTGATTAATAACGATGCAACTGTCAAAGCGGTCTTGATCTTCATAATTTCCAATTATCAGTCATAGTAATGAGTAGGCACCTTGCACACTCATGAGTCTGGATAGCATGATCTAGCTGTTTTTAATCAGGGACATCGCCATCAGGAAATCACTGATACACAATTAGCACCGTATGGGGCAAACAGTAGTTAATTCCGACCACTTCTATAAACCGACCATCACGAGTAAGCTGTGTTGCAACAACAAATCCCTCTACCAACGTCCATGGCAAAAGCCTCAGTCCCACATATTGAAAGACAGTACACTGTATAAGAGTCAAAAGGAGGCAATTACCAGTGTTCCATTCACCGTGAATGGATAATCGACCTCGTCCATAGCCGCACTCTTGTTCCCATTCGTCGGGATATAATGGGGAACAGAAAGCATTGTTCAAACTTCCTGTTACGGACTCCGCAATATCAATAGCTCTTGTCATTTCGGCGTACAATTGACCTGCAAAGTAAATATGGCCCAATTCAAAATCATAATATGATAGTCTTTAGCTCCCTTTCTCAGCACAAGTTGAAGGATTTATTTGGCACGACGTCAATTTGATGAACCCCATCCAGAGCAAGCTGTCCCATTTGACTCGAAATTTACACCAGGTGGAAACAAGGGGCCAGCGTCCTGAATGCATACAAATTCTAATTATGTGTGTGATTTTGTGGGTTTTTTTTTTGTGTGTGTTTTTTTTTTTTTTTTTTTTTTGTTGGGGGGGGGGGGGGGGGTATACGACAGTGTGCGCTAAATTACCTTCATGCAACAAGTATTCCAAAAACAAGACAAAACAAAATAGAGCAAGCAAAAAAGAGACATGTTGGGACTCCTCTTGATGGTTTATGGAGAAACCAAACGAGGCAAAACACAAGTTCAATTTGTCAAATGCCTTGATCTGAGGGAATTGATTATAATTTTGTTTTTCAGCAGAGAGGAATGTATCTGAGTTGGTTGTCATTAGTAACGTTCAGACGACAAGCCTTAATCTTTATTCTGCTTACGACTGTAAGCATTGGTGCAGAGACAAAGAAAACAACAAAAAACAAGGAGGAATAAAACTCTTTCCAACCAGGGAGGTGTTCCAACATCCCTGCTTCGTCTTCAACAGAAGACATGCCGTGCACAATTTCTACACTGACGAAATGTGAGTTTGCATTTCCACTCCTCGCCTGCAGCATGACTTTTGAAGACCAATTTCCCCTTTATCAAGTTTGTTGAGACAACAGAACGGGCGAGATTCGATTTCTCCAGCAGCCTGCAGATCAGAACTTTCATTCTTTTTAAAGCAGCAGTTCAAAGTAGTCATGAGAAAGTGTAACATTATAACGGTCATAAAATAATTCCTCTAAACCGTCCCCCTTGAGTAAAGTTCATTCTCCTTTCTTTCTGTCTCCCTCCCTCTTCCCCCTCTCTATCTTCTTTCTATCCCCCCGTGTCTCTCCTATTTTTCTTCTTTCTGTCTGTCTATAATTTGGTGTCTTTCCGTCTGTCTGTCTTGTCCGTGCCTGCCTGTTTGTATACGTATATTCTGTCTCTCATTGTGTGCGCACATATTTGCTTGTTAGTCTGCTGCTTGTCTTTCTCTATGACTTTTCAAAATATGGACGAGTCTTTAATCAGAAGAGCGGTTAAAAACAGCCAAGCAGAATTTGGTAAATTTACATGTAAACACTGGATGAATGGCTTTTGTTAATTTGGTTGAAAAGAATAGACATTCACCTGACACCTGTACATTTTGATATGCCCCTAGTTCACACATGAATAATAAAAACACAATGATGAAAACCTGCCCAGTCTTTCAAAAAGCTTAGTTAAAAGTTACAAGTCAATTTCAAGAGAAGGTCTGCAATGACTTTTATCTGCACGTGATCTGGTAACTGTGAACCGGCTTATTATGACGGGCGATCACCGAAACCTACTTAGTGACATCAAAAGCGCTAACAAGATTACAATTGACACAAACGAGCCCGGCAGGAGGAGCGTGGGGAGCTTGAGGGTGGGGTGGGGAGTTTGAGGGTGGGGTGGGGGTGAGGAGATATATATACACGCGTGTTGTGTCGTCTGTGACCTGTGACGCTGATTGCTTCGATGTCACGCCAAGTTAACTTGATTGATATTACAGCTTCATTACCCCGTCTGCTTTTCAACCTTGCACATGAGCGGATATACCATGAAGAGAGAATTACACTATCATATAAATATGCATGGTCCAATAAGGAGGGGGGGGGGGGGGGTCGCATGTGTGCGAATATTATGTGTGTGCGTAGTTTGTCTAAATAAAAATACAATAAAAACATATATTTTCAATGTGGAAAAGAGAGATAAATCTGTAATTACTATTTTCCTTATGACAATGTGTGCTAGAAAAGACAACAACTTTCTCTACCCGCCACAGTAAGTCATCAGCTTCTCTTCAGTAAAAAATGCTAAATCAACGTTGATCAAATGCATAGTCAAATTGCCGTTATTTATAAATTTTTGCTCACGCATTTTGTGCTCGTAATCGCTCTTATTTGCGTGTAATTTCTTTTTGGACAAAACTTCAGCTGTCAAAGCTGCAACGTATGAAATAGATGAAACCCCGATGATGCAAAAAGATACACCTAAGTGGGAGGTAAAATGATTAATTGATTAATCCTGATACATAAATAAACCGATCGCTGACATAATAGTACAGACAGGTATTTTGGCAGGTGAATGATATGACATACAATAGACAGACGACATAACCCATGTAAATGAGGTTTGTTGCTCAGTTATTGAATTTGCAGCTAATGGCTCTGAAGTATCTGCAGTAATGGTGTATCGACATCAAATCAAGTATGAATCTATTGAATGAAATCCCCCGCGTATATACCAATCGATTCACAATACGAACTGTTGTGCCGGCGAAACGTGAGGGCATGCAGAAACCACTATCAAACCACAATTGAAAATGGAGCAGTCCTTTGATGTATAAACTTTGTAAAGGCGATTATCTCTGCCCCATGAGTGCGTTAAACCCCTAGTTTTGTCGAGGGAATGGTTATTTAAGATGTTTTACAAGGCATGAAAAAGAAAGCCCACTCTACAAAGTACGTTTCTATGTTCCTTCGTATAATCATATTCCATGAGCCAAGCTCTCAAAGGGTTAGGGGGATTATACTTATAGTACATGGTGGACAACGTGCGGGCGGAGATTTCACAAACTATATTATGATCAAAGTCTATAATACAGGAGGAAAAAGTAGGTAGGCCTGCTGTGTCATCGAATTACAATTTTCTAGAAGAATTTTATAATTCCTATATATGGTCATCTACAAAAACTTTAAGAGATATCAAACACAAGCTGACGGTATGGAAAAGATTCTTCTCAAATTTTATGTTGCAAGTTCCGGGAAATTTCACCAAATTTATACCTTCTTGATTATATTTGGCATCAGAATCGTATCAGAAATATTTAAAGCTCAAATCATTCATATTAGCTGGCAGCCGAATCAATGGAAATATATAGGCCTACTGAATTTTCTGTAATTTCTCCTGGTAGTCTAAGGCGTCTTTGAGCCATTTATGATAAGAAAATTAAGAGTATACGATTTAAATGCACAGCCAGAGCCAAGATGACTAATAATAAATGATTGCATTCTTCAAGCGAGTTATGATTGGAAGCTACAGTCTTTCCTACTATTTTTTTTTTCTTTATATTACTGTACACATGCTGATTTGGGGAAAGCCCTCCGAGTTTTCACAATACGGTACAGATGTGAATCTGATAGATATGTGCAACATTTAGGACAAGAATGGATCCCCAATTTGTAACTGATAACTACAAATATTTTTCGGATGTAATATTATTCTTCCTCAGTAGGCCTATATATGCTTAGAAATTACACCGCCTCTGTCCCGTCCTCAAAGTCGAAGATTTTGAGAGTGCTAAATATGTTAAATTATGACCACGAGACAAAAATTGTGAATATGTTTACACAGTGAGTCAGGTAGGACTTCTCTGTTGGAAATACGGACTGGAGTAGCCTCACAGGCATGGAGGGTAAAAAGCCCCTCCCCTTTGCCATAAGTCAATATTTCTCCCACTTCTCCGACGCACGGAATGCCAAAAGACTATGATTTTGGAATTTCCAGCAACAAGAGTAACATGTATAATGACTATGTAAGAAGCGTTGAATGAAAACAACACACACACCATAATATATCCATTTTTATAAATTTGAGATAATTAAGATTTCTCTGTTAAAAATAAAAACATTAGTGAAATATATGTGAAAATTCAACATTAACTTCAAATATTTCTCTTTACATAACGAGTGCAGTATCATTCAAAAGATTTTATTTTTCTTTATTTTGATGATGACCTTACTAAAAACAAAATAAAACAAAAACCCGGAAATGGTACTGTGAAATCTAATCAGGTATGAAAATCCGGTGCCCTTCATTACAATTTGCTGTCCAGTACGCACTGGCAATGTCCCGTCACAAATTAGTTATATCGGGGGATGTAAAGGTAAAGTTGACAGGAGCAGTGTGACGTCACAATAGCCTTGCACCTCTGTTCGTCGGCAAAGGGTGCAAACCATCATTTCGTCCCATGTTATGTGAGTGCATATTGGGGTAGTAGACAGTAAAACGACGGTCTTCATCAAAACATTCTTTGTATCGGAGCCTCTTGATGACGAGCTGTGAAGCCTGGAACCACCTGAGCGGAAATTGTCACAAAACCGAAGGTTATCCTCTTACCCTAATCACGTGATACGAGGTGATCATTAATGCACGCCCCACAATTGATACATGGACACCTCGAATAGGGCTTCTGACAATCAAGGTCATGAGATGGATGGCAATCCATTAAAATCCCCGATTATCCTTCGTTAACGAAGCAGCCTTTCTTTGCCAAGGACATGCAGGACGCATGTCGAGCTCATTAAGTTTTCTCTTTGTTATTCACATTTTGCGTGTACAGATTGGTTGTTTGACAGAGAGAGAGAGAGAGAGAGAGAACCAAACAAATCCAGAGACACAGAGTATTATGTTCACATACATGTATTCATAAATGGTAATGTATATCATACATTATGTACATTATCTGTGTGTGTGTGTGTGTGGAGGGGAGGGGGAGAAACACTCATAAAGAGGTTTCTCTTTGCTTGTAATGTTATCATGTTTAAAAATCCTTTAAAAAGTATTTCCTTGTCAAATACTGAACATTATTGTTTTTGTCTGCACATTTTGATATGACTCTTACATCACTTTGTATTTGTTGTTGTTGCTGATGTTTGAAGAGGTATGACATTCAGTTTGCCCAATGAGCTTTCATACCGGAGAGAACTTACTGAGTATTTCATGCAACTCAGGCCTCAATTCTTTTTATCTAGTCCTCTTTTTCATTTTCATGTACTGTTTGATATGGCAAATTGGTACATTCTGATTTTATTTGCTTGACTTATGTGCTTGATTTCATTTTGATTGAACATTTTTATTTGTAACCACTGATCTTTTATTGCAATGAATGAACGAAACCTTAATCATAGTCCTGCAATACACTGTTGACATTTTGATATTGTGATATCTCCAAAATTTTGTTGTATTGCGAATGTATTGCATGAGATTATGATCACTGCTCTAGTAACAAAAACCTCTACCCTACAATATACCCAACAAGCCCCTCTCCCGCCCCGCCAGCGCCGCCACTTATCGAGTATGGATTCATTTCGTAAAACACTCCCATCACTCTTAATGCCAGTAGTAAAACAACAACAACAACGAAAAAACTCTTTACCACGACCTTCCCTATATCATTTGAGGAAAGCATTTCCCTTGCTGTAGTGTCGTCCCAAGGTCACAAGCACTACGCATCCATCCGCTCATCCCATCCCTATAACTCTATCCTATCATCCATCCATCACATCTAGAACATCCGATTGGTATTATCTACCACGCATCGGGTGGCGACATTGCATCAAAAGATCGTGAGAATGGTAAACTCCGTTTTGTTCTTCACTTATATTATTTATGCGATGTTTTGTGCTTCTTTGAAACCTTGCATTTGCCACTATACCCTTCGTTGGATGATCATGATATAGGAAATGATACTACCGACTAAAGTAGTAGGCCTATGTATTACTTTTTTTTCTTGTATAAAAGGGCAGGGGAGGAGTGGAGGATGGCCGATGCCTTCTTATACTTTCCCTATACGTGAGGTAAACTGCACGGTTCACTTAAAATACTTGTGTCAATTATCCTTTTCTTTCTTCTCGCCTAGGGAAACAGTTTTCTGTGATTTTAACGAGAGGGAAACAGAAAGATTAAACTAAATTTCAATCAAATACACATCAAATTGTGTAAACCATCAAAATGAGTAAGACATTCATCAATATATTGACTGCTGATCATTTCGAGGATATATAACCCTCAGTAAGCTACGCCCAGTTTTCCTATATTACAAGTGAAGCTGTATGCAACCTCCTCTACCACACGAAAACATAAACTGTTTTCTACACTATAAACAGACACACACCAAAAGCACACACAAACGGCTTGTCATGGACACATACTTTCAATAAAACATAAACTTCCTAACGAAACGCGTTGCAATTAGGCCGATTATACAGACACGGTTTCATGGTGGTATACGGAGAAGGTCACCTTATAATGATACATCGTACATGTATACGCATATCCAGACATCTATTACTGAACAGACCATAACAGCTAATTAACATATTTCAATATCCTGCCCTTCGGAAGAGCTAAATTGATATTCTCCAATATTTATGTATACCTAATATATCTTTTTTTTCTCCCCCCCCTCCCTCCCTCCCTCATGGAAATTGAACTGTGTAAATTCCCTCCATCAATCATAGTTATCATAGGTTCTTATCATGAAATTGTATCATTTTCATAGCTCCTTATAAAATGTTACTTTCCCCCGGTTTATCCATTATCCATATCCCAAGAGAAGCAGAAATAATTAATGAAACAAAATGAAAGAAATCAATTTCTCTGAAATATTCTGATATGCAAGATATACACATACAAACACATATCCAATCGCATACTTACATAAATGCACCCTTACACCTATACATATACACACAACACACAGTACACACATACACACATACAAACATACATTCATTCCTACATTACGACCATTCTTATATACATAGAATTGTTACATCACATACAAGAAGCATTTTCTGTGTCCTTCCGCTGGGCTGAGGGTGCCTATGAATTATAGATAAAGTAAAAGAATGCAGTAGTGCTGTAGCGTATTTGAAATTATACAGTGGATTCGTTGCAATTGAATGCAAGGATGAAAAGAAGTGACATAAACAACATAATGATGTTATCATGAAGAACATGCGGTATCAGATGCTCTCCGAAGAGGTTTTGTTTGAAAGGTTTATCCTTGGATCCGCCACCTGCCTTTTTTATCCAGCAGTGGCTGAGCACCTGCGACTAAACACACTATGTACTAGTAGTTCAATGCCAGACGTTCGTCCCTCCCCCATCCTAGCCCCCTCCCCTCTCGCCCTCCTCCACCTCCTCTCAAACAGATTGAGACAAAGAAACAATGCAACATGCATGGGTCAAGTTGGGGACGCCGCTCGGCTCCATCATGGCACAGCTATATAAGTGTAAACTGTTGCATTCAGCATTATCACGGGCATACACTTTATTCGGACAAGCTTTTCCCCTTTCTTCAAGAGAAGCATTTTCGTCACACGAACCCATCTCTCTATCATTCTCTCTGTTTCAACCTTTTAGAAACATCGCGCCTTGGTTTTTTAAACAAAATCATACCATCAGACCCATTTTAAAGAAAAATACTTGGTTTGTCAAATTTGCCACATACGGCGTAACATGTATTAATGCTGTGAGTCGTAGAAATCGTGTCTTGGTTCTAGGAAAATGGTACGGAACACTCCTTTGAGAGATACTGAATGTATAATATTACTCCTTGCGAGTTCAGTGACTTCCCATTAGCTTACACTATACAGTTGGAACAAGATACCCAGGGAATAAAAGAACAAAACAAAACAAAAACAAGCTGCATTGATTCATATTTCAACTTTTTCTATTTTCTAATCTTGTCGGTAACTTGAGAATGTTTGCTTTGCATCACCATGATTTTATGTTTTGCCTTCATGCTGACTGTAGGCTACTCTGTGCAAAAATCTTTATGTGGTGAAAAAGGATAAAAATGAAGCTCTGGATGGACATATCGCTAAATAGATGAATAAATGAATTGATTGATTACTCATCGATATATCGATCAATCAATGAAAAAAAAATCAACGAAATAACTACAAATGGGTTGGCAGCACATTCGAAATACACATCATATGCACATTTTTTTTTTCCCACGGGTCACGATTGATTCACAAAACAATTCAAGTAAAAAGTTGTATAAGCCTTCTTCGTAGCCATTAATCATAAGAGAGGAGCTCATCCATGACATTTTCTAAATCACAACCGTAAATATCATGCTTCTCGCTCTTTGTCCATCTATCTACATGTATATACCTGCATATCTATCTATCTATTTATGCATCTGTCCATCTATCTATCCATTTTTCTATCTATTATCTATCTATTATCCACATAATCTATCTATCTATCTATCTACATGTGTATCTATCTGTCTATCTATCCATCCATCCATCAATCTATTGTAGCAATAAACCATCCATTTATCTATCTCTGAAAACGTTTGTGTTAACTGTATTGTAATAAATGCTCGTCGTGCTGTTGATTCTTCACATTCTTTTTCGTCTTATAAACTTTGAAGATTGCATCCACCAATGTGCCCCACCCGCACAATTAAGAAAGGAAAACGACAACGAACTCCATCAGAGGTGCCGATTTCACCTTAAACTGCAGAGCACAGACGAAAATGTCTTCTTATTTTATCTGAGCGTTTGCAGCCAAAGAAAAAGAGATGGAGAGAAATGGAGGAGGAGAGTGAGTCACCCCCATCCAAGCTGATGTCAATTTTACGGTGACATTAGAAAGGGGGCACAGAAAACGTTTTCTTGCTCGACGGATCGATGACTTTCATCCATCTGGGCGAGAGTGTCGGGTAAAGTCACGAAGTGGCAAGTCGTAAAAAGGAAGAGGAAATCGTCTGCGTCATCGACGGGCACGCGCCATTCTTTTTTCCTTCTTTTCCTTTGTCTTCTTATTTTTGTCTTTGATTAAGTCTGGATCACGTGACCGAACAGCAATAGTGGAAGGTTCATCGTCTCCCAAATGCTGTCTTGTGGCGAATGTATACGCGCCTCTTGGAGGGAATAGATACATAAGTAACTGCAGTCCACTTTCAAGGGTGCTAGAGCGATGGTGCCGACACCCTGATGATGCGGTGGCGAAGAGAGTGGTAAGGGGTGAACAAGAAACAATAACCCCAACCCCACCCCACCCCCTCCAAAAAAAAAAAAAGAAAGAAAATCAATATCACACAGTTCAACTGCATCATCTTATCGTACAATTGGAAATTGAAAACTCTCGGTCGAAATCTTCGCGGAAGCAACTATTCTTAATCTTTACGATCCATATATAGGGCACCAGACGCACGTGAATGAACTCGCAAACCCGTTGTCATCGTCCTAAACAATATTAGAAATAAGATCTAAATATAAAGATGAAAACGCTCAAACTGTCTGCAGGCTTCATAAATACGTAATGATTACAGCATACAGGGTTTCCAAAGGACTGTATCTCTGGGAATAAAACTCTATACCCATAGTCACGCATCCCAATTATGACCGCCTTGTCTGCACAACATGAAAAAGCTAAAAAAAAAAATATCTTGCCGCTAAATCACGTTGTCATATACGCCATCTCATTATATATCATTCATACTATTAGCTTATTTGCCACTCCTTCAAGCTGATCAGTTTAACCACAAACTGTAATTTCACCCGCTCTCAATTTTGAAGTATTTTATGTATGTAAGCCTACATGTAATACATATGAGTATATACTCGTATGCTTTGATACATAGTATGTACCTGTATCAGGGAGGTGGAAAGAGACCTTCCATCTCCCTACCTATATCATGCCTAAGAGACACTCTTACAATGTGTAATTCTGATAATGTCACGAGCAACCCGATCGTTATACAAGATCGACAGCATTTTGAAATGGTGGCACTGATGGGGTTAAGGAACCACGAACTCGACAAAGAATCAAAGAATCCGTTTGCTCATCCACGAGCTGGTGGTTAACGTTCTCATCACGTCTCTATTGGCACAGCTGCAAAGCAGTTTGCAGTCATCCACACCCTCATCCCCCTCCTCGTATTCCCTTCACCTGCTCAAACTCCTCGCACGGGTTTGCGCGAAAAAGGTGGTTTGAGCTGGAAGGGTGCTGATTGAAACAAGAGCGGTGAAGCCAGTAAGGATTTCCCCTATAGTCGACACGAAAATCCAGGGGAAGAGTAAGACAACCAAATACACGTACGGAAGGCTGAGTATTTCCGGAGGATACATGGGTACGATGTTACTCCACTTCGATAAGCAGTGGAGGCCCAGTGGTAGATGAAATTTACATTTATATTACTTTCTTATCTCATGATCCCCCGTTAATTACAAATGGTGTATGGTCTCGTATATGATAAGAAATGTGGATATCAATTCTGCATTGCGTCAAGACGGTTTAGCTGTGGAGAGTCATATGCAATTTGCCTAGCTATGGACTGAATATCAAGATCAACAAGAATCATAATAAATTCTATCGCATATGATATCATTTCAACATGGCATGCTTTATCATATTTCAATATATCCTGTCACGATATATTACATCATATAGCATGAAATTATGTAAGATTGTGTTATCATCACCAAATGCCGTGCTATGTGCGAAGTCTGCAATGCACGGATCACATTAGCAAAGGAGGTACAGTGTATCCATACAACTCCTTGATACTAGCAAATTAACGGTATACAGTTAATATACCCTAACTCACCTTTGCGCTGATGCATTTTGTACGTGATACCCTATACTCCGTTATACAATTTGATATGTATTAAATGACTTGTAATGAGGCCGTCATCAAATTCAATGACAGTCTCCAGCATTTTATTTTGTATTAATTCGATTGAAATATTAATGATTTTCCAATTGTTTTTGCATGATTATAACTCACCTGTAAAATATTTCATTACTGGTACATTATGATTAAATTCATATTCAATTTGTGTTGGACATAATATGATTAGTATTGGGAAATTGTTTGTTACGTTGTATATACTTTGTGAAAAATACAGAAGTAAATCAAATTAAATCAACCAATCAATATTAACACCTCACCAAAGATTTTAATACACCCAGCCCTATACTGTCCTTACATACTCTCGTTTGCTTATCCCTCTCTCTAATCTCCCATACTCGATGATACTTCTCGTGTGATGAGCGCAACTGTGCTATTCCAGTCCACGTCATAGAGTTTTATGTCTGACAGATATTATTAGCAAACCATCCCAGTGCAAACATTTGAAAGTGATATCTCTCCCGTTCATTTCAGATTGCCAAAGTTTTCGATTATACTAAACTAGGACTTCTGGGGGCATTCGGATTCTTTTAATGATTTCTTGCTTAACTGAATCCATAACATTTGTTGATACTAAAAGCATTAAAAATACATAAGCTTGCACATCATAACGACCCCTATTTCTTCATTGTCAAGTGCAGACTTTGGAGTACTTTACGTCATTTCAAAAGACGTTAGCCACACAAGATGAGATGAAGTTGCAGAAAAATAAAATCAGCCCATCGTACCCGAAAAAAAAAGCGTAGTACACGAATTTTCTTTAGATCATCTCTTAAAACAGCTTTCAAGAGATTTTGTTTTGCATTGATGTCCCTTTGTCTCATCCTCTGTCATGTTTTGATCACAATAACAATTAAATTTCACATCATAAAAAACAAGAACATAATTGTTGAAAGTTCATGTCGATGGATTCGGGAGACTATTGCCATGCAATACCAGGAAACACCATCAGAAATTTGAGACCAGATATGGAGATGAAACTCAAGAAGAGGAATGGGCACTCATGACTTTGCGAGCGTGCGGAAATTTGACGTTATGCTTTCCGTCTTACGCAATTCGGTATTGCACAACTCTATAGGGGGAATTACTTCTTTCCAATTCTACATCACCCAGGTGTCATCAAACAAAACATCAAGATTTCTCTCATTCTAATATAACTTTGACTACCATATTGCTCCACACAGGCTGTCCACCAGAATGCTCTCTCGTTCGATACTCCTCAATGGGGCCTTGTACTTTCTACGCCTAGACGCCATTACCCTCAACAGAACTGACCTCGCTTCATCCTCGGCGGGACGATTCTCGTATCATACGCGGTGGTGATACAGGTGAGGAGGATTCACTCACCAGGGAACGTGTTGGCTGAAATTACCATCGCCCTTCACATTGCAATATGGCCGCAGAATGGCAAATGACACTGTGGTCGTGCTAAAATCGGAGCTGTAATCAATTCCAGCCTAGATCATATTCAATTTTCTTTACATTATTGCCATCCAACAGCCCCAAACAACCAATACCAATCACAATGGAAATACAATTGCCATTGACGCATTCCATGAGAGGTGGCAAATAAGCACTGTCATATAGTGAGAGGTCCAAGCGCAGAAAATGTTAGCGCCTACATACTGCAGGACGAAAGGCATCACTCCGCTTATGTCATCGAGATGCAGATCTAGGATTGAGGTTGATCTTTCAGATACAGGGATAGTCTGAAGAACATCTTAAAGGCAATGCTGCGAGCGAACCCTCGGAGCGTCTTGTACAGTAATTAGGGCGTGTCGAAAGATAGAAGCTGCAGCAATTTTTCAAGACCTCCCAATTTTAACAAAATATTGGTCTGACAGACAGCATTTAGGAACCAGAGTGGCTTGAGTCAAATTTCAGCTTGAGATAACGCGTACACGTTCGGCAACAAGGGAACAAAATGATTGTGTTGAATCTTGTTTCGTTTTCTTCGAATGCCCATCACGTCTGCCAGTCGCCTTACGATAAATCAAAGAAGACGCCATGATGATGATGATGATGATGATGATGATGATGATGATGATGATAATAATAATAATAATAATAATAATAATAATAATAATAATAATAATAATAATAATAATAATAATAACAATAATAATAATAATAATAATAATGATAACAATAATAACGTTTCGTTACCAGGGTAGCCCTGGAGTAAGCACTGTTCTTAATTGGTAGGCCTTCTCCCGGTCGGATTTCTGTAAGTTTCCTTTTCATAAACGCGCCGCTCAGGATTGGAACTGAGGACCCTTGACCACTGAGTCACGTTGATCCCACCATAAATATTCATGTAGATCAAAATCTGATGGGCGAGTGATGATAATGGACGGCCGAATTCAGATGTGACCCACTTTACATCTTCTGGTAGTTATCTCCGGCAGTCGTAGCGGGAGACTAAGTATAGAGATGATAGTTTCACGAGAATAGCTTATTCGATTTCCCGCAGTTGACAGGCATATACAGAACGGCAATGTAACCCCCCCCCAAAAAAAAAAAAAAAAAAAGTTCTTTTCTTCTAGAATAAAGTGCGCGATTTCTTGAATGAATCCGATATCCCATCACGTCATTGACTCCCTCAGTTCCACTGTATAAGAAATGAGGTAGTATTAGTAGCTTATAGGTCATAGGCCTACAGAGCAAAGAGAGGGGTGGGGTTAGCTGAGAGCATGGAGCCCCTTGTACGTTGAACCTTGCTGGTTCAAGCATGGAGCTCCATGGTTCAAATAAATCTCTGTAGAAAGCTAAAAATGTGTTCCCTGCAGGACGGGTCAATACCATTTACTCAATTCTTCAGGATATTTCATTGCTGCTTCATTGGATTACAATTACTTGTAGATCACAGTATATTTCCCCGTATCGTTACTCACTGGGATAGGATACTAGTATTATCTACTACGTCGTTATGGATCTAAGCTTTGATTCCGTCATTATTTCATTTGAAAACAGGCTTGGGTTATCTATATTTGCTCAATATTATGGCACTGCGTTTACTTTTGTTCTAGTTTCTTTGTTTCAATTTGTATTTTGATGATCTTGATACTGATTTGCCCAGTGATATACTTTGTATTGTGTTTGGTCGTTGTCGTGACATATGACAAAATGGTAAAAATTAAAATGACGGAACTACGGAGAATGCCTTTAGCAAACAGTCGTTGCTTGGTTATTCTCAATGCAAACATGTAGGCATATAATTCCTTGTTGGGACGCATTTACACATATTTGTATTGACATCATTGACCCGTGCTAGCTCACAACTCTCGATTCGCGCATTAAAGACGGAGTGACAAAACCCTGCCATCGGCTTCCATAGGCCTATATCATCTTTGTTTCTTCTTTTTTTTTTCGCGCTACTATAATAGCCATGCTACCAAGCATAGAGCAGATGTGTGAATGAAAGGGTGAATATTCAATAATGTTGCTATGAGAGTCCTCCCATTGTTTGTACCATCTCTCAAACCGGGTTCTTCTCTCTCTCCCTCTCTCTTCCTCTGTCTGTCTGTCTGTCTCTGTCTCTCTTTTCCCCCCTCCTTCCCCTGCTTACCCCCCCCCCCCCCCTCCCACCCCCATGACAGTGAAAACTCCACAGAATTGCCATGGCGGCCAACCCTTGGGCACGCATTCGCAGTTGCAAAATTAAACTACTTCAGCATAAGATTTATAAACAGTAATTTCGTTCACATTCGCTGACTATATTCCTATCTTGTCATAATATAATATCAAGGAAGCCGCTGACACACAATGACGAAAATCAGGGCGCCGGTTGGCGCGTTCCCAACATTCATACAATAAAAATACACGCTGTAGCCCGCGCAATTAACGATGCCCATTTATCAAGACTTGCTGGTGTCAACATTTGTATAGAAAATGACGTTCTCTCCTTGACTAGGCGACAAAGTGCACTGTCGCCATATTTACCAGCTACATATGACTTACCAAGTCGATTGTACCTACAGGCACCAATTTGATGTCGTTGATGTAGTAGAGTCCGAAGGTCGTTTACTGTACACAGTAAAGGCACATGCCGAGATATACAAGGCTCTATACGTGTATATACATATATATATATATTTTTTTTTTTTTTCAGATTTGTCGATACAGATTTGCGTTATCATTTATGACAGACACCGCTAGCGCTACGTCCCTTTGGGTGTTACATTCAATATCCAATCCACGAAATAGTGGCCTAGTGGGTCGAGATAAAGTGTTTCTTGTGGCATTTGTTTGATGTAATATAAAAAAAAAAAATCGATCTAATCATAGAGTATGGCATGCGCGAGAAGCCGTACCCGCAAACCATGCAAACGCATGTACTTCAGGTGAACTCACTAAATAGGGCCTGATTGGTATCTTTGCTACTACATGGACTTTGCACCGAACTGTCAGCATCACCCAACCTCTAAACGTCTTGGGTGACCTTAATTAAACCTATCCACATGCCGTGTCATGATTTTGACAGCAAAGTGTGACTCGTAAGTATCAAAATTTACTGGCCCGCGACAAATTTTACGGACAATTCTGAAGAAAACGGAAATGGATAAACAGAGCTTGATACAACAGAAAAACACAGTCATCATGTACTCTATTCGTACATTACTATAGCATCGCATAAAAGTTTGACTTCAGTGACAGGATGTTGACCCCTGGGAAGGCTGAAGAAAGATTGGCGTAGAGGCCAAGGTTTGACAGGGGGTTGAAAGCAGAACAGGCGACTCGTCGGTATACTTGTTATAGAACTGGGGTTGTGGATAAGGTGAAGACTAACCCCCCCCCCCCCCGCGCCCTCGGGAGGATATCTATTCCCATTCTGGCGCCACCATGGATTCAAACTCCCTCTGATAGCTACTTCAGTGGAATTATGTGTGATGTTAAACCATGGAATGCAGCTCCATGGTTAAATCACTGTCAGTTCAGCGGTTGTTCTTGCCAGAGATTTAAAATCTGATTTCCTGTCTAATGCTTTAAATCATCGCTTCTTCCACAAAATTTAAGGATTTGCACAATGACGAAAAAAAGGATTCAGGCAAACACCTGCCTAACAAAATGATTGCCACCATACAAATAACTGATAAACAATACAACACTTAGTGTTGTATTGTCTCGATTGTCTCGATTGCTGTCTCGATTCCCTTAACGTAAACTCTCTATTGTGACGGAATAAACCTCATTGTTCGAGTTCCCCCTAAGTCACATATAGTAGTATAATACTAATAATAATAATAATTAGCACCGATACTGCCGGAATCTTGTCTCTTTATATTTGGACATGTTTCAAATCAAATCCATTTTTATTGGAATTCGCCAAAACACAACATTGTAACACATATACAAATTTATATAGAATGACATTATATAACTGGCGACCATACAGTTATATGGTATTTCCAAGGAGCTTTTTTGTGTTTTAAGCTCATGGGTATTTCATAATGAGTGCTTACGGTATACAGCTCTTGTTTTACATGAACACGTATAATGTTATAGGATTTTAATTGTTTTATTGGATGTACAAATGTTTAACTGGATGTGCAAATGTTTTATTGGATGTACAAATTTATATAAAATATTTGTAATTGACTTTATAAAACTGGCGACCATACAGTCATATGGTATTTCCAAGGAGCTTTTTTGTGTTTCAAGATCATGGGTATTTCATAATGAGTGCTTACGGTATGCAGCTCTTGTTTTACATGCACCATTGTATAATGTCATAGGATTTTAATTGTTTTATTGGATGTTGTAGTTATATCTTGCCCTTGCCATTTTTTATTATTTCAGTGAATGAATTGAATATAGGTTATTCTGGAATTCTATATCAAATATTTGTTTGTGTCTTTGAAATCTTCCATTATGTCTTCAATCTTGTTCTTGGAAATGCCTTTTACATAAGTTGAAATTTTTATTTTTTTACAGTCATGAGGATTAGAAACAAGTTACAAATCTGTGAAAATGAGATGAAACTGACTAAGATTATGGCATATAATGTACAACAAACATGCACAAAAAAAAAACAAACAAACCAAGGGTTCATAATCTGACTTCAATTGCGTTGGGGAAGAAAAAAATAATTGTGCTGATGTGACCTGTTAGAGCAGGACGTTGTCTGTTATACGTTTTCTTGTGTGTTTGCATGTGTTATGTCAAATGCAAATGTTCACTGCATGTAGAACGGGGGTTTACATTATGTGTACATAATGAAAGGAGTAATGTCTACAGCTGTATATCCGGACGGTGGGGGACAAGGCTTTTCGATGTGCTTGAGTGTGCATATATTTGAATATGTGTGTGTGTGAGGGTGTGTGTGTGTGTGTGTGTGTGTGTGTTTGTTGTGTGTGGTATGTGTATTTGTGTGTGTGTGTGCCTGTGCGTGTGTGTATATTTACGGTTGCATATAGTTTGAACGTGTGTTTGCATATGTATATGTACATGTATTGTGTGTGTGTGTGTGTGTGTGTGCGTGTGTGTTGATAACCTCATTACGTTGATCATCGAAAAGTATGTTATCACATCATGCATTCACATTTGCGAAAAAGGGGGACAGTGATATTTAAGAAAAAAAATGTAAATGAAAAAGTTTCATAATCTGGGAGGCATTTCATGAAGGAACTTGTCGGATAAAATATCTGACAAGTCAATTATATCTGACAAGTTTTGAGAAATTTTTTAGTCTGATTTGCTGATTTCTCTGAACTTGTCGGATATAATTGACTTGTCGGACATTTTACCCGACAAGTTCCTTCATGAAATGCCCCCCTGATCATCTGAATATATATAAAAAAAACAACAACAACATGCATGCGTTTTTGGCTCCGCCCATTCATTTTTCACGCAGAGTCATGTGAGCCGTCAGTTCGTGGTGAGTTTTTTTGCACAGATTTTGTGTTGTACGCTTTTCACGAAGTGACGTGTAAATTTGTCTCTCTCTCCCAGGCAGTTCCAGCGTTTATACTGGATGAAATTTACATGTCCTGATAGAGGAATCCAATTTGATGCTGAAAATCATATCATTTCAAGTATACATTACACAAAATCAACCATTTGAAGACATTTTACTAACTTACTCGTTTATGTTAATTAAGCCGTTTGATGCTCATTTGTAATACACACAAAGTGAGCGTCGGCCTCTGAGCCGTCACTTCGTGATGAAGATTCCTAGCGCGCTGTGCAATTTTGCACATTTCACAAAAGGCCACTTAAAGAGTTATGTTTAGGACCTTCTTGCAGGAAACATAAATGATATCATAAAAGGAAATCTAAATATTTGTAGTATTCGTAAGTTGTTCTTTCTAGTGGTATAAACTTTATTTGATATGCATAAAGAGAAGTAGCTCGTTTGAAGCGTTGAAACTTCAAATGCATTTTACTCGAATTCAGTTTTTATTCCTCCGTGCGGCTTTCCGTCACTTCGTGAAAAGTGGGACGACTAGTCATCAGTCTTCAGTGTAGACTAACAAATCGGCAATTTCTTCGAATAATTTCAGCTCAATTTCGAACTCATACTGAATAAGAACAAGATCGGGTAGGCTGGCGGAAAACAACACATCATAAACATTCGAACACCCTTTCATGATAGCACTTTCCACTTGTTTCATTACAGAGTAGAACCGTTAAAGTGCAACAAAATTGCAACGGTGTTCAAATTTAGACTCGTCAGTCTGAGTTATTTGATCTTATAGCGCGGGAAACAAATCAGGTTTGAAAGAGTACAAAGTACAATGCTGTATATCTATTGATTCTTGATATCCTGAAATATGCAGCCTTCTAAGAGCACACTCGTGGTAAATGATATTCAGTGGATTCTATAATGATAAGGTTTGTTTGTCAAGTCCATCATAATGAATCAACACAATTAGCCTTGGCTATGTTTCTCTCTTCAGTGAGCGAACGAGCCTTATGGCATGTTCTTTTCTGGTATATTCTTCACGATAGGAGACACCAATCTTTGGTGAATGATTTGTAACATTATATGATATCTATTGCATAATATGATATGATGCATTATGCTATATCATATTATATTATATCATTTCATATCATATCATATATTGTCCCATAGCATATTGTTAACATAATTATTCTCTCAAACAGAAACCATCCAAAGTCTGTTTAGAATAACTGAACATAATTCTCTATATAATTAGTCCTCATTATGATTGGATTTCTCTTATCATTCCTTAATGTTACATAAAAACGACGGTCATAATTCAATAAAAAAAAGTGTTAAATGCAATGAATCTGTGGGTTTTGGGTTTTTTTTTTGTCAATCATATTCCTTTAGCTGGTTACACACGTCAATGAAGTCAGATATAATGACAATCAGAAGATTTAAATGGATTAGAAGAACAGGATAAAAGTGGGAAAGGGATCGATGAGAGCAAACTAGAATATAATTTATTATTGTCATCACTTTCAATACCTGCTAGTAGCAAATCATAGTTATGACTGCGAGTGCTTCGAAAGAAAACGGGAAAGGCGAAAAAAACAGGAATGGTCGCTTGGAACAAATAATGAGTTATTCCAAGCCGTCATTTCTGTTTAGGCACAATTTACTGGGTATGTCACATGGCTTCACATGACAAATCTAGATCAAACGATTCATACAGCGTGACTTCCCACAAAGCTCCTTTGGGTATACCGCCGGCTTCGTACTTAGTTGTATTAATATACTGGCATTTATCCCGAGTACACGTGAGTTCCAAGTATCAAGTAATAAAACATAAATTAAAAAAAAAAAGTATCACAGAGTTTCGTGAGAGGTTGAAACTATAAAACACTTCTCTTCTCGGGGATTTCACGGTGATAGCAAAACTATCTCGCAGCCTCTTAGATAAGAGATGGAGACATGTATGAATTTCATCAGATTGAACTGATGCATGCTGATCGATGAATGTGATAACGGTACAAAGTAAAAGACAAAACGTATAATGTAGTATATTAAATATAGGCATATATATCACACTCCCATCATAATTAATCACTCTTCCACAGACGAAGCCATTATTATCAAAACATTCATTCAATACAACATGAATACGTGAATTATACTTGACACACATAGTACATTTCTCTAGATTTCTATTACATTAGTGAAAAGAATAAGTTAGTGATACCCATACACTGTGATGTCCTTACCTTGTTGAGAGGTATCTGTGTAGACATGTTATAATTGGTGCTCATCAGGCCCCTGGAGTAGTACGCCGTAAGGGGGCACCCGTTGACGGACAGAGTTTTCTTCCGGTCAGTTCTGGACAGCACAAACGCCCTCCACTGGACAAACTTGGTACACTCCTCCCTCTTGGGCAGTCGGGTCTGGTTGGTGACCAGTCCTGGTGCCGAGAACAACCTGTTCTTGTCGCTGGCGTTGAGGCGGAGTGACAGGAAATGCGAGCCGTTAGTAGCAGACAGGCGCCAGATGTTGCCCCGGTGATCGGGAAAGGTGGCGTCCTCAAAGACGAAATTGTCGGTGTGATAATAGCCTCTTGTGGTCAGTCTGATCTCCGGCTGGGCGAACGGTGTGATGGAGACGATCTCGACCCCGAGAGGGACTGCCCCACGAAAGAGGAGGTTATCGCTGCCGTTCAGGGGTTCGAAAGCCTTGAAACGACCGTAGCCTTGCTCGTTCTTGAAGGAGAACTCAAATGTCTTTGAACTCGCAGGGCACGTGCGACTGTGGCCGAGAAAGAATCGATAGCGTATCCGACATCCAATAAGCGATGACTCAACATCGTTGCCAAGGAAACGGTGGAGATACATGGAGACGTGTCCGTCGGCTTCTTCGCGATCACCTAGAGGATACAGAGAGAGGTAGAATTCCATTCCAGCAAGCGGAAAGTTGGCAGTGAAGAAAGATGGGTAAGGCTGCTCGCGATTTTTCAAGAGCTGCGCGAAATCCACGGATTGTTCGAAGAGTGTCGAGCAAGATTTCATGGCGAGTTCGATGATCACGACTTTCTCCGGTTCTAGCAAGAATCCCTGGCCCGGCGTGAAAAGCTCCCTGAGAGGTGCAAACTCCCTTTTACCCCACCCCGGCGACTGGGGAGCACTGAACTCTACTTGGCTCCCTTCGGTGACGAGGCTCTTGGTAGGGTCAAGGACGTTTCGGGTGATGATGCGAAAGTCGGCCCGACATCGCACACCCTCCGCGGGGCTTCCCCAATACACGTATACGCCCAGAAACTCATGTCGCTTCCCCTCTGCGTACTTGCAGCTCAGGTACCAATCCTGGCCCTGATAATTGATGACGGTGGATCGGACGGAGCGGGATTTGAATTCGTCCAGGTTCATTAACCCCAACTTGAAGGTGAAAAGCTGAGTATTCTCGCTGTCGTTAAGCGGGAGAGTGCGATACAGCTGCAGGGTATTCGTAGCCATGTCTGCTAGCACGAGCTATCTCTGCTATCCAATAACAAACACCATCATCAGTTATCGCTCTACAAAGGCGAAAATAAAGGTTCTATGTTGAATAAATATATTCATCAATAAATTCACGTCTGAGAAGCAGCATGCACAAGTATGTTCACTGGCCAAAAGCGCAAACAAAAGCTAAAATGATCATACATCATACAACACACAGAGCTGGTATCTTATAATCTTGGTGTCAAAGTGTCTATAGTGCTCTTGAAATTATAAATCTGGAAGAGAAACATCTGTTTGCGGTATCATTTATACTTTGCAAAAGATATCAAGTACATTTTCCCAAGACAAGATAGGGTGTTCCTTACGCTTCGGTGATGTAGCCACAGTGTTTCAACTTCAGCGGTAGAGTGTAAGTCCGCCCCAACAGCGACAAATCAATCGATGCGATAAATCCAAGGAAGCGTAGGTTTTGAAATCTGATAGGGAAACCAATCCTATAAATGGGGGAAACACTTAAACGAACATGATAATATTATACCAGATTATCGACAGTCTGCTTTGACACAGATCACTGCTTGTTGAATGCCCACTACTATACATTCCATCGTTGCAGCAGCGCTCGCCGAAGCGAGCGTAATCCGTTTCACATCCACGACCGGGATGAAGCCGGGCAAGTTCTCGTGACACGGGACCTCCGCAGAGTGCGCCCAGTCTCCAGCAAAGTTGTCACACGGAAATGACCATTCGAGCAACAGACGATGTTCCGCGGTCAGTAATCGACGATGAGTATCGCTATCTCAGTCACAGAAGTCATCGTCTGCTAAAAGCTTTGCATCACCATTCCCCCTCCGTGAGCGCGCGTCGGTACTTGACTCGATCTCCTCTCCCAGTGCTCTCGTGTACACGCATTCCGCATCGACCCCCTTTACTGCAGTGGATAGCTGCTTCGCGTCGAGGTACGAGGTACGTGTGGACGCACGCTTCCAGCATTAGCGGCATTGTGTGTACGCCAATACACGATACCGCCTGTTTGCAGGCTGTCACACTGTACGCTTTCAGTCCGCTCTATTATTATCGATCGACAAACAATGGGCCGACATCTCTTGTATTGGTGACACACTCCACTACGTGGATTGAATGAAAATACGAGCAAGCGTCGCACCCGCGGGAAATTTTGTTCTGGACCTCACTAAGCGCTAACCTGTTTTCTTGGAGGTCACATACACCTGACCCCTTATGAAGTTGAGGCATATTTCCCTAATATTGCAGTGAAGTTGAAAACGGACGCTCCGTCGTATACCAACCACCTGCCACTGGCGAGGATCCAATTTTATAAATCCCCGACCTGAACTTCAACTGGCGGGTGAAAGTTTCGTAGGCGGGTCTCTAAGACAACGGTCATGATAAAATGCTTTTGACCTGTAATAGCATTCTATTGAGGTAGACACTTGGTACGGTAGAGATGTTGTGAGTTTCTACTACCTGAAAAAAAAAAGAAAGATAATCAGCAGCGAGAGATCTAGACCCTCTGCACCAAAGACACACTGTAGCAACTGCCATAGTTTTCTTAATTTTGACAATTGATTATCGACGTAGTAGTCCCCTCCCCCCCTTTTTTTTGGTGGTGGTGGTGGGGGGGGGGGGGGGGGCTACGGGACACAAAATTTATCAAGGTATCTATCTTTTAATTGTAAATCAATCCTGATAGAATCCTGGCTATGTTAATATCAAGATTGCCAAGAAACTGAGGTCAGTATTTTCGATTTCAACCTGATGAGGTCTCCAATATACATGTTTTTACACACTGCTCAACAGTGAAATTCCGCTCCGTCGAATTGGCTTTGGTATATGGAATTATCCAGTAAACCTACAGAATGATATACAGAGCTCTCAGTAAGATTGGAAACAAGAAATTTATGTGGAATTTTAAGGTTGCACTTATTTACAAAAAATAATTAAATAATTATTGAATATGCAAATCAGCACGGGTGATGCGATGTCATCATCAATAGAAATGAAGTACAGGTGTGTATAATACAAAAATCTTGTTATTAGGATGAGTGGCACTTACTACCCTTTTTTAACTTATATGTCGTCAGTGCTGGGTTATTTTAACAACAAAGTCATAATTTTATGCAATCATAAACATAACATGAATATACGAAATTCAAAATATTTCAAATGCATATACATGTGAGCTGTTATTACAAAGGTAGTGAAATTAAAACTAAATCATATTAGAATTATGGGCCCATTTATCATGTTACCTGTGTCAAACAATAGATAAACAGGTAGGCTATTGAAAATGGAGGGGACTACTAAAATACGATAGTGGGAAGAGAGTCCGAGAAGGGGGTGACCCCCCTCCCCCCCCCCCTTGGCGATTTGTTTGTTTGCTTGTTTTTTTGTGTTTGTGTTTTTTCCTATTTTGAAACCCCGTAAGTGATGTTTTCCTGGTATCTAACACAATGGAGACCATAGAAAGCAGTGTATGATAAAGTCTTTTTTTTTCTATGCGCATCACATTTTCACTTGGCAGCCCAAGGGGGCAGGGGGTTAGATCCCCTGACTTCCTCCACCTCCCCCTCCCCCCCCCCCCCCCGTAGATCCACCACTCACATATATTTTGCGGGGAAAATGTTTGAGGTCACTTCCGATATTCTGTTTGTTTGATCAAAGCCAACATGAAAATGCAGTGAAGTGTATATTTGCCAACTTCTCGCTTTGAGCATGAAACTAGTAGCTTCATGCTTTGAGAAACTTCTGCTCTAATGATTGCTTAAGCTGTTTACTTTAGTTATTGATAATGCCATGTTGATGCTGTGAAAATAAATGGTAACCAGCGTACCAGAATTATGTGTTGGAATATTGGCAGACTGAACACAAGAGATACATAAAAGAAAAAAGAAACACAAACACACAGACAAATGTGGGTTCATGACCCTTAAGCTTCCAAGCGTGTTTTGCCACTGAAAAGAAGTTCAAAGAAAGAGTACAATAATGAGAGCACAACAATTCAAATTTCAACAAAGTCTGATGAAAATTATCGAATCTTTAAAATTTCATAACGTCTTTACTTTCTCATCCAAATTTGATCATTTTCACTGCTGTGCGTGTAAAATTTTACTCTTTCTTTTCAGTGACATCACAGCTACTTTTAAGTTTGCATTGATATTGTTTTTTTGGTAAAAACAAACTAACAAACAAACAAACAAAACAAACAAACAAACAAACAAAACTGTTAAAGCAGTCGATGATGAAAGGGAGTTCATTGTGCTCTGCAATAGACCAAACCGCAACGTAATGTAACTCGTGTTCCATAAATGATAGCACTGTACAGGGCTCACACCTGTAAATAAAATGGAATGTCCCAGGCCCTTTCACAAATTCGTACCAAAGATACCAAAAATATGTGAAGAAAAAAAAAATAATTAAAAATCATCAATGCAGTTTGGCATTAACTGAATAGCTGCAGATATTGAGTATGAATTCCTCTCCAAACTGTATTTTGGTTTGAAGATGAAAGCTTTTCTCATGGAATTTGAAGGGACTGTATTTCATTGGGTGCATGTACGGAAAATAGGTGATTTTTTGAGTGAAAAGAACTCGTATCATAGTCTGGCTTTGTGGACCCTTGGACAGAGTTTGAGCTGAAGAACCTGCCTTGGAAATTTGATGGATCACAGGGTATAGCTCATTTATCCAGGTTAGTGAAGATGAAACACCTCATTTCTCCCAGCTATTTTTCAGATTTTTTTGAATTTTAAATTCTAACACACGTCTCTATGGGGAATTATTTACCCGTGTGAGCCCTACATACTTCTCCGCAGCACCCAGCCATAATGTCCAAAGAACACGATGCGTCCGTAGATGGCGCACTAACATATCTTAACCTGTTCATATTGATTCTTTGTCACCAGTCTTTTCAAAACGTGGTAGGGCCTCGCCTAGGGAGAAATGATAATTTGCATATTTTCTGAATCTCTTCAAACTATTGCAGAAAAACTCTATACAAAACATGGTAATGATTCTGATCATAATAACTGTAATATATCAATTATAGCAGTGTTTGCTATTTTTTCTTTGCTTTTCTCGTGATACAGAAAATGAAAAATAACAATGTAAATGGCAAACAAACAATACCCGTAGTCCCTTACACGTCGATTACAATTACAGGCACCAACCGCATGACGTTTGTCTCTCTGCCTGTCTGTCTGGTATCGAGGTTTAACACGGCACGTGGTGACGTCACAAACTCTAGCTCTCCTATAGGTAATGGTTGAAGGGCGATAGTGACTATTCATATTTCCGCTATTCGAGATTTGCATGGAGAGCCGTCGCTCATTGATTACTAGTATGTTCTGAGTGAATCAGTGCGCATGACTAATTACCTAGTCAGAGTGATATAGAAAAGACAGACTCAGTTTCTACAATTTGGGAATATATAGCCCTTAAATAGCGTGTTTAGAGCAAAAGATAATACAGAAAATTATTCCATGGGATAGCACTTCACATTTGCTCCAAGGGTAGTGCAGGCCGTTTCGTGTGTTAAGGCAAGCTTTTCGAGATATAAGGCAGAAATGACGTTGCGGTTACTGTAATGGGTAACCATCCCTTGATGATCGATCCCAGAAGAAGATTATCGTTCTGATTTCAGCAATGGGTATCGCTTCTCGGCCTTTTGGCTAAGATCATGTGTAGTATCTGTTCTTTTCAGCTTAATATCTGAAACGCGACTCATCGAGTCGCTTGTATATTAATCTGATTTTTGTACCGAGGCCATGGAATAGGGGCTTGCTCCATCCTGGCCACGGGTTGGCCCGGTATTGCAGTACCTCCGGGATCGGCCCACCCCCAAGGGGGTAATAATAATCCAAAGAAAGAATCTGACTTTGTTTCTATCTCTCGCTCTTCCATCTCTCACTGCAACAATTTCTTAAAATGCCTTGAAAATGCTCAATTCTATATGTTGCAACTCTCAAATGCTTTCGCTTAAATCTCAATCTTCTCCCCCCCCCCCCACCCCCTCTGTCTTTTTGAGTCTGGGTCTTCTTTCTTTAGATATCAAAAATACTGATTGATACTCAGTGGGGAGGAGCACTTCCTTTTGCCATAGTCTTTGATATCTGAGTCTTTGATTTCAGCGAGTTCTAATTTTTAGAACTGACCCCTTGAATCTTCACAATCCTTGTCTTTATGGATCCTTTCAACGGTTTCTAATTGCCATCATCATTATTCATTCTATGGACCTCCTCAGGATTCCCTGGTCCTATTTTTGCAATGGAAAAAATGGTGAAACTTTCTTTCAAACCACTCATAAGGCGCGCCTGATACCATGACCAAGCCCAAAAGAGAAATGTTAACTTTCATCCTTTTGAATTGGGATAAAATTAATGATGATGCTGATGATGGTGATGATTCCATTTATAACAGTTATAATAAAGATACTGTTAAAAAAGGTGATGTTATTCTTTGATTTGGTTTTTTTTTTTTTTTGCTAGTGAAATGAAAATAACATTAAAGTAAGAAAACAAAGGGTTAGAAAATTCAAATGGCACATGCATGGAAAACAAAGATAGGGCGCCCCACACGGCGTTTGCAAGAGAATAACCGTAACGATGGCATGACGTTTGTCTCTCTGCCTGTCTGTCTGGTATCAGGTTTAACACGGCACGTGGTGACGTCACAAACTCTAGCTCTCCTAATGGTTGAAGGGCGATAGTGACTATTCATATTTCCGCTATTCGCGATTTGCATGGAGAGCCGTCGCTCATTGAGTATGTTCTGAGTGAATTAGTGCGCATGACACATTACCTACTCAGAGTGATATAGAAAAGACAGACTCAGTTTCTACAATTTGGGAATATATAGCCCTAAAATAGCGTGTTTAGAGCAAAAGATGATCCAGAAAATTATTCCATGGGATAGCACTTGACATTTGCTCCAAGGGTAGTGCAGGCTGTTTCGTGTGTTAAGGCAAGCTTTTCGAGATATAAGGCAGAAATGACGTTGCGGTTACTGTAATGGGTAACCATCCCTTGATGATCGATCCCAGAAGAAGATTATCGTTCTGATTTCAGCAATGGGTATCGCTTCTCGGCCTTTTGGCTAAGATCATGTGTAGTATCTGTTCTTTTCAGCTTAATATCTGAAACGCGACTCATCGAGTCGCTTGTATATTAATCTGATTTTTGTACCGAGGCCATGGAATAGGGGCTTGCTCCATCCTGGCCACGGGTTGGCCCGGTATTGCAGTACCTCCGGGATCGGCCCACCCCCAAGGGGGTAATAATAATCCAAAGAAAGAATCTGACTTTGCTTCTATCTCTCGCTCTTCCATCTCTCACTGCAACAATTTCTTAGAATGCCTTGAAAATGCTCAATTGTATATACTGCAACTCTCAAGTGCTTTCGCTTAAATCTCAATCTTCTTCCCCCCCCCCCCCCCCCACCCCCTCTGTCTTTTTGAGTCTGGGTCTTCTTTCTTTAGATATCAAAAATACTGATTGATACTCAGTGGGGAGGAGCACTTCCTTTTGCCATAGTCTTTGATATCTGAGTCTTTGATTTCAGCGAGTTCTAATTTTTAGAACTGACCCCTTGAATCTTCACAATCCTTGTCTTTATGGATCCTTTCAACGGTTTCTAATTGCCATCATCATTATTCATTCTATGGACCTCCTCAGGATTCCCTGGTCCTATTTTTGCAATGGAAAAGATGGTGAAACTTTCTTTCAAACCACTCATAAGGCGCGCCTGATACCATGACCAAGCCCAAAAGAGAAATGCTAACTTTCATCCTTTTGAATTGGGATAAAATTAATGATGATGCTGATGATGGTGATGATTCCATTTATAACAGTTATAATAAAGATACTGTTAAAAAGGTGATGTTATTCTTTGATTTGGTTTTTTTTTTTTTTTTTTTTTTTGCTAGCCAATGAAAATAACATTAAAGTAAGAAAACAAAGGGTTAGAAAATTCAAATGGCACATGCATGGAAAACAAAGATAGGGCGCCCCACACGGCGTTTGCAAGAGAACTGATAACCGTAACGATGGCATGACGTTTGTCTCTCTGCCTGTCTGTCTGGTATCAGGTTTAACACGGCACGTGGTGACGTCACAAACTCTAGCTCTCCTAATGGTTGAAGGGCGATAGTGACTATTCATATTTCCGCTATTCGCGATTTGCATGGAGAGCCGTCGCTCATTGATTACTAGTATGTTCTGAGTGAATCAGTGCGCATGACACATTACCTACTCAGAGTGATATAGAAAAGACAGACTCAGTTTCTACAATTTGGGAATATATAGCCCCAAAATAGCGTGTTTAGAGCAAAAGATGATCCAGAAAATTATTCCATGGGATAGCACTTGACATTTGCTCCAAGGGTAGTGCAGGCTGTTTCGTGTGTTAAGGCAAGCTTTTCGAGATATAAGGCAGAAATGACGTTGCGGTTACTGTAATGGGTAACCATCCCTTGATGATCGATCCCAGAAGAAGATTATCGTTTCTGATTTCAGCAATGGGTATCGCTTCTCGGCCTTTTGGCTAAGATCATGTGTAGTATCTGTTCTTTTCAGCTTAATATCTGAAACGCGACTCATCGAGTCGCTTGTATATTAATCTGATTTTTGCACCGAGGCCATGGAATAGGGGCTTGCTCCATCCTGGCCACGGGTTGGCCCGGTATTGCAGTACCTCCGGGATCGGCCCACCCCCAAGGGGGTAATAATAATCCAAAGAAAGAATCTGACTTTGCTTCTATCTCTCGCTCTTCCATCTCTCACTGCAACAATTTCTTAGAATGCCTTGAAAATGCTCAATTGTATATACTGCAACTCTCAAGTGCTTTCACTTAAATCTCAATCTTCTTCCCCCCCCCCCCCCACCCCCTCTGTCTTTTTGAGTCTGGGTCTTCTTTCTTTAGATATCAAAAATACTGATTGATACTCAGTGGGGAGGAGCACTTCCTTTTGCCATAGTCTTTGATATCTGAGTCTTTGATTTCAGCGAGTTCTAATTTTTAGAACTGACCCCTTGAATCTTCACAATCCTTGTCTTTATGGATCCTTTCAACGGTTTCTAATTGCCATCATCATTATTCATTCTATGGACCTCCTCAGGATTCCCTGGTCCTATTTTTGCAATGGAAAAGATGGTGAAACTTTCTTTCAAACCACTCATAAGGCGCGCCTGATACCATGACCAAGCCCAAAAGAGAAATGCTAACTTTCATCCTTTTGAATTGGGATAAAATTAATGATGATGCTGATGATGGTGATGATTCCATTTATAACAGTTATAATAAAGATACTGTTAAAAAGGTGATGTTATTCTTTGATTTGTTTTGTTTTTTTTTTGTTTTTTGCTAGCCAATGAAAATAACATTAAAGTAAGAAAACAAAGGGTTAGAAAATTCAAATGGCACATGCATGGAAAACAAAGATAGGGCGCCCCACACGGCGTTTGCAAGAGAACTGATAACCGTAACGATGGCATGACGTTTGTCTCTCTGCCTGTCTGTCTGGTATCAGGTTTAACACGGCACGTGGTGACGTCACAAACTCTAGCTCTCCTAATGGTTGAAGGGCGATAGTGACTATTCATATTTCCGCTATTCGCGATTTGCATGGAGAGCCGTCGCTCATTGATTACTAGTATGTTCTGAGTGAATCAGTGCGCATGACACATTACCTACTCAGAGTGATATAGAAAAGACAGACTCAGTTTCTACAATTTGGGAATATATAGCCCCAAAATAGCGTGTTTAGAGCAAAAGATGATCCAGAAAATTATTCCATGGGATAGCACTTGACATTTGCTCCAAGGGTAGTGCAGGCTGTTTCGTGTGTTAAGGCAAGCAGAAATGACGTTGCGGTTACTGTAATGGGTAACCATCCCTTGATGATCGATCCCAGAAGAAGATTATCGTTTCTGATTTCAGCAATGGGTATCGCTTCTCGGCCTTTTGGCTAAGATCATGTGTAGTATCTGTTCTTTTCAGCTTAATATCTGAAACGCGACTCATCGAGTCGCTTGTATATTAATCTGATTTTTGTACCGAGGCCATGGAATAGGGGCTTGCTCCATCCTGGCCACGGGTTGGCCCGGTATTGCAGTACCTCCGGGATCGGCCCACCCCCAAGGGGGTAATAATAATCCAAAGAAAGAATCTGACTTTGCTTCTATCTCTCGCTCTTCCATCTCTCACTGCAACAATTTCTTAGAATGCCTTGAAAATGCTCAATTGTATATACTGCAACTCTCAAGTGCTTTCGCTTAAATCTCAATCTTCTTCCCCCCCCCCCCCCTCTGTCTTTTTGAGTCTGGGTCTTCTTTCTTTTTAGATATCAAAAATACTGATTGATTCTCAGTGGGGAGGAGCACTTCCTTTTGCCATAGTCTTTGATATCTGAGTCTTTGATTTCAGCGAGTTCTAATTTTTAGAACTGACCCCTTGAATCTTCACAATCCTTGTCTCTATGGATCCTTTCAACGGTTTCTAATTGCCATCATCATTATTCATTCTATGGACCTCCTCAGGATTCCCTGGTCCTATTTTTGCAATGGAAAAGATGGTGAAACTTTCTTTCAAACCACTCATAAGGCGCGCCTGATACCATGATCAAGCCCAAAAGAGAAATGCTAACTTTCATCCTTTTGAATTGGGATAAAATTAATGATGATGCTGATGATGGTGATGATTCCATTTATAACAGTTATAATGAAGATACTGTTAAAAAAGGTGATGTTATTCTTTGAGTTTGTTTTTTTGCTAGCCAATGAAAATAACATTAAAGTAAGAAAACAAAGGGTTAGAAAATTTAAATGGCACATGCATGGAAAACAAAGATAGGGCGTCCCACACGGCGTTTGCAAGAGAATAACCGAAACGATGGCATGACGTTTGTCTCTCTGCCTGTCTGTCTGGTATCAGGTTTAACACGGCACGTGGTGACGTCACAAACTCTAGCTCTCCTAATGGTTGAAGGGCGATAGTGACTATTCATATTTCCGCTATTCGCGATTTGCATGGAGAGCCGTCGCTCATAGATTACTAGTATGTTCTGAGTGAATCAGTGCGCATGACACAATTACCTACTCAGAGTGATATAGAAAAGACAGACTCAGTTTCTACAATTTGGGAATATATAGCCCTAAAATAGCGTGTTTAGAGCAAAAGATGATCCAGAAAATTATTCCATGGGATAGCACTTGACATTTGCTCCAAGGGTAGTGCAGGCCGTTTCGTGTGTTAAGGCAAGCTTTTCGAGATATAAGGCAGAAATGACGTTGCGGTTACTGTAATGGGTAACCATCCCTTGATGATCGATCCCAGAAGAAGATTATCGTTCTGATTTCAGCAATGGGTATCGCTTCTCGGCCTTTTGGCTAAGATCATTCGCGAAAATGCCCGAAGTACAGCGATCACGGAGTGCCTTGGTAGTTGTTATGGAAAAAGATGCTGGTATCTTTGAAGTTCTGAAGAAGGCTGGCGTGTCTGTAGCTGACCATCTTGAAGCAGTACAGAGCCTCCCGGGGGCCAAGTTTGACGTGACATTCAAGAAGGAGGAGTACAAAGAGAAGTTCGTTCGAGAGCTCCAACAAGATCAACGGGCGGTGACAACGGCGTACTCTGGTTCAATCAAGATCGTGACGGTGCTTCACGTCCCGTTTGAGGTCGATGACAACCAGGTGCGATTCATACTCAGCCGGTTCGGGAAGGTGCTGGCGGGCAGACACCTTCAGCACCGAGAGCACCCGGGACTGTTCAACGGAATCCGGCAGTACCGTATCGATCTAAAGACCGACATCCCTTCGACCCTCAGCTTGGGCGGCAGGGAATGCTGGATACGGTATGAAGGCCAGCCACGGACGTGCCTGAAGTGCGGGTCAACGGGGCACGAGGCCCGGGAGTGCCGGGTGGTGAGATGTTTTAGATGCCGGAAAGAGGGGCACGTCGCGTCGGCGTGCCGGGAGGCCATCACCTGCACTGTATGCCTGGAGGCCGGGCATTCGTTCCGCTCGTGCCCTGTATCCTTCGCCGGAAAGCTGAGCAGGACCAAGGAGTGGGTGAGCGGAGGGGGTGTGGCTGTTCCAGCGCAAGCCACGCCGGCCGACCAGCCCGAAGACGTAGACGCCCCAAGTACCTCGAAAGTAGGGGGTGCGCCGGCCACGCCGGGAGTGAGAACCGGGGACCCGCCGCAGAGGGAGCCTCAGCGGGAGCCGCCCGCCCGGGCAAAGGAGGAGAAGCGCCGCGTGAGGGACGCCCCCTCGGGCGACAGTGACAGTCAGCCGGAGGACACAGGGCCTGACTTGTTCGACATTGATACTCCGCGCCCGTGCTCGGACTGGGCGCAGTCAAGGTACGCCTCGGACACTGACTCTGAGCGACTGGTGGTGGATGAGACACCGGGCGACTCGCCCATGCAGGAGTCGCAGGATGAGCCGTTCAATGTTGTGAAGCGGCGAGGGAAGAAGCGGCCGCCTTCCCCACGCCGGCGGCCGCCCAGGATTCGGACTGACAGTAGTTAAGTAGTGCTTCCCTTCCTTTTCCCCTTTTCTCTTAGCCGTATCCTAATTTAATGAATATTTCTATTTGTTCTCTCAATGTGCATGGCATTAGGGATTCAGTTAAATGTCAAAAGGTTTTATCGTTTTTGAAAATTTTTGCTTTTGATATTGTTTTACTCCAAGAAACTTATTTGACCTCTTCCGATTTAAAGGTCTTTAAATCAGTTTGGAAAGGTCCAGTTTTTCTTTCGTCTTCGTTGTCTTCTCATTCGTGTGGCGTTATCATCGCCTGTTCAGCTAAGTTGCCATGCACCTTTTCCCAAATTCGTTCCGATAATGAAGGGCGTTATGTCTCTGTGTTGTGCTCCTTCGCAAACTTTTCTTTCCGTATTTGTAACGTTTATGCTCCGTGTGATCCTGCAAAACGTGTTGATTTTTTGAACAGCCTATTTTATCATGCAAGGGGACATCAACCAGTTATTTTGGGTGGGGATTTTAATTGCGTTATAAATCAGAAAGATAGGGTTGGGGATTCGTTAAATACATCTTGTTTTGTAGGCAAAAAAGAACTATGTTCTATTCTGAGGGCATTTACTTTAATTGACTCTTGGTGTAAAGTCAATTCTGATGCAGGTCACACGTGGTTTCATTTAGGCAAAAATCTAAGTTCTAGAATTGATAGAATTTACGTTGCAAATAATTTCAAAGTTATAAAATCTGTTAAGATTCCTTTTCATTTTTCGGATCATGTTATCGTAAATACGTTTATATCAATGCCAAATGCTCAGACCAAGCCTAAATCTTATTGGAAGTTTAATGTTTTGTTATGTAAGAATGATTTGTTTGTCAAAGAATTTGTTTACTACTATCGTTTATGGCAAACTTTAAAACCCGGTTTCGACTCGTTTGTACTATGGTGGGAAAACGTTAAACAGAGAATTAAAGGGTTATGTGTCAAACATGGGGTTAGGGTAGCCAAGGAAAAAAGAGATAATCTGTTAAAGTTACAGAATTCATGTGTTTCTCTTGATAAAGACTCAGTTTCTGATTTATTATTGGAGGAAGGGAGGGGGGCCTATGTTCGTTGCAGGGAAAAGTTCATAGAGGGTGGGGAAAAACCGGGATTTTTTAACAAAAATGAAAAGTTAAATGTTAATTTCAAATATATTGACGAAATTAGAAACAATAGTGGCTTTGTCGTTTCTGGCAATCAAGTATTCTCTGTTTTTCACCAATTTTTCACTGATTTGTACAAATGTGACAATTCTGTTGATTTACAGACTCAAGATATGTTCATTGACTGCATTACAACCCGTATAAGTTCTGAAAATGTTGTTGTGTTAAACAAACCTATTACGTTAGATGAAATTAAGAACGCTGTTTTTCTCATGTCTAAAAACAAGTCGCCTGGAATTGACGGGTTATCTATTGAGTTTTTCCAGCAGTTTTTTGATGTTATTGGCGAAGATCTGTTAACGCTATATAATGTCATATTTTCAAATAAGTTATTGTCAGAGTCTCAACGCACAGCTGTTATTTGTCTATTACCGAAAGGGGGCGATCACTTAGATCCTGCAAATCGTCGTCCTATTAGTTTGTTAAATGTCGATTATAAGATAATCTCAAAAGTATTACAGTTACGTTTTTCTAATGTCTTATCGGATATTATTAATGAGTTCCAAACGTGTTCAGTTCCAGGTCGATCAATTCATTTAAATCTCTGTTTGTTACGTGATATTGTTGATTATGCCAATTCAAATGATATTGGTTGTGCTATCATTTCTATGGATCAGTGCAAAGCGTTCGATAAAGTTGATTGGGAATTTTTATTTAAGGTTTTAAAGAAGTTTAATTTTGGTGACTATATTATTGATTGGGTTAGGATTCTTTATACGGATATTAAAAGTAAAATTTTGATTAATGGGCAATTGGGGGAAGATGTTTTTATTACAAGGGGGGTGAGACAAGGCTGTCCGTTATCACCGATTTTGTATGTTTTGTTCATTGAACCACTTGCTAGATATATTTTGTCACACGGGGGGATTAGGGGTCTTCATGTTCCGGGAGGGGGTGGGAAGTCAATTAAGTTGTTGCAATATGCAGACGACGCGACCTGTGTGGCTTCATCACAAATGGATGTTATTAATTTCTTTCGGTCTTTTGAGTTGTTCGAAAAAGCTACTGGGGCGTCTCTTAACTTGAACAAAACACACGGGTTGAAAATTGGGGGGTTTGTTGGGAGGAAGTTACGAGGGGGGATAAATTGGGTGGAGGATAAAATTAAGATTAATGGTATTTGGTTTGGGAGGAACTTTTGTATTCAGCTGTTTTGGAAAGAACTAGGGGATAGAGCAAAAAAGAAATTATCAGTTTGGAAAAATAGGGGTCTGTCGTTACTTGGGAAGGTTGGGATTATTAACTCGTGTATATTCTCATTGTTTTATTATGCTGCCCGAGTCTATGTTCCGACAGACGATTTCTTAAAGGAGATTCTAAAGGTTGTTTTCGAATTCATTTGGGATAAGAAAACTGAGTTGGTTGCTAGGCATGTGTTTACTTTGGACTTCGTAGCAGGTGGATTGGAGTTACATAATTTGGAATTTAAAATGAAGGCATTATTTGTTCGTAATTTGTTCTCGTTTCTCTCTGGTGCAGATGTATCTTCGTGCAATTTTCTGTTCTTTCGGTATTTCTTAGCTTGCAGACTTCGAATTATGTTCCCTTTTCTTTGGTCGAATTCTGTTCCCCATGGCAACCAGTTGTCTGCCTCGTATCAAAGTGCTTGGGGACTCATTGTTAAATTATTCATGTGCAACAAGAATTTCGTATACACTTGTAAATGTACCCGTGACATTATTTCCTTTCTCGCTCCACCTGCGGACGTCCCCCGGGTCGTCGTTTCGGCTCCAACCCGGGGCTGGCCGACGATCTGGCGGATGTCACACCATTCTTTGTTATGCAATAGGTTGAAATCATTTAGGTGGCGGGTTGTTCATGGGGCCTTATGTACACGGGCAAAACTCTTACGTTGGGGAATTGGGGATGGGAAATGTTCCTTTTGCCGCAAGGAAGAAAGTATCGCACATATTCTTTGGGAGTGTAGTTCTGCGTACAAGATTTTATGTTGGGCGCACTCGGTATCTCTTCGTTTGCTAGGTTCGGGGATTTCTTTTGATAGTGATTTATTTCTCTTTGGTACTCCGTCTTCCAAGTTAGAGGCCTCGGTTTGGGCTCGAATATGGTTTCTCTATGTGGTTGTACAAAAATTACTTTGGAATCGTAGATGTACATATGTCTTTGAAAAAGACTTTATTTCAGATGACCTGTTACTTGAAAAAATCAAGGATGAAATTCGTTTACGTATTTTAGTGGATCTGAAACGTTGGCCTCGGGAAAAATTCAAGAATATTTGGGTCGAGGGAAAATCCTTTTGTTGTTTGGTAAATAATGAAGTTAAATTTAACTTCGATGGAATTTGTGTTCAACACTTTAACCCAGCTGGCCGAGCGGGCGCGAGACCGAAGGTTTATCGGATGTTTCTAAGGTGAGTGCGTGAGCGTGCATGGGGAATGTCTGTGTGTGTGTATGCGGGAGGCTGCTGTGTATACCTTCGGTCTCGCGGACTCTCGGTCAGCGGGCCCAACAGCTCGAGAAATACGGCAATTTACGTAAACAATGTACGACTAGGAGTACAGGCCAATGGTAGGTTATGCAAAAAAGAAAGATTCAAATGAGTTATTGTTTGTCTTCCTCTTATTGTATATGATTATCATTTCTTGCCGTTGTAAATATGTACATACGAAAAAGACTGAATAAACTTGAAAGAAAAGTATCTGTTCTTTTCAGCTTAATATCTGAAACGCGTCTCATCGAGTCGCTTGTATATTAATCTGATTTTTGTACCGAGGCCATGGAATAGGGGCTTGCTCCATCCTGGCCACGGGTTGGCCCGGTATTGCAGTACCTCCGGGATCGGCCCACCCCCAAGGGGGTAATAATAATCCAAAGAAAGAATCTGACTTTGCTTCTATCTCTCGCTCTTCCATCTCTCACTGCAACAATTTCTTAGAATGCCTTGAAAATGCTCAATTGTATACACTGCAACTCTCAAGTGCTTTCGCTTAAATCTCAATCTTCTTCCCCCCCCCCCCCCACCCCCTCTGTCTTTTTGAGTCTGGGTCTTCTTTCTTTTTAGATATCAAAAATACTGATTGATACTCAGTGGGGAGGAGCACTTCCTTTTGCCATAGTCTTTGATATCTGAGTCTTTGATTTCAGCGAGTTCTAATTTTTAGAACTGACCCCTTGAATCTTCACAATCCTTGTCTTTATGGATCCTTTCAACGGTTTCTAATTGCCATCATCATTATTCATTCTATGGACCTCCTCAGGATTCCCTGGTCCTATTTTTGCAATGGAAAAGATGGTGAAACTTTCTTTCAAACCACTCATAAGGCGCGCCTGATACCATGATCAAGCCCAAAAGAGAAATGCTAACTTTCATCCTTTTGAATTGGGATAAAATTAATGATGATGCTCATGACGGTGATGATTCCATTTATAACAGTTATAATAAAGATACTGTTAAAAAAGGTGATGTTATTCTTTGAGTTTGTTTTTTTGCTAGCCAATGAAAATAACATTAAAGTAAGAAAACAAAGAGTTAGAAAATTTAAATGGCACATGCATGGAAAACAAAGATAGGGCGCCCCACACGGCGTTTCCAAGAGAATAACCGAAACGATGGCATGACGTTTGTCTCTCTGCCTGTCTGTCTGGTATCAGGTTTAACACGGCACGTGGTGACGTCACAAACTCTAGCTCTCCTAATGGTTGAAGGGCGATAGTGACTATTCATATTTCCGCTATTCGCGATTTGCATGGAGAGCCGTCGCTCATAGATTACTAGTATGTTCTGAGTGAATCAGTGCGAATGACACATTACCTACTCAGAGTGATATAGAAAAGACAGACTCAGTTTCTACAATTTGGGAATATATAGCCCTAAAATAGCGTGTTTAGAGCAAAAGATGATCCAGAAAATTATTCCATGGGATAGCACTTGACATTTGCTCCAAGGGTAGTGCAGGCCGTTTCGTGTGTTAAGGCAAGCTTTTCGAGATATAAGGCAGAAATGACGTTGCGGTTACTGTAATGGGTAACCATCCCTTGATGATCGATCCCAGAAGAAGATTATCGTTCTGATTTCAGCAATGGGTATCGCTTCTCGGCCTTTTGGCTAAGATCATGTGTAGTATCTGTTCTTTTCAGCTTAATATCTGAAACGCGACTCATCGAGTCGCTTGTATATTAGTCTGATTTTTGTACCGAGGCCATGGAATAGGGGCTTGCTCCATCCTGGCCACGGGTTGGCCCGGTATTGCAGTACCTCCGGGATCGGCCCACCCCCAAGGGGGTAATAATAATCCAAAGAAAGAATCTGACTTTGCTTCTATCTCTCGCTCTTCCATCTCTCACTGCAACAATTTCTTAGAATGCCTTGAAAATGCTCAATTGTATATACTGCAACTCTCAAGTGCTTTCGCTTAAATCTCAATCTTCTTCCCCTCCCCCCCCCCCCCACCCCCTCTGTCTTTTTGAGTCTGGGTCTTCTTTCTTTTTAGATATCAAAAATACTGATTGATACTCAGTGGGGAGGAGCACTTCCTTTTGCCATAGTCTTTGATATCTGAGTCTTTGATTTCAGCGAGTTCTAATTTTTAGAACTGACCCCTTGAATCTTCACAATCCTTGTCTTTATGGATCCTTTCAACGGTTTCTAATTGCCATCATCATTATTCATTCTATGGACCTCCTCAGGATTTCCTGGTCCCATTTTTGCAATGGAAAAGATGGTGAAACTTTCTTTCAAACCACTCATAAGGCGCGCCTGATACCATGATCAAGCCCAAAAGAGAAATGCTAACTTTCATCCTTTTGAATTGGGATAAAATTAATGATGATGCTGATGATGGTGATGATTCCATTTATAACAGTTATAATAAAGATACTGTTAAAAAAATGTGATGTTATTCTTTGAGTTTGTTTTTTTGCTAGCCAATGAAAATAACATTAAAGTAAGAAAACAAAGGGTTAGAAAATTTAAATGGCACATGCATGGAAAACAAAGATAGGGCGCCCCACACGGCGTTTGCAAGAGAATAACCGAAACGATGGCATGACGTTTGTCTCTCTGCCTGTCTGTCTGGTATCAGGTTTAACACGGCACGTGGTGACGTCACAAACTCTAGCTCTCCTAATGGTTGAAGGGCGATAGTGACTATTCATATTTCCGCTATTCGCGATTTGCATGGAGAGCCGTCGCTCATAGATTACTAGTATGTTCTGAGTGAATCAGTGCGCATGACACATTACCTACTCAGAGTGATATAGAAAAGACAGACTCAGTTTCTACAATTTGGGAATATATAGCCCTAAAATAGCGTGTTTAGAGCAAAAGATGATCCAGAAAATTATTCCATGGGATAGCACTTGACATTTGCTCCGAGGGTAGTGCAGGCCGTTTCGTGTGTTAAGGCAAGCTTTTCGAGATATAAGGCAGAAATGACGTTGCGGTTACTGTAATGGGCAACCATCCCTTGATGATCGATCCCAGAAGAAGATTATCGTTTCTGATTTCAGCAATGGGTATCGCTTCTCGGCCTTTTGGCTAAGATCATGTGTAGTATCTGTTCTTTTCAGCTTAATATCTGAAACGCGACTCATCGAGTCGCTTGTATATTAATCTGATTTTTGTACCGAGGCCATGGAATAGGGGCTTGCTCCATCCTGGCCACGGGTTGGCCCGGTATTGCAGTACCTCCGGGATCGGCCCACCCCCAAGTGGGTAATAATAATCCAAAGAAAGAATCTGACTTTGCTTCTATCTCTCGCTCTTCCATCTCTCACTGCAACAATTTCTTAGAATGCCTTGAAAATGCTCAATTGTATATACTGCAACTCTCAAGTGCTTTCGCTTAAATCTCAATCTTCTTCCCCCCCCCCCCACCCCCTCTGTCTTTTTGAGTCTGGGTCTTCTTTCTTTTTAGATATCAAAAATACTGATTGATACTCAGTGGGGAGGAGCACTTCCTTCTGCCATAGTCTTTGATATCTGAGTCTTTGATTTCAGCGAGTTCTAATTTTTAGAACTGACCCCTTGAATCTTCACAATCCTTGTCTTTATGGATCCTTTCAACGGTTTCTAATTGCCATCATCATTATTCATTCTATGGACCTCCTCAGGATTTCCTGGTCCCATTTTTGCAATGGAAAAGATGGTGAAACTTTCTTTCAAACCACTCATAAGGCGCGCCTGATACCATGACCAAGCCCAAAAGAGAAATGCTAACTTTCATCCTTTTGAATTGGGATAAAATTAATGATGATGCTGATGATGGTGATGATTCCATTTATAACAGTTATAATAAAGATACTGTTAAAAAAATGTGATGTTATTCTTTGAGTTTGTTTTTTTGCTAGCCAATGAAAATAACATTAAAGTAAGAAAACAAAGGGTTAGAAAATTTAAATGGCACATGCATGGAAAACAAAGATAGGGCGCCCCACACGGCGTTTGCAAGAGAATAACCGAAACGATGGCATGACGTTTGTCTCTCTGCCTGTCTGTCTGGTATCAGGTTTAACACGGCACGTGGTGACGTCACAAACTCTAGCTCTCCTAATGGTTGAAGGGCGATAGTGACTATTCATATTCACTATTCGCGATTTGCATGGAGAGCCGTCGCTCATAGATTACTAGTATGTTCTGAGTGAATCAGTGCGCATGACACAATTACCTACTCAGAGTGATATAGAAAAGACAGACTCAGTTTCTACAATTTGGGAATATATAGCCCTAAAATAGCGTGTTTAGAGCAAAAGATGATCCAGAAAATTATTCCATGGGATAGCACTTGACATTTGCTCCGAGGGTAGTGCAGGCCGTTTCGTGTGTTAAGGCAAGCTTTTCGAGATATAAGGCAGAAATGACGTTGCGGTTACTGTAATGGGCAACCATCCCTTGATGATCGATCCCAGAAGAAGATTATCGTTTCTGATTTCAGCAATGGGTATCGCTTCTCGGCCTTTTGGCTAAGATCATGTGTAGTATCTGTTCTTTTCAGCTTAATATCTGAAACGCGACTCATCGAGTCGCTTGTATATTAATCTGATTTTTGTACCGAGGCCATGGAATAGGGGCTTGCTCCATCCTGGCCACGGGTTGGCCCGGTATTGCAGTACCTCCGGGATCGGCCCACCCCCAAGTGGGTAATAATAATCCAAAGAAAGAATCTGACTTTGCTTCTATCTCTCGCTCTTCCATCTCTCACTGCAACAATTTCTTAGAATGCCTTGAAAATGCTCAATTGTATATACTGCAACTCTCAAGTGCTTTCGCTTAAATCTCAATCTTCTTCCCCCCCCCCCCCACCCCCTCTGTCTTTTTGAGTCTGGGTCTTCTTTCTTTTTAGATATCAAAAATACTGATTGATACTCAGTGGGGAGGAGCACTTCCTTTTGCCATAGTCTTTGATATCTGAGTCTTTGATTTCAGCGAGTTCTAATTTTTAGAACTGACCCCTTGAATCTTCACAATCCTTGTCTTTATGGATCCTTTCAACGGTTTCTAATTGCCATCATCATTATTCATTCTATGGACCTCCTCAGGATTTCCTGGTCCCATTTTTGCAATGGAAAAGATGGTGAAACTTTCTTTCAAACCACTCATAAGGCGCGCCTGATACCATGACCAAGCCCAAAAGAGAAATGCTAACTTTCATCCTTTTGAATTGGGATAAAATTAATGATGATGCTGATGATGGTGATGATTCCATTTATAACAGTTATAATAAAGATACTGTTAAAAAAATGTGATGTTATTCTTTGAGTTTGTTTTTTTGCTAGCCAATGAAAATAACATTAAAGTAAGAAAACAAAGGGTTAGAAAATTTAAATGGCACATGCATGGAAAACAAAGATAGGGCGCCCCACACGGCGTTTGCAAGAGAATAACCGAAACGATGGCATGACGTTTGTCTCTCTGCCTGTCTGTCTGGTATCAGGTTTAACACGGCACGTGGTGACGTCACAAACTCTAGCTCTCCTAATGGTTGAAGGGCGATAGTGACTATTCATATTCACTATTCGCGATTTGCATGGAGAGCCGTCGCTCATAGATTACTAGTATGTTCTGAGTGAATCAGTGCGCATGACACAATTACCTACTCAGAGTGATATAGAAAAGACAGACTCAGTTTCTACAATTTGGGAATATATAGCCCTAAAATAGCGTGTTTAGAGCAAAAGATGATCCAGAAAATTATTCCATGGGATAGCACTTGACATTTGCTCCAAGGGTAGTGCAGGCCGTTTCGTGTGTTAAGGCAAGCTTTTCGAGATATAAGGCAGAAATGACGTTGCGGTTACTGTAATGGGTAACCATCCCTTGATGATCGATCCCAGAAGAAGATTATCGTTCTGATTTCAGCAATGGGTATCGCTTCTCGGCCTTTTGGCTAAGATCATGTGTAGTATCTGTTCTTTTCAGCTTAATATCTGAAACGCGACTCATCGAGTCGCTTGTATATTAATCTGATTTTTGTACCGAGGCCATGGAATAGGGGCTTGCTCCATCCTAGCCACGGGTTGGCCCGGTATTGCAGTACCTCCGGGATCGGCCCACCCCCAAGGGGGTAATAATAATCCAAAGAAAGAATCTGACTTTGCTTCTATCTCTCGCTCTTCCATCTCTCACTGCAACAATTTCTTAGAATGCCTTGAAAATGCTCAATTGTATACACTGCAACTCTCAAGTGCTTTCGCTTAAATCTCAATCTTCTTCCCCCCCCCCACCCCCTCTGTCTTTTTGAGTCTGGGTCTTCTTTCTTTTTAGATATCAAAAATACTGATTGATACTCAGTGGGGAGGAGCACTTCCTTTTGCCATAGTCTTTGATATCTGAGTCTTTGATTTCAGCGAGTTCTAATTTTTAGAACTGACCCCTTGAATCTTCACAATCCTTGTCTTTATGGATCCTTTCAACGGTTTCTAATTGCCATCATCATTATTCATTCTATGGACCTCCTCAGGATTCCCTGGTCCTATTTTTGCAATGGAAAAGATGGTGAAACTTTCTTTCAAACCACTCATAAGGCGCGCCTGATACCATGATCAAGCCCAAAAGAGAAATGCTAACTTTCATCCTTTTGAATTGGGATAAAATTAATGATGATGCTGATGATGGTGATGATTCCATTTATAACAGTTATAATAAAGATACTGTTAAAAAAGGTGATGTTATTCTTTGAGTTTGTTTTTTTGCTAGCCAATGAAAATAACATTAAAGTAAGAAAACAAAGGGTTAGAAAATTTAAATGGCACATGCATGGAAAACAAAGATAGGGCGCCCCACACGGCGTTTGCAAGAGAATAACCGAAACGATGGCATGACGTTTGTCTCTCTGCCTGTCTGTCTGGTATCAGGTTTAACACGGCACGTGGTGACGTCACAAACTCTAGCTCTCCTAATGGTTGAAGGGCGATAGTGACTATTCATATTTCCGCTATTCGCGATTTGCATGGAGAGCCGTCGCTCATAGATTACTAGTATGTTCTGAGTGAATCAGTGCGAATGACACATTACCTACTCAGAGTGATATAGAAAAGACAGACTCAGTTTCTACAATTTGGGAATATATAGCCCTAAAATAGCGTGTTTAGAGCAAAAGATGATCCAGAAAATTATTCCATGGGATAGCACTTGACATTTGCTCCAAGGGTAGTGCAGGCCGTTTCGTGTGTTAAGGCAAGCTTTTCGAGATATAAGGCAGAAATGACGTTGCGGTTACTGTAATGGGTAACCATCCCTTGATGATCGATCCCAGAAGAAGATTATCGTTCTGATTTCAGCAATGGGTATCGCTTCTCGGCCTTTTGGCTAAGATCATGTGTAGTATCTGTTCTTTTCAGCTTAATATCTGAAACGCGACTCATCGAGTCGCTTGTATATTAATCTGATTTTTGTACCGAGGCCATGCAATAGGGGCTTGCTCCATCCTGGCCACGGGTTGGCCCGGTATTGCAGTACCTCCGGGATCGGCCCACCCCCAAGGGGGTAATAATAATCCAAAGAAAGAATCTGACTTTGCTTCTATCTCTCGCTCTTCCATCTCTCACTGCAACAATTTCTTAGAATGCCTTGAAAATGCTCAATTGTATATACTGCAACTCTCAAGTGCTTTCGCTTAAATCTCAATCTTCTTCCCCTCCCCCCCCCCCACCCCCTCTGTCTTTTTGAGTCTGGGTCTTCTTTCTTTTTAGATATCAAAAATACTGATTGATACTCAGTGGGGAGGAGCACTTCCTTTTGCCATAGTCTTTGATATCTGAGTCTTTGATTTCAGCGAGTTCTAATTTTTAGAACTGACCCCTTGAATCTTCACAATCCTTGTCTTTATGGATCCTTTCAACGGTTTCTAATTGCCATCATCATTATTCATTCTATGGACCTCCTCAGGATTTCCTGGTCCCATTTTTGCAATGGAAAAGATGGTGAAACTTTCTTTCAAACCACTCATAAGGCGCGCCTGATACCATGACCAAGCCCAAAAGAGAAATGCTAACTTTCATCCTTTTGAATTGGGATAAAATTAATGATGATGCTGATGATAGTGATGATTCCATTTATAACAGTTATAATAAAGATACTGTTAAAAAAATGTGATGTTATTCTTTGAGTTTGTTTTTTTGCTAGCCAATGAAAATAACATTAAAGTAAGAAAACAAAGGGTTAGAAAATTTAAATGGCACATGCATGGAAAACAAAGATAGGGCGCCCCACACGGCGTTTGCAAGAGAATAACCGAAACGATGGCATGACGTTTGTCTCTCTGCCTGTCTGTCTGGTATCAGGTTTAACACGGCACGTGGTGACGTCACAAACTCTAGCTCTCCTAATGGTTGAAGGGCGATAGTGACTATTCATATTTCCGCTATTCGCGATTTGCATGGAGAGCCGTCGCTCATAGATTACTAGTATGTTCTGAGTGAATCAGTGCGCATGACACATTACCTACTCAGAGTGATATAGAAAAGACAGACTCAGTTTCTACAATTTGGGAATATATAGCCCTAAAATAGCGTGTTTAGAGCAAAAGATGATCCAGAAAATTATTCCATGGGATAGCACTTGACATTTGCTCCAAGGGTAGTGCAGGCCGTTTCGTGTGTTAAGGCAAGCTTTTCGAGATATAAGGCAGAAATGACGTTGCGGTTACTGTAATGGGTAACCATCCCTTGATGATCGATCCCAGAAGAAGATTATCGTTCTGATTTCAGCAATGGGTATCGCTTCTCGGCCTTTTGGCTAAGATCATGTGTAGTATCTGTTCTTTTCAGCTTAATATCTGAAACGCGACTCATCGAGTCGCTTGTATATTAATCTGATTTTTGTACCGAGGCCATGGAATAGGGGCTTGCTCCATCCTGGCCACGGGTTGGCCCGGTATTGCAGTACCTCCGGGATCGGCCCACCCCCAAGGGGGTAATAATAATCCAAAGAAAGAATCTGACTTTGCTTCTATCTCTCGCTCTTCCATCTCTCACTGCAACAATTTCTTAGAATGCCTTGAAAATGCTCAATTGTATATACTGCAACTCTCAAGTGCTTTCGCTTAAATCTCAATCTTCTTCCCCCCCCCCACCCCCTCTGTCTTTTTGAGTCTGGGTCTTCTTTCTTTTTAGATATCAAAAATACTGATTGATACTCAGTGGGGAGGAGCACTTCCTTTTGCCATAGTCTTTGATATCTGAGTCTTTGATTTCAGCGAGTTCTAATTTTTAGAACTGACCCCTTGAATCTTCACAATCCTTGTCTTTATGGATCCTTTCAACGGTTTCTAATTGCCATCATCATTATTCATTCTATGGACCTCCTCAGGATTCCCTGGTCCTATTTTTGCAATGGAAAAGATGGTGAAACTTTCTTTCAAACCACTCATAAGGCGCGCCTGATACCATGATCAAGCCCAAAAGAGAAATGCTAACTTTCATCCTTTTGAATTGGGATAAAATTAATGATGATGCTGATGATGGTGATGATTCCATTTATAACAGTTATAATAAAGATACTGTTAAAAAAGGTGATGTTATTCTTTGAGTTTGTTTTTTTGCTAGCCAATGAAAATAACATTAAAGTAAGAAAACAAAGGGTTAGAAAATTTAAATGGCACATGCATGGAAAACAAAGATAGGGCGCCCCACACGGCGTTTGCAAGAGAATAACCGAAACGATGGCATGACGTTTGTCTCTCTGCATGTCTGTCTGGTATCAGGTTTAACACGGCACGTGGTGACGTCACAAACTCTAGCTCTCCTAATGGTTGAAGGGCGATAGTGACTATTCATATTTCCGCTATTCGCGATTTGCATGGAGAGCCGTCGCTCATAGATTACTAGTATGTTCTGAGTGAATCAGTGCGAATGACACATTACCTACTCAGAGTGATATAGAAAAGACAGACTCAGTTTCTACAATTTGGGAATATATAGCCCTAAAATAGCGTGTTTAGAGCAAAAGATGATCCAGAAAATTATTCCATGGGATAGCACTTGACATTTGCTCCAAGGGTAGTGCAGGCCGTTTCGTGTGTTAAGGCAAGCTTTTCGAAATATAAGGCAGAAATGACGTTGCGGTTACTGTAATGGGTAACCATCCCTTGATGATCGATCCCAGAAGAAGATTATCGTTCCGATTTCAGCAATGGGTATCGCTTCTCGGCCTTTTAGCTAAGATCATGTGTAGTATCTGTTCTTTTCAGCTTAATATCTGAAACGCGACTCATCGAGTCGCTTGTATATTAATCTGATTTTTGTACCGAGGCCATGGAATAGGGGCTTGCTCCATCCTGGCCACGGGTTGGCCCGGTATTGCAGTACCTCCGGGATCGGCCCACCCCCAAGGGGGTAATAATAATCCAAAGAAAGAATCTGACTTTGCTTCTATCTCTCGCTCTTCCATCTCTCACTGCAACAATTTCTTAGAATGCCTTGAAAATGCTCAATTGTATATACTGCAACTCTCAAGTGCTTTCGCTTAAATCTCAATCTTCTTCCCCCTCCCCCCCACCCCCTCTGTCTTTTTGAGTCTGGGTCTTCTTTCTTTTTAGATATCAAAAATACTGATTGATACTCAGTGGGGAGGAGCACTTCCTTTTGCCATAGTCTTTGATATCTGAGTCTTTGATTTCAGCGAGTTCTAATTTTTAGAACTGACCCCTTGAATCTTCACAATCCTTGTCTTTATGGATCCTTTCAACGGTTTCTAATTGCCATCATCATTATTCATTCTATGGACCTCCTCAGGATTCCCTGGTCCTATTTTTGCAATGGAAAAGATGGTGAAACTTTCTTTCAAACCACTCATAAGGCGCGCCTGATACCATGATCAAGCCCAAAAGAGAAATGCTAACTTTCATCCTTTTGAATTGGGATAAAATTAATGATGATGCTGATGATGGTGATGATTCCATTTATAACAGTTATAATAAAGATACTGTTAAAAAAGGTGATGTTATTCTTTGAGTTTGTTTTTTTGCTAGCCAATGAAAATAACATTAAAGTAAGAAAACAAAGGGTTAGAAAATTTAAATGGCACATGCATGGAAAACAAAGATAGGGCGTCCCACACGGCGTTTGCAAGAGAATAACCGAAACGATGGCATGACGTTTGTCTCTCTGCCTGTCTGTCTGGTATCAGGTTTAACACGGCACGTGGTGACGTCACAAACTCTAGCTCTCCTAATGGTTGAAGGGCGATAGTGACTATTCATATTTCCGCTATTCGCGATTTGCATGGAGAGCCGTCGCTCATAGATTACTAGTATGTTCTGAGTGAATCAGTGCGCATGACACAATTACCTACTCAGAGTGATATAGAAAAGACAGACTCAGTTTCTACAATTTGGGAATATATAGCCCTAAAATAGCGTGTTTAGAGCAAAAGATGATCCAGAAAATTATTCCATGGGATAGCACTTGACATTTGCTCCAAGGGTAGTGCAGGCCGTTTCGTGTGTTAAGGCAAGCTTTTCGAGATATAAGGCAGAAATGACGTTGCGGTTACTGTAATGGGTAACCATCCCTTGATGATCGATCCCAGAAGAAGATTATCGTTCTGATTTCAGCAATGGGTATCGCTTCTCGGCCTTTTGGCTAAGATCATGTGTAGTATCTGTTCTTTTCAGCTTAATATCTGAAACGCGTCTCATCGAGTCGCTTGTATATTAATCTGATTTTTGTACCGAGGCCATGGAATAGGGGCTTGCTCCATCCTGGCCACGGGTTGGCCCGGTATTGCAGTACCTCCGGGATCGGCCCACCCCCAAGGGGGTAATAATAATCCAAAGAAAGAATCTGACTTTGCTTCTATCTCTCGCTCTTCCATCTCTCACTGCAACAATTTCTTAGAATGCCTTGAAAATGCTCAATTGTATATACTGCAACTCTCAAGTGCTTTCGCTTAAATCTCAATCTTCTTCCCCCCCCCCCCCCCCCCTCTGTCTTTTTGAGTCTGGGTCTTCTTTCTTTTTAGATATCAAAAATACTGATTGATACTCAGTGGGGAGGAGCACTTCCTTTTGCCATAGTCTTTGATATCTGAGTCTTTGATTTCAGCGAGTTCTAATTTTTAGAACTGACCCCTTGAATCTTCACAATCCTTGTCTCTATGGATCCTTTCAACGGTTTCTAATTGCCATCATCATTATTCATTCTATGGACCTCCTCAGGATTCCCTGGTCCTATTTTTGCAATGGAAAAGATGGTGAAACTTTCTTTCAAACCACTCATAAGGCGCGCCTGATACCATGATCAAGCCCAAAAGAGAAATGCTAACTTTCATCCTTTTGAATTGGGATAAAATTAATGATGATGCTGATGATGGTGATGATTCCATTTATAACAGTTATAATAAAGATACTGTTAAAAAAGGTGATGTTATTCTTTGAGTTTGTTTTTTTGCTAGCCAATGAAAATAACATTAAAGTAAGAAAACAAAGGGTTAGAAAATTTAAATGGCACATGCATGGAAAACAAAGATAGGGCGCCCCACACGGCGTTTGCAAGAGAATAACCGAAACGATGGCATGACGTTTGTCTATCTGCCTGTCTGTCTGGTATCAGGTTTAACACGGCACGTGGTGACGTCACAAACTCTAGCTCTCCTAATGGTTGAAGGGCGATAGTGACTATTCATATTTCCGCTATTCGCGATTTGCATGGAGAGCCGTCGCTCATAGATTACTAGTATGTTCTGAGTGAATCAGTGCGCATGACACATTACCTACTCAGAGTGATATAGAAAAGACAGACTCAGTTTCTACAATTTGGGAATATATAGCCCTAAAATAGCGTGTTTAGAGCAAAAGATGATCCAGAAAATTATTCCATGGGATAGCACTTGACATTTGCTCCAAGGGTAGTGCAGGCCGTTTCGTGTGTTAAGGCAAGCTTTTCGAGATATAAGGCAGAAATGACGTTGCGGTTACTGTAATGGGTAACCATCCCTTGATGATCGATCCCAGAAGAAGATTATCGTTCTGATTTCAGCAATGGGTATCGCTTCTCGGCCTTTTGGCTAAGATCATGTGTAGTATCTGTTCTTTTCAGCTTAATATCTGAAACGCGACTCATCGAGTCGCTTGTATATTAATCTGATTTTTGTACCGAGGCCATGGAATAGGGGCTTGCTCCATCCTGGCCACGGGTTGGCCCGGTATTGCAGTACCTCCGGGATCGGCCCACCCCCAAGGGGGTAATAATAATCCAAAGAAAGAATCTGACTTTGCTTCTATCTCTCGCTCTTCCATCTCTCACTGCAACAATTTCTTAGAATGCCTTGAAAATGCTCAATTGTATATACTGCAACTCTCAAGTGCTTTCGCTTAAATCTCAATCTTCTTCCCCCCCCCCCCTCTGTCTTTTTGAGTCTGGGTCTTCTTTCTTTTTAGATATCAAAAATACTGATTGATTCTCAGTGGGGAGGAGCACTTCCTTTTGCCATAGTCTTTGATATCTGAGTCTTTGATTTCAGCGAGTTCTAATTTTTAGAACTGACCCCTTGAATCTTCACAATCCTTGTCTCTATGGATCCTTTCAACGGTTTCTAATTGCCATCATCATTATTCATTCTATGGACCTCCTCAGGATTCCCTGGTCCTATTTTTGCAATGGAAAAGATGGTGAAACTTTCTTTCAAACCACTCATAAGGCGCGCCTGATACCATGATCAAGCCCAAAAGAGAAATGCTAACTTTCATCCTTTTGAATTGGGATAAAATTAATGATGATGCTGATGATGGTGATGATTCCATTTATAACAGTTATAATGAAGATACTGTTAAAAAAGGTGATGTTATTCTTTGAGTTTGTTTTTTTGCTAGCCAATGAAAATAACATTAAAGTAAGAAAACAAAGGGTTAGAAAATTTAAATGGCACATGCATGGAAAACAAAGATAGGGCGTCCCACACGGCGTTTGCAAGAGAATAACCGAAACGATGGCATGACGTTTGTCTCTCTGCCTGTCTGTCTGGTATCAGGTTTAACACGGCACGTGGTGACGTCACAAACTCTAGCTCTCCTAATGGTTGAAGGGCGATAGTGACTATTCATATTTCCGCTATTCGCGATTTGCATGGAGAGCCGTCGCTCATAGATTACTAGTATGTTCTGAGTGAATCAGTGCGCATGACACAATTACCTACTCAGAGTGATATAGAAAAGACAGACTCAGTTTCTACAATTTGGGAATATATAGCCCTAAAATAGCGTGTTTAGAGCAAAAGATGATCCAGAAAATTATTCCATGGGATAGCACTTGACATTTGCTCCAAGGGTAGTGCAGGCCGTTTCGTGTGTTAAGGCAAGCTTTTCGAGATATAAGGCAGAAATGACGTTGCGGTTACTGTAATGGGTAACCATCCCTTGATGATCGATCCCAGAAGAAGATTATCGTTCTGATTTCAGCAATGGGTATCGCTTCTCGGCCTTTTGGCTAAGATCATGTGTAGTATCTGTTCTTTTCAGCTTAATATCTGAAACGCGTCTCATCGAGTCGCTTGTATATTAATCTGATTTTTGTACCGAGGCCATGGAATAGGGGCTTGCTCCATCCTGGCCACGGGTTGGCCCGGTATTGCAGTACCTCCGGGATCGGCCCACCCCCAAGGGGGTAATAATAATCCAAAGAAAGAATCTGACTTTGCTTCTATCTCTCGCTCTTCCATCTCTCACTGCAACAATTTCTTAGAATGCCTTGAAAATGCTCAATTGTATATACTGCAACTCTCAAGTGCTTTCGCTTAAATCTCAATCTTCTTTCCCCCCCCCCCCCCCCCTCTGTCTTTTTGAGTCTGGGTCTTCTTTCTTTTTAGATATCAAAAATACTGATTGATACTCAGTGGGGAGGAGCACTTCCTTTTGCCATAGTCTTTGATATCTGAGTCTTTGATTTCAGCGAGTTCTAATTTTTAGAACTGACCCCTTGAATCTTCACAATCCTTGTCTCTATGGATCCTTTCAACGGTTTCTAATTGCCATCATCATTATTCATTCTATGGACCTCCTCAGGATTCCCTGGTCCTATTTTTGCAATGGAAAAGATGGTGAAACTTTCTTTCAAACCACTCATAAGGCGCGCCTGATACCATGATCAAGCCCAAAAGAGAAATGCTAACTTTCATCCTTTTGAATTGGGATAAAATTAATGATGATGCTGATGATGGTGATGATTCCATTTATAACAGTTATAATGAAGATACTGTTAAAAAAGGTGATGTTATTCTTTGAGTTTGTTTTTTTGCTAGCCAATGAAAATAACATTAAAGTAAGAAAACAAAGGGTTAGAAAATTTAAATGGCACATGCATGGAAAACAAAGATAGGGCGTCCCACACGGCGTTTGCAAGAGAATAACCGAAACGATGGCATGACGTTTGTCTCTCTGCCTGTCTGTCTGGTATCAGGTTTAACACGGCACGTGGTGACGTCACAAACTCTAGCTCTCCTAATGGTTGAAGGGCGATAGTGACTATTCATATTTCCGCTATTCGCGATTTGCATGGAGAGCCGTCGCTCATAGATTACTAGTATGTTCTGAGTGAATCAGTGCGCATGACACAATTACCTACTCAGAGTGATATAGAAAAGACAGACTCAGTTTCTACAATTTGGGAATATATAGCCCTAAAATAGCGTGTTTAGAGCAAAAGATGATCCAGAAAATTATTCCATGGGATAGCACTTGACATTTGCTCCAAGGGTAGTGCAGGCCGTTTCGTGTGTTAAGGCAAGCTTTTCGAGATATAAGGCAGAAATGACGTTGCGGTTACTGTAATGGGTAACCATCCCTTGATGATCGATCCCAGAAGAAGATTATCGTTCTGATTTCAGCAATGGGTATCGCTTCTCGGCCTTTTGGCTAAGATCATGTGTAGTATCTGTTCTTTTCAGCTTAATATCTGAAACGCGTCTCATCGAGTCGCTTGTATATTAATCTGATTTTTGTACCGAGGCCATGGAATAGGGGCTTGCTCCATCCTGGCCACGGGTTGGCCCGGTATTGCAGTACCTCCGGGATCGGCCCACCCCCAAGGGGGTAATAATAATCCAAAGAAAGAATCTGACTTTGCTTCTATCTCTCGCTCTTCCATCTCTCACTGCAACAATTTCTTAGAATGCCTTGAAAATGCTCAATTGTATATACTGCAACTCTCAAGTGCTTTCGCTTAAATCTCAATCTTCTTCCCCCCCCCCCCCCTCTGTCTTTTTGAGTCTGGGTCTTCTTTCTTTTTAGATATCAAAAATACTGATTGATACTCAGTGGGGAGGAGCACTTCCTTTTGCCATAGTCTTTGATATCTGAGTCTTTGATTTCAGCGAGTTCTAATTTTTAGAACTGACCCCTTGAATCTTCACAATCCTTGTCTCTATGGATCCTTTCAACGGTTTCTAATTGCCATCATCATTATTCATTCTATGGACCTCCTCAGGATTCCCTGGTCCTATTTTTGCAATGGAAAAGATGGTGAAACTTTCTTTCAAACCACTCATAAGGCGCGCCTGATACCATGATCAAGCCCAAAAGAGAAATGCTAACTTTCATCCTTTTGAATTGGGATAAAATTAATGATGATGCTGATGATGGTGATGATTCCATTTATAACAGTTATAATAAAGATACTGTTAAAAAAGGTGATGTTATTCTTTGAGTTTGTTTTTTTGCTAGCCAATGAAAATAACATTAAAGTAAGAAAACAAAGGGTTAGAAAATTTAAATGGCACATGCATGGAAAACAAAGATAGGGCGCCCCACACGGCGTTTGCAAGAGAATAACCGAAACGATGGCATGACGTTTGTCTATCTGCCTGTCTGTCTGGTATCAGGTTTAACACGGCACGTGGTGACGTCACAAACTCTAGCTCTCCTAATGGTTGAAGGGCGATAGTGACTATTCATATTTCCGCTATTCGCGATTTGCATGGAGAGCCGTCGCTCATAGATTACTAGTATGTTCTGAGTGAATCAGTGCGCATGACACATTACCTACTCAGAGTGATATAGAAAAGACAGACTCAGTTTCTACAATTTGGGAATATATAGCCCTAAAATAGCGTGTTTAGAGCAAAAGATGATCCAGAAAATTATTCCATGGGATAGCACTTGACATTTGCTCCAAGGGTAGTGCAGGCCGTTTCGTGTGTTAAGGCAAGCTTTTCGAGATATAAGGCAGAAATGACGTTGCGGTTACTGTAATGGGTAACCATCCCTTGATGATCGATCCCAGAAGAAGATTATCGTTCTGATTTCAGCAATGGGTATCGCTTCTCGGCCTTTTGGCTAAGATCATGTGTAGTATCTGTTCTTTTCAGCTTAATATCTGAAACGCGACTCATCGAGTCGCTTGTATATTAATCTGATTTTTGTACCGAGGCCATGGAATAGGGGCTTGCTCCATCCTGGCCACGGGTTGGCCCGGTATTGCAGTACCTCCGGGATCGGCCCACCCCCAAGGGGGTAATAATAATCCAAAGAAAGAATCTGACTTTGCTTCTATCTCTCGCTCTTCCATCTCTCACTGCAACAATTTCTTAGAATGCCTTGAAAATGCTCAATTGTATATACTGCAACTCTCAAGTGCTTTCGCTTAAATCTCAATCTTCTTCCCCTCCCCCCCCCCCCCACCCCCTCTGTCTCTTTGAGTCTGGGTCTTCTTTCTTTTTAGATATCAAAAATACTGATTGATACTCAGTGGGGAGGAGCACTTCCTTTTGCCATAGTCTTTGATATCTGAGTCTTTGATTTCAGCGAGTTCTAATTTTTAGAACTGACCCCTTGAATCTTCACAATCCTTGTCTTTATGGATCCTTTCAACGGTTTCTAATTGCCATCATCATTATTCATTCTATGGACCTCCTCAGGATTCCCTGGTCCTATTTTTGCAATGGAAAAGATGGTGAAACTTTCTTTCAAACCACTCATAAGGCGCGCCTGATACCATGATCAAGCCCAAAAGAGAAATGCTAACTTTCATCCTTTTGAATTGGGATAAAATTAATGATGATGCTGATGATGGTGATGATTCCATTTATAACAGTTATAATAAAGATACTGTTAAAAAAGGTGATGTTATTCTTTGAGTTTGTTTTTTTGCTAGCCAATGAAAATAACATTAAAGTAAGAAAACAAAGGGTTAGAAAATTTAAATGGCACATGCATGGAAAACAAAGATAGGGCGCCCCACACGGCGTTTGCAAGAGAATAACCGAAACGATGGCATGACGTTTGTCTATCTGCCTGTCTGTCTGGTATCAGGTTTAACACGGCACGTGGTGACGTCACAAACTCTAGCTCTCCTAATGGTTGAAGGGCGATAGTGACTATTCATATTTCCGCTATTCGCGATTTGCATGGAGAGCCGTCGCTCATAGATTACTAGTATGTTCTGAGTGAATCAGTGCGCATGACACATTACCTACTCAAAGTGATATAGAAAAGACAGACTCAGTTTCTACAATTAGGGAATATATAGCCCTAAAATAGCGTGTTTAGAGCAAAAGATGATCCAGAAAATTATTCCATGGGATAGCACTTGACATTTGCTCCAAGGGTAGTGCAGGCCGTTTCGTGTGTTAAGGCAAGCTTTTCGAGATATAAAGCAGAAATGACGTTGCGGTTACTGTAATGGGTAACCATCCCTTGATGATCGACCCCAGAAGAAGATTATCGTTCCGATTTCAGCAATGGGTATCGCTTCTCGGCCTTTTGGCTAAGATCATGTGTAGTATCTGTTCTTTTCAGCTTAATATCTGAAACGCGTCTCATCGAGTCGCTTGTATATTAATCTGATTTTTGTACCGAGGCCATGGAATAGGGGCTTGCTCCATCCTGGCCACGGGTTGGCCCGGTATTGCAGTACCTCCGGGATCGGCCCACCCCCAAGGGGGTAATAATAATCCAAAGAAAGAATCTGACTTTGCTTCTATCTCTCGCTCTTCCATCTCTCACTGCAACAATTTCTTAGAATGCCTTGAAAATGCTCAATTGTATATACTGCAACTCTCAAGTGCTTTCGCTTAAATCTCAATCTTCTTCCCCCCCCCCACCCCCTCTGTCTTTTTGAGTCTGGGTCTTCTTTCTTTTTAGATATCAAAAATACTGATTGATACTCAGTGGGGAGGAGCACTTCCTTTTGCCATAGTCTTTGATATCTGAGTCTTTGATTTCAGCGAGTTCTAATTTTTAGAACTGACCCCTTGAATCTTCACAATCCTTGTCTCTATGGATCCTTTCAACGGTTTCTAATTGCCATCATCATTATTCATTCTATGGACCTCCTCAGGATTCCCTGGTCCTATTTTTGCAATGGAAAAGATGGTGAAACTTTCTTTCAAACCACTCATAAGGCGCGCCTGATACCATGATCAAGCCCAAAAGAGAAATGCTAACTTTCATCCTTTTGAATTGGGATAAAATTAATGATGATGCTGATGATGGTGATGATTCCATTTATAACAGTTATAATAAAGATACTGTTAAAAAAGGTGATGTTATTCTTTGAGTTTGTTTTTTTGCTAGCCAATGAAAATAACATTAAAGTAAGAAAACAAAGGGTTAGAAAATTTAAATGGCACATGCATGGAAAACAAAGATAGGGCGCCCCACACGGCGTTTGCAAGAGAATAACCGAAACGATGGCATGACGTTTGTCTATCTGCCTGTCTGTCTGGTATCAGGTTTAACACGGCACGTGGTGACGTCACAAACTCTAGCTCTCCTAATGGTTGAAGGGCGATAGTGACTATTCATATTTCCGCTATTCGCGATTTGCATGGAGAGCCGTCGCTCATAGATTACTAGTATGTTCTGAGTGAATCAGTGCGCATGACACATTACCTACTCAGAGTGATATAGAAAAGACAGACTCAGTTTCTACAATTTGGGAATATATAGCCCTAAAATAGCGTGTTTAGAGCAAAAGATGATCCAGAAAATTATTCCATGGGATAGCACTTGACATTTGCTCCAAGGGTAGTGCAGGCCGTTTCGTGTGTTAAGGCAAGCTTTTCGAGATATAAGGCAGAAATGACGTTGCGGTTACTGTAATGGGTAACCATCCCTTGATGATCGATCCCAGAAGAAGATTATCGTTCTGATTTCAGCAATGGGTATCGCTTCTCGGCCTTTTGGCTAAGATCATGTGTAGTATCTGTTCTTTTCAGCTTAATATCTGAAACGCGACTCATCGAGTCGCTTGTATATTAATCTGATTTTTGTACCGAGGCCATGGAATAGGGGCTTGCTCCATCCTGGCCACGGGTTGGCCCGGTATTGCAGTACCTCCGGGATCGGCCCACCCCCAAGGGGGTAATAATAATCCAAAGAAAGAATCTGACTTTGCTTCTATCTCTCGCTCTTCCATCTCTCACTGCAACAATTTCTTAGAATGCCTTGAAAATGCTCAATTGTATATACTGCAACTCTCAAGTGCTTTCGCTTAAATCTCAATCTTCTTCCCCCCCCCCCCTCTGTCTTTTTGAGTCTGGGTCTTCTTTCTTTTTAGATATCAAAAATACTGATTGATTCTCAGTGGGGAGGAGCACTTCCTTTTGCCATAGTCTTTGATATCTGAGTCTTTGATTTCAGCGAGTTCTAATTTTTAGAACTGACCCCTTGAATCTTCACAATCCTTGTCTCTATGGATCCTTTCAACGGTTTCTAATTGCCATCATCATTATTCATTCTATGGACCTCCTCAGGATTCCCTGGTCCTATTTTTGCAATGGAAAAGATGGTGAAACTTTCTTTCAAACCACTCATAAGGCGCGCCTGATACCATGATCAAGCCCAAAAGAGAAATGCTAACTTTCATCCTTTTGAATTGGGATAAAATTAATGATGATGCTGATGATGGTGATGATTCCATTTATAACAGTTATAATGAAGATACTGTTAAAAAAGGTGATGTTATTCTTTGAGTTTGTTTTTTTGCTAGCCAATGAAAATAACATTAAAGTAAGAAAACAAAGGGTTAGAAAATTTAAATGGCACATGCATGGAAAACAAAGATAGGGCGTCCCACACGGCGTTTGCAAGAGAATAACCGAAACGATGGCATGACGTTTGTCTCTCTGCCTGTCTGTCTGGTATCAGGTTTAACACGGCACGTGGTGACGTCACAAACTCTAGCTCTCCTAATGGTTGAAGGGCGATAGTGACTATTCATATTTCCGCTATTCGCGATTTGCATGGAGAGCCGTCGCTCATAGATTACTAGTATGTTCTGAGTGAATCAGTGCGCATGACACAATTACCTACTCAGAGTGATATAGAAAAGACAGACTCAGTTTCTACAATTTGGGAATATATAGCCCTAAAATAGCGTGTTTAGAGCAAAAGATGATCCAGAAAATTATTCCATGGGATAGCACTTGACATTTGCTCCAAGGGTAGTGCAGGCCGTTTCGTGTGTTAAGGCAAGCTTTTCGAGATATAAGGCAGAAATGACGTTGCGGTTACTGTAATGGGTAACCATCCCTTGATGATCGATCCCAGAAGAAGATTATCGTTCTGATTTCAGCAATGGGTATCGCTTCTCGGCCTTTTGGCTAAGATCATGTGTAGTATCTGTTCTTTTCAGCTTAATATCTGAAACGCGTCTCATCGAGTCGCTTGTATATTAATCTGATTTTTGTACCGAGGCCATGGAATAGGGGCTTGCTCCATCCTGGCCACGGGTTGGCCCGGTATTGCAGTACCTCCGGGATCGGCCCACCCCCAAGGGGGTAATAATAATCCAAAGAAAGAATCTGACTTTGCTTCTATCTCTCGCTCTTCCATCTCTCACTGCAACAATTTCTTAGAATGCCTTGAAAATGCTCAATTGTATATACTGCAACTCTCAAGTGCTTTCGCTTAAATCTCAATCTTCTTTCCCCCCCCCCCCCCTCTGTCTTTTTGAGTCTGGGTCTTCTTTCTTTTTAGATATCAAAAATACTGATTGATACTCAGTGGGGAGGAGCACTTCCTTTTGCCATAGTCTTTGATATCTGAGTCTTTGATTTCAGCGAGTTCTAATTTTTAGAACTGACCCCTTGAATCTTCACAATCCTTGTCTCTATGGATCCTTTCAACGGTTTCTAATTGCCATCATCATTATTCATTCTATGGACCTCCTCAGGATTCCCTGGTCCTATTTTTGCAATGGAAAAGATGGTGAAACTTTCTTTCAAACCACTCATAAGGCGCGCCTGATACCATGATCAAGCCCAAAAGAGAAATGCTAACTTTCATCCTTTTGAATTGGGATAAAATTAATGATGATGCTGATGATGGTGATGATTCCATTTATAACAGTTATAATGAAGATACTGTTAAAAAAGGTGATGTTATTCTTTGAGTTTGTTTTTTTGCTAGCCAATGAAAATAACATTAAAGTAAGAAAACAAAGGGTTAGAAAATTTAAATGGCACATGCATGGAAAACAAAGATAGGGCGTCCCACACGGCGTTTGCAAGAGAATAACCGAAACGATGGCATGACGTTTGTCTCTCTGCCTGTCTGTCTGGTATCAGGTTTAACACGGCACGTGGTGACGTCACAAACTCTAGCTCTCCTAATGGTTGAAGGGCGATAGTGACTATTCATATTTCCGCTATTCGCGATTTGCATGGAGAGCCGTCGCTCATAGATTACTAGTATGTTCTGAGTGAATCAGTGCGCATGACACAATTACCTACTCAGAGTGATATAGAAAAGACAGACTCAGTTTCTACAATTTGGGAATATATAGCCCTAAAATAGCGTGTTTAGAGCAAAAGATGATCCAGAAAATTATTCCATGGGATAGCACTTGACATTTGCTCCAAGGGTAGTGCAGGCCGTTTCGTGTGTTAAGGCAAGCTTTTCGAGATATAAGGCAGAAATGACGTTGCGGTTACTGTAATGGGTAACCATCCCTTGATGATCGATCCCAGAAGAAGATTATCGTTCTGATTTCAGCAATGGGTATCGCTTCTCGGCCTTTTGGCTAAGATCATTCGCGAAAATGCCCGAAGTACAGCGATCACGGAGTGCCTTGGTAGTTGTTATGGAAAAAGATGCTGGTATCTTTGAAGTTCTGAAGAAGGCTGGCGTGTCTGTAGCTGACCATCTTGAAGCAGTACAGAGCCTCCCGGGGGCCAAGTTTGACGTGACATTCAAGAAGGAGGAGTACAAAGAGAAGTTCGTTCGAGAGCTCCAACAAGATCAACGGGCGGTGACAACGGCGTACTCTGGTTCAATCAAGATCGTGACGGTGCTTCACGTCCCGTTTGAGGTCGATGACAACCAGGTGCGATTCATACTCAGCCGGTTCGGGAAGGTGCTGGCGGGCAGACACCTTCAGCACCGAGAGCACCCGGGACTGTTCAACGGAATCCGGCAGTACCGTATCGATCTAAAGACCGACATCCCTTCGACCCTCAGCTTGGGCGGCAGGGAATGCTGGATACGGTATGAAGGCCAGCCACGGACGTGCCTGAAGTGCGGGTCAACGGGGCACGAGGCCCGGGAGTGCCGGGTGGTGAGATGTTTTAGATGCCGGAAAGAGGGGCACGTCGCGTCGGCGTGCCGGGAGGCCATCACCTGCACTGTATGCCTGGAGGCCGGGCATTCGTTCCGCTCGTGCCCTGTATCCTTCGCCGGAAAGCTGAGCAGGACCAAGGAGTGGGTGAGCGGAGGGGGTGTGGCTGTTCCAGCGCAAGCCACGCCGGCCGACCAGCCCGAAGACGTAGACGCCCCAAGTACCTCGAAAGTAGGGGGTGCGCCGGCCACGCCGGGAGTGAGAACCGGGGACCCGCCGCAGAGGGAGCCTCAGCGGGAGCCGCCCGCCCGGGCAAAGGAGGAGAAGCGCCGCGTGAGGGACGCCCCCTCGGGCGACAGTGACAGTCAGCCGGAGGACACAGGGCCTGACTTGTTCGACATTGATACTCCGCGCCCGTGCTCGGACTGGGCGCAGTCAAGGTACGCCTCGGACACTGACTCTGAGCGACTGGTGGTGGATGAGACACCGGGCGACTCGCCCATGCAGGAGTCGCAGGATGAGCCGTTCAATGTTGTGAAGCGGCGAGGGAAGAAGCGGCCGCCTTCCCCACGCCGGCGGCCGCCCAGGATTCGGACTGACAGTAGTTAAGTAGTGCTTCCCTTCCTTTTCCCCTTTTCTCTTAGCCGTATCCTAATTTAATGAATATTTCTATTTGTTCTCTCAATGTGCATGGCATTAGGGATTCAGTTAAATGTCAAAAGGTTTTATCGTTTTTGAAAATTTTTGCTTTTGATATTGTTTTACTCTAAGAAACTTATTTGACCTCTTCCGATTTAAAGGTCTTTAAATCAGTTTGGAAAGGTCCAGTTTTTCTTTCGTCTTCGTTGTCTTCTCATTCGTGTGGCGTTATCATCGCCTGTTCAGCTAAGTTGCCATGCACCTTTTCCCAAATTCGTTCCGATAATGAAGGGCGTTATGTCTCTGTGTTGTGCTCCTTCGCAAACTTTTCTTTCCGTATTTGTAACGTTTATGCTCCGTGTGATCCTGCAAAACGTGTTGATTTTTTGAACAGCCTATTTTATCATGCAAGGGGACATCAACCAGTTATTTTGGGTGGGGATTTTAATTGCGTTATAAATCAGAAAGATAGGGTTGGGGATTCGTTAAATACATCTTGTTTTGTAGGCAAAAAAGAACTATGTTCTATTCTGAGGGCATTTACTTTAATTGACTCTTGGTGTAAAGTCAATTCTGATGCAGGTCACACGTGGTTTCATTTAGGCAAAAATCTAAGTTCTAGAATTGATAGAATTTACGTTGCAAATAATTTCAAAGTTATAAAATCTGTTAAGATTCCTTTTCATTTTTCGGATCATGTTATCGTAAATACGTTTATATCAATGCCAAATGCTCAGACCAAGCCTAAATCTTATTGGAAGTTTAATGTTTTGTTATGTAAGAATGATTTGTTTGTCAAAGAATTTGTTTACTACTATCGTTTATGGCAAACTTTAAAACCCGGTTTCGACTCGTTTGTACTATGGTGGGAAAACGTTAAACAGAGAATTAAAGGGTTATGTGTCAAACATGGGGTTAGGGTAGCCAAGGAAAAAAGAGATAATCTGTTAAAGTTACAGAATTCATGTGTTTCTCTTGATAAAGACTCAGTTTCTGATTTATTATTGGAGGAAGGGAGGGGGGCCTATGTTCGTTGCAGGGAAAAGTTCATAGAGGGTGGGGAAAAACCGGGATTTTTTAACAAAAATGAAAAGTTAAATGTTAATTTTAAATATATTGACGAAATTAGAAACAATAGTGGCTTTGTCGTTTCTGGCAATCAAGTATTCTCTGTTTTTCACCAATTTTTCACTGATTTGTACAAATGTGACAATTCTGTTGATTTACAGACTCAAGATATGTTCATTGACTGCATTACAACCCGTATAAGTTCTGAAAATGTTGTTGTGTTAAACAAACCTATTACGTTAGATGAAATTAAGAACGCTGTTTTTCTCATGTCTAAAAACAAGTCGCCTGGAATTGACGGGTTATCTATTGAGTTTTTCCAGCAGTTTTTTGATGTTATTGGCGAAGATCTGTTAACGCTATATAATGTCATATTTTCAAATAAGTTATTGTCAGAGTCTCAACGCACAGCTGTTATTTGTCTATTACCGAAAGGGGGCGATCACTTAGATCCTGCAAATCGTCGTCCTATTAGTTTGTTAAATGTCGATTATAAGATAATCTCAAAAGTATTACAGTTACGTTTTTCTAATGTCTTATCGGATATTATTAATGAGTTCCAAACGTGTTCAGTTCCAGGTCGATCAATTCATTTAAATCTCTGTTTGTTACGTGATATTGTTGATTATGCCAATTCAAATGATATTGGTTGTGCTATCATTTCTATGGATCAGTGCAAAGCGTTCGATAAAGTTGATTGGGAATTTTTATTTAAGGTTTTAAAGAAGTTTAATTTTGGTGACTATATTATTGATTGGGTTAGGATTCTTTATACGGATATTAAAAGTAAAATTTTGATTAATGGGCAATTGGGGGAAGATGTTTTTATTACAAGGGGGGTGAGACAAGGCTGTCCGTTATCACCGATTTTGTATGTTTTGTTCATTGAACCACTTGCTAGATATATTTTGTCACACGGGGGGATTAGGGGTCTTCATGTTCCGGGAGGGGGTGGGAAGTCAATTAAGTTGTTGCAATATGCAGACGACGCGACCTGTGTGGCTTCATCACAAATGGATGTTATTAATTTCTTTCGGTCTTTTGAGTTGTTCGAAAAAGCTACTGGGGCGTCTCTTAACTTGAACAAAACACACGGGTTGAAAATTGGGGGGTTTGTTGGGAGGAAGTTACGAGGGGGGATAAATTGGGTGGAGGATAAAATTAAGATTAATGGTATTTGGTTTGGGAGGAACTTTTGTATTCAGCTGTTTTGGAAAGAACTAGGGGATAGAGCAAAAAAGAAATTATCAGTTTGGAAAAATAGGGGTCTGTCGTTACTTGGGAAGGTTGGGATTATTAACTCGTGTATATTCTCATTGTTTTATTATGCTGCCCGAGTCTATGTTCCGACAGACGATTTCTTAAAGGAGATTCTAAAGGTTGTTTTCGAATTCATTTGGGATAAGAAAACTGAGTTGGTTGCTAGGCATGTGTTTACTTTGGACTTCGTAGCAGGTGGATTGGAGTTACATAATTTGGAATTTAAAATGAAGGCATTATTTGTTCGTAATTTGTTCTCGTTTCTCTCTGGTGCAGATGTATCTTCGTGCAATTTTCTGTTCTTTCGGTATTTCTTAGCTTGCAGACTTCGAATTATGTTCCCTTTTCTTTGGTCGAATTCTGTTCCCCATGGCAACCAGTTGTCTGCCTCGTATCAAAGTGCTTGGGGACTCATTGTTAAATTATTCATGTGCAACAAGAATTTCGTATACACTTGTAAATGTACCCGTGACATTATTTCCTTTCTCGCTCCACCTGCGGACGTCCCCCGGGTCGTCGTTTCGGCTCCAACCCGGGGCTGGCCGACGATCTGGCGGATGTCACACCATTCTTTGTTATGCAATAGGTTGAAATCATTTAGGTGGCGGGTTGTTCATGGGGCCTTATGTACACGGGCAAAACTCTTACGTTGGGGAATTGGGGATGGGAAATGTTCCTTTTGCCGCAAGGAAGAAAGTATCGCACATATTCTTTGGGAGTGTAGTTCTGCGTACAAGATTTTATGTTGGGCGCACTCGGTATCTCTTCGTTTGCTAGGTTCGGGGATTTCTTTTGATAGTGATTTATTTCTCTTTGGTACTCCGTCTTCCAAGTTAGAGGCCTCGGTTTGGGCTCGAATATGGTTTCTCTATGTGGTTGTACAAAAATTACTTTGGAATCGTAGATGTACATATGTCTTTGAAAAAGACTTTATTTCAGATGACCTGTTACTTGAAAAAATCAAGGATGAAATTCGTTTACGTATTTTAGTGGATCTGAAACGTTGGCCTCGGGAAAAATTCAAGAATATTTGGGTCGAGGGAAAATCCTTTTGTTGTTTGGTAAATAATGAAGTTAAATTTAACTTCGATGGAATTTGTGTTCAACACTTTAACCCAGCTGGCCGAGCGGGCGCGAGACCGAAGGTTTATCGGATGTTTCTAAGGTGAGTGCGTGAGCGTGCATGGGGAATGTCTGTGTGTGTGTATGCGGGAGGCTGCTGTGTATACCTTCGGTCTCGCGGACTCTCGGTCAGCGGGCCCAACAGCTCGAGAAATACGGCAATTTACGTAAACAATGTACGACTAGGAGTACAGGCCAATGGTAGGTTATGCAAAAAAGAAAGATTCAAATGAGTTATTGTTTGTCTTCCTCTTATTGTATATGATTATCATTTCTTGCCGTTGTAAATATGTACATACGAAAAAGACTGAATAAACTTGAAAGAAAAGTATCTGTTCTTTTCAGCTTAATATCTGAAACGCGTCTCATCGAGTCGCTTGTATATTAATCTGATTTTTGTACCGAGGCCATGGAATAGGGGCTTGCTCCATCCTGGCCACGGGTTGGCCCGGTATTGCAGTACCTCCGGGATCGGCCCACCCCCAAGGGGGTAATAATAATCCAAAGAAAGAATCTGACTTTGCTTCTATCTCTCGCTCTTCCATCTCTCACTGCAACAATTTCTTAGAATGCCTTGAAAATGCTCAATTGTATATACTGCAACTCTCAAGTGCTTTCGCTTAAATCTCAATCTTCTTCCCCCCCCCCCCCCCTCTGTCTTTTTGAGTCTGGGTCTTCTTTCTTTTTAGATATCAAAAATACTGATTGATACTCAGTGGGGAGGAGCACTTCCTTTTGCCATAGTCTTTGATATCTGAGTCTTTGATTTCAGCGAGTTCTAATTTTTAGAACTGACCCCTTGAATCTTCACAATCCTTGTCTCTATGGATCCTTTCAACGGTTTCTAATTGCCATCATCATTATTCATTCTATGGACCTCCTCAGGATTCCCTGGTCCTATTTTTGCAATGGAAAAGATGGTGAAACTTTCTTTCAAACCACTCATAAGGCGCGCCTGATACCATGATCAAGCCCAAAAGAGAAATGCTAACTTTCATCCTTTTGAATTGGGATAAAATTAATGATGATGCTGATGATGGTGATGATTCCATTTATAACAGTTATAATAAAGATACTGTTAAAAAAGGTGATGTTATTCTTTGAGTTTGTTTTTTTGCTAGCCAATGAAAATAACATTAAAGTAAGAAAACAAAGGGTTAGAAAATTTAAATGGCACATGCATGGAAAACAAAGATAGGGCGCCCCACACGGCGTTTGCAAGAGAATAACCGAAACGATGGCATGACGTTTGTCTATCTGCCTGTCTGTCTGGTATCAGGTTTAACACGGCACGTGGTGACGTCACAAACTCTAGCTCTCCTAATGGTTGAAGGGCGATAGTGACTATTCATATTTCCGCTATTCGCGATTTGCATGGAGAGCCGTCGCTCATAGATTACTAGTATGTTCTGAGTGAATCAGTGCGCATGACACATTACCTACTCAGAGTGATATAGAAAAGACAGACTCAGTTTCTACAATTTGGGAATATATAGCCCTAAAATAGCGTGTTTAGAGCAAAAGATGATCCAGAAAATTATTCCATGGGATAGCACTTGACATTTGCTCCAAGGGTAGTGCAGGCCGTTTCGTGTGTTAAGGCAAGCTTTTCGAGATATAAGGCAGAAATGACGTTGCGGTTACTGTAATGGGTAACCATCCCTTGATGATCGATCCCAGAAGAAGATTATCGTTCTGATTTCAGCAATGGGTATCGCTTCTCGGCCTTTTGGCTAAGATCATGTGTAGTATCTGTTCTTTTCAGCTTAATATCTGAAACGCGACTCATCGAGTCGCTTGTATATTAATCTGATTTTTGTACCGAGGCCATGGAATAGGGGCTTGCTCCATCCTGGCCACGGGTTGGCCCGGTATTGCAGTACCTCCGGGATCGGCCCACCCCCAAGGGGGTAATAATAATCCAAAGAAAGAATCTGACTTTGCTTCTATCTCTCGCTCTTCCATCTCTCACTGCAACAATTTCTTAGAATGCCTTGAAAATGCTCAATTGTATATACTGCAACTCTCAAGTGCTTTCGCTTAAATCTCAATCTTCTTCCCCCCCCCCCACCCCCTCTGTCTTTTTGAGTCTGGGTCTTCTTTCTTTTTAGATATCAAAAATACTGATTGATACTCAGTGGGGAGGAGCACTTCCTTTTGCCATAGTCTTTGATATCTGAGTCTTTGATTTCAGCGAGTTCTAATTTTTAGAACTGACCCCTTGAATCTTCACAATCCTTGTCTCTATGGATCCTTTCAACGGTTTCTAATTGCCATCATCATTATTCATTCTATGGACCTCCTCAGGATTCCCTGGTCCTATTTTTGCAATGGAAAAGATGGTGAAACTTTCTTTCAAACCACTCATAAGGCGCGCCTGATACCATGATCAAGCCCAAAAGAGAAATGCTAACTTTCATCCTTTTGAATTGGGATAAAATTAATGATGATGCTGATGATGGTGATGATTCCATTTATAACAGTTATAATAAAGATACTGTTAAAAAAGGTGATGTTATTCTTTGAGTTTGTTTTTTTGCTAGCCAATGAAAATAACATTAAAGTAAGAAAACAAAGGGTTAGAAAATTTAAATGGCACATGCATGGAAAACAAAGATAGGGCGCCCCACACGGCGTTTGCAAGAGAATAACCGAAACGATGGCATGACGTTTGTCTATCTGCCTGTCTGTCTGGTATCAGGTTTAACACGGCACGTGGTGACGTCACAAACTCTAGCTCTCCTAATGGTTGAAGGGCGATAGTGACTATTCATATTTCCGCTATTCGCGATTTGCATGGAGAGCCGTCGCTCATAGATTACTAGTATGTTCTGAGTGAATCAGTGCGCATGACACATTACCTACTCAGAGTGATATAGAAAAGACAGACTCAGTTTCTACAATTTGGGAATATATAGCCCTAAAATAGCGTGTTTAGAGCAAAAGATGATCCAGAAAATTATTCCATGGGATAGCACTTGACATTTGCTCCAAGGGTAGTGCAGGCCGTTTCGTGTGTTAAGGCAAGCTTTTCGAAATATAAGGCAGAAATGACGTTGCGGTTACTGTAATGGGTAACCATCCCTTGATGATCGATCCCAGAAGAAGATTATCGTTCTGATTTCAGCAATGGGTATCGCTTCTCGGCCTTTTGGCTAAGATCATGTGTAGTATCTGTTCTTTTCAGCTTAATATCTGAAACGCGACTCATCGAGTCGCTTGTATATTAATCTGATTTTTGTACCGAGGCCATGGAATAGGGGCTTGCTCCATCCTGGCCACGGGTTGGCCCGGTATTGCAGTACCTCCGGGATCGGCCCACCCCCAAGGGGGTAATAATAATCCAAAGAAAGAATCTGACTTTGCTTCTATCTCTCGCTCTTCCATCTCTCACTGCAACAATTTCTTAGAATGCCTTGAAAATGCTCAATTGTATATACTGCAACTCTCAAGTGCTTTCGCTTAAATCTCAATCTTCTCCCCCCCCCCACCCCCTCTGTCTTTTTGAGTCTGGGTCTTCTTTCTTTAGATATCAAAAATACTGATTGATACTCAGTGGGGAGGAGCACTTCCTTTTGCCATAGTCTTTGATATCTGAGTCTTTGATTTCAGCGAGTTCTAATTTTTAGAACTGACCCCTTGAATCTTCACAATCCTTGTCTTTATGGATCCTTTCAACGGTTTCTAATTGCCATCATCATTATTCATTCTATGGACCTCCTCAGGATTCCCTGGTCCTATTTTTGCAATGGAAAAGATGGTGAAACTTTCTTTTAAACCACTCATTAGGCGCGCCTGATACCATGACCAAGCCCAAAAGAGAAATGCTAACTTTCATCCTTTTGAATTGGGATAAAATTAATGATGATGCTGATGATGGTGACGATTCCATTTATAACAGTTATAATAAAGATACTGTTAAAAAAGGTGATGTTATTCTTTGATTTGGTTTTTTTTTTTGCTAACCAATGAAAATAACATTAAAGTAAGAAAACAAAGGGTTAGAAAATTTAAATGGCACATGCATGGAAAACAAAGATAGGGCGCCCCACACGGCGTTTGCAAGAGAATAACCGTAACGATGGCATGACGTTTGTCTCTCTGCCTGTCTGTCTGGTATCAGGTTTAACACGGCACGTGGTGACGTCACAAACTCTAGCTCTCCTAATGGTTGAATGGCGATAGTGACTATTCATATTTCCGCTATTCGCGATTTGCATGGAGAGCCGTCGCTCATTGATTACTAGTATGTTCTGAGTGAATCAGTGCGCATGACACATTACCTACTCAGAGTGATATAGAAAAGACAGACTCAGTCTCTACAATTTGGGAATATATAGCCCTAAAATAGCGTGTTTAGAGCAAAAGATGATCCAGAAAATTATTCCATGGGATAGCACTTGACATTTGCTCCAAGGGTAGTGCAGGCCGTTTCGTGTGTTAAGGCAAGCTTTTCGAGATATAAGGCAGAAATGACGTTGCGGTTACTGTAATGGGTAACCATCCCTTGATGATCGATCCCAGAAGAAGATTATCGTTTCTGATTTCAGCAATGGGTATCGCTTCTCGGCCTTTTGGCTAAGATCATGTGTAGTATCCTCTACAAACTGTTCATGGCTGTCATGTCAGATCGTACTACCAGGTGGGCCTGTGACAACGATCTCCTCAGTGGTGAGCAGAAGAGCTCCCGTCGATGTGATGGGTGTTATGAACACACCTTTCTCCTTTCGTCAGCTCTAAAGGACTGTAGGAGAAATCAGAAACAGACATCTATTGCTTGGCTGGATTTGAGAAACGCCTTCGGTAGCATCCCACACCAGGCAATGTACATCGTCCTTGAAACCCTCGGTGTCCGAAACGACGTTGTTCTCCTCCTGAAGGATATCTATACGGACGCTACGACAACGTTCTCAACGCCAAGGGGGGAAACTGAAGCTGTTCAGATCCAGGCAGGTGTAAAGCAGGGCTGTTCCATGTCGGCGGTGCTCTTCAACCTCACCATAGAACTCATCATCAGAGCCATTAAGAGGTGAGCTGCAGATGAACATCTTGGCTTGACTGTCCACGATCAGCAGCTGTCCATCCTGGCCTATGCTGACGACCTCGTGCTCCTTAGGAAGTCACCTGAGGGTCTTGAAGAGCTACTGGCCACGGCTTCCGTCCAAGCTGACATCTTGAATCTCTCTTTCAAGCCAACCAAATGTGCCTCACTCTGCCTCAATTGTCGACACGGAACAACTGTCCTCCTACGGACGTTTACCACCCAGGGCCAGGAGATGCCGGCACTCAACGAAGAAGAACAGTACCGCTACCTGGAAGTACCAACAGGCTTGCCTCGCTTCACCAATATCACAAACCTCATCGAACAGCTAAAACAGAATGTGGACACAATCACGGCATCGCTCCTAGCTCCATGGCAGAAGATAGACGCCATAAAGACCTTCGTCCTGCCAGGTCTCAACTTTGTGATGAGGGCAGCCGACTATCTGAAGTCAGATCTTCGGAAACTACGCTCCTGCATTACGAAGAACGTAAAGAAGGTCTGCAAGCTTCCGACACGTGCAGCCAACTCGTACATCTTTGCAGCAAGAGAAGCTTGTGGGCCTTACATTCACCGACCCCAACGTTGATGCAGACATTCTGGTCCTTACACAGGCTGTCCGTGTGCTGTTATCTTAAGACACAATGGTCCGTTCAGTTGCAACGAAACAGCTCACATCTGTTGTTCACCGAACGATACATGCAGCACCTACTGATGAGGACATCGACAAGTATCTGTCCGGCAGCAGCGAGGGACCACTGGCTAACTCAGGCACTTCTGGTCAAGCATCATTCCTCTGGTCCAGAGCTAGAGCTGCTGTGCGACGACTTCAAGTGATGATACGTGGTCCAACCAGTGACTCAGTCGTTGTCGAGTATCAACTACCAGAAAGTGGAAGAACGACAGAAGTTGCGTCAAAAGGGGTAACAACAACGTTGAGGCAGTTGCAAAGGATCAGATCTGCCCAAAGACTCAAATTTCTCCCTGACCAAGGAAAGGTGGCAAGGTCTTTGTCCAACTATCACTTTGCTAACGGCTCTTCGTGGCACGCCTCCGGAAGGTTCATGAGGTTCTGCGACTGGAACTTTATCCACCGTGCCCGACTCAACTGCCTTGCCACCAACGCAGCAGCAAAGAGGTGGAAACCTGACTCAGACGCCAAATGACGCCGATGCCCTAGCCAAGAGACGCTTCCACATATCCTCAACCACTGCCAAAAGAACATGGTATCGATCAGACGACGACATGACCTTGTCCAGGACAGACTGGTGCGAGCCATCAAACATGGTGACGTCTTCGTGAATCAGCACGTGCCAGGTGATCCGAACCCAAGAGAGAAACCAGATGTCACAGTCATCGAGGGACGCAAAATCACATAGTATATGTGTCGATCCCCTTCGACAAAGGTCCGGACGCCTGGAGCATTGCAGCAAACGCAAAGGTTGAGAAGTACGCCAACTTACGTCAGGCCCTGCGTGAAGCTGGAAACCATGTACAGGTCCATGCCTTCATTGTTGGATCCCTGGGTATATGGAATCAGGAAAACGAGAAAACGCTCGGAAGACTTGGAGTGTCCAAGAGGTACCGCACACTGATGAGAAAGCTGTGTTGTATCGACGCAATCAGTGGCTCTCGGGACATCTACATCGAGCATATGACTGGCTATCGTCAGTACGAATGAAAGTAAACCCAACACAATCATTTATATGTTCTGACTAGTATTGTAAACTATTATACACAATACTAAATGATATCATTTTCCCTACACCCCATTTCGATGTACCCTACTATACCCCATATATAAATGGCAACACATGTGATTTGTAAACCCATATACTCTTAACGAAAGAATTTGTTAGCAAATCTGTTCTTTTCAGCTTAATGTCTGAAACGCGACTCATTGAGTCGCTTGCATATTAATCTGATTTTTGTACCGAGGCCATGGAATAGGGGCTTACTCCATCCTGGCCACGGGTTGGCCCGGTATTGCAGTACCTCCGGGATCGGCCCACCCCCAAGGGGGTAATAATAATCCAAAGAAAGAATCTGACTTTGTTTCTATCTCTCGCTCTTCCATCTCTCACCGCAACAATTTCTTAGAATTCCTTGAAAATGTTCAATTGTATATAGAGCAACTCTCAAATACTTTCGCTTAAATCTCAATCTTCTCCCCCCACCCCCTCTGTTTTTGTTTTTGTTTTTTTTTTAGTCTGGGTCTTCTTTCTTTAGATATCAAAAATACTGATTGATACTCAGTGGGGAGGAGCACTTCCTTTTGTCATAGTCTTTGATATCTCAGTCTTTGATTTCAGCGAGTTCTACTTTTTAGAACTGACCCCTTGAATCTTCACAATCCTTGTCTTCGTGGATCCTTTCAACGGTTTCCAATTGCCATCATCATTATTTATTCTATGGACCTCCTCAGGATTCCCTGGTGCTATTTTTGCAATGGAAAAGATGGTGAAACTTTCTTTCAAACCACTCATAAGGCGCGCGCCTGATACCATGACCAAGCCCAAAAGAGAAATGCTAACTTTCATCCTTTTGAATTGGGATAAAATTAATGAAGAGGCTGATGACGGTGATGATTCCATTTATAACAGTTATAATAAAGATACTGTTAAAAAAGGTGATGTTATTCTTTGATTTTGTTTTTTGCTACCCAATGAAAATAACATTAAAGTAAGAAAACAAAGGGTTAGAAAATTGAAATGGCACATGCATGGAACCAAAGATAGGGCGTCCCACACGGCGTTTGCAAGAGAATAGCCGCAACGATCGCATGACGTTTGTCTCTCTGCCTGTCTGTCTGGTATCGAGGTTTAACACGGCATGTGGTAACGTCACAAACTCTAGCTCTCCTAATGGTTGAAGGGCGATAGTGACTATTCATATTTCCGCTATTCGTGATTTGCATGGAGAGCCGTCGCTCATTGATTACTAGTATGTTCTGAGTGAATCAGTGCGCACGACACATTACCTAGTCAGAGTGATATAGAAAAGACAGACTCAGTTTCTACAATTTGGGAATATATAGCCTTAAAATAGCGTGTTTAGAGCAAAAGATGATCCAGAAAATTATTCCATGGTATAGCACTTTACATTTGCTCCAAGGGTAGGGCAGGTCATTTCGTGTGTTAAGGCAAGCTTTTCGAGATATAAGGCAGAAATGACGTTGCGGTTACTGTAATGGGTAGCCATCCCTTGATGATCGATCGCAGAACAAGATTATCGTTTCTGATTTCAGCAGCGGATATCGGTTTTCGGCCTTCTGGCTAAGATCATTCGCGAATATGCCCGAAGTACAGCGATCTCAGAGTGACTTGGTAGTTGTTATGGAGAAGGATGCTGGTATTTTTAAGTTCTGACGAAGGCTTGAGTGTCTGTAGCTGACCATCTTGTAGCAGTACAGAGCCTCCCGGGGCCAAGTTCGACGTGACATTCAAGGAGGAGGAGTACAAAGAAAAGTTCAATCGTACGAGTGCTCCAACAAGATCAGCTGGCGGTAACAACGGCGTACTCAGGTTCAATCAAGATCGTGACGGTGCTTCACGTCCCGTTTGAGGTCGATGACAACCAGGTGCGGTTCATACTCAACAGGTACGGGAAGGTGCTGGCGGGCAGGCACCTTCAACACCGAGAGCACCCGGGACTGTTCAACGGAACCCGGCAGTACCGCATCGATTTAAAGACTGATATCCCTTCGACCCTCAGCTTGGGCGGCAGGGAATGTTGGATACGGTATGATGGCCAGCCACGGACGTGCCTGAAGTGCTGGTCAACGGGGCACGAGGCCCGGGAGTGCCGGGTGGTGAGGTGTTTCAGATGCCGGAAAGAGGGGCACGTCGCGTCGGAGTACCGGGAGACCATCACCTGCACGGTATGACTGGAGGCCGGACATTCGTTCCGCTCGTGTCCTGTATCTTTCGCCGGAAAGCTGAGCAGGACCAAGGAGTGGGTGAGCGGAGGGGGTGTGGCTGTTCCAGCGCAAGTCACGCCGGCCGACCAGCCCGTAGACGTAGACGCCCCGAGTACTTCGAAAGCAGGTGATGCGCCGGCCGCGCCGGGAGTAACACCCGTGGTCCCGCCGCAGAAGGAACCCCAGCGGGAGCCGCCTGCCCAGACGAAGAAAGGGAAGCGCCGCGTGAGGGATACCTCCATTAGCGACACTGATAGTCAGCCGGAGAATTCAGGGTCTGATATGTTCGACAATGATACTCCGTGCACGTGTTCGGACTGGGCGCAGTCAAGGTACGCTTCGGACACTGACTCTGAACGACTGGTGGTGGACGAGACTCCGGGCGACTCCCCCATGCAGGTGTCGCAGGATGAGCCGTTTAATTGTTGCGAAGCGGCGAGGGAAGAAGCGGCCGCCTTCCCCGCCCCGGCGGCCGCCCAGGATTCGGAGTGACTGTAGTTAAACAAGTAGTGCTTCCCTTCCTTTTTCCCTTAGTCGTATTATAATTTAATGAAATACATATTTGTTCTCTTAATGTGCATGGCATTAGGGATTCAGTTAAATGTCAAAAGGTTTTATCGTTTTTGAAAATTTTTGCTTTTGATATTGTTTCACTCCAAGAAACTTATTTGACCTCTTCCGATTTAAAGGTCTTTAAATCAGTTTGGAAAGGTCCAGTTTTTCTTTCTTCTTCGTTGTCTTCTCATTCGTGCGGCGTTATTATTGCTTTTTCAGCTAAGTTGCCATGCACTTTTTCCCAAATTCGTTCTGACAATGAAGGGCGTTATGTTTCCGTGTTGTGTTCCTTCGCAAATTTTTCTTTAGGTATTTGCAATGTTTATGTTCCGTGTGAACCTGCAAAACGTGTTGATTTTTTGAACAGTTTATTTTATCATGCAAGGGGACATCAACATGTTATTTTGGGTGGGGATTTTAATTGTGTTATAAATCAGAAAGATAGGGTTGGGGATTCGTTAAATACATCTTGTTTTGTTGGTAAAAAAGAATTAAGTTCTATTTTGAGGGCATTTTCCTTAATTGATTCTTGGTGTAAAGTTAATTCTGATGCAGGTCACACGTGGTTTCATTTAGGTAAAAATTTAAGTTCTAGAATTGATAGAATTTACGTTGCAAATAATTTTAAAGTTATAAAATCTGTTAAGATCCCTTTTCATTTTTCGGATCATGTCATTGTAAATACTTCTATTTCATTGCCAAATGTTCGGTTTAAACCTAAATCTTATTGGAAGTTTAATGTTTTGTTATGTAAGAATGATTTGTTTGTCAAAGAATTTGTTTATTACTATCGTTTATGGCAAACTTTAAAACCTGGTTTTTGATTCGTTTGTATTATGGTGGGAAAATGTTAAACAGAGAATTAAAGGGTTATGTGTTAAACACGGGATTAGGGTGGCCAAGGAAAAAAGGGATAATTTGTTAAAGTTACAGAATTTATGTGTTTCCCTTGATAAAGATTCAGTTTCTGATTTACTTTTGGATGAAGGGAGGGGGGCTTATGTTCGTTCCAGGGAAAAGTTTATAGAGGGTGGGGAAAAACCGGGATTTTTTTAATAAAAATGAAAAGTTAAATGCTAATTTTAAACACATTGATGAAATTAGAAACAATAGTGGTTCTGTTGTTTTCGGCAATCAAGTATTCTCTGTTTTTCATCAATTTTTCACTGATTTGTATAAATGTGATAATTCTGTTGATTTACAGACTCAAGATATGTTTATTGACTGCATGACAACTCGTATAAGTTCTTAAAATTTTGTTTTGTTAAACAAACATATTACGTTAGATGAAATTAAGAACGCTGTTTTTGTTATGTCTAAAAATAAATCGCCTGGAATTGATGGGTTATCTATTGAGTTTTTTCAGCATTTTTTTTATACTATTGGTGAAGATCTGTTAATGTTACATAATGATTTATTTTCAAATAAGTTATTGTCTGAGTCTCAACGCACAGCTGTTATTTGTTTATTACCAACGGGGGGTGATCATTTAGATCCCGCAAATCGTCGTCCTATTAGTTTGTTAAATGTCGATTATAAGATAATTTCAAAAGCATTACAGTTACGTTTTTCTAATGTCTTATCTGATATTATTAATGAGTTCCAAACGTATTCAGTTCCAGGTCGATCAATTCATTTAAATTTGTGTTTGTTACGTGATATTGTTGATTATGCTAATTTAAATGATATTTGTTGTGCTATTATTTCTGTGGATCAGTGCAAAGCGTTCGATAAAGTTGATTGGGAATTTTTATTTAAGGTTTTAAAGAAGTTTAATTTTGGTGACTATATTATTGATTGGGTTAGGATCCTTTATACGGATAATAGAAGTAAAATTTTGATTAATGGGCAATTGGGGGAAGATGTTTTTATTAAAAGGGGGGCTAGACAAGGTTGTCCGTTATCACCGATTTTGTATGTTTTGTTTATTGAACCACTTGCTAGATATATTTTGTCACATGGGAGGATTAGGGGTCTTCAGGTTCCGGGAGGGGGTGGGAAGTCAATTAAGTTGTTACAATATGGAGATGATGCGACCTGTGTCGCTTCATCACAGATGGATTTTATCAATTTCTTTAGGTCTTTTGAGTTGTTTGAAAAAGGTACTGGGGCGTCTCTTAATTTGAATAAAACTCACTGGTTGAAAATTGGGGGGTTTGTCGGGAGGAAGTTACGAGGGGGATGAATTGGATGGAGAATAAAATTAAGATTAACGGTATTTTTTTTGGGAGGGACTTTTGTATTCAGTTGTTTTGGAAAGAATTAGGGGATAGAGCAAAAGAGAAGTCAGTTTGGAAATATAGGGGTCTTTCGTTACTAAGGAAGGTTGGGATTATTAATTCGTGTATATTTTCATTGTTTTATTATGCTGCCCGAGTTTATGTTCCAACAGACGATTTCTTTAAGGAGATTTTAAAGGTTGTTTTTGAATTTATTTGTGGCAAGAAAACTGAGCTGGTTGCTAGGTATGTGTTCACTTTGGATTTCGTGGCAGGTGGATTGGAGTTACATAATTTGGAATTTAAAACGAAGGCATTATTTGTTCGTAATTTGTTTCCGTTTCTTTCAGGTGCAGATGTATCTTCGTGCAATTTTCTGTTCTTTCGGTATTTCTTAGCTTGCAGACTTCGAATTATGTTTCCTTTTCTTTGGTCGAATTCTGTTCCCCACGGCAACGAGTTGTCTGCCTCGTATCAAAGTGCGTGGGGACTTATTATTAAATTATTCATGTGCAATAAGAATTTCGTTTACACTTGTAAATGTATTCGTGATATTATTTCTTTTCTTGTTCCACCTGCGGACATCCCCAGGGTCGTCGTGTCAGCTCCGACCCGGAGCTAGCCGACGATCTGGCGGATATCACACCATTTTTTGTTATGTAATATGTTGAAATCATTTAGGTGGCGGGTTGTTCATGGGGCTTAATGTACACGGGCAAAACTTTTACGTTGGGGAATTGGGATGGGAAATGTTCCTTTTGTCGCAGGGAAGAAAGTATTGTACATATTCTTTGGGAGTGTAGTTCTGTGTATAAGATTTTATGTTGGGTGCACTCGGTATCTCTCCGTTTGCTAGGTTCGGGGATTTCTTTTGATAGTGATTTATTCCTTTTTGGTACTCCGTCTTCTAAGTTAGAGGCTTCGGTTTGGGCTCGTATATGGTTTCTCTATGTGGTTGTACAAAAATTAATTTGGAATCGTAGAAGTACATATGTTTTTGAAAAAGATTTTATTTGAGATGATCTGTTACTTGAAAAAAAAAATGAAGGATGAAATTCGTTTACGTATTTTAGTTTATCTGAAACGTTGGCCTCGGGAAAAGTTCAAGAATATTTGGGTTGAGGGAAAATCCTTTTGTTGTTTGGTGAATAATGAAGTTAAATTCAATTTTGATGGAATTGGTGTTAAACACCTTAACCCAGCTGGCCGAGCGGGCGCGAGATCGTAGATTTATCGGATGTTTCTAAGGTGATTGCGTGAGCGTGCATGTGGAATGTCTGTGTTTGTGTCTGCGGGAGGCTGCTGTGTACCTTCGGTCTCGCGGACTCTCGGTCAGCTGGCCCAACAGCTTGAGAAATACGGCAATTTATGTAAATAATGTATGACTTGGGGTAGAGGCCAATGGTAGGTTGTGTTTAAAAGAATTCAATGAGTTATTGTATGTCTTCTTCTTATTGTATATAATTATCATTCTTGCCGCTATACATATGAAAAAGATTGAATAAACTTGAGAGAAAAGTATCTGTTCTTTTTAGTTTAATATCTGAAACGCGACTCATCGAGTCGCTTGTATATTAATCTGATTTTTGTACCGAGGCCTTGGAATAGGGGCTTGCTCCATCCTAGCCACGGGTTGGCCCGGTATTGCAGTACCTCCGGGATCGGCCCACCCCCAAGAGGGTAATAATAATCCAAAGAAAGAATCTGACTTTGTTTTTATCTCTCGCTCTTCCATCTCTCACTGCAACATATTTCTTAGAATGCCTTGAAAATGCTCAATTGTCTATAGAGCAACTCTCAAATGCTTTCGCTTAAATATCAATCTTCTCCCCCCACCCCCTCTGTCTTTTTTTTTTTTTGAGTCTGGGTCTTCTTTCTTCAGATATCAAAAATACTGATTGATACTCAGTGGGGAGGAGCACTTCCTTTTGCCGTAGTCTTTGATATCTGAGTCTTTGATTTCAGCGAGTTCTAATTTTTAGAACTGACCCCTTGAATCTTCACAATCCTTGTCTTTATGGATCCTTTCAACGGTTTCTAATTGCCATCATCATTATTTTTTTCTATGGACCTCCTCAGGATTCCCTGGTCCTATTTTTGCAATGGAAAAGATGGTGAAACTTTCTTTTAAACCACTCATTAGGCGCGCCTGATACCATGACCAAGCCCAAAAGAGAAATGCTAACTTTCATCCTTTTGAATTGGGATAAAATTAATGATGATGCTGATGATGGTGATGATTCCATTTATAACAGTTATAATAAAGATATTGTTAAAAAAGGTGATGTTTTTTTTGTCCCCGCCGAACGAGTTCGAGCAGGGGACTATGAAACGGGCTCCGTACGTGTGTGTGTCCGTGTGTCCGTCCGTCCGTCCGTCCGTCCGTCCGTGTGTCCGTGTGTGTGTCGGTGTGTGATCAAAATCTTCAATTTGCTACTTCTCTGTCATTTATGAGCCAATTTTGATTCTGTTTGCTTTATATGATAGCACTACATGGGAGCTTTGAAACTTCTACACAGAATTTCAGTCGTGACCTTTGACCTTGACCTTTGACCTATATTGTACATTTTGCTACAAAATGCTACTCCTTCGCCATTTCTAACCCGATTTCGATTCCGTTTGCTTTATGTGATGGCACTAGGTGAGGGCTTCAAAACTTCTACACAGAATTTTGACCTTTGCCTTCTTTGACCTTTGACCTTGATTTTTGACCTATATTGTACATTTTGCTACAAAATGCTACTCCTTCGCCATTTCTAACCCGATTTCGATTCCGTTTGCTTTATGTGATGGCACTAGGTGAGGGCTTCAAAACTTCTACACAGAATTTTGACCTTTGCCTTCTTTGACCTTTGACCTTGATTTTTGACCTATATTGTACATTTTGCTACAAAATGCTACTCCTTCGCCATTTCTAACCCGATTTCGATTCCGTTTGCTTTATGTGATGGCACTAGGTGAGGGCTTCGAAACCTCTACACAGAATTTTGACCTTTGCCTTCTTTGACCTTTGACCTTGATTTTTGACCTGTATTGTACATTGGCTACAAAATACTACTCCTTCGCCATTTCTAACCCGATTTCGATTCCGTTTGCTTTATGTGATGGCACTAGGTGAGGGCTTCAAAACTTTACACAGAATTTTGACCTTTGACTTCTTTGACCTTTGACCTTGATTTTTGACCTGTATTGTACATTGGCTATAAAATGCTACTCCTTCGCCATTTCTAACCCGATTTCGATTCCGTTTGCTTAATATGATGGCACTAGGTGAGGGCTTCAAAACTTTTACACAGAATTTTGACCTTTGACTTCTTTGACCTTTGACCTTGATTTTTTTACCTATATTGCACATTTTGCTACAAAATGCTACTTCCGGCGGGGACATATATTACGCACCGCGTAATTTCTACTTTTCCTTTTTTGATTTTGTTTTTTTTGCTAGCCAATGAAAATAACATTAAAGGAGGAAAATAAAGGGTTAGAAAATGTAAATGGCACATGCGTGGAAAACAAAGAAATGGCGCCCCACACGGCGTTTGCAAGAGAATAGCCGTAACGATCGCATGACGTTTGTCTCTCTGCCAGTCTGTCTGGTATCGAGGTTTAACACGGCACGTGGTGACGTCCCAAACTCTAACTCTCCTAATGGTTGAAGGGCGATAGTGACTATTCATATTTCCGCTATTCGTGATTTGCATGGAGAGCCGTCGCTCATTGATTACTATTATGTTCTGAGTGAATCAGTGCGCATGACACATTACCTAGTCAGAGTGGTAGAGAAAAGACAGATTCAGTTTCTACAATTTGGGAATATATAGCCTTAAAATAGCGTGTTTAGAGCAAAAGATGATCCAGAAAATTATTCCATGGGATAGCACTTGACATTTGCTCCAAGGGTAGTGCAGGTCGTTTCGTGTGTTAAGGCAAGCTTTTGGAGATATAAGGCAGAAATGACGTTGCGGTTACTGTAATTGGTAACCATCCCTTGATGATTGATTCCAGAACAAGATTATTGTTTCTGATTTCAGCAATGGGTATCGCTTCTCGGCCTTTTGGCTAAGATCATTCGCGAAAATGCCCGAAGTACAGCGATCACGGAGTGCCTTGGAAGTTGTTATGGAGAAGGATGCTGGTATTTTTGAATTTCTGACGAAGGCTGGAGTGTCTGTAGCTGACCATCTTGTAGCAGTACAGAGCCTCCCGGGGGCTAAGTTCGACGTGACATTCAAGGAGGAGGAGTACAGAGAGAAGTTCGTACGAGTGCTCCAACAAGATCAGCGGGCGGTGACAACGGCGTACTCAGGTTCAATCAAGATCGTGACGGTGCTTCACGTCCCGTTTGAGGTCGATGACAACCCGGTGCGGTTCATATTCAACAGGTACGGGAAGGTGCTGGCGGGCAGGCACCTTCAGCATCGAGAGCACCCGGGACTGTTCAACGAAACCCGGCAGTACCGCATCGATTTAAAGACTGATATCCCTTCGACCCTCAGCTTGGGCGGCAGGGAATGCTGGATACGGTATGATGGCCAGCCACGGACGTGCCTGAAGTGCGGGTCAACGGGACACGAGGCCCGGGAGTGCCGGGTGGTGAGGTGTTTCAGATGCCGGAAAGAGGGGCACGTCGCGTCGGCGTGCCGGGAGACCATCACCTGCACTTTATGCCTGGAGGCCGGGCATTCGTTCCGCTCGTGTCCTGTATCTTTCGCCGGAAAGCTGAGCAGGACCAAGGAGTGGGTGAGCGGAGGGGGTGTGTGGCTGTTCCAGCGTAAGCCACGCCGGCCGACCAGCCCGTAGACGTAGACGCCCCGAGTACTTCGAAAGCAGGGGATGCGCCGGCCGCGCCGGGAGTGACACCCGTGGTCCCGCCGCAGACGGAACCCCAGCGGGAGCCGCCTGCCCAGACGAAGAAAGGGAAGCGCCGCGTGAGGGATACCTCCATTAGCGACACTGATAGTCAGCCGGAGGATTCAGGGTCTGATATGTTCGACAATGATACTCCTCGCCCGTGTTCGGACTGGGCGCAGTCAAGGTACGCTTCGGACACTGACTCTGAGCGACTGGTGGTGGACGAGACTCCGGGCGACTCGCCCATGCAGGTGTCGCAGGATGAGCCGTTTAATTGTTGTGAAGCGGCGAGGGAAGAAGCGGCCGCCTTCCCCGCCCCGGCGGCCGCCCAGGATTTGGACTGACTGTAGTTAAGTAGTGCTTCCCTTCCTTTTTCCCCTTTCGCTTAGTCGTATTCTTATTTAATGAATATTTCTATTTGTTCTCTTAATGTGCATGGCATTAAGGATTCAGTTACTGCAGTAAATGTCAAGAGGTTTTATCGTTTTTGAAAATTTTTGCTTTTGATGTTGTTTTACTCCAAGAAACTTATTTGACCTCTTCCGATTTAAAGGTCTTTAAATCAGTTTGGAAAGGTCCAGTTTTTCTTTCTTCTTCGTTGTCTTCTCATTCGTGCGGCGTTATTATTGCTTTTTCAGCTAAGTTGCTTTGCACTTTTTCCCAAATTCGTCCGGACAATGAAGGGCGTTATGTTTCCGTGTTGTGTTCCTTCGCAAATTTTTCTTTTCCGTATTTGCAATGTTTATGTTCCGTGTGAACCTGCAAAACGTGTTGATTTTTTGAACAGTTTATTTTATCATGCAAGGGGACATCAACCTGTTATCTTGGGTGGGGATTTTAATTGTGTTATAAATCAGAAAGATAGGGTTGGGGATTCGTTAAATACATCTTGTTTTGTTGGTAAAAATGAATTATGTTCTATTTTGAGGGCATTTTCCTTAATTGATTCTTGGTGTAAAGTTAATTCTGATGCAGGTCACACGTGGTTTTATTTAGGTAAAAATTTAAGTTCTAGAATTAATAGAATTTACGTTGCAAATAATTTTAAAGTTATAAAATCTGTTAAGATCCCTTTTCATTTTTTGGATCATGTCATTGTAAATACGTCTATTTCAATGCCAAATGTCCAGTTTAAGCCTAAATCTTATTGGAAGTTTAATGTTTTGTTATGTAAGAATGGTTTCTTCGTCAAAGAATTTGTTTATTACTATCGTTTATGGCCAACTTTAAAACCTGGTTTTGATTCGTTTGTATTATGGTGCGAAAATGTTAAACAGAGAATTAAAGGGTTATGTGTTAAACACGGGGTTAGGGTGGCCAAGGAAAAAAGGGATAATTTGTTAAAAGTTACAGAATTTATGTGTTTCCCTTGATAAAGATTCAGTTTCTGATTTACTTTTGGAGGAAGGGAGGGGAGCTTATGTTTGTTCCAGGGAAAAGTTTATAGAGGGTGGGGAAAAACCGGGATTTTTTAATAAAAATGAAAAGTTAAATGCTAATTTTAAACACATTGATGAAATTAGAAACAATAGTGGTTCTGTTGTTTTCTACAATCAAGTATTCTCTGTTTTTCATCAATTTTACACTGATTTGTATAAATGTGATAATTCTGTTGATTTACAGACTCAAGATATGTTTATTGACTGCATGACAACTCGTATAAGTTCTGAAAATTTTGTTTTGTTAAAAAAAACCTATTACGTTAGATGAAATTAAGAACGCTGTTTTTGTTATGTCTAAAAACAAATCGCCTGGAATTGATGGGTTATCTATTGAGTTTTTTTCAGCAGTTTTTTGATACTACTGGTGAAGATCTGTTAAAGTTATATAATGATATATTTTCAAATAATTTATTGTCTGAGTCTCACCGCACAGCTGTTACTTGTTTATTACCGAAGGGGGGGGGGGGGGGTGATCATTTAGATCCCGCATATCGTCGTCCTATTAGTTTGTTAAAATGTCGATTATAAGATAATCTCAAAAGTATTACAGTTACGTTTTTCTAATGTCGTATCTGATATTACTAACGTGTTCCAAACGTGTTCAGTTCCAGGTCGATCAATTCATTTAAATTTGTGTTTGCTACGTGATATTGTTGATTATGTTAATTCAAATATTTGTTGTGCTACTATTTCTATAGATCAGTGCACAGCGTTCGATAAAGTTGATTGGGAATATTTTTTAAGATTTTAAAGAAGTTTAATTTTGGTGACTATATTATTGATTGGGTTAGGATTCTTTATACGGATATTAAAAGTAAAATTTTGATTAATGGGCAATTGGGGGAAGATGTTTTTATTAAAAGGGGGGTTACACAAGGTTGTCCGTTATCACCGATTCTGTGTGTTTTGTTAATTGAACCACTTGCTAGATATATTTTGTCACATGGGAGGATTAGGGGTCTTCAGGTTCCGGGAGGGGGTGGGAATTCACTTAAGTTGTTACAATATGCAGATGATGCGACCTGTGTCGCGCTATCACAGATGGATGTTATTAATTTCTTTAGGTCTTTTGAGTTGTTTGAAAAAGGTACTGGGGCGTCTCTTAATTTGAATAAAACTCACGGGTTGAAAATTAGGGGGTTTGTGGGGAGGAAGTTACGAGGGGGGATAAATTGGGTGGAGGATAAAATTAAGATTAACGGTATTTGGTTTGGGAGGGACTTTTGTACTCAGTTGTTTTGGAAAGAATTAGGGGATAGAGCAAAAAAGAAATTATCAGTTTGGAAAAATAGGCGTCTTTCGTTACTAGGGCAGGTTGGGATTATTAATTCGTGTATATTTTCATTGTTTTATTATGCTGCCCGAGTTTATGTTCCAACAGACGATTTCTTTAAGGAGATTTTAAAGGTTGTTTTTAAATTTATTTGGGGTAAGAAAACTGAGATGGTCGCTAGGCATGTGTTTACTTTGGATTTCGTGGCAGGTGGATTGGAGTTACATAATTTGGAATTTAAAATGAAGGCATTATTTGTTCGTAATTTGTTTCCGTTTCTTTCTGGTGCAGACGTATCTTCGTGCAATTTTCTGTTCTCTCGGTGTTTCTTAGCTTGCAGACTTCGATCTATGTTTCCTTTTCTTTGGTCGAATTCTGTTCCCCACGGCAACGAGTTGTCTGCCTCGTATCAAAGTGCGTGGGGACTTATTATTAAATTATTCATGTGCAATAAGAATTTCGTTTACACTAGTAAATGTATATGTGATATTATTTATTTTCTTGTTTCACCTGCGGACATCCCCAGGGTCGTCGTGTCAGCTCCGACCCGGAGCTAGCCGACGATCTGGCGGATACCACACAATTTTTTGTTATGTAATATGTTGAAATCATTTAGGTGGCGGGTTGTTCATGGGGCTTAATGTACACGGGCAAAACTTTTACGTTGGGGAATTGGGATGGGAAATGTTCCTTTTGTCGCAGGGAAGAAAGTATTGTACATATTCTTTGGGAGTGTAGTTCTGTGTATAAGATTTTATGTTGGGTGCACTCGGTATCTCTCCGTTTGCTAGGTTCGGGGATTTCTTTTGATAGTGATTTATTTCTTTTTGGTACTCCGTCTTCTAAGTTAGAGGCTTCGGTTTGGGCTCGTATATGGTTTCTCTATGTGGTTGTACAAAAATTAATTTGGAATCGTAGATGTACATTTGTTTTTGAAAAAGATTTCAATTCAGATGATCTGTTATTTGAAAAAATGAAGGATGAAATTCGTTTACGTATTTTAGTTGATCTGAAACATTGGCCTCGGGAAAAGTTCAAGAATATTAGGGTTGAGGGAAAATCCTTTTGTTGTTTGGTGAATAATGAAGTTAAATTTAATTTTGATGGAATTGGTGTTAAACACCTTAACAGAGCTGGCCGAGCGGGCGCGAGATCGTAGGTTTATCGGATGTTTCTAAGGTGATTGCGTGAGCGTGCATGTGGAATGTCTGTGTGTGTGTCTGCGGGAGGCTGCTGTGTACCTTCGGTCTCGCGGACTCTCGGTCAGCTGGCCCAACAGCTTGAGAAATACGGCAATTTATGTAAATAATGTATGACTTGGGGTAGAGGCCAATGGTAGGTTGTGTTTAAAAAAAAATCAATGAGTTATTGTTTGTCTTCTTCTTATTGTATATAATTATCATTCTTGCCGTTGTAAATATGTACATATGAAAAAGATTGAATAAACTTGAAAGAAAAGTATCTGTTCTTTTCAGCTTAATATCTGAAATGCGACTCATCGAGTCGCTAGTATATTATTCTGATTTTTGTACCGAGGCCATGGAATAGGGGCTTCCTCCATCCTGGCCACGGGTTGGCCCGGTATTGCAGTACCTCCGGGATCGGCCCACCCCCAAGGGGGTGATAATAATCCAAAGAAAGAATCTGACTTTGTTTCTATCTCTCGCTCTTCCATCTCTCACTGCAACAATTTCTTAGAATTCCTTGAAAATGTTCAGTTGTGTATTCTGCAACTCTCAAATGATTTCGCTTAAATCTCAATCTTCTCCCCCACCCCCTCTGTCTTTTTGAGTCTGGGTCTTCTTTCTTTAGATATCAAAAATACTCATTGATACTCAGTGGGGAGGAGAACTTCCTTTTGTCATAGTCTTTGATTTCAGCGAGTTCTAATTTTTAGAACTGACCCCTTGAATCTTCACAATCCTTGTCTTTGTGGATCTTTTAAACGGTTTCTAATTGCCATCATCATTATTCATTCTATGGACCTCCTCAGGATTCCCTGGTCCTATTTTTGCAATGGAAAAGATGGTGAAACTTTCTTTCAGACCACTCATAGGCGCGCCTGATACCATGACCAAGCCCAAAAGAGAAATGCTAACTTTCATCTTTTTGAATTGGGATAAAATTAATGAAGATGCTGATGATGGTGATGATTCCATTTATAACAGTTATAATAAAAAATACTGTTAAAAAAGTGATGTTATTCTTTGATTTTGTTTCTTGCTAGGCAATGAAAATAAGATTAAAGTAAGAAAACAAAGGGTTAGAAAACGTAAATGGCACATGCATGGAAAACAAAGATAGGGCGCCCCACACGGCGTTTGCAAGAGAATAGCCGCAACGATCGCATGACGTTTGTCTCTCTGCCTGTCTGTCTGGTATCAGGTTTAACACGGCACGTGGTGGCGTCACAAACTCTAGCTCTCCTAATGGTTGAAGGGCGATAGTGACTATTCATATTTCCGCTATTCGCGATTTGCATGGAGAGCCGTCGCTCATTGATTACTAGTATGTTCTGAGTGAATCAGTGCGCATGACACATTACCTAGTCAGAGTGATATAGAAAAGACAGACTCAGTTTCTAGAATTTGGGAATATATAGCCCTAAAATAGCGTGTTTAGAGCAAAAGATGATCCAGAAAATTATTCCATGGGATAGCACTTGACATTTGCTCCAAGTATAGTGCAGGCCGTTTCGTGTGTTAAGGCAAGCTTTTCGAGATATAAAGGCAGAAATGACGTTGAGGTTACTGTAATGGGTAACCATCCCTTGATGATCGATTCCAGAACAAGATTATCGTTTCTGATTTCAGCAATGGGTATCGCTCCTCGGCCTTTTGGCTAAGATCATTCGCGAAAATGCCCGAAGTACAGCGATCACGGATTGCCTTGGTAGTTGTTATGGAGAAGGATGCTGGTATTTTTGAAGTTCTGACGAAGGCTGGAGTGTCTGTAGCTGACCATCTTGTAGCAGTACAGAGCCTCCCGGGGGCTAAGTTCGACGTGACATTCAAGGAGGAGGAGTACAGAGAGAAGTTCGTACGAGTGCTCCAACAAGATCAGCGGGCGGTGACAACGGCGTACTCAGGTTCAATCAAGATCGTGACGGTGCTTCACGTCCCGTTTGAGGTCGATGACAACCAGGTGCGGTTCATACTCAACAGGTACGGGAAGGCGCTGGCGGGCAGGCACCATCAGCATCGAGAGCACCCGGGACTGTTCAACGAAACCCGGCAGTACCGCATCGATTTAAAGACTGATATCCCTTCGACCCTCAGCTTGGGCGGCAGGGAATGCTGGATACGGTATGATGGCCAGCCACGGACGTGCCTGAAGTGCGGGTCAACGGGGCACGAGGCCCGGGAGTGCCGGGTGGTGAGGTGTTTCAGATGCCGGAAAGAGGGGCACGTCGCGTCGGCGTGCCGGGAGACCATCACCTGCACTTTATGCCTGGAGGCCGTGCATTCGTTCCGCTCGTGTCCTGTATCTTTCGCCGGAAAGCTGAGCAGGACCAAGGAGTGGGTGAGCGGAGGGGGTGTGTGGCTGTTCCAGCGTAAGCCACGCCGGCCGACCAGCCCGTAGACGTAGACGCCCCGAGTACTTCGAAAGCAGGGAATGCGCCGGCCGCGCCGGGAGTGACACCCGTGGTCCCGCAGAAGGAACTCCAGCGGGAGCCGCCTGCCCAGACGAAGAAAGGGAAGCGCCGCGTGAGGGATACCTCCATTAGCGACACTGATAGTCAGCCGGAGGATTCAGGGTCTGATATGTTCGACAATGATACTCCTCGCCCGTGTTCGGACTGGGCGCAGTCAAGGTACGCTTCGGACACTGACTCTGAGCGACTGGTGGTGGACGAGACTCCGGGCGACTCGCCCATGCAGGTGTCGCAGGATGAGCCGTTTAATTGTTGTGAAGCGGCAAGGGAAGAAGCGGCCGCCTTCCCCGCCCCGGCGGCCGCCCAGGATTCGGACTGACTGTAGTTAAGTAGTGCTTCCCTTCCTTTTTCCCCTTTCGCTTAGTCGTATTCTAATTTAATGAATATTTCTATTTGTTCTTTTAATGTGCATGGCATTAAGGATTCAGTTACTGCAGTAAATGTCAAAAGGTTTTATCGTTTTTGAAAATGTTTGCTTTTGATGTTGTTTTACTCCAAGAAACTTATTTGACCTCTTCCGATTTAAAGGTCTTTAAATCAGTTTGGAAAGGTCCAGTTTTTCTTTCTTCTTCGTTGTCTTCTCATTCGTGCGGCGTTATTATTGCTTTTTCAGCTAAGTTGCCATGCACTTTTTCCCAAATTCGTTTGGACAATGAAGGGCGTTATGTTTCCGTGTTGTGTTCCTTCGCAAATTTTTCTTTTCCGTATTTGCAATGTTTATGTTCCGTGTGAACCTGCAAAACGTGTTGATTTTTTGAACAGTTTATTTTATCATGCAAGGGGACATCAACCTGTTATTTTGGGTGGGGATTTTAATTGTGTTATAAATCAGAAAGATAGGGTTGGGGATTCGTTAAATACATCTTGTTTTGTTGGTAAAAATGAATTATGTTCTATTTTGAGGGCATTTTCCTTAATTGATTCTTGGTGTAAAGTTAATTCTGATGCAGGTCACACGTGGTTTTATTTAGGTAAAAATTTAAGTTCTAGAATTAATAGAATTTACGTTGCAAATAATTTTAAAGTTATAAAATCTGTTAAGATCCCTTTTCATTTTTTGGATCATGTCATTGTAAATACGTCTATTTCAATGCCAAATGTCCAGTTTAAGCCTAAATCTTATTGGAAGTTTAATGTTTTGTTATGTAAGAATGATTTCTTCGTCAAAGAATTTGTTTATTACTATCGTTTATGGCAAACTTTAAAACCTGGTTTTGATTCGTTTGTATTATGGTGCGAAAATGTTAAACAGAGAATTAAAGGGTTATGTGTTAAACACGGGGTTAGGGTGGCCAAGGAAAAAAGGGATAATTTGTTAAAAGTTACAGAATTTATGTGTTTCCCTTGATAAAGATTCAGTTTCTGATTTACTTTTGGAGGAAGGGAGGGGAGCTTATGTTTGCTCCAGGGAAAAGTTTATAGAGGGTGGGGAAAAACCGGGATTTTTTGATAAAAATGAAAAGTTAAATGCTAATTTTAAACACATTGATGAAATTAGAAACAATAGTGGTTCTGTTGTTTTCTACAATCAAGTATTCTCTGTTTTTCATCAATTTTACACTGATTTGTATAAATGTGATAATTCTGTTGATTTACAGACTCAAGATATGTTTATTGACTGCATGACAACTCGTATAAGTTCTGAAAATTTTGTTTTGTTAAAAAAACCTATTACGTTAGATGAAATTAAGAACGCTGTTTTTGTTATGTCTAAAAACAAATCGCCTGGAATTGATGGGTTATCTATTGAGTTTTTTTCAGCAGTTTTTTGATACTACTGGTGAAGATCTGTTAAAGTTATATAATGATATATTTTCAAATAATTTATTGTCTGAGTCTCACCGCACAGCTGTTACTTGTTTATTACCGAAGGGGGGGGGGGTGATCATTTAGATCCCGCATATCGTCGTCCTATTAGTTTGTTAAAATGTCGATTATAAGATAATCTCAAAAGTATTACAGTTACGTTTTTCTAATGTCGTATCTGATATTACTAACGTGTTCCAAACGTGTTCAGTTCCAGGTCGATCAATTCATTTAAATTTGTGTTTGCTACGTGATATTGTTGATTATGCTAATTCAAATATTTGTTGTGCTACTATTTCTATAGATCAGTGCACAGCGTTCGATAAAGTTGATTGGGAATATTTTTTAAGATTTTAAAGAAGTTTAATTTTGGTGACTATATTATTGATTGGGTTAGAATTCTTTATACGGATATTAAAAGTAAAATTTTGATTAATGGGCAATTGGGGGAAGATGTTTTTATTAAAAGGGGGGTTACACAAGGTTGTCCGTTATCACCGATTCTGTGTGTTTTGTTAATTGAACCACTTGCTAGATATATTTTGTCACATGGGAGGATTAGGGGTCTTCAGGTTCCGGGAGGGGGTGGGAATTCACTTAAGTTGTTACAATATGCAGATGATGCGACCTGTGTCGCGCTATCACAGATGGATGTTATTAATTTCTTTAGGTCTTTTGAGTTGTTTGAAAAAGGTACTGGGGCGTCTCTTAATTTGAATAAAACTCACGGGTTGAAAATTGGGGGGTTTGTGGGGAGGAAGTTACGAGGGGGGATAAATTGGGTGGAGGATAAAATTAAGATTAACGGTATTTGGTTTGGGAGGGACTTTTGTACTCAGTTGTTTTGGAAAGAATTAGGGGATAGAGCAAAAAATAAATTATCAGTTTGGAAAAATAGGCGTCTTTCGTTACTAGGGCAGGTTGGGATTATTAATTCGTGTATATTTTCATTGTTTTATTATGCTGCCCGAGTTTATGTTCCAACAGACGATTTCTTTAAGGAGATTTTAAAGGTTGTTTTTAAATTTATTTGGGGTAAGAAAACTGAGATGGTCGCTAGGCATGTGTTTACTTTGGATTTCGTGGCAGGTGGATTGGAGTTACATAATTTGGAATTTAAAATGAAGGCATTATTTGTTCGTAATTTGTTTCCGTTTCTTTCTGGTGCAGACGTATCTTCGTGCAATTTTCTGTTCTCTCGGTGTTTCTTAGCTTGCAGACTTCGAACTATGTTTCCTTTTCTTTGGTCGAATTCTGTTCCCCACGGCAACGAGTTGTCTGCCTCGTATCAAAGTGCGTGGGGACTTATTATTAAATTATTCATGTGCAATAAGAATTTCGTTTACACTAGTAAATGTATATGTGATATTATTTATTTTCTTGTTCCACCTGCGGACATCCCCAGGGTCGTCGTGTCAGCTCCGACCCGGAGCTAGCCGACGATCTGGCGGATACCACACAATTTTTTGTTATGTAATATGTTGAAATCATTTAGGTGGCGGGTTGTTCATGGGGCTTAATGTACACGGGCAAAACTTTTACGTTGGGGAATTGGGATGGGAAATGTTCCTTTTGTCGCAGGGAAGAAAGTATTGTACATATTCTTTGGGAGTGTAGTTCTGTGTATAAGATTTTATGTTGGGTGCACTCGGTATCTCTCCGTTTGCTAGGTTCGGGGATTTCTTTTGATAGTGATTTATTTCTTTTTGGTACTCCGTCTTCTAAGTTAGAGGCTTCGGTTTGGGCTCGTATATGGTTTCTCTATGTGGTTGTACAAAAATTAATTTGGAATCGTAGATGTACATTTGTTTTTGAAAAAGATTTCAATTCAGATGATCTGTTATTTGAAAAAATGAAGGATGAAATTCGTTTACGTATTTTAGTTGATCTGAAACGTTGGCCTCGGGAAAAGTTCAAGAATATTAGGGTTGAGGGAAAATCCTTTTGTTGTTTGGTGAATAATGAAGTTAAATTTAATTTTGATGGAATTGGTGTTAAACACCTTAACAGAGCTGGCCGAGCGGGCGCGAGATCGTAGGTTTATCGGATGTTTCTAAGGTGATTGCGTGAGCGTGCATGTGGAATGTCTGTGTGTGTGTCTGCGGGAGGCTGCTGTGTACCTTCGGTCTCGCGGACTCTCGGTCAGCTGGCCCAACAGCTTGAGAAATACGGCAATTTATGTAAATAATGTATGACTTGGGGTAGAGGCCAATGGTAGGTTGTGTTTAAAAAAAAAATATCAATGAGTTATTGTTTGTCTTCTTCTTATTGTATATAATTATCATTCTTGCCGTTGTAAATATGTACATATGAAAAAGATTGAATAAACTTGAAAGAAAAGTATCTGTTCTTTTCAGCTTAATATCTGAAACGCGACTCATCGAGTCGCTCGTATATTATTCTGATTTTTGTACCGAGGCCATGGAATAGGGGCTTCCTCCATCCTGGCCACGGGTTGGCCCGGTATTGCAGTACCTCCGGGATCGGCCCACCCCCAAGGGGGTGATAATAATCCAAAGAAAGAATCTGACTTTGTTTCTATCTCTCGCTCTTCCATCTCTCACTGCAACAATTTCTTAGAATTCCTTGAAAATGTTCAGTTGTGTATTCTGCAACTCTCAAATGATTTCGCTTAAATCTCAATCTTCTCCCCCACCCCCTCTGTCTTTTTGAGTCTGGGTCTTCTTTCTTTAGATATCAAAAATACTCATTGATACTCAGTGGGGAGGAGAACTTCCTTTTGTCATAGTCTTTGATTTCAGCGAGTTCTAATTTTTAGAACTGACCCCTTGAATCTTCACAATCCTTGTCTTTGTGGATCTTTTCAACGGTTTCTAATTGCCATCATCATTATTCATTCTATGGACCTCCTCAGGATTCCCTGGTCCTATTTTTGCAATGGAAAAGATGGTGAAACTTTCTTTCAGACCACTCATAGGCGCGCCTGATACCATGACCAAGCCCAAAAGAGAAATGCTAACTTTCATCTTTTTGAATTGGGATAAAATTAATGAAGATGCTGATGATGGTGATGATTCCATTTATAACAGTTATAATAAAAAATACTGTTAAAAAAGTGATGTTATTCTTTGATTTTGTTTCTTGCTAGGCAATGAAAATAAGATTAAAGTAAGAAAACAAAGGGTTAGAAAACGTAAATGGCACATGCATGGAAAACAAAGATAGGGCGCCCCACACGGCGTTTGCAAGAGAATAGCCGCAACGATCGCATGACGTTTGTCTCTCTGCCTGTCTGTCTGGTATCAGGTTTAACACGGCACGTGGTGGCGTCACAAACTCTAGCTCTCCTAATGGTTGAAGGGCGATAGTGACTATTCATATTTCCGCTATTCGCGATTTGCATGGAGATCCGTCGCTCATTGATTACTAGTATGTTCTGAGTGAATCAGTGCGCATGACACATTACCTAGTCAGAGTGATATAGAAAAGACAGACTCAGTTTCTAGAATTTGGGAATATATAGCTCTAAAATAGCGTGTTTAGAGCAAAAGATGATCCAGAAAATTATTCCATGGGATAGCACTTGACATTTGCTCCAAGTATAGTGCAGGCCGTTTCGTGTGTTAGGGCAAGCTTTTCGAGATATAAAGGCAGAAATGACGTTGAGGTTACTGTAATGGGTAACCATCCCTTGATGATCGATTCCAGAACAAGATTATCGTTTCTGATTTCAGCAATGGGTATTGCTCCTCGGCCTTTTGGCTAAGATCATTCGCGAAAATGCCCGAAGTACAGCGATCACGGATTGCCTTGGTAGTTGTTATGGAGAAGGATGCTGGTATTTTTGAAGTTCTGACGAAGGCTGGAGTGTCTGTAGCTGACCATCTTGTAGCAGTACAGAGCCTCCCGGGGGCTAAGTTCGACGTGACATTCAAGGAGGAGGAGTACAGAGAGAAGTTCGTACGAGTGCTCCAACAAGATCAGCGGGCGGTGACAACGGCGTACTCAGGTTCAATCAAGATCGTGACGGTGCTTCACGTCCCGTTTGAGGTCGATGACAACCAGGTGCGGTTCATACTCAACAGGTACGGGAAGGCGCTGGCGGGCAGGCACCATCAGCATCGAGAGCACCCGGGACTGTTCAACGAAACCCGGCAGTACCGTATCGATTTAAAGACTGATATCCCTTCGACCCTCAGCTTGGGCGGCAGGGAATGCTGGATACGGTATGATGGCCAGCCACGGACGTGCCTGAAGTGCGGGTCAACGGGGCACGAGGCCCGGGAGTGCCGGGTGGTGAGGTGTTTCAGATGCCGGAAAGAGGGGCACGTCGCGTCGGCGTGCCGGGAGACCATCACCTGCACTTTATGCCTGGAGGCCGTGCATTCGTTCCGCTCGTGTCCTGTATCTTTCGCCGGAAAGCTGAGCAGGACCAAGGAGTGGGTGAGCGGAGGGGGTGTGTGGCTGTTCCAGCGTAAGCCACGCCGGCCGACCAGCCCGTAGACGTAGACGCCCCGAGTACTTCGAAAGCAGGGAATGCGCCGGCCGCGCCGGGAGTGACACCCGTGGTCCCGCAGAAGGAACTCCAGCGGGAGCCGCCTGCCCAGACGAAGAAAGGGAAGCGCCGCGTGAGGGATACCTCCATTAGCGACACTGATAGTCAGCCGGAGGATTCAGGGTCTGATATGTTCGACAATGATACTCCTCGCCCGTGTTCGGACTGGGCGCAGTCAAGGTACGCTTCGGACACTGACTCTGAGCGACTGGTGGTGGACGAGACTCCGGGCGACTCGCCCATGCAGGTGTCGCAGGATGAGCCGTTTAATTGTTGTGAAGCGGCAAGGGAAGAAGCGGCCGCCTTCCCCGCCCCGGCGGCCGCCCAGGATTCGGACTGACTGTAGTTAAGTAGTGCTTCCCTTCCTTTTTCCCCTTTCGCTTAGTCGTATTCTAATTTAATGAATATTTCTATTTGTTCTTTTAATGTGCATGGCATTAAGGATTCAGTTACTGCAGTAAATGTCAAAAGGTTTTATCGTTTTTGAAAATGTTTGCTTTTGATGTTGTTTTACTCCAAGAAACTTATTTGACCTCTTCCGATTTAAAGGTCTTTAAATCAGTTTGGAAAGGTCCAGTTTTTCTTTCTTCTTCGTTGTCTTCTCATTCGTGCGGCGTTATTATTGCTTTTTCAGCTAAGTTGCCATGCACTTTTTCCCAAATTCGTTTGGACAATGAAGGGCGTTATGTTTCCGTGTTGTGTTCCTTCGCAAATTTTTCTTTTCCGTATTTGCAATGTTTATGTTCCGTGTGAACCTGCAAAACGTGTTGATTTTTTGAACAGTTTATTTTATCATGCAAGGGGACATCAACCTGTTATTTTGGGTGGGGATTTTAATTGTGTTATAAATCAGAAAGATAGGGTTGGGGATTCGTTAAATACATCTTGTTTTGTTGGTAAAAAAGAATTATGTTCTATTTTGAGGGCATTTTCCTTAATTGATTCTTGGTGTAAAGTTAATTCTGATGCAGGTCACACGTGGTTTCATTTAGGTAAAAATTTAAGTTCTAGAATTGATAGAAGTTACGTTGCAAATAATTTTAAAGTTATAAAATCTGTTAAGATCCCTTTTCATTTTTTCGATCGTGTCATTGTAAATACGTCTATTTCAATGCCAAATGTCCAGTTTAAGCCTAAATCTTATTGGAAGTTTAATGTTTTGTTATGTAAGAATGATATGTTTGTCAAAGAATTTGTTAATTACTATCGTTTATGGCAAACTTTAAAACCTGGTTTTGATTCGTTTGTATTATGGTGGGAAAATGTTAAACAGAGAATTAAAGGGTTATGTGTTAAACACGGGGTTAGGATGGCCAAGGAAAAAAGGGATAATTTGTTAAAAGTTACAGAATTTATGTGTTTCCCTTGATAAAGATTCAGTTTCTGATTTACTTTTGGAGGAAGGGAGGGGAGCTTATGTTTGCTCCAGGGAAAAGTTTATAGAGGGTGGGGAAAAACCGGGATTTTTTAATAAAAATGAAAAGTTAAATGCTAATTTTAAACACATTGATGAAATCAGAAACAATAGTGGTTCTGTTGTTTTCTACAATCAAGTATTCTCTGTTTTTCATCAATTTTACACTGATTTGTATAAATGTGATAATTCTGTTGATTTACAGACTCAAGATATGTTATTGACTGCATTACAACTCGTATAAGTTCTGAAAATTTTGTTTTGTTAAAAAACCTATTACGTTAGATGAAATTAAGAACGCTGTTTTTGTTATGTCTAAAAATAAATCGCCTGGAATTGATGGGTTATCTATTGAGTTTTTTTCAGCAGTTTTTTGATACTACTGGTGAAGGTCTGTTAAAGTTATATAATGATATATTTTCAAATAACTTATTGTCTGAGTCTCAACGCACAGCTGTTATTTGTTTATTACCGAAGAGGGGGGGGGGGGGGGTGATCATTTAGATCCCGCATTTCGTCGTCCTATTAGTTTGTTAAAATGTCGATTATAAGATAATCTCAAAAGTATTACAGTTACGTTTTTCTAATGTCTTATCTGATATTACTAACGTGTTCCAAACGTGTTCAGTTCCAGGTCGATCAATTCATTTAAATTTGTGTTTGCTACGTGATATTGTTGATTATGCTATTTAAATATTTGTTGTGCTATTATTTCTATGGATCAGTGCACAGCGTTCGATAAAGTTGATTGGGAATATTTTTTAAGATTTTAAAGAAGTTTAATTTTGGTGACTATATTATTGATTGGGTTAGGATTCTTTATACGGACATTAAAAGTAAAATTTTGATTAATGGGCAATTGGGGGAAGATGTTTTTATTAAAAGGGGCGTTACACAAGGTTGTCCGTTATCACCGATTCTGTGTGTTTTGTTAATTGAACCACTTGCTAGATATATTTTGTCACATGGGAGGATTATGGGTCTTCATGTTCCGGGTGGGGGTGGGAATTCACTTAAGTTGTTACAATATGCAGATGATGCGACCTGTGTCGCGCTATCACAGATGGATGTTATTAATTTCTTTAGGTCTTTTGAGTTGTTTGAAAAAGCTACTGGGGCGTCTCTTAATTTGAATAAAACTCACGGGTTGAAAATTTGGGGGTTTGTCGGGAGGAAGTTACGAGGGGGGATAAATTGGGTGGAGGATAAAATTAAGATTAACGGTATTTGGTTTGGGAGGGACTTTTGTACTCAGTTGTTTTGGAAAGAATTAGGGGATAGAGCAAAAAAGAAATTATCAGTTTGGAAAAATAGGCGTCTTTCGTTACTAGGGCAGGTTGGGATTATTGATTCGTGTATATTTTCATTGTTTTATTATGCTGCCCGAGTTTATGTTCCAACAGACGATTTCTTTAAGGAGATTTTAAAGGTTGTTTTTGAATTTATTGGGGTAAGAAAACTGAGTTGGTCGCTAGGCATGTGTTTACTTTGGATTTTGTGGCAGGTGGATTGGAGTTATACAATTTGGAATTTAAAATGAAGGCATTATTTGTTCGTAATTTGTTTCCGTTTCTTTCTGGTGCAGACGTATCTTCGTGCAATTTTCTGTTCTTTCGGTGTTTCTTAGCTTGCAGACTTCGAACTATGCTTCCTTTTCTTTGGTCGAATTCTGTTCCCCACAGCAACGAGTTGTCTGCCTCGTATCAAAGTGCGTGGGGACTTATTATTAAATTATTCATGTGCAATAAGAATTTCGTTTACACTTGTAAATGTGTTCGTGATATTATTTCCTTTCTTGTTCCACCTGCGGACATCCCCAGGGTCGTCGTGTCAGCTCCGACCCGGAGCTGGCCGACGATCTGGCGGATGTCACACTATTCTTTGTTATGTAATATGTTGAAATCATTTAGGTGGCGGGTTGTTCATGGGGCTTTATGTACAAGGGCAAAACTTTTACGTCGGGGAATTGGGGATGGGAAATGTTCCTTTTGTCGCAGGGAAGAAAGTATTGTACATATTCTTTGGGAGTGTAGTTCTGTGTATAAGATTTTATGTTGGGTGCACTCGGTATCTCTCCGTTTGCTAGGTTCGGGGATTTCTTTTGATAGTGATTTATTTCTTTTTGGTACTCCGTCTTCTAAGTTAGAGGCTTCGGTTTGGGCTCGTATATGGTTTCTCTATGTGGTTGTACAAAAATTAATTTGGAATCGTAGATGTACATACGTTTTTGAAAAAGATTTCAATTCAGATGATCTGTTACTTGAAAAAATTAAGGATGAAATTCGTTTACGTATTTTAGTTGATCTGAAACGTTGTCCTCGGGAAAAGTTCAAGAATATTTGGGTTGAGGGAAAATCCTTTTGTTGTTTGTTGAATAATGAAGTTAAATTTAATTTTGATGGAATTGGTGTTAAACACCTTAACCCAGCTGGCCGAGCGGGCGCGAGATCGTAGGTTTATCGGATGTTTCTAAGGTGATTGCGTGAGCGTGCATGTGGAATGTCTGTGTGTGTGTCTGCGGGAGGCTGCTGTGTACCTTCGGTCTCGCGGACTCTCGGTCAGCAGGCCCAACAGCTTGAGAAATACGGCAATTTATGTAAATAATGTATATATGACTTGGGGTAGAGGCCAATGGTAGGTTGTGTTTAAAAAAAAATCAGTGAGTTATTGTTTGTCTTCTTCATATTGTATATAATTATCATTCTTGCCGTTGTAAATATGTACATATGAAAAAGATTGAATAAACTTGAAAGAAAAGTATCTGTTCTTTTCAGCTTAATATCTGAAACGCGACTCATCGAGTCGCTTGTATATTATTCTGATTTTTGTACCGAGGCCATGGAATAGTGGCTTGCTCCATCCTGCCACGGGTTGGCCCGGTATTGCAGTACCTCCGGGATCGGCCCACCCCCAAGGGGGTGATAATAATCCAAAGAAAGAATCTGACTTTGTTTCTATCTCTCGCTCTTCCATCTCTCACTGCAACAATTTCTTAGAATTCCTTGAAATTGTTCAATTGTGTATTCTGCAACTCTCAAATGCTTTCGCTTAAATCTCAATCTTCTCCCCCACCCCCTCTGTCTTTTTGAGTCTGGGTCTTCTTTCTTCAGATATCAAAAATACTCATTGATACTCAGTGGGGAGGAGCACTTCCTTTTGTCATAGTCTTTGATTTCAGCGAGTTCTAATTTTTAGAACTGACCCCTTGAATCTTCACAATCCTTGTCTTTGTGGATCTTTTCAACGGTTTCTAATTGCCATCATTATTATTCATTCTATGGACCTCCTCAGGATTCCCTGGTCCTATTTTTGCAATGGAAAAGATGGTGAAACTTTCTTTCAGACCACTCATAGGCGCGCCTGATACCATGACCAAGCCCAAAAGAGAAATGCTAACTTTCATCTTTTTGAATTGGGATAAAATTAATGAAGATGCTGATGATGGTGATGATTCCATTTATAACAGTTATAATAAAAAATACTGTTAAAAAAGTGATGTTATTCTTTGATTTTGTTTTTTGCTAGGCAATGAAAATAAGATTAAAGTAAGAAAACAAAGGGTTAGAAAACGTAAATGGCACATGCATGGAAAACAAAGATAGGGCGCCCCACACGGCGTTTGCAAGAGAATAGCCGCAACGATCGCATGACGTTTGTCTCTCTGCCTGTCTGTCTGGTATCAGGTTTAACACGGCACGTGGTGGCGTCACAAACTCTAGCTCTCCTAATGGTTGAAGGGCGATAGTGACTATTCATATTTCCGCTATTCGCGATTTGCATGGAGAGCCGTCGCTCATTGATTACTAGTATGTTCTGAGTGAATCAGTGCGCATTACACATTACCTAGTCAGAGTGATATAGAAAAGACAGACTCAGTTTCTAGAATTTGGGAATATATAGCCCTAAAATAGCGTGTTTAGAGCAAAAGATGATCCAGAAAATTATTCCATGGGATAGCACTTTACATTTGCTCCAAGTATAGTGCAGGCCGTTTCGTGTGTTAAGGCAAGCTTTTCGAGATATAAAGGCAGAAATGACGTTGCGGTTACTGTAATGGGTAACCATCCCTTGATGATCGATTCCAGAACAAGATTATCGTTTCTGATTTCAGCAATGGGTATCGCTCCTCGGCCTTTTGGCTAAGATCATTCGCGAAAATGCCCGAAGTACAGCGATCACGGATTGCCTTGGCAGTTGTTATGGAGAAGGATGCTGGTATTTTTGAAGTTCTGACGAAGGCTGGAGTGTCTGTAGCTGACCATCTTGTAGCAGTACAGAGCCTCCCGGGGGCTAAGTTCGACGTGACATTCAAGGAGGAGGAGGAGTACAGAGAGAAGTTCGTACGAGTGCTCCAACAAGATCAGCGGGCGGTGACAACGGCGTACTCAGGTTCAATCAAGATCGTGACGGTGCTTCACGTCCCGTTTGAGGTCGATGACAACCAGGTGCGGTTCATACTCAACAGGTACGGGAAGGTGCTGGCGGGCAGGCACCTTCAACACCGAGAGCACCCGGGACTGTTCAATGGAACCCGGCAGTACCGTATCGATTTAAAGACTGATATCCCTTCGACCCTCAGCTTGGGCGGCAAGGAATGCTGGATACGGTATGATGGCCAGCCACGGACGTGCCTGAAGTGCGGGTCAACGGGGCACGAGGCCCGGGAGTGCCGGGTGGTGAGGTGTTTCAGATGCCGGAAAGAGGGGCACGTCGCGTCGGCGTGCTGGGAGACCATCACCTGCACTTTATGCCTGGAGGCCGGGCATTCGTTCCGCTCGTGTCCTGTATCTTTCGCCGGAAAGCTGAGCAGGACCAAGGAGTGGGTGAGCGGAGGGGGTGTGGTTGTTCCAGCGCAAGCCACGCCGGCCGACCAGCCCGTAGACGTAGACGCCCCGAGTACTTCGAAAGCAAGGGATGCGCCGGCCGCGCCGGGAGTGACACCCGTGGACCTGCCGCAGAAGGAACCCCAGTGGGAGCCGCCTGCCCAGACGAAGAAAGGGAAGCGCCGCGTGAGGGATACCTCTTAGCGACACTGATAGTCAGCCGGAGGATTCAGTGTCTGATATATGTTCGACAATGATACTCCGTGCCCGTGTTCGGACTGGGCGCAGTCAAGGTACGCTTCGGACATTGACTCTGAGCGACTGGTGGTGGACGAGACTCCGGGCGACTCGCCCATGCAGGTGTCGCGAGAGAAGAAGCGGCCGCCTTCCCCGCCCCGGCGGCCGCCCAGGATTCGGACTGACTGCTTCCCTTCCTTTTTCCCTTTTCGCTTAGTCGTATTCTAATTTAATGAATATTTCTATTTGTTCTCTTAATGTGCATGGCATTAGGGATTCAGTTAAATGTCAGGTTTTATCGTTTTTGTAAATTTTTGCGTTTGATATTGTTTTACTCCAAGAAACTTATTTGACCTCTTCCGATTTAAAGGTCTTTAAATCAGTTTGGAAAGGTCCATTTTTTCTTTCTTCTTCGTTGCCTTCTCATTCGCGCGGCGTTATTATTGCTTCTTCAGCTAAGTTGCCACGCACTTTTTCCCAAATTCGTTCTGACAATGAAGGGCGTTATGTTTCCGTGTTGTGTTCCTTCGCAAATTTTTCTTTTCCGTATTTGCAATGTTTATGTTCCGTGTGAACCTGCAAAACGTGTTGATTTTTTGAACAGTTTATTTTATCATGCAAGGGGACATCAACCTGTTATTTTGGGTGGGGATTTTAATTGTGTTATATATCAGAAAGATAGGATTGGGGATTCGCTAAATATACATCTTGTTTTGTTGGTAAAAAAGAATTATGTTCTAATTTGAGGGCATTTTCCTTAATTGATTCTTGGTGTAAAGTTAATTCTGATGCAGGTCACACGTGGTTTCATTTAGGTAAAAATTTAAGTTCTAGAATTGATAGAATTTACGTTGCAAATAATTTTAAAGTTATAAAATCTGTTAAGATCCCTTTTCATTTTTCGGATCACGTCATTGTAAATACGTCTATTTCAATGCCAAATGTTCAGTTTAAGCCTAAATCTTATTGGAAGTTTAATGTTTTGTTATGTAAGAATGATTTGTTTGTCAAAGAATTTGTTTATTACTATCGTTTATGGCAAACTTTAAAACCTGGTTTTGACCCGTTTGTATTATGGTGGGAAAACGCTAAACAGATAGAATTAAAGGGTTATGTGTTAAACACGGGGTTAGGGTGGCCAAGGAAAAAAGGGATAATTTGTTAAAGTTACAGAATTTATGTGTTTCCCTTGATAAATATTCAGTTTCTGATTTACTTTTGGAGGAAGGGAGGGGGCTTATGTTTGCTCCAGGGAAAAGTTTATAGAGGGTGGGGAAAAACTGGGATTTTTTAATAAAAATGAAAAGTTAAATGCTAATTTTAAACACATTGATGAAATTAGAAACAATAGTGGTTCTGTTGTTTTCTACAATCAAGTATTCTCTTATGTGTTGTTTGAAGGTTTGCATGGTGAAGTTAATTAGGAAGAAAGATTTGCGGTGACACCATGTGTCACATACACATGGTGTCACCGCAAATCTTTCTTCCCAAGTATTCTCTGTTTTTCATCAATTTTACACTGATTTGTATAAATGTGATAATTCTGTTGATTTACAGACTCAAGATATGTTTATTGACTGCATTACAACTCGTATAAGTTCTGAAAATTTTGTTTTGTTAAACAAACCTATTACGTTAGATGACATTAAGAACGCTGTTTTTGCTATGTCTAAAAATAAATCGCCTGGAATTGATGGGTTATCTATTGAGTTTTTTTCAGCAGTTTTTTGATACTCTTGGTGAAGATCTGTTAATGTTATATAATCATATATTTTCAAATAAGTTATTGTCCGAGTCTCAACGCACAGCTGTTATTTGTTTATTACCGAAGGGGGTGATCATTTAGATCCCGCAAATCGTCGTCCTATTAGTTTGTTAAATGTCGACTATAAGATAATCTCAAAAGTATTACATTTACGTTTTTCTAATGTCTTATCTGATATTATTAATGAGTTCCAAATGAGTTCCCAACGTGTTCAGTTCCAGGTCGATCAATTCATTTAGATTTGTGTTTGTTACGTGATATTGTTGATTATGCTAATTTAAATGATATTTGTTGTGCTATTATTTCTATGGATCAGTGCAAAGCGTTCGATAAAGTTGATTAGGAATTTTTATTTAAGGTTTTAAAGAAGTTTAATTTTGGTGACTATATCATTGATTGGGTTAGGATTCTTTATACGGATATTAAAAGTAAAATTTTGATTAATGGGCAATTGGGGGGAAGATGTTTTTATTAAAAGGGGGGTTAGACAAGGTTGTCCGTTATCACCGATTTTGTATGTTTTGTTTTTTGAATCACTTGCTATATTGTCACATGGGGGGATTAGTGGTCTTCAGGTTCCGGGAGGGGGTGGGAAGTCTATTAAGTTGTTACAATGTGCAGATGATGCTTTATCATAGATGGATGCTATTAATTTCTTTCGGTCTTTTGAGTTGTTTGAAAAAGCTACTGGGGCGTCTCTTAATTTGAATAAAACTTACGGGTTGAAAATTGGGGGGTTTGTCGGGAGGAAGTTACGAGGGGGGATAAATTGGGTGGAGGATAAAATTAAGATTAACGGTATTTGGTTTGGGAGGGACTTTTGTATTCAGTTGTTTTGGAAAGAATTAGGGGATAGAGCAAAAAAGAAATTATCAGTTTGGAAAAATAGGGGTCTTTCGTTACTAGGGAATGTTCGGATTATTAATTCGTGTACATTTTCATTGTTTTATTATGCTGCCCGAGTTTATGTTCCAACAGACGATTTCTTTAAGGAGATTTTAAAGGTTTTGTTTTTTTTTAATTTATTTGGGGTAAGAAAACTGAGTTGGTTGCTAGGCATGTGTTTACTTTGGATTTCGTGGCAGGCGGATTGGAGTTACATAATTTGGAATTTAAAATGAAGGCATTATTTGTTCGTAATTTGTTTCCGTTTCTTTCAGGTGCAGATGTATCTTCGTGCAATTTTCTGTTCTTTCGGTATTTCTTAGCTTGCAGACTTCGAACTATGTTTCCTTTTCTTTGGTCGAATTCTGTTCCCCACGGCAACGAGTTGTCTGCCTCGTATCAAAGTGCGTGGGGACTTATTATTAAATTATTCATGTGCAATAAGAATTTCGTTTACACTTGTAAATGTATATGTGATATTATTTCTTTTCTTGTTCCACCTGCGGACATCCCCAGGGTCGTCGTGTCAGCTCCGACCCGGAGCTGGCCGACGATCTGGCGGATGTCACACCATTTCATTTCATTTCATTTATTTATTTCATCTATTGTTTCTGTATAGCACTTATTATAATCAACTCTGATCAACACATGATTCATAATAATTCATGGCTGATTTTGCACATGACAGATAATCAAATCATTGTGACAAAGAACGAAGACATAATGATAATAAATAAAAAGTCAAGGTACCATACAGGAGGATCCCCAGTAAGCCGAGCTTGATATTGGGGCCTCATACACAGATAAATGAATAAGCAGTTTCAACCAACTGTCGGTTTACTTAACTACAAAAAGACAAACTAGTTTTACACAACAAAAACAGTTACACAACAAAACATACACGGACATGCACGCAGGTGATGCTAAGAAAGAAAAACAAAGAAGGGGACAGCGATAATGAAAGATGGTGAGAAAGAACAGGGGAGAGAGAGAAATAGAAAGACTCCTCGTTCACTGTACAATAACGCACTGTGCAAATACAACACTATTGCAGGTGCATTCACCCTGTTGCCAGGTAACGGCTGGGTGTAGCAACGTTACGGACCAGTTACTTACATCTGTATATACAAATAGAGAAACATTCCATGGCATGCCTACAACAGAAGGCAGAGTACAACATAGAATGAAGATGCTTCAAGCAACAAAAGAAATTCATGTTCTGGATATGTTAATTAAGTCACTGATATTTAGCAACAAGCATATGTTTAACAAATCTTTTAAAGGAACCAATCGTGCGAATTGCACGGGACTGAGATGGTAAAGAATTCCATACGTCTGGGCCAGTGTGCCGAATTCATTTTTTAGCTAAACAAGTTATGGGATTTATAAGATGAATATTGGAGGCATTTCTTGTAGGGTAGGAGTGGATTTGTTTATTGAGTTGGAAAATATTCATGAAATAAGGTAAACACTGAATGTTGTAGCGAAACATGAAGGTAGCAGTCTGTAAAAAATTAATGTCATCAATTTTCAGAATTTTATGCTTTTGAAATATTGGGTCTGTGTGAGCTCTATAATCAGTTCCAGCACAAATACGCATGCCTTTCTTTTGGAGCAAAAAATATTGAATTTGTACTACTGTATGAAGTTGCCCAGACAATGTTGCAATAATTTATATATGGCAAAACGAGTGAGTTATACAATACAAAAAGTAGATAATGAAAGGTTGAAAATATATACCAGTGGTATCAAAACACATCGTATTATTTTCTTCAATAAATATGAGATGATTTCATCATGACCTGTTGCATAACTATTTTTCAATGATTTAGTGATTTTTAATATCTCACTATCACTTACAGGATAAAAGAATAACGTTTTGTAAAAACTTCTATTCAAAAAATCCCGAAAATCAATTCCAGTGCTATCAATTTTCTTAGCTTGATTTCGACCAATTCCGGTAAAATACTCATTAAATTTATTTGCAATTGTTAATGGTGTGTCATATGACACTTCTTCAAAAAATAACATATCAATCTTATTAACACGACCTCTATTCAAAATTTCTTTAATTACTTTCCAAATGGAATTACAATTATTTCTAACTTTTACAAGTCTATTATGAAAATATGATTTGCGAGATGCCCTTATTATTTCTGTCAATTTATTTCTATATTTCTTATATCTGTCAAAACATTCTAAATCAAATCTATTATTTGTATGCAATTTATATAACATATTCCGTCTCTTAATTGACCTCAGAATACCATTCGTGATCCACGAGTGTTTTTTTCTTCTGTTTGACATCTATTTCTTTTAAAGGCATATTCTTATCAAAATAATATAAAGATTTATTCAGAAAACAATCATAAGCAGAATTAACTTCCTCGCATACAAAAACGTCTCTCCAAGTTTCTACTGCCAAGTCATTTTTCAATCTATTAATTGAATCAGAAGTTATTTTACGTTTAACATATTTGATAGACTGAGAAGATCTTTTTAAAATCAAATTGGTAAAGATCAAAAAGATTGGATGATGATCAGACATATCAGCATAAAATATACCTGATTTTAGTGTATCTCGTTGCATATTAGTAAAAATGTTGTCTATCAGAGAAGCTGACTGAGGTGTAATTCTTGTCGGTTTATCAATTGTATTATAAAATGAATGTGATAATAAAATATTAAGAAAGTTTGAAGTTGAGTCATTTTCAGTTGCCAGATCAATATTGAAATCACCCATTAAACAGCACATCTTATTGGAAGAGTTAATTTTCCTAAGCAGGGTTTCTAAGTCCTCAAAAAAGAATTCCAGGTTTGTATTTGGGGGTCTGTAAATTACACATATGATAAAAGAGTTATCAGGTGTTACATCAACTTGAATAGAGAGTATTTCAGCACTGGATAAAGAGAATGTCAAATCATTTCTAATTTTGGGGACCAATGAATGGGTAACATAAAGACCAACACCTCCACCTCTACCACATTTCCTGTCAGCACGAATAAATTTATAACCATCAAGGTTTACAAGATCAGGAGATGTATCATTCAACCACGTTTCTGTTACCCCAATGATAGAAAAATTTAAATGTATGGAGGACAGAAAATGAGAAAAATTATCAAAGTTTTTTACTATGCTGAGAGTATTAACATGTAATAAGCTTAGATCGGAAGAAAAACTATAATCTGACATTTGATGATAAAATTCGTGAGGTAGAAAATATCTGCAGTTGCCATCTATATCAAATTGTTGATCATTTGTGTTATCATTAAACATAGTGAACATGGGAGATCAATGACTTATCAGTTATCGAAGTACAGATGTAACGAAAGCATGGCTTTGCTACAGAGAATCGAACGAGGAGGAAGTAAGAGGGATAGGAGAAGGATGCACCACAAGGCACATGAAGTAGACTTACAATACAAATAGAAACAGAATATATCGTCCACATGTAATTATAAAGTATGATAGAATGAATTGTTCCTCTCCACTTTGTGCAGAAACAGCGTAAAGACAAGTACAACGACTGTGTACTATACATAAACCTTCGTGAAGAGATATCGTAAGTAGAACTTTCTAGGTGTCACGCTCTTTTGAACAACAATCTATTACACTTAATGATAATACCAAAACTGGCTGAGATACATCATTGGTAACAACATAGAATCAATTGGGAGTGACGCATCCAAATTGTAAGGAACATGGCTACTCCATGTTGGGTTATGCAGAATAGAAGCAATTCAGAGTAAAGCGTACAAAGAATGCAAATGGGCTGAGAAGACAACGGTGTGAATGCAAGACACAGGCAAAGGAGGGCAGACAAGCATACAGATGTTACGAAGGAATGCACGTGCTATTCAATAAATGCGTAACAAAAGCATTGGGAAATTAAGGTGGCTTAAAGCTACATTGCACTAATGAGTCAAACATTTACCGTTGTAGGTGCGCCATTTCCCTGCAAAGAAATGTAATTTGGTCCCTTTTGCGTACAACTCCTTCACTTCTCTCCCCCACTTTTTCTTCTCCTCCAGGTCAGGCTTCGTGAGATCGTCGATGACGTAGAACGACTCCCTTGTGAGATTTTTCCGTGCATTTTTCATGATCTCAACTTCCTCACGATACGACAACATTTTCACCAGAATGTGCCTTGGTCGATCATCAGCTTTCCTGCCGTCGCGATGAGCTCGTTCAACTTTCGTATCCATGCCAAACTTCTCCTTCATGATTTTCTCCACAATCTTAGGACAATCCTCCCGGGCGTTATCCTTGGCTTCAGGGACACCGACGATGCGGAAGTTGTTCCTCCTGGAGAAGCGTTCGGCCTTGTTTACCTCGACTGCATGGCGGCTGAGCTGATCCTTCATGGATGAAACTTCCTTTTCCATTGCTGCTACCCTTTCCTCCAGGTGTTTGTTTCTCTTTTCCAGTTCGCCCGCTCTAGCACTCTGATATTCCACAGCCTTTTCCACATTCTGTATGCGATCAATGAGTGAGTCGACCGCTCTCTTGATCATTCGTTCGAAATCGGCGGTTGCAGCTTTAAAGTAGTCGTTAATAGACAGTGTAGAGAGTTCAGGTGCTTTCTGCTGCTCTGGCGTATCGGGGATCTCATCAACGTCAGAACGGGCAGCTTCCTCGACAGCAGTGGCGCCAAATCCTGTCCCAGACGAACTGTCGTCGCTACAGGTGCCGCCATCTTCCAAATCCAGCAGTTTCCCACGTTTTGGATACCTTTTACGTCCGTCCTTGCTCATGGTGGAATTAGCAAATGATGATATGATAATAAATCCAGGTACGTATTCCGAGAAATTAGGCTAAATCCAGGAAATGGAATCTAAAAGTGGAGAGGACGATATGCGTGTCTACCGATGACGAAGCGCAATTCTTTGTTATGTAATATGTTGAAAGGTACAGGTGGCGGGTTGTTCATGGGGCTTTATGTACACGGGCAAAACTTTTACGTTGGGGAATTGGGGATGGGAAATGTTCTTTTGTCGCAGGGAAGAAAGTATTGTACATATTCTTTGGGAGTGTAGTTCTGTGTATAACATTTTATGTTGGGTGCACTCGGTATCTCTCCGTTTGCTAGGTTCGGGGATTTCTTTTGATAGTGATTTATTTCTTTTTGGTACTCCGTCTTCTAAGTTAGAGGCTTCGGTTTGGGCTCGTAAATGGTTTCTCTATGTGGTTGTACAAAAATTGATTTGGAATCGTAGATGTACATATGTTTTTGAAAAAGATTTTATTTCAGATGATCTGTTACTTGAAAAAATTAAGGATGAAATCGTTTACGTATTTTAGTTGATCTGAAACGTTGGCCTCGGGGAAAAGTTCAAGAATATTTGGGTTGAGGGAAAATCCTTTTGTTGTTTGGTGAATAATGAAGTTAAATTTAATTTTGATGGAATTGGTGTTAAACACCTTAACCCAGCTGGCCGAGCGGGCGCGAGATCGTAGGTTTATCGGATGTTTCTAAGGTGATTGCGTGAGCGTGCATGTGGAATGTCTGTGTGTGTGTCTGCGGGAGGCTGCTATGTACCTTCGGTCTCGCGGACTCTCGGTCAGCTGGCCCAACAGCTTGAGAAATACGGCAATTTATGTAAATAATGTATGACTTGGGGTAGAGGCCAATGGTAGGTTGTGTAAAAAAAAATCAATGAGTTCTTGTATGTCTTCTTCTTATTGTATATAATTATCATTCTTGCCGTTGTAAATATGAACATATGAAAAAGATTGAATAAACTTGAAAGAAAAGTATCTGTTCTTTTCAGCTTAATATCTGAAACGCGACTCATCGAGTCGCTTGTATATTAATCTGATTTTTGTACCGAGGCCATGGAATAGTGGCTTGCTCCATCCTGGCCACGGGTTGGCCCGGTATTGCAGTACCTCCGGGATCGGCCCACCCCCAAGGGGGTGATAATAATCCAAAGAAAGAATCTGACTTTGTTTCTGTCACTCGCTCTTCCATCTCTCACTGCAACAATTTCTTAGAATGCCTTGAAAATGCTCAATTGTATATACTGCAACTCTCAAATGCTTTCGCTTAAATCTCAATCTCCCCCCCCCCCCCCCACCCCCTCTGTCTTTTTGAGTCTGGGTCTTCTTTCTTTAGATATCAAAAATACTGATTGATACTCAGTGGGGAGGAGCACTTCCTTTTGCCATAGTCTTTGATATCTCAGTCTTTGATTTCAGCGAGTTCTAATTTTTAGAACTGACCCCTTGAATCTTCACAATCCTTGTCTTTATGGATCCTTCCAACGGTTTCTAATTGCCATCATCATTATTCATTCTATGGACCTCCTCAGGATTCCCTGGTCCTATTTTTGCAACGGAAAAGATGGTGAAACTTTCTTTCAAAAAACTCATAAGGCGCGCCTGATACCATGACCAAGCCCAAAAGAGAAATGCTAACTTTCTTCCTTTTGAATTGGGATAAAATTAATGATGATGGTGATGATTCCATTTCCATCTCTCACTGCAACAATTTCTTAGAATTCCTTGAAAATGTTCCATTGTATATGCTGCAACTCTCAAATGCTTTCGCTAAAGGGGGTATCTCTGAGCGGCGAACGTTTGCGAACGTAGCGAATTTTGGATTTCGCCAGGGTTCGTAAAGGGTTGCAAAAGGTTCGCTAATAGTTGCAAGAAAGTTCGCAAACGGTTTTTATTGTCGCAAGCAGTTTTTCTTGTCGGAAAGAAATTTTGAACGTGTTCAAATTTTCCTTGCAAATTTGTATCTTCGCTAACAGTTGCAAACGTTCGCAAAACAGTCGCAAGAATTCGCAAACGGTCGTAATACGGTGTCGGTAACATTTTTATTTGATTCGCCACTGCTAGCCAACAAGTAACCATAATTATTATGGTTCCTACGATATCTCCTGAAACAGGTATGCACGGTTTCACTCTAAGAAAGTTCTTGAAGCACTTGACATCTCCATCATTGAATTGCTGCAAACAACCACTCTCTGACCCAAACAGTCTTTCTTTTCTTCTTCCTTTCTTGTTTTTCTTCATCTTCTTTCTCTTAAGTTAAACGTTGTATAGCTGTAGCAGCAGCCAGGTAAAGCAGCTCTTCATGGATAGCAGCACGTTGAATCCTTTTTTTGGCAGAAATTCAATTCCATATTCTGGAAATCCATCTTGAACAGTGGTCACAAGAGATCTGAAAACAGTTGAAGGCTGTACGTTCGTTTTATGGGTCTGACTATACATAATCGCCTGGTTCTTTTCCAGGTCCCAAAACATTCGCAAATTGTCGCAAGGGATTTGCAGCAGTTCCTAATATTTGCAAAACTGTCGCTAACATTTGCAAGATTGTCGCTAACATTTGCGAACAGTCGCTAATAGTCGCCACCTGTGTTTCGCAAACACTTTCGCAAACATTCGCTCAAGTGTTGCTAATATTCGCTAAACATCGCTAAAAGTCGCTAACTGTCGCTAATGGCAGAAGCGAACCTTGATTTTTCGCAAACATTCGTCAGAAAAGTTGGCGAATCTCAAATTCGCTACGTTCGCAAACGTTCGCCGCTCAGTGAGATACCAGCTTTAAAGCTCAATCTTCTCCCCCATCCCCTCTGTCTTTTTGAGTCTGTCTTCTTTCTTTAGATATTAAAAATACTGATTGATACTCAGTGGGGAGGAGCACTTCCTTTTGCCATAGTCTTTGATATCTCAGTCTTTGATTTCAGCGAGTTCTAATTTTTAGAACAGACCCCTTGAATCTTCACAATCCTTGTCTTTGTATATCCTTTCAACGTTTTCTAATTGCCATCATCTTCTGTTCTGTCTATAGATATCAAACTACTGATTTATACTTAAGGGGAGCACTTCCACATTTCTTTAGAAATCTGGATTAAATCTTCATTAATCCATTTTCATTAGGTATGTAAAGTGGTCATCTTGTCAAGCAACTGCTCCTGGTACAAGATTTTGCTATTATTGTTTACAAGATATAAATGAAATAGATTATAATACATATTCCTTTAAACAATTTCTTTATAGAATTATAGCTCAAAAAATTCAGTTTTGACATATCTTTGCATAAAATATAGGCCTGTTGATATTTATCGTTTATTCATTTCGTATTAACATTATGCAATTATTTTGTTCTTTATGACAATTATCTTTTCTGTCAATTTTTCTATCATGAAATGTTGCAAGACTGAGATGAAGTGAACTAAATTTACCATCCAGGGTCATCAGATGCCTCCACCCAATGGGGAAGAAGAACATCGCCCGCTACCTTCATCAGCATCCCACTAACCTCATCAGAAACTGCAAAAGACTGTAGGCTCCAGCACAGCATCACTTCCTAGCTCCATGGCAGAAGACAGATGCGAGAAAACCCGTCGTCTTGCCAGGTCTCAGCTATGTGATGCGGGCAGCCGACTATTTGACATGAGACCTTCGGAAGCTGGGCTCCAGCATCACCAAGAATGTGAAGAAGGTCTGGAAACTACCAATATATACGTGCAGCTAACTCGTACACCTTTGCAGCTAAAGAAGCTAATGGCCTAGCGCTCATCGACCCTAACGTTGATGTAGACTATGTCATGCTGGTCATAACACAGGCTGCTCGTATGCTACACTCAGTAGCAGTCCCACAGCTCACGCCTGTTTCTCACTGAACAATATAGGCCTACATGTAACACCAAGCAATGAGAACATTGACGAGTTTTTGTCCGGCAGCCATGAGAGGCCTCGAATGACTAACTCAGGCACTTAACAATAAAGACATCAACCTACAACCCTGTGGTCCAAGACCAGTGCTGCCCTGCGGAGACTACAAGTGGTGATTAGGGGAGCCACTAGCGGCACAGTCATTTTTCAGTTGAGGCCTTCCAATCACCCAAGATAATATAATGAACAACAGAAGTTACACCAAAAGGGGCAACGACAGCACCGAGACAGCAACCAAATCCCCCCCCCCCCCCCCCCCCAAGCTCAAGTCTCTCCCGAATTAAGGAAAGTTAGCTACGTTAGGTCTCTTTCCAGCGACCACTATGCCACTGGCGCTTCTTGGCACACCTCGGGAAAGTTCATCGGGTTCTGTGTCTGGAACTCCATCCACCGGGCTATACTGAACTGTCTCGCGACCAATGCTGCAGCATTCAAGGAGGTGGAAGCCAAATGTCTTCGATACATCCCGCAAGTATACGCACTCAACCGTTGCCACAAGGACATGTTTCCAGCACCTCCTTGGTTCCAGTCAGGTCGCCTAGTGACGACATGACCTCGTTCAGGACAGACTCATGGAAGTTTTTAAGCATCGTGACGTCTCCTTTAAAGAATAAATCCACCCCAAAAGTAAGGAAACCTCAAAAGAAAGAGAGAAATATTCCCAACAGAATGATACAAAAATGTCAAAAATCGGATAAGAAATAAGGAAGATATGACATTTTGGAAATTCATTTTTTTTTTCGGGGGGGGGGGGGGGGGACATTTCTTGACCAGTCCTTATTAATATTCAAATAAGTGAGTTGATGATGTCATACCCTCGCAGTTTTTCGTGTATGATATACATGATATATATATTCGGAAATTTTGTTATTTTCATAATACAATTAAAAGCATGTTCCCATACCATGATATCTCAGACCTAACATTTGATCTTCTTTATTTTGGGTGGGTTTAAGAAAAGTTTTATATTTATACAGCTAAAATATGAGATTTTCGTCATTTCTCTATATGAAATTAGTTGGAAATTGCGAGAGCATGACATCGTCAACTTGCTTATTTGAATATTCATAAAGACTGGTCATGAAATGTTTTCCGAAAAGAAAAGGTGAAATGTCAAAATGTCATATCTTCCTATGTCTTATCCGATTTTTGTCATTTTTATTTCGTTCTGTAGGGAATATTTTGCTCTGTTTTTTTTTTTTTAAAGTTTATTTTTGGGGTTGATTTCCTCTGTAATCCTGGATCTAATGATAATGCACAGAGCTCAAAGTGCTGAAGTGCGAAACATTTTGGCTTCAACTAATAAGAAATATACCTTTAACGTACACTACAGGCCGTTTTGAATGTGTACTACAAGCATCTTCCTTTTTATTCGTCAAAGAGAACTTAGTCCTACCTTCATTTTCACCTTAGAGCTTTATTATTCTATAGATTTTGTGAATCTTATCGACGAATTTGTGTCACCAACCAGCACTTGAAATTTATCCTTTCATCAAAGCAATTCTCCTTTATTTTTATTTTTTTTTTGAAAAACTTCCTTTTACACTTTTTACAGTTATTTCTTGTGCGATTGTGACAGGGTCGGGAAAGTCCTTGTAGATTTGTATTTGTAGATGTGAAAGACTTACATATAATGCTTATTCACATTTACGGATAATTTTATTCTTGATTTTTCATGTGGTTCATTAATTGTAAAAGTGGAGAAATAAACAAATTGGAGCTGAAACTGAAGAGTTGTGATGCTCTATTCATTACGATGAAATGCCATGAACGCCTGGACATCCTACAGGACTTTAAATGCAGAGGTGAATGAATCATTAAATTCCAGGGGGTGGATGATTACATTCAGTATAAGGTCCACTGAAGCATTTGATTTTATCCCGTATCCAATCTGGGCTACAGAAGACCTATAATATGGTGTTATTTAGTCCAGCAGAGCCAGATTGGATTGGATCTTTCTGCTTTCATGAGGAAGAAGTGTTGAAATTCGAGGAAGGGGGGGGGGGATTATGGAGATATTTACTCTTAGGAAGAAAAGTGTTAAGCTATGTCTTTCTCGTCCTCAGTGCATCTATAGATAATGAACTTGTATCATTATTTCAACCGGAAAAACGGAATATATGCATGTGGATATCTGTACTGTGCCAATGTGCAGTTGTGAAAGGATGACGCATGATTGTTCAAGCAATGATTGTACAGATCTTCGAAGTATTAAATTCATGATCTTTCCACACTGCATAATACAGTGTCACCCTCGACGTTCTGGAAATACATGTATTTTCAAAAGTTACATTCAGTAAAAGCAGTAATAGATTACGTGGTTGGGATTACTCTCTCTCTCTCTCTCTCTCTCTCTCTAATCATCTGCACCTGGAAACCGTCTAGTGCCTTACTTCATGCCTGCAGTACGGGTCAAAATCAATCAGTTTTCAATCAATATACAGTAAGCAAGTTTCAACACCATTCAAACTTGGCGTTTACCTTTTCCCCCTTCGGTTTTCAAAAAACGATTATGTTTCGACGCGTTTGGCGTGAAGATGCAACACGAGTAGTCCGAGAGATGGCGCTATATAGTCATCCAGACCTTTTATCACACGAAATGAGCATAATTATTATGAAGCATGAAGAAGAATATTCATTTTGCCATAACATACACTCTTTCTCAGTTACAGGTTGAGGAAATGTGTACCGTTCATAAGAGCATGAAGATTTGTGTAAGTCTTGAATTTCTTGTATTAATCTATACAACTGTACTACAATATCTATGCACATGGAATTTACCACACGAAACCATAAACAAAAATTTGAACAAGTTGTCCGACTTTCCTCATGAAGATTTTTTATTGATGTTTGAATAAATCTCTTGGTCGATGCTGAATCCGCGTACGCGTTTGGGGAACAGTACCCTTAAATGACTATTGATATGAAAAGAGCCTCTTTCATGAATTTATTATTTCATCTTTACTTTGTCCTTTTCGCTTTTATTATTGTTTTCATCATTGTTGTTATCATTATTATCACCATTATCATTGTTATCAAAATTGGGTTTTTTTCTTATCTGTATTGAAATATCTCAACATACATTTAAGTTTTCTCTTTTTGGAAATTAAATAGACATTAAAACAGAAGTATCTATAAGTGCAGAAATAAACAAACAGAATGAATATTAGATCTAGTCGACGATCATCCACTTTGAAAAATGTCGAAACAGAACGCGAAGCATCTGACGTTGATAGCACACTTCAGCATTGATATATAAGAAAAGATTTTTTTTTCTGTTAGACATAATGCCTTTGTTTTTTTTTTTTTATTTCTAACTACATACTTTCACATGTACCACCAGGTTTTAATTTGATTTGATTTGATTTGATTTATTATCTGTATGCCATTTCTTTTTTCAAGTACATCAATTTTCTGAAATTTCATTTAATAGGCCTATGAGTATTTTTCACAATTATCATCATTTTCATCAATTATACAATACATCTGTAATATAATTACATGAGTAACATTTTAATTTGCATACAGAACGATTGCCAAGAATAAGCACAAAGCTTGACTGTTTGACATTCAGTAGTGAATAACATTACAATAAAAAAAGAAAAAGAAGTTTAGGCAGGTTAGAGATGAAGGCGGGGGGGGGGGGGTGATACGTAATTATATATATGAACATGACAACAGATGCATCACGTGAAGTTTTAGTCACTTTTATACCAATCACATACTTGTAGACCATAATTCTTACATGCAAAAATGCATTTTACCGTGTTGGTGTGTGTAGGCTATTTGTTTTTCTTTTTATATTCGTGTGTACGTGATTGTGTGTGTGTGTGTGTGTGTGTGTGTGTGTGTGTGTGTGTGTGTGTGTGTGTGTGTATGCGTATGTGTGTTTGTACCAACAAGTAACGTCTCTACAAGATATATAATTCATACACGTCAGGTGTGATTTATAAGAGCCAGGAGAGCCCCACGCCTATCGAACCAAAATAGCTTGTTATTGTATAATATTAAAGGAACAACAACAACGATAATTACAATAGTAGTTAAGATAACAATATAATCATATATAGCGTAATTGCCATGTAAATACATTTTCAAATGCACTTTGAATTGAATTTCAATGTGTTTTGATAAAACAAGTGAGATCTTAGATTTTATTTTTCAGAAGATGATCAGGGATTGCTGTAAATCACTTCAATACACCCGCGAAGTCATTAATAACAAATTAACGAGGTCGTCGACATGGTCGGGACTGGCCGCCCCCCCCCCCCCCCCCCGTAATATCGAAATGTTGTTGTTGTCAAACCATGGAGCTACCAAAAGCATGTAAACATAAATATGGCACTTTTGAGACCTGAAATTCTTCCTTCGTTTTGAAGAGCATTTCGTTAAACTGTGTATATAACTTTATATCGGGAGTGCACTGTACATGCAGCTCAAATAAAAATGAAACGTTAAGTAGGCCTATACACCCCTCTTCATGGATGTTGCACTCTCTCTCTACCCCTTTGACACAAACATCAACAATTTTTAAATATCTCAAGTGTTATGGAGATAGTAATGTTTTCCAATCAAACATGTACACGGAAACGGAAGGATTCTCCCCAACCACTTATCTTTCTATTCATTCCAGTGTTAAAAATCTGAATGAATACTCTTCGTTCTTAGATCGATGGGAACATTGTTGGCTAAAACATTTGCGTGTCATGTCCAAAACATATAAAAGTTGTCTTCCTTCCCTAAGATATTCCACAAACGGTTACTCTGGAATTCACTTGTTTGAATAGGGTTTTACCAGATGAGGATTATTGATCACACTGTCCTAACTGCTCATCGCCAAGAGGCCCTCAAACTATCTCCTTCTCACGGATCGATCCCCTCTCCCGTTGTGATAATGGGTCCAATTAATTGATCTCCCCTTGTTTACTGTCATGTTCCTAAGCTTTGTCCCTCCTCCCATTTTGGAAGGCCACACCTGGTGACCTTGGAGAGCAACTGGGATGCCTCATTTTCTCTCGGGAGAAAACAGAATGGTATGTGATTCACAGCAACTATTTTGAAATCACTTCGGAGTAATTGCGGTTTTTACCGCCATTTCAAATTATTGGAAAAAAAAGTTGACCGATGTCAAGTCAAATGTTGATCTCTAATATTGACTAGCTCTGATTCTACGAGTACAGGACTAATTCAAACCTCTAATAATCGAAGGCCTGCCACACAAATCTATCAGATTTCTGATCACTACACGAGAGCTTATTTTAGTTTGGCACGTGAAGGAAACGCACACACTGAAATCTATTAAAAGTAATCTGAACCATATGAATATAAGGGAATCGAGTAAGACTTCTAGTTAGGTTCGTTTGTAGGCACCAGTTTCCCATTATTTCCATCTTTTGAACAAATTTACATAAAGTTATTTACGAAACATGTTTATAAAACATCACATATTTTAACACGAGAAATATTGCATTTATTTTCGCACTAATATTTGAGAAAAGAAATAACTCTAAAATCGAAATTTGAAAAAGTACAGTGCCGTATGGATTTCTAATGTAAATGATATACTGTAGGCCGATATTATGAAAAAAAAAAACAACAATCTAGATTTCGTACTAACATGAAATTATTTACCTTGCATCTACTGTACCTCTGTTGTTGGAAAAGATCTATATCTCCTCAACTAACTGAATTTTGAACTTTGAAGGCGGTGTTATTCAAAATGAAATAACACACACACACACACACACACACACACACACAAACACACACGCTTACACTTCCGCACATTCGCGGCTAACGGACTACACGCAGCATCACAATAGCATCGTTTCATCGGTGGGCAGACTGCAGGGGGAGTTTCTCACCTGTCCGTCACCAGACGAAAGGGCGCCATAACAAAGCTAGCTATCCGCCATGGAATGGCCGCTTCGGTCCCCATTCAATCCCTCCCCCTCCCTTCTCCTCCCCTACAACCTCTCTTCGATTTTATGGCAACCGACAACCCGCTATTGCAATAATTAGCCCACCATTATGAACGCGCTGACCACAAAAATCAATACCGATTTAGCACTTACAGAACAGACAGGGAGAATGACACATTTTCTGTCTGCTTTCATTGACGTATATAGGTGTGAGACTTCTTGGTTCGAGCTCCCTGTAAGCCTATACAATAACTTCGCTGAAGGACTTAATTTGCGTAATGGCGTTTGTGAGATACTCACTGCGTCTTTATCCACACATCACAAAAGCACGTCAACCGATATAAGAATTGTTTTTGATGTCCTTCTCCTGGTATCAAATCTCTTCCTACGAATTATACATATCATACGCGTATATTGGTAGATTTGTATGGGACCAATTATTATAAATCAAAATCTCTTCATTTGTAATGCACGAGATTCGACAGTCAAATCCTTATGCTGTTAAACGTTTACACCATGTTAACGGAGGCCACTGCAGCCCCGTCAGTCCGAAACATATAAGTGGGCCATGCTTTGGTGGAATATTCTCCCCCCCCCCCTTCGTCTTCTTTTTCGACACACAACATCCATAAGGTTGAGTATTTTACGTCACCTCAAAGGAACATGACCGCTGAGCAGCTTAAGTCGGAAATATCAATTCAAGTGGGGGAGAATATTAAAAAGTAAAGACAGTATCATTCAACTACATTTTTTTTTCTTGGTGTGTTATAGACGCATAGAAGTCAATCAGTCCTTAGGAGAGACTGGATATTATATTAGCTTAGAATCTCATGAATCTTTTTGGATGGTGAGGTTCAAATAGTGTATTTTTCTATAAATGATAACTGAAATATATGAATTATTTAAGTTTAAGCACTGTTGTTGCATAATACAATTAGACATATATAAATACGTACATAACAAATAACAGTAAACGGTTTTTTGTTTGATTGTTTGTTTTTTGTTCGTTGTGATGACAGTACAATGTATTTCATTTGCTTGGTACACTATAAAAAGTATTTGCAATCCATTACTGGAATTCTATTTGTCGGCACTGCTGTTGCATTATATATTTTTTTCTCTGAAGAGAAAAACGAAATCATCCAGTCTTAAATATTCTTTAGTCCAGGTAGTCGTTGAAAATTGAGGGAAAATAGGTGCCGAGAAGTGATGAGGGAAAGAAAGGAGAGAGGAAAAAAGGGGGAAGAGTGCACTCTAGTTGTCTGCTAATCCCTGACAACGCGTTGTTTCGAACATATGCCAATACGTCACGGTAAACACGCAACAGGATGGCGCGAACTCATCAACTCCGCAAGCAAGTAGAATACTCTGTGTACTTCCTTTATCTCTTGCGAGCACGGGCCGCCACTCGACAAACACAAGCCCTCGGGGGCCGGGAGGGCCCGCGGTTGTATCCAATTCGGATGGTCAGCGGGACAATGGGTTGAGTGGGATTGGAGGTGCGCCGAAGATGTGTGTATCTCTGTGTGTGTATGTGTGTGTGTGTGTGAGTATGTGTGTCTTCTTTCTTACATCAAGGGACAAAGCGCTGACCGGTATGTAGTATCTCCTTCATAAAATAAGAAGCTCTCTTCTTTGACACAATCATTGTTCGTCGATCGGGTAGCGGTCAGTGTAAGCTTTTCAGGGTAGTGGCAGACTTGTAAATGTCAGGTGGCTTCATCAGGTTGAGGTGCATCTGTGATGTTTTCTGTTTTCTATTTTTCAAGATTTGCCATTGTATGCGCCACCTTGATACAATTCGTTTCGACAGGGATTTTATCTATTTATTCATTTATTCATTTTCTGGGGGGGGGGGGGGGGTGTTGGTTGCTATTGCTACATTCTGTCTGCATGCATGATACCATTACAAATTTGATTCCGTTCACAAAACCCACCTGCTGATCTCAACGTGAACTTTCCTCCTATAAACAACTTGAAAATTTTACGCTAGCAGTCTCTTCAGTGTTGCTGCCATTATTAACCAGCAACGCACCAGTCCAACAAGGAACGAGTGCGTAAAGAGCTCTAAAATGCAGATCATTCTGCAACACGAGGTCACTGAAGCTAGTTTGTATATTCTGCCAGTGATCACCGGAACTTGATGGGGTCTGTGGGTCTTTTGTGGGGTCTGTTGGTCGAGTCTTCAACGCGATTTCTTTACCACCAGGGACCCTTCATCCGAGATTTTCTCGTCTTCAGTAGCTTCTTATAATATATCTCCACGCAGAATTGCACGACTTTGATTTCATCTGGAAAGGAGCTCCTGCAACTATCAATGGTAAGAAAGCAGGTACTTGTCCTTATTAGAAAAGTATAATATCGAGAAAATATTGTGGAAAAGATCCACAACTAAAACACCAGTCGATTACTATGCTGTTAACGACAATGATTGTGGGACACTTATACATGATGTGATATTAATAACGACAATCATAGCCGTATATAATAATTGTAATGTGTAAAATCATAATGTCAATGAGCTTTGAACGTCATTGACGTTCTGAAATCCTTGAAATAATATATGTTTTTTTTTTTTTTTTTTTTTGCAAATACATAATCTACACAGATGTTGCAGATGACGTTGACATTATAGGTAGTAGGCTGAAGTAGATTCCATGTACTTAATAATGTCTACTCCACATTTTAAAAAGGTTTAGCACCATGTTCTCAAAGTTTTTCATGGATTCTCCTCAGAACAGTGAACCATTGAAGATAGCGCCAATACATGAACTAGACAAAACGATTTAATTGGTGGGGAATGGTCTAACATTAAACGTCCACAAAGAATTTCGGGCATAAAAACAACTTTCAAAACAATTGTCCAAATTTCTTTGAACAATTACCCATTTAACATGTTAATTTTCTCGTTTAGTTTCAACCATAGATCCATACAATCATGACGATTATAATTACTTGGCCCTGTTTATGGGCATTTCAGTAATGTGAATATACATTCTGATATAATTATAAATGCTTCCATCAATCAAATGGAATTCCTTTGCCAATGGTAAATACTTTGAACGAAGCACCAGTCCGCTCTCCGACGTAGATAGACCATGGACATGTAGGTCCATGATACATGTAACAATTTAAAGTGGATTATGATAAAACTGAAAAGACAAACCAGCGGCATACTATAATTTTAAGTTGATCTCAACTTTTAAGTTTGACTTCATTTCTTCGTGAAACAGCCAAGAAAGAGTTGCTACAAACCAACTTATTCTAGGAGGTTCAAATGATGGAGTTACAACAGTCTTAAATTTCCTTTGATCCCATGTTTGATGCCACCACTTATCAAACTTTGTTACTGTATTTTTGTTTTGTCAATATGTTTCTTGTCGTGTTTGTGAATGCAATTTTTGTTTTGTATTTTACTTTTGTTGTTTTATACCATGTATGTTGATATATACGGACTCACTGAAAAACAGCCCTGAGGCTGATAGTGGGTTTTTTTAAACCGTATTGAAATAAATAAAACAAACAAACAAACAAACAAAGTATATATGAAGTATTTACCAAACTGGATACATTTCACAGATAAGATGGAAGTTGATTCATGTCTCATTGCTTAATGAACAATCATGCACTCTATAAGGAAGATAGAATCTATGCCTTTATGATGGTAATTACTTTCCGCCATCCCTACTTGTAGTTTACATTGTATAAAAGGATGAGAGGTACATAATGGTAAAGACACAGGGGTGCGCAAATAAAGTGTTTAAAGAATGATGAAATTGAAATGAAAATTATTCTACTGGACATGTCTGGACCCTAATTTGACATAACAATCTGTAAAGAAATATACTTTAAGAATATACCATATCGGTTTTATTTGGAAAGGTGATGAAAACGGCATTCCATGGGGTAGTTTCAAACACTTTCACAACATTTGTACAGCTCTGATGTACTATTTTGCACGTATTTCTGGACGTGATTGACTTTCATAGGTTTTGTCATGAGGTGAAATTTCATTTCTCTTAATGAATAAATTAGCAAAGTATACATTATGTTAGAGGTCAAAACAAATCTTCAGATTGCTCATCAGAAAGATGGCGGCAACAATTCAAACCCCGATGATCAAAAGCACAAATGCATCTGTGGAAATCTGTTGTGCATCGCTAGAAAACTGACAGCTGTTTAAATAATTATAGCCAGTCGGAACTCTAGCTATTGAACCTCCTTGGTTTATCAATACATACAAGTTTATGATGCTCATTCCCTTTATAGGACTCTGTAACAGGCTGTTAATATCATGTTGTTACCCTGAAACAGGAAATTCGATATATTATAGGCATGTATTTATAGCTGCTGCTGCATTTTTCAAGCTATGACAAGCTTTCTCTTTGGTATGGAGAGAAATAAAGAAATGCACCAAGTGAGACCAAGCTCGTAGACTGCAATCTTTTGTTCTCCATTTTTTTTTTTTTTTTTTTTTTTTTTTTTGGTCTGCTCGTCTGCATGTATGCTGTAGCGATAAGATCAACAAGATGTTGATACCTACATGTACATTGTGCACCTGGCATATCTGTCATATCACGTGTACAGCTGCATGTTAGTTTTCCCTAAAGTGAATGTATTCAAAGAATGTAAATCTACATGAATTATGCCAATCTGAAAATAACATAACGATGAATTCGAAATAAAAGATATTTGCGATGTAACACCTGTCCACTGCATTTCTGAATGGCAGCTTGTTTTCTCCGCTCTACGTAACACCTGTCGTAAACCGCGCGCACATTTCCAGATTTTACGACGCCCCTCTTCCAGTAACATGAAATCTTTCTAGAAAGTACGCAATTGCTGCTATTAAAGACACTAATCAGGCACGACATTACAAGAATGTAATTATTATGTAGTATGATGTAAAAAAAAAAATCTGCGGTGAATCAGGCGACTGCATTGGGTCAGAAGACACAAAGCCATTAGGAACCTGGAAATAATCGATATCATTGGCAATGTTTGGGTATGTCTCGGCTTGATACGAGCGAGGAATGAATGGGTCACGCCGCGACTTGGATGGTTTAGCTAGACCACTTCTCTCTTCTTCTTCTTCTTTTTTTTTTCTTAAAAAAGGGTAAAAGTCTCGAAGCTGTCATTATATGGTGATCAATATTGATGGCCTGTAGGATGACTTTACTATCGCCTTCTTGATATTGATTAAACAATGTTGGATAATATTGAGAGTACTGATGCATCGGGTGCCTGAAACAATGTTCATTCATAATTCATTATCTACGATGCAATTAACCACCACGGAGATTTCTAATCTCGTTCCGGTTGTGACAATCATTGTCCTGAAGAATGATTCTACGCCAATCAAAATTGGTGTGAGGAACGTAGCAGGTGCGTGATTTCAAACAAAAGCCAATGTTATGATATCAATGCTCTGTCTTTTTCCTTGGTGACTTTATTTTGACCATTTTGCATCTCGATGCTTTTATTACTAAGATGGACAAGTTCCAAATAAATCTCTGCGCAGGAGTTGAGGTTGGCCTATAGGAATCTTCTGTGATGGAAGTGTTGATACGTGTTTCATTGGTTCATCATTGAACACACAGGATACAAACTTTGTCTGCTGTGGTATTGAAGAAAGTTATTCTTGTTTTCTTCCTCTTGTTTTTTTTTCGCTTTTTTTTCTTGGGGATGGGGGGGGGGGGGATTGCTGCCTTCGATTCTTAAGTGGAAAGTGCTATTGTAACGTGTGATCTATATTTCAAAGGACCGTGTCTGAGGCGCTGCAATTCATCAGTCATGAATACATACAAGTGTAGTCACAGAAAAACAAAGAATAACTGACAGCAGAGACGTAGACCCCCCCCAAAAAAAAAAAAAAAAAATTGCAATGACTTATTAAAAAGGGATTATACATAGAGCCTCTACCTATACAAAGATATTGTCCGCGGATGTACTTACAGCCACAATGATCCCTTCCAAACGGGGAAACTAGCAGGGACATATCATTACATAGCTTTCGCATTGTAAACCAAGCGACCGGGTTCCCCGCGTTCAAAAGAGTTGACTGTAATTAAACCCGGGCGATTCTAATTGCGCCATAAAAATGATCAGTTTTTAATTAAGACAACGTGTAGCATAGGACTGTTTCATTAGGGAGCCACGGAGCTGAGAGCAAAAACAAGAAATGGGTTGGTAAATAAAGGCGAAGGAAAGGGGTTGGTAGAGCTAGAATGGCTGCTTAGAAGGAAGGAGAGCACGGTCTCTTTTTGCATTATTTGCAGAGTGACGTAATAGTTTTCCGGCTGAATAATGCATGCTTTCAGGGAAGCTTAAGCATTACAGAAAAAAAAAAAATGGAAGGAAAACGGCGTGCTCTCCTTTAGCTCTATGAAGTCGCAGTGAAATGTGTCTAAATGGTTTCCTGTTGCATGGTGAACTCCAGAGTACAGATCACGATGTGCGTCCATCATTGAGCAGTAAGTTTTATATAAGAACTTGACCGTTGAGTGCCCGGTTTTACTTAGCGGCAATATTTCAAAAGAATCTTTCATGTTTCTGGTACCTACAAAATGATATCTGCAATTGATTAACACAGTTTGTAATACTTTTTATATTCTCAGAAAGCATCCAAGATTAATCATTTATGATTAAATATGCTCGGACTTTAAATTGGAGGTATTTAAACATGTAAGGATATCTCATGTATTATCTTTTTCATTCTCGATACTTAAATAAGAATAACGGTTGTATGTACGCAGGAGCCGCGGAACTTTTTTTTTTTTTTTTTTTTTTTTTTTTAAGGTGGGGCAGGGGACCGTCGGAAAATATGGGTGTTGTAATTTTTTACGATTTTTTGCTTTTATCTTTTTTTAACTAGAAGTCGTCCATGAGAATGCATAGATGTTAATGTAACCTTTCTGAATCTTTCCTTTAAGTGTTAACTTATTGTGGTGATCTACTTACGAGCCACACGGTAAATGTAGCAAGATGGACACGAGCAGCACCTCAACTAGTCTTTACACAGTATATGAAGAATCAATGAAAATACAAACATAAGGTTTAAGCAACAGCTCTTTTAAATCAGTTGTACATCCTCTCAGTAGAAAATTTGTCATCAAACACTTGCAAACAAAAAATCATAACTATCAAAGAAAGAGGTGTCACTGGCAATTAGGGTAATAGGGGGACTGCTATGTTTTAATGTATCAACAAATTTTACTCCTCTTTAGGTTATTTTGGTACAATTCGCATATTTCAAAAAGCACGTCTTAGAGAGAAAGCCCAAAATGTTAATCCTTAAAGTGTTGTGTGTGGTGCTGAAGATGGTCATACTATACAGTCTCTGTATTTAGAATTACAATAAAATGTCTCTAATATCTTTTTTGTATGATGTCTAAATTTCCGTATTTATTATCTATTTTTTGTAGACATCGCAAGAACTTGTATCAGTATGTGTGTGTGAGAGAGGGAGAGAGAGACGGAGATGGCCATGTATTGCAAAAACTGCTCAGAATATTGTACTTAATTCGTTGTAAAGCAGGTCGGTGATCTCGTCAATTTCTGTCGTATAAAAGTTAACGTCATCTGCTTCGACGCACTCTATTTGGCCGTCTGCAAACATGGCGCCGAAATGGCAAGGTCACTAAACTTTAAGGGCTCCTGGCCGAGTTCAGCTAACAACGCCAGACTGTACATTTCTCGCAACACAGAGGAATGATCCTGTTTTGTATCCTAACCACATTGGAACATTCCATCCGAGTGACTGGCAAATATATTTAGCGCTGTCGCCAAATGCAAATACATGGGACATCTTACTATAAAAGCGATATGCTTGCTTGCTGTCTGGTGGTCAACGTTTCTCTGACCGCTGTAAAGAGTTTTAAAGAGGGCGATGAAACAACGGAAATATCGCAACCAGTAGTGGGCTGCAGAAGCGAGTAAGTGGTGTTGAAATTTACTGGTAAGTGATTAGTACAAGTGCAAGCTACTTTAAACCAACAATCTATACAACTTCACAGATATTTGATATAGAAACAAAACATCTATTGTCCAATTTTACTAAATACCGATGTGCGCCGGTTCTTTCATTTCACCTGTTTGCAGTGGTATCTAAGCGAATTTAAGATGTTTTTCCTCACATTTGCTGCTGTGTGGGTTGGGCAAATGAAAAGTTAGGTCCTAGTATCTATGTGACAAGAGCAAATATAAAAATCTACATTTGATTTGTTAATTTCTCTCTTTCTCGTCATGGTATCTTTTTGCTTTGTTATAATTCTGTAAAACAGCGTATTGTCAAAAAAGGAGCCTCGTGATTTATAATTGCTCAAAATCTAGTTTGTTTTCATTTAGACTCATCTATCTAGACTTTTTGTATTTACATGGTGATACAACATGAATTCCTATTAAGAAAGTGTTGATTCTCTTGCTCAGCATCCTTTAATTTGATCGGACGACGTTGTGACACCCAGGTGCGAAAACGGAAAGGTGCATATGGACTGTCTCAGAGCCAAGAGGAACTTTTCTACTGTCGCCACAACAAACATCACACTTTGATCAACGACGTTTATTTGATCTGCGTATTTTAAGATGGCCTTACCTGTCAAAAGGGATGTTCGTAAAGTACTTCTTTAATAGCTAGCAGGGAAAGATTCAATGAAATGACCTCAAAGAAAGGATTATTTCGCACATCTCGGCAATAGATATTTATTGTGGTTGGATTTTGTGGTCTATTTACTTATCACAGCTCGTGTAACCCTTTATCAATACGTTCCAAAATGTCTATTTATTCGTTTACTTTTACTTATCTATTTATGTATATGCATTTTTAAATCCATGGAACCATGCACTGAAGTGGCTGCATTTCATTTCTTGAATATCTATAGATCACTTTCCCTAGATGATGTTATTCACGGAGGATAAGGTGGATACCCAGAATTTCTCATTCAAAGAAGTCGAAGTGCTCTAAAAATAGGTGTTATTGATATTGATAGGCAATTAGGGCATCACAAGAGGTGTGCGAATAGTGAGGAGGGGGTGGGTGAGTCAATGTGTTACTGTTAGGTTCTCGATTGTTCCTCCATTTGTGCTGCTATTGGAAAACTATTACGCCATGGAAGAACGGGGTAATCTCCGCGCATTCTTGTCTATTCAACTTCAAGAACCCCTTATCTTTCCCAGGTAAAGCCATCAATCGAACTTGACGAGTGTTGATAAAAGACGTGTCATTTTTCATTTCACAAGATTAGGGAAGCCTTGCATTGCTGTTTTGTAAATCGCCCCATGCACCCTCCGCTTTCAGCAGAATTATCAAACCGCTGTACACGTATCTTTCGTCAGTGTCTTCGAGGCGGGAAAATTTTAAACGAGCAGCTACTGTGTTTAAAGTTCTCGTTTTGAACTGTCAAAGCATTCAGTGGTGGTTGTATCTTCACTTACTTAGTATATACTTGAGTTGGATTGAAGACTCGTATTCAAAGGTTATCGAACAATACGAAGTTGAAAAAAAAATAATAAAACGCATCTATTTTTTTTTTGTACTATCGAACTCATTTCTTCAAATTGTTATACAGACAATATATGTCCTACTTGAGACAAACAGTATTATGCAAATTGCATTTGGCAACAGAGGTGCATTTTCATCTTGTTTTCTGTCTTGTTTCCACACACATTGACCACACAAACAGAAAGACGTTAGCGTAAGGCCGATTCGAATCCTGGTAGTCCTGGTAGTTTCTCTCTCTCTCTCTCTTTTTCTATTTTTTTTTTTACAATTTGATTTTGTTTAGTCTTGTTAACAATTCTCAGAATTCCCGCCAAACCATGTTTTGAACTTGGTCGTAAACAACATCAACCCCTCTGTGTAGATGATCAAAAGTGTTAGGTCTCTTTCCTGTCCCTAAATACGCAGGATTCGACCCTTTCTTTCTATCCCTTTCTTTACTGCTAGCTTCTTTTCGTTTTCCAGTAGCCCTTCCGTTAACCTCAAAGACCTCTTGACAAACAATCAGTTTGCAGAAATGATCTACTAAAGAATACTCGAAAGAAAGACGGTCGAAGCGGTGAAGGGTTGAATGGGGTCGAATTTGAATAGGAGGCTACCGAAGATGCGCCCGTCTTTACCTTCCCATACAGGTGTATATAAGTCCCGCCTCCTAGATGGAGCGGGCTATGCCGCTACTCGCACGTGTTCTCAGCAGACGATCACATCAGGCAAGAGCGCCTGTTCGAGCGGACTGAATGCTTTGTGTAACGACTGGTCTGCTAACTCCATTTGGGACCTTAGTATCTCGTAAAGCCTGTTACTATCACCTCTACTGTCATCTGGCGGTAGGCGACAGGATGGAATATCAAATGCTTCACTTTGCTGCAGAGGGTGACTGTAAACCTTACCAATTTGTGTGTATGTTTTACAGTTCGTCCGGACATCATTATTTCGTCATCGTGGACAGCGGGTTGTGATAAGACTCGACTGCGAGAACGTAAGGTATCCGAGTCAATCATCTCAGTTTGAGAAGATGAGTCTGAGTCTGACATAGCCATGTGCCTTTTTTATACAGAAGTGACATAGTATTAATTTTGTGATTGTCTTTTCAATGGTGCACCCGGCATACCTTTTGTAATAGAAATTTTTGTTCTTCAAGAATCCTAAGCTTGTATGTACTATGGGACCAAATCGATTGCAGGTACATCTGTCTTGCACACACACAGGGGATGTAGACGAGAGTTTAGATCGATCTAATGTCTGAGGCAACTAAAGCACTGAGACAGTTAAAGAATGAACGGAAAAGGAAAATTCACTTTTGTTCATTATGACTTGGCCAAGTCTGCATTCTCTGAATGGACTGCATTCCCTGAATGGACGCACCTGTTTCATTGTCCAAGGAGGAAGGCGGCTTTGTTTTGTTTGTGGTAATGTGTCTTTTCCCCATCGCATGTACTCTCCCAGCAGTTTTCTTTTCTTGGTATTTTGGCACTGAAATAACGCAAACTGATGTAGGCCTACTAAATTCCATCGTTTGCCAGAGATCAGGGCAAATTTTATGTATACCCGAAATTTTGTTTTTCATCTTTGCGATGAACCTCGCAACTAGTGACATATGGAATATCCACCTGTTTGACTTCATTCAAAATGCCACAAATTCTTGGGGGTGTCTGACGAAGAATTTAAGTCGAACTTTGAAGTTAAAGGGATTGTATAGTTTTGGTTGAGACCTAATTTCAGATTTCTAACATTTTTTTTTTTTGTGAGATAATGAGAAACCTCTTATGAAATATGAAAGGGCATGTAATTCCATGAGGAATTTAACGTTTATTTGATGAAAATCGGTTTTGAAATGACTGAGATATCCAAAACAGAGCGATTCTAATAAAGTGTGGGACCCACACTTTATTGCGATCGCTTTGTTTTATTTGTTTTTGGATGTTTCAGTCATTCCAAACCCAATTTTCATCAAACATACTATCTTATAAGTGTTTTCTTGGTATCTCGCAAAAAGTTAAAAGCCCAATTCCCATCTCCACCAATACTGTACTATCCCTTTAAGATCAACTTAAAATTATGGTAGGTTGTTGGTCTCTAGTTTCAGTTGAATCTCATGTTTTCAGAATCCACTTCTAGTTATCAAAATTTACAGAATATTTTTGTTAATTTGTCTTATTGATTAATGCATGTATGAACAAGTCTTTAAAAAAGTCACTCTTATATGAAAGAATATTATTGAAGTCACACACAGCCTCTAATTTTAAGTTGATCTTAAAGGGGAAGGCTAGTAACTGATCAGTGGGAATCAGTGGAAATGCTGGGAGATGATTGTTCCAATCCTTATGGGATTCATTCAAGAGTACATTATCATATCTATTGATGTGTGAAAACTATTTGCTTCAGAATGGTCTCATATTCAAGTAATGTGCAGTTTAATGTTTCCAGGTAAGCGTCCCTGGTCAGTGACGGGGCATTAATCTGCACATTACTTGAATATGAGACCGTTCTGAAGCAAATGATTTTCACAGTAGATATATAATGTACTCTTAAATGAATCCCACAAGGAATCATCCCCCAGCATTCGCACTGATTCCCACTGATCAGGTACTAGCCTTCCCCTTTAAATGTTGATCCTGAAATTTATGATCGGCTTAAATCTTCGTGGAACACCCCTGTAAAGCAAATTGCATTACGTATACGTAGGCCTATGTATACCATCTAAACTACTGTTGTCGAGAGAAGGTCCCCTTCGAGATGTTTCGCTTTTTGCCCACTCTCCGAGTCTATTTTCATCACATGAAAATATGTGTCACACCTGACGTACCTTGAAAGTGTAATCGGAAAATAGCATTCAACACACACATACTGAAGCTTTTCGACATGCACTCATCAGAGTAAAATCGCATGAATGAACAGAAAGCCAGAAACGAAACACTGTGTGTGTTGAATGCTATTTTCCGATTTTGCAATGTCAAAATTGGATTACATAAGAGGGAAGGATTTCATACTTCCGGACGTTTTCTTGCCTATGACGTAAAGAAAACGGGGTAATCATGCGGGAAAAAGGCATGATGGTTTGCGGTTATGAGAAGTGGGGTGTGTGCTCCTTGCAAAGTCTGGTGTCAAACAGTTAGTCGTATGTATTCACTGCATTGATAAGTGAAAGACCATCACGAATCACAAGCCGTTCTTTGTAGGTGTTAACAGTCTTTTATTCTCGACAGTCCAGGCAGAAAATGAGACCCTAAGTACATTTCGGAAGCTCCTTAGCGCCACAAAAGACGGCACGAAGTACAGTGAAAGTTACATTCTTACAAAAGACTACTTGCTTTCGTCTTCTTGTTGTAGCACTACGAAGTGAGAGTAGTTACAATGAATCGGCGATTTCGCGAACAAAAAAGAAAGAAAGATAACCAGTGTGCAACTCTGAAAGACTTTTGTCATATTATTATCATGTTTTCAGATGTTTTCTCTTATGGACAAAGGCAACGCTGATAAAGGATAAAACTGGACGGCTGTTTAATTTCCATCACGTTTAAGACAAAGCCTTTATGGTCTCACTTAAGTCTTAAGGTACCACTGGTGATAATGAAAACCCTTGGTGTTGCAGAATGATTCTAGGTCATGAGATGATTGGCAATCGTAATTCCGCGACAAAGCTACACTATGTAATGATAAAATGACATTCACACTAAAAAGCATAAAACCCTGTGTGCAAGTTTGGGAGAAGAAAAATGTTGCAGAGGCAGTAAAGAAAAAACACAAGCAACAAAACCAAATCGTGATAGTGGTCAGTTATAGTAGTAGTAGTAGTAGTAGTAGTAGTAGTACAGTGTAGTAGTAGTAGTAGTAGTAGTAGTGGTAGTAGTAGTAGTAGTAGTAGTAGTAGTAGTAGTAGTGGTGGTGGTGGTAGTAGTAGTAGTAGTAGTAGTAGTAGTAGTAGTAGTAGTACATGTAGTAGTAGTAGTTGCTCCAACAGTAATGGTGCTACTATAGCAGCAGCTGTCGCAGTTGAAGGATGACTGTCTTTCTCTTGGCGGGTTGGAGGAAGATGACAACGTAACAATGATACTAGCAGTTGAATAAAAAAAAAATATTACTAGTAGTATTATCGAAGTAATCTGAAGCTGTAATTGAGACCGACCTTCTGTCACCAAAATGAATGCCGACACCTGCTCACATAGATGTGGATGCCGACACCTGCTCACATAGATGTGGATAACGCGCAGGGACAACGGGAACAACATGGACTTATCGTCCCTAAACAACCACGGCTTGATTGCGCCTGTTTCCGCCATGTCGGGCATTGCGTAGGCGTTGTGCACAGTGTTTCACACACCCTCTACTATTGTGCATCTCACCCACGCAAATCACGGCTATGGCATCTAAACATCGATGGACATCCACGTCATTGTCGACTTTTTTGCCGCCACCTCGCGTGAAACTACAGGTCTACTCGGCAACTAATCTTTTAGTGTCGAACTAATGGGCTGTATTACTCCTGAGCTCATGGGTTGTAGTAAGTATGACTTGTGAGCTGTATGACTCGTGGGCTGTATGACTCGTGGGTGTTGGTCTCGTGACGTGCATCCGCTCGTACATGTGCAAGGTCGTGTTTTTTTTTTAATGTCAATCACATAATTGTATCTGGTGCGAAAACTTTTCACATAATTTGTTGGTTTTATTCTGACGGAATCATTCAGTGTGTCTGTAAGGTATGCTCACAGCCTCCAGAATCATGCACGCTTAGAAAAATTAACCTGAATTGTTAATGCCCACGTCATTGTAAAATTTTATAAGGACCTATTAAATGTTGTCCATACAGAATAAAGATGCACGACAAAGATTCTGAAAATAAACACCAAACATGTGAACATTTTTCGCGCATTTGCTTGCTGTGTTTTGTATGTATGTGCGTTTGCAAATGACGTAAAGAGAAAGAAGCTTGAACAAAGCCGTTATTTTACAGTAAAAAATCAGTCAAGATTAATAAAAAATATGAATTCACAAACTTACACTTAGAACAAGTTTGGAGTGAACTATTAGACGCTGAGGTACACAGTGGCACCATAATCATCACCATAATCCGAGTGTAAAGATTATCATGTCTTCTGAATGACCTCTAGTACTATTGGACTATCATATCATCATGATATTCGTGCCATTTTATCCTCGTAATTATCAGTAATCCATCCAACGGCTCAGCTGGCAACGAGCGAGTAAGACAGCGAAAGTGAGCGCGAGAGAGAAACCGGCAAAGACGGTTCAGTAGTATTAGCGTCATTAATCCATCCACTCCAATCCAATCCAATCCAGTCCAATCCAATCCATCCAACTCCACTCCCCTTCAAGTGGTTTCACATCTTCCAATGATGCGAAGAAGAAAGATGTGAACAGAAATTGGTAAGTACACATACTTCGTAATTTTACTGTGGTTATTTGGATCAAAGTTTGACAGCATTTTCAATTAAAAGACATACTTAAATTGAGGTAATTGGATTCACATACCTGTAGTTCAGTCACAATAATGTAGATTATCTGTTGATTTTGGACACACGACATTTTCGCAGAATAGTATAAGAGGAACTCTGATATTGCACGTATTGGACAATTGATGAAAAACGCTGCTCGACTCGGTACACGGTCATTACTGTACCTCCAAATTACCTTTTTTTTTTTTTTTCGCGCTAATACCAACGTCACTTTTTGTCCAAACTACGCATGTACCGGTGTGCGATGGTCGATATGACGATGCCGTTCTATCTGATGCAAAAAGTAAAACTGAAATTCAGTTCGCAGGATTACACCTGGGACAATGGGTCTCTGATAATTTCATAGGAAATTGTCCAAAGACAAATCCTTTCTGACAAGTGAGAAAATTTACCTCCTTGGCACTCGTCCCTGGCCATGTAGGACCCTAGCGTGAACTCGGTAAACTCAAAGAAATCCCATGGGACAAAATAATACAAGTGTTACACTGGTATAACCAATGTTACACAACAAACTGCTTTAACATTTTATAATTCTGTAATATAAAACAAGTTTGATTATTGTAGCATTATATGGGGGAATGCTGGGAAAAGGTGCTTGGAAAAATTACAACGAATGCAAAATAAGGCACTCCGGGTGGTTCTCAATGTCGAGTGGAGATTTTCTAGTCGAGATATAGAAGTGTTTGAATATTGATAATCTTTCAGTACGGAGAGATAAACATTGTGTTGTATATTATGCTTAAGATTGTCCACGAAATGATGCCTGGTGAGTTGATGAAATATTTTGTATCTAAAGAATTTTATTATGGTATGAGAAATATATGTTAGAATTTAGAATTATCAAGATCTCGTAAAATTGTTAAGAAACGGAGTTTATCAAATAGAGGTATCACACGATGCAATCAGCTTCCTGTGCATATAAAAACGAAATAATTTGCTGGATTGAAGATGAGTGTTTAGGTGTTAGACTGAAATGTTGTTAATTTATAAAGTATATTTCATGGGTAAAGATATAATTATGTGAATATTCAGTATTTTGTTATAAATGGACGGGGGGGGGGATGGGAGAGGGTAAACGTTTGGCGTTTTTTTTTTAATGTGTGTATTTTTTTTTGTATTCTAATCAGTGTGTTGTATTTGTGTTTTGTTTGCATCGTTATGTTTGTTATTGTATAATGTATGATGATGTACATGTGATTTTATCGGGCACGGACCAGCTGAAGCTCGGCATTAAAATAGAATAAATTAAACTGAACTGAACTGATGTACTTTTTAGGGTTATTTTTGCAATGAGTAATTGCGTTGTGGTCACTGTCTAGATAACCGTGGCATGAGAAATTGCACCGGAGCCAAAAAACTCTCCCCCCGCCAAAAAACAACAAACAACAAACAAACAAACAAACAACAAAAAAAAAAAAACCCATACACACAAAAAACACAGAAACCCCAAAACAAATAAAAAAAACAACAAACAAATGAATAACTGACAAACAAAAAACTTGTGTAAGAGTTCATTATCAATGTTTATGATATCTCGCTTGGAGCAATTTTCAAAGAATCGTTATGATTATTGCACTCCTTTAGAGATTAAGTTTATTCCAGAACCATATAATATTCTCTGAGCAGCTCCGTGCTTACGATTTTACTGAAACTACACTGCGTAGGGCCTACTTACAGTTGTTACAAAAGGAAAAAGAAATGTGCTTTGTAGATTTTTCTTGTCTTTTTTTTCTGGCGAAAACATGGCACTTTTTAGACTGTTGTAGTAGTTTTTATCCCTTATTTCTAATTATCATAAAATGTTAATTAGAAATGAGGGTTACTAAGCACGAGTATCATATCAACTAATATGTTGCTTTACAGAGTAAAGCAGCATATTAGTTAATAGAATACTCGTGTTGCAACTATTTCTCTGCGTGGCTGTTTCTTTTTCGTTTTTAACAGCACGCAACAATGACATTACTAGAATATCCTAAATTCATCATTCACATATACCATCCAACTGCTTCTCTTTGACGATGTTACGATATCAAAGAATATGTAAGTCACAGACACCTTACTACTCGACCACTTGACTACTTCACTAAACATAGCACGGAGTTGAAACACAAACGACACAGTATAATCTGGAACTCTTTCTTTTATGTATTTATTATCGGGGAAGAGGGGCTTCAAGGTGACAACTTCACAGCAGCTACTGATTGGAAACACACAATTCACATTATTTAGCCTACATTATATACACATATTTAGCATATGTTACATGTTGCACGGTTCAGTTTAATCGAGACATTCAGGGTTAACTGTGTTTATGGACACATCTCTTAGTTTCCTACGAAAGGCTCATTAATCCGATTCATCTGGTTTCTGTACAGGAAAAGAATGACAAATTGCTGTGATATGCATGAAAAAAGTTATGCTTAAAAAGAGACGATTGCACACATATGAAAGGACATTCCTCTTGGATAATTTCCGCTATTGATATCTTGCGATATCAACTCAGAGGCATATAATTCTACAAGTTAAAATGCATCCAAGTATGATTTTGTTTGTAATAGAAGTCAACAAACGTCAGTTTTGGAACTTGGTGCATCCCACAATGTCCAAAACTGGCCGATTAAAAACGGGTGTAAAAAGAAAAGCAAAACAAAAACATGTACGCACATGAAACCAGGACAAATTAATTTTTGTGATTATTGAACACGGAGGATAGATATGAAAATGAGAACTTCAGAAACACATTTGCTACTTATTCAGCATAGTTTGGTCTTTATTTTCTTTATGGAGATTGGAAGCAAGAAATGATTTGGAAAATGAACATATATGGGCCTACAAAGAACCTGGTGATATCAGTCTCTCCCTAAATTATTCATATGATTGCTTATGGGAATATGCACTGTATCAGAATGGGCAAAGATGTCTTCTTTTTTTTTTTTTTTTTTTTTTTTTTTTTGTAATATGGAAACACAGCAAGACATCGAGGAACACTACTTGATGAACAATAATAATCAAAGTGTGGTTGTAGCGTCACGTAATTATAATACATCATGTTTCTGGTCATGCCGCTTCTCATTGTATTCAAAGGAGTCCCATCGGCGTTTGAACCCTGACTTTGCGGCGGAGAGTGATCTCTGGCAGCCCTCTCTGGCAGCCAGGAAATGGACAGCGGACATACACAAGAACCAGCATCGCATCAGAACATATTTCTCTACTCCCATCACACGAGAACAAGACATGACTCCATCTCTACGTAGCAGGGACCTTGCATGGTTGACCCGACAATGATGGACAAGTATCATTCCACAAGTTTACAGACTAACAGGCAGCCGAAAATGGCTTGGGGCCAATTGCTGCAAGAAAAGCATTATCGAGCAAGACCAATCAATCTATCACGACTGTAGCATACCCCTTCAAAACCGGAAGCCCTGACCAGGATGATTGGGAGGAGGTGTCTCACCAGCTGTACAATTGACAATAGAAGTCGTCATTACAAGACACCTGTAGGAGCCCAAGATTCTCCTCTCCTGTGGAGGTGAACAACAGGGAATTTACCAGCTGTGCAACTGAGACATCTTGGTGTACTCCTATTGCCTAACCTAACATGGTGAATATATTAAATGGCAAGAAATGGTACAGCAGTATTGCTGGATTGGTTTCACATGCCAATTATTAATACCAATGCTTGTAAGCAACTCTTCTGAAGACGTTGGAAGTACTGATAACGTCATCACGTAAGTGGTGACCAGAGACACTGGAGAGACTCATTAAGTGACTCCCCCCCCCCCCCCCCCCCCCACCCACAATCCCAGACGTAAGGAAGAAGAAAGGTGATGCATTTGCTCACAAAATTCAAGTAGAGAGATCTTTAGAACTCTGAGAACTCTGTAGCTACAGCCAGAAAAGCTGTCACAATCAAACAGGAAAGTTTAGTAGCTGTTAAATGCCTGGTCTGCCCTCTATGTCTAACCACTCCAGTCACTGATGTTTGAGCCTGCTAAACCTGCATTCTTACTCCATGGTGTGCACATGGATCCAACTTCAGTGGAGGAAAGCCTGAAAGAAAGACCATCAGCAAATACCTACATCCTGGTGTTGGCATTTTTAGCCATGGTGTGGTGATCAATCATTTCACTATATTGAGCACTCTCCATGTGATGGACAAACCACAAGAACTGCCATATGATGTAAATTTAGAGCTAATGAAATTGGAAATCAAGTCAGCAGCACTTGCACAGGATAAGAGTGACGATTCCTTAGGACCACGTGTTGATCCGGCTCTGCCGATGATTTGCTGAGCTAAGTAGCTATGAAGTTGCTACAGGACCAGGCAAAGGCATTTTAAAATGATGAGAATGACTTTGGGTGCATCAAAGACCTACAGATGCACATCTGACTGTCCAAGAAGCTGTTGGTAGGCAAAAAATGCACATAAATGCCATTACCCTTCTACAGGGAGGTTTAAGCCCACCTACAGGGCTTACTGGATATAGGGTGGAAATGAAATCAGAATTGCTATCTCTTTGCATGGTGTGTGCCAGTGCCATATATGAAGAGAGTCTGGCCAACTCGGTTTTCCGCTTACGAGTTTTGAAGCCTGTAATTGGTCAAAAGTGGTCCCGTGATCTTTGAGGAGCCATGTCGTTACCAAAGTGTGCTCATACGCAGTGCCCATTGTTCACTACCCCTTATTTGGTAGGTTTTCATTATTACGTCTGAGCGTACACGCTAACCCTGTAACACGTAATATGCTGGGCAACGACATGGTGTCCAATTTACGAGTTGGCCAGACTCTCTTTATATACGGCACTGGTGTGTGCACAAGAGGGACAGGACAAACTGCCTTTGCATAGACTACTCACTGGGCCTTGAACTGATTTGTTCTTGATCACCAAAGCAATTCCTTGAATCCATGATGTCCATGACAGCTTGTAAAAAAATTGAGGGTTTCTGTACTTGCTGAAGGGAAGCATACCACCAGGGTATTGATCACCAATCTTCTATGAAATTTATGGCCTCGTTAGGATTCAACCTGCTCTGCTGGCGTTGTTACTTTACACAGGCAATTAATAGAATGATCATCTAATACAAGGGTAAGGGGGTGGAGACTTGAATCAGCAATGGCAGATCTCTTGTATGAATATACACACAATATATCAACACATGGGGATATGTTATGCATATAAACATATACACTTTATACTTTTTCTTCTTTTTTTTTTGGGGGGGGGATCTCAGAGGAGATGGGTGGGGCTGGGGAGGGATGATATCAACATGTGAAGTAATGGTACAAATCACCACAGTTTACAAGTATTACTTGTTTTGGGTTCCTCGGCCTTCATACATACACACATTTCTCAGGTTCATTTTATTTCTTCCCTCCAATAAAGATGGAAGGTTGAATTAAGTACTAGTAATCCTACCAGGAACAGAGCAAATTTTTGCCATCTCACACAAGGGAGAAATCACAGCCACATGCAATGTCACACGGTGGATTAACAAATAAATTTCAATTAGCGAGCTGACTTAACAGCTAGAAGTATACCACATGCACAGAGCATGGGATGATTGAGAAACTCTGCACTTGCTGCCACCACATAAGTCAATATTTGAACAATGTTGAGCGAGTGCCATTAAAATCAGTGTGAGTAGGTCTTGGTGCTGGCTGATGACATCATGAATGGACTTCATCAATAGCTTCGTCATTGAATACTGTAAACATGGAAGTTTCTGCGGTATATTGATTTTCGCACATTTCACGCTGCTTTTGGCTTGCATGAATTCTGAAACCCACGAAAATATCTCCACAATTTTCTCTGCACGTTCTGAAGGGATTGACAATTGCGCAGCGTGAATTCAAGAACTTGTGACTATGTTTTTGAGCCGCTTAGCGCAAAAATGTATCACGCAAAAAACATCAATGTTTACAGTATGAAATCATCTCTCTCCACCTTCCTGGTTGCAATTTAACTCTGTAACTACTATTAAATGACAAATGTTTGTTCAAAATGCTGAAAATATTTTGAAATAGTGGCTCTGAGAACATAAGTATATACCACAGCACAAGCTTGTCTGATCAAGAGACTTAAGTTATGTTTATACAACAACACCAAAAACACCAACAACAAGAACAACATCATCATCATCATCACCATCAACAGACCTTTGGGTATTCAATCATGTATGGAGCACTCAATATAATTTTGTTCAGTAGCCCATTCCAATCATTCTGATTATGATATCATAACTGCAATGAGTAAATGCAACTGGCCTTTCTTTGCAAAAATGCAACTTTTCTTGCTATCAATCTTTGCTGATTTGTCAATTACAATGTAAAACGGCTCTATGATAAACATCGCCAACTTATTCCATGAACCTCTTCTTTGCTGGATGACACTACCAAAACGTGTCTAGCTACAGCATCAAGTAAAATGCAGCATACAATTGATGGCATACATCTACGATGCTGTCCATGGAATAAATAGAATATTAATATGCAAGGGAGGTCAATCATGCTTACTACCATGCAAATATTTATTACAAAAAAGAAAATGAAATAAGTGAGAACTATATATCACATTATTTCCTCCACTGAATAGCCAGCCAGTCTTCAACCATGGCTCTACATTACCGGCACGTGTGAATTGTCTACGCACAATGAAATACATTGCTCTGAACTGTGGTTTAATATCTACGGAGTATATATTTTTTCCCCTGCTAGATAATTTGTTACCTTCCTATATCATTTTATACCAAAGACAACTTATCAATGAAGATTAAAAGTACATTTCAAATATTGCAGAAGATAGAATAAAAACAAAATCTCTTACAGATGATAGAATCATACATATTTCCACAGTTACAAATTCAGTTTGCCTCAGGCATCTCTCAAATGTATTTTTCTTTTAAAACCTTGTTTATATGATGTCATGCAATGGTGGCTAATATTTGTAAATCATACAACAAGTAACAAAGCGAGTTTAACAATACCAGAATATATGAATTATTTCTATAATTTGAAGGACCTTTCAGCCCAAACTAAAATGTCATTATCTTTTCCTTCAATTAACTTGAAATCTTGATGTTAAAAGCTCTGCATTCAATTAAACGTGTCTCATCAAGAAATGTCTCTATCTCCATTGCACATTTCAAGTGCTTGAAATATGATGTGCATCAATAAATTCACCATGAGACTGATGTAGCACCAGTGACTAAAACCCTGGACTTCATACTGGATAAGGTGTAATGGCATGACAGAGTTTCACTGGACATCTTTCTTCCTTTTCTTACAAATGGAGTCAAGTATTTAAAACACAAAAGTTAAAAATCAATGAAAGTTAATTAAAACGAGAAATATTGAAAATCACTGCTGAGAATAGACTTGTTACTGGATTGCCCAATATGTTGAGTGCTAGTGATCAGCTGAGGTTAGTTTGCGCAACAGTGTGGCTAAGATGTTATATATTTAGTGCTTCTTTCACGCACTTTCATGCAAACTGTGCTGTGTATCTTTGTATAGTCCATTGTCTGTAGTTTTGAGTAACAAAGAGATCACCTTTTGCAGTCAGAAACTGAGAGATCATTAGAAATATTGGAAAACATTGTCCAGTTTGCATCTTTTCCTTTCTTGCTACTGCTGTGAAGAAAATTTTGAAGCTTCCTACCATAAAGTCCTGAAGCTACACTTCCACTCTTCAGGTGCAAATCTGAAGTGTAGGAACTTTTACTACAGAAGTGCAGAAGTGTAGTAACTTTTATGCACAGTCAGACAATTACTGTAGTTGTTGGGCATGTAGAAATGCAAATCTTATGACCGCTGTAATCCCCTCTGTGCTTCAAGTAACAATGCAAAACCCTAACAATGTGTCAGTTTATCAGCAACCAACATGCTGTACAAACTTGGAATACCCTGTGCAGAAATTATTATTGTGGGAATGCAGCAAAGTAAACGACATGCATCATAGCAAGTTCCTGTACAGCAAAGAAATGCAAGAGAGATTTCACTAATTTGAAAATTTAATAAGCTATCAATGATGGTGTTGAATGAGTTCCTGATTCTGGTAGTCTACATTACAAGACAGATAGTGCTTGTGAAGTTGCTCTCATTTCCTCTTTTAAAGAGACAAATGGCTTTATAAGTGAACTTGAAATACAGATTGTATATGAAGAATATTACGTTGACACATATCCCAAAACCAGTGTGATTGGTTCTCTCATTTCAATTCACAAAAATGCATGAACTTGTAATTTTGGATACAAAATTAATAGTATTTTTCATGGAAACTTTTAAATGGTCCAATCAGTTGGTATGGAAACAAATTACAAAGATAAAAATTTTATTGACTTTTTGGTTTCTGTTAAAATACCTTTTTTCCAAAATTTTTTGTTTATATGTTAGCTTCTATTCCAGTATTTTGATTCATAGAAAAAAAAAAAGTGTTCCACTTGAGGTTGATTCTTCCTTGACAAAGCAAAAAAGTAATTATAGAAGAAATTTGTATCACATCTACTGTCACAATGTATGCACAAGAAATGTGACCACTTAAAAACCTTGTTTTTTCAATTATAAATATCAATAAAATTGAACAAAAATATGGCTGTTAAATAAAAATGTAAAATATAATGCAATTCTCCAAGAAATCCAAGTTCTCAAGCAAGATGCTTCTTCAATTCCGTTGAAACATGGCAACAATCTAGCATCTATATTGTGGTTGTACAATGTATTAACAATCAAATCCAGGGATTGGCATGTACGGACGTCAGTGGTGGGTATCTTAGGGTGGGAGTCGCTGGGCAGATTTGGCATACGCCGAGTGAATCTTGGTCACGAAATCATCATCATTCTGAAAGTACAAAGAGAGAAATTGGTGATAAAATGCAGCAAAATTGAATCAATACAACAGAAAAATAGTACAAGTTTAATTGTCTCTGCAATTTCCACTCTGGCATAGCATAATTGCTATTCATGATGAGGATATTTGGGGAGAATCACAAATCAAGGTAAACATTGAATGGCATATTTTTCTTTTAAATTGAAGCATTTTTATAGGAAGAGTGTCTAGGTAAATCGAAATTGCCATTGTTTCTTCAAATACACCTAATTGCTTCTACAAATAAAGTCTGCTTTTGGAGAGAAAAGAGTGAAAAAATTGCCCAACCTGCAGCAAGTAGATTAAAGTCTGTGCCAGCTCCTCCTTGGTGAGTGCTGTCACTGGCCTCCTCTGTGACAGTGGCTCAGTCTTTTGTCCAGATGCCTGGCCCTGGATGCCTTGGGATGTACCACTCAATTTGAGGGGTGAAAGCAAGGTGGTGGCTGCTCCCCCAGGCTCAGTAGATGACCTGGCTCGAAGGACCTCTGGTGTAAGGAGGCTTGTGGGCACTCCAGGGATCGTGGTGGGCGGGGATGGTGTCTTTAAGAGTGAAATGGAAAAGGAAAAATGTTTTTGCTACAAAAGCAACACATAAATACTCAATTCATTGTGTACATTCAATTAACATTACCGTGGACGCCTGTTAAATCAACAGTCTGCTCAACAAGGTCACAAAATTCAGTCTCTTATTTTCTAGGTGCCCCCCCCCCCCCAAAAAAAAAAAGAGGATTGTTGCGCAGTCTCACATCTCTGTATACTTCAGATACATTGTCAGGTTTTATGGATTGCTACCATAAAAGCAAGAACATAATGACTGCTCTACAAAAACAGAAGTGGCAGCAACAATTTTGAGAGTGTGACAACAAAAACCAATGACAATCTCACAGAGCACAATTTGTTACAATCCCTTCACAGGCACAGATCTATGCATACTGCTTGCACTTATATCTGTCTACTGCCATCTAGTGTTGAAAGTGGGGATAATCATGTAGTGAGTGTTGTGGTACCCAGTGTCAGAGTAGTGAGTGCAACTTTACTCGTTTACACACTGCATACTGAATATGACAATCTGTAAAAATGCAAAATTTAAAGTATAACCTAATGTGAAATCTCTGAAGGCTGCATGATGAAAAGGCTTCGCTTTTCAAACACTGATTGGGACATTCTTATTGTCCTGATGTGGTGTTATTTTCTAATAGGAAATGATGGGATTATGTATGGAATGGGACATGTACAGTAGCTTCATAGCTGTTCCATATTTAGTGCCTAATGCATCTATAACTGATGTCAAATGTAAATATAACGGAAATGTATAACAGAAGGTCACTGTAAGGCCCTACAATTTCAATGTTCATGGTGTCACCATGGCAAATAAATTTCTAATCGATTCATGATTGATTTTGAGCAAACTTCATTCATAGTTTTTGACAAGTTTTAATTAAAGATACCTTTCTACTATCCTTTGGACCTGGGAACAGCTGCTTCATGGCTGAGGGTATCCTGGTTGGTTCTTTGGTGTCTGGCGCAGGCTGTGAGGCCAAAATGCTTGGTGTAAGAGTGGTGGCAGAAGGTTTCATCAAGTTCACAGCCGGCGCTGTGCTTGATTTTAACTTCTCCAGCAATGCCTGATTCATGTCCACTTGCGGTGCACTTGACTGCTTCTCCGGTACCACTGATGCTCCCGGTTGCTGAGGGGTCCCCTTTTGGGGATCAACGGTGCCAACATCGGTGGCATCACCCGCAGGGGGCGCCACTGGCACTCCCGCATCTGGACCACTTTGGAGTCTAAGGAGTAACCGCTGGAGATGTTGTGATGACTCAGCGCTGGATGGTGCACCGGTGGTACCAGCGGCAGCTGCCGTGGGTCTGCCTTCCGAGCCTCCACCAACAAGCTGCAGTCTCTCTATGCTCTCTAGACTCTGCACCTGTTAGGTAGTGATTGTTCCAATTCATGAAATTATTGGTCAATTTAACTTGAACACATGCAACAATGACTCTACAGGTATATCAACCTAAACTGTACATCACAGTGACTTGACAACCACGTTGATCCTATGAACGATATGCATAAAGAAGCTAACTGTGACACTGTTGTACCATGACTATTGAAGCAACAAACCAAAATTCAGCACTCACAGGAAAATTCACGCACGAAAAAAATCATGTTCATTTCAATACAATCATATCCTTCTCCCTGATCTGGTTCTCACTCTGAGATTTAAAAGCATACAAAGGCTCTGGTAAATAACTGAACCAAAGACAACTCACTTCTTCCACTGTAAGATCTACATGTACATCCCTCGTGTCGCAAAGAAACAAATTCTTACTAACCGATCTTCTTGGAGGGGGTGTTTTTCAGTGTCCTGTGTGGTTTATGCAGCATGCTTTGTTCCATTACACAATTCTTGTGGTGATTAATCAATCTGCAATACAATTTTGCTAATATATCTACAGAACTAACACTGAGCAGACATGTGAATTCACTCGGAGACATGCACCATGCCACATCCCCACTTGTCAAAAGCCCTCAAAGACCATCATGTCTCCATCAACAGAAGTAGAGCAATAATCATCACCTCCATCTTCTTGCTACCGGTGGGACCGCTTTCTGCAGCCGTCGTGTGCAGCTTCTCCAGACTCTCCACGGTGTGGACCTGGCCGAGCTCCCTGACCACTGGCTGTGACCTCTCATCTGACCCCTGGGACATCAGTCTCTGGAGGACCGGTATCACCTGCATCCCTTCACCCTGACCTGGTAGAGGATGACAAAATTTGTCACTCTTACCATGGACCTGTGGGTAGGTCCAGGCCCTTACTCATGTGCACTTTAAATCAGCAGAGTGAATCAATCTGCAGTCTCACATTTTATGTCTCCTCTTGGCTTAATATTATCGTATTGTTATTGAGCAAATATTTTACAGCTTTTGTAAAATCAAGAAAGAAAGAGTGAGAGAGATTATATTTAGGGTCCTGGAAATATTTTTGCTATCCTGTGAGCAATATTATACAAATGATGCACAGGATAGAGTGCGTTAGTGGAGGTGTATAGCGCACTCGAGGGTATTTACAATTGTGAAACATGCACGAGGCGAAGCCGAGTGCATGTTGCACTACATTGTAAATACCCGAGAGTGAGCTACGCCTCCACTAACGCCACAAAATAATCCTGTGCATCATTTGTTTTATAAAATGGGTCGAAAATTCGAAAACTAACAGCATTTTTCAGCGTTTTTCACGTACCTTTGTGGGTCAAGACGTCCGAAGATGTTCATCCCAAACATTTACGCACGTCGCACTCAGAAATCCCGCACATACAGTATAAGAATGATGGGGAGTTGGGTTTCCGGACACTAAAGTTCCCGCATGAAAACTTACTTATTTTACATAGAATATGCACCCTTTACCTTAAAGACTTGATATAGACTCCTCATATAGGCCTACTAGACAACATACTCTGAAAGCGGCGTGAGAATTAACCTGCTAAATCGTTGGTTGCCCTTCAAAGTGACTCCATGTACGCGTCCGGTCCCACAACGCTTGGTCTACTGTACTGTACAAAGTGTACGTAAGAGTATACATGCGCCCAAGGCACGCCACACATGTTATGCACAAGGGAAGAAAGGCCGGCCGGCCGGCAGCCCGAACTAGAAGTTGTTTACAGGATTGACAGCGCGTACTGTATGCATGCAATTCAAAGGAGCCGCCGCGCGCACAGACGATCGGCAATAGGATTTAACACGCAGTGCGATGGGACTAGAATAACCAAAGCACACGTGACTCATTTCAGCGCTTCCTATTGGCTACATTCTTGAACCCATTTTATAATAGCTTTTAGATGAACAACCCTGTTTGTACAAAAGTAATTATATTGATTTCAAACAATTGCCTTTTGCATATGGAATATTCCATTGTGGCTCCACTGGGGATGTAATAGCAATGTCCCTAAAATAGAGGATTAAACCTCTCACACTTTGTACATAATTCTTCAAAATGTAAAGCCGTGGTCACAACTCGCCGTACTTGCAAGTACGTGCTGTCTACTTACAAAAACGTGGGCAAAATTTGGGGATCCGTACGTAGTAAGTACCGCCTCCGCACGAATTTTCGAGCACGCAGACACGCCGTAGCACTTTTAGGACCCGAGGAACTTTCGCTGCATTCGGGCTACGGATTCACCCTAAGTGCGGGCAACGTACGTGCACTCTACAGCGAACGTGCGTACAACGCACTGACTCCGTGCGTTTTTTAAAATTTTCCCACCGTCACTTGCTCGGCTGACGGCACACGTAGCACGTACGTGTTGAGCACATAACAAGTGCGCAGCCTGTGCTTATTCGACACTTCCCTGAGTTCAACTGTTCAATAGAGCACGCAGACTGTACCGAACTTGCCGAATAAGCACCTGCTCCGCACTTAAAACGTAAGTTGTGCGCAGTGATCTTTGCAAGGTACACGAACCGAGCCGACGGACGAGTATCATCATTTTCGTCTCCAAGATGTCATGATGATGGTAATTATATATTCATACTGTTCTATTTCACCTACCGGGCAGAAATTTCCTGTAAGGATTATAGGATCGAAAAAATCGCATACACAGTAAAATGATTTTTATATCACTTGAAAGGGCTTTCAAAACTCTTTCGAATTGTGTCACAAATCGAAATTATTATGTTATAGGACCCTTCTGCCTGGTAGGCGATTAGTAATATATTTATATATATGTATATACACACACTTGTATACACTTGTACCATATTTTGTGGCGCATAAGACAAAGTAAAAAACTTCTTAAAGAAGCAAAACATATAGAAATCTTGAGCTCTGAATGGTCAATGCATGAAGTGACAGGATTTTTGGAGTTAAAAAAAAAATGTTACATTTATGATCTGCACAAGCGTGGTTAAAAGGCATTGATCATCATTGTATATGCAGAACAGTGATAAAGTCAGTACCATTCTCTGAAATTGAGAATGTGTATATTTTGAAATTAAGCAAGGAAGAATTTTCTATGACAGTATTACCTTATATAGGGCCTTAATTGCGAACGTGACACCTTTAGTCTCAGATGAAACTGCAAACTCATAGGCCTACATTCATTGTTCTATTAATATGCTGATAAATCTAGCTAAAAAATGCCTCCATGTCTGAAATGCCACCACCTCTGAAACTGGGTATAAAGATGGCAGACTTAATAACAGCAAATTATACGCATCTCACCTCAAGTGCCAATGTGTTTTAGGATGTTTTAATCCAAATAATGTTATACAATGTCATTGTATACCTGATATTGACATTAGCCTATTAGCCTACATCAGGTATACAATGCCACTTTATACGTGATGTAACCTAGGTCCTATACATAGGGCTGTACAGCTCTATGGTCCTATACCTATAGCCTATTAACCCTTTCTCTGTCAATGAGTCAAATATGCACACATTTCACATATTTCACTTAGTTTATTTATTTCAATCTCATTTCTTTCAACAGAATATATAAAAACCTATAGACATGAAATGAATATGACACACAGAAGGTTAAACTACCATATACATCCATGGAGAAGTATGATTATACATCTGAAGAACCTTGGAAGGTGATCCTATAATTAGGCCTACCCCTATAGCATCTGACGGGGAGAAAAAAAAATCATCGCACTTGCACGCACTTACAACATGCGACAGAGTAGGGATACCTTATGTGAGCAGCACGTGTAATTACAGCCTCCACAAGAGAACGTAGCAATCTCACGCAGATTGTAAGTTGTAAGCACATACAACTCACTTACCACGTGCACAACGTACGATGCACGTAACCCCTCATTGCCAGGTGTGGCGTGCGGGCCACGTACTTACATCCTGCGCAACCGGGCGAGTGTCGTGCGTTGACGTACTTCCTCCCTGCGCTAGTCACTTCCTCCCCACGTTTTTAGAAAAAACGTGAACGCCGTGGCCTCCGCCAAGAAAGTACGGACGAAAAGCATGCACGGCGAATTGTGACCAGGGCTTTACTGACTGTCAGTGACACTGTTTCAACTTTACATACATCAAAATGCTAAACACTCCATATCAAGCTTAAATCGTAAAGAAATGGCTTGGCAAGTTATGGCTTACAGAGACATAAAGTTTTTTTTTTTTTTTTTTTCATAGTAACAGCTGACAAGCCAGCTTGTGCCAGAGTTTGCGCCATGACATTGAACTTCCACGGCAACCACTCACCTGAAGGACCGGCCTGAGCAATGGATGTGGTGCTGCGAGTCTCCTGCATACTGACAGAACGCTGGAAGCGGGGTCCCATGGGACTGGTCTTGGGCTTGGCACCGGTCTTGCTTGGCAGGTTGTCGTCAGTCTTGGCAACATGTCCTGCAATGATACCATACAATACATTTGCTATCATCACATTCTTAACATCTTGAACACAGAGCTGATGATTATGTTAGGCTGTCATTTCTGTTGCTTCTTCTGAGAATATGCTAATCATAATTCACAAAAGGCGGAATGACAATTCTAATTCAAAATTCCTCTTCTCACTCACATTGATAGGGTAAAATGTCATAATGTCTGGATTTGAGTACACATATTTGAATGAGGAATCAAATATAGAACAAGAAAACTTTTTTTTATTTTTGAAATCTACAGCTATACAGACATATGGCATCAAAAATACAATGTGTAAGTATTACCGAACTGTACGTCTAGAGTGATAAAGGGTGGGAAACATTGGGGACAGTAGTCTGACATGATTGCTGTAATTCAGTAAAATGAGTACCACACAACATACACATCATTCAAATTTAATGGTCAATATAAGAAAGATAATAAATTGTGCACAACATTAGATATACAACAGAACATAATTATCTCCTGTAGATATAATTAGGAGTTCACTGAAGGGGGAAAATTGTGTCTTGTTGTTCCAATGATGTCATAATAGAGATGCCTCTCTTGTTACCTGGCGACAGAGTGCCCTTGACTGGTATGGGCCTGATAACTCTGTCCCCTCCTCCTCCTCCATCTCCTCCAGGGCTGATGGGGGCTGGCCCAGCCTCTGACCCACTGGGCTTCCTCTTCACCTCTTGTTGGGACTGTAGGGAGATATAAAGTGAGGATAGGACAGGTGTGTGGATACAGGAGTTACTTAATTCTATCAATACAAACTTTATTCTGAATGTATATCATACATTCAGAAGGGCAATACAAGACATATGTTTTTAAATGAATCAATTATCTAACAAGGTATATATACAAGTGTACATGTGGTATATACACGTACATGCATTTACACACACACATGTACATACATATTGTACATACATGCATGTATTCCTCTCTCTCTCTCCCTCTCTCATGGTTTATGTCGAGCATCCCTTACCAAATATTTCTGCATCCGATATAAAGAGGTTCATAAAATATCAAGATAGAGCACAGATGATGCCTTCAACCCCCATCCCACCCCCCCCCCACACACACATAAAAAGAAAAAAAAAACTGTATTGAGACCTGATTCACAGAAAGCATTATTATGCTTGTTGAAAAGATGTCTCAATTTCACAGAAATGTTATTACCAATGTTGGCAAAGGATGAGAGGAAATTTCTTGTGGACATATGTAATAATCCAAGATACAGTGTAGTTTACAGGCATAATTTGCCATTTGCAGATGAAACAAAAATCCAGCATTAGTGCTTCAAAATGGTTCTAAATTGTGAGTTAGTGATAGAAAAAGTAACCAATGTAAAATTTGAACCAGTATAATCAATGTTAATTATTGTTAATTATACAAAATGTGAACAATATTTGTCATAAAAATGTTTCCAGACTAAACCATCTACAGTTATGGTTTAATGAAAAAAAAATAGTGATATCTCCTTATATTTTAGGCTTTATTGCAAACATTTTATATGGTGGGATGTTTTGTGATGCAACTGACCTACACATATGCATCAAAAGTGATATCTTGAACATTTTTTTAATCACTGCTCCCTAAGGTAAACAGGACCTTTACGGTTTTAAAGGAATTATTACATGTTCATAAATCTCTGTCCACCAGGATTCTAGATTCTAGTTTCCATATGCCATGAGTTAAAGCTAGCACCTAAACAAGGAAAGGGGGTGATAGTATTGGAAAATCCAAGGTGTTCTGGAATGTTTAGGGAAACCAAAGTCCAAATATAAATGTTAAATGGGTAAAAGCAGCAATATTAGTAGAACACATCAGTGAAGATTTGAGAATTGGATGATCGATTCATAAGTTATGAATTGTTAAGGGTTTCGGTGCCATCATAACTGGATAAGAAGCCTACTGTAGTTCATGATGTCATGTCTGGACAACAACATAAAGAAAATATGATGATAATTCCACAAAAATGTTATTTTTCATGAAAAGTACACATTCCATTGTTTTGTTACTGACACATGCTGAGAGTGATATTATTTCATCTGCTTTCTGAAAGAGGTACTGTAAAGCTCGATATCTTCGTTTTACAGTATGTAAAGTGCTCTTTTGTTATGCTAGCATAATGAAAATATGTTGAATTTTCTTTATATTTTCTTTATATTGTTGTCCATACAAGAAGTCATGAACTGTAGTAGTCTTCTTATCCAGCCATGATGGCAATGAATTAAAAAATTCATAGCTTTTGAATGAATCGTCCAGTTTTCCTCCAACCTTTACTGATGTGTTCTACTAATGTTGCTGCTTTCACTAAATCCACATTTAAAAAAAAGACAAACCCAACAACAATGTATCTATGCAGATGGCTTGCCCACTCTTTTGGAAAACAGAGGAAATGTTCAAATATTGATTACATGATGTAGTGCAGTCATGGACATATGTACCGTTAATATCACATTTTACATGCACACTGAAATTATGTCATTGTGCCATTTTGTCTGCTTTCATTATTGATGTGACATTTATAATGATCATATGTTGTCATCAACGCTAGGATTATTGGCTGCTGTGGTAAATAGGTCAATCAATACACAATTCTCTTCATAGATATAGGATGTTCTCCATTCATGCCATGATAATTCTCTCTCTCTCTCACTGGCTGATGTTGAATAGAACAACTGTTGCTCAATCTTGCAATCATCCATGAATACTGCCCTCTAGTGGCCACCAGAGGTTGCCATCTGACTACATCTCCAATCTGCCCTCACTATGCGTGGAACAAAGCTCTGTATACCTATTTCACAATCTTGACACTTCTGAAAGGATAGAGCACAGAACTTGGGTTTAAAAATGCACTGTAAGACACATGTGTAGATGAATGGACCAGGCTAATGCAGATTGTGAATATTGATCAAGGACTTTTTCTGTGCGCTTGTGTGATGCTAGATTTCACAGTGATATAAAACAAATGCAGAAACAGGAACTGACATATTTGTTTACAAAGTAGAGGAAGTACAAGCATCAATTTTGCACTTTACTACAGCTGAAATTACCGCTTGGTGACAACTCGAACTGCAACTGCTGTATATTTTTTCTAATACGCCATGTGCAACAAATGAAAGAGGCTCAGATATACAATGTAATTCCAAGAATAACAACAGCAATCTGACTGTTCTTCTCAGTTGACTGGAATAGCTCTTCCATCTCATGAAATGCTATATTTCTCTGCTCTGAGTAATGGCCCTTCATCTACATTTTGATAGTTTGTGGACCTTATCATTGACCTGTAGGATTGACCTTAACAGTCTTTCCACAAAAGAAATATTCCCCAATTTATTCATGGTACTCATCACTCTGAATAACTTATCATTGGACTTTCTAATTGGAAGTCATGGAGAAAAAAATTACATGCTAATAATAATGCTATGACCTACATGTATTATGTTGACTTTCAACCTTTCATCCCTGTCATTTCAAACAAAAATCATTGTTACCTCCGCCAAGGAGGTTATGTTTCTATGTGTGTGGTTTGTTTGTCTGTCTGTTTGCAAAGTAACTCTGAAAGTTGTTAACGGATTCGAATGAAACTTACAGGAAAAATTTCTTATGACACAAGGAACAGATAACTGAATTTTGGTAGTGATCCATGAATGTTTATGAATTTTTAAAGTTGTTTTTAAAAAATCTTTTGGCAAATAAGGATCAAAGAACTTTGGAGTTCAAGCTGTGTGTATTAGAGTTGTGGATATGCACACTAAATTATGTGCTCTGCTCAATTATAAGAAATGCAGAGAAATTTTCAGATGCCAATCTATTGATAACAAGATGATAAATGTGCTATGACAGATTTCTTTTTATTTTTTATTTTTTAAATCAAACGTCATCCTCTGTTCATGTGTATATGTAAGATTAGAACTCCTGATCTACATTTTAACAAACATGTCAGAAAAAGGAACCAGCAAGAATCGAACCTGTCATCTTCTGATTTCTGGGCAGTGGCACTACCACCAGGCTATCCCTGGTGGCCTGCAGTGGCAGGATGAACATGAAACTAATACCCAGTCTGAATTCTATCATTGTTATGTTCAAAAGTCCAAGGCGGACAAGGCTTATTGAATGACAGCAAAAGAATACTGTAAAACATGATATATTCGCGGCATGAAAATTTCGCGAATTGGAGCCGAAATTTTTGCGAATTGCCACTGGCATCCAATGCATAATGTGCGCGCTTGCGAAATTAGCGAAATTAAAATGCACCCGAACATTCCTCGTTTTACAGAAGTATTGCCATACCTGTCAACATTTCAAGATGAAATATCTTACTTGTGGATTGCAAAAATCTTATTTTATATGCGAACTGAAGTTAAAAATCTTACTTTCGGTCAAATCTTCAGAAAATACACATGAAAGGTATATCTAAATATTTTTTTAAAATCTGATTTCCCTGACAGAAAATCTGATTTTGCTATTTTTAACGTAAAAAATCTTACTGAATCTGATAAAATCTTACTAGTTGGCAAGTATGTATTGCAGAGGGATGAAGAAACATGCTATGATAAATAATCTATCATAGAACATCTGAACCCCTCTGCATTCAAATTCTCCTGCTTTCATTGAAGATGATAAATGTCAGCAGAAAAATCCCCCTGAAACTTGCTTGATTGAAACAAAGGACACACTACCTTGTACTCATGCTGGGCTTTATTCAGCATCTGCATGATGTCCACTGCCCCGCCACCAGTGGGGACAGGAATGGGCTCTGCCTGGGGTTTCTTCTCTTGCTTGGCTACGTCCAACAGTCTGCAGAAAAAACAAAAATCACAGATGACAGAAACAATAAAATCTTCATGTTCCACTTGTTTATTACTTTTCTGTGCATGCATTTGCTTCTTTCAAGAATGATTCACATATTCAATAGCTGATAAATGTTTCTATGGTTTTTTTTTCAGTCTTTGAATGATGTTCTGACACATACTTTTGATTGAATTACATTCATTTCATGTGTTAATATGTCCACATACTCACTAATTCATCTACCAATCAGTTTATCTTCATCTATGTATTTATAATCACCGTGTATTTTCTCAACATAGCAATCAGTAAATGAATCTACAAATTGTATCTTTTATGACAAAGCTGTAGATTGATCACAGAATTCTCCACAGTTCCTGTTTAAACTGACAAAAAATTATCTAGTGTTTTTATAGCAACAACTAGGTGATATACCAGAAATGGGCTCATAAAAAAAGAAATCACATAAATGTTTGCATCTTATACAGAAAAGAGTTGTCTGCAGGACCCTGTGAACAATTTTCAGATGTAAACACTACATAATTGTATTGTGTACTAATCAATAGCACACACTGGATGCATTTCACATCAAGTCTATCTCAGTGACATCTTTATTCTTTGAAGAGTGAAAGGTCCTTGAAGAATGTGAAGAAAGAAGAAGAGCACTGCTAATTTTTTTTTTTTCAAATAAATTGTACATGAATTTTCAGGCTGAAGAGAAATTGACTGTATTTGGTATGTATTACTCCTGTTTTCTGAGGAAGTTCAGGAGTGAGCATAAATGAAGTGTATTTCACAGTGTTTCCCAAGTTATACAGGAACTTTACTTCTCAGAAAGCATGGGAATGGACGCTTCTTTGAATACACCATCAAATATTCTGACAAGTATCAATTTCTTTTGCATTTAGTGTGTAAAGTGTGTGTGCATGTGTGAAATGTTTTGTATCATATCACATGTTATACATGAAATACTACCGTATGTGTTTAAATCATTAAGTTTTTATTTCTACTTCTACTGTGCAAAAAACAACACTTTTCAACAGAAAAGAACACAGTGGGGGGTTTTGGTGACATTAGGCAAATTTTATCATTTTGTGTGGTAATATCAATTTGAATGGCTGTCTTAAGTATCATTTGAATGAAAGTGAATTAAACATTATCAAAGGAAAAAAAAGTATGTGTATGAATATAGATGGAACACAATGGTTGAATTCCTAAAACACATTTGGATTCTTTCGATATGAATAATTCATTTACTTGGAATAAGGCAATGAACCAACTGGGGAAAGGAGGCTGACACAAAAGCAACAGGCTGCTCTTGAGTGCTACTAAAAATACATAATATGCTGACATAGTCCAGCAAAAGGCACGCAACCTTTTGGAGGAGATGCAATGGTGTGATGCATGAATGGAGGAAGGAAGAGCAGACCGTCTGCCTCGAATAAAGCGTAAAAATCTCACCGGGAAAACTTGAATCACCAACCAAAAGACAAGACTGAGACGTATCATCGTGTTAAGAATGGTGAGATGGGATGTATAGATTTGATCGAAAGACTGAATAACAGATGGACTTGTTTCATCTTATTCATTCGTTTTCATTTTTTTGCCACTGAAATTTAGTCCAATGTACAAGACATATCATGCTGATAAAAAAATTCACATATCCTAAACACAGAAAAATAATTATAATATAATCACAATATGATAGGTTGTAAAATATGTAACATATTTAATTAACCAGTTGAGGACGAGTCCCAAGTATACTCAGGTAAGTGTCTATGGAAAATGCTTGTTGTAGCACAAGGCAAGTGCCAAATTATTGTGTCTCGCCCATTCGTGTAGAAGAAATAAATGTTTTTCTAACTCCCGGAAGTTCATTGACCCGCCTATGACCTTTGACCGTGTGGTGACCTTGAACTTCCCAAGGGACATTTACCATCCAAGTTTGGTCACAAAGGGACAAAGGGATCAAAAGTTATGAGCCATAATCAAAATGCGCCGTAAAAACTTAACATTGAGTCCTAAAAGTTTGTTGACCCCTGTCTGTGACCATTGACCTTGTGATGACCTTCAACTTTCCAAGGGACATCTACCATCCAAGTTTGGTCACAAACAGACATATACATCAAAACTTATGAGCCATAATCAAAATGCGCCGTAAAAACATAACATTGGGCCCTAAAAGTTTGTTGACCCCTGTCTGTGACTTTTGACCTTGTGATGACCTTCAACTCCCCAAGGGACAACTACCATCCAAGTCTGGTCACAAACGGACATAGGGACCAAAAGTTATGAGCCATAATCAAAACGCGCCGTAAAAACTTAACATTGGACCCTAAAAGTTTTTAGACCCCTGTCTGTGACCTTTGAACTTGTGGTGACCTTCAACTCCCCGAGGGACATCTACAAGTACCATCCAAGTTTGGTCACAAACAGACATATGCATCAAAAGTTACGAGCCATAATCGAAACACACTGAAAACACACTGTCATGCCGCAAAACTATCTTGTTTTACAGTCAGTTATCAATGATAAACTGAGAAACAGATGAATAGTGCATGGATGGACCTGATAAAAATGTGTCGTAAAGATTGAGAAATAGTGACATAACATATAAAAAACATAAGCTGATTGATGTGATAAATGAAAAATGAGTGGATAATCTAAAAATCAGTAATGCAGAAAGACTGATGATAGACCAAAAAAAAAAAAGATGGAGGAAGGGAGGAAGAGAGAAAGGTGGAGAAAAGGAGAGAGAAGGATGGGGAATAAAAAAAGGCAGAGAGTAATTTGTCACATAATTACAAGGACACAAGTCCTGTCACTGGCAGGAATGGATTAGTGCAGACTTGGGAGAGGAAAGCAGATGTTTCCACTTCCTGTTTTGGGGAGAGGGATAATTCAGCAGCAACAGCAACAACAGCAAACCAGCTAGCCAAGCAGAAATGAGTTATCCTCCTCACAAATTGAATTAAAGGAAAAAAAGACGGAAATTGCAGCATATAGATTTTCTCCATTTTTTTTTTTTGCTATTTCCTCACAATGTTTCTGCAAATAATCAATTTTATGGATGTCTCGGGGGATGAAAAGCATTCCAGCAGACACCGAGGGTATCTGTTACTCCTACATGGTGAAAGTCTTAATTGGAAATCATTGTTATTGTCCTGAACATGAAAAGACTATTTTTTGTAACTTAATAAAGTGACTACCCCTGTACTCACCATGAACTTATTTTTAAAAATTCAATTTATGATCCTTGTGCAATGTGATGAGGATATATAAGACTCTCTTATTCCAAGACAGCTTGTTTTTGCCATTTCAATCACATCAAGGAACTAGAAATGTCGCTTTGGTGACTGGTATGCCTCCAGCATAATGCATGGTTCTCCTAATAGGTCTATAGTACAATGTCTTGACAATGTGTGATGGCAGTTTCACATAATACCTATTGGCAGAATATTGAAATGACAGGTTTGTCACAAATGTGTTGAATGTTCACTTTCCATGAACAAGGTTTAATTGGATAAATGGCTATATTGTCAAAGAGTGCAGGTATTTGGGGATTGAGGATTTTTACTTGAACTTTGACCCTTCCATAAGTTTAAGGAAGAAGTGTACTTGACCTTTGATCTTATGCCAAGAAACTTCCAAGAGAATGTTTATTGGGTAATACTTGCATACACTAAGTTTCAAGAAAAAATCCTGCAGGCATTGCATAGATAAGAGGAATATGGTAAAATTTTGAGGAGTTGACCTTGACCTTTGACCCCTACATTCCCTACATAATCACTGCAAGTCAGTGCATGCATATGTACTAAGTTCCATGAAGATACCTTGAACCGTTTGTGAGATATGGGTAAAAAAAGGGAAATTTTAAAATTTTCACTTGACTTTTGACCTTTGACCTCACAATACAGAACTCTATCTGGAGAATCTTGATTTCCTAGTTCATGTATACACTAAGTTTCAAGAAAATACCTTCCGGCATTGCATAGATAGGAGGGATATAGTGAAATTTTGTGCATTTGACCTTGACCTTTTGACCTTTGAGCTTGAGCATGTGTGCCCAAAAGTTGATAGGCACAACTTTGCCCACTCATACAGATACATGCCAAGTTTCATTACGATACCTCAAACGGTTTTTAAGTTATGCTGTCCACAAAATTGATTATGGACGGAAGGATGGACGGATGGACAACCCAAAAAAGGGATCCGGCGACACTTCATGGTGGAGGCATAAAAACATTATATGGAATATTTAATTCACTTTCGGTCCACCATTACCTCTGGTAATTTTTCAATCATTTATCATGATTTAAAGCTATCCAAAGTTTAAATTCAACAATAAACTGTGACAGTGATAGAATTGAGTTAATGACTCTTCACAGAGTCCCATCAATGCCTATTCATGTAAGCATTTTGTTTTTCAGCATCAGTAATTAGGATAGAGCATGAGAAGAATCTTGCTAAGCTCTGTCTAAATCATAACTGACAACAAAAGCATGCATTATTGTACACATCTATTGCCTGAGATGTCAACATCCCCAAAACTTTCAAGATAGGTTGATGTATCCTTGTAATATAATCTTCGTTAAAATACCAGATATGCATATATTTTGGTGATACAGAAAAGTTGCATCATGCCCAACAATGCACTGCAAACTTTTGACGGGCATGCTGAGTCAAAATCCACCACTTTTGAAAGCATTCTTAGCAAATTCCCTTCTTAGATTCTATGAACTTCACAAACTTTGCACAGGGAAAACTAAGCTTCCATAGCTAGCGGGATAAAGAAGACCACTTTGTCTGAAGTATATCACTGTGACAAACACACAAAATGGTTACCCTTTTAGGCAGTGGTGAAACTATGCTTCAGACAGATACTGGATCTCACTTGCAGAGCTTTGTTGGGGGTCTACATGAAAGGTGGACTCAACCAGGCATGAAATGACATAATGGTAACCATATCAGCCTAGCTTTGCTTCTGGAGCATACATGCATGTATGTCAGAAAATTAATGATTCTCATGGCTGGCTGACTGAAGGATGGATGCCCCTAAATATTGCAAAATGTTGAGTGCAATCTAAAGAATGTATTCATTTTTTATTGCACACTAAAATTTCGATATGTGCTACTCTGCTGCACAATACAACAACTAGATGAAACACTGCTTGTGAATGGAGACCTTTAAAGGACAAGTCGACCTTCATAATGGATACACTGTACAATGTACATGTGGATTGAGTGAATGCACCAATATTAGAAGAACACACGTGGGAAAAATCGGACAATCAGTTCAAAAGTTATGAATTTTTAAAGTATCTGCACAGTCACTGCTGGATGAGAAGACCATTACAGTGTATGATGTAAAAAAAAAGAATTAAAGAGAATTTCACAAAATTTAATTTATTGAAAAAAGTGCACATTTCCTCAACTTGTCACTGATGTATGTTTAGGGTAATATCGCTGCCCCTGCCTTCTAAAAGAGGCAAGTAAGTTGCTCTTTTATTCTGCAAGAAAGGTGAATACGTGTAATATTTTCTTTATACTTGACATTGTTCTACACATGTGACATCACAAGCTGTGGCAGTCTTCTCATCCAGCAGCTTACTAAGCAGAAACTTCAAAAATTCATAATATTTTCCTCAAACTATCACTGATGTGTTCTACTTACATTGCTGCATTAACTCAATCCATATGTATATGAAGGTGGACTTGTTCTTTTAAAAATAGGAAGAAACAGAGCTTTTTCTTGACAGGTGACTGCAAACCACTCAGACAGGGCATAATGTTACCCCAAGTCTTTTTGTGAAATGCTGAATCAGTGAATGTCTTGCAACACTGAGAGTGCATCTGTGTACCCACATAATAAGACGTTCGTTTCTCTCACAATCTTCCGTTTTTCTCAAAACATCCTATATGATTCAATTTGAGGGTAAATAATTTAGTCATGCTGTTATGGCTGTCACATACAGGTAAGTGCTGGTGAAAGTTTTTCACGAAATAAATAGACATACAAACAGAAAACAAACAAACAAATTAACAAATAAACCTTGCTATTATAAAGCTACCAGTCATTTTATAATGCACACTTTCCAGCTTTCATGCTCTGCTGTTGGGTTAAAAAAAAAGAAGAAAATGTCTGCAATTGAAAAAAGAACAACTCATTGAATGATAATTCGAATAGTCAAAAACTACAATTGAATCTCAAGTTCTAACAAACAAACATAAAGAACCTATACACTATAATCTGTACACACCTTAAACAGTGAATGTTACAAGGAAAAACCCTATTTCTTCTTACTAATAATCACCAGTCAATATCAGCAGACTGACACACAACAAATGAAAGCAATGTCGCTGGCTTGAGGATACACGATTCCCACTATTCCCCCCCCCCCCCCCCACCACCCTTCCCCTTCCCCATGAGAATTGAAAAGACATGTTGAGGTAAAGGGGGGCTGGGATGCTAACATGCGTGCCAGTTTGGAACAGCAGCTACGATACGATGACGTGGGAAGCGAGGTGTGGTGGCGTTCTTGCGCTCCAGCGACTTTCCTCCCGTCGCGAATGTGCGCCCGCATCGATACATCGATGAGCCACGCTTCAGCCCGTTGCCGGTGTCAGAGGAGAAGCTGTCCTCCCGTGGGAAAAAAGTGTCCCCTGCTTCATGTTATCTATCACATCGACCTTGACGAGAGCACTATTGGAGTAGAACTTTGAAAAACAAAATCTGGCAAGCAAATGCTACAGTCCTCAAAACACACTGCCCATATTGCCCTTCTGCAATATAAACAAGAACTGATTTTTCAGTGTTTAGGAGTAGCCATGATAAAAAAAAAAATAATAATGTGGCATACAAACTCGGGTTGGATTTGAACCTACATTTGGCTGATTACTGGGCAGGCATCATATCCTCCAGGCTATCAAGGTTCTGCTTGACAGCCAGTGCTGGTTCTAATTCTTAGAGCAAATGCAGTGGGTACTGTGTATTAATTGAAATTGATTTATTCTTGCATCTAGTTGTTGTTGTTTTTTGTATGTCTCTTTTTAAGTTGAAGAAGTAAGAAGGGCAATGTGTCAATTACTTGCAATTAAAACACCCCCCAAAAAAACTCAATACAAAAATTCATTAATTTGAACACTGCCCAGAATTAATTCACTTCCTCATATCATGATAAAAAGGGCAAAATGTCTGTTAAACATACTGGACAGCTTTATATAACACTAGAGAATACTTCAGTGGGTAATGTTTTAAGACCTTCACCCTAGAACTGTCTGCAGTGGAAAACAGGGGGCTGTATCTGATCTGACACTTGCAGCAAGATGTATGTGAGACAGTCAGCGCGGTGTGAAATTTCCTCTCGTTTGAGTGTTATCCGTATGGAGGCAAAACTATTTGGTTGCATGAGTGACTGCTGTTTTGCATCTTGTTGCGGAACACTCCTCCCAGACACATTTATGCATCAGGCAAACCCTGGCAAATGCTAGTCTGCAAAAAAGCAAACTTTCAGCAGAAACCCAGCATTAGGTACAATGATTACTGAAGAAATTTTTTTTTACTGGAATGCATATGGAGTCATCATGTCCTTTTAAAATCATCAATACTAACTTTGGGCAGGGGAGGGAGGAGAGGAAATCATACTAAAAATATTACAACATTGATTTTTTATGGATAAAAATGAAATTGAAAACAAAGACTGGTTAAATGTATCATTAAGACTGAACATACAATTGTATGTTGAAAAAAAAAAACATGCAATGAAATTCAAGTTAAAAATGTTAGAAAACAAAAAGGGTACTGTTAAATGTAACAACAAGCCCCACCAATAAGATGAAGTGAAGGCACTATCACCTGTCAGGCCTACAGTTTATGATACAATTGACACTTTTGAGGTCAATAATTCAGCACATTGCAACACCCTTCCCTTTAAAAGACATCAGTCAAGAAACAAAACTGAAATATAGAAAACATGAAATAACTAGAAAAGCACTCTGAGAGCAGAGACCTCCGCCAAGCAGCTACTTTCTACTGATGATCTTGCTCTTCCATAGAGATCAGTGATTTCAATCAATTTGTATGAATGCTGAAAAATCGCCTGATTTCCCAATATAGAAGCCTTTGTTGCGTCATAAACCCTCAGCTGTGTGGCGTGCCTCGCCCTAGCAGAAACTACACTGCAAAAAGTCCGGTGTTAAACAGTGAACACCGAGCTGGTGTTAAATTTTCGGTGCTCATTTATGGTGTTAAATTAACACCTACGGGTGTCATTTCCAAATTTTAAACTGTTTTTTGAAGAGTTTCTTAGTAACTGCACTTCTTGTTGATATTTTATTTAAACAAGACGATCAAGAATTTTACATTAAAATACTACATTTTTGAAAAAATGTGAAAATAAATTTACACCAAAGTAACACCAGCTGGTGTGGTCCCTTATTGAAGCTGGACGGGTGTTAAACCATTGATATTAACACCAGCAAATATCAAATCAACACCATGTGGTGTCATTTTTGAATTGACACCAGTACAGTGTCAAAATAACACCAGGTACAGTGTCAAATTAACACCACGAAGTGTCAGGTGAACACTTTTCAACACCATCACAGTGCATTTTTAACACCTGTGGGTGTGGTCCTTTATTGAAGTTTGATCGGTGTTAGATTTAACACCAGTGGTGTTAAATCTAACACCGATGTTTTTACAGTGTAGAGCATGCATTTTAGTGCGCGTATGAAAGCCTCAAAAATGCGCAGCTTGAACTCCCAAGTTCATTGACCCTACCTGCCAAAATATTGAAAATCCTTCATAAAATCCATAAAAATTTCCGGATAACTACAAAATTTTTTGAAATAATCGTCTATTCCTTGTGTTATTCTCGGTCTTTCCTGCAAGTTTCATCAAAATCCATGCACAACTTCTTGAGTTATTTTGCACACGGACAAACAAACAAACAAACCAATGGTAATGAAAACATAACCTCCTCCCTTGGCGGAGGTAATAATTTCATGCAGTTGATAAAATATAATCTCTCTGATTTGTATATGAGGCCATGTAATCATCCCCTCCTCAAATTTGCATATGCAAATGCAGCCAAAAACACTTTTTCAAGTATAACCTTAGATTTTGATATTATTTTCTTTTATGTCTTACCTTGATAAAACTTCCTCCAATGTATTTGGTTTTATCCATACAAGTCAACTTGCATTCACGTAAGTCATATTGTAGATGGAGTTTCATTCTACTTCAAATTAAGTATATCTCAGTATAAAGCATCATGAATGACATGTTTAAGCTCTTTCCTTCATTCTGTTAGCTACATTTGAATGTGAAGATGGTCTTTGAAACACTTAGTGTCATGGTATGATTTTCATCATGCTCACATTTTTTTTTTTTAAGGTAAAAGTTCCTTTTTTTTAAACACACCATTATGGTAAAATAATTCTCTTGGGTTACGCTACAATGCCCTAAGCCTACAAATCTAATGGAAAGTACATTAAAAAAATCCAACTTGAGGGTAAAAGAAGAGAGATGGGGGGGGGTGGGGAGATCATATACAGAGAAACCCTGAGACATGAAAATTGGAATAAAAATTGACAAGAGATAGACACATAAGAGTATTCCATGGTCATTTTGAAACCAACTGAAAACCCCAACTACCCAAACTACCCAAATTCCTTCTCCTCTTCCTTACATAAAAAGCACACACGTCAACAATGAAAATTGTTACCCCATTCCTGGCCCCAAAGGTGATTGATTGTAATACGAGGTGAGAATTGGTTTCTGACTTCCACGATTATACGATACATAGAAAAAAAAAATCTAAGAGGATGTGGAAAAGGCAATAACAAAGCTAATATCCATATGCGCCAGCTGGCATATGTAGCATAGAGGGCTTGACCCAAATACAGTAATTAAATTGCTTGCACAATCGCAGCTGGGGTTCCTCCTGAAGACTACAAACGAAACGTCGATACACTGCCAAAGTAGAAGTAGGCCAATTATCAATTCCACGTAATGCAATAATCGGCCACATTAGTTCCGCCACTGCTCCGTTTCGACGATATCGCGATTGCAATTCGAGATATAATCACCGCCATTCAGCATCGACGGCCATCATTTATCGCAATTGCAACAGCATACCATACAAATGATGGCATCGCATATTTTGGAAGCAATATGTCACCATTGACTTCATCACTTTTACAAGTCAAATGCTCAACTGATTGCTTTCAATTCTAAACAATTCATTTTGCCAACAAAGAAACTCCACCAAATGCATCTCCTTTTTTTTTTCAAAGTAGAGCTTTCAGTCCTTGCACATGGAGCAAACATAAAGGACTCAATGGACTTTAAGAAAGGAAACATCAATGATAAGTGCAAAAACAACAAAGAAAAGTTTGGTTCTTCTAAATGAAAGAATAAAAGTTTGAACACTCAAACCTGTACATACAAGACCAAGGCATGAACAAGACACAGGAGGAGCTAAGTAGGGGATTCTGTATCTATAAAAAGATGTGGTTTCTTCCAACAGCTGGTCTAGGAATTAACCCCTGGACAATTACCCCAGACCCTTCCCTTGACCCTAACCCTAATCCTAATCCTGAACCTAATCCTAACCCTAAACCCATACTCTAACCCTAAACCTAACCTGAACCCTAATCTTTACTCTATTACCTTATCACGAACCAGTATTTAGCCGGGGGGGGGGGGGGGGGATTATCCTCTGAGAGGGGGTAATTGCCCTGATATGCCCAAAGCATCATTTTCTTTACATTAGTTGGCAATATTCTTCACAGAAATATAATGTGAAAACAGACAAAATGCATGTGTTTGAGCAACACCTTTATCAAGATGAATATCATGAACTTGCAACGTACTGAGTTCGAGCAACATTGATCCAACAATACAAGAAATAAGTTGGCCACCTTTCAAAGGCTTTACAATATTTCTTTGCATAATGACATCCCTGCACCATAACCAGTCCTAAAAGCAAAGATAAATGTAAACCATGTGATACTGCACTTCTGACTAATTATACCTATACTTCACCATATCTGTGCTGCACCCGATATCTTAGCATCTCTTCTCCTGGGCCCTGCTGCATGAAAAGATGCAATCAATCATAAGTCAGAAAAATCAAACACATAAGTCAGGTATCAGCCAATCAGAATTGAGTATTCAGAGACTTATGTTTGATTTTCTGACTTATGTTTGATTTCAACTTTTATGCAACAGCAGGGCCCAGCTGGTGTGCTGTAATTTGTATGATATTGGTCTATTATACCTGACCTTACCAATGTGTGCCATAATGGATTTCAGATCACCATTAAAGGCATAATTTACCATTTGCAGATGAAAGCATTAGTGCTCTAAAATAGTTCTAAAATGTGAGTTAGGGATAGAAACAACCACTGTCAAAATTTGAATCCGTATAATCGATGTTAAGTGTTGTTAAATACACAAAATGTGAACAATAGTTATAATAAAAATGTTTCCAGACTAAACCGTATACAGTTACGGTTTATTGAGAAAAACCCTGATATCTCCTTATATTTTAGGTTTCATTGCAAATATTTCATATGGTAGGATGTTTTATGATACAACAGACCTACACATATGCATCAAATGTGATATCTTGAACATTTATGAAATCACTGCTCCCAAAGGTAAACTGGACCTTTAACCCGCTGAGGACGGACTGATTTTGCTACAACACATATTTCCCATAGACACCTGCCCGAGTATACTCGGGACTCGTCCTCAACGGGTTAAAGGACAAGCTCACCTTCATATACATAAGGACTGAGAGAATGCAGCAATATTAGTAGAACACATCAGTGAAAGTTTGAGGAAAATCGGACAATCGATGCAAAAGTTATGAATTTAAAAAAAAATTTTGTGTTGGAACTGCTGGATGAGGAGACTACTAAGGCTCATGATGTCATATGAGTACAACAGTATAAAGAAAATGTAAAGAAAATTCAACATATTTTCACTTTTTTCACATAATAAAAGAGCACTTGACTTGCCTCTTTCTATAGGCAATGGCAATAATATTACCCATAACATATGTCAGTAACGAGTTGAGGGAATGTGTACTTTTTTCAAAAGATTAAATTTTGTGAAATTCTCTTTATATTTTCCTTATATTGTTGTACGCATGTGACATCATACACTGCAGTAGTCTTCTCATCCAGCGGTGACTGCACAAAAACTTCAAAAATTCATAACTTTTGAATGGATTTTCCGATTTTCCTCAAACTTTCAATGATGTGTTCTACTAATATTGCTACATTCTCTCAATCCTTATGTTAATGAAGGTGGACTTGTCCTTTACACAATGTGAGCTTTGACATATTGGAAGAGAGGAAAGTCAGGCCAAGTCTAACAATGAATGATGACAGAGCCTAAAATAGTGCCCATCTTGATCCTGAATTAGGCTTTGTTTTTAAGCACCCTATTCTAGTAGTAGTGAAGTACTTTCACTTGTAGCTATTGTCACTGTCAATGGCTTTCTAACTCTATAAAATTTAACTTCAAGGGTTGAAATCATGAAAGGATAAGAAGTTAACCTATGACCTTTTGGTTGTCACCACAAGTCCTGTGGAAACAGCCAAATGTGAAGGGCAACACAGCAGAAGTCTGCTTCGAGCTGGAGTAGGAGGCCTAAACAGTTTCCTGATTATGTTAAAGGGACTGTTCAGTTCTGGTTGAGGTGAGGATTTAGCTTTTAACGTTTTGCGAGATATTCAGAAACCACTCTATGAGATGTCAAAGAGCATGCAATTTTAAGGGGAATAAAAAATTTATTTGATGAAAATCGGTTTTGAAATGGCTGAGATAAGGTGAACAAAGAGATCCTACTAAAAGGCGTGGCCTGTCGCCTTTTATTATTATCACTTTTTTTGGATACCTCAGCCATTTGAAAACCAATTTTCATCCAATAAACGTTGAATCCTTCTTAAAATTACATGCTCTTTCATATTTCATAAGAGGTTTCTCACTATCTCACTTAGAAATGTTATAAACCTGAATCCTCACCTCAACCAGTACTGTACAGTCCCTTTAAGCAGCACTAGTAGAGGATGGTTTATAGTGAAAGAAATTACCGTGGAATTTTAACCCATGAAAGAAGACAAAATGCACAAAACAAAATGAACAAAATATAAACAAAGGTAATTTGAGAGATACATGTATGAATAAATATATCTATATTGTATGTCCCAACAAATTACAATGGGACCCTCTGCAACAATAACTTTAAAATAGTGAATCAATCCAAATACAAGTTTAGGGTATGAAACTATAATTTATTATCCACATCTTACGAAAAACCCCATCCAATTTGCTTCAGTGGTCAAAGAGAAGTGAGGATTTTTGTGGAGTATGTCAGGAAGCCCTTCCCTCCAAGTTCTGTCTGTTGTGTTCATACATCAATATGCAGTTCCAAGAGCATCCAAGTGCTAAACTTGGAAGAAACAGACTCATGACATGCTTTACAACAATTCACATTTCTCTGTAACCACTTAAGGAAACTGAATGGGGTTTACTGCAAGATATAGCTAAGATGTTATTTCTTACGACCAAGAAATAAAATTCAGTCAGTTTATTAACATTGGAAGTTATCTATGCAAATATTTGATCGTCATTTTTTTTTTTTTTTTTTTATATATACTGTGTTCTTATCATGCATGTATATACCTGTTCACAAGTTGGGCAAACTTCACACAGTCTTCTCTGTTGTAGAACCAGATTCCACAGATGGCTGTAGAGCAGACAAAGAAAACAAAATGGTATTATATCTCTGTAATGAAACATGAAGCAGTATTTTGTTGATGTAAGTGGAGATCAATAAAATGTGGGGCTAGCACAATATCAGAAGTGCAAAGATAAACATGAGTGCATGCATGATTGTAGAACATTACATTCATGTTGGCCATTCAAATATGTCATTATGTTCTCCCACAGAGTACCACTTCTTTGTTAATAAAGGATTACTGCTACTAGTGAAAGAGCAAATCATTTTAATACATTTTCATACATACTATAAAGCCAACATTTCCGTATACTTACAAATTTTTTGTAACTTATCCTTTAGTTTGTATTATGATGAAATCTATGTATTCAATTTCTGTAATATATTTATATGTTTCTGTTGGAAATGAAAAAAAAAAAATAAATGAATGAATGAATGAAAGCAATGAAATTTTTGCAGGATTAAATTTTTGTGAATTGCAGCCAGCGGCCTTTTTCACACCATGAAACATTGCGAATTGCCGCTAGCATACAATGCATACAGTGCAGACAGCACAAGAACTTTTGCATGCATTTTAATTTCCCAAATTGTGGTTCTCGCGAAATTTGCAAAATTGAAATGAATGTGAAAATTTCTGATCTTACAGTATGCAATACTGACAATCAGACAACTGATGATTTGCAAAGCAAAAAAAGAAAAAAAAATCAAGTTTAGCAGAGTTTTCAGGGTAAGTTCTCAGAATTACTTTGATCAATCCATACTGATACCACTGATGATGATTAATCTATTGTCAGGAGCATAGAGAATGTTTTGCCATGGGTTTGAAATGCTAGACCACCCAGAATAAAATACCCATAATTAAACATGGATGGGGGATCATGCTTTCTCAGTTATAGGACCAAAACTTTGGAATCAATTCCCTATTCAATTATGCCAACAGTCATCTACAGAAATATTCAATTTAGTTAAAACATTCTTGTTAATTTCATATTGAAGATTACATAACTGCAATTCAAAATGTTCATAAAAAATTGTGTTCTTTTTCAGGCATGTGTCTGCTTGTTTGTTTGTTATTTTCCTCCCTGTTTTCATGCTTGTTTTTACATATATATTTTATCTTTTTTGAAGTGCCACAAGCACCAAAAGGTGGACATGTGTGCCAAACAAATAGCCACTATTATTATTACTTCTGGAAGCTGATAAAAATGTTTTTTTTTTTTTCCTCTCATAGAACACACACTGTCACAGGCCAAGGAAATGAAAAACAAAACAGAAAAGGTAAAAGCAAAAAGAGAACAGGAATGAAATATTGGCGGTATTCTCAAAAAGAGTGGTAAAAATAGGATACTGGGTGACATGGGGGAACTGCATCAAAAGGCATTATCTGGGTCAAACCCCTCCGGCCTGTGCTGGGTTGCACATGAGTTTCCTAGGAGGTAGAAAAAAGGGAAATCTAAAAGAACTATTCGGATATCAGATTTCAAAGATACGGCGGCGCATTGGTGGAGCAGAAGAGGAAGAAACAGCAGGAGAGAAAGGCAAGTATGGCACCATTGCACACACCAGCCACAGAATTGGGATGTGAGAGTGATGCGCAGGCGAAAAACCTACCAGGGGCATAAAAAATATACGTAATGTACCTACATGTAGCCCAGTTTTGTGTGAGATTGTGACAGGAAGTAAAAGATGTATGGACAAGGTATATATGGTGGAGGATGGGGGGGGGGGGGTGATTCTTACTGCTGAGATCTACTGGTAATAACACAGAAATTGAAAAAGCCGACACTGCAGGTGACTACAAGACTGTGATACAATGACAAAAAAAGGGCAGACAGCAAAGTTGGAGAGAATCAGAAAAGTGATACACATTCCTAACTTTGTCTGATTTTGTTACAATAGGTAAAACTCAAAGACAAGGAGGAAAATCCTCGTTATCGGAGAGATCTATTTGTAGAAACATAGAAAGCACAAGGGCTCACTTTATCAATAGCTATGATACAGTAAATATATTGAGAGAAAAAGACAGAGTCAGAGACAATAGGACAGTGACAAACAGACAGAATATGAAGAGAATAAAAAAAAAGATATAGTCAACACCACGTAAGTCGATGGCGCACACATCATATAGTTGGCTATTAAAAATGGATGAAAATAATAAAAAGTCCTAATTTACATTCATAGTCTAATCCATGTATCGTTCCTCTGTACAGACACACCAAGTAAAGTGGAATATTGCCAAAATACAATGCAGACGCCATATTCTTGGTCCTATCAAGACCAACTAATCTGGAGTTGACTGTAAAAACAATCTAGGAAGAAACTGTGAATTACGTCCAGCAACAAATCACTTTTTTACAAAACACTTGATCAGGGATGTGAAATTTGATTCACCATTTTCACTTATCTCTTTTTAAAAAGGCCAGACAAGTGTTCAACAATGACACTAGACTGTCTCAAAGGCAATGCCAGCAAAAAAAAAACCTTCCAATTCTTTAATGAGGGTATATGTTGTGTTTTAAAAGGAAATTGAATATATCACATTTTCTCTACGTTAACCTGTTGAAGACTAGTCTTGAGTGTACTTGGGCAGGTGTCTATGGGAAATGTGTGTTGTAGCAAAATCAGTTAGCCCTCAATGGGTGAATCAACTGAAAGACAGAAATATGAAGAGAAGACACTGAGGCAGGTACAGGAAAAAGAACGCACAAAGACACACTTATACTGTGAATACTACAAAACAATTTTTTTACTTATTTGTTTGGTTTTTGTCTGTATGCATGTGTGCACCTATACACATAAGCTGTATATACAGTCATATATTACATTGTAGCTCGAGCCTGGCTGTGTAAAATTGTCATAGTGTACACACACTTTTAAAAGAAACATTTCCATTGCAAGCTGCTGTGAAATGTGTGTACCCATATACAACATGTGTGTGTATGTGTTTGTGAAAGTGTATACCAGAGAGGAGAGAGAGAGAGAGAAAGAGAGGGCGAAGGATGGGGGGGGGGGGGTGTGGAGAAACGGTGGGGGAGGAGAAAGGATTATGTCTCCCACAGGGAAATAGAGATCTCACCAGTGGTGCACAATTATTTTCTTCACTCAAAAATGATTTTCATAAGGAAGTTGGTTTATTGATGAAAAAGGGGGGGGGGGGGAAGAGGATAGATTTATCCTTTAAGTGATCTCACCCTGCATTCCTCATCTCTCACATCCCCTCTTCCCCCTTTTACCCCCTCTTTCTTCATATCTCCTTATCCTTTAATTTGCTAAGTGACTTGTGCTGGCTACCTAATGCTCCGGGTCCAGTGAGCTCTGACCATTATCCTCTCCGGCTCCGTGATTGAAATGGGATGCAGCGCGTTGCCGGGGGGGATGCAGCGCGTTGCCGGGGGGAACGCAACGATCCCCTCTCCGAGTCTCTGGGACTGTAACTCATGCCCCCCTCCCCCCATCGCAGGGTCTCACTCTTGGGTAATCACAGAGGATGGTGGACAGTGGATGTTGACACATCCGCTTCACGGAAAGCCACACCTGGAGATTCGCGCAGAATCTGTTTATCGCCCTGCGACATGAAAGGAGGTGACATCCATTGAACGTTTTTTCAAGCATCCCCGCCTCTCATAGTACAGAAGAAAAAACAGCAACAATCCAACCACAGACCATCCCATATATTCTTGATCCTGATCACTGCCTGCTGCAAAGTTACCTACACCTCTCATCTCCCCCTCCCCCTCCCGTCTCACCCACCATCTTGGTTTTTCTCATGGCTTGTCTCATCACAGCTTGTAGCCCCTTGTACGCCAGCAGTCGATAGAATCAGAAAGATTCCATATCACCATGGCAACAGGCTAGAGTGACTATCAAGCTTTCCTTCAAGCTTGTGAACAAGGCAAAGGCAATCTTAAACGACATGTCTGTTGGATAGCAACAACACTTACACAGCTATTGTGTATTAGAGAGAGCCATTACATAATTATCTCTTACCTACCCCTCATCTACTCTCTCCCTTCCAAATTAGCTCTCTTTCTCTTTCTTTTCCCCGTTCGCTATCTACTTCTTTTTCTCCCTCTAAATCTCTCCTGTGTGACTGTTTGTCATAACTTGAACTGTCTTATTTTATTCCTTATTTGTTGCATTTGCCCTGCAATAATTCTGTTCAAATCAAAACTGCCAGTTCTCCCCCCTCTCTCTATCTCTCCCATTACTTAAAGTATTTCAATTTGCATTTCTTTTCTTCCTGTCTATTCTTAGTTCAGTCCACTTCTCTCGCTCCATCTCTCAATCTTTCTTTCTTTCTTTTTTCTCTTTCTCTACGAGTGATTATTATCAGGTACTTTCCCTGACCCTGTGATGTATGGCAAACACACAGTGCTAGTGAAATACTCGCAGCTGAGTAAAGACTCTCTCCCATCAGCTCGGCTTGCATCCCCCATCCTGTCTCCCCGCATCCTCCGTACACTGAGCAGGAAATCTCTCAGGCATCGAGCGTAGTCTCACTTCCAGACTGGCAAACTCTTGTATCATCCACAAGACACGGTGATGTGAGAATAAACTATTGCATCATCAGATCTGTGACTTGTTTTTGCAATCTACCATGTTGTTTTTATCTTTTTGAAGGAATATCTTTCCAGATGCATATATTTACCATGTAAAAAAAAAATTGCAATTTACCATGTTGATTTTTATCTTTTTAATGGAATATTTTTCCAGATGCATATATTTACCATGTAAAAAAAAATGCAATTTACCATGTTTTTATCTTTTCAATGGAATTTCTTTCCAGATGCATATTTTCCTCAATTATAACTCTTACGAGTATGCAAAACAAGCTCCAAGCAGGATTTTATTTTATCAAGAGTGACAGCTGCTAACATAGCTTCGCACATTTACTCATCTTTCTCGCAAAAATCACAAATTGTTTTCCACAGAAGCACACAATATATCTATTGTAAAAATTACTTTTAGAAAATCAGCATTTTATGGGGCAATAAACATCCGTTAAATGTTGAAATTACTAATAATGACTAAATTTGATGAGAAGTTGGCAGCTATGAACTACCACTCATAACTTTGCTTTAAAACTGCCAAAACTGTATTCAAATCTCACTCTTATAGGTTAGGATAACACATTTTGCATCTGATTTGAGTCCACTGGGTTGGTGTCCTGTGTGCATTCTCACAAAGAAGCCTGATGTCACTTTCGTTTAAGGCTCATGCATTTCATCGGTGTTCAAATGATCTCCCACGGCAGGTCTGAAATCAAATCTATGTGACAAGAAGTGAGCATGAAGCATACATCATTTAACTTTGAGACTTGTCCTACAGGCTCCTCACCATATTTAACTTTTTTTTTTCTTCCCCTTGTCATTCTCCCTTCTATTTGTTCATTTAATCAATATCATCCCGTACATGTGAGTCAAACAAATGAGAATTTTGTCAGAGCGAGTTGTTTGGCAACGCGCCTAGACGGAGAAAGGGAGTCACTTTCTATAAATACCAAACATTGTGTATGAACCTGCCTACCTTCGTAAAAGGAGTCACTTTCTATAAATACCAGATATTGTGTATGAACCTGCCTGCATTCATAATTATATCTATTATTCGACAAAAGATCTTAACCCTTTGCAATCAAGATTCTAAAATCCTTATAGACATGACACAGGAACAACTGAGCCCCCATAAGTAGAGGGTATAAGAAAGATAAAACAGAAAAAGAAGAAGATGATAATAATGGGAAACATCAATGGTAAAGTAGAAGATAGAATGAACAGAATGAAGAAGAGAAACAAACAGGAGTGGAAGGAGAAGGAAAGCAAGAAATTGAATAAAGGGTGTAGAACGTCAAAAATAATAAAGGGAGAAATGTGAAAGCAGGAAACCAGGCAAGGAGGGGAAAGAGAGTAAGGACATACAGCAGAGACAGTGACTGAGATAGATAGATAGATAGATAGATAGATAGATAGACAGAAAGATGGATAAACAGATTATATATATATATATATATATAATTTATATATATATATATATATATATATATATATGTATGTATGTATGTATATATATATATATATATATATGTATATATATATATATATATATATATATATATATATATATATATATATATATATATATATATGTACAAAGATAGAGAGAGAGAGAAAGAGAGAAAAAGAAAGAGCAAGTGTGTGTGTTGGTGAGAGGGGAAAAGATAGAAAAATATATGGTTTGTATAATACATTATATATATATATATATATATATATATATATATATATATATGTATATATATATATATATACATACATACATATACATGTATATGAGTCTGTGTGTGTATGTGAGTGTGTGTGTGGGTATGTGAGGGTGTGTGTGTGGTTAGAGAGAGAGAGAGAGAGTAAAAGAAATAGAAAGACAGAGAAAGTGTGTGTGTGTGTGTGTGTGTGTGTGTGCATGAGTGTGTATATGAACAAAAGAGGTCGGAAAACATAATCTGATGCTGATGTGAAGACATTCTCGTAACTGGACTACAACATTTCTTCAACAAAAAGGAATGTACCATTTCATAGATATGAAAAATGTGATAGTTTTCGATCATCTTTTGTTTTATCACATGTATGACTGAAATGTTTCAACTGAATTCTTTTATTTGAAGGGGGAGGGCTTTCTGCTCAAACTCTACTCCAGAAAACTATTGATCTAGATGCTGGCCCTCAGAATAAAACTGTAAGCATGGCCAGACCCAAAGTGGTGTGTATGTCATAGTGGGTGACACAACATTTGCTTCTGCATCAATTGCTCTGGGCCCTGTTTTATTAAGATAAAGTTAGCGTTGATTGTGAAATCAACGCTAACTTTATCCAACTTGAAGTCTGCTGTAACTTTAAATCAACTGCAAGTTTCCGTTTTACGAAGAGACTTAATAGTCGATTATAGTTATAGCTCATCACCATGACTTAATTATTGATTTAGTCAAAACTAACAACACGGGACGAGGCTGGTTTCCGGTACTGTCTGCTTAAAAACAAAACAATACATTAAGCAAAACAAACAACAAAAACATGATTGTTTGCCATGGCCACGGATTCGTAGTCTGCTAGTGCGACGCAGTAGTATTACCGCTATACAGCCGCTGAATTAGAAGTATTAAGTTTGCAACAAAACCGCAAAATACGCCGTTTTGCGTTGTATTGAAAAAAGTAGGTCGATAGATCTAGCACATCCCGAGCTCAACAAAAATCTGCGTACGCGTGTACCGTAAAGATTCCGCACATACGTAGAATTACTTCAAGTCTTAATTCAATAGGCTGAAGTCCTGTGTGTTTACGTGTAGGATTATGGAAACTTGTGAGAGTGTGGTGATTACAGTAGCTTGTTTTTACCTCTACAGCGCAGATCGGCTTTGTAAAGAATAGATCGCAAGTCTACATCATCAACATGTCGAAATTCTAGAATGATTAGATGCTCTAATCAGCAGTACGCCACTACGTGTTACGGTAAGTACAAACGATTCACTGAACGTTATCTATAACCAGTTGAGTTGGGCCTAACGTTAAGCTGGATCTCAAGTTACTGTCGTACTCGGTGCTATATAGAATTAAACTCTTTATTTTCTGTATATGCCTACTAAACTCTTAATTAGTATCTATTGCCGAACTAGCTCTACGTAGGCCTACGCACGTCAGAAATCACTGGTTTCCTCGCATATGGGTTCTTTACTTTGGCAAGATATGCATTACACACAGACGCGGTTCCAGTTCCAGTACTGTACTCGGTTACTTGCTTGCTGGCGATAGCTTGATTGGCGGGTGGATGGCGTGCCGAGGCGCCGGGCGCGCAGGCTGGGATTGCGACTGCTGTCGAGGGTGTTTGCGTGCAGCAGTCGCGTAAGCAATGCGTGCCGATCGTGAATTTCATGCAAGGAAAAGACCATAATTACATGAAAGAAACGCAACAAAATGTTAGAGAAAGGATAGCATTTAACAGACAAACATTTGTGACAAGACCCCAGCTAGACTAGGAAAGTGTGACAGGCATCTTTCTTCTGTAAATTGCCTCACAATTGAGTCTACCTAGACTGTTTCTACTTAAAGTTGATATTTATCACCTGTTAAGTTAATCATAGATTTGGAGCGGTTGAGAAAACTTATGTGTTGATTTTTTAGGAAGTTGGAGTTGATGTCAACTCTGGGTGTCTTGATAAGACGGACTTCAAGTGAATTTGGAAGTTAATCATAGATTAAGTGGACTTAGAGTTGATTTGAGAGGTTAATCATAGATTATTTTGACTTAACGTTAAATTTATCTTTTGATAAAACAGGGCCCTGGTCTTATTTTCTCCAAAGACTTAGGGTTAGGGTCAGGGTTATGTTTGTGGGTAGAGTTTATGTTTGGCTTATAGGGTCACCTTTCCTAATGAAATCCTCACTGTGTATTAAGTAGGACTGTAGCTGATTTTACTACCATGTGAACATTCCTAATTTTTGCTTTATCTACTTTCCATCCAAGAAAATGCCAATTCAGCTTTACCCCATGGTGAACTCTTTCAAGATATCATCTATACTACACCAGGCAGAAGTGAGCTTTGCAAAGGTCTCGTAAACCCATGTGACCTTTTTCTTCTGAAATCCCTTCACTAGCTGTACACAAGGCCATGCTACACATTCCTCCATTAAAACCATATCCCATCAAATTACACTACATGTTAACATGCCAAGGAGTTTGACTGACCATAAAAAGAAAAGTTCCAAGGTTGGCTCTGTTTTTATTAGATTCCACAGGATTTGGAATGGGGGGATTAGCTGCTTTCAGCTGATCCCACTAAAATTATACAAATTTTGACTGTTTTATACAATTCTTTTTTTTTGGGGGGGGGGTGGGTGGGATGGAAAGTAGAAATATGTGAGAGCTATCTTTTATTTTCAGTAATGCCCCTCAGTTATGTGCAAAAGTGAAACATTATTCATCTTGCTGATATGCAAACAGGCTAAAGAAAGACTGATGCATGAGTGCGTGAGAGACAGAAAGGAAGAGGGAGAGAGAAGAAGAAGAAGAAGAAAAAAAAAAAGGAAGAAGCTGTAAAAATGTCCCTGGCTACCCATCAGAAATGTATCCATTATGAGAAGATAGGATAATCCATCACCTGACAGCCACTGACTCTTCTGCTTTCATTTGCAAACCATGAATGTCGAAATAAAAACCAATACATCTCTCCCTCTCTCTGTGACACCCCGAGGTGTAAATATTGATTCTATATATCAATGGAGGAAGGAAGAGCATGGAGGAAGGATTCTATTTGATTCTACAGCCAAGAGATGGGAAGAAAGTGAGGGTTAAGGGGGGGGGGGGGAGGGTTGAATGCTTGGAGAGAAATAAAAATGCTGAAAAGTTTGAGGACTGTTTCATGAATTCTGTGGCAGGCATGCATTATAAGGAAAGTCCACCTGGAAAAAAAAAAATCATTTGAATAGTATAAAAAAAAAAAGTGACAGTGAAAATTTAACTTAATTTTGCCTGAAAGTAATTGAATTCACTTTCTATTTGCTCTGTGCATAAAATTCCATAAAATCTCTTCTGTTAATTTTTATTACTGATGATGACAAACATTTTTTTTTCAATGCAAGTGTTGTATAAAAATATATTTAAATTGTTGTACTTTTTTTAAAACAAATTTACTTCATTTGAAGTGAAAAATTTCTAATTTCATAGTACAGAGCAAATAGGGGTGAGCTCTTGTGTGACATCATAAAATTGCCAATTTGTGTTTGACCCATCACAACTGAAAAAAAAAAATCCCAACTTGCATAGCTTTCACTAGAATTTGTTAAAACTTTCACTGTCTTATTCATCTGATTTTTCTGCTTCTATTCACACAAATTGATTTTCAAGGTGGACTTCTTCTTTAACCTTTCCCTACCAGACTCTCAAGTCCCAAAAGACATAGTAAATCACTAGCCAGCTTTTTACAACAATGACTTTCATACCATAAAACAAGATTTGTTTTGTTTTGTTTTGTTTCACATATTTTACAATGAGCTAAGATTCACAAAAGTAAAGTACACACTAGTGATTTGTTTTTGTTTTTGTTTTCCCTACACAATGCATTGAATGCCAGTACAATGCTGTATACTTCTGAAGTCAACCACTAGTATACATACTACTGGTACACATTTGTTTTTTGTTTACTTTTTGCTTAACTATGTGTTTAGTAGTGCACATTCAGTTCTGTTTAGTGTTCAACAAGCAGTGTATGCCCAACATATCGCATGTGGTATACTTATAATTTTTTAAAGGTCCAGTTTACCTTTGGGAGCAGCGATTTCAAAAATGTTCAAGATATCACATTTGATACATATGTGTAGGTCTGTCGCATCACAAAACATCCTACCATATAAAATTTTTGCAATGAAGCCTAAAATATAAGGAGATATCAGTGTTTTTCTCAATAAACCGTAACTGTAGACGGTTTAGTCTGGAAACATTCTTATTATAACTATTGTTCACATTTTGTGTATTTAACAAACTTAACATCGATCATAGGGATTCAAATTTATACAGTGGTTGTTTCTATCCCTAACTCATATTTTAGAACTATTTTGAAGCACTAATGCTAGGTTTTTGTTTCATCTGCAAATGGTAAATTATGCCTTTAATGGCTGGCAATCGCACAAGTTTTATGCCGCAAAAAAAGGTTGTTGGCTCTAATGAACAAGTTTCATGCCATGTATGTTTCTGTTTTTACAGTAATCAGGGCTCAACACTTGAACTTGCTCGCTTGCTTGGGGCATGTACAACTGTAACATTTTATGTTGGGCAAGTAAAAAACAAACAACGAAAGGCAACGTGGAGCCCTGGCTAAATGAATGAGATTGCTTTATGAAGAAGAGAATGTGAACCAGATATATCTGTATGTTGTCAAATTATTACACTTGGTAATGAAAATATTACAGGGGGTTAAAAGTCCAGTGATATGACCAATGTCAATGCAACACTTTGGCAACATACAGAAGAGAGTGTGCAGTGCAGATGGAGGGTTAAGGGGTCATCACCAACCTTTTGTGGTCTTATAGATGAGGAAGGGTTTCTGTAGGGTATACTTCAGATGACTTAAGGACTGAATGACCTAATGACAATGCAATACCTGGACAATAGACAGCAAAGTGTGTGCGGTGTAGATGTCCATGTGCCCACAATACCAACCTAAAAATGTATGGGGATAGAGCCTTCTCTTATGTTGCACATCTGTGGAACTCTCTACCAGTCCCGCTTTGAAATTGTAACAACCTTAATACCTTTATATCTGAACTGAAGACTTATCCTTTCCAGCAAATTTTTGAATAATGTGTGACACATTGAGGGAGCTGGGTGCTTTTGAATGTTTCTTTAAATAAATTGCACTATATCAAAACGCTGGGGTTTCATCATCATCATCATCATCATTACCAACCTTTGGTGGTCTTGTAGAGGAGGAAAGGTTCCTGTAGGGTGTATTCCAGCTCCTTGGTGATGGGCTCAGTCAGGTTGTGCAGACTGAGTCGATTCATGATCATGAAGCCATGGTAGGGTGTAGCAGACCTGGAGATTGGTAGGAGGGAGAGAGAGAGAGAGGAGGAGTAAGTGGGGGTGACACAGTATGATGTAATGTTACTATCAAAGTGGTATAAAATAGAACATTGTCATATTACACAACTGCATGAGTAGGCAGACAAAATTATAAAGAGACAACAAAGGGCAAAAATAGTTTACTGTACAGCAAGACACTTTGTCGGCATAACATTTTTGTGAATTGGAGCAGACGGCCTTTTTCGCCGCATGAAATTTTCACAAACTGCCACTGGCATTCAATGCATGTAGTGTAGACAAATTTTGGCTCTTTTTGAAATTCCAGAAATTAAAATGCATGCAAACATTTCTGGTTTTACAGTAAACAAATACAGGGGCCACAGAACAAGGACTGAGGTGATACATCTATATATAGGTTACTAATGATCGACAGCCTCTCCACCTTTAAAAAAAAAATGTTCTGTGGCACCTGAAATATCATTATGGATTATTCACCAGGTAAAAATGTATGTACTTATGTCATATATCTAAAAGGTAAAGGTAAATAGAACACACGAAATTCAAGTAGAGTACTTTTAAATAAAAGGTCAGTCTGTGAGGGTTTTGGAAGTTATTTTAAAGGCACAATTTACCATTTGCAGATGAAAACAAAACCCATACTACCCAGCTTTAGTGCTTCAAAATAGTTCTAAAATGTGAGTTAGGGATATAAACAACCAATGTAAAAGTGTTAATCAGCATTGTCAATATCAAGTATTGTTAAATATACAAAGTGTGAACAATAGTTTTATCAAAATTGTTCCTATAGTAAACTATCTACAGTCATGGTTTATCAAGAAAATTTGTGATATCTCCTCATATTTGTAGATTTATTGCAAAATTTTGATGTGGTAGGATGCTTTGTAATAAAACTTAACTATACATTATATGCGTCAAAATGTGATAACTCGAACATTTTTTAATCACTGCTACCAATGGTAAACAGTGGCTTGAAATAAAAACAAAACATTTTATTTCAGTGAAGAGTATTTAAAGATAACAGGCTTACGTACAATGTATGTTGATGTTGATGTCTGTTATTGTGTGGGTGTTTTTTTTGTGTGGGTGAGACAAAAGTAAGTTAAGCACCATTTTACCTATTTCCTTCTGAAAACACAAGCTGTTGAGATTGCGTTAAGGAATAAAGCCTTCTTTATGCAATGAAGACAGGAAGAAGGAGAATGGAATGAATGATATCCCTTTGAATATGCAAAGAGGTTATTCTGCAACTGCAAATCACCACAAATTTGTGACACTAATTCTAGATCTTGATCTTTGAGATATGCAACATGTTCCTATTCTCTCTCTTGTGTAACACTTTCTGAGAGATTTATCTTACAATTTTTTTTCTCACTCTCTTTACCCCCAATCATGTCCAGCAAAGACGGAATGGATAATGACAGTACGGGGTTTGGGCTTTGGGGCTTCAGGGATGACACTGAGAAAGCAGTCGCATGAATACCACGGCTAAAATCAGGCCACTGTGACCGAAATCTAGCACTCGTGGCACCGACAAATGCAAATGTGCATAACCAATGCTCAGGGCATCTCACTTAAGAGCATCACAATCGTTAAAGTCCTTGAGATAAAAGAAAAAAAGAAATCTTACCAAGGACACGATATGAGACTATCACACCACATCATGTTGCAATGAAATAATGCCTAGATACCATACTGGGGCACTACAATGAATATCTCTACCAGTTTCCCTAATGGGGCATTTCAGGCAAGGGCCCCAATAATTTGAGCAGGCAAGTGAGCATCCATCCACATTACTTGCCAGATAGAGACCTTTAGTTGTCCGGGGCAAACAGGGAAAGCAGATGTGTAGCACCTGGCTACATTCTTACCAAACACTAAAAATATTAGAACAGAAAATGATCAGACTGAAAATAGATACCATCACTGATATGTAGACTTACAGACACAACAAAGTTGAATGCACTGCTACCATAAAATGGGAAATATTTACATGAACAATTTTTCGCGCTCAGCCGCGTAAAATAAATTTCACAGGTTTTGATTCAAATCTGTGAAATAAAAAGAAAAACAGTGTTATGAACAACAAGCCCAAAATTAATGTATTTGCATTTTTGTACCAGTTTCATGGCACGCAAAATATGCAAATATTTCCACTTTTACAATAGGGCCTATTTGGTGAGGTTAGATTTTTCTTCAGATCACACACATATGCTACTCAGGTCTTTGTAATACCTAGATTATGTAGTTAGAGACTATTATTCTCATATTACCCAATACACATCTGATTGTATATTGAGTTCATGATGTGGGACTGTAGTACCGCACATTCCATGAACTCAAGCAAATGTAGATGAGGCTGACCTCATTTGTTAAATCCTTACAGGTAATATCCTTACACCTCTACAGTTTATTCTCCATTCTGCTTAGTAGCATTAGCCAGCTCTACAGTTATTCTGAGTAGCTTAACCTGCCAATGGTCTTTAGTCCTCTTTCAAGGAGAAATAGTGAAGTTGCAACCTTCAAATAAATGGAAACGTAAGCCCCTGTCTTCAACAAGTCCGTCGTTCAGTCATGAACAAAAGAACCATTCCCAGTGAAACCAGGGCTATACTAATTCCTCTAAGTCCAGTATCTTCATCTATTCAACATAATGCTACTCTGGGTATTATAGGACAACAATTCAGACACCGTAGGGCCATATGGTACTTTGGCCCACAATTGCTACAGGCCACTTTTCCCCTCCACAAGGCAAAGAGGGGTACATGTAGCATCCCCGTTTATCTTACCCCAATGCTGCACCATTATCTGAATGCTGTATATTGCCATTCCCTCCATTTTCTCCATCCCCCCCCCCATTCCAACTTTACATGAAACTGAGCACTATACATAATTCATACTCGCTGCACATCCTGAACTTTGTTGACACTTCTCACGATCCGCAGGCCAGGAAATGTCGCAGTCGCGGGGCGAAACGGCGCAGCATCCAGCATTCAGACTCTTTATGCAAATGCTGCGCCTTTTGCTGCGCCAACATTAAATCTGTGTAATCCCATGTCTCCACCAATGGATGGCACATGGTGTGGTTATTTTGGTCGATCCTCTTGCAATGAAAGATGCGGATGAGAATTGCTTTGATTGCCTTTAAGACTGATGAGCCATTAGCAAAGGAAGATCAGCTTGAATTCATGCATCTGTAATGTAAATGGCTGACTGTGTGGAGTGTGTACACATGTGTGAATATGCCATTCTCATTCTGGGAGAACAGATGAAATTGAGGAAGACTACATCCTTTGATAATTTCAGATTAATGGAATTATAATATATAAATGTATATGTACACATATATGTTTATATAACTATATGTATGTACACATACACATGTACGGAAATATCACATGCTTCCAATATGAAAAGTAAAAGTAAAAGTCAACATTGTTCACTCCTACATGATTAGAATTATTGCATATTCAGCTAACTATTCATCTTCATTATCAATGAAAACAGCATAAATTACAGTAATTCTGAGGTTTTCAAATATTAAAGGGGTATAATTATTTTCATTTACCACTGTGGATTGACAAGGGTGGATGATGCGATGTCATGGAGGAAATATATTCCAGATGAATAGGGTTGGATTTTTCATGGACTTGATGAAATTCATTTAATCATATTCACTAGCCTCATGTATAGCAGTCTACTCTAACGTGGACCCTGACACATCTCATGCTCTGATGACTGCAATCACATATTTGTCAAAGAATATGCACTTCTTCTGAAGTGGTGCAAATACCAAATTTTGCCTTTTTATTACACTCTTCTCCTAGCCAGCAAATCTTCAAGAAATCCCTAAATAGTAAACATATAACAAAACCTACATCCTTAATTGAAAGAATAATTTAACTGGGGGTGTTTTTCTCTTTGCAGTAAATCTAGGGAAAGAATGGAAAAAGATGCGTGTTGTCAGGACAGCTAACAAAAAGTCGAAGACTTGCAAGTTAATGGGCTGCAGGTAAATCAATACCGACTTATGTGTGTTTTCCAAGTGAGAAGAGATGCGCAATCCTAAGTGGCAAGAACAGATTAAGTGTCTGGCATTAGTGAGCGCAAGAGAGCAGCTAGCTAGTGAATCAGCCCCGAGAAGACGAATGTCTCGCTTTCCGAAAGACAAGATCCCGCTCCACATCATTACCGCGAAACAGGGATGACGGATGCTGGAAGGGAGCATCAAGGTGCCAAAGTCAGCCCTCCATCTTGGCAGGTGGAACTGAAAGTCTCCATCACAGCGTCACTGGTGAAAATTTTGTTTCACAAGAGAAAGGGAGGGGGGGGGGTTGAGGCTGAAAAAATCTCATTCTTAATAGGTGATTTATGCAAATCATGATACATCATTCTCAATACAGACTATGAAACTTAAAAAAAAATGACACAAAGATATAAAAACTTGCCAGAGAGCGCGCAAGAAAAAGGACCTTCATCATCGAATTAGTCAGATTTTCCTGAAAAATGAAGAAGTCAGAAAACAAAATGTTGACATAGAGACTCGAATATTACTTTCTTGTGTAAACCTCATTTCATGGACATATTAAATATGTGATACACTCTCTGCTTATCTTTTTTTTTTTAAATTGGTCTAGGGTTCATGTTTTGCAATCTCCAGTACCCCCTGTTCATTTTTCATCTTGCCTCTGTAAGCAGATGAAAGGCATTATAAAAATGTTTGTTTTATTTCCAGCGACATCCAGCCAGGAACCTAGAAATGTACAAGGCCTGTTTGTGATTTATTTCAGTTCCTAGAAGAAGATGTGTATCAAGGAAATGATGAAAGATGTGCTGCAACATTCTAATAATGTAACTTTGTAATAAATGACTGAAGTCAATATCGATACTCCATTTTTCTCTAGACAAAGTTTTGAAGGCACTGATGACAGGTGATGACAAGACTATGAATGCGTAAACTACTCAGAAATTGTCATTAATTCAGCATCTGTTTTTAAGGTTTCGATACTAGTAAGAATCCCTTCATCTCAATCTGTGAGAGATTGGGTAACTGTCCCTACACAAAAGAAAAAAAAAAGAAAACACATCCTTAAAAAAGTAAGTTTCATTTATTGTATAAGCTGTTATTTTTGCGTACAGATATTTCCGCGAATGTGGAGGTCATGGACATTTTCGCAATATGTGACCCGCTACAACAAAATGATCCTAAAGTCGGGCGAGGTCGATTATTTGAAAATTGCATGATATAATCCCATAACCAGTTTCTGCTTCGTTGAAACGCCAAAAGACATGGCTCAGAAAAACGTTATTTTTTTTATCTTTCCTTTGATCATTTTGCTTCAAAATTTCGACAGATGATAGAAGACATGTTAGACTCCAATAATATATCAAAATCAGAAAATCGTAAGTTTTGACCAATTTTAATGTTCTGACTTCAAACTCGATTTTCACGGCTTCGACCTCGCGCGACTTTAGGACCTTTTTGTTGTAGCGGGTCACATATGTTGTTTTAGCGATCTGACACCGAGGCTGTCATAAGTGCATTATTAGCCTAGTGGATGGCATCATTTTCGCATGGTGTCAAATTCACGGTCCAACAGTAATTTGCGAAATTTGCGAAAATTAAACCCTCATGAAAATAACAGCTTATACAGTCCTATCTGTTTCTTTTTCCTTCTTCTCCTTTTTCTTTGTCATCGTCATCATCTCCTTCATCTTCTCCTCCTTCTTCTTTTCCTTCCTGTTCTCCCTTTTTCTTCCTTCTCCTTCTCCTTCATCTTCTTTTCTCTTTCTTCTTCTTCTTCTTCTTCTTCTTCTTCTTCTTCTTCTTCTTCTTCTTCTTCTTCTTCTTCTTCTTTTTTCTCCTCCTCCTCCTCCACCTTCTTCTTCTTACCTGCTTCTAAAGGTTTGGTGGCTGCCCAGGGCAGGCTGACAAGAGGGGGAGCCATCCAAGAATGTATCGGAAGTCTGCAAATCGATTGTCAAAACAAACGAGGGTGCAGGCTCGCACGGGATGCACGTCACGCTCCCCCTGGTTGCCGGCACCGGGTTCCGCTTAAGCACCCTAAAAACTAAAGTCGCCGGAGTGATGTGACTTCCTAATGACTTCCACTGATTCGGCACTCTTGTGTTTTTTCTCTGACTGGAGAGTGAAGACGAGGATGTTTCGGGGGGGGGGGGGGGAGGTGGAATGAGGCACAAAAAGGTAAGCTGTCAGGTTCAATGGAGGGAAGGATTCGTACACAGTTGTCTTTATCACACAATTCCCAAGTCTGTCTCAAGTTATGTTGACTTCTCTCAAGCTCTGAAAGCATTCTATGTTTTGTCCTAATCTAGTCTGTAGCCTTTCTCGGAAAGAGTTAGTCCTTGCAAGAAAGCTGTTGAAAATTTCTGTAGCCACTTCTGACAAGCACTGCTGATTCTTTCCAAGATGTTAAAGCCAAAAGTTAGCAACTTTCAGTCTTTTATGCAATTACTCACTTCCAACAAACATACATGTATGTTGCACTGTACTCAACTGTCACACTAAGAAAAAAAATGATGATTCCCTCCAGAGAACCAATTATATCAAATATCCTATAAACATTCAAAAATCTGGAGCGCGGTTTTATTACTTGGTGACTGTGAAACTTGATAGACAGAAGTTCCTAAGCAACTTAACTCTCTGTATTCAGGGAAACAGAAAAAAAAAAATGCAAAGAAACTCAATAGCTGCGGTCACACTGGCAAAACATCATGAAGTTTAACTTTGAGAAGTCTACATGAAGCTTGTTCATCTTTAAACACTGGAAGCCAAACTTTTCGATGTTTCAGTTATTAAAGTTAGGGTTCCTGGTGCACATGTGCAACAAAGAAGAAAGAATGCGCTGTCTGATGGCTAAGGGTGTCATTTCACGAGCACGCGAACGATTTGCGAAGGACGCAAATGGCAAAATCCAGCATTCGTATTTTAGTCTGCAAAAGACCGCCAAATGAACGTGAGAGTTCGGAAGCGTCGTCAATTGTTCGTGAATGCCGTTTTTACTTCTGCGGAATTTTTAGCGAACCTTTTCTGCACACTTCGTCGTGATTTGTCCTCGAAAGTGTCTTTAAAGCCTTGTCATATGCGCAAGACCTTCGCAAGACACGCACAATATTCGCAAAATGTTCGTGAAACCCCAAACACACCCCAACTTTGGAGAATGTCTCGCGTATGTTTCGCGAAATCTGCGAAGTCTTTCCGATCATTTTACGACGTAACCGCAAACTGTTCGCTTACCTTTTGAGACATTCTCACGAACATTTAGCGCATGTTTGGGGGATGTATGACCTACGTTTTCTACAAATCAAAATCGTAGCATACATCTAAACATCAAACTAGTATTAACAACTATATAGTAAAAAAAGAAATTAAAGACTAGCAAAGATACTAGCAAAGAGAAAGAAATGTTTTATGTACAAAAAAAAAATTTGCAGAATACACTTAAAATTAATCTAAAGTATGCAAAATTTACATTTGAAACTAGAGATTATGTGTTGGAGAAACTGTAAAAAAAAAAATCAAATGCTTTACTATGAAGATAGGTCCTAAGAAAATTACTCTAGGCACGCACACAATAGAGAAATGAGAGAAAAAGAAAGGAGAAATGCAGGGAAGAAAAAAAAAAACTTCAACACAAGACAGCTCCCAGCTCTCATTGGGTACATTGTTTCTCCCATGATTATTGAAAAATAAATGTTCTTCGTGTACGTAACATGTTGTACTTTAGCAATGATACACACGACATTCGCACATACGTCGTGAGAACTTCGCACAAATTGCGCAAGAATGGTTTTCAGCTTCATTGTCAGAACACATTCGGAGAAAAACTTTTACAAATATTGGATTTTTTCCATTCGCGTCCTTCGCAAATTGTTTTTTTCTGGAACAGTCAACCTTTGGAACAACCTGCCAAACTAAGCTGTTAACCTCTCAACTGGGGCATCTTTGAACTGTGCCCTTTAATAATCTTGTAAATTAAACATGTCCATTCCTGTTCGCTGGGTGATTTCCGGTCATTGTCCCTAGTGGACCCTTTGAAAGGGATCAGCACGGGTGCAAGGTATTCATACATTTCAACTAAAAACCACCAGAAATATAGCACTTTAAGAAATGAAAAGCATACATTGAAACGGGGCGAAAGAGTAATAGCAAATCAAGACGGTGGAGATGTGAGCAGACCTGAGAAGTGAAAAGGGCTTATTAAATGAAACTTTGTCCTCACCTTAAAGGCAAGGAGAGGGCAAGGACAGAATGGTTAAGATAATTGGAAATGTACAGGTGGAAAATAGATGGGCAGATGGAAAGAGAGATAGATAAATATATAGTTGAATAGAAAGATTGATAGATAGATAGAAAGATAGATCAATAGATATACACATATATAGCTCAGTACACAGAAAGGTAGATGGATAGATAAAGAGAATAAGAGAGAGAGAGAGAGAGAATGAAAGAGAGTTTTGGGGTTGGACACGTTGCAATGTAAGGGACTGATACGAGATGAAGACAGTGGTGATATCTGAATGGATACACACATCTTGTTAGCGCTTATCTCTTGCCCGGAATAACTTCTCCCGGCAATACGTCAGCCGTCCTCTCCATTAGGCGATCCGACAAACCCTGCCCGTTGTTTAGACACTCTGTGACCAGTTTATAAACAACCACAGATATTTCTTCCTATCTGGTTGAATCCACATCAATTAAGCGTCCCACCATCGCTCAAAAGGCAGAGGAGCTAATCCAATATCCAAACAATTTTTTCCTCCAAATTTACAGAAGACAGCTAGGAGCTTATTATCACTCTTTGTCTACACACACAGGCAGCTTTCTCAGCCCTGTCAGTCTCAACAGCTACCACAATAATGTAAATATTGCTCTCTGAATTTGGAGTCAGAGAATGAAGATGAAAATGAAAAAGAGAGAGAGAAAGAATATGTTTGATATATTTGTCTCCAATACTGGGTGGGGCCGATTTAATCCGAGTCATATTCATACATAAACTGAGGGACTGATAGCAGGATGTGGAACTTGTCCTTTCAGAGCGACTCTTCCCTGTTTTTCCCGTTCACGGAAGTCTCCTGCCAGACAAATCAATAAGCCCGTTTGAGAGCAAGAAGGCCGAACGCACCAGACAAGTCTAGGGAGCTAATCCCCTTCTGCCTCTCGTACAGCATATGAACATATCGCATGAAAGCAAAAATAAAGCCGCACCCTACGTCACATGGACTGGACACAAATCTGTGTATTCCTCATATCTATCTGTGATGTCAGAAAAAGCCCATCATCAAAGGGATTACTTCATTTTTATTGAGAAACAAATCGGGCTGACATGCTAAAAACAAAAGGGAGCTGCTTTTAGATTAAGTTATTTAACCACCAATACATTTATATTCTGAGAATACATTTATATTCTCAGAATAATAGCCCCCAGTTCAGATGAAATGGTACAATGTAACATGATCTGGGATGGACAGACTGACGAACGTATGGACGGAGGGACTGACAACACAAAAGCACAAAGTCACTTGCATCCTTCTGGAAAGAGATATGATAATCCCAAGAATAGATGTTGGTTGGAAGAAATTGAGCAGATGGGAGAGTGAGAGTTAAACCAGCAAGAGCTTCTCAATAAAGTGGTAAGCTCTCCATGCTAAGGAGTATAAATAAAGCATTTGATGCCTTAAGTCTGCTGTTGCTAATGGCAACCTGCTTCTCTGCAGCATCAATATAGTATTTTGAGGCTGTTGGTTTTGAGGGGGTTAATGTATGGATTCCTCTGATGCTATGCAATATTTGAATGCCACTCCCTTGTATGTTCAGGAGGGGGAATTCTTATCTTTTTCTTGCCCCTAATAAGATAATCATATTTACTCACAAAGTAGAGTGCAGAACGCAGACATGACAATGAGAAAGTTCGGACGTCATTTTGCTGGTTGCTCGGCAACGCATCCAGTATTGCACCAAAATTGACATGTTTTGTCTTGAGAGCAAACTTGTGTGCACCTGCTTATGATGGTGGGGGAAGGACTCCCAGTGCTGTTAATGTGGAAAATATTACATATTACTTTCAGGAAATGTTTCGCAGGTAGCTTTGTACATGGTCTATCATGTAGTGTTTTGTTGTTTTATTTTTTTTTTTCAATGTGGAAAATGAAGGTAAATCTAACAGTCCAATTCAGGGGATTTTATGCAAGGTAGGTATCCAATTTACTGAGATGAAGAAACGCAATGCTTTGAAGCTCTCTAAGCAGTCAAGAAATTTGAACCATACCTGTTTTTCCTCTCTTTTTTTTATGGAATATACAGGCCCTATCAATCAATAATGATATATGATTACAATATGACTACAATATCACAGACAATGCAAACTCATGTCTCTGGTATCTTATCTTGGGGATACTTAATGTAAGTCTTTTAAAAAAAAGTCTGTAATAATTTCTTTTATCAGAGTGATAATGAGAAATAACAAAAAATTCAGAAGCAGTTGAATACTGATCAATGACTGAGTGTTACAGGACTGGACAAATTGAAGGTGGCATGGTACATTTTGCTGCATCTGTGATTGATGTTAAACTGAATAATAAACTGATAATGACCTGAATAATTATAACGGATGGGCCAAGTTTGCAATACAATCTCAATCATGACCATATTCTCAGTTTTTGTCCTGAATATGTACTATGTGTGACTGCTTCTGTGGCTGACTTCCCCACATGAGATTCATCTGAATGTATTTTGTATTTTGTAGAGCGAACAAAAATAGCCTTGCGACTTCAAAGACTAAAAACATGAATTTTCAAATCATAAAAATCTCATTTATTTTTGTCTTGATTTCAGCTCATAGTTACTGCAACAGAGATGTAGTCTTGATTTCATATGATACAAAGCAGTCCTTTTGAGAAAAACATGTGAAAAGCTGGGTAGTAGATCTCTAATCATTAGCAGGAATGAAGCACATGTATCGTTGGGTACAAATTTGGTACTATCAGCTGCTGTGTTGCCTTGTCATGTACGGAACAAACCCTAAAACATTCCTTCTAATCATAGCTCTCATTTTTTGCTACGTTCACTGTCTTGACTTGCCAGTACACATGAATGATGGTCCACTGATTAGGAGCAGGTGTTCCTATTCTCTGCATGTCCCTAACTCCATTTTGATGGTCATTTCAGAGTGATGACCAGGTCAGCAGATCCCCTGTTGAGATGCAAGCCAGTTTATACAAAAACTTGATAAAGAAACGACGTATAAAGAATCATCGTATCGCCAACAGACCGTTCAGATGCTAATCTTGATCGTTCTGGAAAACGTCGTACAGAAGTGCAGTTTCCCACTGTGCATGTTGTTATGGTCATGACGTCGCAGCAAGTGACAGGTATAGGGTCACCTTTCGTGCGCACTCCTGTTAAGTCCCGCCCAATTATACCGTTCTATGGTCACCATACATTCAGACGCCCATGAAATGCTGATTCGTTATCAAGTTGTAGTTCGAAATGATGCTCTGACTGTAGTTAAGTTATATGTTGTTTCGTTATACGTTGTTTCATTAGTCAGCATTCAGATGAATAAATTCATCGTATAGCTGGTAGAGAGCAAAGGACTGTTTTCACGGAGCATGTGAACAATTTGCACATGTTGAAAAAATGTAGCAAAAAAGGCTGCTGAAAACTGCTTATCCAATAAAGGTGAGCCAATGGAGTAAAATGGAGTCAAAAGGGGCCTGAGCTTTCGATCCTAGCAGAATCTTCGTCAGAGGCAAAATGACAAACATGCAGGGAAAGCAATCACATATAAGGACTTCACACAACAAGAACAGACAGGGACAAGCTGGGTCAACAGAACAAAGAAACAAAGGAGAGGGTGGGAGGTCATGGGCAAGGGGCCCCAACAGGTAAAAGGAGGGGGATTAAAGCAGGAGGGTGGACAGACAAAAGGCAGAGGAGAGGGGACAGACAAAAGGCGGAGGGGGGTCAGTGATGATCATGAGGATCAAGGAGGCAACCAATGAAGGAAAAGGATGAATAGGGAGGCAAAATCAAAGAAGATAGGGAACACCAGTGGGATACAGAAAGGGAAAGAGTGAAAAAGAGGGAAACATCACTTGTACTACCAGTAATGTTGTGTATCTCATCACTTGCAGAGTTTGTAGAATCCAGTATGTTGGGGAAACCAAGACAACACTCAAAACACGCTTCTACGGACACAGATCTACTGTCAACACAGCCAAGCTCGACACTCCAGTGGGCCACCATTTCAATCTACCCGATCATTCCATCACTGATATGACTCTACAGGGCATTGAATCTTTAGGCACTCGTCCAGACACAGTCAGAACCAGCAGAGAGAAGCTCTGGATGGGACGACTTCACACCATCCAACCCCATGGCCTCAATATCCAGGAGGGAAGTGACTAACCACCTTTATTATATATATATATATTTTTTTTCATTATTGTAATCATTCGCTTTTTCATTTTTAAATTTCATTTTGTTCTTTCTTTGTGCTTTTTTCCATTTGCAGACCCTTTTATTCCCAATTGATTCCTTCCTCTAGTCCGAGTCTCTTTTACACAGCCTTTTTCTACCTACACACACACACACTTGGTTTTGTTTGTTTACACTACTTGTGCTTATTTTGCCTTGCCTGCTTTATATCTACATACAATGTATACAATTTTCTCTCCCCCAGTTTTTCATATGGATGTGCTTTATTTTATTTCTTTTATCAATATCTTTTTCATTACTGTTATTTCATTGTCATTATTACTGTGTGTATATGTATACACTTTGATATGTTTGATTTCTTCCCTTTGTTGCCTCCTCCTGGTACACCTTTCAGGGCTCACTGTTTGCCCAGCCCCCCCCCCCCTTAATTTTGCTGTTGCTTTTTTCACTCTTTCCCTTTCTGTATCCCTCTGGTGTTCCCTATCTTCTTTGATTTTGCCTCCCTATTCATCCTTTTCCTTCATTGGTTGCCTCCTTGATCCTCATGATCATCACTGACCCCCCTCCGCCTTTTGTCTGTCCCCTCTCCTCTGCCTCTTGTCTGTCCCCTCTCCTCTGCCTTTTGTCTGTCCACCCTCCTGCTTTAATCCCTCTCCTTTTACCTGTTGGGCTCCTTGCCCATGACCTACCACCCTCTCCTTTGTTTTCTTTGTTCTGTGTACCCAGCCTGTCCCTGTCTGTTCTTGTTGTGTGAAGTCCTTATATGTGATTGCTTTCCCTGCATGTTTGTCATTTTGCCTCTGACGAAGATTCTGCTAGGATCGAAAGCTCAGGCCCCTTTTGACTCCATGTTGAAAAAATGTCAGAAAAAAGGTCCATCCTTTGAATTTTAGGCTTTGAATGATCATCAAACAAAAAGTGGGTGTTTGGAAGCATCATCAGTTGTTTTGTAGACAACATTTATAATTCAGTGAGAATAATAAAAAAATGACCTCTTTTTTTGTGAAAGTTTCCAGCATCTGGGTCGTGATTTGCTTGTAATTTGTTCTTTAAAAAAATTTAAAAGCTTCCTCTCATGTGCACGACCTACTCAAGATATACACAATGTTCGCAAAATCTTCAAGAAACCCCAAACAGGTCCCGAGAGCTTGAAGAATGTTTTGCATATAACTATGTTCTGGTGCAGTCATTGCTGGTTGAGAAGACTAACTACAGCTTGTGACATCATGTATGGAACATGATATAAAGAAAATATATGGAGAATTCCACAAAACTTTATTTTCTAAGAAAAGATAACATTCTCTTGAGTTATTATTGACATACATTAAAGGGTACTATCATTCTCTCTGTTTTCCAAAAGCGATATGTCAAGTGCTCTTTCATTATGCTAGAGAAGTGAGAATACTTTGGATATTCTTTGTATTTTCTTTATTTAGTTCTCTATACATGACATCACAAAATGATGCAGTCTTCACATTCAATGATAGTGGCACCAAAACTTAAAAATTCATAACTGTTGAACAGATTGTTCGATTTTCCTTGAACTTTCACTGATGTGTCTGAATAAAGTTGCTGTGTTCACTAAATCTAAATGTAACTTTGGGTTTCATTTCTTTTTGGGAGACTGTCATCATGTGTAAATGGTGTAAATGACTAATTGTCAGTTGGATGTGTTTTTTTGTTTGTTCTGTTTTTGTTTTTGTTTAAAAAAAATTAATCCCTCTCCCTTTTCATCTCTTATATGGAGCTGAATGGCATTGCTTCTTCTCAAAACTGGACTCGTGCGCAAGACTGGGCCGCCCGACTGATATGAGTGATTTGGCCCATTCAAATTCACACCAATGTCACTTAACACATTGCGACCGCCACATGACATTTGAGCGATTGTTCAGCGGATAATGGAAGACATCGATCAAACTGGAGAGGGCGGAGGCATGATTATCCCAAGGCTCTCACTCAATCTCTCGATATCAACGGCCGACTGTCATGTATGGAAGCGAGAGTCATAAAAAAGATCTCTGTTTCAAGAAATATATATATTTCTGAGGAATATATATATATATATTTCAAGAGGACTGCTAGTTTGAAATTGGTGACTACACATAGCAGGAGCATGTTACGTGCCAGCTTGTTTAATGTGCAATGGATCAAATAATGTGACTGTCTCATTTTCCCTGACTGCACAGTGAGATGGGAACGGAGAAAAAAAAGAGGAAAAACCCAAACATACACGCACACACATATATACATACATACATACATACATAGATGCATACAAGAAAAAGATGGATATCAAAGAAAAAAATGAACAAAAAGGCGCACATGTGTAAAAGATGGAGAGCTGAATGATGAAGGTTGGGCCATACAACCCACACGTCACCCGGTGGTTGCCTGGCAACCGGAGTACACCAGCCACCCTGGTTGCAATATTATAATGACCTGCCTTTTTCACTCCACCCTCCCCTTCCTAGCTCTGAAGCCTCATGAAATATGCATGAGGTACCGCAAAGGCGTAGGATTTAGCAGACCAATGAATGGGTGCTATAAGTTCTGCGTGTGTGTGTGTGTGTGTGTGTGTGTGTGTGTGTGTGTGACAAGAGAGAGAGAGAGAGAGGGAGGGAGAGAGAGAGGGGGAAAAAGGGAGAGAGAAGGAGAGAAAAAAGTGAGAGTGTGTATATTCATGCCCCTCCACACTATACCATGCACGCTGAGAAAAGGTTGTGTATAGTCCATTAGAGAGCACAACACATACAATAGACTGGCTTTGTGTCGTGGGAGATGAATATTATTGTTCAGCTAAATCTTCTCTCTCTCTCTCCCCCCTCTCAATATCTCTCATTTCTTTTTTTTTCTGTGTTTTTACAAGAAAGCAACAGCTCTAGATCAGCTGTAGATCGGTTGTCCTTTCTTGCCACACTTGTGTCTCACTCCACGGTCATCACTACCTTGCCGATCAAAGCTCTCCGATTCTGAATCATCCCTCGATCGCCCCCCCCCCCCTTCATCCAACTTCTCTCGTCCACTCTCTCTCCCATACTCTCCGTCCAGCACACACAAACAAAACACACACACACACACACACACATGCGGAGCGGAGCGATGCTTACTGCTTTCCCCTCATTTGAACGTTTCACACGCACAGGTGCATGGCGTCCCTTGTTTGGCCTGATTGCTTTCATATCGTTTTAATCACACATCAGATTTAGCACCACCTCATCTGGCTAGCACTGCCTCATACTCTTTAATAGTACTCCAGCCTGCACCCAGCCAATCCTCCGTGTTTTTCCCCCCTCAGGATTCGTTTCGTCAAACCTCTTACCCCAACCAGTGGTCTTGGATTCATATTTCTCGGATTTATCACGTGAAAACTCGGCGACAGTAACTGCTGGCTGCTGTGTGCATCATCTCTGCTCCTCGCGTAACCCGCAGTTTTCTATGTTCTGGGTTTTTATTTTCTTTTGTGCATGTGTTTTGTGTTTGGCCTCCATTCAAGCCAGTTGGATTATTCAGTTGACACAGGATTCACTACACTTCTCACCTCCCAACCAGAGGGGACTTGTCACTGGTGGTCGCATGCTAACCATGCACATTTTTACATTGAGGTAAGCCTATTGCTGCTTTTCTGCAGTTCCATTTTTCAGTTCTTTAATGCATCCTTCTTCTTCTCCTGTCTTTTCGTTTTCTCTTTCTTCAGAAAATATACCTTTACAGACTCTTTCTGTACTACACAGCATTGCAGGCTCATAATGATATCTCTTCAAAGGCAGCAACATGATTCATTTTGCTCTTCCACATACATTGGCCCGAATTCATGAAGGTGGTACAAATGAAACCGTGGTTTAAACCATGGACAATTTGTATGGAGCGCGATGTGTCGCATGGCCTATTTTGTCGATTTCGTAGACGAAATGTTCATTTCGTTACGAAATATTAACATTATGTTGACGAAATGATACTTTCATTAACGTAATGGTCATTTCATCAACGAAATGACTGATTTCGTAATGAAATAGGCCATGCGACACTTGGCACCTCATAAAAAACTACCGTCAAACGGTCTTTGTCCATGGTTTAAACCATGGTTTCATTTGCACCACCTTTGTGAATTCGGGCCAATATGTTTGCTGCTGTCATGGAAAAACAAAAGCCACAATATTTATTTTGAACATTTGAAATGCTGCTTGCTCTTCTTTCAAACACATTGCAGTACCGTAGCCTCCTCTTTACTGCCCACGATTTCAGTTTAGGATCTAAGACTTTGATCTGCTGGGTCACAAAGTCACCCGGCACTCACCAACACCACCTGATCGGAGGTTGCTCTCTGAAGTCTCAGCAGAAGAGAAGCCCATATTCCGTACGTGCCGTACCTCGGAATGCAATTCACACGACAGCAACGACCAAAGTTGCAAGCTATTCAACTCCTGGTGCCTACTGTGAACAACCTCAGCGAATACATGCACATGTCAAACTTTACATTCCAAATTAACCCTCGACCATTCTGTTTATATGTCAGATAAATTGTCAGCAGTTTGCAACATTCCATAGTGTCCTAATAAAACAAGTTCACAAAAAATTGCTATTAAATTGTCATCACAATTCACGACAGCTGACATTGAGTACTGTAAAACAAGGAATGTTTGCATGCGTTTTAATTTTGTGAATTTCACAGAGAGCCAAGATTTGCAAAATTAAAATGCATGTGAAAATTCTTGTCTACAGTATACGCATTGAATGTTAGAGGCAACTTGCAAAAATTTCATGCCGCGAAAAAGGCCTGTTGGTTCCAATTCATGAAAATTTCATGCCACGAAAATATCATGTTTTTTAGTATAAAACATGCTTTGCAAACATACCACATATGGCAGTTAGCAACTGCATACGAAGGATGAAGGTACACCATGCACTTAGACATTCTTCAATACTTAATTTCAGTCTTTCCCTTGAACATCAATCTGATTATCTTAGGAAAAACAAGGTACTTGGTTACGTTAAGTGCATCTTGCATTGAGGTGATAATATATTTAAAAAAAATATACATTGTCCAATTTAACCTTTCTGTTAATTCCTATGGTACAGAAAAGCATGCACCAAAACTTTGGTGCAAGTAAAAGAATTGCTATGATCATGTGTAACATAATTTACATTACATTTAATCAAACATAGTGATTCAATCTCTTGTGTTGTTTCTTTCATTTTTCACATTTGAATCTAATATCTTTCACAAACTGCAAATTTTCTGTCCTTGGTTAAAAAAAAAGAGATATAGGTACCCATAAAATTCACTAACAACCTTTCCCTGCTGCTGCTTAACTGCAGTGGAATTCATGGGGTGTTTTGCAGCAAGTGTTGAGGAATAGCATTCTACATCTGGCGCTATGTTTAGGAGAAACTGCCGCTGCTCATAATGGCCAAGTACATTAAAATCTCAGCGCAATTATATGACGTCGTGAAGCAATTTACAGGCACCCATTCACAATATCAGGCGGATACTGGGCACAGGGCAATGAGAAAGTAATGATGTTACAGACATTAAACTGCCCCCAAAGCACTTGGTGGCAGCTGTTTAGCACATCACGGGAACGGTCATTTTCTGACCCAATTCCAAAAGTCTAAGGCCGAGTGAGAACATGCATCATCCGCGTTGATTCAGAGCCGACCATATTGCCACCCTTGCCTCTTGAAATGACTGCTGAATAACCTTTAGCAATTATTTCTCCCCCCACTGTACCAATGTTGACTCCGGCAAGAATTATTGCGCTACATGACGGAGATCGTGAGGGAGAGAGAGAGAGAAAGGAAAAATTGCCACAAGCTTCACTGAGCTGCTGTTGTTATCAATGCAACACCATGTCCTTCATTTGATTCTGCCATTATTACACAATTACAACATGAAATGGATCGTCTGTAGCACTCCATTATTCCACCATCACAAATATGTGAAATGGATCGTCTGTAACACATAGCTCTCCTGTCTCACACTCACAAATCAAAATGAAGAGGCTGTCTATTCCATTCACAGAGGAATTACAACCCTTTGGGTTCTTCACCTCTACTTTAAACAGACATACACGCATACACACATACACACATATACACACACACACCCACATGCACACTAGGGAGACAGCCACATGTGCAGTGGATGCCGACTTTTAAAAAGGTTACACAAGGTGTATTGGAAATCAATCAATAGACAATTAGAGTGCCCTCAAGTAGTAGAGGGCTTTTAAATGCAACACAGCATGTCTAGGGAGAGTCTCCCTTTATATTCTCCAAAGCAACAATCACGACCTGGATAGTGGGAACCCGGTTTTCCTTTCCCACTACTAAATCACCATCATCATCAAATTACTCTCATTCTTTCTCTTGCAAGTCTAATACTTACCCATTTCTTTTTTTTCTTGGCTTGTGACTTTAATTTGACAGTCACAATTTCATTCCCCAGACATTCACATCCCATGCCCGCAAAAGAAAATGACTGTTCACAGAGGTTGTATTGCAGGTCATGCATGGGTAACGGGAACATATCATGCCTCCGTTCCTAGTGGGACGACCGTCTTCACACAATTTATACAATCATGGTAGAGGGAGAGGTCAATACCTAGACTTATTTTTGTCAGTTTGTTTATTTTTTTGTTTAATTGCTTGTTTTAATGCCCTTATATTGATAGGCCCAGGATCCCCTTCTTATTTCGACTTTTCAAGGGACTTCATTGTTTCTCCCATATTTTAAGGCGAATTCTCAGCCATGATTGTAGCTTTCTTCACTTACCCTACTATTTAAGTAAGTTAAGATGGCAACTTTGAGCCTTCTGAGCAAAAGGAAATTCCCTGCTGAGTCATTGTTCCATGTATAAGACTTGATTTCATAACCTTTCAGCACACATCTACAAGGTGGACAATCCACAGAACCATAAATCAATGACAAGCAGTATAAAGCGCTCTCAATTAGCACAATGTGCACTGATGAAAAAGAACAATGAAAGGATGGTGAAGGAAGAAAAGAAAAGAAAAGGCGTCTTTAAGGAGCAAATGAAAGCAGGACATCGATAGCTCATTGATTGCCCAACCCTCCAGCAAGAATGATGTGACAGCGGACGACGAAAACACGACAAAGTCCATCCCAAAGATCTTGTGACTGTAAACACGCCTACTTCCTTGACTTCATCGAAGAACTCCACATTGTATGATCATCAACCTTTCCACCAATACCAACTGTATCGCTAGGTGACACTTTTGTGATCTAAGGTCTCATTTGGGTCATGTTTCCTCATAAGAGTGAAAAAAAAATAGAGGAACAGAAAAGAGTGCAGAAGTCACTCTCAAGACAAGATCTGGAATACAGCTATCAACCCACACTCATATTACTGAGGATATTTCACCGTATATTTCACACTATACTGTCGCATGGCCAGCAAACACACAGGGTTTCTGTACGGTAAAAAAAAAAAAATGATGAAACAGAATGATTCATCCCATGCTGTATTAGCGACAGCAAAAAAAGAGAGAATTACTACCTTGGTGTCCATGAAAAGCGTAACAACCTCAGCCTTGTACGTCTGCACTAAAATCATCCAAATATATGTCTAATTACAATGTGATCACCAGCTCAATTGAAAAGCACTAACCAGTGTACCTCCAATCATCACTGTTAAACACTGATTCAAATACTGTCACGAGTTTCACCACGATAATGTGTAGAGTTACAAAACGTTTGCGACATCATCTGATTGACTGCAATTATCGCACGTGGGGGTCGGTAACAGGGGAAGAGATTTTGCCCCCTGAGCATTCCAACCCTACGTACCACTTAGAGCCATGTGATAGAGTTTGGCTGCCCCTGTGACAAAATGTATCTTATTCTTACCTCATTATGGCTGTGACCACATGAGGTATATATGACAGAAGTTTATAGAAATGACAACGTAACAAGGATGTCTCAGAAGGAAGGTTCTACAATTCTGTTTTTTTTTTCATGAGATTATAACAAAAAATGATAATAATTGAACCATAAAACATAACAAGCCCATGACTGCTGTATTGTATTCCATACATTTCAGTTTGATGTGATAAAGCCATTTATCACATAAAAGTAAAATACACTTTGTATATACCATGTATATAAATAATTTACACATACACATAAGTAATGCATCTGTACATGATTTCATGCATGCACAAACACATATATATGGGTAAATGTACACTGTTAGTGATACTACTATAAGTTACATTGTATTCATTATAATGCAGGCTAGATTGGCTTTTAAAAAAAGAAGCAACATAACATAACAACAACAACAACAGATGCTAAGTCCTGGAGAGCCAGGAAAGAGACGGAATTGATCCCACACATGGTTGGTCCGAGAACTCACTCTTACCAGCTCACGGAGTGGTCCTTGATAATGAGAGTGCACTTGATCTTCATTGGACTGAACTGTCAATGCAATTAGACACCACCAGTCAGGTGGGAAAGAGAGAGAAAAAGAGAGGGAGAGAGAGAGAGAGAGAGGGTGAGTGAGTAGAGTGTTGGCTGGGCATGATGCCTCACAGAGATACCTTCGTTACCATGGAAACCCAGGAAAAATTTAACCTCCTGAAATTTGATGTTGTGCATTCTTGCTGCATCTTCCTGCAGAGATCTTAACACTTGGCTGGCTCCACGACAGCCGTCCCCGTCCTTAATGCATGATGAAAGGCGTGGTGTGGATGATTGAAATTTGACCAGAATATGTCTTCAATCGCGAGCACAGAGAACATAAGAGTAAGGAGGTGCAGTACAAGCAAACGGAAAAATACTGACGCGGCAATGGTGACGAAATAATTTCTGGCGACCGATTGTTGACACAATCTCCCCCTCCCCCCTCGGCACTCACCTGCCATCTCAAAAATCGTTCCTCAAAATTTGACAAGTGTGAGACGAAAGACCATGATTGTGATTGATTCGATAGCATGCTTTCGTTACCAATGACTTCTACCTTCCGGCAATGACCGGCAGAAGTCACAACTATTTCAAGATCTTTTACTTTCTTCAGTCATAGACAAGCCCGCAGGCAAAGACCAAAAGTGAAAGTAGTCATAAGATGCCATCTACCGGGGCATGCTTGAGGAGTGACTGAGAGACAAAAAGACTTGGCTGGTGAAAATTTGTTATAACAATAGATTTGACAAGCAACAACAGACAGCTCTCATTTTCATCTATCAAATATAACTTGTGAATTTCTAATGCCCTTTGTGATTCAGGAAATGTCAATATTCTGCAGTATACTGTTGAACTGCTTTATTGATCTTTCACAAAATCACACACTCCCTCAACAAGATGTCATGATAGCAAAATTTCTCCACCATTTCTTCAGCAACAATTGAAATAAAGACCAAAGATTTAAATGCCCTTCCCCGTAAATCATTTGGGTATTAAAATGAGGTATATATATAACTATAACTATATAAATACATACATATATATATAACACATAATTGTGTGATTTCTTCTGCAGTACAAAGATAAAGCAATGCAGTTTAAATATCCTGAAGAGAATAAAGGAATGAGAAAAAAAGGATGATGAAATGACTGGTAGTGAACAGGGTACACTGAATTACACACAAAGAATCTGATACTGCAGCGATTCACCTCTCTTTCCTGTTTTGGGCAGGAATTGACGTCAACAGCGGTCATCACAAAACCTGACAATCATTACAAAAATGGCTTGTTTGTTTGGTGCTTTTTTTTTTTGTTGTCCAAAAAATTTGCAAGAAGTTGTGCTTATGATACTGTCATGTGGCAATCAAACTGAGGTGTTATGTATCCACTTCTGACAATCAAATAAAACATCAAGGGCATGTTTTCTGAGAGATGCAACATTCCTCCCCTGTACAGTTGCATTTTAAAGAGTATAAGACATCTTTGCCCTTTGATTGATTTTTTTGATTTCAGATTCCAGCAGAATAAAAAGCAGAGAGAGATACATTCAATACATTAACAGCATTTATACATATAAACTTTCAACATGAGTGCATGAATGCAACGTTTGAAGAATAGTAATAAGGGAAGACCAAGAAGCACAAAGAGCTTGACCTTCAAGCTGCTTGACTTTATGCAGTTATTCTTTGCAATTCAATCTTTGAGACTTTCACGTTTACCATCGGGTCTAGACAGCACATATATACTCTCCACATTGTTTCTCACGTACGCTTCAGAGAAATCTCTGGATACATCGGGGCAGTATAATTTCCTGAGAATCAAATCAAATCGCTGTGTTTCCAAAGAGAGCCCAACTTGACCACAGCGCGTCTACGCAGCGTTACGGCACAGACCTGCCACAAATGTTGGCAGCCAGCCTAGTGTGAAATTGATTATAGCTGTTTGCGCCTTCGCTGAAGAGAGAATAGGGGTGGGGGATGCATTTCTTGGCACCTACGTCAACACTGGTGCTAAAGGCATCTAGTCAATATTGCATGCTTTTTGAATCATTGGTGATTAAACATAAGAAACAAGTGATAATGCTCTCATTGCTATAGTGAAAAAAGAGTCTTTTGAGTTTTGAGCCATCTGTTCATTTTCTTGTTTTTTTCCCCCCTTACATATGCAGGCTCTCTCCTTAACATGCATCCATCACTTTCTATCAATATCTGACACAACAATGATTTGGTCTAGGATATGCTAGCTCAAACAAACACACACGATGACGACATTAAAAACATTTCCAAATACGTCTATGCACTGCTGTGATTCAAGCCATCATGTAAATATTAACAGTTTTACTGGCAATGCACGGGGGACTATTACAATGCCTTCCAGAATAAAGTTTTATTCTTTCATGTTTGCCTGGGGGCCATTCCGATTTTTTATTTGCAATAGATAAGTACATCACTACACAAACACTCTTTAACCCGTTGAGGACGAGTCCCGAGTATACTCGGGCAGGTGTCTATGGGAAATGCGTGTTGTAGCAAAATCAAACCGTCCTAAACGGGTTAATAAAAACATTACGTCACTTAAGACCTGCAGAATTTTCAGCATCACTGTTCTAAATAGCCTTTATCACAAGGTTAATGCTATTCATTCCTGTGTTATGTCTATAATTTGACCCCCCCCCCCAAAAAAAAAAAAAAAAAATATATATATATATATATATATTGACTTCATTTTTGATGCTCAATTGCAAGCTGTACACATAACTTGTGCAGCAGATGCATTGTAATCATGATCGAGTAGAAACAGAAAAGTGTAGACCGGGTTCATGGCATGCTCAAAAGGCTGTTTTCCACCTTTAAGACCGATGACTCGAAATTAAATGCCCTGACTCAGATCTCCCACACAGTGGCATCCCAGAAGAAGTATGGATAAAAGTATAAATTTCTGTCTCAGATGAGCATATAAATCTCTACCTACGCAAGGGGTCGGTGTGTACTTTAGATAAGATGCTTGGGACTGACGCAAAGCGCAATTTATCTCATCTATGATGAAATCGTTTTTTTTTGTGTGTTCTTTTTTTTTCCCCCTCCTTTCTCTTTCTTCCCCTGAAACCTCTCAAATGCATAAACACACATAAAATCGCATCGCATTCACTAAAGCTCGCTCTTCAATCAGTCAAAATACTGGCATATCATAATCACTGAGACCAAATAGGATAGGTATCTAAGCAGCATGCATTGTAGTGTTTATCATCTGCTGTGATGCAGTTTTCATCATTGTAAATCAAAATCATCCAATTTTTTACAAAATTGCTTGTTTTCAAGAGCATTGCGCCTGATCATATTTCATTTCTCACACATTAAAATGCTTGCAAAGTGCAACTGTAATCCATGTACATTTAGAAATCCTCTTTTCTCTGGTTGGTTGATGGCACAATTACTTCATTTTTTTTTTAATCATCGCATTGCATGTAAGGACTATCCATAATTTTGACTGCCTGCGATTGGAACCGGGCTGATATCAATGAGAAATCCTGACATCCATTTGAGTAATGATAGGGTTGCTGAAATTGACGAGATACACTGTAATAACCCTTCCATACAACAAACCCTTAAAGATGCTCAATAGACAACAGGCCTACGGAAAGATCACTTTTGTGGCTACACACATTTTGTCATTCACAGGCTACTCTTCAATTAATATCCTACAAACAGAAAAGCTTATCAGAATAACTGTAAGCAATCGGTCCCTTTCAATACTTTCTTCCAAGAACATGAATGGTTTAAAAAAAAACAGTTTTGGTTTCTCTATGTAAGAGAAGAGTAGGCCAACATATATTTCTTTTAAAAGCCTGAAATGTTTGACATATCAATGGGAATTTGAAAAAGTGTTACTGAATAATCTTTTCACAGCATCTGTCAAATTAAAGCAGATGCAAATTTTATTGCACTTTTTTCTTTTTTTATGAGAAATAGTTGCTGACATCTCCAACAGCTTACAACAAGGCTTTCCTGTCATAGCATCAATGATGCAGCATACAATGTACTGTGTAAGGTCAACAGAGATCTATGGGGGAATAAAAACTTTGTGACAGGTGTACCACTCATTCTGTCATTGCGATCAGGAAGAAGCAAAATGGACATAAAAACTGATTTTATTATAAGCGGGTTCTTTGATGTAAAGTGTTTTACGTCCCCTAAATACAGGGCAGCAACTCCCAGCTCTCGTAGACTATGGCACTGCCACATTAAAGTCAACTTCAGCATATAGAGGGAGAGTCACACAGATAAAACACTAAGAGTAAATCATTATTCCTGTTATTAATTTAGAGTTGAAATGACTATGTGGCACTTTTATGCAGGAGGGTACTTTTACGTAACATGAAGTTTGACAACTGATATGGAGATTTTTGGAGCATCGCTATATAAACGACAGGGAGAACACATTTAAGCTTATTCTTTTTCTCTTTTTTTTTTTTTTTTTTGGTCTGACTTTAATGAACTGTTCATTGTCTTTAGTTGTGAGAACTTACTCCTCTGTATGTAAGCCAACTTGCACATGGGTAGGAGTTTTCTTTAACGGCCCAAACATTCTGGCGACCCTTTGCCCGTGGGAGGAGATGGCAAAAAAAACCCTCACTGAAATCGGCGATAACATGGTCAAGCTTTGATGACGATGCTGATAGGATTGCTCTTGGCTGGAAATCAGCTTGGGCATGCCCAGCAAATTTCGGTTTATCTGTCGTTGTTTTAGCCCAATCAGCACATGATGCTGGGGCAAAACACTGGTGGGGCTGTAAATTAGGAGAGATTGTTCTGCACACACTGCCTGGATTGAATGTCAATGGCACAGACTCGCAAGTGATCGGTTTGATACGGGGAGAGTGATTTCGGTCCTGATGTCCGTACATTGTAAGATGAGGGGGCCAAGGCACTCAAGTTTGACTAATTCTTGGTGGAGAATTTGAAAGACACCTTGTTTACAAATCTTTCCTGATAGCGGGCTATGGGACTGTAAGACACAATGAGTTACAAGATACCTTTCTTTCCTTCTGTATCAATCGACAAATGCAGCATGTGCTACACTGTTAACGTGCAAAAAAAAAACTGATTGGATTTCATAGACTATCGCTTTCAAAGCATTCATCGGTTCTCAGTTACGACATATTTCCTCACAGTTTATTCATGGATTGGAAGACACATAGTAGGCATTCATGAAAAGAAATTGACAGGTTTGTTGATACTACCAATTCAATTTGACTCGGACCAAATGCTACAAAATCATTTTCAGCATCTTACCCCCCCCCCCCCCCCTCCTCCACCTGTCTCCAAAAATCAATACTGATACTGGTTCTACCACACTGAAAGATGGATACCGTTATTGAGCAGGGCAATGAAAGGCAAGGCAGGTGGTGGCCAGAGCAGGAAAGCAGTATGCAATTAAAAAATCCCCTCCCAAGAAAACATTCAGACGCTGCATAGATGCTCCCGAAGAAATCAATAGCCGAGGTGTGTGCATCGGCCGCACAGGGCAGTTCTCGCTACGCATTCGCGATGGCGTCCGATGCCGCGCCACAGGCCCTATATACCCAACTGACACAGGATTCTGAATTTCATCCTAGTTGCAGGTAATTTGCACGACAAAAAGCCCTGCTGTAAGCTTGCTGTCTCATGTGTAAAAGAATCAAAACAAGAAAAAGGTCTCTCTTAGCAATGGCTACAAAAGCAAGACGCATACACACAATTTCTTTTTTAAATCTGTCACAAATACCTAATTATGTGACAGATATGACATGTTCACGTTGTGGAGAGGAGAAAATGATGGCCCTTGGAGATTAATATCACAGTTAATCAAGCGTTCCACATGGTCCAATGTGCAGAAACTATACTTGTCGGTTTGGAACCAGAAGGGCTTTATCGCTACAGATTTTGCACAACATCAATGCCCTTCTGCTGCTAAAACCGACAAAAATATTCAATCCCCTGCTGTGCTGTTGTCATGCATGTGATGGCAGTAATGGGATCACAAAATGACTATTACTTACGTACTATGCACCAGAAAGTGAAATGATCTTTCTTCTCCCCTTGATACACTCACATGAGAACAGCTTGCATTAATGCTGTCATATGATACCATAAATGTCAATATTCTAACATAGATATATTTGTGAATAGCAGTTGATCAGAAATTTTCAGAAGTTGCTAATATTGGGCTTGTGGTTTTCTCATTACCATAATAATTGCAGCAACAAAAAAAAAAAAAAATGACACAAATGCTCAGAAGAAATTGTGACTTCTCAAACAAACTGTCCTGTTATAACATTTCTTGAAATAAGATCAAATCTCTCTCTAAAAAACAAAAACAATAACAACAAACAAACAAAATGTACCAATACTAATGTAGCCATCACTTGATGTTGCAAAGCTATGTGGGCCTTGAACGGCACATGCAAGGCAAATTTTTGTTTCCATGTTTGTCGATACATTTTTGCCCATTGTTATTTTTTGTATTCAAGGGCTTATTTCATAACCCCCCCCCCCCAAAAAAAAAAAAAAATCCACAGTGAAACTTTCAAAGTTTATAAGATTCAAAAGATGCATTCTCCTGGGAGTGCATGACATGACTCTTTGTAGATGCAAAAAGGAAAACACTTTCTTTAATTTCCTCTGGCGATATCCCACGCATTGTTGCAAAACATGGACAGATGGAGGGATGGTAAAGACCAGACAGAAGAGGCAGATTTCATTAGATTAAACACTTTCATCAATTTTGTGTCTAATTCACAATTTTCTAGATTCAGCCATGGTAAAAAATAAGAATACTTTGTGATTGCTGAAGTCAGACACTATGATTCAAAAAGGCTAAAAAAAAAAAAAAAAAATGGAAATCTGCTGTGGTACAATAACTAATGAGACAAGCAGTATTTTTTTTTCCTCAAATGCATCTATGCTAATGAGAGCCATGGTAAAGAAGAAGGAGAAAGTTTCACTCATTGGATGACACTTATTTTCTACAAAGACAAAAACTACCAACTTAGGACAAATTTAGGGCTTTTTACCTGTTAAAGCCAGACATGCACACATGCATTTCATGCACACAAGTTATCCAGCACACCAAAAGAAGCAAAAAACAAAAACAGATGCACTCCAGTATATCCACACAAATTTTCAAAATTTTACCTGTGTCGTTAGAGGAAGCCATACCGTGTGAGCAGAATTCTCACATCATTTGTATTCTCTTTATCTCACAATCAGACATGGCTTTACTTATTTCAAATGGTTTTCCCCCCTTCTCTCACAAAATCCAAAGCCACTTTTCATGAGTGATCCTCACAATGTACTTCCAATTCAAATGAAAAAAAAAAAGCAAGCCATAGAAAAATGAAGCCAAAAACCAGCAACAACAACAAAAAACACACACATTCTGCCAGACTTGATCAATTACTACAGTTTGGTTGTGCAGCAATTTTTATATTTTCTTTCGCCCACATCTGGCATACCCCTGCCAGCAGTGGTAATGAATTTGATATCATTTCATAGTTACCCCACAAGACAGCTATCAATCAAGTCTCCAGTAACAAATCAATGGGTGCAACACATCACATGTCCCAAGTTCTCAATTTATACACACGTCTAGTTCTGTCCTTTGCAATAACTAGATTTCCATGTTATTCAAACGGATCCAAATTCTCAATACAAAAATACAAAAACTTTAAGAGGTGTGATATTCTGAATTTTTTGTCATCAAGTATGTGACAAAATATAATTATATTCTCAAATATGATTTAAAAAGGAAAAAATAGCTATGACGATAGATTCATTGTATTTGTATATTTACAACACCATCAACCTGCCATCAAATATTGCACCATGAGTCCAGGTATTGCCACAGACTAAACACTGTCAGCGTTGCTTCTACCTCTTGCGCGAGACCCGGGTGCAATTCTTCCATTTCTTGCTTAATTGCATTGAGCTGCTCGATTTGCCATCTTGCATTCGCCTCCCCCTTGAAGTCAGGGGAATGGAGATGGCAAGACTCTGGCTAAAAGCCCCATCATCTGTTCCAACAACTTTCCACATGTCCCGGCCTAAACTTGCCTTCCCACAAAGCTCCGGCCCCTACCCCAATCAATCAATGACCTGGCTAATCAGCCACAAAGGGCTCCTCTCGCTTTAATTCCCCCCAGGATTGATCCCCGGCCGGCCGCTCTCATAAATTCCATCATCTTATTTGATTGAGATCAAGCTCTGGAAGAAAATTTGTAAGCTATATGACATGAAGCTCCAAAACCATTTCATCAAATACCAGCTCCAACTGGCCAGCAAGTTCAATGAACAAAAAAAAAAAAAAAAAAATGAAAAAAAATGAAAAGAATTTCTAATGTTTAAAAATGATGACTCTTGTAACGTTCAAGCTTGTCATGTCATAATATTGTGGGGAACATACATACTTATTGATAGAACCATCTATGATTTGTTTGGCATCAATTTCATATCAGTCATTTTTGGTTATTTTCAGAATTCTTGAAGCACCACACAGTCAATACCACATGTGCACTTCACGTGGTTATAGGAATAGATTAACATACACTGTATACATAGAAAACTCTTTCTCTCTCTCTCTCTCTCTCTGTTCATCTCTCTCTCTCTCTCTCTGTTCATCTCTCTCTCTCTCTCACTATATTGAAAGAGGGATCATGATACTAATTTGTGGACACATATACGTAGGCAAATACATGGCATGTGGCAGGACCTAATTTGCACCGTGTATTGCTTAAAGGGAGGCAGTCCTGAGAATTTTCACTGTATGATAATTAAGAAGAGTAAAAACTATAACCTTTCACCAAATTATACACGTGGAAAGCAAACACTGTCTCTGTACTCAATTTTTAAAAAATAATTCCTGCAAGCGATCGTGTAAGAGCCTGCAAAATGGTGCAACGTCTTTGATGCCCAACTTACTAAGTTGACAGCCGTGCCTCAGAAAACCAATTTAAGTGTTCAAAATGATCATATCTGATTTTTTCATAAAATGTGACACAATGTGGTTTTATTATTTATAACAAAATATTTCAAGCTTATTTATATATATAATTAATATAAAAATAAATAGTAAACATGAATTTATAAATAACTAGGGAGCGTACGCATGATGAGCAGGACACGGCTGGGAAGAGTTGTGCCTCCGTGACGTCCGACTCTCCGCCAAGACTTGCTCATTAGCATATTCACCATGCAGATTCACACTTTTGCAATCAAAATTTACGAGCTTATTTGATGATTTGAAAGTTTGTTTTTGGTGAAAGTAGTTCATTGGAGGTACCAACAACAACATATTTTTTTGAAATTCATGAGGACTGCCTCACTTTAATATCACTTCTAATAAACAGCAAACATTTTCTGAGCAGAACAAGATGTCACCAAGAAATGCCATTATAAATGACCTTGCCAATCTTCTTTTCTTTTTTTTTTTTTTTTTTTTTTTTTTTTTTTACTCCAGTGTCCCTCTCTATTCTCCACCCCTTATTAACTCATTGAATATTAGTCCTAAGTATACTTGGGTAGGTGTCTATAAGAAATGCATGTTATATCAAAACCAGCCTGTCCTCAACGGGTAAACCCTTCATGAGCCAAACGTGCTCAGCTTGAATTGCCGAGCTTTTTTCATCATTTCTAAACTTGACCTTAGTAGTAAAGTCAGCAAGCCCACTAAGGTATAGCAATGATGTCCAACATGAGGCCATAGTGACACAAAGGAGATGAGGGGGATTAGTTAATCTCCATTCATTGACAATTAGTATTCAGACATCTCTGCTGACCGGTAAATACAGTTGTATAGCACTCCAGCCGAGTGGCAAACTGCGCCAACCAAGTGTTAAGACAGCACTCCTGTCCACTAGCTTGAGAGTCCACATTGCTCCGAGCTTGAGCTGTTCTCCATTCATGCAGGCATTGATATATTGCATTTATGAAACAGAGGGGAGTTTTTTGACATGTATATTTGCCCCGCGTGTTGACCGACCACCAAAAACACAGCCACATGCGCCATACGCGTTGCCAGGGCCCCATCCTTCGGGAGCCCTCGTGGACATCTGAAGCTTGAAATCAAACAAGAATCCTGTCACTGAGGCAAGAGAAAAATGATGTTTCTCATGTAATGAATAACAAGACAAAACCAAGCACACACACAAAAATGAAATGTATTGGGGGCGGGGTAGACATTTTGTCCTATGTTACAGAGGCAGGGTAAAACAAAGAAATACATAGTGAAGGGTGAGAGAATGAGAGAGAGAGAGAGGGTGATGATGTTGACTGAGAAACAGGAAATGCACAAGAGAAAATGTGGTAAATAAAAAGACTGAATTATGCTGATCCAAGATAAAAATAACATTGAGGGTCTTCTAACAAATGTCAATAAGAACACTCACATAAATACATACACACAATAACACCCACACATACCGGTACATACCAGTACAGAACATGCAATATGGATATGTCATGTGCTTTACTATACCTCTACATTCATATCTTACCTAGATATATGGGGCTGCACAGAATTTTAGTTGTGAAAAGAATCAATTCTCTAAGATTCATTCATTTGCGGATTACTAAGAGGAAGAATTTCTTTTTGTTTCAAATTGTCTCTGTTAGGAAGAGATGACAAAACAACAAATAAGGCCCCCCAAAAAATTGTTGTATTGGCGTAACCCGCCCGACCCTAAAATTTTCGCTGACCCTATGTTTTTTTATTTTTTATTTTTTGCTATCGATATCAATTATCTTGTTGACTGCGATCGTGATCGCAAAAAACCCGGAAGTGGAAACGGCTCTGAGGATATCTGATGTACGAAGGAGAGATCTCGCTAGCGCCTCGCATAGCCTCGCTTGATCAGTACGTCATCTGTTTCCAACACGGACGCGTACTCTATCAAGATTTATACAGTGTATACTTAGCATTCAGACTGCAATGTATTGTGCACAGTTTTGCCATAGGTTTCTTGTGTGGAGAACTTACACGAATCTGTATATGTGGGACTGTGATAGAGATCGCCGTGTGCGATGAAAAGATTGTACATATGGGTCAATTTGCATCTATCTTATCTCAGTCAAAATAGTAAAATATGAAGTGAAAACATTCAGGATGGGGATTTCAACATCTTTAAATTCTGTGAAGGGGTATAATTTGAGTAATATCGGCCTCATAAATGATTTGTAGAATAGATGAACACAGCACACTGTACGGTGCAGCAGTTGTAACTGTTTACTGAGCACGAGTTTTACACGTAAAATGCAGGTAGCAAAAAAAAAAAAAAAAAAAATCCGCCCGACTGACCCTATTTGAAAATCTCATGTTACGCCAATACAACCTTTTTTTTTTTTTTGCCTAAGTAGAGATCTGCCCTGATATCTTTATCTGCAAAAAATGGGGCAATTCTCACCATGTAATCTTCTCTTTCTCACTTTTATTTTGTTAAATCTGTGAAATTATTCACTCTTGACAAGCAAAGACCAATGAACTGTTGTTTTATTACAGACACATACATGACACACATTCACAAAAACACACATACGTATACATGTACATACACTTGTGTGTATATTACATACATAATATATTGAATGTAAGACATTTTATCAAATTGGTCCAGGTTTTGCTTTACAGTCAGTAACAAACCATCCATCACTGATTATCCTAACACTTTCATTTTCTGGAACTGACAGTATAGTATTTTTTCATCAGTATTTACAGAAAAGAGATTATCATTCTTTCAAAGCTGATGATAAGCTCTCTATATGGAATAAAATCAGAATCACAGATGATAACAGATAAAAGAATAGATTAGGAAAGAGATATAATCAAAAAGAGCCCCGCTGAATAGAAAAGAATAGGGATAGACAGAATTGAAGAGAACTGCATGAAATAGATTAGAATAGAATAGAGTAAGATGGAATGAAGTCGACTGAGATATGGAAATAATGTTATATACATATATCACCCTATATTCATATATCACCTTTCAATATTTTGCATGTTATCATTTTGTAGTAGCAGCAATATGTCAGAGATCACCGTTAGGTCAGTCATTCATTACCAGTCACAAGCTAAAGGTCAGGTTGTAGCGTACGGCATTATAGACCGGCGAGAGAAGTGGGCATTCCACCCCCACACCCACCCACATATGCCCCCACGAGGGAGCCGTCTCCGTTCCGTACTCTCTACCCCCGTTCTCGCAGCTAATCAGGATACGCAATACATTAGCCACGGGCAGCAAAGAAAAGTGTGCTTTGGTCATTACTAGTGATTACAGGCCGGGTAACCAGAACGGCTCCGTGTCGGCACAACTGCTGCTGGGTCTCGCGCAGCTTTCATCGAGGGATAAGAAAATTGCCAAACTCTGTCCAAGGGAGGATACATTGGAGAAGGGGTGGGCATAGAGAAACCACGCAATTGTAATATTTTTCTCTTATTTCTGAAATGTCATATGAGATGAATGCATGAGTACTTGGCAACTCAGAGAAGGGAGATCCTGAAATTCTGTGTAAAGCCCAGTTTTAGTTTCACACTGCTTGCCAAACTTACCATATAAAGCTTCTATTTGATTTAACTCTTTAGTTGATCATAAAGTGAGATTACACTCTAAGTCCAAATATTTGATTTGATTTTGATTTTATTCCATTTTATTTCAGCATTCCTTTTTCATTCGAGAATATTTGATAACACAAAGTCAACTAAACAAAGCTGTTGAGTAATATTTGAATCTAAAGTGGAAATACCTAGAAACAGGTAAATGATTAACTTAAATACAGTACTGTTTTTTTTTATACAAAATGAAGATGGGCAGGTGTCATTTTATGCATATCAAAAACTAAAACATATCATATACCTGTAGTTCAATAGACAAATTCAACAAATCTAAGTGTAACAACTTACGACTTCTTTCTCTGTGTAATAATGTACACAATCACACAGAATCCTCCCATCCCCTCCCCCTTTCCCTCCAAGAATATAAATGTAGTAAAACATACATATACAGTATACTTTCTTTTGTGTACTATTATAACCAGTAATCTACTCATGATATATGATATTGTATTCACACTAAAGAATTGATAAGTGGACCAGCAAGAAATGTTGGAATGAATGGCCAGAATGTGGTTAATTACTCTTGATGAATTTTTTAAACAGTCTTTTACCTTGTCCAATCATAAAGCATTACTAAGCCACACACACATATACAAATATACACACAACAGTCACTCACTAACAAAACACACACAAATAACAGAGACTATTACACCCTTACAATGTGAATGGTAAAATAGATGCACACGGGCTAAACACACGCAGAGCAACTACTTCCAAATTCCCCAGGCAGACGCGATGAGCGAGACATTTCATCAATGACACACCTCCCCGATGAGCGGAATGATATAGATTTGATTGATATGTGCTCATCAGTTGCAGCAAAGGCACGCCTGATTGTAGGGTGTAATGGCACATGAATTTTTCAGTACGTCATTTACGAGACAACTCTCGACTTTGCTCCAGCGCCGCGACGACCCACACGAAGCAGACAGGTGCAACAGCTGATATCAGCAAAGTCACATGGTTATTCAGAAATACTTGCTGCCGTTACAGGGCAATACTAGATATGAAGTCAGGAAAGAATCAACAGGACACCACAGTCACTATACATACACCAAAAAGTGTAAAGAGTGGACAAAGTCTACTGACCCTTGAACCTTTAGGTAATTGACCTCTTGATATGTAAGATCTTCTGCACAATATGCATCATCACCTCATGTATATGACCGGCCTGCTCAAAACTCACAAAAAAAGTAGGCTGAAATGAGTTTCAGCTTTTCAACATTGTTTAAAAGAGTATGCTCTAAGCTTTAAAATGATATATTACTTGCTAAGATTGGACCATGGTAACCCATTCAAGAAGTGATTGAAATAAGAGAGAATTGACAGACATTGTCAAGCACAATATGTACATAACATTTAATCCACTTGAAGTCCCCTGATGATAGTTATCAGTAAATTATAAAAAAAAAAAAATTATTGTTTATCCAGCCACCTTATCAGTACAGTCAGATTACATCTTATTGTCCATGAGAAAAATATGCTTTTCTACAGCATCCCAAAGTCTTCAACTTCTTCTCCTCCTCTTCCTCCTGATTCTTTTTCTTTATCTTCCTCCTAATTTCTTCTCTTCATTCTTTGTTTTCCTTGTTTATTTTCCTTGTTTTTCTTCATCTGCCCCTTCCTCCTCCTCCTTTCTTCTTTTTATTTTCTTCATCATTTTCTTTTTCTTTCTTTTTTCTTCTTTTCGTTCTTATTTTTGTCTTCTCTTTCTTCTTTTTCTTTTACTTTTCTTAATTTTGTCTTCTTCACTTTCTTCCTCAGCTCCTTTACCTCCCTCTTCCCCCATTATCTTCTCCATCTTTTTCTTCTTCTTCTCATACATCAACTCCCCATTTCCTCCTTCTCCTCCTTTTCTTCTTCTTCTTCTTCTTCTTCTTCTGCTTTTCTACCTATTCCTCCATCCCCTTTATATTCTACTTCTCCTCCTTCTCCCCAGACAGAAAAGACAACGCTGTGACATATTTTCTTTTATGAGGTATGAGCATAACTCGAATCCTGCCCACCGCTCACGATTCACATTACCCCAATCCGTGGGACCCCGGGAAAACATTATGGTTTCATCTGAGGATTTCCGCCCCGATACAGGCTTTTGTACCGCGTCCTTCAATCACGGTCAATCAGGGCAGAATCAGCGAGAACAGGGCTTCGACATCGATATCTGTCCCGTTTGATTTCTCTCTGTTTTATTCTTGCCCCCGAGGAGGGGAGAGCTCAGCCAAATCACCTCCCAAAGATTGAACTCTCATCCATTTTTTGTCGATTGACCTCAAACTTGAAAATCAGAAAGAGGGGTTCTATCAGACCCTGTGTGGCAATTTAGTAGGGTGGGGGGGGGGGGGGGGGGAGCAATATTTTAAATTTAGTCTCATTCCTACAATCGTGGAGGTTCCTTGCTAATTTCTCACAATGCCCAAAGGCTGAATACTCATGTTGATACTTTAGTGAAAATTTCATTTTTCATTTCACTTCATATTTTCCATATTCGAAATGATACAAAATTATTACAAGGTTACAATAATCACTTGTACAAAATATTGTGTAGCATTTAACCTCAAAGTCCATGCAAAATTACTCAAACTTATTATAAATACAATCGTGATACATAAATGTTTATCAAAAGTAAATATTGAACTAGTTGTAATATCTAGATGTATCTCTTGCGGATGTCTTTAATCTTTCTCCTTGCTAGAAAAGAATTAAAGTTCACTTACCGTGTCATCTATACTGAGTTTTGATAGCAAATGTGAGCTTATCATGACTTACTATTTCATTTCATTTCATTTACTTACTATATTTTTTTTTCCGGGGGGGGGGGGGGGGGGGGGGGGGGGGGGGGGGGGGTAATGTACTGCACTGTTTCACATTGCCCTTTCCTTCCTTGTATACTTATGCATACTTTGCACAAGTTGTGGCTAGAGCATTTAACTATTAGATGGATTTAGCACCTTAAATTCCATATATTATCGTTACTATTATCATATTTCACCCAGTGAAGTGATGCCTCTTGCTTCCCATATCTGCTGCACATACAGGCCTGTAACACTTTACCATGACTCTTGAAAGAGACTTGAGGGCAGAGAGCGGGTAAGATTGTAAAAGAGGTGGATGAGGAAGATGGAGAGAAGATATTGATCACCGGGATTACGGATGTACTCCTCTCTCTCCACTCTTGTTAACATTTCTTTCTCTCTCTCTCTCTCTCTCTATCTCTCTTTTTTATGGATAGCTGAAAACGTTTCTGGCTGTAATTGAATCTGAGACCAATAGGCAAAGTTCCCATGTGAGCAGAATGAGCAGGTATTCTTGGAACATACTGGATGACATTCCCATTAACTGCAATTGCCGAGCTGGCTCTAGCTACTGAGCCCCCATAATCCTTCATTTGACTTCATGTCTCTCTTTCCTTCTGTTTCTCTCACTCCCTCTATTTCTCTCTCTCTCTCTCTCTCTCTCTTGCTATATTGCTTTATTTCTTTCTCTATTCTATGTCTCTTTCCCTATTCCTTCTCTCACACTGATTCTCTATCTCTCTATATATATTTCTCTTGCTATATATATATTTCTCTTTCTCTGTCTATTTCTCTCTCTTTCACTCTCAATCTCCAATCTTTTACTCAATTCAGACTAAGGCTAAGCGTAATGGAAATGCACCATGCTTTACATCCACTAATGGCAGACCTCGTGTCAGGGGCTCTAAATTGGCAAATTTTTGGTTTACCCCCTGGCTTCATGAGAGAAATTTTGTGCACATGGTTTAATCTGCTCAACAACCCAAGTTCTCCTTTACAGAGCATTTGGCATATTATGCCATGGTGAGTTTGAGAAGTTATAGAAGCATCATGTGTGTCACAACATGATAAACATGATGTGTGTTAGAAATACTCTACATCATGATTATCATAATTAGCATTATCATTACTATAATTTTCATCATCATTATAACCTTTATTATCACTACTATTATGTTTTCTTTTTAAACCATTGCTATCATTGTATCTTCTCATGCTCATTTATATCATTATTGCTATTGTTAATATCTTCATCAGGATCATCATCTTTTTTTAGTATACCTGATGAACTGTGATGATGAATGATGAAACAGCACTTAAAAAGTGTCATTTATATGTACAAACTTTCAAAGAATTATTCAAAGAAACATTCACATGATTCTATCAGCATAATTTGACATAATTATATTATCATCTGACCCTTTCTGATCACATACGAATCATTAGATTGGTTTTCTCTTCTCATATGGCCATCGGTTTTGATTTTAGGCCCTCCACATTCGACTTGGGTTATGGGTAACCATGGCAACTGGCAAAATGCTGAAAGCTGCTAGCTGATTAGAATGTGTCATGGAGTGCCGATGTGTGTGTGTGTGTGTGTGTGTGTGCATGTGTGTATGTGAGGCGTTTATGTACCTGGGCAGTCATATGTTGGCTTTACAGCTCGCCACAACGACGGGGAATGTGGGGCAGAGTTCACATCTGCTGTAGATCAATCAACCATGGACAGCAGGTTGTGTATTTCTTCGATCTATTTATTTGTATTTTTTGATGTAGCGAGAACCATGTCTGGGAATATCTTCTTTTTTTCTTTCCTCGGCACAGTATCTTGCACAAGAAGAACATGCTCCTCCCCCCTTTCAAAGAATAGCAGAGCCAAACAAGAATGAACATCACATCATTCTTGCACATGACTTTGTTTTTCATCCCAACTCTTGCTCAGCCCTTATCCTGTTTGGATCCCCCCTCCCTCTGCCTATCACCTTTTCTACAGCATCCACTAGGGTTCCATGCAGTGTGGGTATATCATTTTTTTAGTACAGTTTATAAAACCATCCCATATTGTTATAAAAAGGACACTTGTTTACTTGCTTGGCTTTTGTAGTTCTAAAAGAAGATCTAAATTTGTTCTAAGCTCTCCATCTTAAATTACTCCTGTCTAAAACATGCATTAAATATCAAATCCACGTCATTATATATGATCTATTGCATTTACAGCAGTTTCTGAATAGGTTGACGGTGTGTTTTTCTTGTGATCCAGGAAGACTTTGACAGTGTGCATGTTGGTTAAACTTTCATCCTCAAGTCAGGTCAAGCTATTATTAGCTACGATGACTCGCCGATTCTCGTAAACAAAGCACTTGTCTAGATGCTAGCTGACAACACTGCACAAACGGGATTGAAAATGCAGGAAGGAAAGACAGAGAAAAAAAAATCCAGATGCCATGTGAGCTACTGAACAATCAGTAAACTCACGATCACACAACCACACAATATGCTTAACTGGCAAAAGCTGGGGCTAACAATGGGCAATGATCATTCATACACGACTGTTTGAAGGCCTATGCCCACATTCCCTTTCGGTCCAACACATTGGGCAAACCTGACTCGTATTGACACGTCTGCTATGAAAGCATTATGTATGAGCATCAAATCTTGCAAAACACTTTTGGATGTAAAACACTTTGTATTAAGTGGTAAAGCACTGACATATTATTATTACTATTAGAATAACCATTTATGCCCCCCCCCCCACCCAATATCAATTCATTGTTACGAGCTATCAGTAATTAATCTACATATCGTCGCTGGGGTGTCAAGACCTTGTATCTGCAATTTTGGTGAAAATGACTTTTTTTGATTAAAGGGATCGTACAGTTTTGGTTGAGACCCAATTTTAGGTTTCTAACATTATTTGGTGAGATAATGAGAAACCTCTTATGAAATATGAAAGAGCATGTAATTCTATGAGGAATTCAATGTTTATTTGATGAAAATTGGTTTTGAAATGGCTGAGATATAAAAAAAAAGCGATTCTAATAAAGTGTGGGACCCACACTTCATTACGATCGCTTTGTTTTACTTTGTTTTTGAATGTTTCAGTCATTCCAAACCCGATTTTCATCAAATAAACTTTGAATTCCTCTTAAAATGGTATGCTTTGTACTATATCATTAGTGTTTTCTTGGTATCTTGCAAAAAGTTAAAAGCCCAATTCTCATCTCCACCAATACTGTACCATCCCTTTAATGGTCAAATAATGGGTTAAGTGATGTCCTGTCCAAATCCCAACTGTCTTACTTCAAAGATGAAGCCACCATGGCATGTCAAAGGAAAGGATATCCCATTCGCCACAGTGCTTTGGCCGCCATGTTTTTTGGCTCTCCTGAACATTTGACATTTTGTAGATACGAGGTCTTGTCGCCCCAGCGACAATATGCACCTCTATTCTATGATATCACTAATTGAGAATGAGCTCAGTATTTGATGTAAAGTACAAAAAAAAAAATGACAGATTGTAGTATTCCACAAAACAAATTATATTTTGCAATATAAATACTATCCTGACATAATTATGACTGGTGGAAATCATTATTATTATTTCATATTCTTGTTCCATATTCTTCATTTTATACATGTTTCATATTCCATTTGATTTCGAAAAAAAAACATGTTTAACACTACAGTCACTTTGACACAAAGTTGCACAAAAGTATTTGAAGGACATATAAGTGATGTGTAATATGAGGAACCTACTATTGAAAAACAAAGTTGTTGTTTTTTTAGTTTTTTTTTTTTTTCAGAACAGCTGGATTTGCATTCCAAGATGTAGTCCTAATCATTCCTTAGCTGGCCCATCCTGCTCCTTTATCAAATTCTGGGAAAGAAGGGGAGAGAGGAGGAGGAGAAGGAGGAAGAGCAAGATAAAGGCACAGAGGCGGACGGGACATGAGATTCCCATCACGCAAGAAATATCAATTTGGACCAAATCTAGTACACTCTTGCAGCTCATCAGCACCTGATTTCTTCCGCAAGAGTCCAATATTACCCACAAGAGACATCGTCAGGGCATTGACTGCGAGCTTCAGGTGGTCAAAATGAGGAGGGATTTATTGCTGTGCCAGCGCTTTTCTTTTCCTTCTCTCAGAAAGCCCCCGATTAAATCGCCGTGACTGATAATGACGAGAATTCCAAATTCTGGTTCTGCATACCTCACATCTGCTCTAACGAGCCATCCAATCTGAAATGTGAATTCCAGTTTACATCGTCATGTGTGCATGAAGCTCAGCATATCTTGTAAAATGACATAACATACCATTTTGTGAAGCTTTCAGGGTGGGGAGGGGGAGGTTAATGTAAGTTTTTGCCATGTCCTGCACACCATCCAACTGCAGAACAGTTAAGAGGGTGCAACAGCCTGTGGTAATCCAAAGTTTTCTTTTTGCAGTTTATCGAAAGAAAGAAACACTCTCTAGCTCTTCAGTACATACTTTGTGAGAAAATGTTGTGGGAGATCATTCCATAAAAGGAGCTTTCACCACTATGGTGATATACCACAGTATTTTCTGTGGCAGTTTGGATTGTGAATGCAAATACATCACAAAATACAACATGAAATACATTGCAAAATACTATGATATTTAAGTGATACTTCCAACTTTGCACGAAATACTCATGCACGATTTAAGTGTAAATCATGTAACAAAATACCACCGATCGTACAGCGACATATTTCTCACATGACTTGACAAAGGATATGTGTGCATGGGCAGTGCTTACCTTGGAGCGGAATACCTACAGGCCAAGAAATACCATTAAATCTCATCATCGTATCTCATGAACAAGAATGATACAAAGCTAATTACCACGGCATCTATTCCCGTGTTATTTCGCCAATGAGAATGGTACAAACAAATTATGGTGGTATTTCATCGTACGATAATTAAAATGTGAATTGCATCCTAATGTCAGTCTGAGAAGATGTTCACCTTTGCCACCTGGATGGCATGCCATAGTAATCACCTTGCAAGTTAAGATTATCAGGGACAATGAGGGGGTGTGACACTACAACAGGCACAATTTTCAAATTCCAGTCTCGTACGTTTCAGGTTGACTGCAACACTACTTGTGGTACACAATTATCTGAGTTATTTCAGATAAGAGTTGTGTGAGATAGGACTGAATTCCTATCCTAATGGCCTCTGTAGATGGCATGTAAGACCCTTTGTTTGATAACATGGTACGGGATTGCCAGTCCTTAAGAGCAAGAAGGACATTGGTGGGGTATGAAATGACCTCTAATCTTGCATAGGTAGTAACAGACTGCCTATAGCTATAAAGTCATCTCTCTACAAATGAGTCCCATATATATTAATTCATGACCCTCCAACTTCAATTGAACAAAAAGAACTTTCTTGCCAGCCAATAAATTGACTTCTCAAATGGAGACCGCTGTTGAGAGTTTGAATATGACCAGATGGTGATTTGATAGTTGCAATAAACAAACCTTAATGAAGTTTCATGTGAAATTCTGGTTGGAATGATCAGCACTTTTCCCTAGATTGACCACACTCGTTTATTACAATTAGACTTCCCAACTGTTTCCCAATGGTATAGCTCAAGCTCCATTTCCCTTTCTGCATGATAAGTCTTCCTTTACAGTCATAGGAATAAAACCAGCAGGACAATCTACCCCCACAATGATTTATGAAGAATGGATTGATGGTCCTTCCTGTTTAGATAGCACCCAACATATTTCTTTTTATGTGGGACTACTATGATATAACCTCGGTGGAGAGCAGTGAATTTGTGCCATCATAACTCATCACTTATCCACCGTGTCAAAGTTCGCACATGTAGTGGCCAGCAAGAGTGCAGCGTTTTATGTTGCGAAAGATTAAACAACGCCACGTGGAGGAACATAACAGAGCGTGGAAGAGTCGTAAAAGTAAGCATAGGGTTGAGGACCCGAATAGAGGCCTTGGACATATGCACATGTCAGAAGAAAGTCAAACAGTCCACTGCACAGCTTTTTGCAGTGACTACTGTCAAAGGAGAAGGGAAAAGACAACAAACGAACATTCCCTGGCAAGCCATCCTTTAATAGTAGCTCAGCTTTGCATCTAAGCTTTCTGCGAATGATACTTATCAAAGAGAGAAACATAAGAACAATTTAATTCCTTTTTCTCGCCAAGGGCTCCTGACTCCTCTCTGTGATAATTTATTGCCTCAAGTAATGCTTCCGTATTTATCATTCATCACCAGTGTGTGTCTTTGTCAATGAGGCTGATTGCTTCCTTCCATTTATCCTATGCTTTCTTCTGAAATCTTTTCTTCTGAATCCTCTTTCAGGCAAATTGTGTTGTCCTTCCTGGATTGTAACACTTCGTGAAGGTGCCTAACCCAGGCACATCAGTATCATAACTAGTCCTTTGAAATTGGCATAAGAACTCACTTGAGAATATGTCTCCATGAATATATTTTATGCTACTGTAAGGGTGGTAATTTTTTCACATTTCACACAACCAGAAACTAGCACGAAAATAAAAGCACATGAATATTTTTGCTTGCCATATGTTCCAGTAGTTGATGTCTTGATTCCGTAGAATTAAAAACATGCAAAACTCTCCTTATCTGGCGTGAAAAATTAGTCACACGAAAATATCCATTTTTACATTAATCAAGCAATTTTCTTTCATTTTCAAGTGAAAATCAACTTGCATTGTATTTCTCCTGTATAAAGTTTGAGAAGTCAAGGTCAAGAAGTGCTTCAAAATGTTGAACTCTTCCTATGGCATGTATTGCAAATTTAAACATTTTGTCACTAGCGGTTGGGTCCATACGCTAGTCGTATGCTAGTACTGAACTCTCCCTCTCACATGTAAATATGTAAACATTTTGTCACCAGCGGTTGGGTCCATATGCTGGTTGTATGGTACTTTTAAACTCTCCCTTTGACATGTAAATATGTAAACATTTCGTCACTAGTAGTTGGGTCCATATACTCGTTGGATGCTCCTTGGAAATGAATGAGGTGATCTTAAAGCACTCAAGCGCAACAAACAGAGGTCAAGTGGGGTCACACTTTCAGTGTTTACGTACACTTCAGTTTTACACAGAGTTACTGTGCAACAGGCATGGGCAGAGCGCATATACTGTAATCGCATTTGATTGTCCCCTTTTTAGCATGACAAAAACATTGTCATTTCAAAATGGAAATGCATTTTCAGAGCTTTTATTTCTCTTTCAAACATTTGCTGAGAAAATCTACAAACTACAGGTATGTTAGTTTGGAAATAGAGATAGTGCTTCATGTTTTTCATGTACGACCAAATAGAGCATGCACTGTGCACAGCATTGTTCAAGCAATGTTATGGAAATTAAACAGCACCACCGGCGATTGAGTTTTTATAGTTACATGTGATAGGGAGAATTGAGTTTTGCAAGATTCTTGGTGTGTGATAGCAGTCAGAATTGTCAGACCCCTGTAAAATGATCTTGAGAAGATGGTGCTCAGCTTGGTCTCGTATTCACGACCACCACATTTTACATATAATACGTACCCATGCTCTCGCATGTTTGATTGGTAGGCAATGGCTTTTGTCAGCAGCTGTAGCACAGAAAAGCGTTTAGAGTCAGCAGTCATGGAGAAGATCCATTTCAGGGTCTGAACATTACCATATGCTGAACACATTTGGAAATGTGCTTCAGAAACGTGATTACGCACAAGTTCTCATCAGAAAATCCGAAACCCCTCTTCAGCAGTATTCGAGATAATCATATGGGAAGAGTGCAGGCAACAGACCGTTTTATGACCTGATCACACGAAAGCCATCGTGTTAATACAATACTGACCGGAGGCACCAGACCGGCGAGAGTGACCTCTCCCTTCCGGTCCGCCTCGCATCAATTGTCGAGATTTTGAATCCAATCACATTCGGTCATAAACGACAGCACTGGCCGACGACGTGAGTAGATGAAGGAAGACCAAGGACACTGAATGGTTTCCGCTCCAGACGGAGACGAGAAGTTATGGCACAACAAACATCTTGTGCTCGGCAGGATATATGGTGCACTAACTTTGCTATTGATATCTTTAGCAATGCAGGAATACTAATTTTGCTAAATCTCTCCCAAAGCCTATGATTAAAATTATCCTCATACAGATAGATTAGCACCAGAAATTATGATGCATGAATGTAACACAGATATTCCACTTTCTATGACTTTATGCTCATGCCAAGCAATCACCAAGGTGTGATTTCTTAAACTCTTTAAGTACCATTAACTTAAAATGCCATTGTTATTGCATCCAAAGAGGCTGCTAAGGGCATCTATAGAGTTTATTAGGTCAACGTGACAAATTAAGAAACAATGACAGCACATATTGATTCTTTTAACAAAATCTGAAATCAGTCCTTGATGGCACTCAAGATATATCCGAACTGTGCAAGCAATGAGCCATTGGTATACAGTCACAAAAAGCTTTGGGTTCCATTTAGCTCAAACTAAAAAGCAGAAACACTGTCAGATTACATACTGCATACATGATGACATACTTTTTATGCTAGCTCTATTTTTTAATCGCAAAAGTTGAATCAGAGTCACAAAATTTCTAGCTTGATCAAATCTTTAACTTTTACAATCCAAGTACAATTTATACGGTATCCCCAAGATGCAAAACTACAAACCCTGTTTCTGCTTGAAAAGGGGTAATAGTTATTTCTGAAATCTCCATAGTTCAAGATTGAAAATTAACCACTTGTGAAATTATCTCAAAAGTACTGGTTTGCAAAATATAATGACCATAAAATTTAATGAAGTATGGCATATACAATACATGCATGCTTGTCTGTATCATAAATGACTGGAAATAGATGAACGAAATTTAATCTGCATCCATTTGCTTTTGCACTGTCCCCATGGCTGCCAACATGTGAGTCATATTGGGAACTAGATTTTCTACTTTCAAGGGCTAATTTCACCTCCCTGGACTGTCAAAATGAGGTTTTGCTCTATTGTGCTGGCTGGACGCAACCAGCCATGCATTCTTCATTACACAAACATATGAAAGGATCAGTGGGGCAAAGCATCGCTGTCGTCGTTTTTGTTTAACCCCTTCTAAAGTCTTTGGTCCATCGTCTGTGTAGGGGAGGGATGGGGGAAGCGGCAGGTTTCCGTGGTCTTCTCAGTGCGACCCTACCAACGAGGACAAGTCTAATGAGATGGGACAAAAAACATCTGCTCCAGTGCACTTCCTCTCACCTCCGAATTGAAAGGGGGAGAGGATGAGACACTGATGGAAAAGGTTACATCCAGGCAGAGAGGAGATACACACTGGGACACACAGAATAGAGGAGAGATACAAAAAGAGATAGAATATATAAATATATATGTATATATTACACATTCTATTTACATACATATAATGTATGTGACTGTGTTTGTGTACAGAAAGAGAGACCGGAACATAAAGACCCCGTGTGTACATATGTGTGTGTGTATGTGTGTGTGTGCATAACAACAACAGAGAAAGCAAACAGAGATAGAAATATATAAATATATATATGTGTGTGTGTATAATTGTGTGTGTTGTGTCAGTGCATATAGAAAGAGAGAGAGAGATTTATAGAAACATACACAAGTTGAAATATAAAGAAGAGTGGATGAGATGTAGACTACGAGATATTCACAGACATTGGAGAAAGAAATAGATCACTATACTGTAAAACATGATATATTCAAGGCACAAAATGTTTGCTAATTGGAGGCGATGGCTTTTTTGGCGGCATGAAATTTTCACGAATTGCCACTAGCATTCAATGCATATAATGTAGACCAGTGCTTTCGCGTGCATTTAAGTTTCATGAATCTTGGCCATCACAAAATGTGCGAAATTAAAATCCATGGAAATATTCCATTGTATGTCATTAATGTTTAAAAATGATAAGTATATCCTAAGAAATAATTGCAGGGATTTCATATCCGTGCAAGATAGACTATGTCGATTGCACATTTTAAACATTTGCCATTACACAGTATCAGACGTAGTGCATGCAATCATATCGAGTGTTGAAGGGGGAAAACCACCAACGAGAGGGCAGAGAGGATAGTAGAAAGTGACAAAGAAAGGGAGAAAGAAAGAAGGATGTGTAGTGGGATCATATGCTAGTCCACTCAAATATATGCAGTCCATTGCAGCATTCTAGAATACACAAGAAATTGAGATGAAGAAGATGTACATGTAAGAGGAAAGAGAGTACATATCAAAGAGAAGATGGGAGAGAGAGAGAGAGAGAAAGATGCAGGAAGAACCAGAGATGGCAATTGGGAAGACCTCCTTGGTCACTGAGAGCCTTTTTTTTTTTTCTCGTTATTTATTTCTGGAGATGGTAGTAGTTATCACCCAGGTGATTACATGTAGGCCAGAGAATGCAAACACATCTGTGTCTGCATAGCTGAGATATGTAAATATCTAGGTTGACTTGTCCATTGCCCCCACATAGCCCCCCCCCCCACACACACATAAGAACACACAGACACACACACACACACACACACACACACAACATATTAAGTATATCTCTCCTGCTCTCTCACTCTTTCTCTGGCTTTGGCAATAGGCCATTTGGTAATGTATCAAAATTCTATGCAAGCTTTGTTTACAATTGTTGCCCACAACAACCATAAAGCTTGCTGGAGACTTGCCCTACCTAGCAACTACCGAGTAAATTCTTGCCTATGGAACTCAGTTGCACGGAGCTGGTAAATAAAATAGTTTGTTGTTACCAGGCAGCAGGAAAAGAAACATCCATGAATTGTAATGCGATGCAGAAAGAGTCTTTTGACAAGTTTGCTGGCATATTCAAATATTATGCATGCAACAATGAGGACAGTTGTTTTTTTTTTTTGTTTATTTATAGAAAGAAAGTTTGCTCAGGGGCTTGCCCAATATAGCAGCCACTATACCAGCAAACTGGGTATAAAGCATTGCATACATTGTGTATGTACTCAGGTGGATTAGAAAGCTTGTTGCTATATAAAGGTTGTAATGACAACGATATCTATAGATTTGAATAATTTAGCTTTGACAGGCATGCACATTAAAATGCAGAATATCATGAGTCATCACCTTCTAAATACATTATTCAGAAAAAGCCTCTGAGCTTGAAACTATTTCTCTTGGGTCTCACACACAAGGCTTGAATAAAATCAATCAAAATTGGTTCTCACTTCCATGGAAGCTAAAACAAACGGGCTCTGCCATGGCAAATGGATATCTGAGCATTACGAACATTAATCTGGCCCACAACAGCACAAAGTCGCTTACCTGGAAATCAAATCATTCAGATCTAAGTGACAAGCAGCTAATGGATGTACATTTATGCAATGGATGGACATGTTTTTTTTTTTTTTTTTTTTACAAATTGCCATGAATTTGTTTGCCAATTTCAACAGTGACAGCAAGAAAATGATTAGATCATGTCCTCCTCATCTCCTTTTGTTTGTTTGTTTTTTCAGAATTTAAGGCAGATGGCAGGAAAAGACTTGAATACCTCAAGAATTCTGTCCAAGTATTGCTGGCCATAAGAATTTTTTTTTTTCCTTCAGGACTTGGGTCCATCATGTCTTATCATTGAATCAGACCACTAAACATTGTGTTTGGTGTTTTTTTTTTCAAATACAAGATAAAACTTACTGACTTTATTTACAAATAAAAGATGATGAAAATTGCTCCTGTATCATCAAACAGGCTTACCTTATTGTAGAAGCTATGTTTTCAAAGTACAAACACATATATCTGATTATGAATCATCAGCCTAAAATGATATTTTTCCTTCTCTTTGTATCACATGTTGATATCAATGAAAAGAGAATGTCCAGGCATGTAGTATGTACTTCTTCTTTTTTCTTCCATATTTGATTCCTTAATTCATACCCCTATCCAATGCTCCACCTCTAGTGGAGGAAGAAACTACTTTCAACAAGTCCCAAATTGAGATACTTATCAAACGGAAGACTCCTGACAGCCGCTGTGCCCTGCTCCAAACAAACTATACCTGGCCAAAATTAGGGCACACTTTCTTTTCCTACCACATCTCTCTCTCTCTCATTCATCCTGTTTTCATCTCTCCCCCCCCCCACCCACCTGCCTCATGTGGTCATTCCCAAATCGACACATAACACAACTAGACGTGATTGCTTCTTCCATGTCACTTCACACTGAAATATCATCCACAGTGAATCGTCGCTCGTTGACAGAGCCGATAAGGATTCTTTCTTTTCTGAGTGGCAAGAACCGCGGTCTCTGCGTTGCGGCGGGCCGACAACAAAAACCTAACTCGCGTGTTGCCTTTCTCGTTGCGAGTACAGGCAAACAACTTTGTCGAACCTCCTCTTCTCCCATTTTTGCAGCTTTCAAACACGAGGCTCTAGACATCTTGGTTAAAATAAACACGTTCCAGTTCTTTCGTCCACAAATGAATGCCCGCATTCTCCGAGACTGACTTCTGATTTCGGCGTGAATGGTGATGACCATGCAGGCGAAGGTCTTCAGAGTATTCGGTTTGTGAAGTCGACGTATCGACTGACATGCATATTATGCTTGCTATTCCCATCCCCCCCCCCCATCCACCCACCATTCAATTTCCCTTTCACGTTGCAAACAATGAAGCCGCTACACAAGCGCTGAATTCTGTATCAACCCAGAGCAGCAAATATGGCCGTCTCCTCAAACTCCCGCATGACGATTGTATTTGAAATTTTGCTGTCACGCTATGACTCCCGAGTCAGACATCCGTCTTACAAATGACCCATTGACTATTGCCGTTGACTTCTACTTGCATTCTGGCACTATCTCACTTTGCTGTCACAAGTGGTGAGGTTTATGCATTTTATTACCTCTTCCACCCCCCCCCCCCCACTTTACCAGTTTAATAAAACAAAACCCAGTAGGGGAGTATTGTTGCCACGAATGATTCCACGGCTCGTATGTCTGATGCTTCACATTGTTCCTTCGAGTGTCTATCATGGCATGACTGCAACGCAAAAATACATGGGCCTGATGGAAAACCTGTGGCCACCTCAGTAATTATGCTGATTTGTTTCTGCTCATATCCTGATATTGGGGGAAATTCTCCCGAGAGCATTGGACAGTAATTTCAATCTATATTTAGCACCTCCAAACAAAGACTCTATCACGCCTACATCGGCTGAGAGAAGTCAAGTACTGACAGACACCTTTGTATAAACTCACTGGATACAGCAACTGACCATTAGAATATTGTCTTCATGCTGTTACCAGTTGTCTATTAACCCACTGAGGATGGGCTGATTCTGCTACAACACACATTTCCCATTGACACTTACCCGTGTATACTCGGCACTCATCCTCAAAGGGTTAAAGTTTCAACATGGATAGGAGCTCCACAGAATTTCATCCTCCATATTAGAGGACATGTTTGTTTGTTTTTTTTTTTATTAGTGCAGTGACAGCAATACACTCAACATGACAGGGGTGTTATAACAGACTGACAACCTACAACACAAGATTCTTTTCCTGCAACAAGTTGTGATACATGCATGCAACTGTCATGGAATGTCCCTACAAATAGTAAATACCACAACCAGCAAACACCTGTTTCTCCAATTCTAAATATTTCCATCACTAAAATCTCCAGCATCGGCTGACTGTATTGTGTGTTGTTTGGGATGTTTTTATGTTTGTTTGTTTTTGTTTGTTTGTTTTTTTCTCCCCAGTGGCCCATTTCTAATTTTGTACCCAAAATCAAATGTACCAGGACTGGGCCAAGTAATGGGCAGTTAATCAGACCAAAGACGGCAATCATACACCATTCTACCAATTAATTAGGTCCATTTTGGGCACCCGTCTCATCAAATCCCCCATCCCCCATCCCATTCCCCCCTCCATCTTTCACCTTGTTTGGCATAGTACAAACGGAGGGGCACACTAATTTGGGCTCCATATATGTGATCTACAAAGTGGAACTTTTTGGTGACGTTTGACAAATTAAGACCACCAGTACGGTGATCAAATTCATTTCCCCCTGCATATCTGTCCCACTCAACTCTCTCTTCTGTTTGTCTGTATATTGCCCATAGTCCCTCTCTTTATACCTGTACATATACAGTTGTATATGCATTTAGTGTTTTCTTAACCTCTTTAAATCATGTGCAAAAACCATTTCCCCACGTACTCCCTCGCTATCATCAAACCTCTGCAATATATGTCTGTATGGCTAGATTACTGAGGTATGGCAGCATCTGTGAAACAATGTCTATGTATAAAATGGACTACAGTCCGCAATACAGGTTTTTGGAATTAAAACATGTTAATCATTAATATCATAATATGCTCATGTTCAACAGGTGCATATAGGTAATGATATCCTACATCAGTATGCATATATATAATTTTTGTTCAAATTCATGAAATTCTTACGTCGATGCAGGGCAATTAGTCAATCAGTTGCAATTTTGTTGTTGTTGTTTTAGGACTACTGTAAAACCAGAAAAATTCTGCGAATTTCGCGAGAGCCAAGATTTGCAAAATCTAAATGCATGTCAAAGTTCTAGTCTACACACTATGAATAATGATGTACTGGGATGCCGTGGTGATTTGCAAAAATTTAATGCTGTGAATATTTCTTGCTTAACAGTATTATAATTAATTTGGTTGAATTAATGGCAGCTTTTCCACTTGCATGTTTTCCCCTGAATATCACCTCATCTGTACTTAAGTTCTCCTAGTATAACTGACCAACATAGACAGAAAGAGGAATTCCACACTGCCAAATAGCATAGCAAGCTTCTGAAAAGGCAGGTAAACAAGTTGGTGCCGTCAGAAATAGGCCATATCTCGAAAGTGGTTGATATGATCGTACGACGATGTGATTGTTTTTAGTTTCCATACTTTTGCTTCCAGTCAAATGAGATAAATGGAAGCTATCTCTACTGTCAAAACTGACTTTCTTTTTCTTTGGTTCTTTCTCTCTGGCTTGCTAATCCATCATATTACTCACTCAGCTCTCCTCCAAATTAAGTTTTCTCAGAAAAAACAAATATGAGAACAGCCTCCTCAGCTATCTCTCAAGGTTTCAATTTTGCATTTTCTTGTACTTTTTGTCTGTCTGGTGATATTGCAAATGAGGAGGCCGTGGATGTTGTCTATGGGTAAACTTCCCAGAGGATGACTTTCGGACGACGCCTGCTGTCCAATCTTCTCTAAAAGGGGTGAAGGAGGAAGTGTACCCTCTGCTTAAACCCTCATTTTCCCTTTAACCCGTTGAGGACAAGTCCCGAGTATAATCGCGCAAGCATCTATGGGAAATGCGTGTTGTAGCAAAATCAAACCGTCCTCATTGGGTTAAGGGGATAGTATAGTTTTGGTTGGAAATGAGATTTAGCTTTTGACTTTTTGTGAGATATTAGAAACTGACTTATAATAAAGAGCATACCGTGCTATTAAGAGGAATTAAAAGTTTATTTGATGAAAATAGGTTTTGAAATGGCCGAGGTATCCAAAAATAAAGTAAAAGAAAGTGGTCCTAATAAAAGGTAGGACCCCAACTTTAATTATGACCACTTTGTTTTTGAGATATCTCAGCCATTTCAAAACCGATTTTCATCAAGTAAACTTTAAATTCCTCTTAGAATTGTATGATCTTTAACATTTCATAAAGTAGTTTCTAAGTATCCCACAAAGAGTTAAAAGCTGAATCCTCATCTCAACCAATACTATACCATCCCTTTAGGAGGTGCATATACAAATTTCAAGGCTGCTTTATGCCAGATTTTCATATCTCTCCCTATTTCTAATTTTTATTCCACTTTAAATGATGTATTTCTTAATGACAAATCAAGAGTTGTGTTATCAGCTGGAACGAATGCCTACACTCAACAAAATATTAGAGACTTATTTCTTTTCTTTGTTTATCATCTTCATAAATGTAACACAATGTCAAATCATGCACCCAATAGTCAGAGCACATAATATTCAAAGGTATACATGATGCAAGACAAGTACAATGACTGAAGTTGATTTCCGTATCAAGGCATGCATTGCACAGATGCATTTCATTATCTAATAACTTTAGACAGTGGCCACTTTATCGTTCTATACTTAGAAGGGAAAACTGAAGCACACAATCCATTTCTTGGTCATACACACAGATGCTTTTGAAGTTCACTCTTTAATTCTGTGGATATGGGGATATGGACATCAGAGTAAGAAGAATAGGACCTGATTTTAAGAACCACATACTGTTTAAACCAGTAAGTTAGTAGATAATAGCCATTTGTCATATAAGTCGTTTACTCTATAGAGAAAATCTAAAAGTCTATATTATCAGCTTTTGCAAACTATGGCATTCTAAAACAGATAGACGTGAACAGATAGATAGACAGGCGATACATGGATGGATAGATAGATATTCAGATGTATGCATTTGCAATGACAGATCAACACAGGTACATTAAGCTGTTAGTCAAACACTAAAATGGAAATGAAGCACAACATTATGGATTCATTGGTACCGGAACTGCCCCACTAGCAACTGGAGGCCTACCAGAAATTGCCTGAATCAATCAGAGTGTATTCCCTCTCCCATCGACTGAGTTATTCTGTGTTGGATCGAAGGTGGTGCGGTGGTGGAATATATGGCTCAACTGTCCCCCGTTTGCACCCTGCTCGTTAAACTTGGTGGAATTTACATGAATTCCACCCTTGAGGGGTTGACAACGATTTGAGCGAGAAATTGCCTAGAGCAATTTAAGTTTGCACACAGATCACACTCTCAGATTAAAACTTGAGAAAGTCATTCCCATCCCTCCCCCTTCCATGTAGTCATAAATTAAAAAAAAAAAATATGACACACTCTCATAGTAGTGATGTCAGGGTTTAACATCTTTCAAAACAAGAAGGAGAATTCAATGTCGTAAGGACCAAACATGAACAAGCATGGGTCAAAAATGTGGGTCGCTTAAATGCTTGGACTATGTACCATACTGTCATTTGATAGCTCCCAATGCAGACTTAACCTCATCCCCACAAAAAACGTATATAATACATACATATACAAACACACATATATATCACACATATATATCAAACCAAGTCTGTCGTATTAATTGATTCACTGTCTAATATCACATTCCTCATTGGCATATTGCACAGTCCCATACATGATTACACTTGTTGGTTAGGCAGGTGAATCACTGGTTGGATATGACCATGATTTGGTTGTGGTGGCATATAGGCCGTACCCTAAGTTTACTGCTTCATTTCTTTGAAGAATAGTGCTGCCTTATCGCCAGCGAATATGGTATGATGTAATTTCATCAGCATCAAACAGTGCCGAAAGGGTTAACAGCTAAGCGTGATCCTGCTCCCAAGTTTGGTCCACTCAATGTGATTCCTTCATGCCGATAATGCTCCCAGCTGTGCCCCTCTTTTGAGGACCACCAATTAGTGTTGGGTGCTCAAGTACCATCTCTCTGCAGAAAGGCTCGTTTCTGAGTACCAGACACTCGTAACCTGAGTGGGCAGAGAAGAGATAGCTGTTAAGGCCGCTATCCCTTTGTGCTTCTAACAAAACAAAAAAAAAGAAAAAAAAAGGAAAAAAAAAGGTCTCTTCACCTGCCCTTCTCTTCACACATGTGACAAAATTTTTGAAAAACTTGTATATATGTTTAACTCAGGAACCTACATCCTACAAGCTTTGCTTTTTAGTAGATTCCTTGTATTACATCTCATTTATATGTCATTATACATTTGTGCAATTTTATCTCAAATTGACTGTTGTGATAAACATATTTTTCTTGAAATTAAAGGGAATCTAAAACTTGTATGAAATGTGGAATATGGAACAAGAAAAAAAAAAAAAAAACCTCTTCTCGTGCACCAGGAAGTTGTGTAACAGATGGGAGAAATATGGATGACTGTGATATTCAGGAATTAACTTTATATTTTTGGCATCAAAGTGAGACTGGAAGTAAGACTAAAGCAAATTGGTCCCAAGCATTAGAAATCTTGAGGTACATCAATGTTTCTTCAGTCTTGTTGTCATCTCCAACTCTGCACTTTCCTCTTACTTCCTGTCTCTGTATGTTCAATTCTGTATTTGTCGACAGAATAGCTTAAGGTTAGTATCATCATTGCCTACATGCTCAAAATTAATTCAGTACATGATTCCCCCTCTTTCCCTCCCCCACACGCATCACTTTTTCTTCTCACTTCTTAGAATCTATTTCTGTATTTCCTACTTTTCCTAATCCTGTATTCTTGAGTTGCTCCTTCTCATGTCCTTTAAATACTAAAACTTTCTTTTCCCTCTCACTTCCTGCCATGTTCTCATACAATGTGAAACCATTTTTAGATACTGTAAAAGTGGAAATTTTCGCGGTGTTGAAATTTTCGCGCATTCTGCACGATCAGAAACTAGCGCGAAAATAAAAGCATGCGAATATTTTGCTTGCCAATATGTTCCCGTACATACTGTCTTGATTCCGCAGAATTAAAAACATGCGAAACTCTTCTTTAATACCGGGCCGAGCGCGAAATATTAGTTGCGCGAAAATATCCACTTTTACAGTAATCTTTACTACAAGCCCCCCCTACTTTATGTTTCCCTCACTCTCTTCACTCTCACCATAAAACTCAGTGAGATAATAATTTTCTTTTCTTACAGTCTCAGTGTTTAAGGTTATTTCCTTCTTCTTCTTCTTTTTTTTTTTTTTTTGGGGGGGGGGGGAGATGGGGAAATACAGGGATTTAGAAAGAATGCATATAATGTAGGCGGTTGCTTAATATCCCGATCTCATTACTGGATACTTCCTAGCCTGCTTTAATCATCTTTAGGGTAAGACTTTAAGTGGATGAAGAGCGTAGCATTAACAAAATGCAAATTTTCAGTTATTGCTTGAATTGGAAGTGCTTTCAAGGAGAAAGTGCCCTCGGCTAGATTGATTCGACTTTTTTTTTTTCATTTTGTCTGCAGAAAGTATAATTGAATTGAAATTGAAATATGTCGGATAACATGGCAAAAAACAAGTATGAAACCAGACTAAGCAATCCCTTTTACTTTATAGCTCTGCGATTAAAACATTACCTTTACACTGAAATCACAAGTGGCACAAAATGAAAATTTCTATATACAATCTCATCTCAACACAGCAAACTATATACATCTTTGCCATCAAAATCTGTTCAGACAAATTCTGTCTTTAATCAGGATCTATTTTCATGACTCAACTGACATTCAAATGTTGATGTTTTCCATAGCTACTTGAGTTATTGAATATCTGTACACCATGTAGTGTTTTGTAATGTATGGGAAATTAATGTTTTTCACTGAAAAATAAACATCAAATGAAGAGGAACACAGCACAAGTGGCACACAGTTAAATGGACAGTTGTGGAGTTTGAGGTTAAAAAAAAACAAAAAAAAACTCATATAATCCAACATCATGAGTATCAATACTATTGTCTACAAAATGACTGGAAAACAGGACACACACACACACAGTTGTACACACACACTAAAACATACTGTCTCATTGTATATAATCCTTTGTGTTACATGGCACATACACAAAGATATTTCATTGGGACAAATGGCCACTGAACAATAGGATTGGTAGGACAGGTTTTTGTTTGTTTCTTCTTTTTTTTTATAGAGCATGCACGCATTACATGTATCACAGGTTTCATTGAGCAAGATATTATGCAGCATCGTGAGCATAGACATTGCCAAAATGAGCTGCATTGGACGTGCTAACAAAAAGAAAGAAAAAGATGTTAAATTCTTCCTGAAACTTCTTGAAGCACATATTTCACGGCAGGGAAACTGTCTATGACACTTCCTGTTTTTCTATGCCCAGCATACTAGTATTCAATTGTGAAGGCAGCCCCATCATACATGATCTCGATGGTCAAAACAAAATGTAGGGTTGGGGTATATTTTCATTGTTAGGTAGTTTGTGCCAATACAACAACTGTTTTGGGGGGACTAATGTATCTACAATTGTACTCTCTGTGAACATGTACCTTTTTACTTAAAAGTTTGACTGCATTCACATCAAACATGATCAAAGTACCAGTAGTAGTTGTACGCCTATCCATCTACGACATATGCATTGGCATTGTGCTAGAGAAAGAGCCAGAGTATACCTCAATCACACTCACGACACATAATATGTGCACTGGTAGTCAGAAGGTCAATAATTGTACACCATTGTGGGGACACAGCATCACCTAAATGAGAGAGAGAGAGAGAGAGAGAGAGAGAGAGAGAGACGGAGACAGAAAGAGAAAGAGAGAGAGAGAGAGAGGGAGAGAGAAAGAGAACAGAGAAGAGTAAATGAAATACAGAAGGGAAGGGATAGAGAGGGAGAGAGAAAGAAAGAACGGGTGATACAGAGAAAGAAGTAAGGACAAAACAAAGAAACGAGGTGGCCGATTCTCTGTTACCACGGCGATCAATCACCAGATGGATTTAGATTCCATTTTAATAAATCATCTCATCGACACAATTTTTTGTTTTGACAGACCAAGTTTTCTCCCCTCGGCTGGCCGGCTGAAAACCTCTCTCTGCCCGGTGCGCCAACGAGTTCATTTACACCTCATCATACACTGGCTACAGTGTGTGAGAGTGGCAATTACGCCAGCCAAGAGCATTATTACTGGAGGAGGAAGAAAGAGCAAAGCTCATTCCGTTACTAACTCTCGTTCTCTTGGAAGCAAAGGAGGCAAGGAACGCTGACGGCATGCCCAAATTAAGCTCACGACACAATTTGGTCATGATTGGCTTGTTATCATTTGGTTATTTCACTGGTTGTTACAATAAGGTGGAATTGTAGTTCTGCATTCAACATCAATGCTAATGAACTGAACAGTTTGGAACATAGAACACTGTGGTTCTATTTTTTTTGTCCTTTTTTTGTTGCTATGTGTGTCTTGATTTCTTCTTTGCACCGACACAATTGCAATATCTCTATGGCTGACCAAAGAGTAGAAACCATGCACCATGTACCAGACTGATATCACTTGAATATAGCAACACGATTTAAGGTCATTTCTATCAAATATCACTGATAGACATAGAAGTGAGAAGACAAGAAAGGGGGGGGGGGGAGTTGCATAGATCTTTACTGTGAAGATGATGTCTGACCAAATGTTAAAGTAACTTCTTCACCGCAATAAGTAGCTAAAATGAGAACATGAAGGATGTTTTTGTTTGTTTGTTTTTGATAAAAGAAAGGTATGAACTATCCAACAAAATTTTCCAATTATATAGTCTTCTATTGAATAGAAACCAAGTTTGTCATCTTTCCTGACTGCACATTGCACATTCACAAAGGCAGACCTCCCAACCTTTCTGACTGAAAAATAGGGATGATTTGGCTCAAAAGTAGGGGGAAAAAAAAAGAGCTGTTCCCATAGGAGTGTGTAGTAAAATTATCAAGCAAAATAGGAAACTCCTATTAAAACAAGAGCTGGGAATAGTAAATATTCAGATTCTTTCCTCCAAATTTGGAATGGTTAGGAGGTCTGTGAAGGGGCTGGGATGGAAGGGAGCCAGCAGATTCATCACAAAGATGAGGGCAAGCAAAGGGGGTACGGAGATCATGAACAGCGAACACCATAAATGAAAATTGTCAATCAGCACTGCTGTTTCAGTGGGCCAATTATGTCGTGATAACGAGAAATGTGCGCCACATTCGTTCACACCCCCATGATTGCAGACTGTCAAGTATGCCAATATGTGTAACTGATGTGGAACCTAGAGGATGTGTAATAATCATGACCTGCAAAAGCCTGAGCCATTTTTAGGAATAAATCAAAACTGATAAGGTGATGTCACATGGCATGGCATAGAGGCATCTCTCCACATACTGCCATTAGTGGCAAGGACAGTGCTGTACCATAAATCTGTGGTTTTGGGTCAAGATATGGTCTAGATGTATGCTGCACATCAATCTTGCATGGCTTGGGAAGGAGGTTCGCCAAATTATCCAGTGCTTGCACACAAATTTCTAGACAAATGGTATGAACAATGTGAGACAAATGGAAGAGTGGCGATCATGTGAATTAGGTGAGACAGAAGAATAATGATCAAATGAAAATCCCATGGCACTTAGGAATAAAAACAAAGCAAAACACGTAAATCAAGCTGCTCCCAGAAGAACGGGCCATAAACGAGCTTTCAACAGTGTTTGCTGATGCCATGAGCAATAGCTCACAAGCTTTTAGCGACAATGCAACTACCCCCCCCCCAAAGAAAAAATATGTGAAGCAAGCAAATCCCATCGTAAAGTGAATCGTGTCCTTTTACCAAAACCTTGCAAAACTCTAGTGCAGTTCGTTCGGAGTACCAGCGTCACCACCCACCCTTCCAGAATATATGGCACAAGAACATTAATGGCACGGCCGGCCCAAGGGCCAACAGGGAAAAGCGAATCTCCTTTCCCCTGGGCCGTGGGGGGATACGAGAGGATATTCGCCGGCCCTGCATCATTGTTTGAATAGCTTCTGCAATCACAGGTAGCAGCTTGATTACCCTCAGCGATGAAAGTCTTTTACGGAATAACACATCACAACGAAGCTTCTTGTAGGAGCAGGCTGAGGGGGAAATCCGTAATTGTGAAATAGAGGAAGGATGAAAGAGAGAGAGAGAGAAATATATACCACGTTTTGGCCGACTAGCTTTATTGCTTCATTTTTCCTCTTTCCTTGCAGGAATGCAAGGTGTTTGTCAGAACATATTAAGGTATGGAAATCAACTGAATACGACCTGCGACTTGACAAATGCTGAGCGGTTTTATTATTGCGTTTCTTCTACTAGATAACACAATAATCCCCTCAAGGTGAAGATTTCTCTCACACGTTATCAAATGATATTCTACCATTCGATCAAATCTACTCACATTTCCCTTCTTATGAATGCATTTTGCCCCAGCAACATCTGTCTTTTTGCTTCTTCTCCTCCCCCCCCCCCCCCCCCCCCCACTGTAATTATGCAATGAGAAGAAAGATTGCGCAGAACGATAATTCGATTTCTACCATTAGAATGGGAACAGGAGCTTACTGCACCGGCTGGAAGAGCTTGATTTGATTTCTCCGTGCCCTGATGAATTTTAAGTGCCACCGAATACTGGGATGTCAGCCGAAAGCTGCGGATTAGGAATACATCAGCCGATCGCTTTCGCTAGATTTGCACTAAAGCCCTAATGCAACGAATAAATCAATATCCCACGGTTATTTACTCTAGGGATAAGCATGAATAAAACTTCACTGGTCTTTTCATTTTTTTCCCTTTTTATCCATGGGATATTTAATTTGGGGGTATCTTTCAGGAAGAGGGGAAGTGTTTTCATCATCAATTCATTTTTTTCCATGTGTACCATATTACTGTAACCATTCTTGATTCTTAATGCTATTTTTACCATATCCCATCTCATGACACTTTCACAGCTATTACCCAATTGAACACAACTTTATGTCTAGTATGACAAACAAAATTTCAGAATATTGGCCACACAACAGGCACCAAAGCAACAACAACAACAACAACAAAGAATACATTTATGTAAAGACATCTTAAAAATTAATGGTACTGGTACCTAATGTAGTTCATGAGGGCAAAAATTACAGATCCTATTCCTGCATAGAAATGACAATAAAGTGCCGAAATTCAGTTTGCTTGGGATAACATTTGGATAACATGTGCAAACAAGCTTCAGTTAGTATTTGTCATATTCCGCCGAATAAATTTGACCAGAAGCACTACTGTTTGCCTGAGTAATATTGAGCAAATACTCATAAATCTGCGGATCAGTGGGTGGGGTGGGGGGGGGGGGGGTAGGGGGGTTGGGGAGGGGGAGGGAAGTGGGAAATGTTTATCACAACGGAAACCGACTAGACTCAGATATATACAATTAGAAAGGATATATAATCTGTGAGATATCTCAGCATAAGGATGGCAGGTCTCTATAGATCTGGCATCAGCATGTTGACAACAATCCCCCTATGTAGCTAACATATCATACTAGTACACTGGCATTTGAGAGTTGATAATCACCATGATTTCTATTTTTTCAACTTTTTTGTGATCAAAATAGTGACCAAGAAGCAAAAAAAAAAAACCCCACAAAAATTAGCTAATTCCCATTTTGTCTCCTGATGTAGCAGCATTTTCATGCACAAAATGCCATCAGATGCATGATTAAAAGAAAGCAGAGAACTGGGTATCAGATGGGACTTCAAATTCACTAATATGTACATTAAATGAAGTAAGCTACCTATTTTATTGATTATTCAAAAATATCACTAAAATCAGACCAATTATCAGTGAATAATCAGGTTGGATTAGGTGGCATGGAGTATCCTTCTGTGAGATGTGAATTTTTCCCCCATTCTCACATTTGGGTCTATAGGTCTGACTTGATATGTGAATGATATCATCTTCCCAAGATTACTTTTCTCTCCTCTATTTTTTTTTTTTTTTTTGGTCATAAAGGAGAGAAATCAACCCTAAATCTTTCCTTCTAGCTCTTTTTATCTTTTTATATGCTTTCCCCTCTCTCTCTTTCATTTCTGTCTGTTTCACAACACATCACACCAGAGCCATAACCCTAATGACGACTTCCTATTTTCCCCAACGGGGACATTTGTGTCACTCTATGCAAAAATTGATAGATCCCAATTCATCACTTTATTCTTGGGCAATACAAGACTTGCCTACTGGTTCCATGGGGAAAAGGAGAGAGTATATGTGAGAAGGGTTGACATTTTCAGATTTTTGTTTCTAATTTTTTTTTTTATCAAAGGGCATCAGTAACAAAAATTTGACAAACTGAATGAGACCCCCAAAAATTTTTTGCTGGACCTGGCATTACTTTCATGGCTGCTATATAAAAGCTGAAATGATTATCATTATATGATCAATATAAAAAAAAAAATAAATATTTTGACCTTTTTTGGAAGGGGGGGGGGTAAAACTCAAATATCTCTAGCACTTGCCATGATTTCACTGTATTTGGAAGTCACTTGAATAATGCACTGTGTCATTGTCCAAATTACAACTGCAATGTACTATCTTCATAGCTTCACTTAAAAAACAACAACAAACTCATTATCCCTCTTTCTCGTACAAACCGAACCAACAAATGAGGGGAAAAAACATCAACAAAAGAGGAGAGGGGAAAAGGAGCATGCAGCCAATTTGGAGGGACATATGGAAAAACGCAGCTAACACGATGTACGAATACACACTCTCGTTCGGCACTCTACAGACCCTCGGCCTGGGAATTGCTCGCAGACATACATTATGAGGTTACTGATTATCTGCCTCCCCCCCCCCCATGACACAAACAAACACACACACAAATACAAATACAGAGTGTATGAAAACTTCATAGCGGATGCCTGGTTGATTTCTCAATTTTCCCAGGGGTGTGTTAGTGTGAGCGTGTTCATGCCAGCATAGGACATTTTCACTTTCTGCTTAATTTAGGGACATTGCGAGGTATGCAGAGAATATACATATATGCCTACATAAACAGATCAATACATTGTGTCACGAATGTGGATGAAAACATCATCTACTTTACAACAGCAAACCTGTCAACACCCTCGAGACAGGAATGAATAGGTAAAAGGGATCAGCTACAGCGCATTACATCTACGGCTACAATTTTGATCTACCTATAATGGCATACCAAATTGAATGAAATTTTAAAATGGAATGCATGATAAGCAGCTGGCTATGTGAGACATACTTCATGTGAGAGAACGTGAGTGACCTTGCACTACAAACCCACAAAAATTATACACGTCGGTTTTCCATTTGGTATCTGACATAGTCATCCTCTTTCACACTACGTCTGAAGTTTGGAAACACAGGATTAAATGTAAAACATGTTTTTTTTTTTAATCCTCTCTTTCTGTCTCTAATGGATTTTCTCAATTTTCTACCCACAAGGCTTGTGGAAGTGTGCACTAATATCCTACAAATCCCACAAAAGCATTGAATAACTTTGACATAATCATGAATATAATATTGTTCATGAGAGTACCAAATTTATGATAAATTGGATAATCTCTTCATAGTGGTTGCAATGGAGTTTTAAATCTCCTCATTGTTCTATACATGACAGCAGAGGGATGAATATTATGTGCGCTTGAAAACACCCCTCAAAATCAAAGCCCCTTTTCTCAAAAGCAGCATTCCCATACCAATGTTTGATTTTCCATCATACATTTCAAAGGGTTAGGAACATTCATTGTTGATGATTTATATATCATTTTGAGCCTACAAAGTCCTTCAGAATTTGACCTTAACCAAAATATCCCATCTGGCACCTTTTTGAGGTTTTTATGATGTGGGGTCAAAAAATACAATTCTCAACACTGATAGCAAAAGCTGGCTACTTTACAATATGCTGAGTATAAGAAGCACATTCACCCTAGACAGGGCCAGTAGAAGTAAAAATGGATGAAGATAAAAAAAAAAAAAACAATTTCAAATCAGATGAACAAGATGGTGTGGTTTCATGAAACTCAAAACTAACAAAGTCACAGCCTTACAGAGTTCCACTTATTAGTCCCAACCACACATGAAAACCAGAAGATGTGATGATATCTTCACACCAGGAATCTCAAACAGACCTGTAAATAAACTTTTATAAAGTTATCACCTTTTTTTCTTCAAAACATGAAATTTATGAATTTGTTGGAGTCCTTCACATGAAACAATAGTTGTCTTGTAATAACTAAGGAACCATGAATTTTATTGATTTTTTTTTTTTTTTTTGGGGGGGGGGGAAGAGGCTGCAGATGCTAAATTATCGACCAAGAACATGATTTTTCATTTGAATAGTATTTTACATCCAGGCCAACAGAAGAATTGTGTGGCAATAACATCAGTGCCTCCCCTAATTTGTGAGCATGCTCGCGACCAATATCACTTTTCACTGAAAACAAGTGAAAATAATGATTCTATGACTTTCTTACATCACAATTGAGGCCGATTTTGATGAAAGTCTTCCACCTTTCTGTCTGTCCGATTCTACTCCATTTGATAAAAATAGAACTTGAACACAGCATGGAATTGCTCATTAAAGGTGAATGGGATGATTTTACAACCAATGTGATAAATTGCTATGAGGGAGCTTCACGGCTGGTGCCCAGAGATCTCCTGTGAAATATTTACCACTTGTCAGTACATATATTTCTGGCCAATGGCTTGGCATTGTTGATGCAGTAACCTTAGTGATGTGACAGAAGGCTGTCATACTTGAACTAGTCTGGTGAGGGGACATTTTTTTTTCTTTTTTTTTGATAAGGCACAATCTCTTCTTTTTTTTTCATTCCAAAAATGTAAGGATTACAAAATAAAGCAGCATATGATAAAATGATTCAAGATGGCACTCATGATGCAATTGGAACTGATCTACCACCTGCTTTAGCAGGACCAGGAAAAGTTGGGACTCTAGAACATTTTGTTATCTTCATATCATTAAAGGACAAAGGTGAGACACAATCAACCATTTCTAAAGCATTTATGTGCTTGATGACCATAGAAACAGACTTACAGTCATGTCTTCCGCCAGACTCTAGACCTTCCACTGGTGTAAAACTCATCCCTCTTGATATGCAAAAACCAACTAGAAATACAATAGGTGAAAATGTCTGCCCCAAGATAAACTTGGTTTTTAGAAAATCTGCTTTAACATTTAGTCAGGCATGCACGAGATTAACTGTCTCGACACATGGGGCTAAATTCACGCACAAAACGACCAAACAGACTTGAGTTTTTTTATCAGCTTTTCACACTTCTAAAATGCAGACATGAGGTAGTTAAGACATTCAAATGTTCAATTTCTGTACGAACATGTTCAAATTTACTGCACAGCCAAATTATCCTATTTCACATTTTTTCCAAGGATGAAATCGTCTGTGTCTGGGGGTAATATGGCGCCAGCTCATAAATCATTAACTGCACATTGATCAGGAATACAATGGGCTCATTATCAATCCATCACTTTGATTAGAATGATCGTGGCACCACATAAACCCACATGAAAGTTGCCTTGCACTAAGTGTCAATGTAGGTTTCATTATACCGCAGTGGCATTTACTCACTTCAAATAACATTGAACTGTACATGTACATTGAGTCCTCTGTGCCAACTCCTACGTTTAAAACTGCAGGAGGCGTGGCTTCCAGTGACTTACCCCTATCAGGGCCAAGACCACTGAAGTGCCATTGACAATGTGCACAATCAAGTTGCTGATAGTACTAAAGGAGTTAATCTAACTTTTGTGCAAGTTCTACAATTTCTGCAGACTCTGGATGAAGCATCACAACCACAAGCCTTCATTCTAAGTCTAACTTTCTTCAATCAATTTTTAATACAGGATAATTTTCTACTCTTTTTACTGATTACTTTTTCCTCTATATGATTTTTTTGTTTTTTTTTTACACACCAAATGTCTTCTTCTCCACCTCTTCTTATGTCTAATTTAAAAGGCAGATAAAGCTTTGAAGACAAAGAAAACAAAAATCACCCCAAACACTGGGTATTTATGCAAAGCAATTTGATAACACATATCAAGAACGGCATTATCACACAAAATGACACAGTGAGAAATAGAAATTCATTTTCCTGAAGTCACTGTTCTGAAAGATGGATTCAGTCCACGTGAAACCCCAATTCATTACAACATACAATTTCTAATTCTACCATATGTTAGGAGCTACAGTATATTAGTACAGCACTGTAAAAGAATCAATGGTTGCTAAGTTAGAACTATAGATAAAAAAGGTATAACTGATGTGAAGCTTTAAAAAAAAAAAGTGAAAGGAAAACCATGTATCTGAAGGCTGACACCCCCTCCATTTTTGCCTTGACTGAAATTTTAACAAAGTAAAGATAGGTATGTACGCTATTCAAAATCATATCTAAAAACACACAATTTTTTTTTGTCAACCATATTTTTCTTATTTTGGATGAACTGTACTTGTACTTACATTGTAAATTTAGTGAAGGTATTACTAGCTGGAAGCTCTGCAATGATGACCTACAGTTATGTCTTCTGCTCATGAAAAAAATGTAAAACCGAGAGAGAGGGGAAAAAATGAATGGCCATTCGTCTCGATATCTCTCTCTTCTTTACCAAATCTGAAGGACATCTCCCCCCCCCCCCCCCCCCATCGAAGAGTGCGATGGCCCCTCTTATCTGAGAACATCCAATCCATTATGCATTGTCAGGATTTCAGAGCCCCTGCATTCTCATTTTACACTCCTCGGTCGGCGAAGCTAATATGTCCCTCTTCATTCTGACCGCCACACGACCATTGTCCATTCGCGGTCAAGGCAAAAAAAAAGAAAAGAAAAAAAGAAGGCTACTCACATTATGCATAAAACATAATATCCAGAGTGCCCAGCAAGTTCTTGTAACACTCGCTTTAATACCCACTGGAAATGCTAGAGATGATACCTGTGAGATAATGATGCATTGAGCAAATTTAGAGTCATCTCTTAGCAAATGTTCCGTCATTCATGGGATGTCCTAGAAGATGAAACCAAATGGCATATGATGGGTTGAACCAAGGCAACTAAAAGGTCATCTGTATTTGTGACTCAGAAGACAAATGATGGAAATACCAGAATTATCAAGTAATGCCCTGTGCTCATTCATCACAATATACTCTTACATTTACGCATTTCCCTTAAGAATTTTCCTTCCCTTCCCTTAAGAATGTACACAGCAGCCAAATTTGCACTGTGACATTATATTTTCATATGATATTTAAAGATGAATATTGATATACAATCAAAGGTACATTTTATTTTTGTATTATTCAGGAAAATGGTGGAAAATGGTCTGAAATCCTACCTGAGGCTGAAGTTAGACTGTGCATCTTCATGTTTGCTATTTTGTTGAATTGTTAGATAAATAAAGCTTTTACATCTTTCAGATTAAGTAAAGCTAAGCTTTAATATTTTGTGATCACGAAACACTTTGCCTTTTCAAAATGTGTTATTGTAGTTTAGTGTTTAAAAACAACTAAAATTAATGCTATCAAAACCTGCATAAAAATTTGCTTTTTTGATGTAACATATTACATTAAATTCTGAATGCAGTCATTATTGTGTCTCCACTTTTTCCCCATTCTTTTGAATAGAGGTAATTGGTCTTCAAAATGATATAGAGGTTGTAATTTCATAAGCACAGAACACTCTGTCTTGTCCAAGTGTCATTTCAGTAGTTTAATGCAATACACAGAATGCAGGCTCTCATTACCCACATAAAACTATGCTCTTTGATAAAATATACATTACCATCATATTCTGAGCCCAGCATTTGGTCATTCTCAAAAAAAAAAAAAAAAAAAAAAAAATCCTTCACTGTTCCTCTTATGTGGTGCTCTGGTTACTCAGTAATAGGTGTACATGAGTAGGCCTGCCAATGATGCTCTTACCCACTTCCCCCTCCCAAAATGTCACACTCTTCCACGGATTACCTCAACATACCAACAAATCTTGCCCCTGTTTTTGCCAAGGTGACAATCATTCCCCAACTTAAGAAGAAATGAATGTCATGTTGTGACTGTATTTAAAGCTCTACTAGGCTAATAACATAGCCGAGTTTGGGAAACACATTACTGTGTTCTAGTCTTGAAAACTTTCATGCAGTTACCAACCTTTAGACTTCTATACAATGTATAACTCAAGCACTGACTTCTTGTGCCGCTATATTCTAAGAATAAGTCCTTCTAACGTGATGTGAAGTCAATGTGAGAGCATGTTCACGATGGCATCACCGAGGCATGAAATCTCTGCTTATGTTTACATCTTGGGGCTGATAACACAACTCATAAATGGATCCCACACGGGCTATAACACTCCTTGTCTAACATGTCAAGTCTCCACAAACCTCATTTACTACACAGTATTTGTTACAACAACAGCCTATCAGTGTTACATTTTTAAGATTAAACAACCCCACAATTTGACAGTGAGCGGTGAGAGTTATCTCATGTGATCTCATTCTATTAGCCTACAGCATCATCCATTTGTCCTGTGACAACAGAATCTAATATCTTGGGTTAATGTTTCATCATGATCGCGAGTGGGCTGTAGGAGTATGATTGATGGAGGCAAATTCCTCATGATTTCCTACCGATAGTGGATTTCTGTTTGAGCTCTCTCTGATGGGAGGAGGGGAGTATCTGACTTTCTGTTTTTCTTTCTTGCAACATCATTACCACATTATTCCCCCCCCCCTCCTTCCAATCATTGCCCAAACTCCATGAGAGGGCATCAGCACCAACATGTTTGCGCAGCTTATTCCCGGGATTAGATGCAGTGAGTGGAGACATCCATGCCATTACCACGGCGACGGTGATGCGAGGTGGGATGGGCATGCAAATCGCTGCCGATGAGGCATGGCGGTGAGGGAGGGAGGGCAGGAGGGACCCCATCAGTATGCATCAGAGGCCCTCCTTGACACTTCTCCCTATTTTCCTTGTCTCCGTAAACTTGTTTGGTGATCCATGGCACATCGCTACCTCATTCCCTTCCCTCACCTCATCAACATCCTCCTCCCCTTCCCCCCAAGCCCCCTTTCCCCTCCCCTCCCCGATCCCCCCTCCCTGATAACACTCAAAACTCATCCCAATATTGTGAAAGACATGAAGAGACAGTCTCCGTCGTGAGCGATTTAGGTTTCCCCCCTGCGCACGGCGAGGGATCTCTAATTCGATTTTTGCCGGCAACGTTACGCGTCCACCGCCAACGTCTCAGAAAGCGACTTCTCGGGAGGGTGTGGTGCTCGAGTTAAGCGATGCGCGCACCATTATGATGCCGATAATCAAATTTGAACCTCACACGAGGTGACAAGAGGAGCGATCGTGAAGCAATCAGCGGACGGGCGGGAGGTTATCTTTCCCCAAACACGCACCCACTCTGTTGGGGGAAAAAAGCCGCAGCTATGTCCTCCCTTTTATCACAACATCACAGCAGCAGCTTTCACAGCAAGCGTCCTAACTCCCGTCACCTTCTCACACCTACCCTGTCGTGACCAATGCAACATGAGTTCTTGAATTACAAGGGAGCAAAGGATTCAATCATTCTCCTATAATTTTAACCAGAAAATAGAAACTTACAATGTATAAGTACAAAACAGTATCTAAATATCTTCAAAAAGGTTGCTTTTGGAAGTTGTACTATATCAGGAACAAGTATGAAACTACAGCATGATTCTATAAATGCATTTTTACCCTTTTTCTGAATAGTAGAATGCTCCTGTAAGATGTACAAAATCACATTCTGGTCTACCTACCAACCTTACAACCATTTTACTTACATCTCTAATTTGGTGACAGGGGTTCCCTTCTGGTTTTGTTTGTTTCCAAAGATAATGTACCAACATTAGTTTGGGAATAAATCCTTTTAAAAATCACTATTGTGAAGCTCAGAGAATGTTGAAAAGTCCCTTGAAAGGAGAGTCCTTTTGATTCTCAGGTGAATGTGACATCATGACTTTGATCTGCATACTAGAATCTACTCTTGTGTGTCTCTACCATGTCTTTTTAACTTAGCTTACTTTGTGATGTGTGTGTGTACGTGCGTGTGTGTTAGGGTGTGCGTGTGAGTGTGTGCGTGTAAGATTGTGTATATGTGGGAGGGGGGTTGAATGACTTACAGACTAGGGACATTCCTGTTTTTTCCCCTTCTACATAACTTCCATTATCGAGATCATACCCAACACTTTGATAAAAGCTTGATACTATGGCATCCTTTTAGATTCAGCATATGAAAGAATTTCGCTCCTTGCCTTTTGCCTCATGGATCTATACTCAGGCCAAATTTTGAGGCAAAATACCTCTAGCTCTGACTCTGAGTGGGAACCTGAGCACGAGAACGTCACATGTCCTAGGGACTGCAGCGGAGGGCCTCATCAATGAGACTAACTCCGGCAGATGGACGCAAATCATAAGAAGATCTCGGCTCGCGTCTATTGATTTGCCTCGTCGCGTTTATTAGCTTGCCGAGTGTCATCTGTCTAATGGCGTGGCAAAGTCCCCGCCGGGGCTGATCCTCGCCCAGTCGGTCGGTCGGGAACCAAACAACGGAAGGACACGACAGGACACGAAGCGAAACAGCCAATGACTGCAAATGAAACGGATTGGGTGGAGGGGACAAGAGTCGATACACTGATTCTAATCAGGCATGTACACAAGTTTATATAGAGGGAAAGAGAGAGAGAAAGTGTGTGTGTGTGTGTGGGGGGGGGGAGGTACCAGAGTGATTTGTAATGAGGGGGTGGGTTAGGAAACATTTTAGCAATGGTGGAAGGGGGCAGTGACTTCAAGACTAAATCATCAAGGGGGGGGGGGCAAAAGGTAACTTGAGAGATACTGGTATCCTCACAGGAACATGCAAAGTTCCCATTACTGAACATAATGACTACCACTCTCAGGTATAATCTGCTCATTATGTTCACGTTGGCTTTAAGAAATCAAGTAAAATCAAAATCATGCAAACAGAATGGTAGAGGCTTTACCAAATCCAACCTCAAATAAGAGAAAGTTATGGAATTTTCAAGTGTCACATTTTTCACCAACCAGTGAAACTGGTAGCATCTATAAATACCAATTAGATGAGGCAATGGCTTAATAAGTCTCAGGACTCTTGCTGTATACATTAAACTTCACTAACTTTCCTTGTTAACATGAAATCACAAAGAAAATTCTGTATCCTTCACACACACACACACACACACACACACACACACACACACACACACACACACAAAATGTTTTGCTGCAATAATCTAGCAAAGACTTTTTTGGAGGGGAGAAAGGGTTGAATACAAACCAAAGGGAAAATTGTCCAGTAATGCCATTATTTCTTCAGATAAACCTGGATAATGCTTGGCCTTATTAGTTCCAGTTCAGAGTACATTCAGACTGGAATTTGTACCAGACTTTTTTTTTTTTATTCTGATGTTACTTTCTCCTGAAGTTTAGCCAGACATTGTGTCACATCAGCTGTTAACTAGTTTTAAAAAGTCAAACACTACATGACAATTTTGTAAACAAAGCATCTGTCACTTGTCCATTATCAAGGAACCTGGTTCATCATGAACCCTACTGGGAATTATCACAAAATATCAAAGACAGTTGATGAACTTCTCTCACTTTCCCTCATTTTTTTTTTTTTTTTTTTTGTTGATCATAAGGAATCCTTTGGGGTTTTGGTTTTTTTTTTTAAACACTTCTCAATTTGAAATGATTGTTTCAGTACTCTGCTCGAGGGGTCAGAATGGGTCAGATCTGAGTGCTTTGGTGATCATTTGCATAGATGCATCGCCACGGGCGACGGAGGAGAGTCAGAGTGAGCTTTTGCGGCGGACTTTGTAGGAGCAGGACAGACAAACCGTTGCAGGAAAAGAAATCTTGCATCAATAGTTGTAATCGCCAGCTCCAAAAATGGCAAAGCCGGCCTCTATCCAAACCCAGATGGCATTAGCTGAGCTGGTGGAGCTGACGATTTAATGGGCTTCATTCCCCGTTCGGAGGTGCAGTTCAAACCCCGGCTGAGAGGCAAATGCTCAGCGGATGGATGGGTCTGTTTCCAGACTGTGCTACTCAAGCATCGTAAACCCCTCTGGCTGCTTACGGATGAAAGCTGTGATGCAAGCCAGACTGGGGTCATGAATAAGATACATGGCTGAGGTTTACATACATGATGTGCTACCTGTTAAAGACCTGAGGCATTCTGTTCTTTGATAATGAGATTGGCAAGATGAAATTAGTTGATAGCCCCATTTTCATGAACTCTTGTACTAGCATGTATTTTTTGTGATGAAAAGATATTACCTTTAGCCATCATGCATACAAGTCATTTTATCTAAGAAAAAAAAAACCAAACATTTATACATTGAAGAGATTCAAAAGAAATTAATAAAAGCACTTCTTATCACTCTAACTTTTTTTAAATTTTTTTTATCTAATTGACCCACAACAAAATTTCACCTATGGGAGAACCTTTCTGTAATGAATGCTGGAATTTGAAATTGTAAAAATGAAAGCACTCTGTCAAACATCTCCTTTGGCCTACACAGAACATCATACAGTAAAAGTGGAAATTTAAGCGGTATGGAAATCTTCGCACAACCAGAAGCTAGTGTGAAAGTATAAATATGCAAACATTTGTGCATGCCATATGGTCCAGTAATTAATATACTGATTCCACAGAATTAAATACATGCGAAATTCACCTTACCAAGCCGAGCAAGAAAAATTACTCATGTGACAATTCCCTTCTACGGTATTCCAACCTCTGTAGTCAGGACTAGGCTAAACAGCTGAATGGCAAAATCAGATGCACAATAATATGTTCACATCAAGAGAAGATAACCTTGTACCTGGAATTCATGATCCACAAGAAATACACAGGCTGAACAAAAGTTGTCAAAATCTCAATTCTCAATAGACTGCACTGTTCCCATCCATGGCTTGAAGTAGAAATGTGTACTTTGGCCTATTAGTTTATGCTAATAGCATGCATGTATTTGAGACGAAACCTAACTGAGATTTTAACAATTATTGCATTGGTTGTAGTCCAATGCATGTTTCCCTCTCTCTCTCTTTATAAATGTATCTCTCTTCCCCAACTACATGCGACTGTTAGTGAATCAGTTGTACACAGAACATAGAAAATCTTGAAGATGGATTTCCACCATTCTCACAAACAGGATGGCATGCTGCATTGGTGCTTGTTCGAGCAAACAAAGAATTCACCCGACATTTTTTTTTTCTTTTTTCAGAATTGATATGAAACACAGAGGAATCAAACCAAAACAAGTATGTCTAGTCTCAGTGTTTGCTCATAATGTTTCATCTTACACAACTAAAGGAGGGTAAAAAAAAAAAAGGACAAGAGAATCACAAAACTAACGGAAAGAATAACCGGCAAGGCAGATGGATCGAGATGTTGGATTTCCCTCCCTGTGGATGGAGTGACGGGGTCTTTTGATGGGTAGACAAAACAAACAGTCGCAAGTCAGGTTGGCTTGTGCGTGAGCAGCGGCTGCGTTATGCATGACGCGTGCCTCAGATCGCACAGTTCTTGCCGCATGGCTAATAAGGAACGCGACCTGTCCGTTTGACAGGGCTATTTCTTTGTCTCTTTTTTTTTTTTCCAAGTAGAGAGAGCGTATGATGTTTTCTTAGGTAGTATTGGATTGCTCTTGAAAAAAAGCATTGCTGTGACTTTACACAAGTGGATAATGCACATCGATTACTTTAAAAAAAAAAAAGTACCTGCAGTTCCCTGAGGAAATTTTCCCTACATCTCAGACTGAAGTGTGATAATTTTGTTTTTCTCACCAGACTGTTTCCACCTCCCTTGGAAATTCTTCTTTGCTGAAGGAATATGATATAACTAAGTCAACATCATATAAAGTTAGAATAAAAGACCTTCCGCAGGGCAAATGTTATCATCTGGTAGGGGGTTGGAGTGCACTGTTAGAAATAAAGTTCTGGCCGTTCAACATATTTTGAGTCTGTATTTCACCGAGTAATTGAAGTTCCATTTGGAAGACGACAAGGCTAATTCTTTTACCGTATGACAAAAAATTCCTTACAAGTGAACAAAAGTAGAAAGGGCTCATCATGGCGCTATTCCAATCCTCTCCTCTCCTCTCCCCCAACTCCAAAAAAAGAAAAGAAAAAAGAAGGTGTATTTGCTTAGCAACAATGCCATGTAAACTGACACAATTGCTGTACTTGCACTAAATCACAACAACAGAGAATCAGGGGCAGTGCTCGCGAATCACGTTGCCGCTCGCCAACAATGTTAAGTCTACCTGGGATTGATCGTCACTGCAAAAATAAACAGGCATCGCACGCCGCCAGACGCGTCTTTCTCAACCATCTCCAAATGGAACGCACCACTCTGTGGCGTATAAACAAATCATGAATGCAAACCTCAAACACATTAATGGCAGCCTATCAGTGTATTTATACACTTCTTATTTCTCATCCCACCTAAGGGACTTGCTCAAGGCATTAATGCTACTTTCATGGTAAAATCTACGTTTTGGTCTTCAGGAAAGTTTTGCGAGGGTTCTGGAGCTATGGGAAAGAACCTAATGTGAATATATTTTAACCCTGATTGAATGAAAAAAGTATGCCTAGTCACAGTGGGTATCTCCTCATAAATTATGTTGATCTACAAAATTCTTGTTGAAAAAAAAATAATGTTGTAGGCTTTATTTTTTCATGGTACCAAGGATAGTTTGGCATTGTCACTGCATTCGAAAGTATTATTGCCAAGCCTGGTTGTTAGAGTTTTGGTATTGCTAAGTGATTATACCACTCTACAAAATCAGTTTTACCAGAATATCCACTGAGCCTAGACTTTCCCTAGAAACCACCTATTTTACTACTGCCTCCATACTGGAAGTTTAAATCCTGTAAATGATGACACTATTTGAAGGCTTCAATGTTCCAATCCTAGATCCAAGGACAGAACAAAATGTGCTGCCAGTATGAGCAAAAGATGCCTACTTAATGCATTATTTCTCAAGAATTTCATATCGCAATTTGTGCTCGAGAGAAGGAAATGGGTGTAGGAATTTGTTGTGAATGTTTATGAATTACATATTCATTTTTTTATCATTACTTCATTAAGCTTACTCTTGTGATCATTTATAGGAGGAATCATCTGTCATTATTCCACTCGATTATCACAGACTTGGCTTTTCAAGGATATCACATCTTTATTTTATTTTTTTCATGTGTTCACACTTGTACACTCAAATACTCAGTACTAAGTGATATTGGCATTTGATCTAGAGAAATGGACAGATAGAATGCCTGGCATTGCAAAGGACAAAAACTCTTTCTTTTCTCTCTCTCCCTTGTTTTTTATGGAGCTGTTGTTTTTCCACAACACCCAAGAGATGGATTTTAATGCAGCCGAGCTCCTCAAAATGATTCATTTGTTTTGATTTGGGAACAGACGTTCGATTTGTAGAGTCTCCAGCATTTGATGGAAGTCTAATTGAATTTCCATTAACATCTATCACAACTGGATGAGGGCTAATACTGCAGGCTAGATTACCCCTTGCTCTCTTCTCAGATCTCTGCTTCAGGGGATAACTCAGCAGCATGAAATTAGGAAGGAGGTATGGGGCGGGGGGAGGGGGGGGGGGGGAGGAGGGGGTGAGACTAAAGACCGGGAGCCGAGGAGGAGTAATTTCATTAATTAGTTGAACGGGGCCTAATTCAATTAGCATTTTCCCCTCTCCAAGAGTACAGCCTGTACCCTAAACTCATGGAGCTTAACCCATCTCCAGTGGAAAACAAAAAATACAAAGACTATTCTTGCTTTAAACCTTTCATATATGCTCTAGCAAGCCAATCAAATATGTTATGAAACCTTTAAAAAAATGTAAAAAAAAAAACAAACTTGCAAACCCCGCATTGTAAATGCGATTGCATCACTACCAAAAATCTAAAGATGACTGTGCACATATTTTTTTCTCTCTCTTTGGATAGTCTGGGGTCGAGCACCAAACTGAGAGGTCAAATGTGAGATGATATTTACAAATTTGATGTACAAAATGTATGTTCAATTAACCAACTTTGGTCTGAAATAGTATCCTAATATGTGATGGGAATGACTGCTGAACAATATCATAAATATTCATGAAGAAGTGTACCATCAATCATGAATAAGTCTTGAAGTCCCAAACACGCAATGCTCATACTAACAGCAGAGGGTTGCTGGCTTCCAAGGGCATCAGAAAATTTTGATAAGAATTCTATTTATTGCATATTATTTATTACAAGAAATTCACTTGAATTTTCTGCATGAAATGCTGATAATATGACACAACATGAGGAAAGTGCTTGATTTCCTGCATTTTAAACCTCTGAGCTTGTGTAGACATTGGTTTATCATTGCTTGCTACCAAAAAAAAAAATAACTAAAACCAATTAGTAAAACAAAAGGATCAATTAGTAAAACAGAAAGATCAATTGCGATCAAAAAAAGTTCACATTATGTAATGTGTCATTCATTTTGTTGCAAATCATAACTAAATCGTTCACATTCACAGAATTTTTGTGAAGTGCTACAAGTGGAATTCGGTGACAAAATGCTGCAAATTGCATAAGCAGCAGTTGTTTACAACTCGCTTCACCGTGCCTCAATTTGTACATCTTATTTACTGGTGGCCCACGACCCACCCAACCCACCCCAATCCTGAAAGGTCTGCTGACGCTTCTGTCCAACAGGATCAAAAATAAAATTCGATATCATTGAAATACGCTGCAGACGTCATGGCTGAGTACCGAGTTGCGCCGAATTCAGGCAAGCGTCCATTGGACTGTTGCCATGCCTTTGGGGCTGAATGGCACAAGAATTGACGAGTTCTTTCTCGAATTTCGCTCCACCGTTGTTCGGCATTCATCATCTGCAGTAAACATCCTTCAGAGCTAGACGAGGAGAAACTCAACACTTTGCATTCTTTGGGAGGGTTTCTCATTTCTATGAAATTGAACCGTGCATGCGACAAGGTACTGCTTATGACTCGACTGTGCACCCGAAAAAAAAAAAAGTCACATCACTCATGATTCCTAATGAGATTTCGTGGCCAAGAATACAAGCACGAGAAGAAACTTGTAAACATTTGAAAAGAAATTAAATTATGTGCCCCAATTCAACAGGTAGCGACGTCTCTGAGCATTCTAATATTTTACCCCGTAGCCTGTCCTACATTCTCTAGATCTAACAGTCACTGCAGTTACAATGTATAGCGTACACTGTCGAGAATAGGCTTGAGATATTTTCTTTACAGCACAATACAAGCAGGAGAGCTGGGAGCCACTAAAACTTCAAATACACTGGAACCCTCACACACATGAGAGGCTTGCTGGGATGGTATAGATTTGACAGCTAAAATGGTGTTAATAGCACTGGGTTCAATTCTATTGACAGTGTTTATATCACTATGCACATACATTACATTGAAGAACCAGGTCCAGTGCAGAGAAAATTTTGACTCAGTTTTTGATGTTGTTGTTGTTTGTTTGTTTGTGAGTCTGTTTTTTGCCAGAACTCAAAGTAATCCGTACTCAGTGCTGTACCATTTGAAATCATAAGTTCTTACGTTGCAACAGGCTTGCAGTAAGTCATACAATTATGGTACATATCTTACAGGTCCATACTTCTGCTGTTGGAAGAAAATTTATACAATTCACGGGGGGGGGGGGGGGAAACACACCACAAAACACTGTTTCAAAGGCAAAGACTGTTTTCACAATTGTCACAGAAAACGAGGAAAGAGACAACTTGTGCACTTGGGAAGTACGGAAGTATCATGTGACCAGTATCTGACAAGCTGGAGCAGCTCTTGGCATGTGGTGAAGCATGTTGGAGTATCGGCAGGCTTCAGTAAGCACCTGTCAAACATCCTAGGCAGTGGCAGATCCAGAGGGGGAGCATCGGGCGTGAGGGGGGCAGACTGGGCGTGCGCACCCTCTTTATTTTTTGTTAAAACAAAAGAAATAAAAAGAAAAAATGGGGGTGCAAAGCACCGCCCTTTCATTTTTTTTTTTGTAAAGGCGCCTCCCCTTTACGGAATTCCTGGATCCGCCCCTGCTAGGTGATGACCACTCCTTCCTTCTCTCCCCTCATCCCCCTACTCCTCATCCTTTTTTCTTCCCTTCCGTCCTTCCTCCAGCTCCCTCCAGCAAAACAAAGGCATATTAAAACATAAACAAAAACTAAACAATGACAACCAAAAAGAAAAAAACTGCACAACACAAACACCAGTTCCCATCCAAAGGTCCCAAGTATCTTATCCATAGTTGCACGGATATTTCTTTCCATAATCATTCTCAAGATTTCTTTTCAAGACTTTTTTTGAGCATTTTAAATTATATACATATATGCTCTCAATTTTTAGTTCATGATTTATGTCAGGGACGTGTAAAAAAAAAATGTTGGATGCATCAATTACTCCCACTAAATTTCCTGAAGTTAGATCCACCAAATCGTACACTGAATACCCCATATCCCAAGCCTTTTTTCAGTGGGTACATAAAGGGCTAAATATCATGGGGTGTTCAGAACAGGCCATACAACCAATATATGTGACATTTTGTGACCTTTGGAGAAAGGCACTGGAGTATAATCTAATGGAGGGGGGGGGGGGGACATGAACACTTGACATAACACCTATTCTTTCACTTTTCCCATGCCATTGGCACCATGTATGAATGAAGAAAGTTCACGTGACATGGTTCATAGTCAAAGATATACTCACAGCTCCCCATAGGGTTCCTTCATTTTTCTCCTTAAAATCGATTCTGGTTTCCCGTCCATTACTGATTTCTTAACTGCTTCTATTTAATTCCATCCCCCCCCCCACCCCATCCTCCATGACCAACAAACAACTTTCTTGCCTGATAGCTCCCCCTTGGTACTGCATAAGGGGTCATACTATAGTCGCCTTGTTACCACCACCACTACCACCAGGACATTGCAGTGGCTAATATTTCGGGCTGACCTAGAATCTCGCCTCGCCTTCGGGGAATCACGACAAATTACACGGCCAGGTAGAGGGTTGGGTTGATCAAAGCTCACCTTTCTGAGATTCGTTCCATGGTCCAAATACTGGATGGCTCACTCTACTGTACATTTTAGAGCTTCTTTATCTCTTTGTTTTTTTTTTTAATCATCTCTTTTTTTAAAATTGTTTCTGTATTTCTTGACACATCTCCCATTGACCTACATGATTTTTGTCTATTGCTTGGAACACCATTCCAGCTTTCTGGCATAAACAGCTTCCCTGGCAGACTCTAAATAAAGCATATCACCAAATTACACAATTTGCCATAATGGCAGGACAGCACAGCATGAAATCACCCAGGGCTCTGACTTTTTCTGTATGAAAATGTCATTTGGATTCCCCCCCCCCCAAGGTATACAAATATCATTTAGCAGCAAAAACTCCCAAACGCGAGCGTTAAATATCATTTTTTTTTTTTAATACGCTGTTTCATGCAGGTATGCAACATGTTGAAAAACAAAATTATGGAGAAAATACCTGCCTATGATTCAGTGAAAAGCTATGATGCATTAAGTCTGTGATCCTCTACACTTCTGATCCAATTCCAGCTGGTTAAACAAGATCAACTTCTCATTCCTTAATCAATGAGAATATTAGCAGGATTTACTTTATACAGCCGAGCAATATCATGGTTTAGTCCTAAAAATAAGCCTCCATCATTTATACTCCCTGCATTATGACTGGTTTCAATTCAAGCTAATGCCAAATCAATGTAAATCAAATTATCTCACAGAGCGAAACGTTTTACAGCTAGGATTACAAAATATCTAGCCATGTGTGGAACATGGAAAATTATGAATTATATAGTGATGAGTGTTGTTACAGATGGTTATTGTGAACGGAATCAGCACAATGATATTATCATCATAAAATTAGCATTATTCCCATTACCGTCAACAATCTCTGCCTGTATGTCAAATCTAAGGATTAGAACAGATGATACCACCCTGTCCTATTACAAGTTCCATTAGCAGAGAACAAAAATCAATCATCAATTTAAACTCTTTCTTTCTTTATTTACCCCCTGCTCTGTGACTCCCTTAAACTAACCACTGGTGCACATCTAAAAGACATCTTACCAATACCATTTGTAGTCCTATCTGTGGGCAGATTATGTGAGTGGGCACATTTTCTAGGAGGCGGGTAATGTTAGACATGCCTAGACCAATGTGCTCTAGCCAAAAAGACAAGCCATTAGTCAGTAGCAGGTAAACCCCCATATAGAGTTTGCCAATAAATCTTGCCTCTTGCAGTTCCTTTGGTTGGCTTTTCCATCCTCAATCCCCCCCCCCCCACAAAAAAAAACCAAAAAAAAAAAAAAAAAAAAACCCAGAAGAAAACTCCTCTCACACCCTTGACTTGGAAGATATAAATTGTAAAAGTTTTGTTAATCAATTACAAATAAGAGGTATTCCTGTCATTCTTTTTTTTTTTTTGTAGTTTGTTCAAATTAGTGAAGATTTTTCCATAATTTACCTCTTGAAGCAACAAGATTTAGGCATTAATAAACTATGGAAGCAACAACATCTAGGCATATGTGGGGCTGTGAAGGATCTCATTATTAATCTTAATCGTTTGGTTTGAGTTCAAATCGGTCGGCACAAGTGAAGTGAACTCAAAAGGGTAAGAAACTTCATTTTGTCATAGAATAAATCATCCTATTTACTGCAGTTTTTATAAAAAGCCTATTATTGACTGGTGGATCATTTAATTTGGGCTTCTGTTGGATTCACACACACACACACACACACACACACACACACACACACACACACAAATATTCAAGTATACTATATATTTTGATATGAGCAGTGAAATATTGCGGTCAAATATTTGCACCCATTTCGACATACAACATATTTAGCCCACAGCGGCCAATGACATCATCCTAAATTCTGGCATTTCATCACAAGCACTGTCACGTAAACGAGCGAGCACAGTAATGCTGATTTATATCAAGCATGCATGTGTAAATGGCATGCATTTATAATCTCACAGTCTGTGTATAAAGCAGTGAGGAAAACATGCATAAGCCACCAACTTTCAAGTTGTATATACTGACAGAGCACAAGTATGGTCAATCGTTCAAATGTATGCATCCCCAACCCATCCCCCCCCCCCTCCCCCACAGTAACTTGTTTGGAACATGCACACAAAAACACACACAAAAACACACACACACACACACACACACACACACACACACACACATACTAAAAGGACGGCCCTTGATGTCATGTCCCAAATTAGATTAGATACCCAAAATGATAAGAAAGACAAGGCAAAGCCGTGTAGATTCTGAGCACGAATACGGCTGATCGTTTCCCCATATCACTCCGGGCAATTACTGGCAAAAAAAAAAAAAAAAAAAATTGCTCTGCGAGGGGAGAGAATGTTGATGACACGAATTTCATGGGAAATCCCAAATTCTATAGGAACGGTTAAAAGAGGGAAAAAAGCCCAAAGGAGAGAAAGTCTACAAAAAACAATAATAACAACAACAACAGAGTGAGATGCATCAAATGAGCAAAAGAACAAGAACGAAGAAAAAAGAGCAAAAATGATCGAGATCAATAAACATTCATGACGATAACAGATTACTCGACAGGAAAGTAGAAGCCACAATCCCTGCGGCAATCAGCACAAAATTGATGTATTTAGCCAGGAAAAGGAAGGGGGGGGGGGGGGGGGAAGAGCACTGAAAAAAACAAAAAGAAAGAAAAAAACAATGGTGCATATATATCAAAATCATAAAAAGAATATATCACACACAAACACGCACATATGAATACATAGAGAGACAGACATACAGGCAGACAGAGGATGAGTAGATAAGGTGGATGAGAGAAAGAAAGAGTAAGAGAGAGAGAGCAAGAGAGAGAGAGAGACAGACAGACAGACAGAAAGAGGCAGAGAGAGAGAGAGAGAGAGAATTCCTTGAAAACTCCAAACATGAAATTGATAATTCTCTCCTGGAAAGTTTGCTTTACATTGCTTCCTCATTGTGATGCCATGTCACTAGCACACTGACAGTGCGCATCAACTCCCTGGACCCATCTTCACATTAAATAAAGATACTGTATTCAATTTCAAGACTTCAAAATAGCTCCCAAGGCATCAGAAAGATGCAAGAAAAAAAAAAGATCTCTGACAAACAGTGAAAATTACATGGTAGTTCCACATCTAATGTAGATCAGTACTTAGAAACATTAGAATGCTACAATTACTATACAATCTCATTCACTGATTCACTTCACTGACTCTGCATCCTTTTCTTTTTGCAATAAAAAAGTATTACAGAAATATTGGTTTCAGTAAACTCTTACTTTTCCTCTTCTCATCTTATCAATTTCAGAAAAAAAACAACAACAACACATCAGGATGACATATTTCTGAAATGACAAATGCTACATACACTACTGGATAAAATGTAAAATGTGAGTTTATCCACACAGCAAACTGAGAATGGCATATTCCTTCTTTCGTATGGTATATAAGGAAAATTTGCAAACTGCCATGATAATATTTTTTAAAACATCAATCTGCGAGTAAAAACAATTCGTACACCTACCATTGTACCACCCAACATACTGGAAGGTTGCAATTAAGTAGCTTACTGAACACAGGGGACGTTTTCAATGTCTGGCCACATCAAACAAAGCGGTAAAAATATTTACCAACAAGCCTGTAGCATGGTGTGTTCACTTACTGCTTAGTTCAAAAGAAAGCAAGAGTCAGGTAAAAAAATCGAAGAAGGACTAACAACAATGACTGAGCTATAGTCATGTACTCATAAAGTGAGCAAGGTCATTCCGATCTTTGTGATCTGAAACTATTTGAGACCATGGGGTCCTTTACTCATTGTCTGACCAAGAATAGAAAAGATGGGCACACTACATAATTAACATTATATCCATCATTTTTTAAATCCTGTTTGGTATCCTGATTGGTATGTGTGGCATTGTGTTTGTTTCTTTGTTTGTTTGTTTGTTTGTTCATTTCCATCTGAGAAGACGGCTAGATAGCCCATATTCAGCTATGCTAAGCTGATCTTCTATGGGGTCCAGCTGGATGTGAGGCGGGACCACTTCACCACATTAAACACCCTGCTCTTTGCGATGAATGAATGAATGAAGCGGGATCTTTTACGTGCATGAGTTGTTACTCTCTCATACACGGGACCTCCATTTTATGTCCTATTCGAGGGACAGACTGTTTTGCCTCTTGCTAGAGGGGGTGGCATGCTTACACACAACATTGCTCAGTCCAGACTCAGGTTCGAACCCGGGCCGCGTGATCGTGAGGCAGACGCGCTACCGACTGAGCCAACTCAACGCCCTAAAGACTAACAACAATGACAAAACATTACATTGCTATGATACTGATGATGTTGAAAAACAAAAGGGCTAATAGAAAAAGATGTGCTATATCCTGAAATCATTCATGGTATAGTGCACTATACCATAGATGTCATTAAACATACTATGCGAATGTTCACTGTGTTTTTATCAAGAGCATGTGTAAAGTGCAATCGGTATTGACCTAATAAACCACTGCGTAACTCGTGTCCACAATGGTATACTGATCATCTGCATGGCACTATGTACATATTTTTATCCAAACAATTTGACCATTTGTTATCTAAAGACTTATTGGAGGAGCATAGAATAAATACTAGTATATCATGCACTGATTTGAGCCACTTGTGATATTATAGGCATAATTTCTCAATGTCAGAAATTGAATTGAGAAAATAGCACTATACCTGAAACCTTGGAATCCATAATTTTAACTACAAGCTCTCAGTGCATGGTATATTATATCTATATTCCTGTTCTGTGTATCCATGATATTCTCCCACCTCCCCTCCCCCTCTCTTTATCCATATATTTGTCTAGCAGAGTACTAACCCATTTATTCTCTGTATAGATATATGACCTCTGTCACTGTGAATAATGGCATATCCACATGAATCTTCCTTGATCTCAGTAAACCTCCATCCATTTGTTTATCGTGTTTAAATATTAAAAATATTTTGCATTTTGCTGTTCTATAGGCCACCTTTGGGCAAAAAGCTAGATTTTTTCCATGTTTGAGTGGAGCTAGCAGAATTATCAACTGAGAGATTCAAACTTTACACACTTTATATATACAAAAGCAGGATAACAAAAAAAAAGAAAGAAGCCAACTGATTCTGGAGTTCTGAAGGCACAGCCATAATCTATACCATTTGCATGATCCACTCGCATCTGCCGTTTTGCCCACTTCCACAGTCAACCACTCCGATCCATTCCTCCCTTAACCAGGCTCGGATTCGGTCCTAATCCCTACCACAATCCTACCAGCTGATTCGATTCAATCCCACCGCCAGGCATGGATTATGTCCTCAGGAATGACAATGGCAACACATCAATCACGTCGTCGTAACTTTCTCAGTCCAACTTCTGTGTTGACAATAAATCCTTAAACAGTCTTAAAAAAAAAAAAAAACTTTTTTTTTAGAATTGAAAGAAAATAAAAAGTGAGAGAGAAATTATTTCCATAACAGAGAAAAAAGATGTTGAGGAAATTTCACTATTCAAGGTTTGACCCTGACACCTTAACTTGCCAAGGGCATATTTTTAGTAATCAATCACTTTTGCTGCACTATCACATTTCGAGCCATCCCAGGAAGCAAAAGTAATCATCGGTCCACGTCACAGCCAGACTTTGGATGTAGAACTTGCTCTTGAAGAAAGAGCATGCAAAGAAGTTATTCCCCCAAGGGTTTAGGAAGACTTTTTTCTTTTTGTTTATAAAATTGTGGCTGTTCAGAAGTTGAGACAATAGCACAGAGTACATGCATACCAATTGCAGGCACAGGGGACTACAGGCATTTCAGCACAAGTCATGCACAAAATATACTGCATAATGCACATAGATGAAGTTTTGCTCAGCGCATCCTTATATCCTTTTTGTCATGTAGTCATAAGGGTATCAGTGCCCGCTATTACATTAATTTTTCTCCTTTACAGTCCTGTCATATTTCTGTCTCTCTCTCTCTTTTTAATAATCAGCGATGATTCAGTGCAGAAAATGTCTTTACTGCCCAAGAAAAATGACAGTGACAACAACGTCAACAATGGCTACAAAATTCCAAGTCCCGTCAGGTACATCAACGTTAATTCTCTCCGCCGACATGTTATTGAATACATCATTAGTTTGATTCCCCAAATGAGAGCCAGCCAATGAGATAATGACTGTCAGCGTCATTGCCAATTTGGCGATCGCCGCCGCCATCTCCGTCCTTGTCTCATTATACACTAGTCTTGTTTTTCCCCTTAACATCATGTGCGTACAAACACACACACACACAAACGCACACACGTGTACCTCGCCTTGGACAGCCCTGACTCGACGGGCTGCTCTAAAATTTAATCGACGAAGGCTCCTGCCCTCAATTCCGTATTCATCTTGGCGTGTCCTCGTAAAGTCTCTCTCTTTCTCTCTCTCTCTCTCTCTCCCCAGGGTCCCATTTCGTTTCTCGACGCGCTTTTGCAACTGTATATGTGTAATGACGCTTTGTACCTGTCGCCGGCGCCGCGCTGCTCGCGCAAGGTTTGGTTTATGCGGTCGCGTCCGTGTGGGGAGATGACAGCAGGAGTTTTAATTAAGCAATCAGCAGGGATCAGGAAGTCCGAAAACCACACTGTACAGTACTGAATTTATGTTTTCTGTCTTCAAACCGCAACATGTGATTACCAGCCATTGCAGCGAGCAACTAAGTATGTTTTAATTTGAATGCAGCTCAACTTCATATTCATTTGATAAAACTTTCAGGCTTAAAATGCTTACATATAATACTAGAAAAAAACTACTTCCTTTACAACAGGAAGGATTTTTTTTTTAAGTCATTTATGTGTATATTTATGATTAGAGGAAAGAAACAAACTCAAATAGACACATTAGAAATCTGAACTGGCATACATTAGATCAAGTGAGTCGACCCTTCATTCTGATTGGTTAACTAAAACATTCACCACTCAGTGACTTATCAAGCCAATAATCTTACCTTAAAAAGGAACAGCAAGCCTGGAGACACCTTATTATTAGAATGCCTTTGAATTAAAGTACCACGTGGATAAATAAAAACACACACTTCCAACTTTATACCTTTGTCATTTTCTGGAAACAACAAAAGGACATTTTAGAAGATGCGTCAAATGCAGCCATTTTGTCCTCAATGAAAAACGTTCAGGTATTTTACGGTGCCTACATTTTATTAATTAATCTTTTTTATTAAGACCGTGCCTCGTTGGTGAGAGTGTATGCTGAACAGTAAGTTAAACATAAAAAATTGTATCTTCTATCGTTAATCCTAGACAAGCATCCCTACCATAAAGAACAGAGAGAATGAACTGGCATAAAAACCCCAGAGAGTGCACAAAATTACACATTGCATTCCTTATGTATACCAACAATTATCATGATAGGTACCATGTGGTATTAAACTGTCATTAAATATTTCCCTCACTCTTTACCTGTGAAAAGGCTGATGCATTACAAACCATAACACACACACACACGCACAGACTATCTAGGCATCACCAATTCTGCACCACATGTAGAATCCATAAATAGCCGAAGACACCGACTTCTTTCTCTTCTACATTAAACCGACGGGGAAAAATCAATAAATCCATCGTAAACACGCACTGCCAAAGAACGCACGCATTGCCTCTGGGGGATTTGTTGCAATGGAGTCGCAGAATTTCCACTCGATCGCAGTGCTTGTCTCCTCTGTACGACAACAATAACAACAAAATAAAAAAACAACAATCTGAGGCCAGTCTCCCCCCCCCCCCCCATGTAATCAAATTGTCCACTGACAGCATGAGTTCTTGGTAGGAGTGCACTTGACTACTCAACTATGTATTTGATAGTCAGAGGATGGTAATTGTTTTTCACTTGTTTTGGGGGTCTTTACCTCTCTCTTTGTTCTTTACATGGCCCACTAACTATTCTTTTCTCACAACATACATTGTATCTTCCACTTTGATATTCCCCTATTACAAGCAGAATATCACTTTATTTTCACTTTCATTTTATGGTGCAATGTGAAAAAAAGAAATGCAAAAAGATGCCGGCATAAGTTATGCTCCTCAAATTGTATATCTCACAGCCATTCAAGTTAGCACACACACACACACACATACATACATGTACTTGAAACATCTGTAATTAACTGTGTAGATGACAATTTGTACACCAACTGGGTGGTTACAAAGTCCACCTTTGTATATCAATGTATTGCGAGAATCACCTTATTCTGCGACAAATTTGTGCAATGGGGTCATAAATTATGCTATTATGACAAATGATGATAAACCTCCCATCCCCCTCCCTCCCCTCTCCCTCTATCCTCCCTCACTCTCCCCCCCCCCCCCCCCACTGATTTTGCTATATCATGCCACAAAGTAATAATAGCCATATATTTCTGACAGTGTTCCATCAACGTGCAAAATCACATGCTTCATTTGCAGGCCTCCTTAAACATCCTGCACAGACCATGATGCTTCTCTCTCTCTCTGTCTCTCTCTCTCTCTCTCAAAGAAGAAGAAGAAGAAGAAGAAGAAGAAGAAGAAGAAGAAGAAGAAGAAGAAGAAGAAGGAAAGTCATGTCAAGTGCATTGTCATCAGTTGGAGGTAGCACCATCTGTGAGATCTTGAGAATTTAAATTGGGGGGGGGGGAGGAGTTAAAGACTTTCATCTGCTGCCACATCCTAAAGCAGTTTAATCTCATTTCCAAGAAATCCTCAAAGACAAAAAAAAAAAATCATTTGAAATTCTCCCCCATCCTGTTCCCATCTCAACACCATTCCTTCATCTTATGGCATTCCATCATCTTTTTTTCCTTTTTCTTTTTTTTTTTTTTTTTGGATGTAACACCCCCTAATACTTCTCTGATTGGACACTAGACGCATTGTGCCCCACACCTGGCCCTCAATTACCATGATTGTCAGGTGAGAGCAAGGCACCCAAAACCCCATTCGATTAGGAATGGACAAGGGCAACAATCGCTACTCCTTCAGGAGCTGCGTTCACACTGGCATCACACCACCACACACTGACAATTTGTTTCAAAATGAAAACACATGTATGTATGGTGTACGACTCCATATAGCCGAACAGTAGTAGAGACAATTACACACTAGTAAACGCCTAGTGAATTATAAAGAATAATTAACACATACCAAAGTTGTTAGGATAGCTTCATAATCACTTACTGTTGTAAGTCTGAAACTCTCACCATCTCAAACTTGGCATTTTTCCTGTGTTATTCCCATTTACATGTGTTTTTACCCACCTATGTCATAAATATCTAGAGCAAACTCTACGGAAGAATCTAGGGGCTCAATCTGTACCCTAGCATAATGTTTAATGAGCTACTGTAGTCTAGCATCAAATCTATAAGTATTTTTTTTTATTTATAGTATGAAAGATTTGATCCCTCTAGAATAAGAGAAACTCCCCCCCCCAAAAAAAAAAAAAAAACCTTAGAATGTCATAAATAAAAACATTAGAAAAACGTTTTCACATCATATATGATTTCTAAGAGAAATTGAACACTGTTAAGCCCTGTTTTCACAGAGACTTTCAAACCAGAGTTACCGCAAGAACATCCGAGCAATATTTTTTCTGCCCTGCCTGTTAAAACGGTCCCTGCAAAATGTTGCTCAGACGTTGTCGTGGTAACTTTTGCCAAATTCTACCCTAGCCAGCTATGGCAATCACCCCGAAATTACCCTGACATTACCCTGACAACCTTTCTGTTAAAATGCTCTCATGGTAACATTCCTTTGATACACTCAACAAGCATTCGCTATAGTCCAAACAGAATGGTACGCCGCTCGCCGATCACGTGCATAGACTGTAACCACAACCCCTTTGCGCATGAACAGGCAGGTTGTTATGGAAACCTATCTGGAGAAGGTTTTCGGTGTGTCTGCTATTAAAACAGTACCCCTTGCTCTCTCTCCCAGTTTTACTGCCTGAGGTGATGAATTTTGTTCTCCAGACGATGTCCCGACATTGTCCGGGTAAGGTCCTTTCAAATAAAGCTTTAGACTCCAATTACTGCCGAGGAGCCTCCACCACTGTAGAACCTGACGGGAATATTGTGTATTTTGAATTGTTCAGATCTTGGCTCTCCTTCCTTTAGACAGAAACAAAAAATTCAAACAAACAATACAGGATCTGGTAGAACTGACCTTTTGTAGACAAACATCGTGCCTTGAATGTCCGTCTTCGCCTGGAGAAAAGACAAAGAGTGAAGAGAAGGAATGAATTGCATTAAAAATCAAATCCAGTCATCTGTCATTGGCATTACCGTTGTAACAAAAACAAGCATCAAAGTTTCTTGGATTTTTTTTTTATATCCTTCCTTTTTCATGCAACATCTACAGAAATATATGAAAATCTTTAAAGACATGTACTGGTAATTGTATTTTCATCATTCTTGCAACTTTCCTCAAAGGTCTCTCATAAACCATGTTGCTGGCACAAGAGAAAGTCACTGCTATCAAATATGTCCGCATGAATAAGAAAATAAACTCAAATTGTCCAACATTGATTTTTGTCATGAAAATTCACTCTAATGCTGATTGCTTAAAGGGTGTGTACAGTTCTGGTCGAGGTGAAGATTTAGCTTTTAACGTTTTGTGAGATATTCAGAAACCACTCTATGAGATGTCAAAGAGCATGCGGTTCTAAGGGGTATCAAAAGTTTATTCGATGAAAATCGGTTTTGAAATGGCTGAGATATCTAAAAACAAGGTGAAACAAAGAAATACTGATAAAGTTGGGGCATGTCGCCTTTTATTATTAGCACTTTTTTGGATATCTCAGCCATTTGAAAACCAATTTTCATCAAATAAACGTTGAATCCTTCTTAAAATTACACGCTCTTTCATATTTCATAAGAGGCTTTTCATTATCTCACTTAGGAATGTTCAAAACATGACTCCCTACCTCAACCAGTACTGTACAGTCCCTTTAAGATGTACCAATACCCTGGAAATCAAATTTGTGTACAGTTACAATACACAAAAAACAGGTTTAATCTACTTGTGAAAGCCCCTGAATAAGATTATACCTCTAGTGCACTTTGCCACTTGTGCTCCACGCATTTAAGTTCTGCTTCATAAATGCTGGTACTTACGTGTGTGCGTTATAGCTATACGCATACGTTTTCACATATAATATTGAGATTCCATGTCAATCGGTTGGCGAGGTATCAATCGAAGTACATGCGCGCAATGCATATTACTATCGTTCAAGACGTATTTGGGGGGAAAAATATCAATAGGAAGGTAGTTTGATTGAAAGAATTAGGTGATCTACCAGTCTATTTCAAGTTGTTTTAGTTTTTGCATGCTCTTTAAAATTTACATTTAAATCCTAATAAATAAAAATGGGAGTGACAAAAAACTCTACTATTTTGCAGAGGGCATGTCTTAAGTACACTCAACAAACATAGCAAACATAATACTTAGGGTATTGGTACACTTTAAATCAAATACCCATGTGAAGTAGTAAATTTGTAACTCATTCCTTGCAAGCTTTCGAAAAAGAAGGATCAATTCTGAAGCATAAGGTGATATCTCCCCACCCCCCTCCCAAAAAAAAAAAGAATCATGAAGGATCATTATTCTTCTCCAACAACGATCCTTTTCACATCAGATTTTGTTGTTTGTTTTTTTGTTTCTACTGTGACCTCCGCTGTACCTGCTGAAAGTGTGTCGCTGTCATGATTGTCGATTTTCAGGGCAACGGGGAGGGATAGAAAATGCGTAATGGTGCTCCAATTTTGTCAGAATGGCTTCGCATTCCCTCCAATCTACACTGCTGTCAGGCAGAGTGGAAAGACAAGCAGACATAAATATTTCAGCAAATAATCCGGGGCAAGGGGTGATGAGACGTGGGTTGGGGGGGGGGGGGGGGGGGGGGGAGAGAGATACTCCCACTGGGGTTGATTTCCTCTGCGACCTCCCTCCTCCCGGAGCAATCATCACAAGTCATCACGATTTCACGATTTAGGGGAGATGTCATTCACACGATCAACCATCGTTCAACTCCCAACCTTTCATCCCCTCACCCAGGAAAAAAAAAAGGAATTGGAACACACAGGCACAATCATACAAATTTGATGCATCTGTAAAAAAAGAAAGAAAAGATGATCAACTTGCCTAAAACCTAATTTCCTTTTCTTATCCCCCAATCTTTACAAGAACTAAAAACTAGTTTCTCATCATTTTTCTTCAATCCCCCTAGGTCTTTCCACAGGGGTGATTGTATCTTGCACCTAATACCCTTCACATTGCAAACATCAAGGTGTTATCTAGACTTTATGACTCAAAGGAAAAGTCCTTGACTCTAGTGATCATCATTCATTTGCTGCTGAAGAACACCTGTCACTACAGTGAGTCTTTGTGCAAGAACAAAAACAGAAACAGAAAAATCATTATCATATTTCCTGTTGTCTTCCACTACTTTGTCTGTGCATTATAATACAGTGTTATCATGGAATATCTCAAACTACTATTTTTTTTTAATTCAATTCAAATGAAATTTTATTTCCAATAACACGTTTGTTATCGATACAGATTCAGAGAAAACAAAACATCCAATGTACTACAACAATAAATGCATATATATACTTACAGAACTGATCGTTCAAAATAATGGCATTATTGGAAAAGAGAGACCCACATAAAAGACCTTCACTGAATTCAAATTTTTTATTGATGATATGTATGTCCCATTCATCTATATGTCATTCTATGCCGTCTTCATCTTTTCAGGAATATTATCTCGGTTGTACACGACCTCTAGATGTACCGGTAGTCATGCTTTCATTTATTACTTTGATAATTAATATTCAAACTATTTGCTAATAATAGCTGAAGTGCTGATATGTGAATTTTATACACAGATGAATAATAGTGTTTGTTTTTTCAGATAGATATTTACAGCTAATTGCTATTTTGGGACTTGACATTTCACTTTAATTGCCTTTCTGACTCTACAGTGCCATCTTCCAACGAAAGTTCTTGGAAAGTGGTTTGGTTTCCACATAGGAGAAAGTGAATGGGGCTCTTCACGCTCTCATGTCTGCGAGTTTCTCTCATAAACTCCATTGTCAATTTGTGATACTTGCTTGTCACATCCAGCACAAAATTAAAGTTAGGACAAGCACTGCATGTTTTCCACATGTACCAAGTGGTTCATACATACGAAAGCAAATTATTGTTTTGAGAAAAAACCAAGTCTTAACCCGTTGAGGACGGACTAATTCTGCTTTAACACGCATTTCCTATTGACACTTGCCCGAGTACACTCGGGATTTGTCCTCAACGGGTTAAAAAAGGGCCGACCAATCATGCAGACATATCAATGACAACAACAAAAAGGAAGATGACAAGCTTTTTAATCAGCATTTTCAGTAGAACCAACAAGACACAATTTAACAACTATAGTGTAGCAAAAGTGTAGCTAGGTTATGACTTTTTTCCCCTTCAGATCAAACACCACTTCATAACAGTCGTTACCAATATGAGTTTTCTATCTTGTATGGTGATCTGAACTCACAGACATATTCTATGACAAAGATCCAGTTGCAACATATGACGAGCATGTCGATGAGCCAAAACTGTGCTCTCGAGCTCATCAGTGTTTTATTGCTCATGCACTATCCATGGTATACTGAGGGCTCGTTTCTGATGGACATAATTTGTACTGAGTTGGCTATCAGTTTTCCATTACCTTCTCTCTTTCTTTTAATCAGCAATGTTGACACAGTTTCAGTCATAAGTTTTGCTATACTAAGAAGAAAATCTCCTACCCACTTTTAAGTATTTTTTATATTGTTATAGGGATGGTAGCAAAATGCACACACACTCACACACACACAAATACACAAATAAGTACACTCACTCACTCACATAATACCCACGCAGAGAGCATGCACAATTTGGACACTCAGCATCATACATGAATGCTCCGTAGATCACAAAACTCCTTGATGTGATGGAAATTTATTTCGTATCTTAGCAACCTCCCCAGATCTTCCCCCTCAATCTCTCTCTTCATCTCCAGGAGAAAAGAGACCAAAAGAAAAAAAAAAAAGACAAATTGAGTCTGAGGAGCGGACATACTCCTCACGGATGTCTAGATCTCAAGGAACATGACCACAAAGAACTGACAAAAAAGGAATACATGACAGCCCAAACCCCAGACCACAACTCACGGTGGTGTGACGAAAGAATCTGATCACTATAGGGGATGCCTGTGTATTGAAGACTGAATGTTTAAATGTAGCATGATCTCCTCTACAGAATTCCATTTCTGGATGCCTACGAGATACCTCTCTACGATCACCTCCAAGGGGAGGGAGATCTTTGTGGCCGAGAATACTTGACAGATTATTGTTTGTTTGTTTTTTCTTGTAGTACTCTTTGTCTTCATTTTGCTATTACAATCATGACAGTTATCTATTTAGTGTCTGTACAGTGTATTTGATATCTAGCAACCTCCATACCAATTTTAGTATCATCTTCGGATCATTTTACAACTTCTGATGTTTTCTTCATGTAACACTGTTCGTCAGTCTTTTATCTTTTCGTTTTTCATGTACAACCTGCCTGGATTCTGATATTGAATTGATATTTACAGCTTCAAATCAAATCATGATGGGGTCTGTTCATTCTTTTGTTTTGTTTTTTATTGACTACCTCTAATGCAGTATTTCATCTCAGATAGTTCACGTCATCACTACCAATGTGATATTAAGTCAATTCCAACAAGATTTGTACATACACTTGCTCGCCAAACCCCAACACTGACATCATTTCACAAAATTCTCAGTGTCAGATTCATGCATGAATTTCCTTTTGTGTGTGCATGTGAGTGTGTGTTTGTGCTTCTCTGTCTGCCTGTCTGTCTGTCTCAAAGATCAACAGGAGTGTCACAGAGGTACATAGAGTGTAATCTTATCACATGATCCATTTCACAAAGCCTTGTCTGCCTTGTGTCAGCACTCTGTCCAACTCTTGCATCATTATTCACAGAGCAAAAAAATAAAACTAATAATAAGTCTGACGAATATGCGTTCGCCTGTAGAAGAGAGCAGTTGTGAGTGATGCACACCTTAACATGGACGCATTGCCACGGCTATGTGCATAATATGTGCGCTCCCCTCCCAGACGGCAGTGTATTGATCGGGGCGATGAATGTCAATAAACCCGAGAGGTATCCAAACCATCAAACAGAACCGCCTAATTTTCCTCTCACATCATGCCGTCCCGTCCCCATCATTCATGTGTCAATAAATCAGGCGCACACTGGCAGTCAATTATCTCTGTCACGCCCACCTTTTATCCTTGTTCTTTCCACCTTTTCTTTGCTTCCCAATCTGACAAGTCTTGTCCCGTCTGTCTGTCTGTCTGTCTGTGATGCATCCAAGTGATGCACATTTTACTCCCTTGGCCAAACATTGTACCCCTTGCACCTCCGCTGTCCCTGCCCGCCAGACAGGATCAAGACAATGTCAACTGTGTACACACGGCTACTGTCATCACTGGATGATGTCGGCGCTGCGAACGGATACTAGTAGCGCCGCAGTACACGTGTAAGAAAAACTGTACACGTGTACAGAAGCACGATATTGGGGGTTTTAGAGCAAACAGTAAATCTGGTGTAAAGCAAGCATCATGTGTTCCCAAACTACTGAAATAAGGAATGCAGTCGAATCTCAGGATGAAAATAGCAGCATTATTGATGGTTATTAGAGATGACTTGTAATAGAAATAATAAATCAAGAATTTATACACTGATGTAGTATTTATCAATTTACTCATTTCGTGCAGTATGATATTTGGGCATATGGTTTGTTTCACCAAGATCAGATGGCATATTTAATACAGCTTCCTGTTTGGATCCGATAACACAAATAAATGCAACACCTGCGTAACTTCCGAACTGGGCGACTGAAAAGGATGTTCATATGTTTTTAAAAATCAATCTTGGCAACCTGCCATCTAGCTTAACGTTTAAAGGAAAGGTACGATTTGAAATATTGTCATTCAAAGATATAAGGAAAAGAATATGTAACTTAGTATTATGGTTATAATGGAAAGAATGGCTGATTGTATTGTTGATGGCTGGGAAACACTTGTGGTGTCACGCGGTATAGGAAACACATTGAGACTCTGTAGCAAACTTGATTTAATCAACGAAACACCGCCGACGCACCTTGTGATGTTCTAACATCAGGGGTCTGCCCCCATTTTTCCGCGGCATTGCCCGGACAAAATGAAATTACGGCATGCCCTATCAAATTACAAATTCAGCCTGCCCTGCTGCTGCACTGGGCAGACTCAAAAGGGGTAAACATTCGCATTAACCATCACAGATGCTAAACGCCGAAACTGAAAACGAGATTCTATTGAGCAAAATACAGATGAAAGTCATGATAATGATATCAGAGCATTTTCTTAATTGCTTTTGTGATATGTCATTGTATGCACAATAACTGTTTCAATATTGATTTGAACTTTTCTATTGGTCATGTGAACTTTATGAAAAATGGTTTGGTTTAACTTTACCCCCTCCCCCTGAACCTGAACACATGGTTGATTTCCCTTTAACTCTTTATGTGCCATGTTCGCACGTCCGACTCAAGTCGACGGCGTGGCAACTTCGCATATTCCGCTCAAACGCACAAACCCGCCCAAACCCATCCATAAATCGCCAAATGCCATACTATAATGAAAGCGTTTCTCGCTATTCTGTTCCTCTCGTCAATAGCACTGTTTTATACTGGATTTGTGTGCAAATTCTCAGTTTCTGTCACTGCTTTGTGTGCAAAAGTGATACAGTTACAGTAATGTAGCTACTGGGCATTTAAAAGAAAAGCAATTATATATCTTATAGATTTATAGATCAATGCAAAGCTTGGCATTTCCTCTACAACTTTGCTCACTTTGTCTACAATTTAACATACAGTTCTGCCAGCGATCAAGTTCCCCCTAGATCGCGATCACGGGCGATCAGTGATCGCATACGCAATCAATTGATTGTATGCAATTCGGCATACAATCAATTGATTGCGACATATCGCGTATGCGATCACTGATCGCCCGTGATCGCGATCTAGGGGGAAGTTGATCGCTGGCTGAACTGTAAATCTATAAAAGTTATATAGATTTGAAAAACAGAATGTTTTCTCAACGCATGACTACGTTGGTGTCTCAGAATAATGTGGCACACGGGGGTTTCAACCATGGCACATACAGAGTTTAAGTACTAGTGCTTTCAGTTTCACCACCATTATTGAAATTACACTGTCTTTCCCACAAATTTTACACACAAGGGCACCTTGTGTGCTGCAAATAAACACTCCTGCATCCAGTTGGCTCATCCCTAGCTCTTCCAATGGTGATTATGTAGGCTATCACTCATTGCAAACTGACCCCAACAGACGCTAATTGATAAATTCCAGTCACGCATCCATACCCTGTGTGTTGACTCATCTGGTGGGTCAAACACCCCTAGATAGATAGATAGATGGGCTAATGCGTCCCCTTGCTCTCTCAACAGGAGCGCAGAGCTCCCCCTCCCTCCCATGAGCATCCAAAACTTTCCATTAAACTGGCCATAAATTATCAGCTGCAAAAATTAAAATATTAACGATAAGCAACGATTATTTTTGGGAGGCAACTCCCTAGCCACACATCTGTTCATGGAGTTAGTCGGCAGAGTTTTGGCCCCTCGAAGATACGCGGAAGATAAATCAACGTGACTGGACAGCTAAGTGGGCAGTGGTGGGGGGGGGGGGGCAGTCACTACCATCCTCAATTTCATATCCAAAGACAAGAATATGATGTAAAATTTGCCAGGTACCAGGTAATTTGAGATTGTGGTCCTAACAAAGTTCATAACTGCCCAGGCACCAATACAAGAAATTCATATGAATATCTTTAGCTTCTGATGCAACGTAGATATTGTGACATCATGTTTGTAAGACTACCTCTCTGATGATCCAAAATGAAACCACCAGGATGTTACCTGAAAGATAGCTATACATTACAGCTGAGGGGGCTATTCCCGTCCACACATTTGACTATACCTGCTGTGGGGTTGTGTGAAATGGAGGTTAATCATAGGAAAGAGAGGGAAATATGGAACCAGTTATACAGACAGGAAGATGAAAATAATTAAGTAGGCAGATTGCAAATGTATGATAAATTTGATCTCTAAATAGATGAATAGATAATATGACAGATATAATGATGCACAGGTTGATGGATGTGTAGATACATGTAATCAATGGATATCCACAGTTAGAGATGGGGAAGAAGGAACAAAACAAAGAGATGTATGTGCAAAATAGGTATGATGATATATTGATAGATTGATGAAAAACATGAAAAGATTACTTGAAGCACAAATGATATCAGGAAAAAGGCATGTCAGCTTTTAAAATTCAAATCAAATTCTATTTCTAACATCACAAATTAATGGATCTCATTATTTAAAGTGGTATCATGTTTACAATTCTTCCATCTACATACAAAAAATTGATGTTGAACCTGCCGACCGGGGTACAGAATATTGCATCTGACAACCAGACGGGGCGTTTCTTTCGTTCCGTTTGTCACAGTTGACTCTACATAAGTCTGTCCATGCTTGAGTGACGATAATGAGCAATCGGGGGGGGGGGGGGACATCGAGAGCCAACGGGAAAAAAAAACATGCCCGCCTGCAGCATGTAATTTAGCGACCATTTGCGGGCAACATTTGAGCAAGGCGATCATGTGGCACAAAGTGCACTCTTGACACAATGTAAAGATTTGTCGACATTGGCCATCAATCAGGAAGTTTTTTAACATGGCAGAGTGTGGAAAGGGGAGATGACAGTCCTGCACCTTCCGTGCAATAAATTAGCTCACCACTCATAAACCTTTTTTTTCACATGGAAGTAGCGCTACCAATTAAAATGTGTCGAACATGAAAGCTTGCACTGGGTGGGAGACTGTTGAACTGAGATACATAGAGCTACGATGCCATCTAGTCATGTCTTGCATACAAAATATCATCCTCCAAATACACTTCATACACCTTTAAAACACAGCTCTCTATTATGTATTTATGTCTGCGTCCTTTCAAAATGCAGCCACATTGTACAGTAATTATGACCGCAAAAATGATGCATCCAAACCAAAAACAGCCACCCAATTCTCCATCATAGCATACATGGCATGAGAAAGAGAAAGACAGACATACAGAAAGAGGTAGAGATAGAGAGACAGACAAACAAACAAACAGGGAAAAAAGAGGGAGAGAAAGTTACAAATGTCCATCCTAAGAGTGTAAGAACACAGGAGACAGACAGATACAAAGACAGACAGACAGACAGACAGACACTAAAAGAGAAAGAGAAAAAAGGGACAAACAGACATACAGACAGACAGATAGACAGACAGACAGTACAAGAGAGAGAGAGAGAGAAGGGGAGACCAAATCCAGGAGAAAGAAATTAATTTAAAAGAAATATGACATTAGCGAGCCAGCCCACTTGACCACGGCGCTACAACGCCACTCAAGAATGCACGGATCACGCCGCATTACGCCATGCTCTCTAACCCTCATTAGTAGCGCACCCGCTATCAGGAATTCTAAAAAGCTTTCACACCAGCCGACCACCACCATTTTTCAAACACACGCTCCGCTGGACAACCAAATTTGCGCACGCTCTGTCACACACACACACAGACGCTCGAGAGCTGCCCTAGCAACTGTCGGTTTTGCTGTTATCAGTATTGCCTGAGATGCGGCACACTCCTCTTACCACTGCTCAGGTTCACTCAATGCAGCCAGTTTAAATTCCCCCTATCACTACCAACGACTAGAAAATGTAGCATTTTACGTGTCTCACTGTGCAGAAACATTTTCTTTTCTCTTAATCTCATTCTTTTCTGCCACTCATTGAATATGAAGACTCAAATATCTCTTTCATTCTTTGCTTTCAGTCTCTTAAACGTTAGAGAGAAACTGTAAACATCAATATTTTTGTGTGATTAATTTTATGTGCGGTGTAGGTCAAAAACGTAATGCGAGTTCTTGAATTTGTGCTAAGGAATTGCACATGCTCGTACCAGTTCAGAATGTGCAGAGAAAATAGTTAAGATAGTTTTACAGAATTTAGAATTCCAATCAAAGACAAAAGTAGGGCAAAATATTGGGCTTCACCTCAACGCATGTTTCACAACTTGTAAATACCCTCAAGTGTGCTGCATCTCCACTAACACACTCTCATCTGTGTTTTATTTGTATACACCTCACTGGCAGACATTTCCAAAGAAATTGTTATGCTACAATGTACTGTATATCTTTGACTAACCTGTTGGTGCCTAACTCACACTCTGCCCAAATTCTATCTTCTGGCAATTACATTGTCCCAGTAAAGCCAAATTCAAAGTCTGATCCAATAGCATAGAATATTTCAGAATCATAAACCCCCGGTAATGGAGAATCTTAAGTTGCCTTTATTGTGTGTGATTATATGAAAAAAAAAAAAAAAGAAACAGTAGTAAAGATTACCAGGAATAACACTGGGAAATGTCATTAAGACAGTTAAAAAAAAAAAGCAAACATAACAAAACAAAGAAAGAAAATCAAAACAGAGTTTTTTCCAGTTTTAGCTTTACAAATTATGATACTAATGGCATTTTGCTTACTATAATTGGCAAAAGGGCATAGTGATCAACATTCTTAAAATAAAAATCATTATGGGTCTTGATTTAGACAAATGGGCTCTAAATCCATCATATTACAGCTAGAGATAAGCACATTTTTATGTAAATTGATAAAATATCCCATGAATAATTCACTTACTTAATCATATCAAACTTGACCTTCACCCAATCAATTTGGAGACTGCAGACATGCCATAAGGCAATGAAAGTTAAATCACTAATGATGCCAGAAATACTGAAGCACTAATACTCTTGTGTGTATGTGTGTGTGTGTGTGTGTGTGTGTCTGTTTTGTCTTTGTTTCATTTTGCATTGCTTTCAATGATGAGAACTCCTAAGATGTCATCATCTAAAGCTATCATCCCTTGCAAGCCGTTAAGGGCCAATTCATTTCAAATTCCAGGAAACCCTCCGTGGAGGACAATGCTAGGGAATGAGTATCACGCTCCGCTCATCGATCCAATCTTCCCGACTCAAAATATCTACTGCCCGATAAGGAGCTTAGTACAAAGACCTAGCGCGAGCGCAGTAGCACAGTGACCCCACAGAGAGAAAAAAAAAAATCATCAAGTATTTTTAAAATAATACAAAAAACAACAACAAATACAGCAGCAACAATAAGATCAACTACAAAAAATGTAACAAAGAGCTATTTGGGAGCAATGGCATGATATAGAGCATATATTGTTGACATTTTCCTGGGCCAGGATTTGAATAAAAGTAATCAAGTGGACAGAGTTGTCTATAGCAACTGTTTGAGCCATAGATCTGGCTGTGACAGACAGGGCTGAGGATTATTGTGTACATGATACAAGATGGTTTTGGTTGAGCCGACGGAAAGAGTGAATTCATTCCATGAATTTGGCTTGATTTCCCCCATGGATACTGGTAGCGTATGTCGTGGTAGCTGATCTCTGCTGGGAGCATTTGGGGGTGGGGTGGCGGCATTATTGTGAAATATTCAATATTTCAATATCAGACAAGGTAATACTCATCAGTTTCTCTAAATCAAAATCTCAACTCTCTTTTCACTAACAAAAAAGGAGGAGTATTGTATAGACCAATGCACTTTAAAGTCATATTTCTGATTCATGAAGAAATAAACTAAAAATGAGAAAAATATTGTTTTTTAAAACAGCCACCAAGCTTTACGTTCTTAACAACAGGCATGCTCTGCTTACTGAATTTCTTCCATGTACAAAAATTAGATACTGTGTATGTATTCCCTATAGGTAAAGCCCTGTTCTTCTCAGGCAATCAAGTGCCATATATCTTATCATATCACAGTTGACCCTGCTTTTTTCAAAACTGTTTTACAGGTTACTCCTTGAATTGGTTTTAAACACAAAGAAGAAAAGTGCATTGCACGCATAAGCCATTGGGACCTAGCCATGAAAATGATTATTCTTGGCCTAGTTTCATGATGGCACAGTAACTTGAAAGTCATAAATGTGCTTGCAACAAGGATTTTACATGAGTTCATAAGTTTATTAAAAAGAAAAAAATCATATTCACTAAATCAATGTCACACATTACGCTTGTGACAAAATTTTAAGACGATCTTGCAATCAACATAAAATACCATTTTCAAATGTATCAATATCTTTAAAGACATTCTTGCATAAACTCAGATATAAGTAAAAATTGCCCATCAATGTAAAAAAAAAACAAAAAAAAAAAACCCCGAAAACTTCTGCAAACTCGAGAGGTAGCATGTTTTTGCTGCTTGGTGGAGAAGTGAGGGCTTACAAAAAATTTAAGTGATTATGATTTTATGAAAGGATATTGATCTGCCCTATGACAATTACATCACCTGTATGCAAATTAATGTTCAACTGTGAGTTACTACACAATTGACTTTTAAACTCTCCCAAGACCAACATCTTGGAATGTCATTTTCATTGTATGCACACAGGTTCCCACACAGAATAAATACATAAGGCATATATTCAAAGCAAACACTGTGATTGTATGGAAGGCGTAACAGTAAAACATACATCAGTTTCCATATGCAGGCAGAAACTGTCTACTTTTTTTTTTAATCTGCAATGGCAACATACTTGTATGCATGTACGAAATGAGTAAAATAACATTGTGGTAACACAATTTCACTTGGGTAATGATGAAATTGCAAAGCATTTAATAGCCAAAGAGGTACACCAACAGCATTGCAATCTCAAAGCATCAATCATGGTTGCTACATTAATGCTTTACTTACAAATTGTAATTACAAATTAGACATTGGAGTATCTATTGATCTTTACTCCATCAAACAAGAATGAATTGCATGCAGCTTGCTGGGAAATAACTACTGCGAGGGCACAATTGATCATCACGCAGCATTCTACCTACCCGCTATTGAATGGGGAGGGCATTTCAGGAATAAAGGTTGCATACTTTATCTAAATTATTTTGCACAATCTGATCTAAAGACACTTGAAAACAACTGAACATCACGGCAAATCACATCAGCCAGGTAAGATTCTTGGTAAACCCCTTTGATGTATTATAAGCAAATTCTAAGTGGTAGAAGATGAATTGTCAGCCCTTCAGAGAAAAATGTTTTATCTTTACGGTACTGCTCAGAGGAAACTGATGTGTATACATGTAATGAGGTCAATCTGTAAGGATTACAATCTCAAGAAATGGATTGAATTGTCCATGCTCTTGCCGACCAAAAATCAGAATAATAATAAAAACAAAAACAAAAACAAATTAAGACTACTCTCGAGGAAAATTTTGTACAAATTGTTTGAATGTCTCGTAATCACAAGTGCATCATACGCGTATACAGCACTTTGCTCTGGAATATATTCCTTGCGTTTGTGCTGCACTATTCTGCACCATTATGGCCATCACGTGTACTACAATCCATGCACAGAATTCCTGGGTTTAGTCACTAATCTAATTGAATACATGCTGTTATAGAAAACACTCAACTAAAGAGTAGTCTACACTCCTCAAGTTCTCATCGATTTATTCCCAGTGTTTTCTGGCAAAAAATAAAAAATAAATAAATAAAATAAAACCAAAAAAGAAAATAACCTGACAAATTAAATTTTCAGAAGACACACTCCGCTGGATGGTAATCAGGCAATAAATGGCTGGGGCAGGCAGCAACAGTGATCAATCAAGCTCATGGCTAAAAAACAGAGAAAACAAAGAAGTTGCACCACAAGCAATTTCCTGATTAAAGCTGTGAAAAATTGAGTCGCGCTCAGGCCCGCTCACCATTATTGCATGTGTTCCTAAAAGAGTGTGTTTGAGTGGTGTGTGTGTGTCAGACCATTTTGAGCGAATTGTGTGCGCGCGTGTGTGTCTGTGTGTGTACGCATTATACGCTGCCTCGCAATATCCAGCCAGAGCTGCTAAATATTTAGGCTATCAAATTCACGCATGGCAGCAGCACTCCACTTTGCATCGCATAATTGCTCTAATCACTGTTCACTTCAGCACACTCATTATGCCGTCAAGACACATGAATACCTTCACCTAACAACAGAACACGGAAGAAACAACAACAACTCTTTCTGAGTATCAGACAACTATGCTTTTCCTTTACCATGTCATCTTAAGTACTTAATATGTCTCAAAGCTTTTTTTCCCCAGAATGATTTCCATAGCACTCACTTGGGTAAAACAAAACACAAAACAAACAAATGAACAAATACATGTATATTCTATTGTTGTTTTTTTTTATATTTAGTCACCCCTAGATCACATTCTACATTTTCTGTAAATAATGTCACAGATCTACAAGGCCAGGAACACATGGAATTTTGAAGACATCTTTTGATAAAGAATAGCATGTTGACAGTATTCATTTAATTGATTTCTTCCTTAGGGGCATTTCAGTTTGAAAATTTGAATATGATCCATGCATAAAAGTAGTGTAATCTATACATCCTAAGAAATTATATGATAGGGACCATTTCTGTCATACCAGCAATTTTACTGATAAACATTTTCCATTTGTTAAGAGCTCAAGCCTACACTGTAGCATATCAATTAGATATAGTCATTTGTTTCATATCACCTTAAAACATAATCCCCCCCCCTTCTCTCTCCTTCTCTACAGGAGATGGAAGCATTGACAATGCTTCAGCGAAATCATACTGATTACCCAAACGATGCAAGGACTGGCACCAAACCATTATACACATGATCAACAATAGAGGGCAGCATGCAATAAGCACAGGAAAAGGGGTTCACGGTTTTGATCCAAGTATATTGCTCTTGCTCAATTCAGTGTTTCTATTGTTTTGTGTAGGTTCAGCATGTGCAGACTTATATACAAAGAATACATGCTAGTGACAGAAATATAAATCATTTCTTCACTCCAATCAAATAAAGTATTTATTGAGTTGTCTGCAGGATTAGTTCAAAGGGTATTATACACTGAATCGGAATGTCTATTCTGAGTTAATTTGAATATCTCATTGTCCTACAGATTTATTACAAAATGATTTCTTCCGTTTCAAGAGTGGAGGGACACAAGTACTTTGCAATCAGAATAAGCAGATATGAGGTACTCTGAGCAGCTGATTGTTCATGTCTAAATCATATAAAAGCTACTCTAGGAACAGGAAAGAGACACCTCCTATAATGCCAGCAATTTGTTAAAAAGTCAATCAGGCAAACATACTGTAAAACCAGAAATGTTCGCATGCACATTAAATTTGTGAATTTTGCAAGAGCAAAGATTCATGAAATAAAAAAAAAAAAGAACACAAAGCTCTTGTTTACACTATGTGCACTGAATGCCAGTGGCAATTTCTCAAAAATTCCATCCCACAAAATGGGCAGCCAGCTCCAATTCGCCAAAATTTGATGTCACAAGCATATTTTGCTTTACAGTATTCAGAATTTGCTCAAATTTATTGCATGCAATCTACATGGAGCAAAAAACACAAAGTGATTGATCACTGAGAATACTGCAGGCCTGCTTAAGTGTACCACATCCTTTATATTAATTTGATTTAATTCTAAATCTAATCAGGGACATGTGCATAGCTACATGGACATGCAAAAAGGGCGAAAAGAAATTCTCCCAGGACTAGTTCCTGTGGTGCAAAGTTACTAATTCAATACTAATGTGATATAAATCCTACTGACCTTAAGAAACTAACAAGAGAGCTGACAAAATTTTCAAACATACCTCATATAACTGACTAATCTGTGCCAAATTAAAAAAAAAATGACTATAGATATGTATCTTGACGAATTGATAAAGCTTTACAAAAATACCAAATATCATCAGTATTTATATTAAAAAGATAATTTCCACACAAGAAGGGCACTTGCTCTCAAACAATCAGAAATAGAGTCAACTTTGCCCTGTAACATCAGTGGAATACAATATCATTGTTGCTGATACCAAACACAATCACTACCGCAATCAGAACATCAGCAGTACAAAACAGCTAATCAAAAAAACAAAACAAAACAAAACAAAACAAAAAACAACATAAAAATGGGTAACGATATCAAATAGACAAGTAGACATGAATGCCATCTCAATAGTTTAATAAAAAAAAAAAAAAAAGTTTGCTGGGTAGCTAAAGTTATGTCAGGAGATAACTACTGCACAAAAACTTAAGTTCCCTTTCCAGCACAAATGAACATCTTATGTAGGATATATAGGATGGGGGGGGGGGGGAGCCACTTTGACACCCATGTAATGTGTCATGACATGATACAGTATGTGCCACCCCTAGTCATTGTAACTAAGGAGATGCACACTAGTTTGCAGCTGGTGTACCATTCTTATATTAACTACTGGTACTTATTGCAATCATGTCCAAAAGCCAATGGAGATAAGAAACAATCAAACATCATCCTGTCACTGCCATGAATTAGCTTTAGCTTGGTGTTTGAGCTGCTGCCTTGTACGCAGCAGGTGACGCAGGTTCAAATCCCAAGCTAATTCCTTCTTTCTCACCTGGTGTTTATAATAATATCTACATCAATAGAGCATACATATTATTCATGGAGAATAGCAGCAAAAAAGACAACATCCATAAAACTATTCTTTCTAACAAATTCCATTCAATCTCAAGAAACAGTCAATGTGATAAATTTTTGATATTTCATGAAAGGCATTGTTGTGGCAGTCAGCAGGCCTACAAGTAATATCCATGATAAATGTTTACTGTTTACGTTTTTCTGTTTACATTTGTTACATGCTCAAAAAGCTGCATCACTTCGGTGATCCCTCGCATTTATCCCCAAGTTGAATTATCCTTCGGGTTTATGCCAGGTTCAATTGTGTACGTGAGTGTCACACACAAACACACTGCTGTAGCTTCTGACCATTCGAGCATTCAGAATTTAGGGTTTCTGTGACGAACACTGAACTAGGGCTTTCTATAGCTCAGTTGGTAGAGCACCGGGCTAGCATCTGAAGCTCTCGGGTTCGAATCCCGATGGAATCCCATTTTCTTTGCTCAATTTTCCACTAATAAATGATATTCATTCTGGTCAGTTTTTCTGTTTACGTTTGATCCATGATAAATTGTGGACTTCGTGTATAAGACAGAAACATTCATCAAATATCTAGATGAGATTTGGTACCACTCAACCCTTATCATAATTTGAAAACTTTAAGAATTCATCATGGATTTTTTTACAGTGGTTATAGAATGCACAGAAGATCACATTTTAGTTCTAAATCATTTCGTGCTGTGCCTACACAAGTGTCTACAGTCCATCATAGAGGCAAGCCAGTATACAAATGATCAAGAATACAAATTCTTCGGTCATATCCAGCATTGCTTTCCTATGCTGTGCACTAGAGAATAAAAGCATCATTCATAACAAAGGACAGCAATATCAAGAAGAATACAAGAGGTGTGCTTTTAAAAGTTTTAAAGCACTTCAAATGACTGGCTGCAAAGTAAACATTTGTTACATGGTTTACACACAAAATACATCTTTGGTATCTTGCCATATCAAATGTATTGTCTCAATCAAGTTTATGAGATATCATACATGATGAAGACACTCATGGGATGTTTTCAGCTGCACTGTAGAAAATGTAGTCATTTTAACCTACACTGTACATAAACACGTCCACACCTAGCCCGACCAGACGCCGTGCACTAGCACGGTGTGTGATACAAATATCTACTAAACCCCATACACATATCTACAAACCCCTCGAACACGGCCACACAACAACAAAACTGTTGAAAATTTCAACATTCTTATCACAAATTTTACGAATCACTCACGTGAATTGAAATGCTTGGACTATGAGCATGGTATATCAATCCATTGTGAGTCCTCATGCAACATACACTGAGCAAAAAAGTAAAATTTTAACCGGAATGCTGATCATTGCTGGGCTACTCAAAATAAATCTTCCTCAGCTCTGAGTGATGCAAATTGCGCATGTGTGACCGGAAGTGCTTCGTAGCGAGCGCGGCTGTGCGCTGATGGGGTCAACACCCCTTGTCGATCTCTTTCGTGCGCGCGCTGCAGAGTTTGTACCGCCCGCACAGTCGACAGCGCCCCCTTTGCCCACCATTCGCAGTGCCACCGACATTTCAAATCATGTCTGCCTTTTTACGATTTCTGCGATGTACAGGATTAAAGAAAGTGTCATTTTTGGCAAGTTGTGAAATAGTTATCTCAATATTGATTGCCAAAGACGGTAGCTAAATAGATCAAGTTTTCACCGTATGTAGTCTGAGTAACAAATATGGTGCAGTAAATTCAAAATCGAGTCGGCGCCCAAGAATCCTGAGATTACTCGTGTCCACACCGTACAGGCCTGTCGCGACTTACACTTGTGTACAGCGATAGGGCTGTGTATAGTTAGCCTGTCAACAGTACGACAATACACCAAAAGTGGACTGTACTAATCAGGAAGAAGAAGAAGAGGAACCATTTATTTTTGCAGTGTGGATGTCCTAAATATGCACTTATGCAGCTGCACTGCATTTGCTGCTCTTCACTCGCTTAACCCACAATATGATGAAGCAGAAAAATGCTGCATGGTATACAATGCCAAAATCTACAGGGAAAGATATATCCCACTAATCTTGCCAGTACCACTCTACACTACCCTACACTTGTTACACACGGATGTAGATACAATTGTATTTTAATTTAATTTAGGGCGCCTAATTTACACACACACATTTGGCAAATGGTGGGAATTGGGGACATGTCTCAGCTCACTGTCAGTTTCAGCAGGGGGCACATAATGGAGCTCTTGCAGTATCTCTGTACTCAACTACATGTTTTATGTACCATACTGTCCGCTTGCATGCATGCACTTACGTACTCAGGGTTCTGGATGCTTCGAAAGCGCATCTTCCGTGTGACAATGCAATCAGTAGCAGCTACAGTACAATCAGTGTCACTGGCCACTATTCTCTGATCTCACACCCACTTACATGAGATATAGTATATGGGACTGTTATACAAAGACATCCCGCCGTTTCGGTAAGATAGCGTAAACATTGTCTAATCATTGTCATACTAACCCATTTGTTTGCAGAGTGATCAAACAGGTAGAGAGCAACTTGACTAGCTTTCAGCAAAATGTCGCTTATGTATGGATCGAACTGCTGCAGCGCTGTGAGGTTCATCTGCGCCTCGGCCTTGTCAACGTTTGTCGCCATCTTTTCTGCTGTCCGTGCATGTGCGCACAATTGCCGTTGATGGCGGCATACAAAAATTGTCACTGGGCGCTCCGACTGTTGGAAAAACATCTGACTTGCGTTGGCATTGTCAGTCTGTCTCCTAATGTTATTTTTGAGATCCCAACTCTTGTTATTCTTTGAAGAGATTTTTCTCCGTATTGTGTTGCTCTCGTGGTGACACGGACAATTGACAACATCGGCTAGAGATGTTCAAATGTTGATCAGAATCTGATACAATGTTTTGATGATCACCATTAGGGATTACTGTCCAAACCATGTCTTCGGCTAATATATACATAGGCCTACGTTGGGTAGCGATTTTGTGAAGTTTTAGCTTCTCAATAATAAATTGTACTTGTATTGGGTCTTGTCCATCAATGAAAATTATCTATTCGGTCGGTCAGGAAAGTTGGTATTTACTTATTTTTTATTCATTTCAAATGTTCATTTAATGACTCATTCATTCATTCGTTTCATTATTTGTATTTTTGTTTTTCACATTAGTTTTGATTTTGATTTTTTTTTTTTAATTCTGAATGGTCTTATCTGTTCCAAAGCACTATCCCTCCAGAGTCCATTCTTTTATCAATATACACAGGACAATAACAAACATCTATATGAAAACAACATAATGATAATGATGTAAGTAAAGAGTTTGTTCGCAAAAACCGATAAGTCCATTTTTGAAGATTTTGAAGTACGGTCTCTGTCATAAAGTACAAAATGATACCTTTTAAATGATATATTGGTCACTACATATAAAGCTCCATTTTTGAAGTCATGGTCAAAAGAAGCACAAATTTTCTTATCATTCTTTTTATTTTTCTTGACCTTTAATCGCAAATATCTCCATTTGGCAAATATGGACTTATCGGCTTTTGAGAACAAACTCTTCAAGTGATGATGATGACGTGATGATAATGAAGATTATGTTGATCATTGTAATAATGAAAATATAGGCCTAAAAATAATGATCATCATAATCATCATCATGACAATTTCAATTATGATAACAACATCAAAATAATTCTTCTGTACTTTCTGCTGTCTTTATTAATTTAGGAGAGCAAAGTTGTAACTCTGAAGGAAACGATCACCTTTTTCTGTGCTTGTTCTAATAGATATGTTTCTTTTCCAACTATTCCGTGATCCTGTCTGTTGTTTGGTCATATTATATTGTCGTCGTCCTTCTTCTTCTTCTTCTTCTTCTTCTCCTTCTTCTTCTTCTTCTTCTTCTTCTTCTTCTTCTTCTTCATTCTCCTCCTCCTCCTCCTAACTTCATTAGCTTATGGTTTTCCATATGTGACCATGCATCCGCAAAACCTACAAAAAGTTGCACGCCCTGATTTTTTTAAGGATTAAAAATAAGTGAAACTGGTCAACCAAGTCAATCTTGACTTTTTCATATTTTCTGAAAGAGCACTATAATTCGTCTACATTATTGTAAAGTTTGGGATCATAAGTATCAGATATGGGACATTTTTCTTAAAAGAAGCTTTTCTAGGACACTTTTTGCAGAATAGCTTGAGCAGGCATATCTTGAAGGCCACTTTTCACTTCAACCCCATACTTTTCCTTTTCCACTCCAATATTACTTTTGAATGGATGATGCAACTGCAAACAAAATCTTTCCAGTGATAATGCACTTGTTACTGAACAAGGAATATTCTTGAAGTTACAGTGATGAAAAAAATATTTCTTTTTCGGTTACTTTTTCTAACTAGTTTAATCACAAATGTGTCAAATTAATAAAAAAGAATTGATTAAGTGTTTTATTAATCTATCTGAATTCAAGCATTGTATGACCTGACCAGTATGATGACAATGTTCAGACTTAACCATCAGCTGAGTGCATTCCCCCCCCCATAGATTATTGTGTGTGATTTTTTTTAGTTATTACCACAAAAGCACAATTTCCTTGTGCAATGCACATTCTAATACATGTTAGTATAAGGTTGATTATGTTACTGCATGGATCAAAATTAAATACAAGACCAGCAGGCTAGTAGGGTATACGGCTAGTAAGAGCACATTTGCTGTCCCTCGAATACATACGAACGGTACAAATCATAAAAATTTCATTGTCAAAATTTCACGTGTATTACATTCGTGGTACAATTTGTAATACCCAATGCAATGGAAGCATGCAAGTAGAAGAGCGCCATCTGTAGTAAGATTTGAGCGAGGCTGCCGCGCGAACTGCAAGTTGTGCACAGTCGTCTAATCATCTTCTCTCGCAAGTACTCGCAACTAAACCAGTCGGGAATGACAAAGGAAAGGAAATGCAAAGTCGTGATAAAGTGCCCATCGTAGGTTCTCCCCAGGAATTGGGGGTTGGGGTTTTTTGTATCATAACGAATCCCAATGGATATCAGGAGGTAGTTCTCAGACAGAGGTGAAAACTGCAATACAAGATGCACACACCTCGATATGTTCCGAGGCTTATATGATACGACTAATCAATTATGCTTCATGCTGTAGTCGGTTGTCGGGAGACAGAATATGCCCGTTGTAACATTCTAGGCCTACAAAGAATTTATGGAGGTCACCCGCTGGTACAGATAATATACGGAGGTCACCCGTTACTTAACCAGACTAGCTCACAAAATACTTTCGCTCATTTGTATTAAAATGAAATTAGAGTTTGATCTACCCCTGAATGGGACACTAGCAGAATTATGACGATCGACGTTATGCTAAATAGTCTAGACTGTGTGTTAAACTAGACCATCTGAATGTTGTGTTAGTTGGAAAAAGTTTCACAGATGAAAACTTAATTTATCGTCTACTAAGACCACAAAAACATTGATAATTTTATGATTTGATAAAAATAAATAAAATTTATCTATCTCTCTACCTACCTATTTTGTCTATCTACGTTTAGAATATGTAGAAAACTCTAGGAATATCGAGAGGAGACAAACTTTCGGCAATAATCGTTACGTGTGATATGCCACATCATCAGGGGAGGGGGGGGGGGGGGGAGGGGAGAGGGAGAGAGAGGAAATGATACCAATCTTCAACTTAATTTCTTCAGAATTATTTAATCACTACATCCCCCACTCTTCCGAGACAATAACAAATACCGGTAATGTTAATGTCTGTAAATGTACTTGTATACATATGTATATATTTGTGTAACTGTCAATTGTGGTGTGATGGACCGGGTCCACTGTATTTCTTTCCTTGTACTTACCTGCCTGTTGGCAGGTAGTATCCTAGGAATATTCATCACATGCTTTAATTTGCAATTGAAATAAAGTATGTTATATAAAAAAATGTAGCCGGTGATTTCTGGATATCTCTTCGATATGAAAGGAGGTAGGCCTCCTGTATGTATTTCATAATGAGTACTCAGTAACCATTGAAGCCCCATGGTTCCCGGTTTCACGCTGTACACGAAGTGGTGGTATCAACGCAAAGAAGATGACACGTCCATTTAAGGAGGCAGGATTCAATATCTTCGCCCTTGAAAAAAACAACACTACAAAATCATGCTAGCAGTGATTTGTATGTTTGAAGCTTTGAGAACAGGGAAATAAATTATTAGTCAGAAGTGAATAAACGTGACTTGATTGAACTAAGTTGGAAGTTTAGTAAGTGTTCAAGTAGAAAGTCAAAAGTTGATTACCTATCTCATATTGAACGAATCCACCAAGAGAGCGGGGATGGGAAATGAAACTAATAGCAATCAGTTGCGAGACTCGCTTGTGTGCGTGAAATTTTCCACCTCACGAACGCGTTCCAACTGCGTGATTGTGCATGCGACCGAGACAAGTACGAGTAACTAATTTTACGGGGCGTCAACGCACGTAGTTTGGCTAGCTAGCTAGCCCGGCGCTTCTCGGTATTCGACCAGTTGCATTCCGCTTCCTCGATCGGATCCTCGCGAGGCCCGAGGCTTCCCTCCGTGTGTAATAATCGCGAGCTCAGTGTAATTTGGAAGAGTCAACGTAGCTGATCGTGTTGGATAAATCATGCTCCACTGTACATTCGTGAGATCATTATGTGGTGATATTTGGATATATTCAAGACTCTTGTAGTAGTCGTCGAGAGATTGTCTTAGGAAAACGTAATTATGCAGCGTCCAAGACCGGGTAAATATTTTCAGTCCTTATTTGCCTTCGCCGCTCCATGGCTAAATTTCATTCTCACGTTTCATACAAATCAGTACAGTACATACCACTCACTCGCCACAATACGCTTTCCGGGCTGTGCTCTACGTGAAGCGAACAGAGCACAGCGTGAAGTGCGCCCATAGAAGTTAGCTTCAATACAAGTAATTGTTTTCTACCGTCATTTCCGTTATTAAAGTATTAGAAATTGCATAAATGAAAAAAAAACAAAAAAAACAAAGCTCACAAGCAGACTAGAAGCCCAGTGATAATTTCATGGCGACTTGATTTCTTGGAAAATAGTTGGGTCAAAAAGATGTTCAGGTAGAGTGAGAATGGTGAACGCGAAAAACACATTGACAGTTAAAACAAAGTAGAAAGAAACTGCTGTTACTATGTGTTTAGTGCTAGCAAAGCAAGCGCGAACTGTTTTGGATCAGAGCAAACTATCATTCGAGGTGTGTAACAGTAGAGTTTCTATACGAGTGCTAGATTTCCTACTCACTCTCCTTTTTAACATTTCAAAGATTGGAAAGGATGAAAGATGTAGAAATTCTAGGCCCTACTTGATAGTAGATATCAACATCTACTGAAGATAGCTTAGGTTTGTCCTATATGTTTCTTCCACATGGTTGTCTTCTTTGTTGCTGTAGTCATTTTCATTCATTCAAGTTCCACAACTGTCTGAAAATTGGTATTACAAATAATATGAGTGCAATGGACAGAATATTTATTGAAGTGAAGATGAAATGATCCATTCAACGAGGCACAGCCTTGTTGAATGGATCAATACTTTTACCAAATGAAATATTCTGTCCATTGCACGAATGAAAAAAAAAAGAATTGTTTTATATGACACCAAGAATTATAATATAGATCTTTGTCATGAGATATTTTATGAAATAGGACAAATTGCATGGATCAAAGATCACTTGGTACTCATGGAGCCACAATTGCATGAATGATGATGTAATACTGATAGTAAAATGGGATAAGTGATCAGATATCAAACAGCCAATCAAATGACAAGGATCTATTTAGGTGTTGGGCCCTATGTAAAATTTAATATCCATGCTAATAAACATTGTAACTATGCTAGTACTATCATATTACTAATACTATGCGAAAAATATGATACTGTGGATGTGTGTATGTGTTTGTGTGTGTACCCAGTAGGCCAAATGGTTGAGTCTAGAAAACAATGGATGGCTTTATTCCACCAAGCTTGTGGAGTGCAAAACCCAACTTTTACAGTAGGTCTACACAGAACAATGATAAGAAATGATTAAGGTATACCCCATGGTTGTGTGTGTGTGTGTGTGTGTGTGTGTGTGTGTGTGTGTGTGTGCATGTGTGTGTGTGGTTGTGTGCATATAACTGAAGGTTAGATAACAAAAATACCTTGTTCCCCCAGAATACTGGTATGTGGGGATTGACTTTACATTGAGGTTTATCATTTCTTGCATCAAGAAGTGTTTCCTTCATTGGAATTTTAAACAGCTTCTGAAACCAAGGATATGATGCCTATCCATCTTTTGGAACTGAATGCACAGTATGGATATGAGTAGGCCTCCATGGTTTGATATGACCACAAGCTGTTTCTTTGTGCCAAGATTTCTTGGTTTAAAAATATTCAAATGTATTTTTGTTGTTGCTGTGATTGAAATGATGCCCTGTTGAAGGTCATTCAGGTCACAGTGGATTAAATAAGTTATAGTCTGTCTGGTTCTGTTGTAATATTTTACCAAAATATGGCCATCAAGATAGAAAAAAAAAATCTATTTTTGGAGAAAAAAAAACACCCACATATAACTACTAGTCTTGTATTTTCTTAGTGAAATTGATGATGATGATGATAGTATTGATAATTATTCAGTATCTATAGGCCAAGTGCCTCCTTTCACCATGATGAATTGGTCAAGGTACTTTAGAATATAATTTGAAAGAACTGTGTGTCAACTGTATTGTTCCCAGAGGCTCTGGCTATTGACAGGAGCCAGTCTTTCAGTGTGGAATAACAAGGTAGCCAGGGAATCTAGCATATCACTTAATCCTCCATAGCTAGGATTTCTTTCCTTTTTCACATCAGTGTTATGAATATATGAGAGAGAGAGAGAGAGAGAGAGAGAGAGAAAGGGGGGGGGGGGGCAGGCTTCCAATATAGATTGGGCTCATGAAATGTGTGCATACAGTGTAGTCTGCTCATTACAATAGAATAAAAACAATTATTTATACTGACTGAATTTTATGAATGCCGAGGTGACACATGCAGACTTCAACAAGTGTCTATATTTAGCACACTTATATGTACAGTATCGCATGGGCACATCTAAGTTAGATGGTAAAGTATAAGTTGGCATCAATGAGTTTCGCAGTTTAGCCAGAAGAGTTGTAAAAACGTGTGTATCCTCACTTTTGAAAGAGGGCACGTACAAGTATCACTCTATTTCCAAATGCTCAGCACAGAAGAGGTAAAAGCTTTTTCATTTGACTGAATCCAAAGCATTGAATGCCACAAATTACTATATGAGCATGGGTCACTGTCATTATAGTGTGTACAGGTAGTTTGACTAAATAAAGTCATCACTAAAGCTCAACATCGACAGTATTACTCACGGTTCCAATTTACAAATGGTCAAAGATTTTCTTTGGCTAGAAACGTGTGATTCATTGAGAATAAGTTCATTTCCATTTGGATCAGATAAGTCTCATTTCCAACACAGCATATTATAACGTGAAGCATATTTTTACCAAAATAATGCATTGTGTTGTATACATGTTAAAACAATTTTATCTTTACTTTTTGTTTGTGTTTTTTTCGCAGAGAATTAAAGAAAAATGTATGCCTATTGTCTGTGGAAATGGGAGACTAGTTTATACATATTGGACAAGAGAAATGTGGGGATCCTACATTTCTCCTCAGGTAGTGTGTTGACAAGCAACTCTATTAAACCTGCTGTGAGGGTTGTGATTGCCATGGAATTATGTTTGTTGCAGAAATATGGTTAAATATGAAATGACACTGTGCGTGACAAAAGTAAAACATTCTGTGCATCATTATCTGTGAGTCAGGTGACCCTGTAAATGCACTGCGTTTCAGTGTCATCGATCACCAGCCATCATAACCAAGTCAAACCAAAAAACGAGAAAAGAGCCTACATTTGTATGTATGTGCAGGCTACATTGTAGTGCCACCAATGACTGAACTGTCTTGATTGGAAAAATGATCCCTTTTGATCAATAACCTTTCAAACTGTCAGCTATGTAGCCATGTGGTCTAACAGATTGTCCCTAATGGCATGGCATTATAAATCAGGAAGAGAATGTTGTATTGCTTCCCCCTCCCGATATCCGCTCAGGCATTTACAATTCATGAATATTGTGTTTAATGCCACCATTGGCATTGTGTCATTCAAGCTGAGGTGAGAGATACTGGAATATTTATTTGCAGAAGTAATGTCTGACAACATGGTCTGGCGACATGGGATGGAGCAGGAATGAAAACTGTTTAGTGTTGTGCATGAACATTGAATTTTTCTTATTCTTTATAGGTGATGCTTCCAGTTTATTTGAGTATTGTTATCATGCCATGAAATTGTATTAGAGTGAAGAGAATAAAAAGTCATGGCAGATACGTGTACCATTCCTGATTAAGCTCCCAGTCATCTCTGAACACTTACCCTTATCCCGTGGGTGACTGAAGTCGGGGAGTCAAGTCTAATCTAATCTAGTCTAGTTGCTATGGTTTTTGAAATATGAAAAAAAATGTATTTTAGCAAAATTTACATAATGTGAAAAATTTGGATAAAAGATGTTTTTTTTTTGGCCCAAAATCATTCTACAAATAGCCTTCAAACCACTCAAATGTGGTATCTTCTTGTAGGAAATTTAATTATCTTTAATTTGGTACACATGGTGAGTAAAGGTAATATTCGTGAAAATCAATGTTAGTTACATACGGCGGCCATTTTCATCCAGCAGCGTAATTTTCAGGTGGTCCACAGGCTAGAAGTTGTCTGGGAAAATCCCCTGAATACAAAACTTACAATCACGTGCTACACAGGCTACAAGAACAAATAAACACCATTTTCAAAGTTTTTCTCTTAATTGAGTAAAGTCATCATCAAGCAAAGAGAAATTGAATAATTTCAGTGATACTGTACCCATTACATAATAATATCTGTGAAGATATGTGAAAAAAAATGTATCTTAGCAAAATTTACATAATGTGAAAAATTTGGATAAAAAATGTTTTTTGTTTTGACCCAAAATCATTCTACAAATAGCCTTCAAACCACTCAAATGTGGTATCTTCTTGTAGGAAATTTAATTATCTTTAATTTGGTACACATGGTGAGTAAAGGTAATATTCGTGAAAATCAATGTTAGTTACATACGGCGGCCATTTTCATCCAGCAGCGTAATTTTCAGGTGGTCCACAGGCTAGAAGTTGTCTGGGAAAATCCCCTGAATACAAAACTTACAATCACCTGCTACACAGGCTACAAGAACAGATAAACACCATTTTCAAAGTTTTTCTCTTAGTTGAGTAAAGTCATCATTAAGCAAAGAGAAATTGAATAATTTCAGTGATACTGTACCCATCACATAATAATATCTGTGAAGATATAAAAATTATCACACATATGTTTCAATTATTTTCTTTGTTTTTAAGGAGCTCCTATCTCAAATATCTCAAGTTGATAAAATTGATATTTGCATCTAAACTCTCCATGTAATGCAGTGACAAGAACACCCCTCTAAATTGTGATCACACTTTGCGATTATGTTGTTACATTTACAGGCTGAATTACGTCAAAGAGAAAGTGTGCCTCAAAAGAGAGAAAAAAAGTGGTAAAACAAGAAGAAAGAAATCAATAAATATTGAATGAAATACCACAGATAATTAGTTATGACTGCAAAAATGTCAAACATGTGGTGACTGTTTCTCCGCATGGCCCCAGAGATTTATCTTTTTTTGTTATGATGCTTATTGACATTCAAATGCTTACTGTGTAGTGGATTTGTGATGCTGTCGTGCCTAAGAAACTTTGCAGTGATATGTTGCTCTATTTTTATGCCTCCGCAACGAAGTGGCCGGAGGCATTATGTTTTCGGGTCGTCCGTCCGTCCGTCCGTCCGTCCGTACGTCCGTCCGTCCGTACGTCCGTCCGTACGTCCGTCCGTACGTCCGTACGTCCGTCCGTCCCGTTTTGTTTTTGTCGATATCTCAAGAACCGTGTGGTGGTTTTACATCAAACTTGGTATGAGGGTATATCCTTGGGGGATAATACTTTGTGTGAATTTTAGGGTCACAGGGTCAAAGGTCAAAGGTCACAGGTTATTTTGTGGAAAAAAAATTGAAATTTCATGTTTTTCTCCATATCTCGCAAATGGTTCAAGGTATCTTCATGGAACTTAGTATATATGCTTGTACCAACGGGCAGTGATTATCTAGGGAAGTTGGGGGTCATGGGTCAAAGGTCAAGGGGGTCAAAGGTCAAGGTCAACTCCTCAAAATAGCACTACTTTCTTTAAAATGCAATATGCCTGAAGGGTTGTTTTTTTTAAACTTGATGTATGGCATGTATTACCCAATATATATTTTTGGGGAATTGCCAAAAGGTCAAAGGTCAAAAGGTAAAAGGTCAAGTGAAAGTGCTAAATTGCACTTTTTCCTCCATATCTCGAAAGTAACTCAAGGTATCATCATGAAACTTACATATTTATGCATGTTCTACCTTACAGTGATTCTCTATGGAACTGTGAGGTCAAAGGTCAAATGAAAGGTTTAGATAATGCTATTTTCCCATTTGATACTGAAATTATACTTTTTCTCAATACCTTGAAAATTACTCAATGCATAAACTTATAAAAGGGTCAAAAATCAAGTAAAAATCATCAGTTCCCCAAATACCTGCTCTCTGACATTTTAATCATTCATCCAATTGAACCTAGTTCTAGGAAAGTGAACATTCAGCACATTTGTGTCAAACCTGTCATTTCAATATTTTGCCAATTGTGTGAAACTGTCATCACACATTGTCAAGACATTGTCAAGACATTGTACTATACTATATTAGGAGAACCATGCATTATGGCGGAGGCATATCAGTCGCCGTAGCGATATATCTAGTTTTTTTCATTCACACTGCTCTTGTTTTGTAAACACTCACAAAAAAAAAGAACTACCCTCCATGCCATTCATGAACTTCCTGGTACCTTGAATGCTTTTAGTGTGTATAAAATAAATGTATGATGTCATTGTAAATGAATATGTGATACGAGAACATGATTTGAATGATTTTTTTTTTTTTTTTTGCAAGACTGAGTTTGAGGGAGTGCGGTGGTAACAATTGTTTGTCTTTCTTTCAATGTACGGTGATTCCATTCATGAGCAAACAATGAATACTGTATGTAATAGCTATGTAATTGCTTATGGAGACCGATAGATTAACTCTTTTCACAAGCACATACTTTGAAAGGAACAATTTTATTCACAATATGAAAATACAGCAATTAAAACATTTGCAGGTATCACATTTCAGAAGACCAAATTAAAAGCTTTTACTGAAGATGTCATGATGTATATTTAGTATTTAAAAAAAAAAAAAAAAAAAAAAAAACTTGTATAGAATTTCATGAAACCTTCTTGAGCATTGTTTGAATTAATATTCTAGGTTCTAAAATATCTCCAATGAAAATATATTACTCTGACGTGCGGAAACCTGAATGAAACTGATTTGAGCTACCACTATGAATGTAGTGCAATGGATATGAAATGCAAATTCAGGGACCCCTCTTAAGCCTGTCCACATAGCCATGAACTCTGCAGTAAACGTCTTTTTGTACCTTCCCCCCATAATTGTAGATAATCTAATAAGGTGATGTCATCCACGTCTGTTTAGTGCGGTGTGAGGCGGCTTTTGCCTGTTGCAGCCTAGGAAGATGCGCGAGCCGACGATATTGATTTTCATGATTTGCATAAATCTCGAGTGGCTTGAACGCACTCGAGAGGAGCAAACACGACAGGCGCTTCCATAAGTGTCATCCCTTCCCACATTCATTTCCATTTAGATCACATTCATCAAAGACGCAGATCCCCTTCCTCCTTCACATTATCAAAGACTCACTTCAACTTCTCAGGCAGTACATCAAAATGTCACAGACATACTATCATTGCGCATATTTTTTCTTTCTAACTTTTTTTTTTGCCCTTGCAGTATACATTTGTAGTGCCTGCAGCATTTTGCTGTGCGTCCTAAAGTATGTCCTTTGATAGTTAATGGACATGAACATAGAAGGCTTTTCGCACCCTGGCAATTCGTATAACAAAAGTCCATATATCGCATCATTAGTGAGTGTGCCATTATGTGTAATGGTGGTAATTACTGTGCCCATGGTTAGATTCTGTCTTGTCTGTTGGGATTAACTTGAAAGTGTGTACATATGTTTGCATGTGTATGAAGGTGCATTATGCTTGTATGTGCTCTATAATACAAGTTGTGGATCTGGTGGTTTTTGGTAATTTGTGCATGTCCTGAAACATGTTACGCCTTTTAAAAGAACAATACACATAGAAATAATTATAAAGATTATTTGCTGGCATGATAATGTGTAAGCACATCTAAGGGGTATAGCCATTGCTCTTTGTGGATTTTTTTAAAAAACTGCTATCACCAAAACTCTCAAGAGCGAAATACCACCATCAGAAGATTTTAATTCAAAAAAAAAAATGGCTTAAAAGGTAAATAGTGAGTTTTTGATTAAATGCGTAGTAGCATAACCACAATCTTTATTCTTACTTTTGATTGGAGATGTATGTAAGCGTGATATGTAAAGTTTAATTTAGGTTGTAAAATCATACACTTAACAAACATGGCAAGTCTTTGTGAAAATACATGGAAAATATAGGTCCTTTGGCACCAGACTAATTCCCTGTACATTAGAATAGTATAGTGAATCCTTCAGTGTTAAATTGAGTTAAATGATAGAATATAAACCAACAGTAACATAGATCACCAATTTATTCATCCATTATCAATTCTTTCATTTTCATTAACTCTGAAATATATTTTCATGGTAATTATTGTGTATTTGTTTGTGGTATTCTCATTTTGACTGTGCAGAAGTTTGTCATACTCAACGTGTGCAGTTGTACCTTTGGACCAAGCTGTATTGAAAACATGATCCTGTATGGTTAGGAAAGACAATATTGATGTTAGTCATGAGAGCCATAATCAATGACTTCTTTTGTCTTGTTCTCTCCAGGTCCATACAATAATGCTGCACCGGCCGGGACCGGCAGTAGCGGTACCTACGTCAGCGGGACCGTTCCTGCGTCCCAGGCGGCGCCAGGGTCACGACCTCTTGCGACCTCTGGCACAGCCCCGTCCAGTGCCACCACCACCACCACCACCACTGGCCTAGGGGCACCTACCCCGGGCCAGACCAGGACTGTCCCGCTCTCCGAGCAACCGCTAAGCAACGCCTGGATGCAGGCGCTAGCGGCCGCCAACACTGTCAACAGCATGAAGCGCAACGCCTACGGCAAGAAGAAGCAGCACATCGGGGCGCCCTCGCGGCCCCCGCGCTCGCTTTTCTGTCTGACGCTGGACAATCCTGTCAGGAGGATGTGCATCAGCATCGTGGAGTGGAAATATCCTTTTTATCAATCTGAAAAGTCTGATAATTTTTTAGCCAATATTTGCATGAGTCTGAAACGGGCTATCTCTCTATTTTCCAACTGGAATGTGATGTCTGTCTTCAAAATATGTTTTAAACTCTGCATGACTAGATTCCTGATCTGCAGAGGTTGGCAGCCCTGATCTTTTCTTTCACAGGCAATCTTATACTTGATCCAGCTAAAAGGCATGATGTATTCTAAAATTGATTTTTTAGTCACATGTTGCCATAGGGAAAACAAAAAATGGTTTTTCATCCTTTGCGGTAGTCCTTTGCCTCCATTTTGTTTTAATGCCAGAAAATATCAAGCCTATGAAACAGTAACTGTGAAGACTATTGACATGTAAGGAATCATACTAGTGAAAAGAGTTTGAATGTGTACTTCTGCAGCATTCGCCAAATAAGTCTGCATTGATTGACTATAGCTGTTCTAACTGAAATCACGTGTGTTGATGGGGATTTATAGGAGAATGTGCCAGTTTTGGGATCTGTAAACTGTATCTTGGTTTGTTAATTAAGAAACAAACAAACAAAAGCATTTTCATAACTTAAACATTTGTAGCTGTTATGAGTATATTTCATTAATGAGATTTAGTTTGCAGATAGAATACCAAAATGATGATGTCATAGTCTTTTGTTATAGCATGAGTTGGGACCAGGTGCAAGCATGGTTAGCAACACTAAAGGTGAGGTTGTTTAGAACCAGTATCCATGGCAATGAATGGCAATGACATGACATTTTGGTATGTATTGGTACTGTATGACTGGAAAGCCAAGGGTAAGCCTTCTGGTTGGTAGGAACAACTTTTTTTTTTTTTTTCAAAATGTGTACATTGAATTTGAATCTAAGTTTATAGGTAATTGGACAGTATTTGAAGGGGTTTGGAATTAAGGTCCATAGTCTGTTCATAGATGCTCAGAAATGCTGAGTAAAATGAGTGCATAACCAAGTAAACTGCTAGTATAAAAAAAAAAAGCATTAGATGCTACCAACCAAACAAGCCAGAAATGAAATATTGACTGGCTATTACATACACAACACATACAGGAGGAACCATACCACTGAAAATTTTACCAAATTATATTTTATATTTAGTGTATGTGCTGTATGGAGTATTTTTGTCCCACTCAAGGCTAGACAATATGTTTAAAAGCCAGTATGACAGAAATTCAGACATAGTTTATATGACAATATCCATTAATGATAGGCAGTACTTCCACAGAAATGAGTTCATTGTCAAACTGAATTGATATAGATCTAGGAAGTATGGTTGTGTTTATAATAAACCTGCTTACTAATTCATTGCCATGCTCATGTAAAAGGTGGAATGCATGTCTTCTTTTCATGCTCTTAATCTGAGTGCATTGTATTGAGTTGTGCTTTTGACAGACTGTTATAGTTCAAACATATGGTTTAGATCATGTTTAACTATGTGAATTTCACAAATTCACAAATTCAAAATGTGCACATTTTACCTGGCATGTTGCCAACTAAGATAAACATTAGGCAAGAATTCATCCAAAGAGTGTCAGAAATGAGCACCTCCCTCCTTTCACCCTATGACCCCTGGGCTGTACACTCTATCCACCTGTCTCAAACAAGCAGTGAGTTAATTGCAGACTCATAAATGAGATTTTCATGCCCTTGGCATCAAAAGTTTTAATGGATAGGAGTCCAAAAAAGCTTCGTTTACCAATATTTTCACTAAAAACAGGCTGCACTAAATTTGATTTTCCCAGGGGACACCGTGTCGTTGACTGGATTCTATTCGTGGACGTATACTGCACGTTTAAAACATTGCACCCTATTGATTAAAAATCTCCCGAGACTAGAGCAAGACGGGTGCTCTGCACCTGCTACGACACTGCACCAACAGAACCAGTGTACTATTGATTAGGGGCCTGTTTGCACTGCGGTCACGCACCATTCAGCATAAATCTCTTGCATCGTTAATGTGCATTGTGGTTTGGTAGTTGCCTCAAAATTGCTGTCAAGGCAACAGAAATTATGTGTTTATAATACATTATGCATACATGCATTTATGCATATTATATACAGTGTGTATTAGATGCACACATATCTGTGATGTACTTCAGCAGAGTTATAGCAAATCTTATTGATCTTTTATTCCTATTAATTCATAAGAAGTAGTAAATTATTTAGCGTGTGCTTTCATTTTTTTTTCCATGCCCACAAGCACAACTGTACAGCTCACCAATGCTGTTAGTTTGCTGCAAACTCTCATAAGTAGTATCTGGAATGAGTACTAATCGTAGTTTCATTGTTTTATCGAATGGGCATTGGTTATTTTGCACAAGCCCTCTGCAAGAGTGCTGGTATGATTATGTCAACACTCGAGTATTTACTCAGTGCATACAGCTGTAATTAAATTATGTTTACATGAACTTCTGGAGGAAATTGCTACTACCTCAAAACCATGTGTGGGTGCTTGCACCAGGATCAACTGACTGTGAAGAGATGTAACTCCATATGCACTCCACAGGTACAAACATAATAATGTAAATAGTGCAACAATACAAAAAAAAAAAGATTTAGAGATAGTGATTTCAGCCTCATTATGTACAGGAACTGTCTTATAAATGAAGGCTAGGTACACTGTACATGTAAAAATCATATTGGTGCTGACTGTGTGTAGATAGCATTGTCTTTGAGAAAACATCTATTCCCTCCCCCCCCCCCCCCCACAAAGATATTGAATTGGTATTTGAAAATTTGATGAGTACATAGTAACAAAGGAACAAACTTCCATGCAGTGAATAAATCTAGTCATAGTATTCATCAGGAATCACACTTTTGTGAAGGATGAGTTTTCATCCTAAACTCATCACTATTTTTAACATTAATCTCTTATTACTATCACCCATAGTGCTACCAGCTGTGACAGGTATACAATGTAGTCACCAGTGTATGACCCAACCGCCTGTGGGTAGTTGGTTATCACAGGGTGCTAGAAAGATTTTATGCAGTCATAGTTTTGTTGTTTTTTTCACTGCGCCTGACAAGTACTATACATGTAATGCCATATATTTCGCGAGTCTAAATTTTTGCGAATCGGGAATTCCCAACGATTTCGTGAGTGGTTAAATTCGCGATCATGGAGTCCTGTACTGAACAGAGAATTGTAAACGTGTACATCACATTCACATCAGGATCAGAGTCAATATTTTTGCGTGTCTTTAATTTCGTGAATAGCACCTAATTTGCAAAATTTGCGAAAATAAAAACCTCGCAAAATATTTGGAGTATACAGTAGTTGTGTGTAAATATTTGTTGCCGTTGTGCTTTTTATTTGATATCAAAACCGTGGCGTGTCCATGGTCCAAAGAAATTCTGTTCTAATTTTCTGCTATTGGTACTAAAGAATGTTTGTTCCAGTACTTTTGGACTCCTTATTCTTGGTGGTAGCCATGATGTCTCCTGGTTGAGTACCAGGGCATGCAATGGGACATTTCTATCAGTGTGAATCAGTCACTGACTGCCTGTTGAAATACTCTACCCCAGTTGGAGTTCAACAGTGATGAAATGTACTGCTGAATGTCTGACAAACATTGGTTATTAAATGTACAGAATACAGTATGTGGCATTCTGTCGCCAATCACTGCCAAATATTGAGCCAACTTTTTGGCAAAGTGTCCACAAACAATCATTTACCGGTCTTGTTTACTTAGCCATGCATAATACGACTGATAACTAGTTATGGTGATTTTGTGGAAATTACTAAGTCATCTTTTGTTGGCAGTTATTATTGTCTTCATGTTTCATTTATTGTCTTTTTTTTTATCAGTAAAAATCATAGACCTGTCATAGTTTCCTGTGTAACTAGGATTGATTCAAAGTCAGTGATTTGCAGAGTATGGCGATGTCACAGTCATAATCTATGCACAATTGCAGTGGCAGGTTGTGTACATGCATTCATCCTGTTCATGGGAGGAATAAACACACTTGTCTTGATGTACACGACATTGATCAATGTATTCATTTTCTCTGCGTTAGGACAAAGAAAAGTGTTCTTGAAGGATTCAGCATCGCCGTGCTGACAATGCCCCGTGATATTTACCCTACCTGTGCCTGTCGTCTGCCTGCCTTGATGAGTATGCAAGTAGTGCCTGGAAGGCTGTCTAGCCCGAATCATGAAAATTGCAAGGGAGGTTGCCATGGCAACTGCACAGATGAGCGAAGCACAAGAGAGTCGCAGAGAGACATGCAGTTTATTCACCAGGCTGTGTGTGGTCTGTTGTGAGCTCCTTTCAAGATTTTTCCCTTACCACGGCTAATCGCTGTGTCCTTAATCATTTGAGACTGCTAAAACCATGATGAATGTTACCTACGTCTGGTGCATATTTTGTGCAGTGTCTGTATTTGTTCGGTTAGGAGGAGATGCGGTGCATGAAATATGCACCTGTTTTAAATTACTCCATGATAATAGACTTAATTCAAATTAGAGAAGCAATCCAGCCAAAGGAATGACTTATTTTTGTCTCGATTGTTAAATGGCAAGTGTATTCCTAAATATGGCAAAGATTGCTCGACTATTTTAGCAGTTACACAATATTGTACACTTTAATCTACAATTGATATATCGATGTGCTACTTAGCATCCTACGTTAGACACAATTAACAGTTCTGAAAAAAAAAACCCACACACACAAAATTAAAACATTGAGGGAAGTGCAAAAAGAAGAGGTAATGGTACATCCATCCTCGAGAGATACGATGATGTAGCAGACACTAAAAATGATAGGAAACATACTCGCTATAGTATGGTCACTCTGTGCACTACATTACATGTATGCATTTACACAGTGCATAGTTAGCAGTTGTAATAATCTAATAAGCCAGCGAGCTAGAACGGCACACATGTAGTCAATCTGTGACACAGAGAGCCATAGGGCAGACAGACTTATGCCTGGCATTTGATGGCATTCCAGAGAGTAGGATTTCCTCAGCAGCAGACTGAGGGCTGAAAAGCCATGTACCCTTCTCGCTCTCTCTCTCCTAGCCCCCCCTATTTTTCCCCTCCCCCATCTCCCCCCCCCCCCCATCCTTCCCCCTTACCCCCTTGCCTTCAGGGGGAATGCCTGAGGTAATGCGAGAAATACACTTGAGAGGAGTTTTTGTTCTGTGTATACACCATAATTTTTAATCATGTTACACTCTATCAGTGTGGTGTATTCATTGTCTGGGAAGTTAACACCCACTGTCTGCATCTAAAGATGTGCCCACATACTTTGCTGAGGATTTATCATGACAAATGATAATTTCAGTCAAGGGGGAGAAAAGACAAAAAAAAAAACTCTGATTGTTCCTCACCTTCTAAGGGTATATATGTGCAGGAAAAATTCCTAATAGCAGCACGATTCAATTCAATTCAATTCAATTCAATGTTTTATTTCATTTTTCGACAAAGAGATATGAACATCACTTTTTTGATAACAGAAATTAAGGTGCGTAAAGTATAACATGAAAGAATGTATATACAATGATTGTACCACCTTATAATAATTATACACTATCATATAACTCAAGTGACTAGAAGTAATTATACAGTATGCAAAATTCGAAAAATGGAGGGACCCACTAAAAAGACAAAGCTTGTAGATTGTGGGCCCCTCAGAGGAAAAACATCAGTTGAGAAAAAAAGTAATAGTCTGGAAGCCCACTAGAAAGATAGATCAACAAAAGCAGACAGATATACAAACAAATAAACATGAAATGAGACTGGAGTAGGCATAACAATACAATGGATTAATTGTTGTTAATTAATTAAATGTTGATTAATCGATGATTAATTGTTGCGCACAGCTTGGAAATGTGGCAGGAGGTACCATTAAAGCAGTGATGAATTAGACATTTTTTTAAGTATGCTCATGCCCTTGCAAGTAGTAACATTCATTGCAATGAGGTATGATTGCAGCATTCCTGTGATGTAAGTCATAAGAGCAATCTGGCTGACAGCACATATTATAGCACACCACTCTTTACTGAATCTGCCGTCACAGTGTAAAAGTATCATTCGTTTAGAAAAAAAAATGGTATTGATTCTAACTGTCAGTAAAATTCTCCTACCTGGGTTGTTTTTTTTCTCACTTTTTGTGTTTGTAATAAAGATCATTTTGTATAAAGTTATTTAGAAATCGAAACAGATACATCACATCAATTTTTACATACAAGGTTATTACCATGTAGCACTTCATAATTATGAGCTACATACAACGTTTAAATGAGTATCACACACACAAAAGTCTCTTTATACGTTAAGGTTCACTGATATGCAAACAGGTGCAAGTTAATTTTACACTTTGAGTGACTTTTAGATTGGGTAATCAGATGTGTGTGTATGTGAGTACTTGTGTGTGTGTTCATGTAACACTCTTTCAATTCACTTGTAATTGCCCTTGACAGTGGCACCAAGGCCCTCACTCAGCCATTTGCCAATTTTGACCTCACAGTAGAAAGATGGTAATCAACCAGTGTAAGTGCTAATAATCTGTGGGCCTTGGTGTTAAGGTGATTTCTTCTGGAGTGTGCCGTAAAAGGATTACCGCTTGACAGCATGATCATCACACCAACCTTAATATACATATTGAATGACAGCCAGTGACAGAATAGATTTTTGTTTTGGTTTTTTTTTATTCATGTTCCTTTAACAGTGGATGCATTGTGTTGTTACCTATTCCAAGAAAATATGCAATTCATTCTGTAATAAAGATGGACATTCCCCTATTAAAAAAAAAAAAAAAATGAGATTGCCACTTCACAGTGTGGGTGGTAATTAGAGCATGATGTAAATGTTTTGATCGAGAAAGTATTGATCTCGCTCTGCGACGCTTGGAGGGCTGGATGCAGGGGTCACACACACTGCCCATGCTGCATTGCTGGTGGCATGCAGGTAGACGATTGAGCAGTGTACATGTAATTGCCTGATTGGCGCGTGTAAGAATAGTGAAGAATGGGGCTGATCACTAATACTCATCAATGCTCACAAAATGAGGAGTTGAAAATCCTTGTGAACACTCATGATGTATGAGAATGTATGCTTGTGATAGCTGACAGGTGTGCTGGCAACTAATATTTTGTAAATCATGTTTGGTAGATTGTAGGTTCAGTTTTTAAGTCAGAAAAGGGTGACATATATGCATTTTTAGATTAGTTCTAATATGAAAGAATATTTCCCTTGTCACAGCAAACCCCATGTTTGATAGGTTTCAAAGAATACCACATCATACCATGTGACAGCATGTGGTATATATTCATGAATCTATCAATAATGAATTTTCCACAAGAAACAGTTTCATTTCTTCTCTTTTCCCCTCCATATGTGATATGTGGAAGAGTATCATTTTGATGTCACTTTAGTCCATTCACCCTATCCCATCATGCTTTGTAGCGAAATTTCGACCACAGTCAGATGTTGCCACATTCTGGTCTGGACAATAATCCATTATAATTGCTTATAGGAAGTGAATGTGTTAGCTTATTAAATCCTGTGGGAGTTTACTGTATTGTCAGGGCAAGAGGGTTAGACAATGACTGTGTGAAGTCCTACTATAGGATGAGACTAAAAGGAAGGGTTTGAGAAGGAGACAAAAATGAGTGTTGGAAGCGGATGCGTGTCTGTGGCTTTTGGGATGATTGGTAATGATGCGCTCCTCCTCCTCCGAGATTCAGCATGGTGTCAGCATCACTTCGGCTCTCATCTATTAATCCTCTCCGGGTGAATAATATCCTGTTCAGAATCAATGGAGTATTCATCCCTCCTCTCCCTTCCTCACTCCCCCCCCCCCATCCCCCATCGCCACCACGATTCCATCCTCATCCTCATTTCCGTGTCATTCAGTGGTGTGGAAAGCCAGTCAGAGTCTATTAATTCTCTCAACGTGTCAGTAAAAGCCAACACCCCAATTAAACTGAAAGTTGTATAATGTACACAATGTAATAAAAGGGGCAGGATCATCTTGTTTGTTTTCAAGGTTCAGGTTGTCGGGTCAGTTTCGCAAGCGGGGTGATTGAGGTAAAGAAATAATAGTGCCGTTCACACACACCCCAGGTAATGCTCTTTGAAAATCAAGTTTTTGAATGTAGCAATGCAAAAACCACTAAATTTCTGTGTGTGGACACAATAAAGACTGCATCAAGAGCTACATCATGATGCAAAATGATTTTTACATGAAATATTGCAATCATTTGCCTTGAGTAGTGTTTGTGAATAGTACACAAAGAGGAACTCAAATTTTGTAATCCCACAATGCAATGCGCCACAGCAGGTCCGCACACTTGGATTTTCTGTATCAAGTTCTGGTCACTGTTGATTTTATTATTGAAACATTGTGATAATTTGTCTTGTGCAGTGTGTGTTAACGGTGGCAAAAAAACTCGAGTTTTGTATCACGATGCAATAACCATTAATTCCCATGTGTGAATGTGGCTATGATGGCAGATTCTATGATCTGTTATATAATTATTTATAAATTATATTCAGTGTCCCCAGAGCAGTCATCTTCTAAAACTAAAAACACAAATGTACTTTGTACAATGTTCTTAAAATTTCTTGTGTGTAAAATTAATTTTGCTCAGATGTAATCAAGCACACTTTGTATAATGCCAATGTTAACTCTTCCTTTTTTTTTTTCAATTCTGGTCACATATAAATCTTGGGCACAGAATTTTCACAGCGAGTAGACCATGGGATTGGCAGAATGAAAAAAAAAAGAACAGGAAAATACTAAAATATCTGCTATGAAAATACTAAAATATCTGCTATGAAAATAAAACTCTGTCTGTAATAGAAGATCAGAGACACGTCTCATTTGTTTCTATTATAACATTTCAAATTTATTAGATGGTGTTTCAATCAATCATTCATATGCAGAAATTAAATTGAAACACTGTGCATAATGGAAAGTACAGTATGCTTGTCATGAGTGCTTCCATTTTATATTGCTGGTTGGGCAACATCCAACACAGCAAGATCCATACTTTCTAGCTGGTGTCATACTACAATCATTCAAGTTCAGTTGACCAAATTATTTTGTGATATCTTATAAACATGCTTCATTTTCCCCAACTCCCAATTATGAGAGAACATACTAGCTATGACTGATGGCAATGAATAGGTTAAATGCAGATACGGCAGATTATGTCAAAAATGAAAGTCTGTCGCATTCTGCATTAGCGCCACCGTCTGAAAATCGAGTTCATGTTTGAGCAGAGGTGAGGCGTATTGATAATGTAAGCTCGGCTGATGTAAACAATGGGAGGCGGTAGTAGCAAAATGAAGAAGCGTGCATTTCTGCTCGGGTATACTGTGGGCTCTGCCTTTACTCAAGGGCGGGAGATAAAGGTGGCAGGCGTTCATGACGCAAAGCTCATGTTCTGCTGGCCTGACCGTGTTTGTAGAAAGCATGAAGGAGCAGAAAAGCAAGCGTGAGTGAAAGAGAGTGCAGCGGCTGCATTCACCCGCAAGTGTGCTGAGGCCACGGATTGCAGCTCTTTCCCACGAAGAACAATGCAGATGGTGCATATTAAAAAGAGAGAGAGACAAAAAAGAGTGGAGATACGGTTGCCAGGCAACCATTTCCTGCCAGCCGCTATGCCGTGTTTATCCCACACACTCATCCTCGCCCCCTTGTGCGACAAGCCTGCCTGTGCCCAACAACCTGTGCACGCAGCACGCGATAATTACCTGAGTGAATAGATTTCCTATGAAACCCATGCTAAAAGCTAGATGTTGCATTTACATTTACACGTAGCCCCAGCACTGCTCTTCTGTATCTGACAATGCAGGCTCTCTGATATGACTTTTTAAGGGATGTCATTTTTTTTCTCTCTCTTTCTCTCTCATATATGGGCATTCTTTGATGGATTGCTATTGCAGTAGAGACTTGTGCATAATTGTCCTCATGGAATGTGCGATAACTGATGAGAGGTGGCCAACTCTATTCAGGATTCTTGTTCTGGTTTGCTAAAGAAATTATGCCTAAGGGATGAATTCTAATCGAAGATAGATTAAGCATGCAAACAAAGAAGGAGTACAATGGTTTAACAAAACAAAATCAGTATGTCTGAGAAATTTGGGCAAAAGTTTCATGTACCATTTGCTAAAATGTGATCTTTGATGAGCGATGAGTGCTTTACATAGGCACTCTTTCTGAATAAAGTGATAATTATCAAAGGTAGCATTTTTAAAGTATCATACAGTTTCTGTAGTGGTTTGATTTAGTCTTTCGATGCATGTTGCCACAAAGTCGAAGTTGAATGCTTTTAAATCTCCTGTACCCTTAACCTTGTCTTGACCATGAAGTCAATTTTTCTCCAAACTAGTACATTTCTAGTAACCATATGTGACCCGCGACAACGGTTTCAGGCAAAAGTCGCAAGAGCAAATTCCCTCCTAGGCGGGGTACAAAGATTTTGACCATTATTTTTGTCGATTTAGTTTTTTTTGCAGAAATCGAATCTTTGATATGTTTTTTTACATCTACACTAAATTTCATAGCATAAGACTAAGATTTTCCTATCGACAATGGAATTTTAAGCACCCTATGTTGGATCGCACTCATCAGTTTCGAGCTTCTTTCGAACGCCGCGCCAATATCCCCAGCGTTGCTACGGCACAGGGTCTCGCATGCGATTGGCCGGTGCGTCGCATACATTTACATAATTCGGCTTTCGGAGACACCAGTTGCAGCAATTGGGGAATGCTTTGTCCACGCGTGCGTGCACGATTACCTGCTCCATTGTTTTTGCTATAGTGGTTTAAATACGCTCGCTCTGTAGTGCGTGCTCTTCGTTTGGCTTTCTATCCAAACTATTCTACCGCAACGTTCGACAACGGAAGTGAAACAAAAATGATGTAGCATGACATAACCGTGTGAAAAGAAAACTAGATATTCTCAAATTTGTGTACTTGCACATGTAGTAAAAATTGTGACAGCAGACTGACTCAATGGAAGGTAGATAAGAGGAAAGGAGCGGTCACATGTGACTAATTATATTCAAATACTACACGTCAAGATCGCACCAAACTATCGAGTCGTGTTTGTTTGTTTGTTTCTTTTGATTTAATTAGCACCACCGAACAAAGCAACATATGCATGTCTTGTAAAAGCAAAACAAACAGGAAGCGTGACCCTTGCCAGCACTAGCAATTTTCTGCCTTTAAAAGGGTCGCCAATGATATAGACAAATCAACCACAATGAAAACGCGATTTGTAAAAGTGTGGATTCGCCACCGCTCCTGTTACATGCACACGGTCATGGCGTGTGGATGCCATTGCGTAATGCGTGCACCAAATACACATGTACATGTACACCATACAGCTGTACGTGCAGTTATCGTATTCGCCATGTTTAAAGACGTACTGTAAACAAACCCGAGCGAAACGCATTGTTTTTCGGCTCCATACGCTCAGCTCCGAGGAGGGTGCCCGGGAAATTTGACTCTCTCAGTGAGCCAATCAGAAGGCAATGTGGTTGCTAGAGGCGGAGCTTAACATCGATTGGCACCATCGTACGGATGGGTGATTCTCCCCTCGCATCGCCGCTCGGACATTGTCTTTGAGAAAGAGGTGAATCTTCAAAGCCTGTTCTCGCAATTTTGTCAGGCTAACAACTTAAAAAGTGCATTTTATTTCTCTTTCTATGTCCACTTATGGTGCCGAAGAATGCAAGTGTTTTATATCAATGCAAAGCTTAGGAAATGGGCAATGTGATTCAGTGAAAAAATGAATTTTCAAAATTCCTGACTTTTGCCTGAAACCGTTGTTGCCGGTCACATATGTTTTTCATTTTACATCACAGGTTATTCAACATAAAGTCAGGGAAAATAATGTGTCATATGAAAGCTTGCAATGTAGCAAATGGAATATACTTATATACAGGTTATCGATATTTCCAGATTTTTTAGCCAGACTTTCATGATTAATAGCCACATTTCCCTTGAACTATCAACTGAATCTGACGTTCAAAGTGTCTTCAGCTTGTAATGTCATAATGATTTCAGGCAGAAAACAGAAAGTTTCTTGTGATGTGTGGTCCTGCTTATACCAGTTGCAAAGTTTGTAAAAATTGTTGTTAGTGCATCTTCAGTATTGATGCCTGATACAAATTTGTTTGAATGATAGACAAAATGAAATTCATAAGCACTCCAATTTTGAAGGACATAGTAATTCAGATTTTATTGAAATCCTGGGTTTAAATAATTACTGAACTCCGCCAAAGTGATGAAAGTACTCTGTCATCATGCTTTCTGGCTGTAGAGTGTACTAAACATGCGTAATTTAGAAATTCCATCTCATTCAATCATGAACTCATCACACATCCTATTTCTAGTAGTTACCAGATAATATCACTTACTTTATAAATGGTGTCATATTGAAAGGAAGGTCTAGATTGACAGAAATGCATTGTTCAGACTCGCAAATTATGGACTTAGAATATAAATTCAGTACGTAGGCGATGAATTTGAAAATTGATTTTTAACAACTCGGGTTCTTATCCGGTAATTTTCAATGTCAAAATGTACACCACCACTGTTTTTTTCAGCAACCATAGGCTTTTCCCATAAATTCTTTAAAACATACACTCTACAAGCATTGATGTAGCCCGATCTTTTACATGCGCATGGAAATCATGTAGGCAATTTACGATTAGAATGCACACGCAAAAATGCACACGCATAATAGATATATGTACACACACACACACACACACGCGTAAAAATATTCCCCGGCAAAGAATGTAAACTAAGATTTTGTTTCATGAGAGCTGAGCATTTTATGTGAAGTGCATTTTCCTTCATTTTCCTTTTCCTTTGTGTCACATAGTATAAATCTGGTTTATATCTTACTTAGATGTGAAGAGATTGAGAAATCTGTTTCATATCTTACTTTGATGTGAAGTGATTGAGATAAAGTCGTATCCGGGCAATTACCCCCAGAGGGCAATTACCCCCCGGCTAAATACTGGTTAGTGGCAAGGTTAGAGTTAAGATTAGGGTTAGGGTTAGGTTTAGTGTTAGGAGTTTGGGTTTGGGTTAGGATTAGGTTCAGGATTAGGATTATGATTAGGGCCTGGGGAAGGGTCCGGGGTAATTGCCCAGGGGGTAGTTGCCCTAGACCCTGATAGAGTATAGAAAATCAAGGTATGTTAGAGGGAATGCCACTAAATAGCTACACATCAGTTTGTGACAGGACATATCTAAAAAAGAATCACTTTTAATTTAAATCTGTGTTGTTTGAATCATGTCATAGGCTTGTGGGAAAATTTTGAATTTGTTATAATTAGTTAATCACACTGTATTCTGCCTGTCCTAAAAAATTTGGTCCAGAGATGTAAGCTATATGTAGGTTGTGATTTGGAAAGCTAGTTTGATGTGGTTTCTCTGGAAATTGAATAGCAATGTGAATACATTATGTCAGATTTGTGTCATTCCAGAGGACAAAATGTTTATTCACTGAATTTCCCTTTTCTGCTTGTTTGCATAAATGGTATTGTGTTTGTAAGTCCTTGTGAAATACACCTGTAACACCTCTTTTGGTAGGGTGTTGTTAAAAGTTAGAGATCTCAAAGTCAAATTTACATTGTGACTTGAAGTAAGTGAGTGTGAATTTTGCAAGAGAAGCATTATAAAAATGATTTGTGTGTGTGTGTGTGTGGGGGGGGGGGTGGACATGGTTGATATCCAATCAATGAAATTTCACAGCATTTTGCAATGGCCAGTACTGAACAGGACGAGTGGCTTAGTCGCAGCACTTGTGTTTTGAAGTGTGGACATCAATAAGGATTAATTGATCTTTCAGTAATGCTGATAGTTTGTCTATGGCAGGGCTAGGAACATAACATTTGTTTGTTTGTGCCCTTCATTTGCAATATATGCTTCATTATGCAGTAATAATTAATGGGAACAAAGTGCATTGAAATGCAAGTCCATCAACACAAGTACATGGTTTACTCATCAGGGCTAACTACAATGTGTATGATAGGATATGTGAAGGGAATAACTGCAATGGAAAAAATGATATACTGGTAGTATATAATTATATTTATTTGTGTGAATATTTGTTTGTTTGTTTGTGTGTGCATGTGTGTGTGTGTGTGAGTGAGTGTGTGTGTGTGTGAGTGAGTGTGTGTGTGTGTGTGTGTGTGTGTGTGTGTGTGGTTCTTAAAAGCTAGCCACCAGTATTATGGATCCAGTATTCCAAGAAAATATTGGCAACCTGACACAGGGAAAAAAGAAAGCCCAGTCACCAAGCATTACCAAGTGGTAAACCAGTCTGGAATCCCCACACCTGCTGATGTAAAATATCTGTGGGTTGTGTGATGATATTACAAGAGTTGAGGCTGTGACTGGTAACACAGCTGCCCCCACCAAAGAGTATGAGATACCACACTTTTATCACATAAGGCATTGCACCTGCTTTTCCTGGTATATGATACCAGTCTCTTTACTAGCTGCTGGGCCAAATGTGGTCAAATCACAGTATGAATGGCTTCCTACAGAGCTGAGAACCAGGTGAAAGTGGCATGATAACATGTGTTACTGTTTACTCTACAAGCTTGTGCCAGCCAGTAGTGTGTTTTTATGAGGTATACACACTATTCACATGCAGAATTTCCAGAGCCCTATTGTACATATCAGTGTTTTTGTTGTTTTGCTGAAAAGAATAATCACATCATTGCATTTTCATTAAAAAAAAGACATCTGTGTACAACCTTTCCGACAGTTCCCTACCTCTTAATAAAGCTAGCATTGTCAACTTCACATTTAAAATGTTTAACCTGTCAACCCTGATAGGAATTTTTTTCCATATGATAAATTTGATGCAGGACATGTCAGCTGTCTGCGAACAATAGATTAGTTCTGATATATTACATAAAAATACCATGATCACATAAAAGAGCACAAAGTGTAAAGTGTGTGTGCATGCATGTGTATGTGTATTAGATGTGTAACATGTGCGTATTTGTGCATGAATGTGTGTATGGTGATAAGTGTGTATTAACACTTTATGTTTAGGTTGGTATGTGCATGTATGTGGGTGTGTGTATGTGCTGTTGAAGGACAAGGCTTGTGGTTGCTTGCAGCTGACAACAATATGGGATTTTCCTCATCAATAACTCACACATGAAGGTAATCGAGTGCAGAATTGGCAAGTTAGTGCCATATTACCTTACATGATGTAATAGCCGATTCCGTCGTGTGTCAGTGTGTGTGAGGTAGAGAGAGAGACCGGGAGACAGACCTGTACAGCTGTATATAATTATAGTGCAAGTCAAAGATGCAATCTAATGTGAGGAATACTGTAAAATGAGAAATTTTCGCGTGCATTTAATTTCGCGAATTTCGCGTGCATTTAATTTCGCGAATTTCGCGAGCGCCAAAATTCGCGAAATTAAAATGCACGCGAAAGTTTTTGTCTACACTACATGCATTGAACACCAGTGGCAATTCGCGAAAATTTCATGCCACGAAAAGGGCTGTCAGCTCCAATTCGCGAAAATTTCATGCCGCGAATATATCATGTTTTACAGTACTACAAACATGATCTACAATAATGTACTATATAACATGTGTGACCTGTAATTGCAAGAAGGCAGTGATGATAATTCTAGATATCAAAAAAAAAATCTAATTTGTTTCCATGTTTATTTTCAGAATCCCTGAAGGAAAGACTACTCACAAGTATGCTTGGGCAGTTGTTTGTGGGTATTGTGTGTTATATTGCATAATCAGCTTGTCCCCAATGGGTTGATAATGAACTTCGGCTTGACAGATTTATACACTGTACTATCACTGAGAAAAGTAATCGTATTTGGAAAAGTTTTTGTTCTTCATAAAGAAAGATAAACAGTAGAGAGCATAAATTCAGAGGATCCCTGCACATCTGAGTGATTTTTTTTTGTTTGTTTCTCCTTCCAAATTTGTGTTAAGAGATTACATCAGCATTCAAGAGCCAGTGGGTATAAAAAAGACACTTTATCCAATAGAGTGCTACTTTGAGAGCAAAACCAGTGATCCATGCATACTTCTGCCCCTGTAGGGTGCCTGCGGAGGCTCTTATACAACTAGTGGACAGTGCGATTTCTCTCCGTGGCCTTGTTGCCATGCCAACCCTGCAGACACCATCTATAAAAGAGTGGGGCGTGTGAGATGCAGGGTGCTGCATGCGAGGTCTGGCCTGGAATCTGGGCCAAGATTAACTGCATGGTTGCCAGACTGTGATGGGGCAGGGCAGGGGGAGAGGGGAGAAGGGGAGCGGGTTGAAGGCCCTGGTCTGCTTCACAGCGGGGGCATTGCGATGTAGGTGAACTGTGTCTAACATCCTTGGCTTTTTGGCCACGTCTGTGAGAGCAGTGACTTGTTAACCCTTTCCTGCCGCCATATCAATTTGACATTTACATTGTGCATGAACAGATCGGTGGGAGTAACGGTAACAGAGATTTTGAGTATCAATGTAATGTTTTGATAGTGGACCAATTGGAAATAAAACCTTATAACAGCCTCCAGTATGGCACGCAAATCTCATTGAGTGCGACTTGTGGCCCCGATGTAAGAAATATAGGTGTAGCAATAAATTCTTCAGCTCAGCTTTGAAGAAGGAAGTTAAAACCATGCTACAGTAGTTATTTTGTGAAAGATGTCCAAATATAAAAACACTGATGAATGGAAATCAGAATTAAAATCCTTTTGGCTATTGCCTTGTGCTCTGTCTCTCTGTTTGAGCAAAGTTCAAATTCTGTCCACAGATTTCAAGAAATTATAAATCAACAATCAATGATATTTTGGTGTTGTTAATGCCATGTATCTAGGCTCATCTTTGAGAAATAGCTGCTGTAATAGTTGTTTGTTTACTTTATTTTCAGGAACTTCATACTATCATAACCTGGACTCTAGGAGTACACAAAGCAAAATAGCCAAATTAATAACGAAGTGTCAGTGTTTGTAGGTCTTGCAAATTTGAATTTTGGCTTCACTTGCTCTCTTGGCTGAAAATGATAAATTATCATAATAATCAGAAGCTTAAAGTACAGTACTAGACTTTAACTCAGTCATTTCCAGTGGTAAATAATGAATGTTGGGAGTATTTCACTGGCTCCTATGCATTCCCATCTTGCTCTGTTTTTATGTTCCTTTCATTCACTTCAAACTTTTTGGACTTTGCTTTTTAAATCCATAGGGCTTACCTTAGTCTTCATTAAATCAACACAACCATGAAAAACACCTTATTTTTGTCTCAACATCATGGACAGGCCTTTGAGCAGAGATAATATGTGTCAAAAGAAATTGTTGACATCAAATACATGTGCATGTACCAATGTTGGATAATTGCATTACTATGATGGTTGAAATATCTCGGTCTGCTAAATTGCAATTGTGGAAATTATTGTCACGGTGGTTAACGTCAGAATGCAGCAATTACATCATATTCTGCACTTGCTATACATCAGGAAGTTGCTACATCATATTGCAATTAACTGTGTCGGTCCGTCCAACTAATTAGAAATCTGAGCCATGGCAGACTGGTAACCAATCCCGTCTATCACATTACTGCCATGGCTGACGTGATACCGTGGTAAGATAGAACTTAGGTGCACCAGTCTCTGGCATAGCTGTCTTGAAATGAACAGCCATGCAGCCGGAGCGTCTGCAAGGCCTCTCTTGATGGTCACCAGAAAGTTTGAGACATGAGCAAGACTGGTGGCATGCCCCCTCATCTCATGCCATGCAGGATGTGGGTAGACACGATGAGGAACGCAAGGGAGTCGGAGACGGGGTCACCAGTCTGTAATGCTTGTGTGCCTAGATGGTATGGTAATACAATCCAGCCGAGGCATGCTTTTTTCTCAATCTGCCTATCAAGCAAACTTAGATGGGGCGTGAGGATCGGCCAGGGTCAAATATTTCTGATCATATTTGGTCATTGGTCTATATGCACAAAGGGTGAGAGTGTCTGGTTTAAGGGCTAATTCAGTTGCCGTATGGTGTAGAGAATTTGAATAAAGTAGAGCATGCAAATACGCGTTGCATAAAATGACCTCTCAGAAACTGGTTTGATGTTCAAATGCAGTGCTCATAGACCACCTTGAAGATAACAGATGCATTGCAGATTATTTTTCTACTGATTTTTATTGGAAATTTTTGAAAAAGTTTCTGGGTAAAACAGAGATATATTAACTTATATGTATACATCTGCATTCTTATATATTTGGGGTTTCGTGTCGCAAATATTCGAAGTCCTGGGGCCGTTGCATAAAAGTTACAATTATGGTAACTTTGCCATTCAATGGTGACTACCATGGCAACAATACTCAACAGCCAATCAAATTCTAGAATTCCATGGAAGTTACCATTGGATGGCAAAGTTACCATAATTGTAACTTTTATGCAACGGGCCCCAGAGCTTTTCGTGAGCAAAGCTCTTGTTGTTGCTAAACGAATAGTGGTGTGTGTCTTTGATGGATGCTAAAGATCTTGCCTGTTTCTCATTCAGTCCCTTTTTTTAACTATTGACTTCAGCTTCTAATGCTCTTCATAATATGTGTGCATAAAAAACCATAATACCTGTCCATGAAAATGTACGATGTATTTCCTAGCACTAAGCCTTGCCCCCAAGAAGCCTTCACTGGATTTAAAGACAAAGATTTTTGTAGCTGGGCCTCTTTTGTATCCATTGCAGTGGCAGTGACTACTCTGGCTACCGCAATGAGATGATTACTGCAGAACAATGGTCGCAATTCTGCATTCTTCATTCGGCAAAAATCCTTGAATGAATGATAGGATTTTTCTGTCATTGACAAAGATAATCCGATGGAGTGTGGATGTTTGGTTGCTTTTTTTTTATGACTGTGTGTTTCTTTCTTGCCATCATATCTAGGCATAGTATCTACAAATCTTCCTCAAATGCTGTTTATCTAGCTAACCCAATTTCTTTCATTTGCCCCTGATTGGCGACCATTGGTAACAATAAGTTGCCGACCTAGAAAACAAAATTGATTCATTCGACAATGACGTATTTGTAGCATGGATGCACAGGATACAGAATTAGGCCAACGATTAACCTATGACAATTGATAATTTGATTGACTCGCAAATTGTATTGAGATGTGAGTGTCACACAGTATAAAGTGTATTTCTTTTCAACAGCAAAATGAGAAGTTACCAAATGCTTTAGAACTTGTAATCATTTTAGATGTGTATGAGATGTGATATTTATAACTATTAGCAATGACAGCATAATATGTCGGAATAAGTAACAATCCAATTGGTGAATATTGAATTTACTTAAATTAACCGAGCAGGCTGAGTTGATAGGTTCGTATGTCAATACATTACAGATGAACCTGGCGACTTTCTTTTGTAGTCTCTCAAATTGTCATTATGTTGGGTTGTGAGTAGCACAAACAAACAAACAAACAAACAAACAAACCAAAGACCAGTATTGTTTACATCAAATCAAAGCCCTTATCCATACATTTTAACAAGGAGAAAAAAGAATGACTGTTTTGAGTGATTTGTGTGTGAAATTAACTCCCTTAATGATTCCCCCTAATGATTTTTTTCTTTTATATCTCCAGCATGCTATGACTGGACTATTTATTTCGGCTTGTTCTGATTTGTTCATATCATATGAGTGAGGTTATAATCTGTATTCACCTGTAGTCTACACTGAAAGTGCAAAGATCATAGAGTTGTAGTAATATGAACAAGGTCTCCCCTTCTCATTCAGTATCCATAGGAATAATGATTTTATGCATAGGAAGAGGTAGAAAGTTTACATGTATGCAGGGGGGGGGGGGGATATACACGCCCACAATGATTTTTTTTTTCTTTCTATTGCTAATTATGTCGGAATAAGTAACAATCCAATTGGTGAATATTGAATTTACTTAAATTAACCGAGCAGGCTGAGTTGATAGGTTCGTATGTCGATACATTACAGATGAACCTGGCCACTTTCTTTTGTAGTCTCTCAAATTGTCATTATGTTGGGTTGTGAGTAGCACAAAAAAACAAGCAAACAAACAAACTAAAGACCAGTATTGTTTACATCAAATCAAAGCCCTTATCCATACATTTTAATAAGGAGAAAAAAGAATGACTGTTTTGAGTGATTTGTGTGTGAAATTAACTCCCTTAATGATTCCCCCTAATGATTTTTTTTTTTTTTTTATATCTCCAGCATGCTATGACTGGACTATTTATTTCGGCTTGTTCTGATTTGTTCATGTCATATGAGTGAGGTTATAATCTGTATTCACCTGTAGTCTACACTGAAAGTGCAAAGATCATAGAGTTGTAGTAATATGAACAAGGTCTCCCCTTCTCATTCAGTATCCATAGGAATAATGATTTTATGCATAGGAAGAGGTAGAAAGTTTACATGTATGCAGGGGGGGGGGGATATACACGCCCACAATGATTTTTTTTTTCTTTCTATTGCTAATTCAGTAGCAGTCACTTGCACAAAATTTGCATATGAATTTTGTTTCCCTCCCTACTAGTGCTAGCAATGATGTTACTGATTTATTTCTTGCTGCAACGGAAGTCTTTATGACATATTAACCAGCGTAGGATCCAGGCTCAGAGATTATATGGCCTGGTTGTGGTAATGCTTGCAAGTGGATTGTGATATCGAATGCGTCTGGCAGGTACACACTTCAACTTCTGGTCAATGACACCTTTGTTTTGTCTTCCTAAGCAAAAATGGTCATCAAATTCCCAATGTGCACACATGTTGTGTTATTGCGCTGCTGGGAGTGAAGGCATATGGATTGTACGTAAACTGAATTGATTTGGGTTTTCCCCGACATACCATGATAGTTGCGGAATCAATTTAACATTTTCGTTTCCACGCCTGCTGTTTGTGCATTATTGTGTATCAGTAGAAAAATAATGCCGGGTGGAAACCTTAGCATTTGTACAGACGTTTCCCGTAGCGCTTTTGATAAACTGAGAGTAAACAAGCATGCATTTATGCAGTGTGCCACCTTTGTGGCGTGGTATGCTTTGCTTGCAGCTGCACGAAATTCTGTATTCTTCCAAGGCGCATTCAGCATCAATAAAGTCTAAAAATACAGTCACTGCACGTCCAAAGTCACACCTATATTTAGCTCGGCCTACTTGCTTTTGCTTACAAGTGAACAGCTCCAGCATTGCAGAAAAGGGAATGAAAAACCTTGGTGTGCCGAACAGTAAATACAATAATATATTTTTCATGAATATGGTGAGCTTGTTCATTGGGTCTCTCTCGATGTTATAAGGTATAACTGAAAAATTTTTTATTTCTAGTAAAGATTTGTGAAAAAAAAAACAGTGTTTCTTGTATTTTGTTTTATTTTGTTTTATAAAAGTGATGTTTAAGATATAAGACTAACCACCCTGATCTTTTCAATTAATCAGGATTTTGGATGGGGGAAATCCATGACAAAGATTTTGAGAGTGATCATGTGCATGTGTGGTTTATTCTTTGTAGAGAATACATTACACCTAGCAAATTTTCTCCTAAATGTCTCATCCATGATATGGCTATTGGGAGTTAGCCTACCTGTATCAGTTAAATGCATGTTGGATATGCAGTATGCGGGTTGCGGTGATATATTTCAAGACTGGTAGGCGGGCAATAGACTAATTCGAGTAGATGTGGTGCTTTGCAAACACTACCGCGTCTGGGCCTACCCCGCAAACGAGTCGGTTTAACGGCACTTTACCTGGCCCTTGTCAGCCTAATGGGGAGTGCCCCTCCGACTGATGTGATGGGGCATGCGAAAAAGAGACTGGCCGAAAATTGGAGTAACTTGCCATCACTTTTGGCTAAGCGCTCCATCAGTCTGCCAATATTCCAGGCGTGGCTGAAAGCCATTTCTGATCATCAGGCCCTGGGAATGGGGGCGGGGATGGGACGGGATAGAATGCACAGAAAAAAAAAAACCCAGAAGGATATGGTGCATGGCAACCTTGTAGTAGCGAGAGTCATTCATAGTGGGTAGACTCTCAAAGGGTAATATGCATGGTTCATCAGCAGAGGTCACGCATAGAATGGTAAAGAGCTCAACCTTTCTTTAACTCTTCCCCTCCTACCATAAAATATTGGGTTTCTTTACGTAAACCTCGTGTGAATCGTTGTAATATGATGGAAAGCAGGAATGCATTCTTTACCTGAGTCATAGTTGGTTTTACTCAATTTACCACTTGAATAAAAAAGCTCAATCCAAGGTAAATGAAAGTGAGGCCCCTGTCACCAAGAATGCCTCTGCATGCTTGCATGAAACATTGAAGAAAATAAGGTGGTGAATCATTTTTTTGTTCTCATCTACATGTAGGTACAACCGGATATCAAAATGAAAAAAAAAAGAAGAGTGTTTGATAACACTTAATTTGTACAAGAGTTTGTTATTATTATCTTTGTCTTTATATAATCTTTTTCTTGTAATACAGAGAACATCTAAAGTGTGAAAGTTAAGGTATGCAGGAGGGCAGGTGAAACAACAGGGTGGTTGGTTCCCGTTTTGTCCATGATTTCATCAAATACACTATGATACATAAAGGATTGCATCGTACTTTAGAGCACTCCCCCTGTTGTTCCTACTCATTTTCTTCTAATACTTTCTTAGATGCTGAACATAGTACAATCTCTAAAAAACAGTTGAAAGCTGCTTTCTAAAGCCTGTTATGATTTTGATTAGGTTATTTTGCAATTACACTGTATATTCTTAGTGCCTCTAATCTAATGGGTGCAGGAGGTATTGCATTTTGGATTGTCCATCCATCTGTCCGTCTGTCTGTCTGTTTTTCTGGGTACTTTGATTTAGAAAACCTCTCTTGATAGATTTGTCGGTACCTGGCCCAGGCAAGCTACATTACATGATGTGAAGATGGGCAAATCATATTTAAGGCTAAATCCTAATTTTACAGCCATATCATCAGCTAGGAATTTCTAGTGGTAATATATGGTATGAAGATCAGGATTGAGTAATCACATAGTTGCCTGCAATTACAGGAGTAGAAGGTCAAGGCCTAAGACCACCAAAATTAAGTAAAAATGCTGTCTTTTGGCTAGGGATATTACTTTTTGGTAAGCCAGGTGATATATATATATTTTTTTTTTGATGTAAGGCATTTGGAAGTATGTCACAAATATATCTTTTTTGTTTTTTTTTTTGTTTTTTAGGTGTGTGGAGAGGGCTTAGGGTCAGTCCTTGATCAGTGGTCAATGTCAATAAATGCATCAAATGCAAACGAAGTGCCATATACATGTAAACATGTATTGTATATAGTGACTGTATTAGGAAGTGAAGGGAATCTCAGTTGACTGTACCGCAGTTGCTTGCTCTAATCTTATATTTTTTTTTTTCTAAACTTGATGAGCACGTGGCAGCCATGTGATGATGCTGTGACCAAATCACAGTGCTGCGAGCATCTTATGGATGAGACAAATGCTAACTGTGGTTTGCACATCAAAGACTAACTGCTACCTTGACTTTATGTAATGTGTGGGTGGTGAGTCTGTGTGTTCTTCTTCTAGTAGCATATAGCACAGTGTGCCTGGTCGATACCATTTGCTGACTATAGTCACCTTGGGTGAACCATGAGGGGTCGTGTATGTGTGTGTGTGTGTGTGTATATGTGTGTGTGTGTGTGTGTGTGTGTGTGTGTGTGTGTGTGTGTATAAGAAAAAGTGTATGTGTGTATGTGTGTGTGTGTGTGTGTGTGAAAGAAAGAAAGGCAGAGGGAGAGATAGGGCATTGTACAGTGTAGAACACTTTATATGGCAAGAGTGGGTTGAATCACAAAGCAATTTGATATCTTTTTCTAGTCCTGGTATATTCAGTAGAAATATTAAGGCTAGCCTGGACAAAGGTATAATAAATAAATGTATGTCAGATCTCCTCTCCAACCTTGTGCCATTATGCTCAATGCAGATGTAAAGGTTAGAAGCAGTCAAATGAATAAATGAATTTGAAATACCACTTTGTTTGAGTTTTAGCACAATATGATATTGTTGTATGATAATTAACTGCATGGATGCAGATATCAAAAAGTAAACATGGTTCACCATTGCAGTGGTGCAGTTTTAAAAACAAGTTGTTGACCTACATTTGCATGCTGATTGATCTGTGCATTGTACGAATGGATGAAAAAAAAACAAAAACAAAAGAAGACAAACACTCAACCATATTTTTGTCTTACAACAGGTGAATAAAGAAAAATATTAAGAGAGAGAAAGAAGGAGAGATCAGAGATTGAGAAGAAGAGAGAGAGAGAGTGCAAAGGGAGGGTTGATAAGAGGACTTGTGTGTGATGTGCTCAAAGGGCATCGCAGGCAGAGTAAGATGTACAGGGATGGGCTAATGCTGGGTAATTGGAGAGGACACAGTACTTGGGGAGACTCAACAGCCTTAGCGGTTTAACCTTTTGCGATCACCGTGCGATTGAATGGGGGGGGGGGGGGAGGGGGGAGTGATTACTGCAGCCCAGCTGGAAATCCTTCTCTGTGTGAGCTCACATGGCGGACGAGGGAAATTGTAATAATGCACTCAACCATGTCATATGAGGAACATGTCCAGAAAGTATGTCAGTTTGGAGAAGTGGTGGGGAGGGTGACGTTAGAAAAGGGGGAGGGGTGTTGGTTGTAATCTAGATCATCTTCTGCATCCTTATCAAGTTGCAGGTGAAGAGAGGTTTCACGCTTACAGAAGAACTTGTTTAATCATGTTTCTGAAACTCATTTCCCAATGCCTTTCGCTTTACTGGTTATTCAGGTACACATGGAATGGAGTCTAATTCATGACTGTAGATAACATTTCACGCAACAGCAGTATAACATTTTTTGTGACCTGTCAATAAAAAATTCTTGATCAATTCTCGATCGAAAGCTTACATGCAAAGATACATATGTGTAGGCCCCAAGCATCTTGGCAGATATTGATACAAGGTGGAAGTATTCTACCTCCCCAATGGTGTTTCAAATGTTGAAACCATTTGGATTTTAAAACGTGCACTTAAATTTGAGCAAAACATGATTGACCATATATGCTTTGACAAAGTTTTTGTGAGAAATGTGATCCGTGCATTTAGACTTGTCAATAATTACTCAATTAGCATGAAATTTGTGTAGAAACATTATAGTTATGAACAAGCACTTTCATGAGCATGAAAGCCCTGAAGTCAAGTATACTGTGATAGGACTTATACCCCTTTTCTACTTCGCAAATTTCACTTGAGATTTACCAGGAACTGGCGGGCGATGGTGTAGCATGGAAAAACATTGCAGGTAAACTCCCGGATGAAATGCCATGTGACTTTTTAGAAATCTTACCCTCAAATTGCCCCTGCTAAACTCCCCAGCAGTGTCCCTGTGAACTCTTGAGTGATGCTGTAGTATGAAAAGCAATGTGGCTGAACACCTTGGTAAAAAGGGAAGGTTGGTATACCAATAACATCTTACGGGCCATGCGCCATAACATGTACTTGCACTGCAGAGAGAAATTCAGCTGAGAGCTCATACACTAGTATATGAAAGACTTTTTTTTTTTTTTTTCAAATGTTCCAGGTTTGATTCCCCATTGAATTTCCCGGGTTATACCATGAGTGACTAGCGTGAAAGGGTAGATTGGTTGCCGGGGCCAACCCACTGGTGCATGAGATCTCCTTCCTTCTGGCATTAATGTGAAATCTAGGCTTTGAGTCAAGTAAGATTGATGTGAAGGGAATACAATCTTTACTATTTCTTTCTCTTTAAGGTAGAAGCCTAACTATCTGGCAGGTAATCTAATCAAAGATTGACAATAGTGAAGAGTTAATGAGTCTGAAATTCTTGTGTGTGTGTGTGTGTGTGTGTGTGAGGCACGTCTGGTTACTCTTCAATGAACATTTTACGGGGCCCATCAAAATATTGTCTGTTAAGTGATTAATTAGATACATCAACCATCTTTCCTCACCCATATGATCTGATGCCCACATTAGGGGTTGAACTTGTGTGCATGGGTTGGTTTGTTCTTATATGAAGCCCTAACGCCCCATACATGTACATTGCCAATTTTCGTTCACCCTTCAAAATTCTCATAACCACTGGTAACACCCACCAAAATGAGACAAGAGCATTAATGATATGGATTCTAAGCAGAGTTGATTACATCGTGATACCAAAGTAATCAGTCTTGTGCAGTGTAATTTTGTTAAATCACAAAGTCCTCACATGCTTTGCCCAGAGTGTTTCTCTTGCTTTTATGTGAATTAGTATTGTTTCTGCTCTTGCATCCTTCTTGGAGACAGAATTTTCTCACCAAAGTGAAGACTTTTATGGATAATAAAATTTCCTGCAGTATATTTTGAAATAATGGAAGGATGTTTATGGGAAAAAAAGGATGTGTATCATTGCTCTGTGTGTGTATGTGTGTGTGTGTGTGTGTGTGTGTGTGTGTGTTTGTGTGTGTTTTGTTTGTCTGTTTGGCTGTACTGTGAAAATATACTTTGTCAATGAAATCTAGTACAGGGAAGCCAAAGGGTATCACACAACATTTTTCACACTACAGATTTCCAAAATGAAGAAATCTTATGTACCAGGAAGGTGTGTGCAATAGTTATTCCTGGAATTGAAATTATTTTCTCAAGGCTTTTTTCATTTCCCGGGTTGTCTTTCGTCAAGTCTATTCCTGATTCACTTCAATCTTATATCCTGTCTTTAGAATTTTCTCTACACACTCCAAACATCTCCAGCTGTAGTTCCATTTTGAGATATTATGCATTTTAATAGACCGGAGTAATCTCCATAATTCCTAATACCCGTAAGGCATTCCACCCACACTAATTGGTCAGAGAGTCATAGAAATTAATAAAAAACAGGAAATTGTTTAGTGCAACTACAAATAGAATCAATGCAACACTCTTGTTTGAGACAAAGTTTGTTGGACAACTGTTTCCCAAATTTGTCACCTGCTTGTTTTATTCTTGTTTCTTTTTCATGGAATTTCTAATTTCAAAAAGTTTTGAATCTCGGGGTACCATTGTCTCATAGGGTTGTGTGCAATGCAAGACAAGCATGATGACAGATGAATTCTCAATGTGAATTGCTTTACCTGCCCTTCTCATTAGCTGTGTAGAGTGTTCTTTTCCCGGAATTTGCCTGAGTCCATACCTTCGTCACTTCCTTCATGGGGCAACGCGACCCTCCATTGTAATTGCTATCAGCAGTTAGGAATTTGAGCATTGTCAATCGTCAGGCGGTTCGTGACATCCTTTCCTTCCGCTAATGCCAACATTCGCCCCAGTTCCTTTCTCTACTCTCTTGCCTCTTTGGCTGTCACACTTAACCAGAGATATTTTTGTATTTTCTCTTGTTTGTGTTTGTGTTTGTGTATATATGTGTGTGTGTGTGTGTGTGTGTGTGTGAAAGGATCAGTTTTAGCGACTTTCTGTCATTGTAACTTGTTTCATCCTTAGCTCTTGTTGGGAGTCATCTGTGTGTATAGCATGGCTCATTCCAATCCCCCCTTCTCTGATCTGTGTTTGTGCGATCCTGTTGATGCACACTCACGTTTTAGCAAGCTACCCTCAAAGTTTGGTCGACTTGGCATTGCATTAGGGGGAGTTGCGTGTTCTAGAGAAGAGGGATATATTCAACCACAGAGTTGATAGATCTTCAGAGTAGCAAATCACATCAATTAGCATATTCCCCCTCCTCCCTTCCCATCATGATAACTTGTAAATCGTGAAAAGGGCACAAAAATTACAGGATTGACTTCTCAAACATCAGGCTTTTAAAGGATTTGATGTCAAGCAATGGCATGTTGAAATAGAGATTCAGATTAAACAGAGAGGAAGACGTGAATATCAATAGTTTGAATACAGGAAAAATGCAGTTTATTTAGAGTCATCCATCAGCCATGTTTGTTTGACTTTTAAATAGTTTAGTACTCTGTACCCTTTTCCATTTTAATGATTTCAAATCAAATATTACATTAAAAAACACTCGTCAGATGTTATTCAAAAACTCTCACCTTTGCTATTACATTCATTGTAAGGAAATTTTGTCATCACATAATGGAGATTCCAATGAGAAAATATCCCAATTTGTAGAGTAGTTAAGGATATCAGAATAAGACAGCAAGTAAAGATTGTTTATACTTTTGATATTTTAATACTTCAAAAAGATATGAGTAGTGTATTTTGGTAAATTTATGTGATTCTATCTGCCTTGAAATTTGGAATTTGTAGACCAAAGAAAATAAACAATCTACTTACAGATTAACAATATCATATCAAAGATGATTAAGACATTGAAATATTGGAATCAGAATAATATTTTTGTGTATACCCCATCTATTACCTGTAATCATGGTTCGATTGTTTGATTCTAAAACTAAAACGATAGCCCTATTTTGAAGAATAAGGGTGTTAGTATGGTGCACTCACACATAATTTAAAGCTCTGGCATATTTATGAAATAAGACTAGTGAATGCTTGTATTGTCATGTGTTAAATAGAGATTGGGAAGGGGGCAGGATGAGATGGGATGGGATGGGATGAGGTTACCATAAGGAAGAGAGGACGTATTGGGGGTGTAGAAGACGAGAGGAGTGATGCGGGTTCTGCTGATGGAGATGCCTGTGGGATGACGATGAGGAGTCTATCGCTGGCAGCGGAGTGGAATGCCAGGCGATACATTTATCACCATCTAGGAAGACCTCCATTAGCCTGTATGGCAGTCTGCTAGCAGTGTTGTATCATGTTTACTTACCAGCAGGACCTCCGAGCTATTTTATTGCTGTTTCTTTTTTGGTCATTTCACAGGGATCAGGAATGATTCAGAGATATCTTATGACAATGGCAAAGCAACTTCTATTGACACTTTTTTTTTGGGGGGGGGGTTAAGTTGCTCTAAGATATGAAATAAAGCCTAATGAACAAAAACTGAAAGATGAAGAAGGTGGGTTGTAATGCCCAGTCTATGCCTTATTTTAGAAGTTTGCATCTATAAATCATCACATTCATTTAGAAGTTATAGTTTGTGTAGTAGACAAAAGAGAAAGAGAGAGAGATTCATTTTATCAAAATTAAGGTTAATACAGCATCATGTATTATGTTTTCAGACTGGGCAGCCCCAATGGTACTGTATCAAGTTTCAGAGTTGAAATTGAAGGGAAAAATCATATCATTTAAAAATCGACTGAAACTCGACAAATTCTGAAACTCCTGATCAATAAACACTTGTCGAAAGGAAGATTGGTATTGATAAATGAGGAAGAAGAGCGGGCTTCGTTAAAACTCCAGTTGCATTCTCTGCTGAGGGTTTTGCACGTACACCACACTGGAAGGAAAAGCAGGAATAATTGTAATCCCTTTGACGTGATAGGATGGCTCCTGATGGATGCGGGATGTGACAAAACAAGAAGAATGCAAGCACGTGACAAAAGATGTTGGATGTATCAATTCTGTCCGTGTAAGCCTCCCCCAGTCAACATTTGCGAACAGTGACATCGGGCAAAAAGTCCTCAGCTAAAGTTGAACGACCGCGCGGTGAGAGCGGTCACTGCCATTGTCAGCCTGACTCCGGGAAAATCTTCTATGGTTGATTTGCTACCAGAGAAAAATATAAAAAAAAAGGAAGATACAATCAAGGGAAGAGGCGGGTACAATGCATAGATAGATGAAGATTTTTTTGTATGTCAAGAAACAGTGCGGGGAGGGGGGGGGGGGGTGGAGGGGTGGGGCAGGAGCAGTATTTCGTGAGACTGCAATGTTTGCAACCTACACTTAACTGCAGTTGCCATGGCACTAACTGCGGTTTTTTTGCAGTTGTTTATCTTTTACCTGGCTACCTCCTATGGATAGATACTGCAGTAATTAAATAAGTTGCAATCATTAAAAAACATTCTATGAACTATGCTTTAAAACAAAAATAAAGTTCCATACTGATAAGGTGAGTGCTCGCCAATTTTCTGTTGATAAGTTGTTGCAGTGCTGTCACTTGCAAACAATAGTGAAATTGATATCTAAAGGGAACCACTGAGTGAAAATGTCTTTTTTGTTTGTTTATTCTTTTAATAGGTATCATGATACATAGCAAAGAACAAACAAATAAACTTGTAGAGACGAGACTTATATTTGGGATGCAGCCTTCCCTCAGTAGCCGCTCAATTTGTTTCCTGCATTACATCCCAGATAATGTGAAAAGAAGTGTATGTTCAATAGATCATTTTATGTAGCATCCCTGACAAATGTTAAGAGGTATAAAATGTATAATAATTGTAGAAGGACAGTAAGGAAGCTTATATATGAAGATTCCATTATCCCTTGACTAGAACCAAGAGGGATGTTGAAATGAATTGACCTTCCGTGCTTTTCTATGCAAAATGTAATTGTGAACTGTCATGCAGCAAAAAAAAAAAAAAAAAAAAATACAGAGAAACAGAGAGCAATGCATGTGAGATGATCTCCATCTATTTTAGTCAAAGATACTGATTTTGTTTCAATGGTTTCTATTAATTGAATGCAGTTTAATATATTCAGAGGCCCATTTGTCAACATCATAATGTTAATTATTGTTTAATTTTTTCCATTTGTTCATAGGCAGGGTATTAATAGTTACAGTCACAGTGCTCTTCAAAAGCAAGACAAAGCAAATCAACAAAAGAATAATAAAGCATAGATTCACATGATTATTATGAAAAGTTGACTTGGGAGAACTGTGACATTCACAATTATTTATATATCATCACTGGGGCAACAAGACCTCGTATATACAAACTGTCAAATGTTCAGGAGAGCCAAAAAAAACAAAACAAAACAAAACATGGCGGCCAAAGCACTATAGTGAATGGGAAAGCCTTTCCTTTGACATGTCGTGGTGGCTTCATTTTTGGAGTATGACAGTTGGGCTTTGGACAGGACATCACATAACCCATTATTTGACCATTAATCCAAAAAAGTCATTTTCACCAAAATTTCAGATACAAGGTTTTGTCACCCCAGCTACGATACACACATGTACAGTATATATTCATCATGACATACATGGTGCTACATGTGCCTGTGTGTCCGAGTATTAGCTTCTAGTGGCAAAAAGTGTGGGAACCGGCAGTGAGCACTTGAATGCAAGATGTAGCTTGCGAGATAAAAATATTCCAATCCAGATTTTTTTTTTTCTGTAGGCAGTCTTGAGCACTGTGTGATGTTGCCACTGCTCTGTTTCTCGGAATTTGCAAGGAAATGTATCATGTAGATGTATCATGGGGCCGAATGAAATTTCCAGGCAAATGAAATCTGTGAAGTGGAGAGGGTTGTGTTTCATGGCAGTGTTCTACTTTCAGGGTGAGGTTAGCATTTCCTCGTAAGAAACGTGTTACATGTAAAGTGTCCATGAAACCACTAGACAATGGAGAGTTGAGACATTGCGACTTTGCGCTGGTAACTAAAGAATTCCAATGAGATGTGTATACTGCAAATGTGAAAATTTTTGTGCAGTAATTTTTGTGCTCTGCCAGATAAGGCAAATTTGATGTGTTCTTTTTTTTTATTTTGTGTAATCAAGATATGAAATAATCTTACATCATTCATATAGCAAGGAAAAATATGCCAGCTTTCATTTTCTTGCTAGTTTCTTGTTTTGTGAAATGCACAACAGTTTCCACACTGCAAAAATTTCCACTTTTACAATAGAGACTACTATTTTTGGTGCAAATTTGCTCAGACTAGCCAGTATGGTGCTAATCTCTTTGTAGCTTGTGTTCAATGTGAAGTATTTTGGTTTCTATGGCAGTGCAGACAGTGCAGTCTTGCATTAGACTAGGAATGTGCAAATGTGCCTTAATGTGCAGTAGATACACTAAGGAGTCCTCATATTATACATAAAAACCTGTGAACCCTTCAGGGTGCATATTGCGAGGGTGGGATGGAGCGGGGGTGGACTGATAACAGATAAATGATATGGTATATGATGTTAATTTAAAACTCTTAAATGAATTTGTAGCTTGTCCTGATTTGCACAGTGTCAGAAGTGAAAAAAAGAATAGAAAATAGAACTTGCCAAGCCTTTACTAAAACTGACTGGAAATGTAATCAGAAAGTTTTAGGGCACAGAAATTGCTCAATTACTATGCAATCTTTTATTCTTTATTATCCCCCGCTGGAGCTTAAAATTAGCAGACGCTGTGTCAATATGCAGTGAGGCTCTCTCATGCATCTGAACGCTTATGAAAATTGGGAGGGTTCGTTGATGACAACAGCGTTAATGAACAAAGAGATTAAAAGTGATTTTCCTCTCCTCACTGTCGTGTGTGCTTATCAATTATAAATACCTGCTTACACTTTCATGATCATCATTTCTCTAATCCACTGCCCTAGATTGCAATAATTCAACATCAGCTTCAGGAGGGTTCTTTTTTTATTTCCCCTCTACTTGTGATTTTGGTGATATTAAGCACAGAAAATTCAACAATTTTTCTTTGTTATCATCACTATATTTAAAAAAAAAGTTATACTGTGAAATTCTATCCACGTATTACTGTGTTTATAATAGTAGAAGATACATATTTTCAATAAAATTTCATGGATAAAGTTAATGAGGCTTTGAGGAGTGAATATAAGACAATTGAGCTTTCATGTTATATATCATACATCATATGACACCTGTAAGTTTAAGCTTTGTAAATGAATATCATACATGTGATACAATTTATTCATTCTTAACAAATGTACACATTTCACTCATATTGTGAAGCTTACTGTTAGTCTTAGTGACAGTCGTTTTCCTTGATAAATGATACTTATTCACATGTTTGTAATTTGTACTGCCAGCCTAGAATTAATGGTTAGGAAAGCTCATGATGTCTTAAACTGACACAATTCTTATCTATTTCGTTCAAATTGGGCTTGCCATTAAAAACAAAATGCAAATGGAAAATTCTCTGAGTTGGAATGCAAGGTAGCTGTGAGATGAGGAATTCTACTCCATTTCAAGTGATAAAGTTGTTGAGGATCCTGTCCATTCTCTGCAAGTGACAAATTGAATATATCTATTAATGATAGAAGGTACAAAATGGGGAGCAAATCTTCCATCTCCATCAAAATCTCATAGTTTGACAGATCATGCTTTAATGAGATTTATTGGCAAGATGTTCGGAGAACTTTCGTAAGCCAAGCTGCGTGTCTGCGGGTTTCTCAAAGCCCCCCTCCTTGCAAAGTGTATCATCTACATTGATCTGAACTACTTTAGGAATGAGTTGTATAAGTCTTGCAGGGTTGATGATGGTAGAGATAAAAAGACATAATCAGAAGTCAGAGCTCTTTTGTTTCCTTTCTGGAAACTTTGCAGCATATGATGTATGTCTGTTTTTGTTTATTTTTTTTTCCTAATGTGGTTTTTGCAAGCAGCTTACAGCCCTCATATAGATTCTCAGGAGATTTGGTCCAAATGGATTCATAGGTTTGGGAATAATTAGGGCAATTTGACAATAGGGTTACTTATGCATTTCCTTTTTTTTTTCTTTTCAGAAAGAAGTAAAGAGGGGAAAAAATCTGTAGAGCAATGCCATCTTGGGCAGGCATTGCAGTACACACAACAGTTAACATGTTTAGTTTTACCAACACATCTCAGAGAACGCAACTGACGATGATTCGGTGAATCTAATTGGGACACTCAGTCGTCAGGGATTCCCTCTTTTCTCATCTCTAAGCACGTCTGCGGTCACACTTCCGTTCTTCCAAATCCCATACGCACATCCCTTTTCTCCGAACGGCATTTCTGAGAAGTCCTTTCATCGGTTTACTTCAGGGCGGGAGTTGCTCCTCTCTGAAATGTGATATGAGGATGCTCAAGTTTGCTTTGCTGTTTTCTTTATCTCACTGCCCTCGTTAATCTCCCTCATTACTTCTCTTACCTAGCTGTGTTTGAATGGAAGTACCAACATTAACATTGCCGTATTCTCCTGTTTAACAGTCTTCATGAATTCCCTGCTTACTTTCTCTTTTTTTTTTTGTTGTCAACAGATAGGCAAAAGGCATGAGTGCAGATCTCTCAATAAAAGATTTGCAAACTTTGCCACTCAACATTGTCACTACCATGGCAAGAGCTGATATACTTGCAGCTGATTGGCTTGCTGCAGGTTTGAAGTGGTCTTCCTTGAAAATGTTGTAGAGTTGCCACTCTAAGGAGCATTTACTGACACTTTTGACATTGGCATGAAACTCTGTAACAAAATTTCTGTACATTTTCTTAGTATCAGTAAGATTTCATCCAGAACTTTTTTGTGTCATTTGATGTTCTAGACCATGCCAAGACTCTCTGGTTAATCCATCTAGTGTGCCTCAGTTTTACGATTTAATGCACATGATTCTCACGCAGGCACGTAGGCGTCCAAACAGCAGTTTGGTTGGGTACTACCCTGTAAAGAATGCAAAGTGCCTGATGTATCCTGGGTGTTGGAAATTCCTTGGATATGTGATCAGAGATCTTTTTAGTTCTTTTTAAGCCTTGCCATGGGTTATGACCTCCAGACCCTATGAGCATGCTCATCAATCTTTTATAGATTTGATGGATGATGGCCTTATGTATTATGCTGACTCGTGGCAGAATATGTCAAATCGAGTTGTCTTTATGTGAAGCAAGTCTGTCTTCTACTCTTCATCATCAATGGTCTCTAGATGAAGACTGAGGTTATTGTTTTTCTTTGAAATTGACAGTTCCGATGAACTGAATGAATGGTTAGCTCTTGAATGATTTAACTTTCCATTCAAGGGCATCAGAAATCTACATTCTTATTTTAATACATGTGGTTTCAGGGTGATGAGCCAACCAATCTATGCCTTAGCACTGCTGGCACCTGCTGAGTACTGAAAGATCAAATTTCCACAAACCTTATCAAACTTGCTATTCGTAGAATGAATAAAACTCACACATGTTTTGTTGAAAAGGTAGTTACATTATAATTCAAGCAGAGAGAGAGAGTATCTTTCCGTGGTATGATTGACACCATCATTCTTGAGAACAAATCTGTTAATATGACAGACCAAGTGACACACGAGAAATATGTTTTGTTCTGTGCAATGCATTCTGGATTCTCCTTGAGCTGCTTAAATAATAGAGCACCCAGAGGGATTCTCATCCAGAAATCTGTCCATAATTCTCGCCAACCTTGGGGCATCATGGATGTATGGTAGGAGAAGAGAAATGAAGAGTGCCGAGTCTTCTCCGCCTTGCGTTGCTCCTCGAGTGAGCACCTGTTGATGCTCGTGTCAAGAGATGGCTTCTCGCCCGCGATATCGGTTTCCCCGCACACATCTCCGAGCGGCTCATCTTTCCCCGTAGGTGCTAGAATCGCTTCCCAGAAGGAAGTTTGTTTACTGATTAATGATGCACGTCGGATGACGATATTCCAAGCAGACTTTGTTTTTGAACCTCCATTTTGTATGACTGTTTGTCAATGCCAACTTCTCCTTTGTCTGATTATTTGCATATTGTTTATCCACCAACGGAGCCATCTGGCCTGGAGCAAGCATCAGGGATTCAGTCCCCTCACCCCACCATCCACAGGGGACATTATGGTTGCGTGAAACAAGAAGAGAGAGAATTCCAGGAAAGCACAACCTCCAGGCATTTCCAGGGCTACATGTGGAGTGGTCCTTCCCGCTACCAGCCCTTTTCCAATTTTCCCTTTCCATTTTTTAATGAAATAAATTTTGTCCATATATTTCTCAGTGATAGTGCTCTGATTTACTTGTGTAAAAAAAAACAAAAAAAAAAAACCCTCAAGCAATTATTATGCAGGACTTCATAAAAAACCAGGGCCCTGTTTTATGAAGAGTTATAATTGATTATATAGTTGATTTCTATCATAAGTCTATGGCAACCTGTGTGGTAAGGAAATTTATAATCGATTATATCTTTTGATGAAATGGGGCCCAGCTCAAGTATCTCATAAAGATTAATGGAATTACAATGTGAAAACAACTTTTGCATAAAACCATGCTCTCTGTGATGTACAGTTGTATACATGTTTATTAGTATACATATATTGGCATATGACACATAGGGTCCAGAATAAAAAAATGTGCACAGCAACAACAACAACAACAACAACTACAGCAAATTCATGTTTATTCCTGTACAAGTATTATAATTATAGAATGTTACATTTTTGTTGATTCTGAACCCTACACACATCCAGAAGAAATTGCTAGGGTATGTAGTTAGTTTGGACTATATTCATATCTTATGATGATAAACCATGCACAAAACACTAAGCCTGAAAAAAAAAAACACATTCTTTCTATGCACTTAAAGGCTGCTGATATATATATATTTTTTCTGTGAAATTCTTTTTTTTTCACCTTGCGACCTTTAACCCTTTGTGTGCTTTGAGTGCGAAAGGACAAAAAACTCCATGGTACTGTGCACATTGTACAAAGTCCCTAGCATATAAAGGGTTAACATGATCAGGTTAACCTAATCATTTACATCATCACATTTTCATGGAAAGGATGCACATTCACACAAGCCATGATTGACATTCAACGCATAAGTGATGCAAGAGGTGTTATGACAGTTTTTCAGGGAAATGTTGGAGGTTGATTGTTAGTGTTCATTTTGCTTCCAAAGATGACTTGATTGAATTAGGTACGCCGAATTGCAATCTAGCATGTGGCAGCCTCTAGTAGCTACCCACTTGGTAATCCAAATACTGAGTTAGTCAAAGATAATTCAAGCTAAACATTTATGTTGATTACCAAATCTCTAGCAATTATTATTATTTTTTTTTCCCAGGGGGTCTCTTTCCCGTGAAATGAATAGCAGCAGCAGCAGCAGCAAAGTGGGTGTGTGGGTTTCTGTGTAATACGCTACCGGGTAAATTAACACAGGGATGCTATAATGGGTCATGGTCTACCTCCGCTGCTCTTTTTGCCTCTACCATGAATCTCATCTAAATCATGTCTCCTCCTGTAGGCTGTCTAGGACAAACATTGTGCTGGCTAGCTTGCAGCTACTGCAGTTTTCCCCGAAATATCACAGATTGGATTGAAACTGGAAATTGTTAGCCTAGTGGTAGACGGCCAATGCAGGCGTTTCTTTTGTTTGTTGTTGTCTTTACCATTAAAACATTTGTCTTCTTAGTTCCCTTTATATTCTATTATATGTGTTTTAGTCTATAAATGAGGAGCGGACTGTCAAATATGCATTTCATAATGAACTAGAAAAGCACTCTGAGAGCGCAGACCTCCACCAAGCATGCAGCTCATTTCCACCACTGATCTTGTTCTTCCATAGAGATATCAGTGATTTCCATCCATAGGCCCTACGTACTATTATTGTGTGCATGAAAAGTTGCCCAATATCCCAATGTAGAAGCATTTGTTACGTCATAAACCCTCAGCTGCGCGGCGCGCCACGCCCTAGCAGAAACTAGAGCACGCACTTTAGTGCGCGCATGCAAACCTCAAATACGCACAGCCTGAACTCTCAAGTTCATTGACCCTACCTGCCAAAATGTCAAAAATCCATCATAAATTCCCCAAAAATTCTCAGATCACTGCCAAAAGTTAATTGTTTGGTACTTGTGTCATTCTCAATCTTTCCTGCAAGTTTCATCACAATCCGTTAACTACTTTTTGAGTTATTTTGCACACGGACAAACGAATTAACTAACTAACGAACTAACTAATGAACAAACCAACGGTAACAAAAACATAAACTCCTCCCTTGGAGGAGGTAATAATGATACCGTATATGTTTACATGTACGTCATGATGGAACGGGTACTATTAAAAATATTTTGATGCTTGCAATCCTTACAGTGATTAAGAGCCTCTGAGCAATGGTTGGAATCGACAGAAACAGAAATGGAACACTGCTATTGAATGTGATATTGTGATATGGTCTTATTTATACAGGGTATAGCCTCTTCAGTGTCACCATGGCAGTGCCAGTTTAGGTCAAGGTACACCCCTGAAGTGAATACTGGATGTGCACATTTGAAAGGCAGTCAAATTCTTCAAACATTTTGATCTTCTTTTTTTAATATAAATGAACATATTTTGATAAAGCTTGGCAGAAGTCTGTTATTTGTCTTAACTGCTTGTGGACACAGAGTTTTTCAAAAGATGGCACAAATGGCCTTCATGATGCCTAGAGGGATACATTCTTTAAGGGCTGAGCCTTCATGTGATATGTCAGCTTTCTCCTACAAGATCTAGATTTTGCATTTCAACCAGGATCAATCGTGACTTGCTAAATTTAGCAGTAAAGCATGATTTATGAGTCAGCTTTGTGGGACGTGAAATATCTTACTCTAGCAATTTTCTTTCTCTGTTGCTTGTTCAAAAGATCACCAATTTGAAAAAGCGGTGATCTAGTACAAAGTACATTGAAAATATGTAGTTACTAGATAATGAAAACTTATTTTTTTACTTTGATTCCAGTTATGTGCACAATTATAATGAATGATATCCTTTTATAATGTGGCCAAACTCATCAAACCATGAAACTGAACCAAACCTTTTTGAATTCAAAGAGACTTGCCTGTGTTTTTCTTTATATGGGCAGAGAATTTAGTAGCAAAGAGACTCATTAAACTTTGATCTAATCCAGACAAGGGACAGGGAAAAGTTTTGCGGAACCCGGCTTAAATCATGCCATTTTTAAAGATATGCCGCGCGTCTCTCTGCTCACTTGAAGTGAAGTCAAATCCGGCCGTCTGCAATTAATCAAACCGTCAGCTCTCCGGGAATCCATTCGCACTTTAAGGATTAGCTGTGTGTCAGTAGCAGAGTTTAATGGAAGTCGGAGATTGCTGCAGAGAAATGATACCATCGTGATTTCTGGCTGTGTGTATTCTTTGTTTTTTTTTTGGGGGGGGGGGGAGGGAAGGGATGGGTGAGCAGTACTTGCTGTTTTTAGGCACAGATTGGCAATATTCTTGGCAAATGGTGATGAGATTTTCTACAAATTGATTTTTTTGTAATTCACAGAGTGTGATGAATTAACCTACTTACTATTGCAGTGAGGGTGTAAGAGGTAAAGGCTGTAAACTTGGAATGAAGCACTACATATGCAGAGGGGCAGACATCCGGTTTCCCCTTGTGCATGCGAAATGTCCCATGATGGAGATCAACAAACTGTGCTTTAGATTCGGAGCAGACCTACTGAATTAACAACAGAATATTGAGGGCAGTATATAGGGAAGGTACTTCTAGGAAACTGTTCTTTCTCCTGACTGATTACTATATCAGAGTTGAATATGAAAAAAAGAATGTTATAGTCTGGTGTAGTCCAACATATAAAATCAGACTATTCTCCTAAGCAGTGAATGTGAGATCACTGCCTGCATAATTGTGATGTGATTCCTTATGTAATTGGTAATTGATTTTTTGTTTTGTTTTGTGGGTGGGGAGTTGCTGTGGCATCATTTGTGGTATTTTGAAAAAAAGAAAATTTGATATTATGACAATTAGGATGCTCATCAATGGGGGGCAGAGTGGAGGTGCAGTCAGAAACAGGGTTCATGCATTTATCAGGTTACGGCACATGCCAAAAGCTAGATGCAGCGGGCACAGTAGCCTTTCATGTCACGCCTGCACATGAGGGAATACTTTACAGTTTTGCGGCAATATCATACCCCCTTTACCTCTCCGTCTCTTGTCTGGGTGCCGAACAAGGAAATTTGTGCAATCGTTGTTGAAGTCATTATCCAGTCTAGCACTCTGTCAGTTTCCAGGGAAATTTGGGCTTTCGTGGAAAGTCATGTCAACGTGGTCACTGGGGCATGAACAATGAACCAGATTGATAAAATATGTTGCAATCCATTTTCCCCCTCCCCCTTCCTCTTGTATGCTTGTTGGTTTGATGGTTTTCTCGTAATGACTTGCCAGTTTTTTGTTTTTTGTTTTTTTGTTTTTTTTGTAGGTTGTTCTAGAGTAGGTAAAGGATTGATAAGCTATAAACCCTGTTTGTTGTTCATCATAGAATATACCATTATGCAATGGGATAATTTCCTTTATAATAAAAAAAAAGAGTATTACTGGAAGCAGCAGTCTACTAAGATACAGAAAGGCTGTCACATGATGTCTAAAAAAAAAAGAATCATGTCATAAATCACAAATATGAACTATCATATAAGTAACTTACAGGTCATGTGATATAGTTACTCTTGAACTCAACACGATTCTTTAGCAGCCGAATGTTTAATAATGATAATGCAAAAGATTTTGTGTATATCTCGGAGAGAAATCTTTTCCTGTTTAATTCATAACTTGAGTGGAAGATTTATGTCAATCATCAGAGGGTACTGTAAAGATGAAGAATAGCCACTGTTCTGAATTCCCATCTTTGGGAATATCTAATAAATACTAAGAGTGGAAAAGGAGAAGAAATTTTGAGGTGTGGGTATGCTACTCATTACTGATTAGTTTTCTGGCAATTGTACAGTAGTATGTTATTGTCTGAGCCCTAATGTGAATTAATAAAATTTTCATGAATAATCTGATTGAAGTATTTGGGTTGTTAGAAAAACTCAAGGCAAAGTTTCTGACATCAAAGGTAGATATAACCTGACAGTACGTTTCTCTAAAATCTTGGCAACTTTTTTTTATGCCTCCGCCACGAAGTGGTGCCGGAGGCATTATGTTTTCGGGTTGTCCGTCCGTCCGTCCGTCCTTCCGTCCGTCCGTAATGAATTTTGTGGACAAGGTAACTATCGAAACCTGTTGAGGTATCCTAATGAAACTTGGCATGTATGTGTATTAGGGGGTGAAGTTGTGCCTATCAACTTTTGGGTGCACATGCTCAAGGTCAAAGGTCAAAAGGTCAAGGTCAAATACATAAAATTTCACTATTTCCACCATATCTATTGAATGCCTGAAGATATTTTCTTGAAACTTAGTGTATACATGTTTTACCTAATTAAGATTCTCTGGTGAAAGTTTGGGTTACAAGGTCAAAGGTCAAAGGTCAAAAGGTCAGGGTCAAATACATAAAATTTCACTATTTCCACCATATCTATTGAATGCCTGAAGAGATTTTCTTGAAACTTAGTGTATACATGTATTACCCAATTAAGATTCTCTGGTGACAGTTTGGGTCATGAGGTCAAAGGTCAAAGGTCAAAAGGTCAAGTAAAAATATTAAAACTTCTTTTTTTTTCTCCGTACCTTGGAAAATTGTTCAAGGTATCTTCATGGAACATAGTATATACATGTACTGACTGGAAGTGATTATCTAGAGAATGTAGGGTTCATGGGGTCAAAGGTCAGGGGTCAAAGGTCAAGTGCAAGACTTCAAAATGTTACTATTACCCTCATATTTATGCAATGCCAGCAGGGTTATTTTTGTACACTTGGTGTATGCGTGTGTAACCTAATAGAAATTCTCTGGAAAGTTTTTTTTTTTTCTCTTTTTGCCTCAAAGGTCAAAAGGTCAAAGATAAGTGAAAGTGCTGAACTAACTTTTTCCTCCATATCTCGGAAGTGGCTCAAGTTACCTTGAAACTTAGTACATATTATGCATGTTCTACCTGAAAGTAATTATCTTATGAATTTTAGGGTCAAGGGCCAGATGAAAATGGTAACAATTTACTATTCAATTCAGAAATTGAACTTTTTCTCCACACCTGTACCTTGAAAATTACTCAATGCCTAAATGTATGAATGGGTCAAAGTCAAGTTAAAGTCCTTAAATCCCTAGATACATGCTCTCCTATTCATCCAATTAAACCTACGTCAAGGAAGGTGAACATTCAACACATTTGTGACAAACTTGTCATTCCAATATTTTGCCAATTTGTGAAAATGTAATCACACAGTGTCCACATGTACTATCTAGACCTATTGGGAAAATCATGCATTATGGCGGAGGCATACCAGTCGCCAAAGCGACATTTCTAGTTTTTTCTAAAGTGGGGCTAATGGTCGCTGTGAAGTCTATTTGCACTGTCATTTATATCCACATATGCCAGTGTTAGATACATTACTAATACTGCGAAGCTCTACATAAATTAGGCCATATCTAATGGATTGTGTACTGTAGTATGAAAGAGAGCAGTATGGTTTGTGACATATATCATGCACTAGGGGAAAAAAGGTGAAGAGAGAGAAGGAGAGAAATGGGTTTGGGCTGAGGGAGGGGAAAAAAGAGCCCAAAGCTACATGTGTCTGTAACCTTTACAGCTTTTGCTCCACAGAGCTGATGACAACGCATCTCCGAGAAATGGGAAGTTAGTCCGATATTGGAAGCTGCTCCGAAAGCCAATAAAGGCTCAGGTAACTCACCCCCAGGATGTTTTTGGAGGAGGAGCAGGGTGGCCATTCATGTTTTAGAGACTCCACGCTGTGGCAACATGCTGGTTTGAAAGATGATGATGTGGGGGGGGGGGGGGGATGGGGGAGGGGGAGGGGAGGGAGAGAGAGAGACGGAGGAAAACATAAACATGAGGAAGGAAATATTGTTATTGTTTGTGTATGTTGACTACGAAGCCAGAAATGAAGCCAGAAATACATGGGGTATACAGTATTGCAGTTATGGACGGCATAGTCATAAGTACTACAGATGCATGACTATATCTATCTCTTCGTGTGTAGGTGTGTGTATTCATAAATACATATAAACTACGTCATATTTGTTTGTTAATTTATTCTTTATTTCACAATAAAATCATACAAAAATACATAAATCATGCATGAATCAAAGAAAGATTATATATACAGAATAGATGGATTGCCCATGTCAGATTCATTATAATGATTCTGTTCTTCCATGGTATCCAGTCTTCATAGGGATACAAGTTATCATATGGATGTGCTGTGTATGGTGAAGGAATCTGTGTTTATTGAAGCCAGCCATGTGTAAAGCCAGCCAAATTATAAAGGAAAACCCCCGAATGGTGAGGCGTAGGCAAGATAATGGCCGATGTTCGATGCAAGGTCAGATGACGCAGTAGCGCGGTGGTGGCACAACCAGGGAGGAAGGATTCGCCATGTGTTTGCACTTGAACTGTACTTAGAGGAAAGAGGGGAGGCTAAGCATGGGATTGAGAAGATGGCATCAGTGCCATGTTTCAGCAAGGAAGAGAGGGAGGTAGACAGCAAGGGAGAAAGAGCAAAAAGGAATAACAGAGGCAAAGAGAAAGAAGAGAGAGAGAGAGAGAGAAGAAAAAAAACCCGAGGCAGTGTGTTAGAGAAATTGATTTGTAGGATGGGGAGGTCATGAGACATCAATATAGTGCTCCAGACAATGGGCAAGTAAATGTAGGACTATGCTAAAATGTTGAAATTCAGAGTTTATAAATGAGAATGTAGAGAGACAAAAAATTTATTTGGGTGTCAGTTTGAAAAGAGAAAGATAGAGAGAACGAGAGGTGGTGAGAAAAAGAGTGGGAAGAAGGAGAGAGAAGGAAAAACTTAATTATATCTTCAAGCGACATATTATGTTAGATTGGTTGCACTGTGTAGGAGTTATTGGATTTAAGTAGTAAGGAGACTGAAATTTTAGGGCAAGAAGTTTAGAAAGGATGACGGGCAACTTTTCATCTATCATCAGTCAAAATGTCATCATGAAACTCATAGGTTGAGAGATTATTGTCTTGGCAGATTCAACTCTTAACTTTATATGGAAAGTATTCTCACTAGAAAGAGAGAGAGAGAGAAAGAGAAATAGATATATTCCGGTTGACAAATAGATAGACAGATGGATAGATATGAATACATATGTACTCAAAAAGAAATGGAAAGAATGAGAGAGGGGAAAAAAAAAGAAATTGAAAGAGAGAAAGGGATAACTTGATTATCAGTGCCATAAAGATGGAAATGGATTTTTTGCAACTTTCGTTTCCCTTGTCATGTGTATGGGATCTTACTTTTATATCTTTTCGGTGAGAGACTATAGGGATTTTAGCAGATACCCCTTTATCTATTGTGATTTATTTCATCATCCATTTTAGGTGAACGGTACATGCATACCGGCAAGATTACAACGGGAAAAGAATGATAAAGATCAATCTTTTATTGGAAAAGCGGAATAGGTGACGATTTAGTATTGAAATGGCTTGTAGCAAGGGGTTTTTATGGGGAGATGGGTTTTTGATGCAATGAAAATGAGAGATTATGGAGGAATGGTATTGCAAAGAAATTACTGACTTGATATGACAAAATGTAACTGACAGAAACCTATTTGTGCTTCAAGATATTTACAAAGTTATTAAAGATGGTATTAAAGAAAAAAGGGTTTAAACTCTTGGTAACTCTTCATTAGTTTTCCCTATGTTTAATCACAACGTGGAAATATATAAAATGGCAGCCATAGAAAAAAAAATACACATACAGGCATTGGGAAATTCCGAGAAACCTAGTCCTTCCTCACTGCATGAAGCCCTACATGTTGGATGTTGAAATTACTAACAAATTTTTGAAAGTTCAAAGGATCTTAAAGCTATCTGTTTTTGTAAAAGAAAATATTTCAAAATCCTGTTTTACAAAAGTCAATTTGTTTCCAGTAGGTCTGTGCAGTTGGAAATGACTGACTAGTCCCTTTAATGAAAAGTATTCATTTTCCTTTCACAGCTGATCTACTTTTGATATGAAGTCAGGAAACGCTGGTAGGTGAGATGACGTTTGGACGGGAAGTGAACTAAATTTGAGAGAGAGAGAGCAAATCGACAATTTACATCTCTCCCTGGATTTTTTCCCCCTTTTTTTGTCTCTTTTGGTCTTCTATTTTCATTGTGGTTACTCTTCACTCATATTGCACAAAAAACAGTTCAGCCATCCAAATTCCCCCTCCCCGGCGGTGGAGGGATCTATATGAGATAAAGCCGACATGACGTTTGATTTGCGTGGAAGGATGGCTTCGACCCTGTTGTGTGGGAGTGAGGGTAATAACGTCTATTGAATTGAGTGGTCTCCGTTGACCCAATAACATGACGACTGCCCTGATGGATTCATCCAGCCGCACTCTCTCGAAGTGTAACGTCTTCTTTTTGCGTCGAAACGGAGCAAACTAGTTTTGATGAAGCTGAGATTGATCACTGGGAGTCGACAGAGGTGCATGAAAAAAAAAAAACCCGAAGCCAAATTTGATTTTTTTTTTTTTGACAGGTTTTTTTGAGAGAAAAATTTCACAGGAAAAAAAAAATTGTGAAAGAGATGTCACATTGAATGACATTATGAAGTGAGTGTGTACAAGTAGAGCTAAAAAACACCACTCACCACTCAGAATGAAATCATGGCATCGAGAGATAGAGAAATAGATATAGGGTTGGAGCAAGAGATATGAAATAGGAGACCTAAATTACGAAGTATAAAATATGCACAAGAGTCACATGAGATCGCATCAATTTCTGTTAGTGTCTGTCACAAGCTGGAACCTCATCAAAACATGGAGGATGATACCTGTTGTACATAATGTGATTAAACTGCATTGATTTCACTTGCCACTGCTCATCTGATGTTTTATTTGGCAGTAAAATTTTGGTAAAATCAAATTAATTAACCATCCCCTATCTCCCTAACACTGCCATGTATTTGCCTACAGATTTTCTAGAGCGAGACCCTTGCAAGTGTGCACTTATTTTTTTTTCTAAACTGTGATTCAGTTGCTTCTAGCATTAGTAGCAAATAATCTAATATGTGTGTCATCTTCAGCAGACCCTAGATACAGAGGAGGACACACAGACCTCGTTATTTTTCTCATTTTTTAATATAAGAGGATCCAATTTTCCAGGTGCTTGTGATAAAAGCTTTGTTTCACATTGTGTGTGTGTTTGTGTGTATGTGTGTGTGTGTGTTGGGGAGTTGGGTATTTTAGAGGCTATAGGATTAATTTTCCAGGGACCGTGGAGTAAGTATGTGTGTTTCCACATGTGCATGAATGCACATACAAGTGAACACAGGTTTGTATGTGTGTTTGTGTGTGTGTGGTATTTGTGTGTGTGTGAAAGTATGTTTTGATTAGAAAGATAGGTGTGTGAGTTTGTATTATGGGAAGAAATGGAAATGATTTCAGTCCTGCCTTTCATGTGCATGTAGACTTTCAGATCAATTAATGCAGGACCTTGGTGTGTGCATGCTGAGGCCTTCCCCACGATGCTTGAGGTAGAAAATTGATATTCTGCAGACTATGAGATGAATATTAGAAAATTGATATTCTGCAGACTATGAGATGAATATTAGGAGAGAGAGAAAAAAAAAAGAAAATGAGAGAGAGAGTGAGAGAAAGACCAAGACAGATACACAGACAGACATACATACATACAGATAGACAGACAGACAGACGGACAGACAAACAGACAGAGAAATAGAGGATAATGTATTTGTGTATGTGTATTGTATGTGTGTTTTGTATCTGCATGAACATTAGGCCAAAAAAAAAAAAAAATTGTTGCATTGGCGTAACCCGCCCGACCCTAAAAATTCCGCCGACCCCATGTTTTTTTATTTTTTTTTCTTGCTATCGATATCAAATATCTTGTTGATTGCGATCGCGATCGCACAAACCCGGAAGTGGAAACGGCTCTGGGGATATCGGATGTACGAGGGAGAGATCTAGCGCCTTGCATAAGCCTTCCTTGATCAGTACGTCATCTGTTTCCAACACGGACACGTACTCTAACAAGATTTATTCAGTGTATACGTAGCATTCAGACTGCGATGTATTGTGCACAGTTTTGCCATAGGTTTCTTGTGTGGAGAACTAACACAAATCTGTATATGTGGGACTGTAATAGAGATCGCCGTGTGCGATGAAAAGATCGTACATATGGGTCAATTTGCATCTATCTTATCTAAGTCAAAATAGTAAAATATGAAGTGAAAACATTCAGGATAGGGATTTCAACATCTTTAAATTCTGTGAAGGGGTATAATTCCAGTAATATCGGCCTCATAAATGATTTGTAGAATAGATGAACACAGCACATTCGGTGCAGCAGTTGTAACTGTTTACTGAGCTGAGCACGAGTTTTACACGTAAAATGCAGGTAGCAAAAAAAAAAAAAAAAAAAAAAAAAATCCGCCCGACCGACCCTATTTGAAAATCTCATGTTACGCCAATGCAACAATTTTTTTTTTTTGGCCTTAGTGTGAAATGTTTATGTTTGTGTGTCAATGAAGTGGTGGTGCTTAAAGGACAAGTTCACCTTCATTGACATGTGGGTTGAGTGAATGCAGCAATATTAGTAGAACACATCAGTGAGGGTTTGAGGAAAATTGGACAATCCCTTTGAAAGTTATGAATTTTTGAAGTTTCTGCTCAGTCACGGCTGGATGAGAAGACTACTATAGCTTGTGATGTCAAATGTGAACAATGATTTAAGGAAAGAATAAAGAAAATTCAACATATTTTCATTTTTCTTGCATAATAAAAGAACACTCGACTTCTCTTTTTCAGAAGGCGGGGGAATAATATTACCCTTAACATATGTCAGCAACAAGTCGAAGAAACGTGCCCTTTATTGAAAAAGTAAAGTTTTGTGAAATTTTCTTTGTATTTTCCTTATTTATTGTTGTATGCATGTGATGTGACATTACACACTGTAGTAGTCTTCTCATCCAGCAGTGACTGTGCAGATACTCTAAAAATTCATAACTTTTGAACAGATTGTCCAATTTCCCCCAAACTTTCACTGATGTGTTCTACTACTATTGTTGCCTTCACTCAACCACATGTATATGAAGGTGGACTTGTCCTTTAACTATTACCGTCGTGTCAACATGGAAGATATTAAAGTAGGGGTCTTACATAGAGAAATATAAATGAGAGAGGCAAATACAATATAAACATTGTTTATATATATATGTATATATATATATATATATATATATATATATATGAGAGAGAGAGAGAGAGATATAGAAAGAGACTAAAAGAGAAATGAAGAAAGAGAGAGAAGGGGAAAAAGAGAGAATAATTAGTGAGTGAGATAACCTCGCTCCTGTTGTCACCAGCTCAGCAACGTTGAAGACATATGTGTGGGAAGGTTATTGGAGGTGAGAAAGGGAGAGATGGAGAAAGATTGAAAGAGAGAGAGAGAGAGAGAGAGAGAGAGAGAAAGAAAGAGTCTGTGTATGTGTGTGTGTATGTTTGTGCCTGTATATTAATGAGTGATATGGCCTTGCTGTTGTTATCACCATTGTGGCAACATTGAAAACAAAGCTGCCTCGTCACCGTGGAAGCCCGGCAAATTTCTTGAACATTGATTTCTTGATTTACACATCTCCGTGTGTGTCAGACTTCAGAGTTTTCCAGTGAATCAAGATTTGCCAATATCATACAATAGAAATGGTACATGATCATGTTAACCCGCACATTGAAGACTAGTCCTAAGTATACTCAAGCAGGTGTCTATGTGTGTTTATATTGATCAAAATCTTGGTCAAAATCATTGGTCAAAGTCGTTGGTCAAAATATTAACCAAAATATTGTTCAAAATCAGCTCGTCCTCAGTAGGTTGACTAGGGCACTCCTGTGAGAAAAATGGGCTTTGAAGTCTGTGTATAAATAGGTGTACCCCCCCCCCCAAAAAAAAATGGTCAATTAAAACAATAGTATGAAACCAAGAAGACATGTGGTCTATTTTCATAAAGATCCAAAAGAGTACTGGAGTGTGGCATCATGGCCATTCATCACAATGGAAACTGGTTCTAAATGACCTCAAGTAACCCAAATATTTGTGAACGCAACAGTTGCTAACCATGTTAATACTCGGTTCCAACCCACTGCCTGAAGCCTTGTGCAAGGATATCTTGTTTGGAACCATCACTGAGCTATAACAACCGACTGCGACATCATCACTTTGGTACTATAATGAATCACCAAAACTTACTTTTTCTGATCGTTTTGTTTCTAAATTCTCTAGACTTTATGCTTCTAAATATTATGCGACTTTTTAATTGCTTAATTTCCTTAAAAATCACCACGGAAATTGTAGAAAAAGCTGTGGCCACCACACAAACACAGCTTGGGTAAAATCGGCTCCAAAGTTTTTGACACAGTCATACATGTAGTGTGAAGGACATCGGCACTTAAACACAATATCAAGACACCAGAGTGGTATGTTTCATAGGAATTGAATGCTTCAAAATTTCTTAACACTTTGTAAACTTTGAAACTGGTGAGAAACGGTAAATGTATCAAACTCTGACTACTGATGAAATATTTTTTTTTTTATAGATTAGCATTTTTATTTTCAGTGAAATCCCCAAATTTTTCAGTTTTATACACTAAACATGGCTTACACAACATTTGATGGGGATTGTATAATGTTCTGGAAAAAAAAAGAAAAAGAAAAGCAAAGAGAAAGGAAGAATGGGGAGAGTTGCATAAAGAGACGTTCTTAGTCTTAATTCATAAAAGAATCTACAAAAGTGTTAGGAAACCATATGATTTGAATCAAGAGATACATAACAGAATTGTCATTCCTATTGAAATATAGCGAGACAAAAAAGGGACTAACTGATATTCCTGGAGGTTAAAGGGGAGAAAGGAAAGAAAAAAGATAATGATTGTAAAAGAGAAAGGAGGGAGGTAGACTTTGCATCCATTAAGACAACTGATGCGTATCTTCCGTGTTTGCTGTGAGCGATCAAGATGCAGATAGGCAAAATGATGAGGACAAGGCAGTGACCCTCGAGTTCAAATATGTGGTCTTTAATTTGTTGTCTTTGTAGCGGCTGATTGACGGCTATCATCATCCCTCGTACTTGAGTGCCCCCTCCTACCCTGCCACAACCAAGTCACTTCCTGTTGCACCTACATGAAGGCACAATGCCACTTCTTTCCTTCTCTCCCTGTTCTTCTCTTTGCATTCTCTTTCTCCATACTCTTCCCTTCTGTTCTCTTTTTCCTTACCTTTCTTTTCTTCTCTTCTTGTGTTTATCTCCGTCCTGTGCTCCTTGTCTTTGCACATTTTCCTTGTAATTATCCAATTCTTCCTCTCTCTCCTCTCCCTTTTCTCCTGCCTCTTCCTTGCCATCATTTTTCCTTCTCCTTTTATTCTTTTCCTTATTATTGTTCTTTTCCCTCTCTTCCTCATTTTGCCTTTACCTTCCTTCTTCCTCCTCCTCCTCTTCTTCTTCCTTTGCCTTGTTACTCCCTCCTTTTCCTCTCCATCACCTTCCTCGATCCTCTTCAACTTCTATCTCCATCCCTATCAACCTTGTCTTCCACCTCCCCTCATCCCACAGAGATCAAAGGTACCTCCCCCCCCCAATTCTTCAATCCACACACTCCTCCTGTGTATCACGTCAGCATGCCATTTATGACAGGCAAATTGTGATGACGCAGGCAGAAACTGATGCCTTCCCAGTGATACTAACAAAAGTATAAAATGCTTGCTGTGGATTAAGAGAACATAAGCCACTGAGGTCAAGTTTGAACAAGAGAGTCAAACAGAAACAGGGTACAGAGAAGGGGAGAGAGGAGGGACATAGGAAACAAAGATGATGAGGTGATTTTTTATTTGCAGTAGAGAAACAACAACAACAAAAATTAAGGTCAAGAAGCTTCAGTGGAGAAGAGACATTTTTTTCATCTGTGATGGTAAGGGATGATTTCCAGTGATAAAAGTGCTGGAAATGCTTTAACCCGTTGAGGATGGGCTTATTTTGCTACAACACGTATTTCCCATAGACACTTGTCCGAGTATACTCGGGACTCGTCCTCAACAGGTTAAAGCAAAACCATAGCTCGTTTTGATTGACTTCTTATCCAGTGTGCGTTGGAAATTCATGTGTCCGTGTCATTGACAGTTTGGATCAAACATAAGTCTGGATGAATGATGCATCAGGATAATGCATCATGGTGTGGCCATACATCCAGGATGGAGGCAGGAGTTCTTATGTCGCATCCTTTTCCCCCTCAGAGAGAAATTTGGTGATTCAGATTAATCCATTGAGGACGAATCCTGAGTATACTCGGGCAGATGTCTATGGGAAATGCGCGTTGCAGCAAAATTGCAACGAGTTTAAAAGATATAGAAAAAACATCAGAGTGAATAACTGTAAGGATCATAATTTTTATGTCACTGGGACAAGATTGATATGAAATTGTACATGCATGCTTACCCCTCCCCCCCCCCCCAAAAAAAAAAAGATTATAGAAACGTAGTTTCACTGATTGAGTTATATCGTAGTAGACAAGGGCTTTTTATTCAAACAGACCTGGGGATATTACCTTTTCATTCCACAACTTCAAACAAGCACATTTCCCCACCCGTGCAGGATTTGCCTCATAGCAACAGGTAATAGCCAGTAATTTGGCCAATTACTGCTAGAGCAATTAGAAAGATGGCAGTACACTTGCTAACGTCATGATGACGTCGGATGTTGGATTAAAAAAAAAAAAAACAAGGCGCAAACCTCGCTCTTTATTGATTAGTAGAATTTTGTTGTGTTTAAATATGTACAGGCAGTTTGCAACAAAGATTGCATGAATTCAAAACCAACATTATATTGAGATATAAAACATATATTGGAATTTCTGTCAGAAAGATTTCTCAGTGCTTTATTATATGTTAAACCTTTTTTTATGTGTTCTAGCAAGTGAAAAAAAAAATCAATGAATGTATACTTTAAAAAAAAAATCATAAATAGATGGCAATGATTGCCCACTCCCCTGAAATACTAGTATCTATTCAAAATCATTTAACATTAATTGGCAAGTCAGTGAAAATTGCAAATTGAAGGAAAGAAACGTGCTGCAAAATTGGGGTAATTTGACATGAAATGTTAATAATAGATGCTTCGCAGATGAATATCAATCCTTGTAGATATCACTGCAAACACTCAGAAATAGCAACTATGATGTTTTTCCCTAAAGAGTTGTATTTGCCTTTATTAAAAAAAATCAATATTGTTAAATATACTTTTGGAGGAAAACACCTACAACTAGTGAGAGAGTCTTAGCTGTCTCATTGATTTTGATGACCAAATTGCACTTCAGTGGGAGGAGGAAATATGATTCCACTTCAGTGGGAGGAGGAAATATGATTCTTAATCCGTTGAAGACTAGTCCCGAGTATACTTGGGCAGGTGTCTATGGGAAATGCGTGTTATAGCAAAATCAGCCCATCCTCAACAAAAAGGGACTGTGCAATGCAATGGTATCTTGACTTATATTGATTCATAATACCCTGGTCATCACTTATTTGGTCAAAATGATATCTATATATGTGACATATATTTCAAAATGATATCTCTATTTTTCTTCAGATTACTTGGATATGCCCACAAAAAAGAAAAACTTTCAAAGCCAAGATTCTGCCAGTGACATCATCTGTCAATCATTACTAAAGTAATGTGATTAACAAAAGACATTGGAATCCACCTTCCCCTAGGTTTAGCATAACTTGGATGTTTCCCTGCAGTGGTCTTTTGTTAGTCATGTAAGTACCATGGAAGCATGGAAGTTATGCTCAGTATAGGGAAAGTGCCTTCCAGTTTCTTTCGATAATCATATTTGTACTTTTAATAGCAGTAATTGACAGATGATGTCACTGGCAGAATCTTGGTTTCGAAGGGTATTTTGTTTGTGTATCCAAGTAATCTCAGGAAGAATATTAGAAATATTATTGTGGAATATATGGCATGCATTTAGATATTTTTTTTTTTTGCCTCATAAGTGATGGTAAGGGTATCATGAATCAAGATAAGTCAACATGACTTCACATGACATCAATCCTTTAAAGTCCACTGCATCATCACTTTAGTCCTTCCTAGTCTCTGTTGAATGGACTCAATCATGAAGGCTTGGTAGATATCGTATTCATGTGAAGACCTTGTGGTTGTCAAAGTCATTTTCTTTACGAAAGGTGAAAGTTGACTGAAGTGGTGTGCAATTCCGAAGTATGCGATGGTCATCAAAGGTTGAGACGTCTTGAGTGTTTGCATCCTTTCAGTGGAGTTGACCGCAGTGATTTTCTTTTTTTTTTTGTCTGTATGTGTGGGAGAGTGACGTAGGGGAGAGATCAAGAGGGACAGAGATGGCTGGACGTTTGCTGAGCTGTCCAAACGTGATTGGCACGGCCCGTCATCCACATGCACGGGCGGAAGTTTGGCAAAAATGGTCCATCTCCACAGTATCGATCAGACTTCGGTGTGTGTGCAGGCATCTAGCTGCATGTGCCTGCGTGTGTACAGTGTCTGTGCCTGGGTGTGTACAGTGTTTGTCTGTGTATGTGCGTTTGTTTGTATGTTTTCTGTGTGTGTGTTTGTGTGTTCTTCCACTGATGACATCACGGAGGTTGTCTGTCAAGTGGTAGGCCACGAGAGGCGCCCGACTTGTTTGTTGTTTTCTGCCACGAATCAGGGTCGGGATGAGATGTGATGACGGCAGGCACTGCGTATGTACGCACAGATGTGACACACACTTTCCAGTATCCTCATTCTCCTACGAGGAAAAATGACAAGCTTGCCAAGAAAGCAAAAGATTATTCTATTGTTGTTATGTAATGTGTCAGATCTGCCATGTTGAAACACTTCATCTGGCATCAACAAATAACTTGGAAAAAAATGCACTCACATGAAATACACTCTCTGGTATCTAAGAAACTAAGCACTTTTCACTCAAATATTCTTTGTTTCTTCCATGGTATTGTTTTTTTGCTCTTTTGTGATTATGTTGTTAAATTTGCAGATCTTATTTAATGTGTAATTACCCCCTAACCGAGTATGCATTGTGAACAAAATACATATAGCCAAAGCATGTTTCAGTTGTATAGAACACAGAAGTTTTCATTCATATCAAGAGTCAAACTGTTGAATAAACTGTGCAACTCCAAGTGTGTTTGAGTGTGTGTTTTTTAAAGCTAGATGTTCATGTTTTCAGAAAGAATTGATTGAGCCATAATACTGAGTAAACACAAGGAGTGGTAAATGTCATTACCGCTCTGTGCTAGCGTTGGCTTATAGACTCTCAAAACAGTCTCTTCCAAGACAACGTTGTCGCCGCCGGCGTGTGTGGAGTGACCGACAAACTTGTGCGTCCAAATGCGGAGCCACTTTACTTCCTATGGCAATGGCTGTGTGGATTGAATATAAGCCTTGTCGGTCATTTCTCAGCCGCCCTGTGTGCATTCCAGGATTTTGCAATGGTTATGAGTGCATGTTTGCGGCATTAGAGACAGAAAAAAAAAAGAGGAGAAAGGGAGAGTGTGGGGGGGGGGGGGTTAGTGAGGGGTGAGAACAAGCTGCCATCAAAACACACCCGTTTGTCATTGACGTAAGTGGTGCATTTAATACGTAACCTCAACTGTTGCTCCTGGCTGCCGCGCCACCGAACGTAAAGAGACCTATTGCTAACGACTCTCCGCTTTCAGCCCTCACTTTTTCCTCTTATCGCCTTCTTCCATCGCTAACCTTATCTGTCTTTCCGTAATTGCGTGCCTTTTTTTTTGCTTCATCTGGAATTTTATGTCTCACAGCTGTTGTTTTTCTCTTCTTCCTGTGTTTTCATCATAATTTGTTAGTGTGGCATTCAGTCATGATCTCATTGTGTTTGTACTATTTCCGTCATTTTATTACCTTCTATCAAGCAAGCTGACAGTATATCTTTGTGTTGTTGGGATATTGGAGTCTTTCAGTGCCACTGTTCTTTTTCATCAATTTTTTTCCAGTTTCATCTTGTGTCTTTGTTTTCCATTCCGTATCGTCTATTACACATATGAGAGATGAGAAAGTGTATTCTTAGTATTGGCTGTTTTCGTCTTTTTCCATTGCTTTTTCTTTCTCTGGTTGTACTCTTGCCTGTGATACTGTTTCTTCTTCTGTCTGTGTGTCTGTGTATCTGCCTGTCTGTCCGCCCATTTCCTCAGGAGAGTGTCTTGGCGGCCAAGCAAGCCGTGATGGAGCATTCAGCCAATCCAGGTTGCCATGGCAACCACAAGAAGTTATGCATGTGTGAGTGTGAGTGTGTGTGTGTGTGTGTGTGTGTGTGTGTGTGTGTGTGTGTGTGTGTGTGTTTGTGTTTGTGTTGTGTGTGTGTGTATGTGTGTTGTCTGTGTGTGTATGTGTGTGTGCGTGTTGGTTGCCTTCCATATTTGATGCCAGTGGGTGTTTCTGGGTAAATGCTCTCTGCATCGTGTAGAGGGGAGAGGAAGTCCATAATGCCAAAGGTGGATGGAGCTGGTTAATTCAAGTAGGGGGCTAAAAAGTACTTTTGACACTTTATTACTTATCAGTATAGAAAATCGTGTTTGACAGTACACTTTAGGGTGGGATTTCACGGAGCACGCGAACGATTTGCGAATGACGCGAATGGCAAAATCCAGCATTCGCATTTTAGTCTGCAAAAGATCGCCAAACAAACGTGAGGGTTCGGAAACGTCGTCAATTGTTCGCGAATGTCGTTTTTACTTCGGCGAGAATTTCAAAAAAGTTTGAAATTTTTCGCGAACCTTTTCTGCACACTTAGTCGGGATTTGCTCGTGAATTGTTCTCGAAAGTGTCTTTAAAGCTTCGTCATATGCGCAAGACCTTCGCAAGACACGCGCGATGTTCGCAAAATGTTCGTGAAACCCCAAACAGACTCCGAAACTTCTGAGAATGTCTCGCGTATGTTACGCGAAATCTGCGAAGTTTTTCCGATCATTTTACGACGTAATCGCAAACTGTTCGCGTACCTTTTGAGACATTCTCGCGAACGTTTAGCGCACGTTTGGGGGATGTATGCCCTGTACGTTTTCTGCAAATAGAAATCGTAGCATACATCTAAACATCAAACAATTATTAACAACTATAGCAACAAAAGAAATTATAAACTAGCAAAGAGAAAGAATATTTGATATACCAAAAAAAAATCGCAGAATATACTTAAAATCAATCTTAAGTATGTAAATTTCATTTGAACTATAGAGATTATGTGTTAGAGGAACTGCAAAAAAAAAATCAAATGCTTTACTAGTGGAGATACGTCCTAGGGGAAACAAAATGTAGGCAATTACACGATAGAGAAATGAGAGAAAACGAAAAGAGAAATAGAGGAAAGAAAAAAAAAATCAACTCAAGAAAGCTGATTTGAGTTGATTTTTTTTTTATTGCTTCCACCTCTCATTGCTACATTTTCTCCCATGATTATTGAAAATTTTTCGTTGTTCGCATTTCCGTCGCGTGTTCTTCGTGTACGTAACATGCTGTACTTTAGCAATGATACACACGACAATCGCACATACGTCGTGGGAACTTCGCACAAATTGCGCAAGAATAGTTTCCGGCTTCATTGTCGGAAAACATTCGGAGAAAAACTTTTCCGAATGTTGGATTTTGTCATTCGCGTCCTTCGCAAATCGTTCGCGTGCTCCGTGAAATCCCACCCTTACCTATTTCATATTGGGATTAAAAATAGATTTGTATTTCATGCCCTCTTCCATTCGATGTCCTGTAGTCTCAATACCTCAGTCATTTTATGTATTTTTTTTTAAATTTGTCTTTCTACTTCAGAGGCTGTTAAATATTTACGTGAAAAAAAAAAAGATTTCCCCCATCTGTAAAAAGTGAGATAAATTAGTATGACCTGCATGTACATGCACAAATCACTCTAAAAAAGTTGTAAAATGAAGTATAGTGAGCTACCTTTGATATGGAACACTAATCAAACCTGTAAATTTTGTAACCTTCAAACTATTTTTTATGCCTCCGCCACGAAGTGGTGGCGGAGGCATTATTTTTCCCTTAAAGCTTGGATGCAAACTTTTGTTGTGTGAAAAGGTATTTCAAGGTCAAGACAAGCTTATTCAATACTTATTGACATAGTTAAAAGGTACAAACGGAAAGTGTGATCTATGGTTACAGCTTATAGAATTCTTGTGTCTTTGTATTAAGAAGATATAGGCAATTTTTCCCCCTTTGTACACAACAGTTTTATAAAAATAAGAAGCTCAAAGCAGTACCCAAAGTGCTTGATATGGTAGTTATATTTAGTACGTAATCTTGCGAGAGCAGCAAGTTGCATTTAAACAGCAAAATATGAGGCTTTTGTTTTTGCCAATTATCTTGTCAGTGAGAATGAGGCCCCCACACAAATGAAGGTATAGTTTGTAGAGATTAGTTTTGTGTGTGCATTTAAATTTGTGTGTGTGTGTATTCGTGTGTGTTTTCAGGCTGTTAGTTTTATGTCTAGGCTGATATAATAAGTTTGTACTCTCAGGAAAGTCTGTTTTGGAAAAGTAGAGACTAATGTGCTTGTGTAATTGTGTGTGTAATCTCCTATAGATCATATATTTGTTAGTGTGTGGGCTCCTGTAGAATACTCTTGTTTTCATTCTTCATAGCTCATTGAAGTAATCAGACGATATCTTATCATATATTATCCATGATATCACTGATGATTCATACCAATGATGGTTTAATAGATCACTGATATCACCCAGATGTGATAGTCAATGCAGTGTTTACATGTCGCCACTGGTAACCACTGTCAGCTGTAGAACCGATTGATTTCAAGACTTTTAGCTGAAAAGAATTCCTCAAACGAACTTCACAAAGCAAACTTGGAAGAGTGTTCATTCTGTATTGATGACATTTTTTTTTCTTTCTGCCCACTCAAATTACAACACAAACCAAACAAACCTCAAAATACACCAAGGCGTGTTGATACGTTTGATGTTTTATCCCAGACTTTGGGAAATACAGCGTTGCCTACAAAGAAATACTCTTTTCTCCGTAAAAAAAAAGAAAAAAGAGAGAGACTTGCAATAGCCTTGAAATCGGTCACGAAACCAGCCGGGATGAATGCCCATCAATGAATTGCGCACGTAGCTTACGCATTATCCCACAGGGTATCGTTTTCTGCTCTCGCTTGGTGATGTAAACCGTTCATAACTCCATTCCAGTGCTGCGTGCCTGGCAGTGCCTGCTGGGTTGGGGGAGAGTCGTTTTGCTGTGGTACTTTGCCAGCCGAGCAGTGGTGCGTTCCCATGGCAACTGTAGATGAAGTCGTGAGATTTGTTGCCGTCAGGACATAAAAGATGACTCTCTTTTTTCTCCTTGTTTTGAAAGAATTCTCCACCGCTTTCAAGCAGCCAGCGTCTAATTACAAAACCGTTGTAAAATGTCAGTGAACGCTCGTTTCTTTGATGAGGAGCTGGGTTTGTAATGAGAAATGGGGAGGGTATTTGAATTGCAAGATCGCGAGCCAGGGAGAGGATATCCATTGAATTTTTCCCCTTTTATATAACTGTCTAGCATGCTGTCTCTGTATGCAAAATAACCTATACAAATAGTTCTGTGTATGAAGTATGTTGATATCTTATTTTGATTTATCTGTAAGTTTAAAGGGATACAGATATGAAAATTATGAGTGCAGCTTGCTGTTTCAAAGATGCTTGGTATCAGTCCTAAATCGAACCATGTCATGTTGATAAGAAGATTTAACAAATTTTCTTCTACTTTTTTTTTCTCTCACTGCTGTTGTTAAACTACAATTGCCATTACACTTGCAGCCATTGCACTGTTAGAAGTTTAAATGCAGCTACTATACTACTGCTAGTCACATGTACGCATAACTTCTTGTAATTTAGATACCAGTACGTTAGATACTACTACTGCTGCTGCTGCTGCTACTGCTACTCTTACTACTATTGTGCTACTCACTACTACTACTACTACTACTGCTGCTGCTGCTGCTGCTGCTGCTGCTGCTGCTGCTGCTGCTGCTGCTGCTGCTGCTGCTGCTGCTGCTGCTGCTGCTACTACTACTACTACTACTACTACTACTACTACTACTACTACTACTACTGTGATGTCTACTTTTACATCTACTGCTACTTTATTCTGCTTCTGTCATTACCATAACTACACCCACTTTCATAACTAGTCCTGTTGCTACAGTTATCACAAAACACTAGTAGTACTAATTCTGATATTACCCTCACTTCTACTACCATTTCTTGCATAGTCACCACTGTCATGAAGTAAAATTTGTTCCATCACTTGACAATGGTAATATTACAACTGCAACAACTACTATAGTGTGACTACAACTACTATATCAACTATGCTATTTCTGCTACTGCTGCTACTACTACTACCACAATTAAGTACCACTACCACTACTACTACCACTACTACCACTACTACTACTACTGCTGTTGCTACTTCTACTATTTCTACTACTACCACTAATATTATACTACTGCTACTATGACTACCACTACTACTTTTTGTATTATTATAACTACTGCCACTACTGCTGGTTGTACTAGCATTACCACTCCTTCCAAATGCAGTTACTACTACTAATTCTCATTTTACTAGTTCTTAATTCAGCTAGCTGCTACTACACCTACTACTGCCTATGTATTGATAACAATTACTCCTGCCACACCAAGGCTGACATGACTATTTCTGAGTACTTCTTAATTACATCTACCACTATTATTACCATCATTCAAAGTAATAATACTAGAGTTAAAGCTACTCTTACCAGTTATGCTGAGGTTCAGTCACTATACTTGGTACTGGCTTTATTGCAGCTTAATGCCGAAGTAAGATTTTGCCTATTCTGAAAATGTTTGATTGTACATGGAACTAAGTCTCCCATTAGCTTCCTCCTGTATCATCAGCCTAAAGACTACTCCCTGTAGTCCTGTAAAGAGAATACCGCAAGTAAAATATGTAATGCAGTTAATGTGCCTCCAGTAATGGGAGAAAAATTGTACTTCTTTTTCGTAAGCGCATGCTGTGTCAGCGTGTGCCACTGAAGTCAATGCGCAAGCGTGGCGAAGATGCGAAAACCACCTCGCCACACACTAATTGTCTCATTAGAGGCTCGTTTAGCATAATGAAAGGGCTGAAAGAATAGATCACAGTGTGGAAGGTGGCCAAATTACACCTGATTAACCTCAATAACACTCTTCTTCTCCCCCCCCCCCCCATCCCAGTTCAGCTTCCTCGCTTCTCTGATGTGGCGTCATTGTTACCATCTTTCTTCTTAATGAATGTGCCTCTTGATGCGTAGCAGGTACCCGGGCTGTAAACACAGCCCACATCCATCATGGTGGCTTTGGTTAGTGCAAGAGCGTCTCCTGCACATTTTTCAAAAGTTCATTTTCATTGATCTGACATCCACTGGAGGTTTTATCAATCACACCATGTAGGAGGGCACTTCTGTGATTACACGTGATGACAATATTCAGCAACCTCTGTTTATATCACTACATACATGTACATGTACTGCTATAACTTTATAGATCTGCTCTTACCACTTCAGCTACTTGTACCAACTGCTAATAACACTTCTATTACTACCTCTACCTACAGTAATCTTATTACAGTTGAACCTCTATTATCCGGCCTCCCTTTATCCGGATCTCTCTATTATACGGACGAATTCTCGCCATGATTTTTTTTTAATATTATAATTACGGGAGGAAAGGGGGATTCCCAACTCCATGAGAACTCCTACACAAACACACATGAATTACATATACTTGATACATTTCTTAAAAATTATTTAGGTAAATCATCCCAAGAATTTATAAAAGAAAATGATTTCATTCTTGCAAACACAAACCTCTATTTTGGGGTCTGTTACTGAGTGTAACAATGATAAGGTTGCAGTATACACATTACTACATGTGGTACTACAATGGGTTACATCAGTACATGTGTATGTATATGTACATGTATAAAGCATTGAGTCTCCCATATATCCGGCCAAATCCCTTATCTGGATGATCCCCGGTCCCGACTTGTCCGGATACGAGAGGTTCAACTGTACTACTATTGAGATTACTTCTATTACTTCTACTTCTTCTATTCTCAGTAGAAGTTAGACAAAAAAGCTTTCATTACTTCTTCTGTGACTTATGTCTCTCCTCCTGCTACTACTTTTACTGCTGCAAACGCAGTCACTTCATCTTCTACATCATATATCGTCGCTGGGGTGACAAGACCTCGTATCTCAAAAATGTTTAAAAAAATTTTTTTTAGCTTAATGGTCAAATAATTGGTCAAGTGATGTCTTGGCCAAATCCTAACTGTCTTACTCCAAAAATGAAGCCACCATGACGTGTCAAAGAGAAGGCTTTCCCATTCACTATAGTGCTCTCCTGAACATTTGACAATTTTGAGATACGAGGTTTTGTCACCCCAGCGACGATATGTATGTACAGAGCTTGACATTAGTGGTGGCCTGGGCCCGCTAAAAATTGATGTCGGGCCATTTAATTTTTTCGAAAAATTGTCTTTTGGTAGCCCAATTGAGCAACTAAGAATCAAAATGAATAATGCTCCTTTTTTATTTCGGGCCACCAAAATTTCAAATTTAAAGAATGTGCTGACAGAGAAAGAAGTTAATATCGAGACCTGACATGCACATATATGTATGTATCTTATTTTTTCCTTTTGTGTTGCCTTTTATACCATCACATTGTATTCAATGTGTTTTCTATCTTTTTTTTTTTTCTGAGTGAGTCATTGATCACTACTGCTCTTCCTTTACTCCAGTAGCCAAAATAATCAGAAACAAAGAGGAAAGTGATGATGGAAGGAGTGGAATGGAGGAGGGGGGGGGGGGGAGGGGAGACGCAAAGGGAGAATAAGGGACATGAAACTGCCTTTGAGATTCAATGTTGTATATCAGCTGATTAACGGAGAGCAGATTTCCCCCGGGAGGTTGGACCTGTCTGTCCCGAGACACACACCTCGCCCGACCCGACACAAATTTTGGTGGCGGGCAAACACCGATTCATCACGTCGAGGATCGGATGAGACCGCAGGGAATGGATGTTGGTGAGGGATGCGATCCCGGACAGTGGCAGGTGATGAGGAAAACATGGGAATAATGTGCCTTATCTCTCTCTCTCTTTCTCTTTCTATCCATCTATCTTTTTAGTATATACTTCTATCTCTATCTCTTTCTCCCTTTTTCACATTGGGCGTCGATGTGGATGTGTTACGGAGGAAGTCTTGCATGATTTCCGATATTGTAGCCATTCATGCTTCCTGCATTCAGATCATAGGGGCCAGCTGTGTCAAGAGGGGAGCTGTGAAATGTGATTTTGGAATGTTGAGGTGAAAGAAAAAACAAAACAAAAACATAACCTCAAATCTTGTGTCATAGAGGACACCATCCATAAACTATGTTTAGCACAGTGGAGAAACATGGCATTTACAAGATATTCATCTCATCGGTATATAAATTTTGAATGTATTTGGTAAACTGTAGCCCCCCCCCCCCCCCATCTTTCTCGTTCTCATTCACTCCCCCCCACCCCACGCTCACAAAACCTAACATTACCGCAGACAGTAATACTTCTGTATGAATGCTGATGTTATTGGATGTATATTTTCAGTTCTGTGAACCCTAGCCTGCTGATAAGCCATCTAGACAAGCAATACAATGTGAATACATAAATGAGTAATGGTCCTGATGAAAGTCAGCATGTTCCATTTTACACCCACACAAAAGATGTATATCAAGCACATTCTGATTTAAGTTTGTCCTTGCCCTGCTTTAATGGAAATTAAAATTGCAACAACAACAACATTTTACCTTAGATATGGATTACAAAGCAATGTTGATTTTCTGTACTCCATTATGTGATATATATGGATGCATTAACTATGAATAGCATGAATTCAGCATGACTTGTTTACAGGTTATGTGCTTTTGTGATCCTCTTTTCACACTGTCAATAACAGCACGATTCCAAGATTGTGTTTGATGTAAAAAATGACATTTACAAAATTAAAAGCATACACAAGGTGTTGTTTCTTTGCTATTGATGCTGTATTCATCAAATTTCCCATTGACACTAAAGTGTATTCTGAAATAAATAATCAAAATCATATGGACAATAAAAACTTATTCAAGCTACTTTGATTTACCTTTGGATCTACTTAATTTGATCTAATTCAAAGCAAATTAGATAATGTAATCTAATCTGATCTAAACTAATCTGTCTTCCCCTCAATTCCTTTGTCTAGATATAAATAAGACATAGATTTCTACATCTGTCAATAATCAAAACAATTGTGTGATACATCTCTGCTCATTAGCTGTCTATTTTACCCAAGTTTGTAATCCATATATAGGATCATTGTTATATCACACCCACTCCCTGTCATGAGAAAAATCTAAATTTACACACATTAAAAGGATGAATGAGGTTACTTACCTTTGTTTGTTGTGAATACACACACTAAAGCCTAAACAGGACTGAACTACAGGCAAAAACACACAAAATGTATTCTTCCTTTAAAAGAATGATCTCTGCCTGAAGGTTTGTAAACATGTCCGATTATGAAAAACAAAAAACTTTTTTTTTTTGCATTAAAGATGCCTTGTATAATTCTTTGTAGAAGTTTGACAATGAGAGAATATCATGATTCATACATCTTAGTCAATGCAAGGAGGAGGGTAGCAAGTTTTTATAGGTATATGAATGGTACTTGAGAGTTTCTGTTCATGGGGAAACAAAAGCAACAGTGTAAAAAAAAAGATGGTGATTCCTTTTGGCAGGAAGCTGATGAAAAAGAGAGAAAAAGAGAAATAGAATGAGTAAAAAAAAGGAGAGAGAGAGAGAGAAAGAGAAAGAAGAGAGAGTGGCTGAGGCAGAGAGAGAAGGAGGGAGAGAGGGGAAAAAAAAATCACCTGAATCTTTATGAACTTCTGTGGCAAAACTTCCGCTTCTCTGCCAAATATCAAAAATAGGAAATTGAGATGTACTTCCTCTCTCCCGGGGGCAGAAAGACCTCTGATTCTTTGGTGTTAATTCACCATGCTCTCTACCTCAAGGCACTAGTTACATAAATAACACAGTATCCTCATTGCAAGGGGGGGGGGGTTGAAGATATGGTATAGTTTCCTCCACTTTTGTATGCTTCATTGGTATTGTTGCTGTGTTCCTTGTTTTTTTGCAAATGGCATTCCAGGATAATCATGTGTGTGTGTGCGTGTAGCTTTTGGAACTGAAGCTAACATGTCCATGATGGTTTTTCGTCAAATGGGTATTGCCTTGTGCTTATGAGATAATTATAAAAAGAGAAATCAAAAGCATGAAAGGGTCTATTTTTCTTATATTCCTTCTTATATTCTACTGTGCATTCAATATGCTGGTTGAAAGCCAGAAGATGAGAAATAGATTTAAGCTGTGAAGCCACGTTGTAAGTCTTATATTAAACCCTCAGTTTCATGCCTGTCATGGATGAAAATGAGTCAGGGAGGGGGGAAGGGATGAAAAGAATAAATCTTAGCATGATGGATAAGACCTTGGAAATGTTTTTTCCCCTTTTTTTTTAAAAGTGACCATTATTTTGGTTGTAGATTACAGTGTCAGATGTGTTCTTACAATCCTGCTCATTGTTAACCTGTTGAGGATGGACTGATTTTGCTACAACAGGCATTTCCCATAGACACCTGCTCGAGTATACTAGGGACTCATCCTCAATGGGTTAAAAATCCTCAAGCAGGCTGTAGCATTATATGTGCTTGTGTATCTCACCAGGATCAGAATAAATAGATTGTGTTAATACTGATGATGGTTGCAGTTGATATTATGAAATAATGCCATGCATTCTCTCAGAAGCATAATGTAAAACAAATTTTCGCGCGCATTTTATTTGCATGAATTTCGCGAGCGCAAAGATTCGCAAAAGTAAAATGCACGCGAAAGTTCTTTTCTACACTATATGCATTGAAAGCCAGTGGCAGTTCGCGAAAATTTCATGCCGCAAAAAAGGCCATCGGCTCCAATTCGCGAAAAATTCGTGCCGCGAATATATCATGTTTTACAGTAAACAAAGGGAGAAGAAAACATTCCCTGCTTACTGTCCAAAAAAAAAAAAGAAAAAAAAGAATCAAACTCAGATATTAAAGTCTGAACCCAGTATGAATTGGGTTTAGGTCTGTCAGGCACGGCAGCAGATTTACATCAGGATGAGCTGAATATGACCGCAATATGCCGCACATGCTGATTGGCCATGAGACAGGGATCTCTGTGCGAACAATCGGCAAGAGAGGTGGAGACCATTTGGGGACAGCATTGTTAGCAATTCATCCCCGCGTCAGCAGCATCATCCAGCAGGCGGTTTTAACGACCTAGCCAGATGGATTAAGGCAGCTTAAGCTTCCTAATTACCCGGTGGTGCTTTTAATCCTTTGTTGCCTCAATCCAATCACAAACAAGGAAGGGGGAAAAAAAATGGAAGAGTTATATTATTCTCTCATATGCTCCTATATATATATATATATATACCACTTTGCTTTGATCCAAGTTTTGTCTGTTGCAATAGCATGAGGTTTGTATACCATGAATACTGATTGTTCAAATGATTAATCAAAAATCTATATTTTGTGATTTACCTTGTATATTCTGCAGTGGTATACGAAAATTAATAGTATTACATCAAAATGTTAGGAATACAAAATTTGATAGCAGCTTTGCTGCAGAATGGCAGGAAGCTTACAATTTAAGGTCACCATAGCAATGGGTCAAAAGTCTGCTCTGATTATTGTGAAATGAGAAAACTGTTACTAATACCAATACAGTTGTGTTTATCTACAGGAATGTGAGTGTGTGTTTTTTTTTTTCTTTTTTTTTTCCATACAGCTTAAATGGATTGGTATGTCTGTTTATGATCCAAACTCTGTAGTTTTCCGGCATCCTGCAATACTGGAGTGTTGTATTGTAATCAAGTTTATGGATTTTTTTTTCCCCTGGTGATCTGAGCAATTTGCAATTCCTTTGCGTATTTTTGTGAATCTGTATGTAAAGCCTGATACTGATCTGATTTGCATTTATTAAAACATAGCTATTCAGGACAAGGTTTGTTAGGCATACTAGTTGCTATGGAAAGCCTGAAATCCGAATGCATTACAAACCTTTCTCACTGGCTCCATGCACTGTGCTGTATTGATCTGAATGTTACAAGAAGAAAAAAAGAAGGCAGATGTTGAGAGACAGGAAAGATGTAATTTTTATGCCTCCGCCACGAAGTGGTGCCGGAGGCATTATGTTTTCGGGTTGTCCGTCCGTCCGTCCGTCCGTCCGTCCGTCCGTCCTTCCGTCCGTCCGTCCTTCCGTCCGTCCGTAATGAATTTTGTGGACAAGGTAACTATCGAAACCTGTTGAGGTATCCTAATGAAACTTGGCATGTATGTGTATTAGGGGGTGAAGTTGTGCCTATCAACTTTTGGGTGCACATGCTCAAGGTCAAAGGTCAAAAGGTCAAGGTCAAATACATAAAATTTCACTATTTCCACCACATATATTGAATGCCTGAAGATATTTTCTTGAAACTTAGTGTATACATGTATTACCCAATTAAGATTCTCTGGTGAAAGTTTGGGTCATGAGGTCAAAGGTCAAAGGTCAAAAGGTCAGGGTCAAATACATAAAATTTCACTATTTCCACCATATCTATTGAATGCCTGAAGAGATTTTCTTGAAACTTAGTGTATACATGTATTACCCAATTAAGATTCTCTGGTGAAAGTTTGGGTCATGAGGTCAAAGGTCAAAGGTCAAAAGGTCAAGTAGAAATATTAAAACTTCTTTTTTTTTTCTCCGTACCTTGGAAAATTGTTCAAGGTATCTTCATGGAACATAGTATATACGTGTACTGACTGGAAGTGATTATCTAGAGAATGTAGGGTTCATGGGGTCAAAGGTCAGGGGTCAAAGGTCAAGTGCAAGACTTCACAGTTTTACTATTACCCTCATATTTATGCAATGTCAGCAGGGTTATTTTTTTACACTTGGTGTATGCGTGTGTAACCTAATAGAAATTCTCTGGAAAGTTTTTTTTTTCTCTTTTTGCCTCAAAGGTCAAAAGGTCAAAGATCAAGTGAAAGTGCTGAACTAACTTTTTCCTCCATATCTCGGAAGTGGCTCAAGTTACCTTGAAACTTAGTACATACTATGCATGTTCTACCTGAAAGTAATTATCTTATGAATTTTAGGGTCAAGGGCCAGATGAAAATGGTAACAATTTACTATTCAACTCAGAAATTGCACTTTTTTTCCACACCTGTACCTTGAAAATTACTCGATGCCTAAATGTATGAATGGGTCAAAGTCAAGTTAAAGTCCTTAAATCCCTAGATACATGCTCTCTTATTCATCCAATTAAACCTACGTCAAGGAAGGTGAACATTCAACACATTTGTGACAAACTTGTCATTCCAATATTTTGCCAATTTTGTGAAAATGTAATCACACAGTGTCCACATGTACTATCTAGACCTATTGGGAAAATCATGCATTATGGCGGAGGCATACCAGTCGCCAAAGCGACATTTCTAGTTAGGTTTGTCGTGAGTGGTTAGAATACAATTCAGCTTTTGTCAATTAAAAGTTAATGCAAGCTGTATCATGGAAAAACTTTCTTTTTTTTCTGCCATAAATCCCAACAGATATTACTTGGCAATGCCCTGTATGTCAGTGTGGAGGAATATTTGGGTATGCCTTTGAAAATTTTGTTCAGTTTTGAAATGTGTCACACGGATCAATGTGAAAATGATCATGAAACCTGTGGGCATGTATAACAACAAATTAAAAGCATTGAAGCTAGTCATAGGTGTAGTTATCTTAAGCATAATACGGAGGGTGGTAATGATGACACAGGCCATGACAGCTAGAAATGTATTTCCACCAAGTGATAATGTTTTTCTTTTGACTTAATTTGACATTATCATCTTGCATATCTCAGAGTACAGATGTCCATACAATTATAATCAATGCCTCTCTTTTTATATAATTTTATGAATCCCCCCCCCCCCCCCATTGGACTTTGCTGGTTTTATCACTCATACCCTCTGATGACTAATGCATAAATCCAAGGAATATATGCTAGTTGTGGAAACCATGACTACCACGAAGCACGAGGATCAAAAGACTTCTCCATCACTCCTTTTGCTTTGATGATCAGGTTTTTTGGGTGAGTTTGTTTTAAGATCTGTGCGGTGACCATGAATGTCTGTGAACAAACATTCTTGTTTTGTTGGTATGGCACATTTCCAGTTCACAAAGACAATGTCACTCTGTACGCCCATTGAGCAAAACTTAATGTCTAAAGGCAGAGAGCAATAACACGTTCAAGGACGCGTAGGTAGATTTTGAGATTGCGCTTCAAATTGGAACACGTTTTTCCCAAGCCGTCATTTGTATGCAAAGTGAGCAAGAGATGTCATCAATTCCAGGATTTTCTTTTCTCATATTTTGAACAATTGGCCTCGAAAGGCTTTAAAAATCGTGATAACGTGCAGTCTTGATGAGTGTCATGGAATCGAGGCTTTGCCTCAAGAGTCGTATTCATTTTCTTCTTCCTCCCAATCCCCCCAATCATGATCAACCCCTAATGTAAGGGGCCTACAGTAGTTGTATGTATCCGCTCTTCACCACCCGATACTATTCAACTTTGATACACACTTTTGCAGATCTTTTACGGTGGGTTTACTAATATAACACTGGCAACTTTGCACAACAGGGAGCAAATTTAGCATGAGCGAGGAAATAATCCTTTGCCTTTATGAAGTGATGACAAATATATTGGTGATTACAAGGATTTCCTTATTCTGTGAAATACACCATACTGACTTGGATGAAGCACGAAAATTACTAAGGGATAGAAGATACACAAATGGATATGAAAAAAAGTACTCGGCTAAATAAAATCTGTTTTATTCATTACTTGTTGCATTGACATTTGGAAATACTGATGATGAGAAATTAGTATTTACCTCCCCTTCCATCTGCCACAATAGCTGCTGGGAATGGCATAGAGAATGAAATGCAATGTATCTTGTTTCCTGCTGTTGATATATATGAATGTTTTATCTGTTTAATTATTAATTTTGTTGCTTATCATAGTTCTGTAAAAAATGAATGGAGTGGGGCATTGATTGGTGGTTATCCTTGCTGTTCTTGTAGTCCAATTCTCAAAGTTTAATGCATTTGCTTTTAGGAAGCCATGCAGATTCATGACACTGCATATTTGCAGAATTAATGCATGAGTTTAAATCAGTCTGCTCTTCTGTATTTTGCAGAAGGGTCATGTGAAGGTAAAGATGTCTTACCATGAGTCAGGTTAAATATCGTCGCTGGAGCGATAAGACCTCGTATCTACAAAATGTCAAATGTTCAGGAGAGCCAAAAAACATGGCAGCCAAAGCACTGTGGCGAATGGGATAGCCTTTCCTTTGACATGCCGTGGTGGCTTCATTTTTGGAGTAAGACAGTTGGGATTTGGACAGGACATCACTTAACCCATTATTTGACCATTAGTCCAAAAATTTCATTTTCACCAAAATTGCAGATACAAGGTCTTATCACCCCAACGAGATATGTTCTTTTGATTTTATAAGTCATATGATGGTACCATCTATCCTTTGTTTCAATTACTATATGCGTGTACACATATCAGTCTTTTTACTCCGGACCTATAGGTGTTCAAGTTTACTTTTTTCAGTAATGTTTAAAAGTTTTCAAAGTTTTTCATTACTTGATATATTAATAGCAACTGAGGTTGGCTGTTAGTGTTTGTAGCAAGAATGTGATGTATATGGAGTTCAGTGTGATCACAGCACCAAATAACTACTTGCAAAAGCAAGTCCATTTCCCAACTTGCATAAACTGACCAATACTGTTAAAAAATCTTAATGATTTTATCAGGGTGATGAACCTATCTTTGCTCTACTACTTCATGTCTTGATACTTAGACTATAATTCTGTTTTTCAAATTTGTATAGCAAAGTTTTTCAGCAATCAGGTTGTAAATCAACACTTTCGCTAGCAGTTTGGGGTCTGTCTTACTTGATGACTAGGGATGAAAAGTATTTTCATTCCAATACCACTCTGATCTGGTTACTCTCAGGTGCTAAGTGCCCCCTTTGTCACATTTTTTTTTTTTTTTTTGTCGGTCCGAAAGAGTATTCTTTCAAAATGAGACGAACCCAATTAGGCAGGCTGGAATGTAGTGTGTGTGCTTTGGGGCTGCATTATGAATGAAACAGTGAGGCCTGCGGGTTTTTTTGTATGTCAATTACCGGCCGTTTTGTTGGGAGGAAGGGCAATGCAGTGTGGCGGAAAAAGGGCTGGAAGATGAAATATTCATCACAGAGAAGCAATCATATCTCGTTGCCTTCGAGATGGCTGCTGCAAGCTCCGATGAGGGCCGACACACGTAGTGATGAGTGACTGATGACCCATCCTCAGTGTTGCCTTGGTTCAACGATTCAACAGACCGAGGGGAAGGGGGGGGGGGGGGAGATAGAGGGATGGGGGGGGGGGGAGATAGGAAGCACTAGATTAGAGTTGAGGCATAATATCTGTTTTTTCACCTATCTGCATTCTCAGAGTAATGTCGGAACATAGTTTGACCCATGCGTTTGACCCATAACGTGCCACGCTCATATTTATTCACATCCGACATGGCAGGATGGCAACGAGTGTGCTTTCTGGCAGTCAGCATATAGTTCTTGTCTGTGACTATCAAACTTTGTGGATCTCATTGTATACATGTCTCATTATGTTCATATAATCCTCAAGCATTAAGTTCTACTTTGTTTGTGCAGTAAAAAATTAATTTGCTGGAGTCAACTACTTGTATTCAATTGAAGTCTCCACTGAAGCTGACACCGGAGCATGAAAATCAGTTGCATGCAAAGGGTTTATAGGTAATGTGATAGAGGTTCCAGAATTGTCTGCTGGATTGTAAGCCATATGTCTGCTAAGATCTGCAGGATTTTTGTCTTTTCTACTCTTGCATTACAATGATCAAGATTATTTGATGATTCAAGAATAGGTCAGTAACCTGTGTTCAGTTCGTGGATTTGATTGGTTGTGATTAAGATGTAGTATTTCATGTGAATCAGTAACCTTTTTTGTGCCAGAGACCATGAATAGATAATGTATCAGACACTGCTGGGCTTTATGTGCCAATAAACACTTGCACGCACACAGAGCTAGGATTAGGGTATTCACACAAGACTTGAGATGAAGATGAGAAAGAAATAATATCTCCTTTGATATTAAGAGTTTTATGATTTATGATTTTATGAGGTACCTCTTATTTGATAAGACAGGACAATGCAATGCCTTGATCGATAATGCTATAATGACAGACTTTGCCTCCTGTAATTGCTGCATATTTTCTAGAGATCATATTTGTCTAAAAATCAGGTATATTAAATTCTGTTTGACAGTCATACTCAGAAATCATGCATAATTTCCATGCTCAGAGACACAGCAATATAAAACATCTACTATCAAAAAATTCTGCAGCAAGATTTCATTTCCATTTAGTATGTTCCTTTTTAGCTCCTCCAATATTCTCTGTGTTATTCTCCATAAATAAAGCATCATATTTTTATTTTCAGAGTGTTAAGGGAAAGTTAATGTTATTGGACTCAATGGAAAACTTGGTGAGGTCTTTTCTTTCTTTAAACAAAAAAAAAGAAGTAATCAAGCATTTCTCTCTCTTCCTATTTTTTATTTATTTATTTATTTATTTTATTTATTTATTTATTTTTTTTTTTTGGGGGGGGGGGTGAAGAATTCAGATTAAGAGACAAATTGCTGATTGGTTAACAGCACAGAAGCAAGCTGGGAAAGACACATAAGAATCAGTAAGACAGATGTACAAACGTTTACTGAAAGAAAAAAACAAACAAACATAGGAATCAGAAGAAGAGGAAAAAGGTGCTACCCAAGATGTGAGGGTTGAAAATGAAAAATACAGGGGTGATAAGAAATGAGAGTAGAAGGAGAGGAAAATCAAAATTAAGGTGAGGCTGTTGGCATTACAGACAGGATTTTCTATTTTTGTGAATAGAATAGCAACCTCCTTCATCTCTTGGCATCGCCTCGATCCTGGCCGTGTACATCACGGCTAGATCAAAGCCGTTTGAGATTCAGAGCCCGCTACTTGCCCAGCTATAGAGTGTCGCACACAAGCAAACAAACCTTTGCCGCTGCTAATCTTTGAATCAGGCATGTGACTATAGAACAGGTGGACAGTGCGTGGGTCGTATCGCCCACGGCTACCTGTTGATGGTCAGTTATTGACTGCAGTTGCCTTTTGCTTTTTGCGACTGTGGCTCTATGCAGCCTTGGGATGCATGGAGATGTTGTACATGTCAGGTGTCATTTATCGATATTTAGTTGTAGCTGATGTTGATACAATTATAACCAAGAACTTACATGAATTAACTCCTCAGAAAAAAAAAAATCAAACAAAGATTTTCATCCTTCAAGATCTCACTGAAGGGGAGTGCTTGTTCAATCTTGCATATATATCCAAGCTTTCATGCTTTGTCTCTATCTCTTGCATGTATTCAATTTGTGAACCAAAGGTATAGCAGTGGCACATATACAGAAAGCAATTATTGGATTATTGTGTAAGAGTCTTTTAAGATGACAGCATATACCATTATAGAGGATGTAATCTCTGCATTTCTTTTTTGGTATTTTTTTTTGGTGGGGGGGGGGGGAATGGTGTTATAGTGTCATGCATTCAGCGTCATATAAAATAGCATTGTTGTGATTTTCTTTCTTGGAAGCTTGATGTATTTCAAGGTACTGTCAAAAAATTAATTGCTTTAATTGGAACTTGCTTGTCAACTGTTCTTCATGCAACTCTAGTCAAATATTCTGAAAGGTCATTTGCTGGGGGGGGGGGGGGGAGGGAGTGGGGAGGGATAAGGGTTGCAGAGGGAATGGGAAAGTATGCGCCGCTGTGGCTTGCACTGTTTGACAAGCGGAAGCCTCACATTGGCGGCAGTTCCGCGGCATTTTCGTCCCGTACAGTGACCACTTAGCCTCTCATTTTCGTTCTTGAGAGGGGTTGATTTATGTCGTGCTCATCAAAATGCGTAGTGAGTGCATCAGTCTAGAAGTCCTTTGATGTTCTGCCGAGACGTTGGGGGCATGTTGTAGATCACAAATGACCTCTATTGCAGGAATATTGGAGTCTGGAGTGTACATATAACTCACCAGGACAATATAAGTTATGCTTCCTCATTTGTTCCCTACATTTTGTTGTCGAGACAAAACAAGTGCATTGATGGAAATAAACAAAAGATACTCTGTGGAACAATGTTCCGAAACTTTTGACAGATTGTTTCTTTGTTTGTTTGTTTTTTTCCATTTTTTGTCATCATGAGTACTGTAAAACATAATATTTTTGCAGCATGAATTTTTCGCGAATTGGAGCCGACGGCGTTTTTCGCCACATGAAATTTTCGCGAGTTGCCTCTAATATTCAATGCATATAGTGAAGACAAGAACTTTTGTGTGCATTTTAATTTCGCGAATCTTGGCTCTCACAAAACTAAAATGCATGTGAACATTCCTTGTTTACAGTAACATGCTGGCATGCATTAATTCTCCTGGTGCAAAGAAGTGGATTTTGTGTTACAGAATTGTTACATCATACGAGTGTGTAACCTGAGGCTATGGTACTTGAAGCTTGGTGCTAGCTTGGTGCTTAAATTTGTGCATTTCGGAGTGTTTTATTCATATAGTTGTATTGATTTTGATTAGTGTTGTGCAATTTGACTGTTGCAGGATCAGATATAACATATTTTCCAGAAAACTCTACATAAATATATTACATAGCCTAAGGCATCAGCAGTAATAAATGGATTAGCTTACATTAAAGGGACTGTACAGAACTGGTTGAGGTGGGGATTCCTGTTTTGAACATTCCTAAGTGAGATAATGAGAAACCTCTTATGAAATATGAAAGAGCATGTAATTCTAAGGAGGATTCAACGTTTATTTGATGAAAATTAGTTTTCAAATGTCTGAGATATCCAAAAAAGTGATAATAATAAAAGGCGACAGGCCACGCCTTTTATTAGGATCTCTTTGTTTCACCTTGTTTTTGGATATCTTAGCCATTCCAAAACCGTTTTTCATCAAATAAATTTTTGATACCCCTTAGAATTGCATGCTCTTTGACATTTCAGAGAGTGGTTTCTGATTATCTCACAAAACATTAAAAGCGAAATCCTCACCTCGACCAGAACTGTACACACCCTTTAATGATGTGGGATATATCACTTCAGTTATATGTATACACGTGAAATTCTTCTATGAAATGTAACAGTAACAAAATCTTATGTGTTCTACTTTTAGTAAAAGAACATTACCAGGTACCGATTATTTCCTTAGGGCTTAAATCCTTTTTCACACCTCTTGTTTACCTATGCTACAAAACTGTACTGTGCAAATCAATCAGTATCTTACTAATTATTTCCTTGAGATATTCATATCAGCCCAAGATATTTCAATGTCTTTTGCACTCTGTCTGCACAAAATTCAGTTTGAACGGCACCTGAACTCCGGGCAAAGAAAAAAAAAAGGGGGGAGAGAATTGAATGTGAGATATTTGTAACGAGGCTAAACCACATTGTCGCTTTTGGTGTGAACTCGTTTTTCATCATATTTCATGCGTCATCGAGGAGCGCGATGACTTGTATCACAGGAAAGTAGAGAGGACTGAAAAAAGGCATTGTCAGAGAACAGAAACTCCTTGCATAGGGTAATGGTGCTTGATTGGTGTGTGGATGTAAGTTGGTGTTGTCTGCTGAGATTTTCTGTCAGAATATGCTGGTAATACTCATGAGATTTATCGAGAAAAGAAAAAAATCAAATACCATTTTAGGATGATGACTCTTATCAGTTTTGTCCTGTACTTAATGCTTTTTGCATGTTTTTTTTGTCTCTATACTGTCTCTTGTGGAATGGGTAACTAAAACAGAATCCCCACTCTTAAAGAAGGTGTGTGTGTGGGGGGGGGGGAGAAGTATTTAACATTGACAACTCCTATAATGCCACTTGTCCCACAGGAGATACACGCATTGCTATTGATGTTTAGATTGCATTGGGCAGGAATTACAATGGCAGTCGTTTTCTCTCAAGTGTATGGGAGATATTATACAAATAATGACTGCTATGAGGGGCACAGTTAAAATTATGGGCCCAAGGTGATGTGAAAACCGTAACTATGCCCGAAGCGAAGCTGAGGGCACGGTCATGGTTTTCACATCACCGAGGGCCTACATAATTTTAACTGTGCCCTGAATATCAAGCAGTCATTATTTGTTTTATATACCGAAAATATAGATTCAGAAATATAGATACCGAAAATATAGATTCTAGTCTCTTTTACAGCACTCGTAATCAATGTTGATCGACAGCGCGGCGGTCGTATCATTGGTGCTACGTGCGTACATATGAGTGATCATCACGTTTACAGTGTGTACGGGGTTGCGAGAGTTCTGTGGGTAGCGACCACTGGTTGCGACTGTCTCCAAACCAGGGCACAGTGACCACTAGTCTCTTTTACAGCACGCTGATCGAATGCGCGGCGGTCGTATCATTGGTGCCTACATATGAGCGATCTATGTGTACGGGGTCGCGACTGTCTCCAAACCTATCTACAAACCAAACCTACCCACAGTTGATTTACTGTGCCCCGGTGCCGGGCACAGTAAATCAAATATGGGGTACAGCTATTTTCATGACTACCCTTTTAACCAATCAGATGAGAGGATTCTATATATAAGGAATATAATATGCTTTGGAAAATTCATCCACTCATTGTCAAGTTGTCTTTCTTTCTGTTTGCCTGTCTGTCGGTCTGTATGTATTTCTTTCTGCATTTGCACAAATTGAGTGTGGTAATAAGGTAGACTTTGACAGTAATCTATGTAGACCATCTACATTTCATTGGTGTAGTCTGTGGAAGCTTATGATCAATCGAATAACTACATCCCCCCAAAAAAAAAGAAAAAAAAAAAAGAAAGAAAGAAAAACCACACAATCTTGTTGCAATGTTGCAGGAGTTCTTACAGCATCAGTGATGTAAGTGTTATCGAGAATCCAAGTGATATGTAAATGAGTTGATGTTAAGGCAGTCCCATGTTAACATCTTTAGCAAAGATGATGATGAAAATGGCAGCATTGAGTCTACTGTCACAATGAAATAATAGATATCAGGGAGGAATGCCCAAATCATATCTGACAAAGTGAAGTGCAGCTGTTTGTGTGTGTATGGGTTTTTTTTTTTTTTTTCAATTGTACGAAACTCAAAGCATATATAGTACCAAAGTGTGATGTCATGGCAATTCATTGCCATGGAAACTGTTTTTTTTTTAGTGACCTTACCTGGTCTGAGTGTTTATGCATGCACCTTCTTCCAACCCAAGCTATTAAAAAAGATTCTGACATCATCACTTCGATACTCTATGGATGATGAGGTTGATAGACCGATGTCGAGTTAGCAGAAAGCTCATAAAAAGGTAATGTTTTGATTTCTCATACCAAGATGAAATCCAAGAGACATTCACAGTGCTTAAAAAGAAATCAATTCAATTTTGTACTTCTGTGTCCGGACTCTGCTTTTATTCGGTTTTTTCATCTTTCTGATCAGTATACACTGCAACCTGCTTTCAGTTTCATATTTGTTTTTACAACTTAGGCAATTACGGATACAAGTGGTATGATATTGAACACTCATGAATGTGAGACAGGTGGTAGAGAATAGCTTTGATTATGGGCCATCAAAACAAATATCTGTCTGTCACATGAAATGACCAGGAACCTGGTTGAAAAACAAAACAAAAACATTTATTTTGTTGATCTAGGATTACAAGTGATACTTTTCACTTTGACTTGGAGCAGGTGGGCATGAAACTCCTTTGTTACAAAGTAACTGAGACAGGTGTCTATTTCATTAATTGACATGAAACAGGTGATGATTTGTTGTCTTCATCTATAAATAAACTTTGAACAGTAGCACGAAACAAGCAATCAGGAGATTCTTTTGTTCAAAGTCAACCTCAAAAGAAATCTGGGATGTGCAATAAAATGACAGGTTTCAAATGGAATGATGATTTCTTGTTAAGTATGTTTGATGTGAAAAAAAAACACCAGATGATGAGGAGATGCATTCCAGGTGACTGTGACAGGTGTGTCGACAATGAGATAAACTTGAAACAAAAGGAAAACAATTTGTTTGCTTGCCTAAAATAGAAACTGCTTGATTTAGAAATATACATGAAGCAGACAGATGGTTTGGAAAATACCTTTCGTGACAGATCACTGTGCTGTTTAATGAAATTTGATGTTTAAAGGAAAATAAAAATGTAAGAAAAATGAAGTGCATAAAGGGAAATACATGTAGGAGTCTAGCTTGCCTGTACAAGCAATGTACATGAACTCATGCTATTATCGATAACAGGCAGATTATCTCCTAACTAAGAATAATTTTCACCCAGTGTTTATCATTGGTGATATGACTTGAAGTTAACTAACAATGAGCTGTGCTCTACAATAAAATTAGGCATTGCAGTGTGCTGTATTCAGTGACCCCAGTTTCGTAACATTTTTTGCGTAGGTGTTCATTTATAATGGGAAGTAATTCGGCACTCAAAGGGGTTCAAGCGTAATTACAAGTTCAGTTCACGTAAGCTCACTTATGACACTTCATGGGAGGATGTCCTGATCATTGATCTGTGCATAATGCTAACCACAAAGTTGCATGTGGTTATTAAAGAGTATCGCATAAATTTTGAAGCTATCTAACAAGTTAGCTTTCTGTGATTTGCATTCACATGATCCAAGAAGGCTCCTTGGGAACTTTAAATTGAATTAAAGCCTGGACATTGCCATGTAAACTTAATTACTTTAAGTTATTTTTTTTTTTTATAAGAAGAAATGTGACTATCCTATAAACTAAACATCCAAGTCAAGGATACTTTTTTTTTAAAAATTTGGTTGGAGTTATGTCATCTTTTACAAGTTTACACAATACTCTTTGTGAAAATTTGAGTTCATTTTGCCCAGATGGAGTTAGCTGCAAGTGTTAACAGGCATGCCATTTCAGTCATTGGAGCCAATGAAATGAGTGGACCATTAATATGTCTTCTAATTGCAGTTCATTGTATCTGTTAGATATTTGTTCTATGTTCTTACATGTAATATGTTTACTCTATTATATTTGCGTTACACACACTTCAGCTATATCAAATTGTAATTGAATGTTATGTATTCATTCATGTTTTGCTTAGCTGTAAAACTACATGTTAAATTAATGATACATTAATGTCATTGTAATGAGTTGATCAAACCCGTGTCACACAGCTTCTTTACCGTGTTTCATACAACAAATTAATGTTCAGTAGACACAATGAAAAAGAATTGTACCTGAGATTTCAATTAAACAATCTGCAGATATATGGAATATGCAGCAGCAAATACAAGTTCAAGTCTTTCATGCATCTTACAGCATCCATATTCATTCCCTGCATGAAGTCGACACACTTTGTTTAAATGTCACAGGGTTTCGCAAACCACTGATGACTAAGCATGGGAGGGTGTTTGTTTTCTTCCCTCAGCTGTACATTGATTTGATGTTAAGTTTTCCTTGACCAGATTCTTTCCCTCCTCCTCCTCCTCTTCATCATCATCTTCTTCTTCCTCCACGCCGTTTGAGTATCTGATCCTCATTACCATCTTCGCCAACTGTATAGCCCTGGCCACCTACACACCGTTCCCCAAACAGGACTCCAATGATGTCAACAGTAACTTGGTAAGTCCACCAACCTTTCCTCCTCATTCAATGTCTGCCATCCATCCCCAAAGGGAGCTGGGAGGCATTACGTTTACAGGTTGCCTCTCTCTCTCTCTCCATCTGTATGCGTGTCTGTCTGTCTGTCTGTACACAGATCTTGATATTGTGCTGTAAGGCATTTGTGTGTATGTATGTGTGTGTGTGTGTGTGTTTTGGGGGAGACTTTGTTGATAGATTATGTTCATGTGTGTAGCTTGAGATGTTGATATGCTGATGAGATTTGGGGGCAAAAAGTTGCTCAAAGTTGAAAGGTCACTGAACTTAGTCAAAATATGTCTCTTTTTTTTCTAAAAATGTTTTCTGGTGAAAGATCAGAAGTTTAAAATCGAAGATCATCAGATCAACTTTGGTTACATTGTGATGGTGATACATTTTACCTCCTTCATCAATAATTGGGGTTCATATTAGCCGGGTTCACACGTACAAATTAGCGGGATGACGATCGCGATGCTCATCCCGAGTTTTTTGGCGAGCGTCCACACGTACCAAATTAGCGGGATGGCGATCGCGATCGGTATCCCGCTAATTTGGCGAGCGTCCACACGTACCGAATTATCCCGCTAATTGCCGATAGAGATAACAACAAAGCCTGCAAACTGGGTCACACAGCGCCCTTCTCTATCACTGCTTGCGCGCACTTACCTTTGTCTATTGTCTTTTACGCGTCAGTGGTGTGGTTCGCGCGCTGTTGTTGTTGTGCTCCAAAGAGGTGAAGGACCTCTTCGCAGAGGCCTCGCTGTTGTGATGTGCGCATTGCATGATGGGATGTAAAAACTCGAGATTGTAATCCCGACCGTTCACACGTACCAGCGCGCGGCCAATTATCCCGCTAATTGGCGAACCAGCGCAAGATTTCTTGGGATTAGCATCGCGATGCTTATCCCGCTAATTTTCGGGTTTTTTCTGTCCACACGTGCAAAAAACTCGGGATGACGATCGCGATGCAAATCTCGAGATTTGTATCCCGCTAATTGGTGTACGTGTGAACCCGGCTATTAAGTTCAATGAAATTACAGATTGAGATAACATTCCTCTTGGAGTATCAAAAAAACAAATGAATAAAGATAATAGAAGATGAATTTCTTCAAGTGACTTCCAAATATTAACACAGGGAATGGTTGGAAAGTTTCTTGATTAACAGTTCTAGAAAATGATAGTTAAAAGAAAAGTGTTTCATATATGATGGGTCACATTATTAAAAAAAAACAAAAACTTCTTGTTAATGGTTCACGTTGGATAAAACCGTGACTGCATTAACTTGCTTGATGACTTGTGCATGTGGCTTTATTATGCCGTGAAATGGTTGTAAATGGCCGTAACACTAGAGTGTGCTTATTCCAATATGTGTGCTGTGCACCCTTGGAAGAAGACACATGTGGAGTTTAAGAACACAAGGCCAAAGTGGAAAATGTATTCTTTGGCGTCCTGCTGACCCACTAAATATGCTTTTAGCTTAATCCTAACTTTCCCTGTCGCCTTCCTCCACCCATTATCCCCACCCCCTCCCTTTTCTTTCCCCTCTTCCCTTCCCCTCCTGCCCCTTGATCCCCCCTTAACCCGTTGAAGACTAGTCCAGAGTATACTTGGGCAGGTGTCTATTGGAAATGTGTGTTATAACAAAATCTGATCATCCTCAACGGGTTAAAAGTGTCAGTTTCTCCTGCCAGAAAAGAAAGAGAGAGGAGTTGAGTGTATGTTTCTATGTCTGTGTGTGCACTAATGTGTATGCATGTACACATGCACACACACATGCACACACCACACATGTGGGTTTTTTTCTTAAGTGTGTGTGTGTGTGTGTGTGTGTGTGTGTGTGTGCGAGTGAGTGCCTTAGAATCTCACTGTTTGTTCGTTCACTGTATAATGTGTTTCTCCACTCAGTCATGATGCCACTAATGGATCCAGTGTGTGTGGCCGTGCTGATTGCTATGCAACAGGTTTTTCTGCTGAAAGCTCCCCCCCCCCCCCCCCACTCCTTTGCACTTGCACTTGAAAGAGGAAAAAAGTAAGGCAGGCTCACTCGGTCTCCCTCTCTCTCATTTTACCTCCACCGCCCTCCCTCCTCCCGATCTCTGCTCTGACTCTGGAGATAAGTCGGCATTTGAAGTCTGCCCAGTGGGGACACGCTCAAGTTAGACGATAGACAAAGTTCGGCTTTGACATTTTTCCTCCCACTGTGAGTGACAGAGGAAAGAGTTTGTGGTGAAAAACAAGAGAAAGAGATTATTAGAGGGTGAAGATAGAAAATGGATGAAGATATAAAGTTGACCTGATGATGTGAGGAGTGCTTTAACGTGAGAAATTAGTTTATTTGTCTTCATTTTACCATCATTAATTGCTTCATTTTGTTCACATGTAATAACCCACTCTCTGCACTTTGGAATGATACATCAGAGATTAGGTGATTGGACTCACACAATTCATGTGTGGAATTGCAGGAAAACATTTTTAATGGACTTTGACCATATATTCATTTTCCAGGCCCAACCTGTGACTTCATGGTCCTAAAACATACTCAACCTATACTACCATTGTGTATACCTCCTGGAGACTTATATTCTGTGAAGTTCCATTGATATTCGAACATTAATTTCAACTAGAATTCAGTGTTAAATGGATTTTCAGGCATTTTTATAAATAGGAAAGGACTAATAATGTTGGTGTAATAATGAAGTACATATCATCAGGTTTGAATACTAGATTATTGTTATTGAACCAAGACAAAACATCTTCACATAAGGGAAAATGTAAATCAAACTCCCACGAAGACAGGTTGTATGTCGGATTTCTCAGGCTCTTATTGTTTCATAAGCTCTGATTGAAGAAGAGAATAGAATCATTCCCCCCTCCTTCCATTCACAGTGTAGTCTGGGCCATGAAAACAGGATGCTACTCAGCAATCCTTCGTAGTCTTACTCTTCAGGTATAAAGCAGTACCTAAAAAACTTGCTGCCCAACTCACAAGTGATATGGGGTAGCTGACATTAATAGCTGCCATTAGGTATTTCCTATGTTTGGGGGGGGGGGGAGATCTTTACCTTAAAGTGTTAATGTTTGATGGGGGCATTAATCATTGCTATTAGATGTTTATTTTCCAATATTTGGGAAAGGGGTGACATAAATAATACTTATTAACCCGTTGAGGACGAGTCACGAGTATACTCAGGCAGGTGTATGGGAAATGTGTGTTGTAGCAAAATCAAACTGTCCTTAACGGGTTAAGTTTTTGAGATGTCGGGGGTGGGAGGCTTTAATCAGTGCCAGCAAATGTTGTAGATGTATGTTCAGGGAAACATTAATCACTGCCATTAAATGTTTCCGGTGTTTGGAAAACGTTCGATGGCAGATCAAACAGGAACTCTTACTTCTTGGCATGTGGAACCATTATCTCACCCAAATGTGGTGTGAGCAGGACAGAAGGTGAACTCTTCCCTCTCATATGTAGAACATAGGCAGGTTGTTTTCTCTTCTTTACAATGTCACATGACCAAAAGAATTTATAGCCTGGCTTACGTGCCTTTTAACAGACAGCAAGCATGAGAGGAACTCCTCCACCCAAATAGTGTTGTCATGCAGGACCTCAGAGTGACAGATTCTATCTTTGGGTTTCCGGTAGAATAAACATGAGGCCAACACTGATGCATGTAATGTGTTCTATTTCTTCTACAAAACTATTCGTCATTGAGCAAATGAGGCAGTAGTTGTTTCACATCTTACTAAGATAACTCTCAATGCTGGGGCCCTTATCTGTGGCTTGTGTGGAATCAATAAAGTAAGGGTTGTGTGGATATTTTCAATGGAGAGTATATAGTTTAAAAAAAAATTCATCAAATACTTCCAAAGGAGGGGAAGGAGAAACAGTGATGGATGGATGAAAGAAAGAGATCACATAGCTACTCATGAAACGAGATGGCAGTAATGAGTTTTAAGAAACAATGACTATAATCACAGCTATGCACTTTGAGGAGGAAGAATGTTATCACACTGTTAATTCATGTTCATACAAACATTCAATATTATGTATATATTGATTAGATTTATTCAGGCTGTTCCATAGGTAATTTATGTGTGTATAGGGCAGGACATTGACAAAAAACAAACAAACAAACAAACACACAATCATTTGGGTAAGTTATATAACTTTTAATAATGTGATGCCATCACTCTCAAAGAATGGTACAATTTGTCACCCTTCCTTAGATACTGTATGCGCCATATATTTCGCGAGTCTAAATTTTCGTGAATCGAGACTTCCCGATGATTTCGCGAGTGGTTGAATTCGCGACTGTGGAGTCCTTTACTGAATGGAGAAATGCGTACTTGTACATCCCATTCATATCCGGATCAGAGTCAATATTTTCATGTGTCTTTAATTTCGCAAATTGCAGCTGACTTGCGAATTTCACGAAAATAAAAACCTCGCGAAATATTTGGCATATACAGTAACTCTCACTTAAGTACATTAATCTGGTAAGCGTGCCTCTGATGATAGATATTTATGTCTACAAATTCTTTGAGAACTGAGAGTTGGTTTCTCTTATTCAGAATATTCTGTATAAGCTGTAAGAATCTGTTACAGTGCACAATGAATTTGCAGATTAAAGCCAAAAGTTTCACTTGGAATGCAAGGACATAACAGCATTTTTCAAAAATAGGATAAAATCAGTGTTGATTATAAGACAACACCACACTTTGTGTGCAACATGTAGTTGAAAGCAAGTGCCTGTGGGTTAAAGGGGAGTAGTTTATTGAAGCAAAGAAGTGAGAAAAGGAGATTGGGCTTGAGTCGATGGAGTTAATTATTGACCTTTAATCTTTCCTTCATGCTGACCTTTTAAAAATGCGACTGCTGGTGTGAATGCAAGGCTCAATGCTTCTCTGACGCTGAAAGTATAATGACACCTTTTGCTCTCTCTTCAGTAATCTTTTATCCCTCTCTCTACACTCTCTTTCTCTATCTTTCACTGTCTTAGCTTCTATATATTTCTCTCCCTATCTCTCCCCTCGCATATCTGAATATATACTGTATATCTCTCTATCTTTCTATCTCTCTCTTCTTCCTGCCTCATCCTTACACCAATCCCATTTGTCTGGGTTTGGGAGGCAATTGGCCGTGCAAATATATTGGGCACCGAGGGTGCGGTGCATTAGCGTAATCATCGCACCAAGGCTGGGCAGCAGGTTGCAACTTCAAACCCCACCGTCTCCACGGTATACACGCTCTGTACACAAGGAACAAACGTTCAGTTTTACGTCCGTATTGGAAAAAAGATGCCTTTCCTGTAGATGTCTTGTGTGGACAAAAGAGTATGAGGAATTGTCAATTTAGTTTTAGGTAATCACTTGACTCATCAATATGAGCTTTGTCAATTACTATAAAGACAAGCATACACACAAATCAGTGTAAATAGAAATATTATGTACTGTATATGTATACAGTATTCATCATATATTTAGCGGGTCTTTTTTGTTGTTGTTGCAAATCAGGACTTACTGACGACGTGAGTGGTTAAATCTATGATGGTGGAGTACAGTACTGAATGGGGAAAAAATATATGGGTGCATGTCACATTCATATTGGGATCAGAGCTAATATTTTTGTGTTTTTAAATTTATGAAATTTGTGATCATAATGACCTCATGAAATATACTCATATACAGCACAGGGCCCGGTTTTATCAAAAGATGAAATTGATTTTAATTTCCTTACCACACAGGCTGCCATAGACTTACAGTTGAAATGAATTATATAATCAATTTTAACTCTTCATAAAACAGGGCCCAGATTTCATACATATACATTTGTGCATGTGCACATATACAGGTGTACAACAATGTATACACTTAAATGCACAAAGAAAAACAATGATAACTGCAAGTAGCTAAACATATACAAGTATATTTTAGGCTTCTCTTCCCACAGTTAAAGTTGAGCATGTGTTTGTTTGTCTATAAAACACATCTATCTGATATGCACAATAATACATTTTGCTGAATTCCATTAGGAATAAGAACTCTATGAATCAATAATCAAAAGAACTAAAAGCATGTATCATTGAACTTGGAGAGAGGGATAGGGAGAAATAAAGGGGGAGGGGGAGGGAGAGATAGAACTCCTGCAAACATTGTTATGAGAGAAATATAGAAATATGTATTTATATTTGTATTGCAAGTGAGGGTTGGAATCTACTCAGGTGTAATGGATAGAATGGATTCTTTGTAGTCGTTTTGCGGCAGTCTAGGGCTATTCGTGGCTCAGTAACCTTCAGCAGCTACCACTGCTTGTTGTCGCAGTTTTCCCTCGCTTCTTTCGGCACGAATCTGACTATTCAACCAACGAAAGCTAACAATTTTCACTCGTACTGTTTTCTTTCTCTGTATTTCATACTCTGTCTGTCTCTCTATTTCTTCAAACATCTCTATTTCACTCTCTATCTCCCCTCCCCCTTCTCTCTCTGTCTCGATGTCTCGTGTATTGTTTGTTGAAGCTCAGTGGAGTTAAATGCTGGCATCAGCTTGATTGCATCTCTCCACTGTGGCATTGAGGGTGGATTAAGGACAAACAATTCTTGCCATATTTTTATGCTGAATGCCAGTTTTCCTATTTCTGCCTCTGCTACTCCAAACTAATATCTTTCTCTACCACTCTGCAATATGTTTTCAGATAATTATGTTTTCATCACATTCCATACTTCATTCTCTTTTCTCCTTGGTACTTTCTCATGTGCTGCCCATGCGATCCTTCCTCTCACTTATATCCTTTCTGTATCCGTCTGGAAATGAAGTATATTTTCTCTCTCTCTGTCTATGTAGTGATCATTTTATTCCACTCCTCATATCTGTTCAGAATATTCTATGGGTTTGCTGTCTAAAACAATTTCTCTCTATTGCTCTCCTTTTCTCTCATTTAGTGCTGCTGTTTCTTTTTTTGATCATCATACCTCTACTATATTATTTCTTCTTATTTTCTTCTATATATTTCTTATATTCTTCTTTTTCTTCTATGCTATAATTCTTTTATTTCTTTCCATTTCTTTATATGTTTCAAGTCTACCCACCAGTTTACCGTCCTGTACTTTGAACAATTTTTGCATTTGACCATTTTGCTCTCATTTCTCTTTCCCTTTTGTCCCTCAGAACATTTTCTTGTGTATTCTGCCATCATTCATCACTGCAATGTCAATATCTTATCATCACCACTGCCCTTCACCCTCTAGGGTGGTTAAAAATAATCCCTGTCTTCTCATGCATCTCTGTCACAATTGTCAGTCAACTCAGCAGGCTCAGAAAAAAAGAACAACAACCAAGAAACAAACTTTCAAGTCATCTCAAGACCTGGGCTATATTAAGTCTCCTTTCAAAGTGCAGAGAGATAATAGTTGGGTTTGCGTGTTCCTTCTGTACCCTGCCTCATGACGTACCGTAAAAGCCTTAAGACCTCCTCAGGATTGTAGAGGATGATCGGGAAAGGAATTCGGAGAATGCAAGTTCATGTCAGCGATGGATGGGAGAAGATTGTCCCTTAGAAGGGTGAAGGAGTAAACATTACCTGATGTCCAAACTGAGGAAATGTTCTCTCTGGTCTGTGATCGCTTTACACTAGATGTGTTTGATGTGGCTGTCAGTGTTGACGATCAAACCTTATTGTCTTATCACAGACAAATGATAAAACTCAAATTTACATATTAGTCTTAAAGTGATGTTGTTATTGATATAATCCCAAATTATCCTCTTTTTTTCTCTATATAGTTGATTTCACTTTCACACAGTTCATTATTTATGTTATTCTTATTTCCATTTTCTTTCTTTTTTTAACCATTTTGTACTCTCTCTCCTCTGTACTACTGCACTTCGTAATGTCTTCTTTCACTTCCTGGCTGTGTATTTTCTTACCCCATATTTACGATATCTGAATCCTTTTATGTCTGTGTGGATCTGTCATCAGAAGGACTGGCTACCTGCGGTTGAGTGTATTGCGTGTTTGTGTGTTTACCGAGTCTGCGCCTCCAGCTACCCCACACGGGACTGATTTTCCATTATCGGCTGGCAAATTGTTGGTACATTATTAATGGTGTACTGTGTCCCTCGCTCCGAGGAGTCAGCCCAGAAAATACATACTTGTGTGAATGGATACGGAGGAGGGGTGGATGGGGGGGGGGGGGGGAAGCTGCTGTGAATGCTGTATTTTGATGTGTCTTGTCAGGACTATATGCTGCAGAAAGACATCAGCTGATGGGCAATCTCCAGGGTATAAACTTACCATCTTTGACTCCACAAACAGGCAGATACTGATGGGCCGATGATTGAAAATCTGTTCTTTTGCTTATCAAAACGGAGGACTGCATTTTGAAGAGATATCATGGGGACAAAATTGTTTGATGATGAGAACCACAAAGCCATTGAGAGGTGTAGAATATGCTTCTCTGTGGATGATGTTGATGTTGTTTTAGGCAGCAGTTAGTGCCCCTTTAGCAATCAATGTGTTGCATGTTGTGACATAAAAAATGGACTTGACTACTAAATAGTAAAAAAAGTAGCATTCTTATATTTACTTTTCATTTCCAATCATTAATTTAGTAAGTCAGGCATATATAAGTTTGATGAGTTATATTTATGTAAATGTTATGTATTTTTTATCCTTCATAATGAAATTAAAGGTCTTGCATATTGAAGTGATAGGGGAGATTGAGGATTAAAAGAACACAGGGAGAGATTGAAGACAAATCACAGACAGAAACAAAAAAATGGATAGATGGACAAAAAATAAGAAAAGGAAAGATAGACAGAAAGTAAGATAGAACTAAGGAAAGAGATAGAAAAATGGACAATAAAGAACAGAGACAGAGAAGAAGAGACAAAATGAAATAAGGAAAGGAAGAGGAGAAGTCAGATGGACACTTAGGAAGGGGGCTATAGAGAGAGAGAGAACAAGAGAGGTAAGAATAAAGATAGGAAACAAAGGGAGAGATAGACGATTTTAAAGGGATAGTACAGTTTCACTTGAGATGGGGCTTCAGGTAATGTATTTGATGATGATTTTTTTTTTTTTTAGATAATGAGAAACATCTTATGAACTATGAAAGATCACATGATTCTAAGAGGAATTCAAAGTTTACGTGGTGAAAATTGGTTTTGAAATGGCTGAGATATCCAATACAGAGCAATACTAATAAAAGGTAGGGCCCACCTTTTATTAGGATGGCTTGTTTTACTTTGTTTTTGGATACTGAGTATATCAACCATTTCAAAATCAATTTTCATTGAATAAACTTTGAATTCCTCTTAGAATTGTATGCTCTTTAACATTTCATAAAGTGGTTGCTAAGTATCTTGCAAAGAGTTAAAAGCTGGATCCTCACCTCGACCAATACTATACCGTCCCTTTAAATAGAGAAAAATGGAAAAATCATGGAGAAAGAGAGAGAGAGAGAGAGAGAGAGAAAGAGTGAGAGAAAGAAAGACAAGGACAGAGAAACAGAGACTGGTTTCTGATACCAGACATGTATAGATAGAGGAGCCATTGGATGTGAGTCACTGGTATCCCATTTCTGATGGAGAAAACGTGCTGCACTCTCCACGTGCGGCTCTCATCTTCATTCCTTCAGGGGTATGAAAGGGGTTCACTCTCCTAAAAAAAATTTTGTTGTTGTGTGTACATGTACATGTATGACTCTCATACCAAAGACAGGCAAGAATTATGCTACTGCGCTTTGTTGTGTGTGTGTGTTTTTTTTTTTTTTTCTTCCCTTATTTTAATGAACAGATATAATGTATTCCCGTATGTCATGAGAACCATGTTGAATTAGCACAGAAGTATTCAATCACTTCCATCCTGTAATGTAATGATACATGAATATCATAATTTATGCTGGTTATGATTTGAATAAGATAGAATTCAATTTTCTGCTATGAAAAAGATTTGAATTTCTTTTCAAAATTTGAATATATTTAGAAGTGTTTTGCATTGAAATAAAATCTATTTCCAGTAGACAAGAGATTGTTGTCATTTATTCAATCTTGATGTAATAAAGAATGGCATTGACCCACACAACTGCAAAATTATTTAATACTCTGCAAAATGATTGTGATGTTATTACACATTGTATGCTGCATTGTTACTTACAAGTGATTCTATCTGGAAATCCCTGATTTTGTCATGAAATTGCACTAGTTGATTTCATTACAAAATAATTTGCAGTAGTTCATTTTGTGACAATATAATTTGCAGTAGTTAATTTCATTACAAAATGACTTGCAGTACATGATATTGTGATGAAATTGCCAAGGTATTTGTAGTACTTAATTTTGTGACCACATGACTTTCAGTTGTTAATTTCATGATGAAGTCTAAAGCATAAGTTGATTCCATGATGAAATCACTTGCAGTATTTAATTTTGTTTTGGAATAGTTTGCAAGGTTAATTTTGTGATGGAATTACCTATGGTACACTTGGTGCTCCATGCATTAGACATCAAAGAGGCACTGACCTGTTTGTGGGAAAGGGGGGGGGGGTGAGTTGAAGGTAAGGGCACATCCACCCAAGACAGATATGCTGAAGTTACTTTCTTTTTATTTGATAAATGGGATAGACAGAGGACTGCCACACATTGGGAATACATGTGTGAAAACTCTTTCAAAAATCACCCTCATATTTCTCACCTCTCATAAGTGGGAATGAAGTGGTGGTGATGAAATGTGATGTAAGCACAGGTCACTTGACCACAGACGCTTAAAGGTCATTCTCTTAGGGCAATCCTGGAGACAATTGGCATTATAAAGATATGAATAATCTCTTGACTGGGAATTTTCCATGCACTCCTGGGAAATTGGGGTAAAATTAGCTGTTGCTATAGTGAGGATGATGTCACCAGGGCTTCTCTTAAAGGCACAAAATGGAAAGTATGATAAACACATACATGAAAGAGTTAAGAGATCTATGTGTTTGGAAGTATTGATGATCGATGTAATATGTAGTTTATATGTTTATACACAAGGTGTCAAGAAACTAAAGAAGCGGCTGATTATTACCTGTTCATGTGAGTGAAGAAATAGAAGAGAAGAACATGATTCACAGATCAGTGAAAAAAGATAGAAAAATGAAAGAAGAAAAGAAAGATAGTGTCAGAAATGAGTAAGAAAGAGAAAGAAAGAGGGAGAGAACAGAGAAAAAAAGAAGAGATATAGATGGAAGGATGAGAGACTAATTCTGATGGATGCAGACAGTTGCATCATTAGCCCGGTTAAGGATGAGTCTCTGTCTGTGGCCCACAAGCCCTTCCCTGTGTGTCGTGCCGAAGGGAAAAAAGTTCGTCCACCCCGGCGACTGCCCCTGACTGTTCGACCTTGGAAGGCAGCATTTAGTTCAATCTGTAGTACAACACTGCATAGACTCCAAATCTGGCAGAATTGCGGTGCTGAGAAATTAGCCACCACATTTCCCAGGTGCCTGTCGCTGTTTGCTGCTTGGCAAATGGCTAGTGGATATGGTGATATTGCTGGTTTTAATAGATTAATGGAGTCATTATCAAGCATTTTCTTCACTTGTATGGACATACAGCAGTCCTTTACAGAGGCACCAATGGTGTTTCCTGACAAATTGTGCTTTTACATACTTCCACTTTTTTGTTGTTGTAAGCAGTATAGATTTGATGTGAAAAAATATTATAGGTGCCAGGCTGTGGCTAACTGCAGAGTTATGATATTCATTTTTTTAGGCATTCCTGTTGATATTGCAAATACATTTGATTTGTTTTTCAGGCATTCCTGTTGATATTGCAGATATGTTTTATTCATTTTTTAGGGAACCTGTCGATATTCTTAGAGTGTACGTAATTGTCCTTTGAGAAACAAAAACATGCTAGTCAGGCAGTATATTGTGTAACTAATGACCATGAAAACCAATTAAAGGTGCCCACATTAATTCCTGATTGTGGTATCTTTCAATTCTCTGTCATATGTAGACACGATGAGGAATTGAAATGTAAATAAAATAGCACCAAAGGCAATGACAAATCGCAGACAAAGTGCTCTAAGGAAGTTACTAGAAAAAAAAATCCTTCCAAATGATACACACACACACACACAAACACACATAAAATCCAAATAGCACCAAAAAAAAAAAAGAAGAAAAAAAAAGAAAAAAAGAAGAAAAGAGCTAATGACATTTTATAAATTCCATGGTTTCTAAAAATGCCTAGGCGGTTATTTACAATTTAGATTCTCGAAATAGATCACAGCACTACATCTTAAATGCCAGTGTATGGGAGGAAGAAAATATAAACCCAGATATTGTCATGCCAAACAATTTATTGCCCTCATATTCATCGGAGAAATTGAGAGACCATTGAACAGTGTGTGGGTTGCCTGTGTGCTTAGCCTCACAGGCAAATAGTTTTTGACAGTGTCACATATGGCGGGTAACTGTGCTTGTAAATACCAGTGAGCAAGATTCGGGTTCCGCAGCGCAGTTAGGGTGTTGTGGCTGTCTCGAGTATCTTTCACAGCATGCTTTCTGCGGATGCCACTGAAAGCTGTGTGGAATTGGGGGGGGGGGGGGATGGGTGAAAAGGTATGGTATAAGGAAGTTGTGTGGTGGTGGGGAGGGGGACTTAAATTAGGGGAAGGATGTGGTGTGAGGAAGCTGTATGTTGGTTTAGAGCGAGATGGGGATTAAAGGGATGGTACAGTATTGGTGGAGATGAGAATTGGGCTTTTAACTTTTTGCGAGATACCAAGAAAACACTTATGATATAGTACAGAGCATACCATTTAAAGTTTATTTGATGAAAATCAGGTTTGGAATGACTGAAACATCCAAAAACAAAGTAAAACAAAGCGATCATAATAAAGTGTGGGTCCCACACTTTATTAACAATCACTTTTTTTGGATATCTCAGCCATTTCAAAACCAATTTTCATCAAATAAACGTTGAATTCCTCTTAGAATTACATGCTCTTTCATATTTCATAAGAGGTTTCTCATTATCTCACCAAAAATGTTACAAATCTGAAATTAGGTCTGGACCAAAACTGTACAATCCCTTTAAAGTAGACAGGTAAGGATGAGGGCAATGGGATGAGGTGCAGTGAGGGAACTGTGAGGAAGTTGGTGGTAGAAGAGGGTTAGGGGATGGGATGAATGAGAGGACCATGTCAGGAAGCCGTGTGGAGGTGTGGGGGGGGGGGGAATGGGGATGTAAGAGAGAGAAGGGGGTGGCATAAGGAAACCATGTGGAGATGCAGAGGGAAGGGAATGGGAATAAGGTGTGGTGGGAGGAAGTTGTATGGTGGTGGGGAACAAGATGGGAAGTAAAGTTGATTGGAACAGTGAGGGCAATTGGATAAGGGGTGCAGTGTGAGGGAGCTGCGTGGAAGTTGGTAGTAGAAGGGAGAGGGATAGTTAGGGTATGGGGTGAATTAGAGTACCATGTGAGGATACTATGTAGAGGTTGTGGGGAGGGAGAGATGGGTGGGGAAAGGGTATATGTCATGAGGAAGCCATGTGCGAAAAAGGTGTGCTGGGAAGAAGGTGTATGGTGGTGGGGATGGGGGAAAGGATGGATTTTGAAAGAAGACAGCTATAAAAGAGAAAAAAGGGGCAAAAAGAGGTGATTAGGAGTGATGTAAGCTTTTGTCTTAATAGTGCTAACATATACCTTATGTGTGTATCAGTGGTCAAATTTCATGGAATGTGGTATCAAAACTTTTTAGTTTAGATTTGTTTGGAAATCAAAAGGGATATATTTACAACTATTAAAACCAAAATTTCAAGGCCTTAGTGTCATTGGAAAACTTAAGAGTCTGGAGTATCTAAAGATAACAACTCATAAAATTCATGTGATGTGACTTTATCAGGTTCTTGTGGTGAAGGGCCACACATGCATATCTATTGTACTGTGGAGAGGCGCTGTTTTAGAGAAGGCATTTCCCCTCCACCGATGAAATCAACCTTACAGAGTATGCTGCAATTAGAAGTTTGTTTACAACCCTGGGTGATTGGATAGTCCTGTTCCCCCTCCTCATCCCATTACTACCATGCTCCAATGCGGGCTATAAAAATTGACTAGAACTATTCACGACAGAGCTCGACTTAATGGCTAATCAGCCGATTTCGGACGGCCTCTCCCACCAGAAAGTGCTTCCCCGTGCCCCCATTTCCCCCCACTTGATTGTGCAGACGGCGATGGCAGACGACAATATCGAAGAGTGGTATTCATTCGTGGAAAGTAATGCCTCATTTAGGCGGTGCTGGTAGTTAGGAATCTGCCATGAAAACCAATTCCTCATCTGATCCTCCCAAAAAAATCACTGTCGCATTCACATCTGGAGAAATGTTCCCATCCTAGAATCTTGTGGCACGTTCACATGTGAGCTCGAGCACACCCACGTCACAATGAGCACCAGAAATGGCTGGCTGTCATCTGCACACATCAATCACCGTCAGAGCTGCAATCTCGAATTGGCAAATCCTGTAGACTGTTGGTTTTGAAAACAAATAGACAGTGTGTCATTATTGATAATGAAATTGAATTTTTGCTTGTATTTTTTTTTTTTTGGGGGGGAGATGATATTTGATGATATATCATTGACAGCAACTTTATGACATGGATCACATATCACAATAACACATGTCATTATTTGACTTCTGTGCTCGTGACTGATGAAATTGGAAGGTGGATGTGAGATGTAGGGCCATTCAAAGGATCACAAGTGAATTTGAGCGGATTACTGCCAGAGGGCACTTAACAAAAATCCTTCTGTGGTGTTGACTAGTGCCTTGAATACCAGGAGAAGTCATATCTTCCACACTGGACAAATTTTGATACTACTCTGTATGATGCAAAGAATGTAGGGGAAGAATGAGTAACTCTACTTGTAGCTACTCTTTTTTTTTTAACCCTTGATATATGTCTTGATTTTTTTTTTTTCGTCTAGCTCGATGGACAGGTGAACTGATGATTTGTACAATGTAGCAATTTTGTTTAGTCTCTTACTGTTTTGCTCATTCTTTTTTTTTTCAGCAGAGTAGGACACAACTTGTCATGAAAGACAGAAAAGCCAGAAGATATTGTAACAATTGTCATGCAAACGACAACAACGGAATAATTTTAGTGCCCTTATGTGGCAGTATCCATGCAGCTAATTGTGACGCCCCAAACTGAAAAAGAGTTGGGAGGAGATCCCGAGTTCAAAGGAGTAGGGCACTGTGAAAGACAAAGGACAGCCTATCTGCCGGATAGCACTCGGAGAGGCCCGAAACATTATCCTGCGCATATGAATGCACCCTGATCAGTATTCATGGGCCGCGCATCTGGAAGCATGTGTAGGTGCATCGGACCATGCATTCAATGATTGCCAACGTTGCCAGGGACAATACAGCCCAAAGATGATGACAGGTGCCAGTAGATGGAGTTTGGAGGGGAGGGGGAAGAAGAAACAATAATTAGGGAGATAATGATATACCTCAAAGCAGAAAATGAAAAGGGAATAAAAGAAAGGAGGGGAAGGGGGAACTGTAAAAATGTGTAAGGAGGCACAAGCTTGTTAGGGAATATGAGAGAACAGAAGTAGAAAAACAGTCATGATGTGGAAATTAGATATACAAAAAACAACAAAAACAGGAAAATAGGAGAGAAATAGAGAGATGGTGAGTGAGAAAAAAAGAGAGAGAAAGAGGAAAAGAGGGAGGGAGAGAAAGTTATGGGTTGGTTATAATTGCAATTAGGCATTCACTCTATCATCGAAATAGGAACGTGAGAAGTTCCACACTAACAAATGAGAAGTTAGCCACAGACAGCTGTGTACAGTCAAGGCAAAACTCACTGTTTACATGAATGTGGTAATGAAAATAATGGCACTGACAATGAATAGTGCTGAACTAAACACAAGAATGTCATTGGATGTAGTAATGGGAGGGATGATGAGTATTAGCTGTGATTATATCCCCTTCTTTTAGAGTGCGTATAATGAAAATTGTAGTCCTTGTGTGGTGGGACCTGGTACTCGTAGACATGTCCAATCAGAAAACATTCCTCAGCAATAGCATTAGCATCAGCATTAATGAGTGCTTGATGAGTGATGAGATCTAAGAGGGAGAGAGAGGATGAGAGAGAGAGAGAGAGGATGAGAGAGTCAAAGACAAAGAAAAAGATAAAAAAATGAGGGATAGAGAGAAAAAGAGGAGGAAGGAGAGATAAAAGACAGTGTGTGTGTGTAGGCCATGGCATTAAGGTCAAGCAAAAGCTGATTTCCCTTTTTTTTTTAGTTGTAAATCCCAAGTGAGTCCTGTTTAGTGTTTGCTTTTTGAATTGTTACAACATAATAGGCGTGGTCAGACTGGCAAAATATCAAGAAGTTTAAGATTGCAAAGTCTTGGCGATGTTTTCTTGTCCGATCACACTAGCAAAAAGATTGAGAAGTTTGGCGGGGGTGGCATAGGGGAAAAAATCCCTAGCTGCAGTGGGAAGTTTCGTTTGAAGATTTGCGGGAAGTTTTTATTGTAATAATTCTTATTGTAATAATTGACATTATGATTGCTATGTTACTGAATTTCTTTGAAGGAAATCAAGTAAAGATTGTGTAAAAACAACCCCCAACCCCAAAATGGCATGATGTTTGTAAAAAGTGTACGAGGAATAGAAACTGCAGACATGGAGCCTGGCCAAAAAGCATCCCACAAATCATCAACGATGATATGCCATTTGTAAGATCTTGTGCCTGGTGAGATTGTCTATATATATCTTTTTACGGGGAGGAGAAGAAAGATGACAGCTTTTAAATAAGTCGTCATAACAAGCCTCTTACAGAAGATTTGCATTCATGACTGGAATGAGAGTTTGTTCTTTAAACAGCCTACTTGACAGCCATGAAAAAAACAGAACCTGGAGGCATTTCATCAAGTGTTTTGTCAGTGATTTTTCACTGACAAATTTGCTCTCAGCCAATCAGATGCAAGGATTTCAGTAGCTCAAAACACTTGTCAGTGACTAACAAGTTTCAGGAAATGCTACACTGTTCTTTTTAAGTGATCTGTATTCAAGAGACTTCCTTCTTTTAAACAAAATAGAACGGCAAGATAAAAACAAAATAATAAACTTTCTTCGGTTTCGAAGGTTCGCATTTTGGTGAAGAGAGCTTCTTACATTATGTGTCATGGTGCTTTATTTCTTTCATATCACATGTGAAATACATCATTTATCTTTATTATAGTGCTTCATGCTTTTGGTTGTGTGCAAACGTGCAAGTAAATATACATGCGAGCTCTTGCCCCAATCAAAACGGGAGATTTAGGAGCTATTTTCAGATCGGGGCGCTGGGAGTTTGATACTGGTGACTGTTCGTCATCAACCCCATTACTCGTAACCATGTGACATTTACAGGCTTCAAGGGAGGTGAATGGGGCCAGACAGAACCAGAGTGGAGGCGAAGCGTATTTTTGGAAAGTGTCATTGGGCTGTGGGCCAACCAGGACTGGAAGGTTTTGCACATGTGTTTGTGGGATTAGTCGAACGGCAGCTATTACTGTTACATGCCAGCCAGCTCATATTCTCCCTTTGGGATCACAGTGGATTCTCTCTTTTTTCTTTCTTGTTAGCTTAATGTGGTCATAAACCAAGTAGGCAAGATAAATTTGGCTTCTTTAATTTCTGCGTGGATAAAAACATCGTCATCATTTTTTTTTTTCTTAGACAAGTATAAGATCCTTGGTCTGCCTAACAGGATATTGCTCAGCAGTATGCATTATAATCATTCTGTAATTTCATTTGTGCATTTGAATAACATTTTCATTTTCTTCATAGAGCAAGGTATTGGCATGTCCATCTCCTGCAAAACACTGTTGCTCTGTTGTGCTATATATACTAATCAACAAGGAAATCCTTATCATTCATGTACCATGTGATCCTCCCCCTCCATATCCATGGGGCAAAGAAATCTGCCTCATCCACACTAGCTTCCATCTTTCATGGGCCCATTGTCCCCACACCCTCACTTTCATTGGTGATTTGTCACCATTTTTGGGGTATTTTCTGTCCAGGAAAGTATGGTTATTGTTCTGTTGAGTTCCTTTTCTTTCAGCTCTGTTGCCAATCTCCTAATGATCAGAAATGTTTCCAGGATATACCCCCCCCCCAAGTTTGGCAGTCATCCTTTACTTGTTTGCAGTTGGAAGGTTCCAGTAAAAAGAAAGACTTGTAATTCCTGGTGCCAAATTTGCAGAGTCACTCTCTATAGGAGTCATTGATGTAGGCCACATTTTCAGGGTTGACTAGAAAGGAGGTTTTTATACTCTCTAACCCTCTTAATGGTTACTCTCTGCTGTTTATGGCTATGAGGTCATGTAGCACAAGGATTAAGAGCGTTGGGGCTTTCTGGTTTCCATGGCGATGAATTCAATAATACGAGCGTGCAGTGCCCGCATCCGTGCCTCGATCATCTGTTGATGGATGAGGAGAAGAACACGAGGCTCTGTTGTGAAGCTTTTATTACCCCCTCGCCCCTGCACACCTCTCTTCCGACTCGAGTGTTGTGCGGGCAATTCTGTGGGATAACAGCTTGGGATGCAGTTCCAGCGATGCCTGTAAATATCGCCTCACCTTAGGTGCTCGAGTCATCGGAGACAAGAGCAGCACTGCGAGTGTAGACATAGCTCTCTTCCAGTTGATGCTTTCACCTTACCTGGGGAAATGTCCTGACTCCCATTGGCAAGCAAACCTTGCCCACACACATTTTGAGTGACATACTGTATCGAAGACTGCATAAAGTCAGTTCCCTGACACTGTGATGGAAATCTTTCCCAACTCTCTGTAATTAAGTTATTTTGATGGGTTATGCATTAGGATTTTAGTTAGTGGGGTTTATCTGAGAAAAAAAAAACTTCTTTCTTGACATTCTGCTGATAAAGCTCTGCAGAAAAAAAAAAATCAAATACCAAGCCTACACAAATGCATATGAAAAAGCAATTTGAAAACACAAATTTTGAAGTCCATCATGGACTAAGAAGGCTTTATGTTAGAAGACTCAATAAGAAATGCACACACACACACACACACACACACACACACACACACATATACATATATATATATATATATATATCTCAAGATAGACTCTACCCACAAGTATAATCTCTTCTTGTTACGGCAAGAAGTAGCCACCAAAGTGAATTTATATTGGGTGTTCTAATATATCCTCTAAGAGGGCAAACAAAACTTTAAACATTGTGATGCAAGTAAAATTACAGTGGAAAGAGAAGATGACAAGGTGTATCATATTGTAATAATGACTTTTGATAAAAGTAACTTTTCACATTGTTCTTGTGAAACTATCCTTTTTTCCTTCCAATTTCTTGACATTAGTTCATGGCAGTTACCATCAAAGCTCTTTACCTCATTTTGCTGCTTACATGTACTACTACACAGCATCTAATACCAAACAGTGCCAGCCATCTTATCAGCTGCAATTGGGAAATGCCTGCATTATACTGCATGTCCCCCCCCCCAAAAAAAAAGGAGAAAAGAAATTACAATCGGACTTTCTGCAATACTAACAAAGAAAAGATGGTGAGTCAAGAAGTATGCCATTTCAAGGTACCAAACTGTAACTTATTACATACATCTCACAGTAAACTCCATTCATTTTGCTCCAGTGGTCACAGAGAAATTGGGATCCTTGTAGAGCATGTCAGAAATCTTTATTCTCCAAGATTTGTCCATTGTGCTCACACCTTTCATACAAAATGCCAGGAGTATTCAAGCGCTGATCAACTTGGAAGAACGCGCCAATGACATGCTTTACAACGATCCACATTTTTCTGTGACTACTTAACCAAATTGAATGGGGTTTTCTGCAAGATATAGGCAATAGTTAAAGTTGTATTCAGATTGTTTAATCATTTTGAAAGTTATAAATGCAGAAATCCAATTATATATATCCTTTTTGGACATACTATACATACATTCTTCCCCCCCCCCCCCGACACATTTGCTGTCTAGAGGGGTGAAATGAGTCATGCCCATCATCCCTGCCCTCCTCCTATAAGCAGTAAACATTTTATAGCTGTCAATATGAGAAGAGATAGTATCCTTATCAGCAAACTGTTTGCTTTCTGTCCCACCATTGAAACCTCCCACACATCTTGTGTTGGGGAAATAGTCCATCTACCCTTTTTGACTCCCTGCCCCATCTGGCATGATACAATGTGGGAAGAATACATGTATTGTTTTCCAGCCACCCATCGCATCTTTCATTGCCTCCATCCTTATCTTGTCTCCATATTCCACAGCTGTCTGTATGTTGAGACTGACAAACTTTGGCGTTGAACTGTTTTCCATCCAACCATTGAACCCTGCCCCAGCTTACACTATCATATTTGGAAGTATGACCTTACACAACTTAGAGGGCAGAATTAAATGATGATGTCACAGTCTTTTGTTCAAGCATGGTCGGCAAACATTTTGTTGACAAAAATTCGCGCTATGTGAGGTTGTTTAAAGCCAGTTCCACGGCAATAAATGGCTGTGACATCACACTTTGATACTCTCTACTGTTTTTAATCCACCAACTTAAACCAGCCCCCCTTCTCCTCCATTTCAGTCGAACCGATGAACTCTTACAGTTCTTTCACTTCACTCATTGACCCCAACCCTTTATGGGGAAAGGATGAACTTTTAACCATCGCACTGTTTTCCATCCACCCATCCGATCTCTCTTCGCCCCCATCCTTCGCCATGTCTCCATACTCTCTACAGTTAAACACTAGTGTCCTCCGAGCTTGAGCTCGTGTTGGCAGAGTCTCCTAGTGTTAGGCTATCACATTACATGTTCGCCTCATGCGGGAGATGAGAGGCGCTGCTACGACTGTCGTTGGTCGCGGGAGCAAACTCAGGCCTCCCCACTCCTCTCTCTCTCTCTCTCTCTCTCTCGATATTTTTCTGTCATGGCAGACAGACGCACCAATGTCGGAGATTGGAATGCAGGATCGAAACTGCAGGAACGATGTGCCTTCCTGAACCAACGAGCCCCCCCCCCCACCCCCTCCCCCACCACAAATACAACTCCCACTTCTTCCGTCCTGGATGAAGAGTTTATCAACTCAGAACTGACAGGTTACAGTTTATTTACAAGTCTAATGGTCAGTTCGATTCAAGATTGGAAGCACAGAATCACATTTGGTTGTTGTTTTTTTTTCAATGTATTTTGGCAGTCAGTGTACTTACTGACAATTACTGCAGTACATGTTCTCGTGTACTTTTAAAAGTTTATGAAGAATTTTTCACCTAGCACTCCTACAATTTGTATCTACAGCTACTACTACTACTATTACTACTACTACTACTACTACTACTAATACTACTACTACTACTACTACGCCAGTGTGTTATACTGCCCTCTAACGGGCAGTGTTTGAGATGTATGTTATATTGTTGTTGTACAACCTTCGCCCCTTTCGGCCGGCAGTTTGTGTTGCGTGAGCATAATAAAGTTTGCTTAAACCTTAACTATTGTGACTGGTTATCCATCCCCGAACGATGTTCTCTTAATGGCGTGGTGGCAGCTACATGGGATCAAGTACCCTGCTCTTCCCTCATTACCGATGGATTTTATGCATGATATGGCAGCCAGTCGGTCGGCAAAACGTGTCGTGATAGGTAGTTATGGTTTGCTCGCATCTGCTGTAGTCCCATACATAGCCCTTGAATGGCTGTTCCCTGTCCCCTCTTGAGGCAACGACCTCGCACCCAGGCCCGAGAGAGAGGCCGCCCCTACCAGTATTCTAGAACCAGAAGTACAATGTACCAGGTACCTTACAGTGTTTGCGATTCTGAGTCAATTCAAATCAAAAGAAATGAAAGCAATGAATGGATGACTGAGGATGATTATGTCGGTCTTGATTCTGATGATTTCTGTGACGATTATGATGATGAAAGTTATGACAGTTGTGATGAGCCCTTCGGGGACCCAAACCAACCTCGTCCCCATGATGATAGAGTATTGCATGCTACTCGGTATGATGCAGTCGGTCCCAGTACATGTAGCAGTAGACATCCTGTCCCTATGTGTATGAGTAGTTTTAGTGAGTCCAGTTGTTCTACCGTTAGACATAAAGTTCACAGTTGCCCAATATGTCTCGTTGCCAATCGTCCGAACCAGCATCACATCAGTGATTGCTCATTCCTGCCAGAGCATGAAAGAGATATCATTACGTGTGCTCGCCAAGCGGCTTCCATCCTTGGCTACTCTGATTCCCTGTGTCCATATGACAATCATCTGGATGATTATGATGAGCTAGAGTCAGAATGTGATTTCTCCGAAGTTGATGAATGTTGTGATGATCTTAATGACAGTGCTTTGGCTACAGATATTGTCTGCTTGTCTACTAGAGTATGTGTTGCTGATCCAGACAGTAGTCTTGGAGATGCAAAGGGTATGTCAGATTTAGACTGGCCAATAGGGGTTCACGACAATTCCTTTTGCTATGATAGTGGCTCATCGGAATCGGATGAGTTCCACTTCCGGGTTGACCAGTTGCCACAGTCTCCAGTAGCTAGTCCCTCAGTGTTGCCTGAAAAGGCTTGTATGTCTCCCTACATTGACCTTGACCATGGACAGCAGACTATCCGGGTTACTCTTGCCAGTGGTTCGCCACAGAACTTCATTGGCTATTCAGTGTTCAAGAGTCTTGGAGGTGTTTTTACGGACTCTTCTGAGGCTTATCCAGTTGATCATTCCTCACCGTATGCAGTTGTTGGAGGGACGTGCCTCACACTTACCAGAGAAGGAAAGGCATTTCTCTTTGAAGGGTTAGTTGTTGACTCTCCGGATGTTATAATTGAGGCAGGCATTCCGTTCATAGTGTTGCATAACATTACCATCCGTCCCGCAAAGCGCAGTATCACAATTGGTGATGGACCTTCGTACACCTATGGTCCTGATCCTACACCAGAGGTAGATATTCGTCTTTCCCGCACACCTCCGATGTCTCTCAGCCTTCCCCGGTACAACTCGCCTTCATCTATCTCTGATGATGTGACCGCACCTTCACCAGCCAGCAATGGTCACCACCAAGGCATAGGCCTACACCCTCATTCCCAGGATGCTGAAGCTGCATGTCAGTGTCTAGCTCAGTCGGAGCTAGCCATCATTCCCACCCCTGAGATAAATCGCACCATTTCTGATGTCACCGATGATGATTCCTCTGGTGCCCTAACCACACCTCGTCATCGCTCGGGCTTGCCAGCATGCCAGCCATCTTCAGATGTCAACCAGTGTCCCTCACCCACTGATGAGCTTCCTGTGGATGTTCTCAATATCAGTGTTAGCAGCATCAGCACTCCTTATCGACGCAGTGGCCCCCCAGACCATCCCTGCACTATCGAGATCAACGACCCTCCTGGGCGCCCCCCAGATGCATCCAGAGGGTCCCATGCCTTCACCAGTACCTCCACTCCTGGAGATACATCTCACGTTCCACGGTGTGAGAAGAGTACTGCTCCTCGTGTTCAGCTCTGCACATTTGTGATGTCTCCAACCCCAGACATTGCTCCTACTCCTCGACCAGGTCACTCCACGGGCTTGCATGTAGGACCCCCTCCTGGTCGTCCTCCAGACATTGACTGTATATTCAGAAGCTCCCTGATAACTGATAACCCCCATTTTTTACCTCAGCTACCGGATGTTCCTGGACTCTGACTTGTGAACTGAATTGTGTGCCACATGCCTGCTTCATTTTTATGAGTTTGTTAAGCCAATATATTTGTGTAAACATGTAATAGGATAAATGGATTGTTGTTGATTAAATAATGCAGGATTTTTAAGGTTATCGGTTATTTTTTATTATTATGTATAATGTACATGTGAAATTAGTGCTTCGAAGTGAGACAAAAAAAAAGTGTGATGTATAAGTTTGTGGTCTGTTATGTTTTATTTGTAAGGTAATATTGTAAACTTTAGTTGATAATTATGTTAGTTATATTGGAATTTTTTTTTTTTATAATGGGTGAAGTTTGTGTGAATTGTGTATAGTTCTGCAACTTTTGAATTTTGGCACTCTGAGATTTAAAACTGGCACTCTGAGATTTATAACTTTAGAGGTTCATTTTTTGTTTGTTTGTTTTTGTGATTGTATGAAATCTATGCACAGCATGCATTTTTTTTTTAGTATACTATATTATAAAGTTGCTAATATTTTTGTTCTGGTCTAAAGTGTTTTGCATTGATTCTGATTCATGTAATGTATAAAGACAGTGCATGTACAGCTGTATATTGTTATTGGATGCAGGTACATGTTGTAGTTCATACATCATGTAAGCAGAAAGTTGACTTGCACATAGCAACTTGTGCAAATCTGAATAACATGTATACCGTTTTATGTGTGTAGCATACACATGATGGTTTTGACAGCAACTCAAATATAAGTCAGCATTTTTATGTTTGTGTTTTTGCCTTTCAGTTTGCCCAGTGTGTGTGATTCTTTGAGTCATTTCCTATGTCTTATGTCAAATACATATTGCACACATTTAGGAGAGGTGAGATTTTTACATACGTATGTATGATGTTCGTTTGATTTTTTTTTTTTTTTTTTGGTTGCACATGCAAGGGTAGAATATCAGTAACAGGTTTATTGATAAAGAAAAGATAAATGTACGTATGATGATACATAATTTGTCATTACATTGTATATGAAGTTTATATGATATGTATGGTAACACATTGTGCATGGCATATACAATGTAGTTTTGATGGACCTCATGTAGTTCATTCTTCCCCTTTTTGATATGTAAGAACCATGTGTCAGGTCATATTGTATGGAGTGACGTCAATGTCGGAGTCCGTTTTTGATACACTTGAAGGACAAAATATGTTTCGGAAGTTTGAGTATGTTTTTAAAAGTGTAATACACCGTACAGGTGTATTTGATCTCTGCGTTTTTCTGATACAAATGTATATTGTAATTTGTTTTTATATACAGTACATCTTTTACTGGATGTATCGTTGTCAGTTGTTTCGTTTGGTATATGCCAAAGGGTTGTAGTAATAACTCACATGATATGTTAATGATGACATTAAGGTTTTGATATTGCTACATCAGATGGGTGGCTATTTTCAGCGGCTTTCATTCACATGCGTGTCTTACTCATACCGATTTGAATACATTGTATCAGGCATTATCATGAACACACCACATTGTTGTTTTCAATGCCATGTTGCTTTCATTTGATTTATCTAGGGATTTTTGTCTTTACGCTTTTACAGCCTATGATGATGTTTATTTGGTTCTAATGTAACAACATTGTGTGTGGTGTGTATGTGCTTTAAGATTGTAGAGGAAAGACAGCTATAGTGTAGTGTTTATATACATTCGTTCCAAATCCCAGCATATGTAGAAGAAAAGTGATTACAGCTGTATGTGCTGTGTTTAACAGTGTTGTAACAAAAGAGTGAATGAGAGTGGGGAGACCATGGTACTTACATGGTACGTAGGCCTACAGTAGTAGTGTTTCATACTGTGAGAAAAGGTAGAAAGTGAGGTAGCTACATGTGTTTGTATGATATTTGATAGTTGACATTGTGAAATATTTTCTGATTCATTTACACCGTAAAGTAGTTTGTTTTATTAAGTGTTGTTTTATGATTGGTAGAAGACGTTGTACAGGGTATGTATGAGGTTATACATGTATAGCATAGGTTATTGGTATTTTTGTATGGGCATGATTCTGATTGTTGATCCAGTGAGTAAGTACTGTATGATAGCAGTGCTTGTCATAGTGTAATGTTGGTGTTTCATATTAGTTGGGTGTCAGTCAGTCCATACAAGTTTCTAGAGACCGTGTCTATATGGGGATAATGTTTGTATTAATGTTATCAAATTATTGAGTGTTCGTAATGTGGTCTAGCTATCCACATCATTTGTCAGAAGTTTGATTGGTTTAATTCCACACACATTCTTGGCATATTGAATGTGCATGATTATTCCATAGCCAAGGGTTTCCCATTGTGTTATGCAGAAGAAGACAGAAGAAAGTGATCGCGCCAGTGTGTTATACTGCCCTCTTACGGGCAGTGTTTGAGATGTATGTTATATTGTTGTTGTACAACCTTCGCCCCTTTCGGCCGGCAGTTTGTGTTGCGTGAGCATAATAAAGTTTGCTTAAACCTTAACTATTGTGACTGGTTATCCATCCCCGAACGATGTTCTCTTAATGGCGCTACTACTACTACTACTACTACAACTACTATTGCTGCTACTACTACTCCTACTACTACAACTACTATAACTACTACTGGTGTAATTGCAAACACTATTAATAACAATGACAACCTGCAACTTGCGCTATGCATTACTTTTTAATGCATTATTAGTATTCTGAATGTCAAAATCTCAGTTGTGAATATTGAGTATCATGCATTTTATGAAGAAAAATCTGCAACAAATTATAGATTCATGTCATCATACTGATATTATGTCACAAAAGCTGATACATGTCTTCTGCTGAGACATTTCAATCTAAAAAAAAAAAAAAAAAACTAATTTAGCTTACAAAAGTGGTAAAATACCTGAAGGATGAATAAAACTTGAAATGGTTTTGTACATCAGGCATACCTCTTTACTGACAGACAGCATGAATGCTGTTAATGTTGAATGCAAAATGATTATAGCAAATGCTTACATGTATATGTTCAAAGCTGTAGCAGTGTTAGAAGTATGGGAACTTAATAGCAGTGGCCTATTGGAATTGGCATATATCAGAACTCAAATATCAATTCTTGAAAAGGTATTTAATACTTGTATGATTAGTGAGGATAAAGAGGGAGCATATACCATTGATAAAAGAAGATGAGATTCCATTGTCAACATTTTCTCTTTCAGTGGTGTGGAAAGATTGCTTCAATTAGTGTCTCCTCTTTCAGCCTTTGATCTGAATTGTAAATGAACATTTCTGTCTTTCGGCGCTATAGTTGTACTTTCTGACCTTTTCAGCGATGTACCTCTGTTTGGGAATGGGCAAGATAAATGAAATCCTGCCATCTGTCAAAGATGATTTATGAAATTGATCCTGCGTGTGCCATTCAAAATGCAATTGGCTGAGTCATTAATCATGCTACCTGGGAGATTGGGAATTAATGTAATTTCTTTGGAATGTCCTGATCAATGTCATTCATGGACTTTTTTCACTTTGTCCCTTCCAGAATCACTGACTTGTGATTGCCTTTATGATATATCAATACAGAAAACAAGCATGCATACTCACACACTCACACCCACGCATATGTTTTGTTTGTGTCATTTTTTTTTCAGAGATATAAAGGATGTTCATTCTTATATTTCTTTGTGATTTTATACTGAATTTCAACACTTCTTCAGCGTCCTTTGCTTGAAGCTATCAATGCCGGCAGCCATATTGTTAATTGGTTCATTGTATCATGAAAATGGCAATTTTTTTCTGTTAATCATTACATTACTGGTTGACAATTTATTCAGGTCAGTCAAGGCTGGTAACTGAGCAAATCATTAATTTCTTTTAGTGATTATCATGAAGAGCCTTTATTCATCTGCATTCTGCTCTTCTCCAGCATTTCCTCAATGAACTTTAACTGTCAGTTTAATGTTTATGTTGACGTTGTTCCTATGTAGCCATTTATAATCAAATTCACAAGATTTTCTTGCAGAGCAAGAAGACTAGCATTTGTTAATCTCTGCTATGTGTACAGATTGGTTGCAAATTTTGCAGCATTTCTTGAAGGACAATTCTAAACCAGAAGTAACTCCAACTAAAGAAGAGACAACCAACTCAAAAGCACAACAATGCAAATTCTCTCAAAATTGGGTTAATAGTAAAGAAGTTATGACATTTTGAAGATTAGCCAGTTTTTACAAAAATAGTTCTTGAACAGTTGATGTGATTTTGCGAATGAGTAAGCTGATGATGTCATCATTTGATGTTTTTCTATTGCCTGTTTGAAAAAAAATGATGAAAATTCAATTCTTCTGAGATAAAAATATAAAATATGATATTATTCCTGGCTGAATAACTGAAAAATAATGATCACTCAGATATATAAAGATTTAATGCTGGGGTATAATTGCATTTGATTAAAAAACAACAGAAATTTCATGATTTTTGCATGGGAACTACACATTAAGTTGAGAGGCGATTATATCAGTTATCATTAACTTACTTACTTGCATATTTATATTGACTGTTTAAGATAAGCTGTTTGTTGAAACTTGTTGAAACTTCACAATCTCACTACTTCCCTATTTCTTTCCAAATTAGATCAAAGTTTCACTGTGTGCTTATCAACATTTGTTTTCTTTTTAGAATCACATTCAACTGGTCCAGAATTGTCATTTAATCTGTAATACAAGTACAAGATGGTTGCAACTTGTACATTACATCCATGTCCTCCATGCATAAATCTATCCATGTATCCATGTATCCATCCATCCATGCATCCATCTATCCTTTAAACAGTCTTTATTCAATTCAATTCAATTCAAATGATTTTATTTCTATATAAAGTAATACAAAGCAAACACATAATGCTTACATGAGTACATCACATAAGTTTCATCCATGCATGAATCCATATGTCCTTTGTACAGTCTTGATCCATCCATCCATCCATCTATCCATCTATTCATGTATCTATCTATCCATCTATTCAATCCATCTATCCATCCATTCATCCCTCTGTCCTTCCTACAGTCTCAATCCATCCATCCTTCCATTCTTCATACAGTCTCTATCTATTCATTCATCAGTTTATCTTCCCTTTTGTACATCTATCTATCTATCTGTCTATCTATCTATCTATCTATCTATCTATCCATCTATCTATCCATGCATCCATGCATCCATGCATCCATCCTTCTATCCATCTGCCCTTTGTACAGTCTCTGCCTGTCTATCTGTCAATCACCAGGGTGGCCGGGCGATGGTGTCACCCCTTCAGCCCCCACATGACATGTCGCATATCACGATTATGACATCACTGCTATCGTCCATGGCCCCCGCAACCCCCGCCCGAGTTCCCCCAGGCGAGAGTAAGGGGGAAGGGGAGGGGGAGAGAAGGCCATCTTCATGTCAGGCCCAGATGACGTGATCGTAACTCTACTCTGCACCCTCTGAATAGCGGCAGCGCAGCCAGGCGTCTTGATAGTCCTTGAGGCTGCCAAACAGCAACCAGCCCCACAGCCTTGGCCCCATTCCTTTTAGTCAGGCGTGTGCCATCAGCTTTCTACTGATTTGTGTGGGCTCACAGTTGTGTTTTCCAATTTGACGTGATGTACGAGAAACCTAGAGGAAGAGAAAGAGATAGAAAGTGAGAATGGAAAAAGAGAAGAAGAGAAAAAAAATATAAAAATGGAGAAAGGAGGGGTGATGCTTAGGGAAGGGGAGTGATACACAACTTTTCCTCTGTGCTAATTTTGGGAATGCTCTCACACATATAGAATTCCATTTCACCGCACAACATCCATCATCAGTCACTGGCCTTCAGGTAGAGATATATTGTAAGTACATTCCTGAAATATGATTCATTCTCCTCAGAGATAATGTGAGTCTGGACTATGACAAAAAGCCATAAGATACAGATAATGAACCTGAAGGATTATCATTGTGCAGCTATCTACTTGTCTTCATGCCCAGATTCTTTTCTATAAAAAAAAAAAAAAAAAACTACTACCGGTATTTCTGATGCTCTCAAAGTTTTAAGTTGTGTGTGCTTTGAAGAACTGAAATGCTTTCGAGATATGCATCACTTGATGCTTTTAGAACAACTTTTTCTTAACCCTATCACTACCTCAAAGAGCTAGCTGTATTTCAAAGAAGAAGAAAAAGATGCCAAGAGTATTTTAAAATGCTCTCTATGCCATATTTTTTGTGAATCTGTTCTTGTTTTGTTTTGTTTTGTTTTGTTTTATTACAAAATGGGACTCCCCTACAATTTTACTAGTGATTAAATTTGCAATCGTGGAGTACGTTAATAAATGGAGAAAAGTATGCATGCATGTTGCAGATTAATGTTGGGATCAGAATTAGTCTTATCGTGTGTTGTTAACTTCACAAATTACAATTTTTAAGGACTTCCAAAATTCTAGAAAATAAAAACCCAGCAAAATATATAGGGAATAGAGTATTAGTTCAGAGAAAGAGAGAGGGAGAGAGAGAAAAAGAGAGAATGAGAGAGAGAGACAGACAGACAGACAGAGAATATAAGAGTTATCACATTGCCTACAGTGTAAAAGCTCTTATTTTCATGCACAGGTATTTTTGCAAATATGAGGTCACAGATATTTTCATGAGAAGTTGTTTTCACAATTTTACATTTGAGGTATCATAAATGCACAAATGCTGTTTGTTCAATATTGGTGGCAATATTTTTCATTTGTTATTAGTGATTTATGAATTTCAGAAAAAAATAAACCCTTGTGAAAATAAAAACTTTTACAATATTACACTTATTGATCCTGTACAAGTCCATGGGTATTTGATTAATTTGATAAGTGCATACATACATACATACGTACATACATACATACACATGTACATATTTATGTGTGCACATATATTTATTTATAAATGTATATTATATATATATAAAATGCCCTTGTTGAAATCTATGGAAGATATGAAACAATTTAACAGCATGATTTTGTCAAAAAGTACCCATTTTATTGTTAACTTAGCATCCTTGGTCAGAAATAATTTATCACAGCAAATATCATTTTGTGGCCTGAAAAACGAATGTATTTGGCACCTTTGGATTTAACCTTTCCAATGGTCTTTATTTGAAACTAGAATTGAAATTCAGATCAAAATGTTTCAGTATCACCATAGGCCCTATGCTGTGGTCTATAACTGCTAAGTATGTTGTAATTTATCTGGGAGGGGACCACAATTGGACACACTGATGATACTGTTGGATACATGTGTAAAAAACAAAATCTTAAAGGCACTATTTATCATTTGCATATGAAACAGAACACCAGCTTTAGCGCTTCAAAATACTTCTAAAAGGAAAGTAAGTGATAGAAACAACCAGTGTGAAAATTTTAATCAGTATAATCAATATTAAGTCTTGTTAAATATACAAAATGTGAACAATAGTTATGATAAAGTTGTTTCTAGACTAAACTGTCTACAGTTATGGCTTAGTGAGAAAATTAGTGATATCTTATATTTGTGGCTTTATTGCAAAATTTTCATATGGTGGGATGTTTTGTCATACAGCTGACCTACACATTATGCATCAAATGTGATAACTTGAAAATTTTTCAAATCACTGCTCCTAATGGTAAACAGTACCTTTAAATTACTTTCAAATATGCAAATTTGAATGACAAATATTAATGCTGTCAGAATACTGACCACATTGAACATTTTAAGAATTAATTTAAAAAGAACAATTGAGGTAGGAGATAATGTAAAGAAGATTCTTTGGGCCAAGGCTCACCTTTTTGCACATGAACCGATCCTGCATTATGAAGTGCCAATGCATGCAGTTTGTGGGAGAGCAACCAATATTTTGCTTTTTATATATTTATGCTTACTTACCTCTGGGTACTCCTGGCTTCATAACAACCATGCAGTTTGCAAATTGGCAACATTCGATCCTCAGACTGGGGTGCTTCAGGGAGTAATTTATTCAATCAGTGCTGTGAAAAAGAGTTTGCAGTGATGGAATATCATTTTGGGACATGAGTTAATGAGCCCACTGATTGCCTGATAATTTTTCCTAGCTCCCAGGCAATTGAGTTCACCCTTTTTCTGGAACAAAGATGTGCGCACACACAAAAAAGAAGAGTGGTGGTAAAGCTGTTAGCTCCAATACTAGACCATCCTTGGCTACCGCAATGTGTGTGTGTGTGTGTGTGTGTGTGCGTGTGTGTCTGTCTGTCTGTATGTCTGTATGTCTGTGTGATATTCCAATGTGCATTAGGTTTGTACATTGTATGCATGTATTTTGGGTACAGCTGTAGTAGAATGTGTTGGGTGGGGAAGGACTACATACAGATGTACAATATGGTGTTACCACAAACCTCTCTTCCCCAGTTATATTACCATGCAAACTTTCAAGCAACACATGAGTTGGGTATTGATACTGTACATACCATTTTTGTATTGGTTGTGTATATGTATGTATGTGTTTTTGATGAGAATGTGTATGTTTTTGTTGGATCTGTAATTCTATGTCTGTTGGGTATGTGTATGTATGTGTTGGGTGTGTATTATGTGCATCTGTTGGATATAGTACAGAGGTATAAGCGTTGTACAGAGGTATAAACATTGTAAACATGTTTGTGTGCTAGGTGTGTGTGTATGTATGTGTTTAAGATAAATGTGTTTATACGGTTTGTGTGTTGGGTGTGTATACAACATGTATAATTATGTATTGGGTGTGAGTTTGTGAAATGTGTGTGCTGCTCTGTCTGTTGTTGTTTTTTTTTTTTTCTAAATCAGCCTCCTCGGCAAGTTTAGATCTATGATTACATGATCATTTGTCTAATCCTTTTCAGATTACTATAAAATTTGCAGCTCCCTCCTAATACAAAGTATATTTTGAGGTGCATATTGGTGGAAACTTCTAGCTTATAAAGGATATATAATCTTTAGGAGTTGTCTGTCTTTTTTTTTTTCTTTCACTCTAGTTATTGTCAGACTTCTGACTTGGCACGTGTTCCCTGCATATCGTATGCAGCAAGCTTTACAGGCATTCCAAGGCCAAATGTTGGGTTGAATGTACACAACAAAGCCATTTGCACCTGCTCTGGTGGGTTCAGCCATTGCTGTCGCCACTGGGCGTTGCAGTTATTGATTACGATAATCAGGCTTATCACCACATGCAGCAGTATTGATTGGGCAACATGAGTCATGAGTGAAGCTTTTCGAGGAAGCGCGAGCCAACGGCGGCTCCCAGTCGAAGAAATGATGTCTACTGCGGGAATTCTGTAATATAACATTTTGTGCTTTTTCCATGTTTGTTTGTGTTTTCTCTCTCAGAAACAGAGCATTTCCAGTTCTATAATGTCTCAGATAAAAAGGAATTTCCAATTTCATAGTTATCACCTTACTGCAAGAAAGTTAAACAGAGAGTCTCCATGCCTAGAATAAACTACGAAGGTGGGCACATTTTTCAAATGGTATAGTTTCATGCCGGAAATGTTGACAAGTAAAGAAAAACAGGAAACTATCAAATATTGTCAAGTGCTGAACCCTCTGATGAATGCACTCGTAACATGAACAAATAACACCCAGCAGTTTGTATTTGTGGTTTAAAGGGTATAGCCACGCAAAGACTTTAATCTTGCTATATGACAGATGCACCACCCATCAACATATATCACACCAAATTACTGCTGATTCTACAAAAGGGAAATATATGTGGAATCTTTTGCCGAGTTGACGTTCTGTAAGGAAGAAAAAGAATCACATGATGCAATTGATATACGTAATATAGATAGGACTGGCCCCCGCCTGCACACAGTTGCAACCACTGTTGGTGATTCCATGATCATAATGCTAGACTATGCCTACTATTAATAGGCTGTGGGGGCAGCAGATGCCGTCCTGTTATAGATACAGTGGCCTAATAATTCAGAATCAATAAGCATTGGAAGCACATCATTGAAAATGCACAACAGACAAAAGTTGCACACAAAATTTGTATACACTGTTTATAAATTCTGTAAAAACCATTGATCATTCCCTGGTTTTTCTGTTCACAGAAATCACAGTTTCATTCGTCTGTATTTTAAAGCCAAAAACACCTAAATAAGAATCTTTCTGAGTCTGATGGTTGCCTTTAATAAATACAAGTAAATGCAGGGAAAGGGTAGAATAGAGGAAGATGAATCTGTATCTCGGGTTGAATACACCAACCTCACAGGCATTTCTTCCTTCCTACTCATTCTCTGTCTGTCCAGTGCAGCAGGATTAATTACGCATGCAATATGTCTGTCTGTTCCCGGGTCAAATATCATTTGATATTCCCCCCAAGACACGTACCCCACCCCCTAAAACACCTGATATGTTCCCTCCTACCCGCTCAGTGAGGTATAATAATTCAATTTCATTTCATTTGCATCATTGTCTTCCTTCCCTGATCTGTCAATGAAGACTGGCCTTGTAGAAGAACTTTTGATGCATCCATTGATCCCTAAGGGGAGCTGAAGGCAAAATTTCAATTGAAAAATCTGAGGAATTTCATGAAAATGATGAATGCGTATGGAATGAACTCTATTTAGCAAAGAGTCTGAAGATGAATTACTCTCCACAAACTATCTTAAATATTCTTGAAGCAGAGAAAAGACACCAAACAAACCTGTAGGCTATGTTGTTAAGGGCCTTGATTTCATTTTGGAAATGGAATTAAATGTCGTGTGGGAGGTGGGATAAACCTGTATATTCTGTTCATATCTCAAAATAGATAGATATTAAACATTATCTACCTTTGTTATGTGCTTTTTGTAATGTTAATTTTTTCTTTTGTCTTATGTGCCCTTTTTGCTGTGGCTGATAGGAAAAGAAGAATTCCACACAGAATGTAAGAGCGTAGCCATGGTAACCCTCCTAACTTTAACTATTTGTGTGCCCTGACACTACTTGGCTCAACTCGCCAAACTTTTTCACCAGCATGTAATAATCTCTCCAAACCTAAAATAGTTCTTAATGGTATAGCGTGTTCACTCATGTGTAGCAGTGTGCCTCAATCTAACAGGAAGGCAAGGTGACCCAATAAGTACATGTATATGCATGGGCATTAGGGAATCTTTATTCTTTGATGATTAGTTTCCAGACATTCGTGCCGATTGATGCACAATGTGCTCCTGCGTGTATGCAACAACAACAACAAAAAAATGTGCTTAAAGCAAGGAAATGATTAATCATTGACTGTATTATGTGAGAGAATGTGAAGTATCTTCTTATTCGGTTGATTCTGTGATGTATCATGTAAGATTCCTAGGTCGCCAGTTTCAGAGATTTGATTGTAGAGGGAATGATTTTGCCCACCATATCATCTGCCGAGAACCAGAAGGGCACTATCATGTTGAAAGATTTGAGCATAAATAAAAACAATCAAATTTCCTGAAATGAAAAATATATTTAATGAAAGTGGATAGATCTATAAGCATTTTTTTTTTCAAATATTTGGCAAAACAATACTTCTTGTGGTTTCGATTGTAGACATACTACTGAAAATGAAAAGAATAAAAAATTGACTCTATACTGTAGATCAAGCTCTACAATGTGATACCAATGTACTCCACACCCCAACAAATTGTGATAATGCTCTTCTGGTTCTCAACACACAATATGATACTTTGTATTGCAGGATTCAATGAGTTGTTTAAGCGTCTGTCAAAGCATCATCAGGCCTGTACAAATATTGAACTTTCTGGCCAGATTATGTAATCACATCACCAGCTCAATATTTGTCTTCCCAATTATTTCATATCATGACATAAATACTAGATACACATGGTGGTGTGAGTAGGCTACCATTGTAGTTTGTGTTGTAAATACCATGGTCATTTATGTTGTCAGACCATGTATTGAATATTTATGTTCAATCTATTACCTTTTTGTCCCTATTTTTTTTTTGGGGGGGGGATAGGGGGAGAAAGAGCTATTTCTACATAGCACAAGGGTGTAATAGTAGTTTGGAGTTTGTGTTTAATGTTTACTGTTTTATTACTGTAAACCCCTAATTTATGTGTGCATGAATCTTTTGCAAATTTCGTGAGCAAAGATTTGCAAAAGTGAAATGCCTGTGAAATTTCTTATTTACACAACGCATTATGCCACGAAAAAGGCCGTCAGTCCAATTTGCAAAAATTTCATGCCAAAATAGAGGCCATGGGCTCCAATTCCTGAAAGCTTCATGCTGCGAATCTACATATTAAGATGATGAGGTCTTGACACCAAAGTACAGACTGTGGCAGCAAAAGAATCCCTGAGGTGTCCAGGAGGCATGCAATAAAGTGGCTGTATGAAAAAAGACTGTCACACACACTGTCCCATGCAAGCACATATGCAATACAATGCACAGAAATACACAATACATATACCATAATTATACTGAATATATACGCACACAGAAATGCACATACACAAAAAGTACCCAGATAATAACAGATAATTATGTAGTGTCCTGATCATCCAGAAAAGTCTGGAAGGAAAATGAAATGTTATATGGTTTCATGATATCATGACATACAATGTCATAATAGATTACCTATCATTTTGTTTCAGAATTACTGAAAGCTTTGGTTAACAACCATTCCACTTTTTCATGCATTATAAATATGGTGTTGTTTCCAAGCTTTTTGCAAACTTGCACACGAGCAAGCTTGACCAGCATTCTTTGTCCATGTTTAGAGCCTTTAATTTATGTAAATTTAGATTTGAAAAAGCAATTTCTTATATCATCAAAAGCTGCTTTTGTATGTAAATACGATTGTAGTTTGGCAGTCAGTTACACTGCATCTGCACCCTGTTCCCAGCTGCCACAGCAGTCACGTTTCAGGCCACCATGAAAAAAAGGGATGGACGTGAGGCGGGATAGGCAAATGTGAAAAGCCGTGATTGCCATGGATGCTGTATCAGATTTTTAAACTATCAAGAAATTTGTCAAGGCAGTTCCAGTGCTAATGAGAAACCTTGTTGGCCGTAATAAAATAGGGCTGAACATAACAAAACACGACGGAATGTAACGGCTGTAACAAAACTTGGAGGCAGTCCGTAGTGGTGTGCGACGGAAAATATGTAGTCTAGCCTGACCAGACGCCATGAGAACAGCATCTGATAGCCATATGTAGCGAGAACTGGAACAAACAAGACTAAAATACTGAGTATAAAAGGGGAAAAATAGAAGAATATCCCATCTAACCGTGGTGCACTATGTGTTGGGCAAACGGGGCTGCCTTTGCTACCAGGAGCATGGTGTAAACGTAGCATTACTCTGTGGTTCACATACCAAAAATACAGTAGGCTAAATTAAGAATGCTTAAATCACTCAACCTTTCACCCCCTCCCCCTCCTCCCACCCTTCATGGATGGTTGAATGACAGTGTTGACTGTTTGAACTCTTGTAGTTGGTCAAAGCTTGCTTGGAATTCCATTCCATTCTCCACACCATGCTTCCAGACAGTGCATTTCATTGTGGGTGGAGCTGCAGATAGAGCTGATATAAGCCATAATAATGCAGAAAGGGGCCAATAGTATTCATTAGTTACAGCTTCATTTGTTTACTTTTTTTGTCATTTCATTGTCTTTGTTGGTACAGATTTAAAGGGAAGCCCTTATTAAAGGGACTGTACAGTACTGGATGAGGTGGGGATTCAGGTTTATAACATTCCTAAGTGAGATAATGAGAAACCTCTTATGATATATGAGAGAGCATGTAATTTTAAGAAGGATTCAACATTTGTTTGATGAATATTGGTTTTCAAATGGCTGAGGTATCCAAAAAAAAAGTGATAATAATAAAAGGCAACAGGCCATGCCTTTTATTAGGATCTCTTTGTTTCACCTTGTTTTTGGATATCTTGGCCATATCAAAACCGATTTTTCATGAAATAAACTTTTTATACCCCTTAGAATTGCATGCTCTTTGACATCTTATAGAGTGGTTTCTGAATATCTCGCAAAACGTTAAAAGCTAAATCCTCACCTCACCCAAAACTGTACAGTCTCTTTAAGCCATGTACATTGTGCAGAGAATTCCAATTATGGAGAGTACCAGTGAATATATTGGGAAGTAGGACATGAGTTCATTCACATCATAATAGGGTTGCTAGCAATGTTTTTCACACTTTTTTTTTCTTGAAAGGAAAACTGTTTTTTAAAAACAGAAAGTGCAATTATGGCCTTGTAAATTGTCTACTGAACTGCAGCTACCAGGTGTATGTAAATTAACATGATCTGAACTCACATATAAAACAATATCTTCTTTTTTTTATTTGGTGTTAGTGAAATTTATTTGAGTATACACATATACAGTATATATACATGTGCACAAACATTACATTCATATGATATGCCTTTTTTGGACAAGAGAATGGGCTTTACATTTAGCAGTAGCTTAGATGATTTGCAATTTCTTGTATGCAGTAATGAATACACACTTGAATACATGAATTCACACACATGCATACTATACAGGGTGGCCCAAAAAGAACGGAACGTCTAAGATTTTTAATTTTAGCAACATTTTTCATAATATGTCCTTACTTTGTATACTATTGGAAAGGCCATACCTTTTCCAAAAGAATGACACCAAGTTCTTTAATTTTGGTTAATGCATCATGGTTTTAGGACCATTTTTGTCAACCCTTGCAATTTTCAAAATGTGATCATTTTGCACTCTCAGAGACATCGAAATCAGCGAGAATTCAGCTTGCCATAGAAGCAGTAACGTTCACAATGTGTAGAATGTGGCTGTCATTGTCCGTTACCATTGTGAATGAGACGACCTGACGACAATAACACTGTCCGCCCCACATTCCGCACATTGCGAACGCTACTGGTTTTACGGTAAGCCGAATTCTCACTGGTTTCTGTGTCTCTGAGAGTGCAAAATGATCACATTTTGAAAATTGCAAGGGTTGACAAAAATGGGCCTAAAGTCGTAACGCATTAACTGAAATTAAAGAGCTTGATGTCATTCTATTGGAAAAAAATGGCCTTTCTAATAGTATGCAACATGATGACATATTTGCAACGATATTGCTGAAATTAACGATCTTAGGCGTTCCGTTCTTTTTGGGCCACCCTGTATAGTACTCCTCAGTTTTGTTTTGTTTTTTGTGGAGAAAACACAGAAGCTCCAACAAAATGAAATATTGTGAATCAGTGCCACACTCTTGGGTGAAAGATGTATTAGGAAAATCTATGTAAACTGTGTGCGTAGTGGGATGTACAGAAATAAGGAATGAAATAGCAAAGATATCGGAATATAATTTCTCTACCGTGCCGAGAGTGCAAGTTGGGGTCACAGAAGAATGTTGCCAAAGTGCACTTTATGGGGGACGAGGCATTACCCCTTATCACATTCATCTTCAAGCTCCCAAATGGCGCAGTCGTATGATTGTGTACATGCATTTGCCTGATTTTTTTTTTTTGGGGGGGGGGGCGATGAGATGGGGGGGGGGTCTTCCTTTGGCCCCAGTTTGAACAGAGGAAGGGCGAAATGTGATCACATGTGGTCCCCGCCTCATGAACGTTACCTTGAGAGCCGTGATATCATCACTCAATTATGCGGAAGTAACCACCCGAGTCAAAAAAAGGGCGGTATTAGGGGAATGCAATAAGGCCGCACATTCTGCTGGGACGTTACCCCATATATGAAGTGTAATGACAGGAAACATGACTTCTCGTGATGTTCATTTACCGCCAGACATGTGGAATATCAATGCAGCAGACAATAGAACAGTCGGCTTTGAGAAACTCGGACCAGGGAGAATAAAAACCTTGTTGTTTTATTGGCTTTTTTCACCTGCTAATGTCATTTATTTGGTCAAAACTTACTTAATGATATGAATCAGTTGAGAGCTGATTCATTTTTTTTTTTTGTCCAGAGCAAAAATGATAGTTTATGGTGTAGCCCTACTTCAAAAATCCTACTTCATTTGTGAAGTTGCATTCCAACGTGTTCCCCCTTTTTTTTTTTCCAGCATTGTCAGGGCGTCACATCCTGTGATGCCACACTGATTGGATCCCAAGGTCAAATTCTTGTATCTTTATGACATACCATCTGTAATGTCATCATTCCCTCTCTAGTTTATTGTGAGGCAAGGTTAGTCAAGATGTTGTTGCTGTCAAGTTGTAGTGTGTAAGACAAAATGCTTGTCTTTTACATTTTTTATTTGTTAATCATGCAAATCTGTGACAACTTTTGAATGGTTCTCCTCACTTAATGTGTCAAGAAGAAATGAAAAAAAAAAGCTGTTTGGGGAATATTTTCTTTTGCAAGACAAAGATGTGCAAGTTTCATCTTATGAAATGTAACAATGCAATGTTTGTTTAATGGACCTTTGATAAAAGGAGTCAACGAAACTTTGGGGCAAGAAAAATGTGTATATTATTCTAATTTGTGATTCTGTATTTCTGAGTCTATGCCATGCTGTTCTCCTCTAAAATCTTACAAATTTGCTAAATGCCTTATTAATGCATCAACAAGAGCTTTGATTTGCAAATTTCTCATGAAACACCAGAGATTGAATGACCCTGTAATACATGATGCTTTGATGGTGGCAGAATTTACATGGATTTAGTCTCTTCTGGTATTTCTCTTTGGTTTCAACATGTCTACAAGTCACACAGTTCCTTGGAAGAGCAGGCAAGATGTGTAGACAGTATATTGCCATTAACAAAGGAGCATTTATAATCACAAAATAATTGCATTCAGTTTGCAACAATCATGATGATGATGATGATGATAATTACAGTCACAATATTGATGTTTATAAAAACAATTACAATAATAGCAATAATAGTTGTAATCATAAGAACAATAAAAATCATGATAAAAAGAAGAGGCAGAAGAACTGAAGACATGTGCCAAAATACTGTAAAATGAGGAATTTTCGCGTGTATTCTAATTTCGCGAATTTCGCGAGCGCCAAGATTTGTGAAATTAAAATGCACGCGAAAGTTCTTGTCTACACAATATGCATTGAATGCCAGTGGCAGTTTGCGAAAATTTCATGCCGCAAAAAAGGCCGTCGGCTCCAATTCGTGAAAAATTCATGCCGCGAATATATCATGTTTTACAGTATCATCACAAACAGTAAACTAATACATCAGAGGAGAAAGGGCAGATTTAATGTGTGAAATATCTGTAGCCAAAATGATTGACCTGCAAATGAAGCAACCAAACATGTGTAAGGGAATCAAAGAGATGTGACATAATTATGCTTAATGTTGTTTTGACCTAATCCAACATACAAATTTTCTCAGACAGTTAGAAAGAGGATTTGTGTGTGTGTTTTTTATCAAATGCATTTCAGTATATTGTATTAAAATATGTATTCTGATGGTGAGACGCGATAAGATGCATACTGCGTATCAGTCCCGGCTATCTGATTACGTACAGCATCACAGGGCTGACTTCAGTGGCGGTGGGTTCAGTACGTGCTGTCTGGCTTAACACACAGGGTAGACAGGCAGGCTGGTAGACGGGCAGATTGAGGCAGCATCCTGGAATCTGCAAGCATGAGGTTGCCATGACAACCAGATACTCTCCAATTTGTATGCAGTGGCCGATAGGAGGTGGGGGATGGGGAGAGAGAGAGAGAGAGAGAGAGAGAGATGAAGAGGGAGCTTAGAAAGCGGATGGGGGCAAATGTTGGTGGGGGGGGGGTGGATGCAGTGGATGGAGAAGGATGGGGGAATATGGAGATGGGGGAACAGGGGTTATTCATGGCCACATCATCACCGAGGAAGAGGAGGATGCCTCGGAAGAGGGGGATGCCTTGGAAGAGGAGGAATACTCGTGGTGAAGGGCCCCTCCGTGTGCTGAATTGATTTGTATGCAGCTTGCTGTGGGAATGGGGACTTCTTTCTTTTTTTCTTTTTTTGAGAAGCGAGGTGGCAATGCGGTGTGCCAGACGGTACGAATGTGTACACTAGACAGCCAAGCTGACAAGCAGCTGCTTTTTGTATGTTGTAGTTCTGTGCACACGCACAAAATTGAGCATTCATCACTACTTATTATGAGAATCAGTTGCTTCTTTAAAATGAAAATTAAAAGTGTTTTATTCAATTCAGTGTCATGTTCAGCTGACATAAGATTGCAAAACTGCAGAAGAAAACTCTCACATACACATTCAACTGCATTTGGTTTAATTCTTGCCTGCTCTTCATCCAATCTTGATATCATAATTAAATTCATATTATTCCCCTATTAAAGTAGCTGTAATGGAAAGGACAATATGTTTATAATTCTTCATCCAGAAACTTTGAAAAAAGGAATTCAGAAAATTATTTTCTTTGCATTTTCTTGTGTGGAGTATAATCCCAGCAAATCACAATAAAATGTAAAAAAACTAATACTAGTAGTAGATAAAGCAATGCAGAAATCTATGCATAATTCGTGTTACTCCTTGGCTTTGTGGTGCAGTGCAGAGTCGACACAGAGCCAGTGTGCACTGCACATAGAATTATCTGCCATATACAGCTTCACATCACACACACCATATGGGAGAAAGTAATTACACAGCTAATCAGGAAGCATCTGCATGTCATTGTTCCATAAAATGCTATTCAGCTCACAAATGTACTATGGAGTACTATTGAGGCAAGCAAATTAAATGTTGGCAAGCCAGAATCTCAAAGACCCAATCAGTGTTGGGAGGAACAAATTTAATTTGCCCCCCCCCCCCCCACACCAGATTTCACCCAAATCTAGTCCATTGTTCCTGCTTCTTATATCAGCAACTTCTGCACAAAGCACCATGTTAATCATTGTTATTACTTTGTGTGTGTGAAGGAGACATCTCCATAACTCATCAGGTAGTGTGCACCTATTTTTAGAGGATAAAGAGAGTTTTGAGTCTGCTAGGATGATAGTAAGAGGGTAATGACCTGAGGAGCAGCTGCATCCATCCATCTCCAAATTACCATGGGAGTTTAGACAGAAATCAAGGTCTGCTATGATTTATGTCTTAAAACTGCACTGTATGATCAATGCTTTCTTCTTCTTCTTTTTTTTTTTTTTGAAGTGAAACATACGGTAATATGAACACATCTAATGTAAGGGCTACAGGAAGATGTGTAGTAATTCTAAGCATTTTAATCAACATTAGCAAGAATGAATCAAAACCAACACCCACACTTCAAAGTAACAATGAGATAGAGTTGCAATGAACTGGCTTACTAGCATATCAATAACCTTTATTACTTTTGTGCATACTTTTAGGGCAATGTTTTCTCAAACACAATTAGACAGCTTTCCTCAGGAATGCCTAGTGTAGCAACAGACTTTTATGCAAGCAAACTGGATGCATTGACTTGAATGCACTGGTACATCACCCTGTTGGTTATGTGCAGCTGTTACAGCTGCTGCTGTTTTTACCTGATTTGGGGCTAAAAATGGGAAGACCTTAAATCAAGGGAAAGACTGTCAGGAAAAACTGTTCCATTTCTGCTATCTATTGGGGACAAGGTTAATCTGAAAGTCTGATTTTGTTGGACACAGAAAGGATGTTAAATTAGCACAATTTAGTTATGACTGATCATCTGAATGTTGTTCAAGTTGCGGCTATGTATTAGACATCATCGGTTTCTTTCTTGAGCCGCGATAGACTTCCAAATCAGCTTTGAACCATTTTGTCTACAAATGCTCTACATCATGAAGCTAATGGAACATTTATGCTCTCCCCAATCAAATTGATGGTTGGGGGGGGGGGGGGGGGGAAGATGTAGGCAGTGTGCTGACCATGCACCCCTCCCCTCCCCCCCCCCCCCAACCTGTTCCTGTTTAGTGCAATAGCTGGTCCCTGCCCTGCCTAATAGGTCAATAAATGCCACCAAAGTAATGTGATTCGCAGAGAGGGAGAAGAGTTGTGGCTGATCAATTACCGGCACACCATTTGACACTGAAATTCCCCACACTGAATGCCTGCCCTTAATGATTGTTCCATAATATCCGCCTGCTGCTCCCTCCCCCCCCCCCCCCCCATGCTGAATTACTCTGTAGCCATTTTCTCTGTGTGTGTGTTTGTGTGTGTGTGTGTATAGATTTATGTATATAAATTTATATCATTCTGGCATACCTGTGATTTCCCAAGGCTGTTGTGGATAACCTGTAGCCTTGAGACCTGGCTGTCCAGTCAAAAAAAAAAATAAAAAAAAAATAAAAATAAAAATAAAAATGCACAATTGAGATGCCTCTTGCCATGTGGCATTCCCTCTGATTTTGCATGCTTTAAAAAAAAAGAACAGTGGTCACCTGAAGTTTACCTTGACCTTATCAGCAGTAGATGGCATCTTTCTATATATATTGTAGTTGCTATTGAGTGGGTTGAAGTCCTGCATTATTTGATCGTTGTGAAGAGTGCAACATTATCATTTTCTTTTGCTCCCTTTGATGCATTTTTAACTTTGCAAATGTTCATCTATCTTTCCTATCACTACCTTTCCATAATAATGTCATATTGAGACTTCCATAACCCTGTTTCATGGCAAGAGATAGACAATCATATCAGAATTATGATAGATCACAATGGACAAAATGTCCACAGCCCACTCCTCTGTTGTCATGTTATCTGTCATAATCACATATAACGACTGATAAAGATCTCTTGGTTCTGAATGATATTGAATGTTACATTGATCTACTTATGTTTGATCATTTCACAGTCCTTTTTTTATACTTGATAATATCCTGAGGATACACTTACTGCATTGACACAAATTATTGTTTTATTTTATTTTTTTTTTGGGGGGGGGGGGGGAGGGGAGGTTAGAAATATGAGAGACAATAGAAAGAAAAATTGACTGAATGGAAGACTCTGAATTTAAGCTTTTTGGTGTGTATAACACATCCCGTCTCCTAGAATACCTAACCCCCCTCCCCCAAAAAGACCAACAATTAGTTTTGTAATTTTCTGTTATACCACAAAAGTGGGAATTGTATGCCCTACTTCATGTGATGCACCCAATTTTTGTGATCACTTTAATGATATATTGTTATTTGATGAGTGTCTTCCTTTAATATTCTTGCAGTGCATTCAATTTATCTCTGTCTTTCTCTCAAGATGCTGAATCAGATCTCTCTTTAGATATTCAATACAAGACACCATCTAACCCATCATTATATTCATTTTTGCAACAATTCAAATGCTTCTTTTCCCCTGATCTTCTTTATGTCTCATTCACAGTGCAATTTTAATCCACTCAATTATAATATTCTTTGTAGTCATTGGTCTAATACAGATCACTGTTCCTAGGACCTCCATAGTTAAGTCAGGAGAAACATATATTTGTTGTTTGTATTACTGTATATCTTTATCCATTCTTGTCATCATATCATTTTATTAAACAATTGACTAAAGTCTCATTGCAGTTTTTTTGCCCTCTCTTTCTCTTGTCTCATTCTGCAGGAATATGTAGAATATGCTTTCCTCATCATCTTTCTTATTGAAGCCCTGCTGAAGATCACTGCCCAGGGTTTCCTCTTCCATCCAGGAGCCTACCTTAGGAGCGGCTGGAATATATTAGATTTTGTCATCGTAGTAGTAGGGTAAGTCTCATTGTTTGAACCCACAAAACCTCCCTGCAGCCATAATCCTACCATTTACTCGACTGCTTCTCTTCTTCTTCTACTTCTTCCTCTTATTTTCTTTCTTTCTTTCTTTTTTTTCTCTCTCTCATGTTGCAGGGAGACGGCCATAGGATTTGTTTCCATGGCGATTTGCACAGGGAAGATGAAATTATGTTAATGATGATTTTTGAAATGCAGTGAAGATCTATGAATAACTTGATAAATGCTGGACTCTTCTCCTGTCTTTCCCTGATGTACTTCTTCAGTTTGCATTATCTCTTTTTTTTCTCTCTTTTTTTGTGGACATAGCTGGTATGGGATTACAAATTATACATCTATATGAACCTCAATTTTTTTATGCCATACTTTATTTTCACTAGCCTGTATCACTTGCTGTTTGGGTCCAAAATTCTCGTATGATTTGCATTGCTCAGTACCCAAGAGAACTTTCGTGAAAGCAAAGCTGTTTTAACCCATTCCCAGTGGATAGTGGATGTGTCACATATCAAATCTGTAAGACACAATCGTATCTTAGAAGCAGTGGGTTACTCACCAACAGTTCTCTTCCTGTCCATTACAGTGAATATAATCTCATTTAGTTTGCAAAATCTGCCATTAAGTTGCTCCAAGTAGCCTATCAAGATAGTATTAAAAAAAAAACCCAAACAGACATTGTTTCCTCACACGGGTAACCACAAATGAAACATGAGACCAGTTTTCACTTCGTGAAATGAGTTACTAAATATACCACACTGTCCAAGTTTTGCAAGCTGAGTGTAAAAATAAATAGTTAAAATGCTGTGTAACAGTAAAACACTGTCAGGCAAAGCCACACAATGTTTTGTAATGCCGTTTTGATAGAATTGTCAAAATCTTACATATCAAGAAAAAAAAATTACTCATACTTGTTAAAATGAAGAGGAATAGATCATGAGAGGAGAATTTTTAGAGCAATCAGCATTTAGTATTTTATACTGATTTCCTAGATAAGCCCAAGGCATACATTTCTGTGTTTTTTTTTTCTTTAACCAAAACCCGATCCACCTTGCAAACTAGATATGACTTTTTTTTTATTGCTTTGGATTTGGGTTGTGTGGGTGTCATGTTTGTGCTTTAAACTTACATGTGACTAGCTCTATCTTAGTGATGACAATAGCAAGGTTAGGAACATGTTCACAGAATGTTAACATTATCATGATTTTTATATTTTCACAGGGCTATCAGTACAATATTATCAGTTGCCAAGTTCAAGAACAACAATTTTGATGTCAAAGCTCTCCGCGCCTTCAGAGTGTTCAGACCACTGCGCCTTGTATCAGGAGTTCCCAGTGAGTATACTATGTTCAATAGTGTATTTCTGTTAAATGTGAACACAGTCAAATGGCTAGAAGTTAAGTGAATTTGTCATATCAGTTTTTCCCTGAAGCAGTGTGTGTCTTTTAGATAGTATGTGGTTTCACGTTCAAAGTGTAGTCATCTTAGAAATTTGTCAACGCAAGCTATTGAAAATTGTCAAAGAAAATACACTTTGTGCAATTATCATTGCTGCTATAGGTTAGTAAAAGTGTCATAATTCATAGAAAATAGAAACTTTGTTATTGATGGTATCCATTTTTAATTCAGTCATTTACGTTGAGGGAGAAAGATTCATTAAAGTAGTTTGAAGATAATTGTTTTCTTTCCAGTCAAGATATGAACATGTTATTTCTATCTATTTGTATATTCTTCAAAAATCTGTCCAATTTCAATCATTGTGTTGTATATTCTGTTTAGGAAAATAGATAAAGTGTTCATTGAAAATTTTATGTGTATAAATATATATTAAACTATATGCATACATATATGTAAAATGTATATGTTTCTGTATATCTATGTGCTACTTGCTTCTCTTTTCTGTGTACCTAGGCTTACAAGTTGTACTCAACTCAATTGTGCGTGCCATGGTTCCCCTCCTCCACATCGCACTACTGGTCATCTTTGTCATCATTATCTATGCCATCATCGGCCTTGAGCTCTTCATGGACTACATGCACAAAACATGCTACATCAAAGACACAAGTGAGTTCTTCCATCAGATAAGTACTGTGAAACCAGAAATGTTTGCGTGCGTGAAAATTTTGCAAATTTCGCAAGGAGCCAAGATTCATGAAAGTTAAATGCATATATGGAAGTTCTTGTCTGCACCATGTGTTTAATGCCAGTGACATTTTGTGAAAGTTCCATGTTGCGAAAAAGCTCCAATTTGCTTAAAGTGCACCAATACCCTGAGTATTATATCTATACTTAAGACATGCGCATGCCCTCTGCAAAATATATGTATTTTGCCGCTCCAATATATTGGGGTTTAAATGTAAATTTTTAAGAGTGTACGAAAACAAAAATGACTTAAAATAGACTAGTTGATCACCCGATTCTTTCAATCAAATGTTCGCAATATCAATATGTTTTTCCAAAAACATCTTGACTGATAGTGATATATGGATTCGTGTGCCCAGTCAGCTAACTGATCAACATGGAATCTCGATATTATTCATAAAATCATATGTGTATAGATAGAATGCACGCACATCAGTTGTACGGGCGCTTACAGAACAGAACTTAAATGCTTGGAGCACTGATGCCAAATTTTTATAGAGATATGGTCTGATTTATCAAGATATGTAAACTTTCAGGATCTATCACAGCTGAATTATGGCTGTTTTTTGTGTTTTCTAGCTGTGCACAAATTTGATTTCCAGGATATTGTTACTCTTGAAATTTCATGCCGCAAATGTTTCTAGTTTTACAGTTACCCATCTAGCACCTTTCACTCCACCCCTACCCCTCTCCCTTTCCTTATCCCCTCCCCCTTTCCTTATCCCCTCCCCTTTCCCTACCCCTCCCCCTTTCCCTACCCCCTCTCCCTTTCCTTATCCCCTCCCCCTTTCCTTATCCCCTCCCCTTTCCCTACCCCTCCCCCTTTCCCTACCCCCTCTCCCTTTCCTTATCCCCTCCCCCTTTCCTTATCCCCTCCCCAACTGGCACTTTTCATATTTAGCCAAGCTGTCAGCTAGTGGGATTTGTTGTTGTTGTTGTTGTTGTTGTTGTTGTCTCAAAAGTCTTCTCGGCAACTGAAAGATATAATGTAAATATTAGCAAGATTTAGTTTAAGCTTTCTGTTAAGAGTTGCTTGCGAAATACCAAGTTCACACTACAACACACAAATATACCCTAATACCTGAGCTAGTTAAAACTACACTGTTATAGTGTTTTGGCATTCCACACCATAAATTGATATATCTGGGTGAACACTGATAATCTTTTTGAGCAGGGAATATATAATACAAAATCCCACATCACAGCACTGAAGGTCAGTGGCGTGTCATTACCTACACTGGACTGCCTCCCCCGCCCCCCATTCACTTTTGGGACAAAATTTAAAATTCACAACTTTTGATAAATGCATTGAATCTGCAAAGTGATTTTATGAAATCATTTCTCATTATAAAGTGTATAACTACTATGAATATGTATATATGCAAACTGTTATTTATTTCTTCTAGTTTGATATTTCCAAATTTGGACTTGTAAGACAATGTCATGAATGGTTGAATTTGCAATCTAGAACCACAATGCTGGTTTGAGAATGAATTATTTTCACTTTTCAAGAGAAAAATGAGCAATATTCCACTTTGAACTTGATTAATGCACCAAGCATTTGTAATATGGATGACATTATTTCCACCAGTGATTAATTTTGCAAGTATCAGTCAAAACGTGAAAAAGACCACGTATAGAGAAATCACTTACATTGAGCGGTAAATCTATGGTTTTGTGTATTGTTGTCAATATAGACATACTGGACATGAAAGACCCACACCCGTGCGGGGCGGGGTACTCATGTCGCAACGGGACATCCTGCGACGAGGGCTGGGAGGGGCCCAACAACGGCATCACCACGTTCGACAACATCGGACTGGCCATGCTGACCGTGTTCCAGTGCATCACCATGGAAGGGTGGACCGACATCATGTATGACGTGAGTAAATATCTTACATTGTATTATACAAAATGTTATTCTTACTAGTATCATAATACACTAGTATTATATTGTACTGTATTATACAGAATATTGTCCAAGCAGACATTTTCACACAGCAGGGCAGGGTGAGATGAATTTTGTCTGTTTTCTTTTTCGCGGACAGTGACCACAAATAGCTCATCGTTGCCATAGCAATTAATGGCCTTAGGAGCACATGCTATAGTAAAAGGTCTAATTTCTTCTTGTCAAGAAGGGCATTTATATCATAAGGCTGGTGAGAAAAGTGTTAGCGAATGTCTTATCTTCTGTTGTGATGTTTGGTATGATTTCCATGTTGTGTCATTAAAGGGATTGTATTGTTTTGGTTGAGACCTAATTTTCTTGGTGAGATAATGAGAAACCTCTTATGAAATATGAAAGAACATGTAATTCTATGAGGAATTCATCGTTTATTTGATGAAAATTGGTTTTGAAATGGCTGAGATATCCAAAAAAGAGCAATTCTGATAAAGTGCAGGACCCACACTTTATTACGATCACTTTGTTTTACTTTGTTTTTGGATGTTAAAGTCATTCTTAACCCAATCTTCATCAAATAAACTTTGAATTCCTCTGACAATGGCATGCCCTGTACTATATCATACATGATTTCTTGGTATCTCGCAAAATGTTAAAAGCCTAATTCTCATCTCCACCAGTACTGTACCATCCCTTTAAACCCTTTGTGTCCTTTGAGTGCCGACTAGCACAGAAAACCCCATAGCGTTGTACACACTGTCCAAAGTCTGTGGCACAGAAGGGGTTAAGGTAGTTGAGGCCTCACCTTATTCAGACCCTCAAAAAATTCCAACCATTATTATTGGTACAAAAGTGGAGTGTATTCTTGAGTGACATGGAGTTTTTCATGTCACTTTGGAGAATTCTGAGGTAAATTTCCATAAGATTTTATACATAATGTTGGGAGACATTATTCTTTAACTGTGATTATTTTTGTGATGTTTGCAAAAGGGATATACTCGGGACCATTAAAGGGTGTGTACAGTTCTGGTTGAGGTGAGGATTTAGCTTTTAACGTTTTGCGAGATATTCAGAAACCAGTCTATGCTATGTCAGAGAGCATACAGTTCTAAGGGGTATCAAAAGTTTATTCGATGTAAATCGGCTTTGAAATGGCTGAGATATCCAAAAACAAGGTGAAACAAAGAGATCCTTATAAAGTTGTGGCATGTCGCCTTTTATTATTAGCAGTTACTTGCTCTTTCATATTTCATAAGAGGCTTTTCATTATCTCACTTAGGAATGTTCAAAACATGAATCCCCACCTCAACCAGTACTGTACAGTCCCTTTAAACATTGTTTTTTTTTTTCTAAAAACACCAAGAAAACCATGACTTGCTGGTCCCTGCCCCTTCCCAATGTCCTGTCTTACATGCATTGAGCGTCCATGATTTGTGAGCACGAGATGGAGAAATGCATCGAGGACTCATCGTCTAGAAAATTGGAGAAGAGCGAGAAAGAAAGAAAAAAAAATGAGGGCTGTGTTTGCAGTGCCTGGGGTTTAATTTATGGCTGGACGGGAACCGTGCAAACCTCGCCAAAACTGCTCATTAGCATTTGACAGTGTGGCGATGTATGTCTGAGATGTAATAAACATAATGAGTGCCAACGCACACACCTTAACCAAATGGTTCATGCCACATTTAAACCGCTTGTACCCGATGTTTTCCCATGATCCTGGCAGGCAGAATTCTGTTTTGCTCTCTTTTTCCATGAGGTAAATAGTGTTTATATATTTCAGTGATAAATATGTCATTCTATACCAGCCCAAATTATTCAGGCACCTCTTCCTTTATTCACTTTTCTCAACCCCCCCCCCAAAAAAAAAAAAATGAATAGAACTTTTAATGCTTGCTCCTTCATTTTAAATGGATGCTTTCTAATGAGAGAAACTAATTGAGAAATGCAGGAAATATATTAAAATCTATGTTCCTAGAAGTACAGGGGATTTTGGAATAATTAGTTTCCATAGAGGAAACCAAAACTGATGCAAAAGGGGGGGGGGGGGGGGGACACAGGATGACAAAAGATAAAATGATGTAAAAGGGATCCAAATGGGATAAGGTGGAGCAAAAATATTTGATTATCCTGTATGAAATCAGTCGAGATCATGAATTTGAATCCAGGTAGATATGAAATATAAGAAAAGATGTAGAAAAGGTGAAATTGAAAAATGATTATACCTATTACCTCCTGGAATCTAGTAATCCTTGTATAGATCCCTTGAGGATTTCTGGAGCTGGTAAGTAACAGGCTAATCTGGACCCTGTCTTTAATACCAAAACTTCATATCGACTATAAATTTCCCCACCACACAGGCAGCCATAGACTTACCATAGAAATCAACTATATATAATCAATTATAATGCTTCATATAACAACCAACAGGTGTATTTAAGATATGATTGAAATCCACTAGGTGCATTTACATTAGAATTAATGTACCTTGGAACTACACTGTTAATATTGTTACTGTTTTCATTCCCAAACTCTCACGTTCAGTTGTTACCATTTTCATTAACAAAATACCATGGTGTAACTAGTTCAGAAGTTTACCTATCCAACACAATCCATGTGAGAAGTACACCGCAGTGCAGTGAATGGTTTTTCGTGACACAATTCACACACAAAAATTGCATCCGTATTTCGTCTGAAATTTGAATTACCCTAAATACAACCATATTTCATAAGAGTGAATGGGACTAGTGTATTTCTCATGTAGGCCACACCCAGTTCATATGAGCAATGAGTTGCGATTGTTTGTAGCAAACTAGTTGTTCCATTGATATCATTAGCATTAGAACAAACCCTTTTAGAAATGATGGTTAGAGTAATATAAATGTATGTGGATAAACAGCAACAACAACAGCAAACAAACACAAATTTTTCTGTCGAGCCAGAAATTAAGAATAATATTAGAATCATGTGCTGTAAAATACTGATAGGGAGATGGGATGCATATAGGCGTGTATGTCAATGCATCAGTTCCCTGTGTGGTACAAAACAAATGCTTGTGACTTTGTGATGCGCACTCTGCAGTGGAAATCTGTCAATTTTCATGATACGCCGGAGATTATTGTATACAGATTGCGTGTCGGTGTCATGTGACTTTTTTCCCCCGGACGACCACTGATCGATGTGTGTCGACAGTGTGTATGTATACCAACCCCCGGCAGGAAGGTTTCGGATGGTTACCGAGTTCTCCCGTCCAAACGACACACTGATTGATATGTGTTTGTCCTGCAAGATTGGTCAAGGCAATATTACAATCATTAGGGCGACAGCTAGGCTCCTGACCGATCAGACTTTTTTTTCCCCTTCATTCCCCCACCTTGATGTATCTTGTATTCTATCATTATAATTTTTCCCTCATTTCCCCATCTTTTTTTCTCTCTTTTTTCTCTGCTTTCAGTCCTTTATTTCTATTTTGTCTCTACCTTTTTCTCATTCTCTCTGTTCTTATCTCCCTTTCTTTCCTTTACTCGCTTTTGCTTTCTATCTTTATCTCATTCAATCAATTAGTTGTGACCAGAAGATACATTTATAATATGTATATAGTTTAGAAAGAGTGGAATTATCATTTTTTCCCTGCCTGCATCTTTTTTCTTCCTTTGTCACATCAGATTTTCTGGAGCAGGAATGTACAAGATCTGAAAAATATTCCCAATCCAAAAAGCATGTCTAATGTGAATGACTTCATGTCTTTATGGAACGTTCTTTACATGTATCAAAAATATTGACTCGTCCCTGCAGATATAGCTCCATAGCCTTGATGTCATGTTAACTTGAAAAGAGTAATAGGTATGCACTATATGCTTCCACCCCATGAGAAACTGGAGGAAGGAGGGGTGGGGTATACGGGGCTTCCATGGTCAATCAAGGAATTGGGAATGTTCAAAGAGTCGTGTCTATGCTTAGAAGGGAATGAAACTCACAATATATGTGAATTGTGAGAATACAGCAGTATTTAATAGTAGAACACCATCAGTGAAAGTTTGAGGAAAATCAGACAGTTTGTATAAAAGTTATGAAACTTTAAAAGTTTTGGTGTTGCCATTGCTGGATGAGAACATTACAGTACTTTGTGTCATCATGTATGGAAAATAATTTGAAGAAAATATGATTAAAAATTTAACATATTTTCACTCTTCCTGCACAATGAAAAAGCACTTGACCTCTTTCAGAACGAAGGGGGAATAATATTGCCACGAAGGGTTGTCAGTGACAAGTTGAGGGAATGTGAAGTTTTTATAAAGAATTTGATTTTGTGGAATTCTCTGTATATTTTCTTTATGTCATTTTCCATAATGTGACGTCATGAACTGTAGTAGTCCTTTCATCCAGCGATGGCTGTACCATAACTTTAACAATTCATAACTTTTCAATGGATCATCTTTATATTTTCCTCAAACTTTTCTGATGTGTTCTGCTTACATTGCAGCATTTACTCAATCCATATGTATATTTGAGTTTCATTCCCCTTCAATCGCATGCCATCATGTAATCTTTTACTGCACAAATGGCAGACATTGCTGTGAGCTTTGTACCATGACAAGTTTTTGTGATGGTCACATGGTTAGCAAGTAGATGGATAAACAAGCCTTTGGCTTTCTTTATGAACCCCTTGACACATTTTAAACTGTGTATATTTCTGTTTTTATGATTATCAATAAACTTAATTGAATTCAACTTTTCATAAATGTAGTAGGCACTCAAATTTTCAATTCATTATGCATGATCAAGATCAGTGTTACAAAATATAGACAACAACAACAAAAACAAAATCACAAGAGTAAAGGCAACCAAGATATTCCTGTTATAGATTGAACTGATTGTTTTCATAAATTTCTGGACTGTGAGTTTTACTTCCTTCCCATCTCAGTTGATCCTCTTTTTCTTTCCCTGTCCCTCTGCCAACTCAGAATGTGTCACTGTGAGGTTTGTTATTCTTGAGCCATTTGTTGCTAATGCCATCTTTCTTCCAAGCAACCCCCTCCGCCCTTTCCAGTCACTTCCTGCAGTGTGCCCAGCCTTCAGAGATCCTCAGGTGTATGATACAATTACAGGGAGGGATGTGTTGAAAGATGGGGACATAGGGGCACCTGAGATGCCCCCCTCCTCCCTCACCCCCCCCCCCTTCACACTTCACACACACACATGCACACATACAGCAACGTGTCACAATTAATCCTAGAGGGTCCCAACCCTCGCCCCTCCCTTGGGAGGGATGCCTGTCCTCATTCATGAGGCGGTGGAAGGTTAATGGAGGAAGTGATTCCAGGAGTAGACTGTTGTCGTAATCAGAGCGTGTCCGCGTACATGAGGAGTCATTTTATGCTCGGAGAGTGGCTTTCAAGAAGCTTTTCCTATCCTGCTCTAAGGACAGATACAAATAAGGGGAAAAAATCTTTGAAAAGAAAACAAACAGAAAATTCACTGGATATCTCATAAACATGTCTCCATTTCACTATACTCCATTTGTGCGTTTCCCTTCTGTCTGATTCAAGTATGTCATAAAGTATACTCAGAATGAAACGGAAATTATTGGTGTAGATTTCCAAACTGCTAGTGGGCGGATATCTGTGACTCTGTGGACATTCCATCCTTGCAAAGTACAAATTTCAGGAAGTCACCACTTGACAGCTAAGTATGTCCTCTGCACTTCTGATTAAAAAACACAAGAAGACAAAAAATGTCCTCTATTCAGGTTATGGAGAGCCCTCCTTGCAATGCTCATCATATCATGGCCAATGCCATGACATTTACAAACTTCTGATTCTGTTTCTTGTTTTGGGTGTGCATTTATGAAATCTCCCCACCCCACCCCCCCCCCAAAAAAAATACATGTACAAACACATAACCATGCGCATCTGATCTTCTAAACAGCAGGGACAGTTTAAAACTGAAAACAGCATGGTGTCTGGCTTAAGCGAGGTGGATGAATAGTTTCTGCCTGGGATTGGAATGTGAGGCCAGACTGTGTGTTACCTGGCCATCCTATCTGTGTCTATAGCTGACCGCCAGATGACCGGGTGGGAAAAACCATGACCTTTGCCGAGCAAACTGGTGCCGGGCAAAGTTTGTGATCTGACTGGGGTTTAAGGGGGAGGGGAAAAGGGAGGGGGGATCCGAACGTAGCTGGTGTGCATGGAGATGGTCAAATTCTAGTGAAAACAAAAATACTAATAATAACAATGTAGCTGATGATCATAATGGTTGTGATAATGGTGAGGATTTTCATCACATTGACTGTTTAGCAGTGATCAAAATATTCATGGTATTCCAGATATTTATGATAATGATTGATAATATGATAGCAGTGGAAACAATCAGACCTCAATCATAATTGTTGTTTGTGATAGTATATAATGCATGAAAATATATCCAAGGGGATTTTGGCTAAAATGCACACACTCATTATTATATAAAGTTGATGAAATGTATTGTGCTCTTTATGTTGACTGATTATTTACCCACTGATATATTACAGTAGACTTTTCTAGACCCAGTTGTAATATTTTGCCAAACTCAATTCAGAAATAATAGCAGCCACTATTTGAGCAATATCTTATTATTATTGTTATTATTATCATTATTATTATTATCATTATTATCATCATCATCATCATCATTACATTATATTTTATCATTCAATTTTCATCATTATTCATAACTGAAAAGGGAATAGCAGAAATGAGAAGTACGTGGAAAAATGTAGAGAGTAAACATGTTTAAAAGAAATAGGTGCATTATTTGCAGAACAGGAAGTGAGCTGGCCTGAAGGAGAGGAGACAAACAGAAGGAAAAAGTTAAAAATAAGCTGAAGAAAAGAGAAGATGTCTCAATGAAAACAAGATAGGGAAAGGAGCAGAGATAACTGCAGAAATGGAAGTTGCTAGAGAGGAAAGGGAATGATAGAAATAAAGCTATTATAATGAAAATGGAAGCAATTATTTCATTTCATTTTTTTCATTTCATTTATTTCCACAGGGTAGATAAAAAGACATACAAGCATTACTCGAGCGCAACTTACATCATGCAAGATGCAATGCAATAAATGTATAACACGTGGAGGAATCAACAATAGGCCATAAAGGCCTTTCAAAGGCTGATCCCTGACAATTAAAAATGGTACGATTATTAATTACTATCACAGAACAAAACATTACAGAATACATGGGACTATACAGATGACAAAACATTACAATAAATAAGTGATTAGGCAAGCAATATATTATCTAAGTCATTCATGCGTGTGTCAAACGAGATTACTAAATCAAAAGAAATTGTTTATACTTTCTTTTAAATGACGAAAGACTAATGGTACTTTTAATGTTGTCTAGTAAGTTAAACAAGGAATAGCAATTGGAAAAGGATTGGTGAGAGGTGGATATAGAGATGGAGAAGGAAAAGAGGAAATACTTTGTGATAAAGAAGAGATAATTGAAGAAGACAGAGTAATTGGAAGGGAATTGATGAGAGATATAGGTAGATGGGGAGGAAGAGAGAAGGAGAAATAGAGAGCTTGAGTGAGAGGGAAATAATCTAAACCTTAATTCACCTCTGTTGAATTTTGATGATGTTTGACAATCTGCGTCTTGGCCATGGTGCTACCTCGGCAACGACTCCGACAGCAACATCTTGGGAGAGGGAGACTCTTTCTATTGCTCTAATTACCATGAAAAGCAAAATCTTTTAGCTAATGTACTCCAACCTTTAAAGCTTGTGCCTGTAGTTTCCTCTGTTTTTTGTTTTACTTTGTATTATGCTTTTTTATGATGATAAAGTCATCTCGTAAATGCGTGGAAATATAACCCACGTGGTCTGTCACCATTTTGCTCCAATACTTGTCAGAGATATAAAACCAAGAAACCTCTAAAGTAATGAGATATGGCTTAGTGATGATAAATTTGGTATTGGATCAGAGTATGTCCAAATTACCTCCTGGCCAAAGTTTTATTTCAAGGGATCCTTTGAAATACATGTAGTTAAGAAATCAATATATATTGTACAGATATACCTTTCATGTAGAAAATATCATATTTCCAGAAAAATTGTATCTTGTACAGACACATCAAAAGAATGGAAGAAAATGATTTTACTCACACAAATCACTCAAGATTCATTGATCCATGTTTGTCTGCATTGCCAAATATTGGTAGAGGTATTTTGGTGATATTTTCTTTTACTTCTTTGATTCCTTGACATCATGGCAGATAGAATCATTTGCATCTGTAGGGCGATGCTCAAGTAGTTTTGTTCCTCTCTCTCTGATAGGGATTTATAAAATCAAAAGTCAGATTGAAAATGGGAGGCTAGATTGTTGAGTAATGACCCCACTGCAGTGAAAATATCTGTACTCATTTCTCTCCCTAATGAGAAATATCAAATTAGCCCTCTGCAATCAACCTAGAGGATTTTTAGGAGCATTATTGAAAATTCAACCAATTCTGCCGTCTGGTTGGTTTACAAATCGGTGCTGAATGTTGAGTCATTCGGACATCACCTGACTTTTTGAGTAATCATGTGACTCTGAACATCTTACTCTCCTGCGTGTGTATGTCTTGTCCATCTTCACCCTCCTTGTGGAAGTGGGAGCAGGAAGAAAACAAATTTGGTAAAAGAGCTGAGAGGGCAGATGGGGGAAAAGGGGGAAGATTGCATGCATGATGAGCATTTAATCACTCTGATTATGTTTGTTCTGATCTTGGACTTGGGTTAGCTTGCTGGTATGTGCCTTTTCCGAAGACTCCCCCACCCCACCCCCCCCCCCCCATGTATTCAAGTGTTGTGGGACTGATTGATTTCTGCTTTTTTTCTTTTTGCGCGTGGGTGAGAAACAAGGATGGCAACACGAGCTGTACAGTGGATATGAGACGTAAGAGGCCTAATGTTTGGGATGGGACCCGCGATGCGATTCACTCGATACCCCTCGTACGTTTGGACTTGTCTCCATTTCAAGGGTCCGGGTGATGGCAGATGTTTGCCAGTGCACTTACATCAAGCAGGCTGAGGTCATCGGTGGGAGGAAATGGAAACGGATAAGAAGAAAAAAGAGAAACAGATAGAGAGAGAAAGAAATACAAACAGAGAGGAAAGATCATGCTCATTGAAACTACTAAACATAGAAAGGAAGAGAGAGAAACAGATAGACAGACAGACAGATAGACAGAGAAAGATGGGGATGGGGGAGAGGAAAGTGTAGGCACATTAAAACTAAAAACAAAATAGGGAAGGAGAGAGAAAGTTTAAGCTCATTCAACTAATATTAATAAACATGGAAAAAGACATAAAGGGATGAGATAAAGTATAGGCCTATTAAGATGATCCAAATATGTAAAGGGAAATAAAGACAGAGAGATGAAGAGAAACTGTAGGCAGGAAGGGGAGAACAAGGCATCAGGGCAGAGTGAGTAGTTTGAAAAATCCCAGATTTAAAGAGAGTTACTCAACTTTTGCCCAAGAAGTAGTGAAGAGTAGATGTATTTTGCCCGAGATACAGATGTGTATTCAATAGGATGATGCATTGTTGGAAAATGTTCTCTCTTGATTTATGTATTCATATCTTTTTTTAATTTCATCAGATCAACGACGCAGCAGGAATGGCGTGGCCATTTATTTACTTTGTGAGTCTGATCATCATCGGGTCCTTCTTCGTCCTTAACCTGGTTCTTGGTGTTCTGAGTGGGTAAGTCACCTGGCCTGAACGTATCAATGGAATCTAGTTCTGTCAACTCTTGCCAGTCCAGCTGCATCAGCTCTCATGCTACAACATTCCTTCATGTGGATGAATTCCCATGTTGGGATGTGTGTATGTCTAATGTCATTATTACAGCATGATAAGGTAAATGTACATGATTATATGACAAAACAGAGAGATGAACATAGGTTCTGTAGAGATACTAAGTTGTACAATCAGAAACATTTCCCAGTGTTGGAACCCTCTTGTGCCATATTTGTCGATTGGCACATCAGCTTACTAGCTCTCTTTGCAGATTGGTGTCAAATGTCCCAAACTAGCCACAAATGGGTATTTTTATATCATTATCATAGTCCATATCTTCTTACAATTTTGTCTGAATGTTAGTGTGTGTGTGTGTGTGTGTGTGTGTGTGTGTTGACAGTAGCATTGTTACACGTGAGTGTACTGTCAAAGTTCACCTACCACAGTCAAGTGTATACATTGTAAAAACTAATCTGCAGCTGACAAAATGACTTGGCAAGGTAGAGGATGGCAGTATTAATTTCTTGTAATGTCATCAAGTGAAAGGGGGATTTTGGCAACCCCTTTCTTCAGGCCAGCTCCCTCTCTTGTTACAGTGGATTTCAGGAGTCTTTTTCTTTTCTCTCTCTTTGCCATATTATTACATTTTTCATGTGTGATAAAATCTGAAGAGCAAAAAAAGGCATCTCCTAGCATCTTTTTGCAAGTTGTCATATAATTCTGTTCTGAGATGCTAAAGAAAACAAAAATTCAACTCATTTTGATTCAGATTTCATTTTCATTTTTTTTTGGACAAAAGATAATTATATATTCTTTTCTCTAGCAATTTAGTGATGCATAGGATATGTATGTCATGAAATGGACAAGGTTTTCAATAGCAAAACATTGTAATAAATCATCACCAAAGAAAAATATGTAATGTATGAAAAATTTCGGTTCATCCAATTAGACAAGTAAACTGTTCATTGACAGCAGCTCATGCGGTATTGCTCAGTCTTACTTGAATGCATTCTGAGAGTACCGACATGTTTACAAAGTGGAAAGTGAATGTGTAGCACAGGTATCGATGAATTTATGAGCACATTACATCTGTGAGACGTGTGAAAAGTATACTGCGCAGCTGATGGGGTCAAATTCAGGACGCATTGGGTCGACCCCCGCACACCCAATCCGGCCGTCCGGGTTGCCCCCAGGGCGTGGCATTCCGTGCGTTGCGAGGCCCACTGCCAAATGTTGACGGATCTGGGAGGCGTCAAAAGACCAGCCTGTCTTCCCCGTGTGAAAGCGTATTGACTCTGTCATCTTCACCGTCACATTACTGGACGCTAAGGCTCTCAAAAACACGCCTGCAAAAATGTGGGGCAACATCACAGCAGTCGCCATCGATTCCCTTCGGGAAAACGATCAATCATGTCAATTACCACTGCATTCCAACTTATTGGTTTAATTGCCCTATGCAAGCACAAATGTTTGTTTTCTTCGGTACTTTTGGAATGGTTTCGTCCAGCCAGGCATCGTTGAGTGAAAAGAATGACGAGGCTGTGAGTGACATGTGTCGACCTGCAGTCATACAAAATAAAAGGGGAACAGGAAATACAGCTGGTTACAATTCTTTTTGTCATCCTGAACTGCGTAGCAATAACCATAATTATTTGAAGTCAGCCCAAATGTCACACTTTTCTCATTTCATATCCCTGCAAGGGCTCTTCCTTAATGGTCACTTACTCTTGTTACAACCACCTGACTGTCCACGCAGAACCAAATCTTCAAGAGACTGCAGGAAAAAAGAAAACTGCATGCAAAGTCTTGAAAGATTACAGAGGGCTCAGCTGCGTAGGTGCTGGAATATAAAAAAAGAGAAAGAAAGGGAGAAAAGGCCTGTGATTCATTCGTGGAGCCTGGGTCTCGGGTTTCCTCTGTCTTCAAAAGTTATTAATCTCCAGTTTATGAAGGCCAACTGACGTACGTGTCTTGCTATTGAGGCGAAAATGAAATAGCTGAGATTACAAGGAGTAAACACTGCTGTAGTGCGTATAATCAAATGCAGTGTTATTGTGCCATGCCACATAAGTGGCTTTGGGTACATAATATCAATAATGCACATGTACATGTGCATTGACAGAGTGCCATGGCTAGATGGTTCCATGACATTTGCTCCTGCACCAATTGTTCCCATATGAAATATTATATATTATTCATATTCATTTTGTGTTGGATATAATGTAAATAGTATTGGAAAATTGTTTGTTATGTTATATATACTTTGTGAAGAAATGCAGAAATAAATCAAATCAAATCAAATCAAATCAAATCAAATCAAATCAAATCAAATCAAATCAAATCAAATCAAATCAAATCAAATCAAATCAAATCAAATCAAATCAAATCAAATCAAATCAAATCAAATCAAATCAAATCAAATCAAATCAAATCAAATCAAATCAAATCAAATCAAATCAAATATCTGAACACTAAGCCAAACATAAATTCCACCCACAAACATAACCCTAGTTAATCCTCTTACAAAAAGATTTGACTGGAGAAACTGTCGCAGGAGCAAATTAATGTTGTGTCACCTGGTTAGCTACATCGAATTGTGATCTTCTGAAGATGTGAACATGGGATAACTTGAAACCTTATAATCATACATGTGTTTATATATTATATGATCATAAAGAGAGAGAGAGAGAGAGAGATAAATGTGTACAGTACGTACCAGTATATATACTATATATTAGAATATGCATTACCTGTGTGTATATAATAATTTGTATACAAATATTTATTTCGTCAACATGAAATTCAATATTTCCCTTACCCAGACATGTAAGCAGGAAGATCAGAGCAATTCTGTACCATTTATGCACTTCATGCATGTAGAACTTTGCAACTTGCCTTGCTAGTTCATAAATATTTGGTCAAACCTCAGCTTACGCAAAGCACCTCCGACATACATTTGTTGTAGGACATATTTCTGTGATTAAGAAGCAGTGGGTCAGTTCTTATATCATGTGACCCTTGATGTAATATCGGTCAACCAAATCAGACTCTGGAGAGTATCAGAGATCCATTTTAGGTCAAAAGGGTGGGGTAAGGATCTAAGGGATTATGTTAATCCCTTTTCACTGACCTTTAGTTCACCCCCAACATCTGACCACAGTGGTGAAAAAAGCGACACAGTGGATGGCGTGATTGGCAAATGAAGTACACTGAGAGTTGAGGGCGTCCTTGTTCGGATTCACAACTTTACACCCTCGCGAGTGCGTGAATGTCGTACGAGGTGTTGCTGAGAACACTTCACTTTGAGGCTGGTACATCTCAGTCAGAGGCGTTGTTGACATCAGACTTGGAGCCGTCAGTGATAGGTGCTAATCCCATCTTCCCCCTCTTCTTATTGATTGCCTGCCACAAGAGATTGACGCGACGTCACATTAATGTCAGAAGTTAGCTCTCTGTTCCATGTGTCAAGATTACCAGTCAGCGTGCTTTTCATTAAACACTAAACAAAATCAAAGTGCACTTACTCAACACTTTTAAGCTTCTGGTTTCCAGTCACATTTCTGTCTCAATATCAGACACGTCTCTATAAGCGCTTATTCTTATTTTCTCCACCAAGGAAGGAGGAGGTTAGGTGATCATTGGCATTGGTTTGTCTGTTTGCAAAATAACTGAAAAAGTTGTGTACGGATTAAATTGAAACTTGCGTAAAAGGTTGATATTGCCAGAAAGAACACTGTATTCAATTTTGGTAGTGATCCAGGAATTTTTATGAACTTTTGAAGGATTTTTCATCTTTTAGCATATAAGGTCAACGAACTTGGGATTCAGGATGCGCGTACTGGTGGTTTACCCACGCGCGCTAAAACGTGTGCTCTGCTCGGGCAAGGTACCATGCAATGAAATAAACAAAAGGTGTCTACTTTGGGAAATTGCATGCATGTAAGGGTGCAAATAAGTTGCTAGCTGGGCAGAGTCTGTGCTCTCCTAGTGCTTTTTCTATTTTTTTTTTTTGGGGGGTGGGGGTTGTTCAGATGAAGTTCTATTAAATTAATTTCAATCAAATATGACACATCAAAGCCTTTTCAATATTTTGTAGAATCAGTGTACAAACTTGTGATACAGATGATTACAGAGCATAATCATTTGTAAATGTAGGAATGTTTATTTTGGCTGAAAGCAATGACATGTATTAAGCACAAAAAGAAGCATTGCAGCAATATCCAGAGTTTGCACTTGTCATAAATGAATTATAACCCATTGAGTAATCACAACTTCATGGCCTTTCTTTTAGAAGTCCTGCATTTTGTAGAAATTAAAAATTGATTAGTAGAACTGACATGACCTTGCTCTTATGGTCTTACTTTACCCCAATACCTGCAAACAGCCTGGGATGATATGCTGTCATCTGAAAGGGTGCTTAGAATATGACTGCTTCAACAAGAAACCAAAGTATGAGTTTTGATGGCCATGTGCAGTGGATCTAATGTCCCTACTTCCATCTGGGTTGACAATCATCTAAAAGACATGTCAAAGTGTAGGGCCGACATTAAAACATTATCGCCCCCTTTTCATTAGGGATCCCAGTGCACTGTCAGAGTTTAGCTCATGCTGTGTGTTTGTGTGTGCTTGTGTGTGTGTGTGTGTGTTTGTGTATGTGTTTGGTGTGTGTGTGTGTGTGTGTGTGTGTGTGTGTGTGTTTGTGTATGCATATGCATGCAAATATACACAGTTGTAGATGTCTACAGTATAAATTGTAATAGCAACAGCCTTGATGTTTCTAGGAGCTTTTTTTTTTTCAAAAAAGAAACTTTTGAATAAAATAGATTCATCTAGATTTCCTGCTTTTTCAGTCAGCAGCACCGAACTTGCATTTTCATGACGACAAAGTGGAGTGCTCTTTTCGTGCGACATTGAATGTGCTGCTGGCCTTGTGTGTTCTTGGAAACTATGCACTCAGCAATACAGGCTCTCCCCACCGCATCTCTCATTATAAAATGATGGAATTACGACTCGCTTCATTACACCTTGTGGTGATGGGTAGCCGCGCTGTGTCCGCTAAGTGGAACTAATGTCTCCATAACAAAAGACGTCATACATTGTTTAGTGAACTGATGTGATTATATCAAACACATTTTGTTGTTGTTTTTACCATGGTTACAGTGCTGGAACTCTCAAAATTTCCAGACTGAATGAACAGCATATCCCTTGACATTCTTAAAACTTTTTGTGTGTGTACTTTATGTGACCTGTCCAGATTGAGAAATGTGATTGTGGTTTCTTTATCAAGCAAGACGATTGATTTCATTTTTGAATAAGTGAACAAAAGGCAATTATGTATGCTACAATTAGTTTTTTTTTTTATCACCATCTTTGACATCTTTTGATGTGGATACATTTCATTCCATTGCTACCCAAAAAGAAAATGTTTAGACGCAGAAAGACCTTCTTACCTACTTTAAGAAAGCAGTATTGTCCCTACGGCCCTTGATTGTCAAGATATTGTACCACTTGATATTTAAAATCACCTTATTTTCAAGATTTATGAAGACAGCAGTTCATTACAGCAATTATTATGAAAATGAAGACCACAAAACCTCTCTAAACCTTTATCTTATCACCACTACATCTTGCATAGACCCCAACCCATACATGAGAGTACTTTTAAAAGCGCCATACTTAATCTTGTCCCCTGTGCCTGACTGGGTTTCATATCTGAAAAAAAAGAAAGAAAAAAGGTCAGTTCATGCAAAACTTCCCAAGTAGCATGACTTTTCATAAGCTTGTGCCGTACTAGATGTTTATGTCTCAATAAACTATGAAAAAGGCCCACCAGCAACCTGAAAGCAAAGGGGTGAATAAATGGAGGACCTTTTGTGAATAAGGAAGAGTCTCCTTGAATGTAGCTTACCCCCTAAAACCCCAACAAAACAAAACGAAACAAAACAAAACAGACCATCTATGCAATACCTGTCTCCGAAAACAAGGAGAAGAAAATCAAATCTAGGCCGTCCAATACGTGATTGGCTGGGTGCCAAGCTACATGTATGTTTCCTTTTCTAGCCAAGTTTTATTCTGTGCAACATCGATCCAGGTGCATGTAACACACGTAGATGGATGGAAATGATATCACTGCGTAGCTTCCTTTAATAAGGCATTCGAACGTCAACGAAAGAAGAATCCCAAATTCTCTCTTAAGGCTGTTGCAAGCAAGGGTAAAAAAAAAATAATAATAATAATCAGGGTGATGTTTACAAAATTGTAAAGGGTGAAAAAAAAAATGATTCAGGGCAATTAGACGGTAGGAGCAGAAGAGCCTGCAAGATGGGGAAAACTTAGTGAACTTGACATAGCCATCTTCAAAATTATTTAAAGGTACTGTTTACCATTGGGGACAGTGATTTAAAAATGCTTGAGTTATCAAATTTGATGAATATACATGTATGTGTAGGTCAGTTGTATCATAAAACATCCTACCATATAGAAATTTCACAATAAAGCCGAACAAAGAGGGGGATATCACTATTTAGTCTAAAAACAATTTTATTATAACTATTATTCACTTTTTATGTTTTTAACAATACTTAGCATTTATTATACTGATTAACATTTTTACATTGGTTGTTTCTATCCCTAACTCAAATATTAGAACTATTTTGAAGCACTAAAGCTGGGTTTTTGTTTCATCTACACATAGTAAATAACGCCTTTAAAAAGAGTGTATATTGTGAACGAGAAGAGCACATATGGAAGTCAAAACTAGATTCATGCCTCAATCGCTGCACTGAAAATGGCACAAGTAATTCATCACTGACCTTAATCAGTAACCTGGGCATTGGAAGATATATTTTTCCTTCATTCCAACTGACCATTTGCGGTGAATTAATGGCCATTTTGAGTGACCAGAGGAAGTGGTGGGGTCGTCCGCCCATCCACTGAGGGGGGAAATTTAGCTTGATCTATTGTCTGGGGCCGTGACAGAGAGAACAATTTACAATTTATAGACTGCTGAGGTTTGCCAGCTTTTGTCCTTCTCTCTTCTTTTTTTTTTTCCATCAGTTCTCCCTGAGATAGGCCTCTGCTGAAATAAAGTTCTGCACTCCAAATGATGTCATTGCTTCTTAAAAGTTCACGCTTCGTTTAGAATATATGCAGGTTGATGTGTGCCAATATTATCATTAAGAATATCATTACCATAATCATCATCTTGTGAAACTTTTATACCATATCTTTCTAATACTGTAGGCGCTGGATATCTTGTGGGTTTTTTATTTCTGCAAATTTCGCGAGTCAACTGCTATTCCCGAATTTAAAGACATGCGAAAATATTGACTCTGATCCCGATATGTCTGTACATATACATTTCTCCGTTCAGTACTGTGTACTCCATGATCACGAATATAACCACTCACAAAATCATCGGGAAGTCCCGATTCGCAAAAATTTTGACTCGCTAAATATGTATATACAATATGCAATTTTAACCTTTTATGTGCCAGGGCACCTAGCCTAGCTAGCCTACCAAGGTTTTTCCAGAAGTTTTCTGCACATTGACGATACTGAGAATTACATAATGTGTAGATTCCAGTGATATATGCCAGTTGGCAAAGAAAACACTCCAGCCTGTGTGCATATTGGCAAACAAAGCAGCCTCGGGATTAATGACACTTCTAGGATGTGTTTTTGTTTCCAGTTATTCACTGAAGTAAACTTAAATTTTGTTTGGCACCCTTCTTTAAATTGACAGAGATGTTAAGACAGCCAACAACAACAAAAACATGAAGATATTTAAGAAGATATTAAGAGCTCACTTTGCCAAGCTTGTCATCAATTTAGCAGTCCAAGCAGTCAGTTTATCTGAATTAGTTTTCCTTCTAAGGATTGCTCAGTTGCCTTGTATGTATGTACAATATGTATGTTTGTATTTCATCTATCTTTCTTCCTTCTTTTTTTCTTATATCAAATATTATATCACATTTGTTTTCAAACCCAGTTTTTTTTTTCAGCGTTGCATTCATCTTTAGGTTTGCCTTTATGAATACCTCAGTAACTCAGTTATCTGAGGAATCACATTCAATTTTTTCTTTCTCTTGATGAATCCAGTAATTTACAAAATCAAATCAGTGAAAGACTTGCAGATGTCACAAAAAAATTGCAGATAAATCAAATCAAACATTTGAGAGTTAGTGGTTGAGTGCAGTTGACTTATGGTATCTTTCGACAAATATCAGCTGTGATTGAACATGATCCATAGACCATCAGCAGAGGGTGGTATGCATCATGAAAAGTGTACATGCACAAAATTTTGATTTACAATGTGTATTGGAACATGACTATTTCTGTTCTTGTCACATACTCACACCCAAATACACAAACACACAGACAGACAGACAGACAGACAGACAGACAGACAGACAGACACAGACAGACAGACAGACACACACACACACAAAATAAAACTGTTGTAAATTCAATCATGTTGCAATCTGAAGACTGCGCATTTCCTTTGTAAACAGAATTTCTGTTTTGTTCTCCTGTGGGCAAGCTATTTTTGGTTGTGAAGTTTTCAGCAAAGCATTCATGCAGATATCTGGGTTGAGAATTCTTCCCATAAAGGCAGCCAGCAAGGAAGCTACATGTATGTGCTGTTACCTAAATTGCAACATTGGAGTTCTTTGTGTGGTTGTGTGCTCTGTTCCTGCCTGCGACTGCACATTGAACATGATGTATGGATGTGCTAGTAAATGATACAGGCAGCAGTGTAGATGGTACTGAAATACCGTACCAAAGGTACCCCCCCCCCCGAATGGCTCCTCAGCAGTAGAAGCCAAGAATGAAAAATCTTGGTGTGTTGGAGATTGAGAAAAATGCACTGTATCCGCCATACATTTAACGAGTCTAATTTTGGGGGGAATCAGGACTTCTCATCAATTTTGCAAGTGGTTAAATGTGCAGTTGTGGAGTACAGTAGTGAATGGAGGAATGCATGCGTGCATGTCACATTATGTGGGGGATCAGACTTAATATTTTCGTGAGTTTTGGCAAATACAGTACGCCATAGAAGAGAGAGGGGGAGACAAAGGAGGAGGAGAGAGAAATAGAGCGTTAGTGGAAAAAGAGAGGGAGATATTGTTTAATCATCAAATTATCCGTGCTCGTTTTCCTCATGGCAAAAGATAGTTTATGTTTCATTGAGTTATGCAAGCCAAGAATGAGAAAGCAATTTCATACTTATAAAAGGGAGAGAGACATACACAAACACACACACACACAAACACACAGTGTTTTTGTCTTTAGAAGCATAGACGCAATTAACAAGTGACCTCCGCTTTGTATTGTGGTTGGGTTGTGTTCTCATTACCGCGATTGTCTTTATGTTGCAGAGAATTTTCCAAGGAGAGGGAGAAAGCGAAAGCTCGTGGTGCCTTCCAAAAGTTGAGAGAGAAGCAGCAGATCGAAGAGGACCTGAGAGGATACCTGGATTGGATCACGCAGGCGGGTCAGTATTGTTACCATGGCGATCGGTTATGTAATATGTTCAGTTCTGGGGCATGCTGTTGTAATAGCTGCTAATCGTAGCATAACTAGATCATATGATATGATTCCACAATAGCTTTCTGATATGAAAGCAAGCCCGTGTATACTAAAGATGGAACTTTTTACCCATCCTGGATGTCAGGCGTGGCACATGCAAGTCTTTTTCATTGCTAGTTCTTTGGTATCAGTTTGGCATATAACAGAACAAAAAAAAAAAGGAAATAAGAGAGGGAAAATACGAGAAAAATAAATTGGAAAAAACTTTTTACAAAAATATAGTGAATATTATGAACAGGACCCTATCAATTTTTTTTACTACTTTTTATTTTTCTATAGACTTGTGACACAAATGCTTAGTATGTGTGATATGGGGATCATTGCTGTTGAGCTTCCAGATCTTATCAAGTGTAGCATGTTGTAAGCTAACTACAAGTTCTATTGATGATGGACATCCTATGAGTGCAACTTGTAGTTAGGAAGTAATTTGCAAGTTATGTATGAGTGCATGACTGTGAACATTGCTTGTAAATGTCAACAAGACAAAAATGCTCTTGCAGTTTTTGTCGTTGCACGTTATACATGATCAACTTCAACAATTTATTTTCTCCATTCTTTTTGTCTACACAGAGGATATTGACCCTGATAATGACAGTGAACAAAATCAGGGGCCACCCAAACACGGTAAGTTTGCATATTTTGGGAATAGAATTTGTGAAGACAGGAACTGATTTCTTTAGTTTGTTTTGATTTAGCATCTGCTTGTAAACTTCTGAATGTCAGATAGTATTGCTGTTTGGCATTTCTTTCTTGAATTTTTATTTGACGTTCTCAAATTAAATTTTCTGGTGCAGTGTTCATTGACAGAAGAGGTTCTGGACACTAACATTACTTTTTTTTCAGATATGGTATTTACAAAATGTTAATATACCATAAATACAGTGATAGTGAAGGATGAAGATTCAAGATGCCATGCATATTCAACAACTTTTTACACATTGCAGAAAAAGTATAATCGTAACTATAAGAATTACGTTTTACTGTAAGCTACATGTATCTGGCATTTGACACACAGTTGTATTTGATAAAATATTTGATTAAACCTCCAAATAAAAGATATTGTATGGAGTATCACCTAGATTTTTTTTTTTCACGTGTATCTTTTTAAAAGACCTATGAATTAATAGTCTTCTAGTTAAACCATCCCATAACTAAAGGAAAACAGTTCCAAGAATATGTCTTGCATAAAGGGGAAAGTAACCAATAGTTTACATACAGTTGTCAAGCATAATAATGAATTTAGCATTGAGTGCAAATGTATTTTGCTCTGACTGTTGGAGTAGGAGCATGAGGAATTGAAAGTTGGTTAATATGAATGTTATGACCCATCCTTTAAAAGTGATATCCGTGATGTTAATGCTGTGAAGTCTACCATTATGTGTGTTTTCCCTAAGGAAAAAAATAAGACAGGAAATTCCCAGGTCCTAGTACACTTTCCACTGAAGTGGTTTGATGAGTTTATGCATTTATGCATTGCTGTCTTGCATAGATGTGAAACTAGTGTTGCCTCCCACAAAAGAAGGAAAAAAAAAGTCAAGCATTGTTTTTAACCCCTTCCCATCACTATTTGCTCAATCATTGCAATTTCCTCTGTTACCCTTTCCTGAAAAATCAAAGAATAAACATACCAGAGCATTACTCTCATGTCCCCTCCCTGTTTTTCAGACAGTGAAAGAAATGATTTTTCCCTTTAGTTACTGATTGTTGTTCATGCCCCACCCACCCCTACAGAAACCAGTGTGTCCATTCCCTGATTTGGTACTTATTATGGATTTTATTCCATTGTAGACGATTTGAAATTGGGAGAAAAAGATTAACTTGTCATCTATCTGTTTGCAGAATAAAATGGCATAAATTTGAGAGCAGTTAAAATGAAAATCTTTCCATTGTTACCAGATATGGGATATTAAATCTTATACTTTATAAATGGAATGAATGAATGAAATCAACAAGTATAAAACCTTTCTAGAATATCAACTCATTAAATGAAATGATGACTGAATGAATTACTATGTTTCAGGGAAAAATTACATAAGTGTCTAAAATTCACATATGTTTGATATATCAGGAATGTAACAGAATGGAGTTGTACTCTTTTTTGTTTACTTTGTATAGCTAAGATTCTAATAAAGCTGTATAAGTGCCTTTGATAAGGTGATAAGATGTAATCATATCCGTATAGCAAAATGCTCTTGTTGATCTCTAAATACAGCAATGCAAGTTCAATGAAATATCTCCCATTGAATCACTGTATAAGTATAACATTCACATGCGTAATCTTGATTTTAATCAGTATGGGACAGGTGTTTTTGATTTACTTTAATTTTGTGAAGTATTCACCATTTGAAAAAGTTACATAGATAATAGAAATCATCTCATGTTCATTGTGAGTAATACTGTATTTCATTTGAATGCCAATTTTCCTCCATTTGCAGAAAAGCGGTTTTTCAAAAAGGGTAAACTCTCCCCCACTCTTTCCATTTGAGTGAAACTTCTCACGCATCACCCTAAATGGATGTCTTAAAGTGTTCCTAATCCACAGATAGTACTAGTTGAGCAGATAGCTACTAAACATGATACTGAAAGTTAGATGAGAATAACCATAAAAAATGATTCTTTTGGCAGTCCAAGTACTAACTAGTTTTGGTGTAAAATGCAGAAAATAGTTTGCTTTTCACTTCTAACTCTCTTCCTTACTATATGGAGGAATTCATATAAGTACACACATTCACCTCCAAATGTATTTGACTTGGTGGCAGACATATATATATATATATATATTTATATACACTTACTTCTCATCTGCATATGAGTATATTCACATGTCTGTTTATATGTATATACATTTATAAGCACATGTTGGTAATTTGATGGAATGCATTAACCAAACCTAACACTCTCTCCTTGGGTCCATCTTAACCTATAATACACCCCTGTTGCATTAACCTACCCAACTGACATGATCTTGACCCCCTCACCTTGTGACCTTTGACACACGCAGTCCTCTGGAAAAGACTGGGTACCTTAAACACCAAAGGTATTATTCATGTCATGTTGCATGCTTGTCACATGAGTTTTTTTTCTCCCATTTTTTTTTTCTGGCTCAAACACAAAAGGAGCACCTGAGAATGCTATAATGAACCGTTTGCTATGTGTAGATTTCAGCTGCAGAATGTTTAGAATTTTTTTTTTTTTTTTTTTATAAAGGTGTGAGAATGCAATGCCCTGTGCTGGTATTTGTCTCTGGCTGTTTCTATTTCAAAGCTGACCGCTACTCTGCTAGACTTCACCTCCCAGCAGCTTTCTTTGCAGTACCATTTTGAAAGTAAATTTGTTCCATGTGAATGTGGTTATGAATATCCCTTCTCCTCCTTCACCGCAGCAAAAACACCTCTGCCCATTGCAATGCCATTTCATGTCTCCATTCATTTGTATTTGCATTGTTATCAGTCCATATGCAGATATGCAACCTGCTACTTTTATCATAGAATTTTGTACAGTTTTGGCCAAAACTGCTGCAGATTTTACAACAATACTCTTTTTTTTTTCCAAAATTGTATTACTACATGTATGCATGTCTAGTGCAGGAAAGGTAAAAATACTGTTTTCCTCCAAGAGTACGCCTTTTCAACCCTCAGAATACTACAGTGCTGTTTACAAGGTTGGCATCCCTGCTTTTTTTTTTCTCTCCAAATGATGAGAAATCTTTTCTTTCTTTTTTTTTTTCAAATGATGAGAAATCCTTTTTTGGATAACTGCAAGTGGGGTGGTTTTGGCAAAAATGTGTTGTGATGAATTTCAAGAATAGGAAGTGTACTTTGTAGGGGACTGGTTTACAAAGGGGGGAAAAGATCAAATTAGCTCTTATTCTTGCTCATCTTTTAAATCAAACTTCTGGAGAGTTAGTGATTGAATCAGACATTTTTTCTTCTTCAGAATTTGTAATTGTGTTCTTACCTGAAGAAAAATTCAAAAGAACACCTCAAAAAGGGGTTTCATCATCATTCATGGAGCTCACTTGTTGGTTCATACAGTTTTATTTAATGTAAAGGTTTAGAAAAATATCAGAGACTCCTCATACATTGTCTAGAATATAATATCGTAAAGGTTGTGTGTCATATTAATATTGTAATGAGAATAAAGTAAAAAACAGTATTACTTTAAATATCAGTGATGTCAAAAGCAGATATTTCTTACCAGGGAAGATGACGCTTTTGACTAAAGTGGTGTCATCCCCCCCCCCCCCCTTCCCGATTCTGTCCAGTTTGATTCGTGCGGCTGCCAAAGTCATTTCAGAAAACGTGCTTTGGGCACGTGTTCCCAATTACGGGAGAGGGAAAATGGAAGGTCCATCTCAGAAAACGACCTCAAAGCTCTCCATGGAAAGGTTAATTGTGCTGGAAATTATTTACGTGCCGCATTAAAGGAGTGGACAGTGTGTTTTGTTGTTTGTGTGTGGGTGTGTATGTGTGTGAGCGTATGTATGTCTATGTGTGTGTGTATTGTATGAGTGTTTATGAGTGTGTGCTTGTGTTTTGTGCATTAATATCTGCTATGGGCACATCATGTGCAGTATATGGGGCTTATCAAGAGATAACATTGGGCATTGACTGATGTTCTTTGTCATTCATGTTTTCTCTGAATGCACTGCCAGCAAAATCTTATAAAACCTTCAGCGGTTTTCCAGCAATGTTTGTAAACCTCCTAAGAATTTTCTTCTCACTTTTGTGCTTTCATGTGTTGAGAGATCCAGATGTTTTTCATATTTGATGGAAAACCCGCTATTTAATGGAAGACAGTGACAGCAATGTGATAAAAGACGAGCCATAGTCTGTTCAGTCATATCAATTGGCATTTTCAATATCAGTCTTTTTTTTTCATTCACTGAAGTATCCAGCAATATTGTGAACAGTAGTAAGCTTGATCAGCAAATTTTTGTCCTTACCTACCAGCCCTGTAGTTCAAAACCAAAAGGATTAAATGTAGATTATTTCCACGTTGGAGCAAATTTTTATTACTCAACCTGTTCACAAACTGTTCCCTACTGCCACAAAAATCTTAAAACACTTGTCCTCCATCATAGCTTGTAAAGATATGGGTTCTTTGGGCTCTTGTGGGCTCTTGGGGGGTATAGGACTCCAGGGGGCTATAGGGGCTCTAGATTTGTCCATTGTGGATTAGTAACTACTGTATTTTGTGTGTGTGCTGAATGTCTCTTGTTGAATGGAGCATTTTCTTCTAACCCCTTGTTGTATGTACTCCCCACATCGTACCCCATTTTCCAAATTAAGTGTTCATTGCTTGTGCAGCTCTTTGGCACTGTCGTGTTTTGCATCACCCTTTGAGTGGCATCTTGGCTCGTACATCTTGTGTCTGTTTTGGCCTACATTCTGACATCACCCCTGTGCAAAAAAAAAAAAAAAAAAAAAATCACTAGTTGCAGTGGGTGATGATTTTCAGCTCACGTTCTATCACTCTTTCAACAAATCTTCGGTAGTGCAAGTCAGTCTCACAAGTGTGATGTTTATTTGCAATAATCTGTAGTTCCGTGCTTCTGTTCGTTGTTGGTGTACTTTTTTTAATCAAACAAAGCATCTCTTCAGTCAGAAGAGTGAGAATTCTGCTAGAAAGGTGGTGGCTGGCTTGATTAGCAAAACTTTTCAGTTTCTACCCAATTGGGACTTGCTCATGACCCTTTCCCTCTCCCCCCCCCCCCCCCATTCTCCCAACCCCTCCCCCTCCCCCCCCCCACCATTCTTTCTTTCTTTTTCCAAGTAAGCTAATGAAGGGCTCTACCGTGGACTTATAAACTCTTCTTTCTTATAACTTTCTGCGACAATGCACTGGCATTCTTTCTCTAATGTTCTTGCTGAAGCACCATGCATTCTATGTGTGTATTAACACTTGAAATTGTGTTGTTCTCTATTCAGAAATTTTCGGTCTAATTGCTAAATGTTCATTTTCGGAGGTACCACCAATAGAGCAGTATATTTTGGATTATTGTTGTATGTGCCACTATTTGTGTGAATTTTGTGAAGCAGTCTACTTATTTCAACATGATAGTGGTCAATGATTTTACTCATCCTGTTCAGTTTTTGTGTTTCCTTTAGCAGCATTTCAGATGTGTGAACACAGAGATGAAATATATTCTAAATTCATGTCCCAAGGTCTTGAAGTAGAAACATTCATTTGAGGAAATGCTTATCTTTTGTCTAGTTAACCTTCAACTCTTTCTTGGTGTAAGGGTGAACCTATTAAATTGACATTATCCCTTTAATATGCGGTGATGGTGAGTATGGGAAAACATCATTTGGTGGCTTATGTTTAGCCATAGTGGCAGGAGAGATATTTTTTTTTTTTTTGGATAGACCAGTACATTATCTCTGAAGCAGTTATCTTAAAGGCAAGACATAGTTCTCATATGCCTGCAGAAACTGTCAATTTTTGGTCAAAATGTATACACATGTGTAAGAAATGTGTTGAATAATGCTATGATAACCCAAATTCAGTTGGATAATGAAAGAAATGTGAAATATTAGCCAAAAAAGGTTCACCTATCCACTGTCCCTGATCTTCCGTGCAAGAGTGAATCGTGTGCAGTTTGATGGAAAATACAATTTCTAGGGCGCAGTCCATTATCATGTAACATTCTACCTACCCACTTTCTGAATGGGCAGGGTGCTTTAGGAATACAAGTTGTATGCAGACAATCCAAATTATTTTACACTTTAGATCTCAAAATACCCCAAAACTATATATCATCCAGGCAAATCACATCAGCCAGACAAGGGTGATGGTAGAAATTTTCGATGTATTGCAAATTCTAAATTGTGGAAGATGAATTTTGAATCCTTATGAGAACTTTGTTTTTGGCTTTAAGATCTAGTTTTACTACGTGACAGTCAACTTGCTAGACTTTAAGTTTAATGTGTATCACTTTGCAATGCCACTTATATTAAGAAAAAAGTGAATTCTACTGACCAAATGAAAATCAAATTGAACAAAATGGTAGAAATTGGATTTAAGGACAATTGCTTAGCATTTGACATTTCTGGGAGTTAGGCATTGCTACATTCTTGACTTTCTGCACCCCCACCCCATCTTGTGGTTAGATGTCGCCTGAATGATAATTAACTTGCCCTAACACTGTCTCTGACATTTACGGATTGTTGGAATGGCAATGTCGGCGCCCTAATCAAGTTTGTTTGGGTGAGAACGAGGCTGGGGTAGCTGGAGGGAAAGGGATGGAGTGTTTGTAGCAAAAGTGGAAACATGCACTTCGTGGACTAGATGTGTGCTGTATGCCAACAGACAAACAGACTTGAAGAGATGGACCAAAGATGGTCGAATTTAACTTGATTAAAGTCGCAGCTCTCGCCAGCAAACCGCCACGTTCACGTCCAGAGAATTTTCAAAGTTTGTTGTTCGTCTCCTGAATTCAAGACTCATCCATATGTGTCATCTTCAGTTTGGAAACTTGTTTCTGTAAGCCCTGTTTGTGAGCTCTAGGAATTTGCTAAATTTGTTGGAAATCCCCCAGTTGTCATTATTTTTCAAATTGTCCAATCGGAAAAGGCTTTTGACATCCACAGAGTATGTTCCATTCTATACACAGAATTTCGACTGTGGTAAAGTGAAATCAAGAGCTAATAAATGTCTCTTGCAGTTGCCTTTGAACTAAAAAAAAAATAAAAAGAAGAAAAGGTCTTATACATGTTATCAACTCATTCCTTCAAGGACTTGGGGGCACCATTGGGGTTTTCACATTTTGGAGGCGGGTGGGTTAAATTTCCTTTGCAGCTGGGAATGTTATTGTTTGATGTCACGATATGTTTAATGTAGGAAATGAAAATGTGACCCGCACTCTCACTGTCTTTTGATCAGTTCGCTACCGGGGAAATCCACACTGGATTATTTTCAGTATAATTATTATTATCATTTTTGTTTTTGCTTTTAAAAACCTTAGTTCAATGTTCAGTGAAATGGGAAAAGGGATGTTGTGTTTGAGATTGTCAGTTTCTTGCACGTTTCCACATGACAAGTGATGGTGTCATGTCACAGTGAATTCACTCAAAAAAAGGAGAAGAAGAAATCTTTGTCATTGTTTTACTGTTGAGGGCATCTGCATAGAAGTTCAAAGTGGTCAAAGAAGTTGTGGTAGAGGAAAATATAAAGAGGATCAGGTGTTCGGATGTAATGATATAGGTCACTTCAGTTGGAAAAGTTAAGAGAATGCGTCACCCAGAACGTACGAATGTACTTGGCTAACAAAGCACTGTCTTGCCAAATGTGGGGCATTTTACAAACTGGGTTTGTACGTAGGACTTGAGGTCAGAGTAGTTTATCAAGAAAACCAAAACCCCCAAAATCAAACATGTTTAGAGCAAAACGGAAACAGCATGTCGATGACGTACGTGTAAGAAATACAGTTTAACATGAATGAGCTTCCCTCAGGTTTGTGGAAAACATCATTCTCACTCCATTTTGTGAGCCGAGGGGAAAACCCCGAATCGAAACCCTAGTCAAAATGTCAGCTTCATTTGCTCTGCCAAAGAATGCAGTTTTGTAAGCCAAGATTTCATGAGGTAAGTATATGCTGATGAACCAGCCTGGATTAGGTCCTGCCAAATCTGTAATCATGATAGTGTGATCTTGCTCCACATCTTTAAAGAAAAATAAAATAAGATCTGACACTTTGAAGATATATCTTTATCTCCCATGTCTAACATTTCCTTCTTTCCTCTACTGTAGTTCCTAAACCGCTCAGTGAGTCGGACTCTGATGAGAAGTCGGAAGAGATGGGGAGCAGCGAAATCCCACAGCAGCAGTGGATGCAGAAAGAGAGGTACAGTGGACGTTCCTCCGTCCATGTCACTGTGTGAGAAGATCTAAGTAGGTTTGTGGGTGTGAAGACTGCTGTAATAGTGGACAGACAGAGTCAGGTTAAAGCCAATTGGGGATTTTGTGAGTGTAGTTAGTGTGTGGAGCAAAGTAAAAGCAAAATCTGGGCCCTGTTTCATAAAGCTCTTAGTAAAGTTACGCATGACTTTACGAACACCTGGAATATCAAGTGCCATTATGTGTGCCCATTTTGTTTTTCCTTTCGTTTTGAGAAAGTACACCTGTACATCAATATTTCATCTGCATTGGGGCAAAAATACACTTTCAATTAAAAACATGTGTCAACATATAAGAATAATAATTATCTGCAAATTTCAACTTTAGCTATTGAAATTAACAATGATTCGGAAACCCACTTGGCTTGCCATATTTAAATTGTTCGTAAAGTCCTGCGTAACTTTACAAACAGCTTTATGAAACAGGGCCCAGGTGTTGTAAGAAATGTCATTAACCCCCAAACAAACAAACGAACAGAGAAACAAATCACTTTTGAATGTTGATTGGCACTGGAATGAAGAGGATGCCATAAACTGAAGAGCAAGAATTTGTAATTAGAGAAATGTTGACGCAGACTAAAGAAGTGACAGATAGTCTCAGATGTATAAAGCAAAGAAAAAAAAAAGAGAAAATGTCAATCATAGAGTGTGTAGTGTTATAAGCTAGAGCTGTATGCGTATGAAAAGTAAGATTCAACTTGTCTTCTACACACTGCCCTCTACTGTCCTGCACCACAACAGGCGACAACTGAGACGATGGAATAGAAGGTGTAGAAGGCTGTGTCGCCAGGCAGTGAAGTCGCAAGCTTTCTATTGGATCGTCATCGTCATGGTATTCTTCAATACAGTCATTTTAGCGTCGGAGCACTACAACCAGCCAACATGGCTGACAAATTTCCAAGGTGAGTTGCTCTAGCTGTGGAACATTCACCCTAGCTTGTACAGCTAGATGTCTCATAGATAGAATAATAAGTGCTCAGCATGCATGATATCTATACATAATGGGTCAATGTTGTTGTTGTTGTTGTTTTTTTGTTTTTTTTGTTTTTTTTTTTTTAAGATTAACTTGCTGCACTGCTGTAAAAGTTAGCTGTCCCTTCTTCAGTTCCTAGATTACTAGTGACGGTTGTCAGCTCTTGGCCCTGAGTAACCTGGCTGACGATAGATTAAGTCCTGTTAATAGCAATATGGTGATACATGAACTGTAAAGAAGGGCAGCTTTACACAAGTGTATACCATGAAATAAACTTTTTTATTTCAAACGAAGCTCGGTAATTTCCGGATTGAAGAAATAAGGTGAAAATCAGTTGGTACATAACTCAACAAATCAATACATTATGTATACAAGGTGGTTATAATGTCGCTGAAAAAAAAAATACTTTAACGTGGTGCCAGAGATAATTAAAAACATAGGATTTAATGGTAATTTAACACCTGAAAAGGGGTTACAGATGATGAACAGAGCTACTGATCATCAGTGCAATCCACCAAAAGCAATGTTGTAGTAGAAGTGTTTTAACCTTTATGGCTCACAAGTAGCAGAACTGTTTAGTGTATCACCAGCCCCCATTATAACTGCCAGTCTTTTTACACAGCGGAGTCCTCTTCCTCTCAGAGTTCAGAATCCAGTGGTAAAATAAACTGTCAAATGAAGTGTTGAGGGCGATCTACAGTTAATGATCCCAGACCTTTCCATCTCCCTCATTTTCTTCCTCTTCTTCGAAGTCTTTGAAGGACTTCACGCTTGTTGTACCATGTTTGACTTCCTGGCGGGTATTGGATAGGTGTTGAAGCTGACTGGGCTATTTATGATTGATCCTTGCTGTAGACAGGTCTTTTTTTTTTCTTTTTTTTGCGACGGATTATGGGCATCTCCGGGTGACATTTGAGGGACGTGCAATTTGTCTCTTTTTTTTTTTTGAGTTGTATGTGTTCCCCTATGGATCAGTGACACATTGTCACAGTAATGAGAAATACATGGGCGCAGGTGTTCCAGTGGCCAATAATTGATGGGTCAAATGCTTAGTGGACAGGTGCACCTTAAGATGCACTGTTGCGGTGTTCTTCATTATTGCTTCTTTGCCATGCTGTGACAGATATGTAGGGTCTTTGTTCCCATATCTCATGGATTTTGCAAAAAATGACATCATTGCTCTTTTTGTGTCGTCTAAAGACTGACATAAATAGACTATGACGAGTAGATGTCTCATCACGTGTGTGATATGCATGCACTACTGAGTGTCGAGTAAAAAGAAAATGTTTTTTGTGTCAACTCCCTGGAAAGTTTGGCCGACAACTTTGACGATGATTGTGCAACAGAACTCTGCAGTTGAAGCAGAGAGGGAGCCCTTTGGAAGCTGGAGTGCCGTGGGTATCGATTTAGAAATCATTGACAGCAAAGAATACTCCAGATAATGTTCTAGTACATCACAGCATACGTGGTATTCCCCACAGAAGTGCTTACATGCTTGTCTGCAATGCCCCTCAATAAGTGCATTGCATGGTTTATGCACACCAAAAGTCATTTTGAATCCATTATTACAACTTGACACAAAGTCAGAGTGGGGTGAGATTGCAAACAATGGCACTTATAGGGTTAAGAACCCACCATGTCCATATTCTGAGTAACATATACCACAGTTCTACTATATTCCTTGGTAATAGTAAAATGCAGTCTTTAGTTTACTTATAAAGTACATACTGCAGGAAGGCTGTTTTGTGAAACTTAACAAATTCCTCTGTTTGTGCCTTTAGATAGATTTGTGGCTTTTGTATCAAAAGTCGTTGTCAAGTGCACTGAAAGTACAAAAACTGTTTGGCTTAAATTAGAGCAATTTGACTTCATAGGTAAATGGCTCTCCTTAAGTATGGTCTCCAGTCTTGGAGGCTGATTTGTGCCTTTAAAAAGAACCACATATTGGGATGACTGGTGTTGGAATGTCATTTTCTATTAACAACACTCACTGAATAGGTATGATGTAAGTAGATGGTAACATCAGCTTGATACGCTGACTATCACTGTTTCACTGGGTTGCAATACAAATCAGTGTGCCAGCAAACAAGTTGCAACCCCTCTAGGTGATTCCCCCCCCCCCCTACAAAATAAACAGAAGCAAATACATGCAGGGCCTTTGATTACTGATGCATTGATTCAGATACATTAATGTTAGGATGGGTTCATACAGCTAAACCTCTGTGTGGGGCCTTCAAAGATGACTGTCCATGGTATACAGGTAAAAGTGAAAATTAGTATTAAAAAAAAAAGAAGTAAAAATTAGTCAATGGCAACCACAGCAAAAGGTAATAAACCAACCCCAGACTTGTATTTGAAGAGTTTGATTGCAGATTAGGGAATTACCAGGAATTTCCTCCCTTCTTGTTGAATTAAGATCTTTCCAATCAATGCTGCTATAAAGATATGAAAATAATAAGAAAATGTTGGATAATTTAGTCATGGCTTCAAGAATGTTCTTTGCTGCGTTCAAGAGAGGTATCACTGGTAAAGTTTTCTCTTAATCTGTCTGATAATGGACTTACTTTAAAATTTCTAAGAATGGTGCTTAGCTCCATTTTGCAATCAAACTCTCATTGTTCCCTTACTCTTTTCTCCAGATTTTGGTAACCTGTGCTTTGTGGTTATCTTCACCGTGGAGATGATCATCAAGATGTACAGCCTGGGACTCCAGGGCTACTTCGTCTCGCTCTTCAACCGCTTCGACTGCTTCGTCGTCTGCTCCAGCATCATCGAGGTGGTTTTCATCTACGCCTCCATCATCCCGCCCATCGGCATCAGCGTGCTGCGCTGTGTCAGACTTCTCAGGGTTTTCAAAGCTACCAGGTCCGCATTGTTACAGTCCCTTCCTCCTTTGTCCAGTCTCTATCACTTGGTGTCACTTTGTTGTTTGTCTTGTTTCTGTTTGGTGCCACTTGATTCTGTTAATACAAACTTGTTTTGTTTCATGTTGTTTTCATTTTGTATTGGCCAAGTATTCCATCAATCAGCTTCCAGAAGATGACATGTCATCCATTTCTTATACCTGGTAAAGGGACAGCAGAGTCTGCTGACATAAGTCTCTCTGATATTGCAAAAAGCTTTTTGCAAATTTCCTTTTCTTCAAAGTCAAGATATAAGAGCTAGTATGAAAATGTCTGTGAATTCATAATTATTTTCACTCATGGAGACACATATGTTGTTACACACAAGCATATGCCTGATTACACCTTGGAGTCTCCCTCATTTTGCTGGATGAATGTCGGTAGCCCTATAGGACAGTAATATGGATGACATCTTGTCCAGAAACTCTCTAGGGCTTAACCCTTTCAGAACAAGTAGCAAGTATTTTACCATTGTGGGTCCATGGGGATCCATCTCGAGATAAAAGCAATTCATCTTCTACACTGCTCTGTTAGGTCAAGTGTTATAGCTTCTTGTACCATATGGCATGTGTGACCATGAGTAGCCTTGCATCAATACATTTTTTATATCACTGTCTTTGCTTAAATTGTTTCTATACCAACATCATGTATTTAAAGCCGTCAAGCATTCTTGCTGATGGTGCAGAATTCACACTTCCATTTGACTTTAAGATGGCCTACAAGGTTTTGGATCCACTTTGAAACCTTGCGACATCTTTGATAATATTCCTGCGTTGTAGGCCACTGGTCTGTCACATTTCTGGAAGAAAAAAGACTAGTCATTCATGGTTTCCTTTTCTGTCTTTGTTGTGCCCATCAGGTACTGGACTTCCCTTCGAAACCTCGTGGCATCCTTGTTGAACAGTATGCGCTCAATTGCCAGCCTCCTGCTCCTCCTCTTCCTCTTCATCCTCATCTTCGCCCTTCTCGGGATGCAGGTCTTTGGCGGACACTTCAACTTTGAGAGCACCGAACTGAAGCCCAGGAGCAACTTTGATAGCTTCTTTCAGTCTCTCTTTACAGTGTTCCAGGTGAGGGGACCTTGTGCAGGCCAGAAGTGGTAGAGAAATATCCAACTGGTGCATATACTAATAGACAAACAAACAGGCAGATGGACAGAGATATGAGAGATAAACGGATAGATAGGTAGATTGATGCAAATTGATTGACAGACATGTAAATGGATTGAGAGATGAGAAACAAAAGGATAGATAGAGAGATAGACTGACAAAAATAGACAAACAGGCAGACAGATGGATAATGAGATGAGAGATAAAAGGACAGATAGAGAGATAGATTAAAACATTGATAAAGAGGATGGACAGAGAGTAAAAGGATAGAAAGATGGATTGAAACAAATTGAATAAAAAGACAGGAGGACGGATACAAAGATGAAAGATAAAAGGATAGATAGATAGAGAGATAGATTGATACAAATTGCTTGACAGGCAAATGGATGAAAGGATAGATAAAAGGTGAAAAGGATAAATTGATGATGGCAGATGGATAGAAAGTAAATATATTGTAGAATGATGCAGGTAGACATTTGAGTAGAGAAATAGATAGATAAATGCATAAATAGATAGATACAGATAGAGAGATAGAAAGATACATTGCTAGATTGATAGAAAGATAGGTGGGTATAGAAATGGTTGTTTGTCTGTTTATCTGCATTCAGGCAATTGTCATGAGTAGATTAAATGTATCAATACCTGTATAGAGAAGGTTGCAAAAAGAGGGCTTTTGAAAATGAGGCCAAAAAAATCCTGGAAGAAAGAACAAATGATTTTGTGATACTATGTATGTATCGTCTTATATCTAAGACACAGCATTTCACAGAAGAAAAATCATTTTGGATGATCACAACTTTGTCTGCCAGCAGCAGCCAAATGCTATGTGAAATGCCTTTTGCAGAGCAGAGTATCGTCTAATTCCTCCTGCGATTGTGCAATATTTGGTATTATACAATGCCTAAAAAGATTCCTAGTATGAGATTGATCGACTGTCCATCACTATTTGTATATTGGTTTACCATCCCACCCTGTAGATCTTAACCGGCGAGGACTGGAATGAGGTGATGTATGATGGGATACAGGCCTATGGAGGCGTCAACTCTATCGGCATTCTGGCCAGCACGTACTTTATCATACTTTACATCTGCGGAAACTGTATCCCTTTTCTCATATGAAGATTATTTCATCCAGTGCCCAAATTGTGCACAGATCACAGCTGTTTGTCTGTTTTTAGGTTTGTGTTTGTGTGTAAATACCATTAAAATTATGTCATACGTAGTGTGACTACAAACTCATGTTTCTTTGAATTATTGATGACATACCAGAGGCTTTAGAATTGGAAAGCTTGACCTTACTCCATTTCTTACGCGTACAACGTGTATCTTGAACAAAAAGTTATGATTAATGAGGAGACCAAATGTGGTGTAGTCACTGTTGATGAAGAAGGTGTTTGGGATATGTTACTAGGGCTATCTGGGTATGAAATGAATATTCCATACCTGTTAGTTTTGACCAAATAAAAATTAAAGAAAACAAATTTGTAACCTTTTTAAATTGTGGCATTCATTGTGTGACATACAGGGCTTGTAAATATGGTCACTTTTTTGGTAGTAAAGAGACTTCTTGTGATATTTTGATAAGGCTCATATTATCTAGTTAATGCAGCTAACACGTGAATTGGTATCCCCTCTGTCTCTTAACTTTGTCATAATTAATCACAATGCAGATACATTACAATGGTATTTGATTGAGTGCAATACATCTATCATGCCACACACATTCATGCTTTGAGCTAGTTTCCTTGACTCTGACAACCAAAGACATCCTTCTCAATGTATTCTTGGCCATCGCCGTCGACAACCTGGCCGATGCGGAGTCGCTCACCGCCCTGGAGAAGGAGAAGGAGGAGGAGAAGCGTAACAAGTCCATCCGGAGAGCCAACGAGTTTGACCTCTCCAAGCAGCTGCCCCCTGGAGTTGACCCCAAGGGGGTCATCCGCGGTCCAAAGAGACTGCAAGAGAAGCGCAAGGCAGTATTCAGCAAAGAGGCCGACGGGTCTCTCAATCACAAAAGCAAGTGAGTACAGCAGTTATGGTCGTCTCCTGAGGAATAGATATCATGAAATGAATTTTTAAAAGCAAACATTTTTCTGAGCATGTAATTTAGTACTCAACTGGGTGAGATACATTGTAAATTTTGCAGGTTTTTAATTTTGTGGAATCAAAACAATTAAAGTTGTAGCGTACAATGTATGAGAAGTACCAAAATTTATGCACTTTTATTTTCATGCAAAATACATGAAAATTTCCAATTGTACAGTACTCACAGATGTATGAATTTTGACGATTCAAATTCAGTTACGACCTTTGGAAACTGTGATACAGCCATCCTTAGTTAACATCTTTCTGCTGCAGCTGCTTGCCAATCCTGTCCCATGAAAATAAACTTGGCAAAGAAAGTTTTCCGTTAATTCAGAATAGACTGTAATGTCACTTTTCTCATTAGAAGAGATGTTAATGAAATCCCATGGTATAGTCATGCCAAAAATGATTTTTCTTAGCTAAGTTTGTCAGTTTGGGGATGCATGATAAAGAAACAAATTTAGTACTAATTATGTCTTTAACTACATCTTCACCAAAGTGTCTTTAGTCACGCTTCATTTGTTCCGGAAAGTGTCTTTAGTCACGCTTCATTTGTTCCGGAGAGGACCATAAGCTTAGGTGCAGTAGTGCAGCTACATTGTACAGTATGTGTGCTATAATAAAAGCTCTATCAAGTTTATTATGTTTTTTTTTAATCAGTTGTCTTTGTAATTGAAAAAAAAACCCCAAAGGTATGCAAGATTTTGCAGTTCATGAGAACATAGTCTCACTCCACAGTTCTTTCATGAAAGGAACTGTTTCCTTGAACATCAAAAAATTCATTCTTTAGAATCACAATTGCAGATCTAGAATACTACATGATGAAGTATTCAGGGTCCACTTCCATGAAATATTCCAGATGCAATTGGCACAGTGGATGTTGTTGTAGCTTATTGGATGCAACAGAATTCTGCATAGATACTAAATGCCTCTCCTTGTTTGGCTACAACTACATGTAGTCACATAATTGCATCACTGACAGTAAAGTTTTAGAGAACAGGACCTCAGAGAGGATGAATGCATCAATAAATATACAGTATGTCCCAAAAAAAATTACAACGGGACCCTCCGCAATGATGTCTTTAAAAATAGTGAATCAATCTAAATACAAATTCAGGGTATGAAACTATAACTCATTGTCCACATCTTACAGAAAACCCAATTCGATTTGCTTCAGTGGTCAAAGAGATATACAGAATTTGGTAGAGGATGTCGGGAATCTCTTCCCTCCAAGTTCTGTCTATTATTCACACACAAGAGCATTGAATTGCTAAAATTGGAAGAATCAGACTCATGACATGCTTTACAACAATCCACATTTCTCTGTGACCGCGTTAACTAAATTGAATGGCGTTTTCTGCAAAGTAGAGCTAAGGTGTTATATTTTAAGACCCTGAAGTAGCACTTAGACAGGTTGATCACATTGGGTGTTATCAAATCGAAAATCTGATTGTAATTTTTGGGGGACATACTGCAGTATCTCCCAAAAAAATTACAATCAGATTTTTGCATTGATAACACCCAATATGATTAAATTTTTTTAAATGCTACTTCAGGGTCTTAAGATATAACATTTTAGCTCTATTTTGCAGAAATCCCCATTCGATTTGGCACAAACCTCTGGGTTTTCTGTGCCATTTGATACTCAAAGCACACAAAAGCTTAATATCACCTGTTTATCAATCTTCTTTTTCTGCAGATCAACAGACAGTGAAGAAAAGGCTCACGTAAGTATGCCTTCAGATATCTAAAAAGAAACAGCAACACATATCTACAAGAAAGCTACAACAGCAAATTTATGAAAGTTCAGTATATCTTGCATTTCTTTGCAAAGCTTGCTCTATTTTGTCTTTAAATATATGACACTGAGAGGTCTTAAATATATTCCTTTAAAGTCATATGATTATAAAAAAAAAGCAAGCAGTCTTGAACTTGGATCATGAGCAGCAATTTCATGATTTCATACCTGTATTTTGTCTTAATTTACAAAAGAGACAGTACATATTTCTTTCTGCCACTGGTTGATATATATCTACATTGTTTCTATTTATCTGTCTATCTATATTCATACATCTATCTATTTATCTATCTATATTTATACATCTATCTATGTATCTGTCTATACATCAATCTTTCTATATTATGTCTATATATTTATAGCCATCTATCTATGTATGCATATTCTTTTTCATGAATGCTCTTGATGTCTTTCTTGAGCTGAGATAATTTTTTTTTTTTGCATTGTGCTGTTGTGTTTGTTGTGATGAACTAATCTGAAAAAGAAAAGTAGCATGACGACATTGTTTAGGAGAAGAAGAAAGGTCTGTAGTTACTAAGGCACATGATACTCGAGGAAGTATATAACACTTGCTTACCTTTGTCTCGACATCCACCAACAGGTGATAGATGAAGACGATGTGAAGAAGTCGCTTAAAGAGCCGGGTGAAAACGACGAGGAGGAGGAAGAAGTGGAGACGCTGACAACGGCCTCAGCGAGACCCCGCAGACTGTCAGAACTCAACATACCCACCAAGACTCAACCTATGCCCAAAACAAACTCCCTTTTTATATTCTCTACAACAAACAGGTATGAACCGGGCACACTAGAGGGGAGAATTAGCAGTCTATGTTCCCATCACTGCTTTATACTTTTGGTGGTTCTCCGCTCTTGTAGCGAAAATTTCTGGCAGTTTTGTTAAGCTGTCTCTTAGAGCATGTGTCCCCTCAGTGCATTGCAAACTAAGGTTAGGACCTTCTGGTGTTTTATAGGAGGTAGACTGAAGCTTGAGACGTATCCTGTTTGCTAGTAAAAAAGCGCAAAACATAAAACGTGTGTTGAGGCTTATAATATGGTTATCTACAGATGTGTTCATGATTGCCATCTGACATTTATGCCCTGTTTCAGGCAAACACTCTCATCTTCAAGAACTTATGCTTTCTGTGGTTAATGCCTAGTTTTTTTGTTTGTTTTTTTTTCAGATATTTTTTTTGAAGGAATTACCTGAACTTTGCTATGGTTTTGTCTGCTTTAAGACAAGTAACTGCCCCTCCAGCATTATGGTCCTAGCTAGCTGTGCAAGATCTTATGAAGGAAATCATCAATACTTATCTTGCCATTGTCTGCTTGTTAGGGTAATTGACTACTAATGGCTTCATCACTTTCTTGTCAATCTTCACTATTTATGCAATAGAATTCTCAACGATCCTTATGGTATCAAAATGCTGCTAACAGTAGTGCATAAATTTAAAATAGTTGACTATCCGTAATTATTACCAACATGCAGTTAGTTCTGATGTTACTTCGACAGAGAAGTCTATCGTTCCTATCTTGCTATAAATATCTGCCATTTCATGTCAATGTCATGCAATTCCTGATATGTATATCAAATTTTGTGTTCAGGTTCCGGTGTCTATGCCATAGAATAGTCAACCATCCTTATTTTACCAACGTGGTGCTAGTCCTGATCTTGGTCAGCAGTGCTATGTTGGCAGCTGAGGATCCGTTGGACAAGGCCAAAACCCGAAATAACGTCAGTGGAACCCTTTTCCTACCTCTTATACACTCATACCAATGTCTGGGGCTTTCAACTGTGATTTTGCTTTCATTCTGCCATTCACGTGTTAGCAAAAAAGCTGCTGAAAACTGCTTTACCCAATAGTGGCAAGCCAATGGAGTGAGGGGCCTGAGCTTTCAATCCTAGCAGGATCTTAGTCAGAGACCCTTTTGACTCCATTCATATGTTACCTTACAAGGGGTGACATGTGAGCTGTTGCTATGAAGGCCTGGTAAAGTTTCCAGGCATAAGTCAATATGCCATGTGTTAATATCTTTAAATTTTTATACACAAGCAAAGCTTCCTAGTCATGCATGGCTTGATCCAATCGATTCCAAAATTCTACACCAGAAATGATAGGGAAGCCCCCAATCAAACGGAGACAGCTAGTATACTCAGATACTGAGCTGTGAAGTTGAGATGCTTAAGAGTTTAAAAAGGAGTTTAGGTATTTAAACACCATAGGCGTATTCAAATCATTGCAGTACTGTGCTTCATAAAAACTAGCTAATGTTGAATTTTGAAACATTTTTAGACCTTGAAAATTGTGCAGGGTGTGGTTGAGATGTTAGCATTTTTATTTAAAATGTTCAATTTAAAAGTTTTTATTTTTGGGGCAAATCACTTTTTGTTGTTGTTGGGGGGGGGGGGGGGAGTCAATGTTTTCTCAAACTTTATCAGGCTACAATGGTGACCAGTCATGTAAGCATTCATAAGATTGCTGTTGAACCCTTTTGCATGCATTGAGTACCATTTGGCTAGGAAAATGTGATAGCATTGTACACACACATCAAAGTCCCTGGCACATAAAGGGTTACTGTAAAAGTGGACATTTTCGCCGTGTTGAAATTTTCGCGCAGTTCGGGCAACCAGAAACTACCGCGAAAATAAAAGCACGCAAATATTTTTGCTAGCCATATGTTCCTGTGCGTGATGTTTGATTCTGCAGAATTGAAAACACGCGAAACCCTTCTTACCCCGCCAAGCACGAAAAATTAGTCACGTGAAAATATCCACTTTTACAGTCAGTTACTATAGATCTCTGTGGGGGTAGAAAACTGTAGAGCACAGAGTATTCTTATCTGTAGGTGTAACTAAACACAATGAACACATATTTGTCATTACTATAGAGATTTCATCTTGAGGACTGTGTTGTAATAAATGTCGTAAGTTGATTGCATAATATGTAGCATGAGTGTAATAACTTTTGTACTCTGAAAGTCATGTACACTAAGAGAAGAAAGTCAAATTTTGTACTTTGAACTGTGAACTTTGGCGACATTCAAATTCACTATATTTCCTCATGGTATATCCAACTACCAGGAAATTGAGTGTTGGAGATAGCACAGTGAGAAATTCACCAGTTTAGCTATTTATCATGTTTTTGTCTTTCTTGCTCCAACAGATTTTGAACTGGTTTGACTACGGATTCACAACAATATTTACTATTGAAATTCTACTAAAGGTAAGCAATTAAACTATTCTCTGATTCATCAAGGAATATACTATCACTGTACATGACTACAGATAAGTTCTGTCTTTGATCATTTTGTAATCTTTTCAACAGAAGGCGCATCTAATGGTTTACATTCTTCTTGACTATTTTGCAATTTTACTACCAGACCAGTTGTTCTATGTCTTTAGAATAATGTCATTAGATCACCTTATAATTAGTTTCATAACTTTAGAAGTTATAGAGAAATGTATATGGGCATGTGAAATGTTTAACTCTACTTCATAACCCTACCTGTCTACGTTGAGGTTATTGTACCTTGTTCTATGTAGTTAGATTATAAAAATAACAGAAAGTAAACTCCTATTTTAGAATATTTATTTCCCTGAAAAATTTTTGTTTTGTTTTGTTTTGTTTCCAGGTTGTTGCCTATGGACTGGTACTCCATAAAGGTGCCTTCTGTCGTAATTCTTTCAATCTGCTGGATCTTTTGGTTGTTACAGTAGCGTACATTTCAATAATCTTCAGGTAAGTGGAGTCAAAGCCATAGATGTACACAGTCCTTTCTTTCTGTTTGCAATTAAAGCTCTCCTTTTCTGCTGTCATCTGCCATTTGAAGTTGACTGACATGTATGTCCCTACATATTTTAAGAAATGTATTCTATCTTGTTTCACCTACCTGTCCATGTGTGTTTGTTGTATGTCAGTCTGTCAGTTTTGTTGTGAAGATGTCAAAGGTGAAGATTACAGCTTCCAGTCATTATCTGAAATATATCACTGAGGCAATTAAGTCTTATTCAAAATTTGTGATGTTTTTGTCGGATTTGGTGAAAGGAGTAACAGATATGTTTGTATGACCATTTATGTGAAATGAAACACATTTCACATCAAAGTTCAAAGTTCAAATTTATTTCATATTTCCATTTCTCAATGATGACATTACAAAATTATTGATAACAAAACAAGAATACAAAATATATACAATCATGTCTTTTGATCGTAGAAGAAAAGAAAAAGAAAATATACTTGACACAAATGTACAAGGTCATATTGTGTGAAAATGTCACTAGTAAGTATAAGAAATATGATGGGGCCTACATAAAAGCTTTAAAGCTTGTAAAACTGTAGGTTCCCGAGTTCATAGACATATAATTTTACACGGAGAACGGATATGTTTGTCTTGACCAACTAAAATTACACAAGTACAAAAAATCGATGAGTAATAAACTAATGAACCACATAGATATCGCACAAACCAGACTGCATACAAATCTCGCAGTGTTTGAATAACAAAAATGCTATATTATTAAAAGATGTATCGGTACCATGAAATAACTTGAATGACTTGGTGCTGCGGACAAGGACAAAAGACTGGGAGCATAAAAGGGTTGCTAAAAACTTGGTAGTGTGTATCCACTAAGTAATAACTGTTTTAATTTGCGTTTGAAGGTGAATAAAGATAAGGAAGAAGTGATATCTAGAGGGAGATCATTCCAATATCTGGGTCCAGTAAATATAATTGTTTTCTTTGCAAAAATAGTGCGAGTACGGGGAAGGTGATAGGCGTCACTCTGGCGAGTGGGATAACAGTGGATAGAACAATTCCTTTTGAACATGTGGATAAAAACAGATGGTAATTCATTAGTTGTTAGTTTATACATGAAAATTCCGAGATTGTAATAAAATAGGTCTTGAATTTTCAGAATTCTGTTTTGATGGAAAAAACAATTTGTATGGGCAAAATATCCGGTGTGGTTTATGATTCTTATTGCACGCTTTTGAATACGGAGAAGGGAATCTAATAATGAGTGAATTGCATTTCCCCACGCCAAAATTCCATAATTAAAGTGTGGAGATATTAAGCAAGAATATATACTCTGCAAAATATGAACAGGAAAGAAATGTTTGAGCTTATTCAAGATTCCAATATTTCTAGACAAAATTTTACTTACAAAATTAATATGAGTTTTCCAGGATAATTCTTGGTCAATCCAAAGCCCTAAAAACTTTGTATTATTAACCTGCTTTAAACATAAATCATTTATTTTGATATCATATGGAACAACATTCAAGGAATTACTGAATACCATATAATGAGTTTTTTCTATGTTCAAAGATAATTTGTTCGCATAAATCCAGGATTGCACAGACCTGAGCTCAGTATTCATCATATTTATTAATGCATTAGGGTCTCGATGTGAAAAAAACAAGCTAGTGTCATCGGCAAAACAGATAAATGACAAAATTTGCGATGATTTTGGAAGATCGTTTATGGATAAGATAAATAAAAGTGGGCCCAAGAGGGAGCCCTGCGGGACTCCACATGAAATAGGCTTTAATTGCGAATCATGGCTTTTGATATTAACAAACATCAGTTCATTTCCCCCTCACTATCCAGAATACGATCTGTGATACTTTTCTTACCAATCTGATCGTCACAGTGAAAATCAGTGCAGTAGTGAATCTTCTTATTCATTCTTGTTGAATGAGATATGTTTCCCACAAACTTATTAGCTCTCCCACCCCCCCCCCCCCCTCTCCACAGAGGTCAGAAGATCTCTGCTGTGAAGATCCTGAGGGTTCTCAGGGTGCTTAGGCCACTCAGGGCAATCAACAGAGCCAAGGGGCTTAAGGTAGGAAGGACCGAGACCGACTCGGGGACAGAATGAACATTGATGGTGGTAACAACTTCCAATAGGAGGAATGATTTTGGTCTAATTGCAGTGATGATGGTGATGGTTTCAATGATGACATGATGATAATAATGAATTGGATGATGACGATGACAATGATGATGATAGGACTGATGATTACAAGAATCATCATCACATTGATAGTTCTGGGAATGATGATGGTAATGATGAGAATTAAAATGACAAATTATGACTATGAAGAATATATACCATTTGTAAATTACAATGATGAATGATAGTATCAGTTATGCTGCTGCTGCTGCTGATGATGATGAGAAAAGTAAGGTTATAATGGTGATGATCATGATGATGGTGGTAATGATGAGAAAGATGATGGTTGTTGCAATGGTGCTGATAATGATTAGAAAGATGATGATGATTATGATGATGTGTATGATATGAAAAGTGATGGTTAAAGGGATGGTATAGTATTGGCGGAGATGAGAATTGGGCTTTTAACTTTTTGCAAAATACCAAGAAAACACTTCTGATATAGTACAGAGCATACCATTTTAAGAGGAATTCAAAGTTTATTTGATGAAAAACGGGTTTGGAATGACTGAAACATCCAAAAACAAAGTAAAACAAAACAAATGTTAGAAATCTGAAATTGGGTCTCAACCAAGACTATACGATCCTTTTAATTGTGATGTTGATGAGGTAAGAGAGGTGATGGTTATCATGATGATGATGACGATGGTGATATGAATGATGATGATAACGATGATGGAAACAAATGATTATAGAGCAATGGATGACAGTGTTGACAGTATTATTATGATGACAACCATGCCAAGGATGCTTATAGAGACAGAACTAAGAATTATCAACAATCTAATCAATGCTATAATGAGTACAATCAGACAATAAGCCAGTTCGGGGTTCCAGTTTGAGCATGAGCAGAAAAAGGTCATTTGTACCGAGAGACAGATTGGTTTTTAATTTCACTGAGATAAGCATTTGTAATGCTATGAATATTCATGTCATCCTTATAAATGGTGCTTGCCAGTACGCGAAATTATTTTTCCCGCATAAGTTCCGGACCCCAAGTCTAAAAACTTCCAATTTATTGACGGAATAAAAGGCAATATAATGTGAGATACTATTTGTATTACATGCAATACTTTCGGTGTGTTGAAAATTTTAAAAGTTCAATAATTTAATAAAGAAATGTAGTACCCCCCCCCCCCAAAAAAAAAGAAGCAAAAAGTGGGATTTGAAGCAAAAAGTGGGACTCGAACCTAGGACCTCGAGTGTATGAGTCTGAAAGTATACCATTTGCCACACGAGATATCGCTGCAAGCAGACGTTCTTTTTCCATTCTTATAGCGTCTTGTTAATGATTATGTCATACGGTCTAATGAATATTCATACAATCTCTCACGGGGTCCGGAACTTATGTGGGAAAGATAATTTAGCTGCCAGTACATCCACCTGACAGCAAGCCTGGTATGTGGCAATGTCAACAGAAAAAGTTTGTTAATGTATTCAAAACAGCACTATGAAATGGATGCTTCCCAAAGTGTTGATTGACGAACCATTCTGGTCACTTCATTTACACAGGTTCATTCTTTGTTAGAATAGGAGTTCCATAAATTGCTATGTTGGGCAAGCTGCTGCATTATGTCACTTTGAATTGAGTGAAGTACCTAACCAATTGAGAAAAGTGAAAGGTCATTTGTACCCATGTGCACATGAGCTATCTTTGAACTGGCTTATTATGACAATGATATGAAATATGACTATTTTTCCCCCCTTCTTCTATCTCCCCCACTCTCCTCCCCCCTTGCAGCATGTGGTTCAGTGTGTCTTCGTTGCCATCAAGACAATCGGCAACATCATGCTAGTGACACTGCTCCTGGTCTTCATGTTTGCGTGCATCGGGGTACAGCTCTTTCGCGGTACCTTCTTTTCCTGCACTGACAGCTCCAAACTCACGGAGGATCAGTGCCAGTGAGTCACTCTTGGCTTTCTCTCTGCCACCTTTTTGCTCTAAGATGCTTATTTCTTTCTTTTATTGGTATTATTATTTTTTTTAACATATCTGTACTTGTTCTCTGTAACATCAATGTGTTGGGAAATATTTCTGAAAAAAACAACAACATGCACATTAATCTTGGTAATGATATAATCATATGTTCTGCAACTGGTAAAGATATCTTCCTAAATGGGAATGGATAAGGTGAAACTGTACACATTAAACAAAATAATGGATGAGGTTTCAGTGTATGCCCTTTTTGCAGCAGTTCAAATGTCAAGGCAGTCAAGTTTTCACTGCAATTTAAATCTTTCAACCGACCAGTTATCTTAATTTCACCTAATCATATGGTATATCTGATCTTGATTGATCTTGGCATTTAGATAATATCCTGCATGAACCTATCATAATGTGTAGAATGTTAGACTTAACAATAGTTATGATGTTTGTACTTTTTCCATCATAACTTGTCATTTTCTTACTCATTTTTTTCTTTTTATACCATTCATTAACCTTAACTAGCTCAATTCATCTTTCCTTGTTATTATTTTTTTGCATGTTTAATCATGACAGTGTTCATCCACATAGAGTAAATGATGTTATCAGAGTCAATATTACATGGTTGGAGTGTTTATCTATCTACACCATCAGAGATCATCTCTCAATCATCCCCATTAACATTTGTTGTGCCAGAAACTTTGAATAATGTGTGCAATACTATGGGTGTATTTGTGCCAACCACCACTCGAAGCACTCAAAGAGTTTCCTGCCACATTATTGCATAAATCACATACTGTATAGGAATTCTGAATACATGACTCGAATGAATATCTCAGGCATTTCTTTCATTACTTTTTGTGTACGTCTGGTTCTACATTCACAAGATTGTCTACCCGTCCGTTTCTCTCCTTCCTAGGGGTTACTACTTCGAGTACGAAAACGGTGACCTGAACCAAGTGACTGTGGCGGAGCGTGTGTGGAGCAACAACGAGTTCCACTTCAACAACGTGGGTAGCGCCATGCTCGCCCTCTTCACTGTAGCAACGTTTGAGGGATGGCCCAGGTATGTCAGCGAGTGCATCTTTTTCCTTGAACCTCTTTGAAATTAAAAAAAGAAGAAGAAAATATTGATTCTTGGCATTGCATGATTCATGCCATGGAGCTTTTACATCGTATAGTATCAATATCTTGACTAGAATCGAACCCGCACCAACCATGCTTATTCTCCATGCTGTGGGGAGTGTTCCAGTGAGGCACATCCATGCTAAATATGTTCAGCTTATTTTCGGGCATGTACTCAAAATTCATTAAGTTCTTGGGTAAAGTGTGATGGCATACAGAAAGAAAGCAGGATATGTTCAAGACTTTTGCTTGCATCTCATGAATGTTGTATAATAAGGAGTGCAGGGTAGTAATCCTTAGTGATCCATCTTTATAACCTCCAATGAAAGAGTATAATGGGTAAATCAGTCATGCTTTTTCATACAAATCAAATTGCAGCCTTATTTGTTGAATTTTCAACTGGTGGATTTATGATAGACTGATACAGCTGTTCATATTACGTATATAGTTACGATATTTCAAATCTTGTACAGTTCACATGAATCTAACTTTAAAACCAGATATAGAGTGGGATTGATATGGTTAATGTGTTATAAATGGCTGTATATCTTCTTCTTTTTTTTTTCAGACTGTTGTACGTTGCCATCGACTCCACCGTCGACGACCAGGGCCCCATACACAACAATCGCATGGCGGTGGCCGTCTTCTTCTTCGCCTACATCATTGTCATTGCCTTCTTCATGGTGAACATCTTTGTGGGTTTTGTCATCGTCACCTTCCAGAGCGAGGGAGAACAGGAATACAAGAACTGTGAGCTGGACAAAAATCAGGTCGGTACTCAGTACATAGAGATGCATACAGGAAAGGGTCAAATGTTAAAGGTCATGTGGCCATGAAAGCAGGAATACAGGAATGTTAAAGCTTGATGCTGTGGTTGGTGAGGTTTGCAGACATTGAATATGGTCAACTGTCAATACGACTTGAATAATTCTTTAAAAAGAAAGAGAAAGAACTAAGTATGAGAATCGTGGATCTGGACAAGCGAAGCAAAATAGTTTGGTAGATAGGAGTGGACTCAGGAAGTTGTGAATAGGTCAGGGACTAAGGGTGAGAATACAAGAACTTGTAGCAAAATGAGATTACCAGGTCAGAGCTGCAGTACAGCAAAATGTTAAATCATGAACCTCTTTATGTCGCTGCTGTGTTTATTGTGGTGGTTTGCCAAAGGTGGAAGACCTGCTTCAGATGTTCTTTAGCGGACAGAGATTTCTCATGCATAGTCAGCGTATACCATAAACAAGCAATATGGCATAATCACACTGTGAGCATTACATTTAGCTACTGTGTTCATATAATCATATGTTTACAGGCACTGCAAGTTGTATTTATGTAATCGATCAGCATCACATATCAATAGAATGGAGCAAAGAACCTGCATACAGGGTAGTAGAAGTCTTTTTCAGCAGTGATTGCTTGTACACACATGATTTTGACTCCACCCGCCCTCTCCCCTCCCCACTTTTTCCTCCTCCTCCACAATGCGCACCCCCTTGAATCCTGCAGAGAAATTGTCTGGAGTTTGCGCTAAAGGCCAAACCCCAGCGGAAGTACATCCCAAAGAACTCCAAACAGCACCTGGTGTGGAAGCTGGTCACGTCTCGGGGTTTTGAGTACTTCATCTTTGTGCTGATCATGGTGAACACTATCATTCTGGCAATGAAAGTAAGAATTTTGGTGAAGTTATGACTCTTCATACTTACATGTATGTGCCTTTTCTTCTCTGTCTGTCTGTCTGTCTGTGTAAAGTGTATGAAGAGTGATGTGTAAGTATATGTTTGTATGCATATATTTACATACACGTATGTCTCTCTGTGTGTTTAAATGTACAGGTATATGTATGTGTATGTGTGTGTGTGTGTGCGTGTGTGTGTGTATGTATATATATATATAGGCAGGTATGTGTGTATGTTTGTATGTGTGCATGTATTTATGTGTACAATGTATATGTGTATGAATCTATGTCTGTTTGATATATGTAATATCAATTTTGTCAGTCAAAATAATATACACTGTATGAATTGGAGACAAGAGGAATGTCGTTTTCTGTATTGATGAGAGTTTCCCTATAATTCATGCAATTACTTCCATTTGTACAGACTGTATTTGAGTCCATAGTTAGTCATAGTCATCACAGCCAACACTAACATTCAAGTGATAAAATCAGAATGAATGCCACAAAAAATGGACTGAATATGTTGTTTGTGGTCAGGGGATTGGGAAAAATCTAAATTGCTCCACCATGGATGCATTAAAATGCCTAAAATTTGATGTGTATCCATGTGCAATTTTGGCTGTGAGATGGGCAGATTCACAAGCATTATGTCTATGTTGATGTCAATTTACCAAGCGTACTTACCTGTGATGGTACTGCTAAATGTCAAAAATGAGCTCCAATTCTATCCTGTTGCATACATTTTGGAGCGAGCTTTGACATCCATGACAGGAACCATGTTTAAGGGTATATGTATTTTTCTTGTTCTTGCGCTCAGTACCGTGATCAACCAAAGCCATATGAGAAAGTCCTGGATTACATGAACATCATCTTCACAGCGGTCTTTACCGTGGAGTTCCTGCTTAAGATAATTGCCTTCAAACCCAAGGTTGGTAGACTTTTGCACAGAATTATGATTACGATAATTATGATGACAGCATGTTATGATTCTATTCTCTCTTAACCTACATGAGCCCCAATCAAGGAAACATTTTCTTTTTCTTGTTTCTTTTGCATTTATTTTCATTTCCAATGAAAGAGCAAGTAGATTAAAACATTTACATATGATTGTGCAATACAACATAGTAATAAAGGATTATGCTGTGAATGGAAATACAGTTATATACTGTGACTATTTAGACTGTATGACTGTACGAAAGCAGAATTGCTGGAAATAGAGGAGACTGCTGAAAAGCAGGTTTGGTCAGTCTCCTCATAACTAATTACTAAATTGAAAAAATAAAAAATAAGATTGTGCATCAATGCCCCCTTCTCAGAATTCACTGGCCATTTGTCTTTTTTTGTCTTTTTTTTAATTTTTAGCCAGCATTGTGACAAAAGTTGATAGTTGTGGCTGAAAGTGTCAGTGAGGGAGACAAAAATGAAGAGAAGTTTTTTTTTAATGGTATAGGAGAGTCTGCAAATTAAATGCTGACTATGCTGAGGTGTCTTACTTGTGTTATTGTTTGCAATCATCAGTGTATGTAATATCAAGCTGATTGTACAGTGTTATTGTATATAAAGTGCTTTGAAACTTCAATTCATATCAAACTTCAAACATAAATGTAAATATCTTGAAAGTAATTCTTTATATAGGGTTTGTTTTCATGTTGCAGTTACTGTTCCATTCCTGCTAGTCTTGGTAATTGAAAATATTTTGCATTTAAGATGGGATGGAGTGATATCATTTTCAAGCCTTTGTCTAGTTTATATGTTTACTCTCTGTTTTCTATTTCTGTGATCAGAACTATTTCCGGGACTCTTGGAACGTGTTTGACTTCATCATCGTGCTGGGGAGTATCATCGATATTGTGGCCGATGAGGTCAACGTGAGTCTCGTTTTAAAATTCCTTCTTTTTTTAAAATTCTTTTTCGCAATATTTGTTATTTCTCAAACTTTTATTCTTCTATGTATGCATTTTCTAGGCACAGATAGCTTAAAAGGTTTATATCAACCAGATATGAAAAGGGGCAAACTTACATAAATGGCCAGGAAATTTATTTTCTGGGAGGAAGACAGTTTGAAAAGGTTGAAGTGTGCCTAAAGAAGAAGGGAAAACATGAAAACCATTTGACACAGACAATAAACTTCTTGTCATTGTGTCACTGAAAAATAAATTAATGTTAGATAAAATTAAAAAGTGTGATTCCATATTTACTGGGTTTCTGATCACCTGATCTTAATCAGAAATGTTTCAGGAGTTGTGATGAAAAAAATCCTCAAGCATTACTAAGCATTATGTATATCTTTCATGCTCTACTTGGTATATTCTAAGCACATCTAACCTTATGTTCGTACCAGGATATTGAGCCGGTAGATACAAGTGACACTTGATCAACTACAAGTATGTCTACGTTGTTCCTAGGAGTACTGCCATAGATGAAATTATAATTGACATCTCAGAAGTGAACATACTTGTATCTACACATTGAAGTTTTGGCCACAGTGAAAACATTTCTTTGATCAAGTTTAGAATTTTATGTTGCGTGGGTCAAGTTCCTACAGGTAATCCAAGAAGTAAGATAAAACAACTCCATCCCCACTTCCCCTTCCCCTTTAGAAGAAAAAAGGGGGTAAAAAATAAATTGTCAGTATTCATTTTACCAGAATCACATATAGTACACAGCACAGTACTTTGTTAATTAGAAAGGAGCCATCACAAGAACTTCAGTTATTATCAAGAAACGGCAAACACCCTTAAATTTTTGCGGACAGAGTAGGCTGTTCTAATGAGCATTGGAATCTGAAAGGAAAAAAAAAAAGGAAACCTGAACTACAATGAATAATTTAAGTGTCTCATTTTAGTCCAAATCTAGGGGGGGGGGGGGGGAATGAATGGACGAGCTTGCCATCTTCTTTTCCTTACTTTGCAGCGAGAACTGCTTGCTCTGGACATGGCAATGTCTTGAAGATTAGAAACATTGACAACTGAGGATGTCCAGAATGTGAAATTCATACAATGTACAGCATTTGTTAATCTGCAGGAGGCCTAGGAAAAAAGATAAATGCCACCCTCTCAGAGAATCAGTTATGCAAGCTCTTGGTGACCAGAAATGGATGTGCCATGCGTTCATCCTTATCGACAAGTAGAATATTGTAGAGACAAAGGGTTACTTGGCTGTTAGTGCAAAGAAATATCTTCAGATATCAAGTATTCAATGTAGTTTGATCTGAGATAATAATAGAAAAAAAAAATACGAACAAATAGTGATTAAAGGAATTAGTTTGAATTGGGTCTATCAGCAAAATTAAAGTGATATTCGTGGATTTGGTGGTATTTGAAATGATGATAATACCATACACAGTTAATCTCTTTCAATCTTATCCCTTCCTGAGATGCATTTGTACTTTTTCTTCAGGATCCATATGGCAGATGATTACAATCGTTACTGAATTTTTGGACATGTTTTGTAATGTGTGATGTTTTACCTGGTCTACACTACCATCATATAACTCACACCAATAATGTGTCCCTTTTTGGTACTTGTGGTGGTAGTAAGTGTAAATTGTGTTGGTACAGGGATCTTCTACCAACTGACCAAACTGCCAGGGACTTGTCGATTTGTTTCTAATCACTCATTACATGCCCATTCACTAATTATATGATAGTTCTCCACATCCTCCCATGTTTATCAGAAAATTCCCCCTCCTCCCCCCCCCCAAAAAAAAAAGAAGAGAAAAGATATGTGCATTAAGGTTAAAAGTTTTTTATATGTTTGATACCAAAATTCATATTTACACTTTAGTCAGTCAAGATCTTCATGAGATTACATGTGACCTTGCATCGAAAAACAGCAAAGTGTCATCAGATGAGTGTGTAAATTGAATCAAAGTTTTTGCTTCGGGATAAGGCACTGAAATTTAAGCCAGAAGGATTAGTGGCTGTGGTCGTACCACCTACTGTCTCATCTCTTAGTGCTTTTGCACAGACGATGGAGGCAAGACACGGTGCAAACAAAAAGAAGAATATTCAGGCTTATTCTCCTTGCATGTCCAGTCTCATACTTTTTTTATCTGTGCACAGTATGTGTAGATATGAATTAAGACATGTAGATGTGCCATTTCGGTAGATCATGTGAAATTGTCCATTTTGTTGATGTCTGAGCAATTTTGGTAGTTCTGACACTAAATCTATCATAGCCTGCGATTTGATAGGGCGATGAACAAAGTTCATTGTCAGATTTCCAAATGAAGGTTTGAAATCTATAGGATTCCATCTAGATTATTCAATTCTGGACCTTAATGATCACTGTGGTTCCAGATTTTAGAAATGTAGAAAGCATGACTCGTAGTAGAGTTTTTTGTATGGGTATGATCTTTCTTGAATCACTTTTTGTCAGCGACACTAAGAAATTTCAAGCAGCACAAGTTACAGATACTAGTGTTTCAAGGCATATCAGCCACCCGTATGCACTATACATTGTACAAGGTGAAGGGCTAGATCACACATGGTTTTGGCTTGAGGTTGACATTTTCAGGCCTACTCGAAAATCATCCCATGGGACTATTTGTGTGTTTTATGATGCAGGGTCACATATGTAGTCAAGAGTCCATGAAAGCTCTAAGGGTTGTCACAGCTTTTGCTTAAAAATAGATGTATGGCTTAGGCAAGAACCCCTAACTGGCATGTAATTCATAAAATATGTGATTACCATTATAAAGCCATTGTTTCAATATTCCCTGTGTAAATTGATATTGCACAAGATTTGTACTTAACCTGTTTTGGATGAGCTGATTTAGCTGCAACATGTGTTTTCCATAGACACCTGCCCAAGTGTACTCCGGGCTTATTTTTAATGGGGTAGGCTTGATTACAAAGCATAATACATGACAAAATCATTCATGATAAGGAGTCATGAAAAGAGTTAGGGGTGCAGAGTAAGGTTGGTAGTGTGAGAATTGGTGGTTACCTAACACCTTGTTAGTTTTGATAAAAATGTATCGAAATGTATCATTAATGTGAGCGATGCTTTTAATACTAAGAATAACATGGATTTTTTTTTTTTTTTTTTTTTTTTTTTTTACTTCGGTTGGATTGCTGTACTAACATAACCAATCCTGCTTGTTTTTCTTTTGTTTGTTATTTGTTTATTCCTTCCACCCCTCCCCTTCCAAAACACCCACATCCAAATTGACCACCCCATACTCGTTTTTGTTCTCCCCCCTGGCATTTGAACCTGCTATTCAAACCAAATCAAATAATCTACAAAAATACAGAGGGTTGGTGCAACATCTATTTTGTTCTCATTTTCCTTCCTTTCAAATAAACATGGCTTTCTATCCATCTAGTATTTCTGTTGAAAAAACAGTTTTGCATGCATTTGGTTGGAAATCTGTTGGCTTATTCTGTAAAATTTACATGTGGGGCATTCAGATTTGTGCATTCTCCTTCTTATTTCATATCAGTGTCTAACAAAAAAAAAAAGAACCATATTCTAGTTTAATCCTCTTTGTATAACCTTGTTTTTGTCCATAAACATATGTATTTTAAAAAAAGAGAGAAATTAACATTGGTGATATTGGGATCTAATGTTGCCCTTTAAAAAGATTTATCCAAGTTAATATAAATGGTTATTGCTTATTCTTTCATATGACAACATTCTTTTTTTGTGCATTGAAACTGTTCTTATTTTCTTTTTGCACACAATTATATGTAGTCATTCGATGTATTGTCGGCACTGCATTCTGTGGTGTGTAGTTCCAGCTGTGAAACCATTTGTTGTAGAAGTGTCATTAATTTTATCACTTAAAGAGGAAGTGCAAAAAAAAGTAGTAGTAATCACCTTTCTGGACTTTCGTGCATAAGGATACTGTATATGCTACTTGCTTGCACATTTCATACATTGGGATATCAGTGTCAGCTAATAACCTTTATGCTGAATGAATTTTACCAATATCACACAGGATATTGTAACAGATATTTTAACGAGGCACATTGCTACATAAAATTTAATATCACCAAAGTGTATCATTTTGTTTTGCCTGATAAGAAGGTATACAGAATCCAGTTGCTCTTGGTAAAACAGTCACTGGTGGTTTTGTTGATAAACTTTGTCCTCCTAAAAGAATACCTTAAGAATTTTTTTCTCACAAGTATATCCATTCAATGTTTTTCAAATTTATCTCCTTTTTGAATAATGAAAATCAATAGTGCATGCTTGAATATGGAGATAATCCCACAAATAATATTGTATTCTTTCCTCATCAATTTATTATAAGTATTGCATTTTGGATTCTTTACCAAAAAATCAGTTCTGTATCTTGCTGCTTATGAGGACAAATTGTTTATCATACAACATTTCTTGATTCCATAACTGGTATAAATATGTGGAAATCATTTTTGGTATGTTGGTACTTTTAGGCATTTAATTGGGTACTTAAAGAAGCATCAATGCACAAGATAGTCTTTGCTGTGATTTATTTGAAATATTTCTTAAAACTGAGGTTGAGAGAAATTCTATTCCAGTATTATGTTCAGTACCAAACAAGTGAAACATCCAAAGGAACACCCTCGAAAATAACTTTAAGCATGTACTCCTGGAGTGAAATAATTTCATCTTTTAAAGGGAGAAAATTTTTTCTTAGATGATGCATGCATCTTGTAAATGTTTGTGCATCGTGAGCATCCATGCTTTTATTACATTCTTTATACCCCCCCCCCCCCCCTCCCTTTTGTTTCTGGCTAAATTCTCATTTTTGCAATTAACTTTTAGGGCACCCATCTTATTTATTTATATGGCTGTTCTGTTAGTAGAATAGTGTGATAATCCTTGACCCTTTGCATTTTTTTTAATCTTTTAGTCTCATTTTGTTTGTTGGTTTGGGTTTTTTTAAAGAGCAGATGGGCATTTTTACCATTTTTAGGGTCTCTCTATGTGTTCTCTCCTACCCTACTACTCTGATCCTTACAGTTAATCTTTGCTCTCTTTTTTTTTTTCTTGGCTAATATTTTATTGATATTTCTGTAAGCTATGGAGCCTAGGACATTCTCACCAGATAGATCTCATAATACCAGTGCCACACTATCATCTACTTTAATCAGAAAATAATCTGAGAAACCTTCTTGTCTTGTGCCAGTAATTTGGGTTCCTATGCAGGGCTTAGAAGGATAGACAAATCAGTTAAATGAAAAACAAAATGCCTCAGTGCCCTATGTTACTTTAATATCTGAGTTATTTTATTATTATTCAAACAGATGCATTTTAAACAGTTCATATTGCTGAATCGTTTGCACTTCCCTTTGCAGAGTTGTTCACAGGGATTTAACATAAGTAATGCTGTTGTGATTTGTCGTTCATTTTTTTTTTTTAAATTTAAACAATACTGTCATTCTTATGGAAGATATTGAAATTACTCTGGAAGAATTGTCTATTTTAAAATTCTAATGGTGTGCACTGTAATTTGCCTATATGGTGCAAACCATTAGAGAATGAACATGTGAACATGCGTGTCGTTATAGTCATATGTAGAATCGTAATATGTTGGTACCTGCTCCGTAAACAATGGGTGTTTGGGTATTACTAGCAAAACTTTGATAATGAGGTGTCTCAATGTTCCACCTAATCAACAATCATGTTTTGATCAAAATTAATTGAGTCAATCTCATACATCAGTACTTGTCTCAAGAGTGGTTTTGTTATATAATCCACTGTCTGAATTGAATATAAAAGAAAGTTTGTTGTTTTTTTTTGTCAGTTATGATTCCTATGGATGAATGTTAGTATCTAATAGTGCTGGCTGATAAGAAGCTAAATAGTGCCAAAGTTGGACCCGAGGAAAATTAAACATTTTATCTGATAGCCTTTTAATTTGTCAACTGTTTCAGCTCTGTCATACTGTCATGCCAAACTCTACATTTCTCTTTCTCCGATTTTTATTTACCTCAAGTTATTTCTATCACCTCTATAAATGTATTGCATTTTGTTCTTGTTGAACAGTTTGTTTGTTCTTTTAAAGTGACATTAAGTATGATTTAGTTTCTGCACTTAATTTCCTTTTAACTTAAGATGTTGTTTAGTTTCTGCACATAATTTGCAATTTTTTTAAGGCTAAGCTGACACATTGTAGAGTAGACATGCACAAATTGCCATGTCACCAGTGAGTGAGCGTTACAAAGATTGCAATGATATGATTTTTTGGTGACGTTTTCTTTTAGCTGTACACATTTTTTTTTCTCTTTTTTTTTTGCAACAAGTGAATTTTGTGACCTCTAGCCGCACATTCTTTTTGCGTGTGTGTTCTCACAGCTGTCGTTTCTTCACATGAATGCCGCCGAGGTTGGCAGAGATTTCAAAACTATCTCTGTTTCGATACCTTGGAAACTCTTCTAAAAAGATTGCTGAAGTATTGGGCGAGATGATTTGTCCACAATCCTAATGTTCATCTGATGGATGATGGGCAACTATGCTAGATCCTCTTAAAGATTGCAATCTGTTCATTGAATTTGATATCTTGTAATTGTTTTTGTTTTGGTCAGAAAGATTTGCTTTGTATTTATTTTTATTTCATAGAAATTGCCAAAAAGGCCTGATTTTCTTTTTCTTGTGCAAACATAAAATGGAATCCGGAGGAAAAAGAAAATGTGGAGTTTGGCTCAGGTTTAACCAGCATTAGGGAATAACACCAGTTCTTGCATATTCAGAAACTAATATTACCAAATTTCTGCCAGCTGAATTGTCATCGTATCACTTTGTCTTTGTTTGTCCTTTTCTGTATGTCTGTGTATCTGTATGTTGTTCACCATATGTGTATAACATATCAACCTTTTCATAAAAGTCATATTATTTTGGTTTAACGGAATTATTGATATCAATTGTGCATTATCTAAATGCTAACAAGTGAAAGCGTACCTGCTATAGTTCAATCATGTGATGGATTTTCTGTGCATTTTTACAGACAATTAACCTTGAATTAAGAGAATGTTTACTACCATCCATGGTATTCTATATTTTTGTCCAATATAAAACTTAACAACTTGGAAAAGACATATGGGGCATATCAAACATTTCCCCTTTCACATTCTTAAAAAATGATATGTAATTATGTGCATAAAAATGAAATAACTACATTTACCATGAATGGTATTACTGTCAAAAGTTTTTTTTTTTTTTTCAATTTTCCCCTCCTGATGTTGCTGAAATAGAAAGTTGCTGACATTAACAATGATTAGATATCTTTTCTGAGGAAGTTGGCTGTAGCAACATAAATATTCTTGATCTCAGGTGTCAGGAGAATTAAAAGAAAAGAAAAATATATATAAATTTAGGAGGCTTGCATGTGTTGTTTGAAATATTTAAATTTCACTGTCTTGCTCCTCATAATCTCACTGCAATATAGAAAGATGCCACACATACAATACCTACCAGAGAATAAAAATGCCCGTTTTGCAGAATGGTTGCACATGCATGTAGAGACATGGCCCTTGAGATTATAGTCTGAAATCTTCACGATATAACTAGTCAATGTCGTCACCGTCTACACCTGTCGTATCCTTGTTGTGATGTCTGGTTCTGTTGTTGGTATTTGTGAGACAAGTTTCTTTAATTGGTATTATCAAGAAGTCTTGACATACTAGACAAGTGAATTCTCTATTTCTCCTTTTTTTCACCCTATTTTTTTTTTTTTCTGTTCGATGGCTACATTTGGTTGTTGGGGGCGAATGCTCGACAGGTTATGCAATCGGTAAATCAAACGACAATTTCCGCGATCATCTTCTTCTTCCAAGTATCTACTCATACCTATCCGTGCACTCTGTACTCTGAAAATGTTTAGCCTGTCCTCCTCACTAGTACGTCGTCGCGACTTCATAGCTGCACTTTCCTTCTCTGATATTTTCACTCTCTCAGTAGCATTAAATGCACCTGAAGCTGGTACAGATGATTTTTTTTTCCTTTTGTCTTTTCTAGCTGAATTAGCAGCATCTTCACTTCCAACATACATTGTATCCATTATCTTTTGGCCTGTACCACTCTTGGTAGTCACACCTATGCCTGTTTGGAATGGTTACACGAGGGACTACTATCTACGCTGAAAGTCTCTTTGACTGACAGAGACACTTCTTATCCCTCATGTTGAAACAAACAAACAAACTCACACACACACACACACACACACACACACACACACACAGACAGACAGACACACGTGTTCACCCTCTTACGCATACATTTTTATACCCAGGTGTAATTGCTCGTAGAATGTTCCTTAAAAGAGCATAATCTCTGCACAGTTTTTTTAATATGGCACAACATTCTTGAGTAGGTCATTTCTTTTTTTTTTGAGGATGTTGGTGTCATGGTAGCAAAAAATTTCAGTCAAATTGGCCTAGATTTGTTTCTTTGACTTTTCCAAACCTTGCTGAACAAAATCTGTGAAGCACTGCACATAGAGATACAGAAAATTTCTTGTAAATGTATGCGCTTATGTGGCAGTGAGTCAATACACCATCAATTGGCAAAGATTTGTTTTGACTGCCTCCAAATAGGATGGTCCTTTCCCTTTAAAAATAGGAAAAATACCAAGTTTAGTAAATTTTTTTTTTTTGCATTAATGCAATCCAAAGAATAAGAAGTTTATAAATTGAATTGACCAAAAAAAAAAAAGATGAAGTTGCTACTTTTCTGGTGGTGAATATGAAGCATATATAGTACTGCTACTCACATACAGAAGTTTGCATTGAGTTTGCATTTTTTAAATATCATTCTTAATATTCTAAATATCATTCCCCTCTCCTCAGTTAACGGCAGGAATTACAGGTCATATTTTAATATTGTGCATGTATGGGGATGGTTTTCCTCCTTTAACCTTTGTTTGCAATGTGAGCAACCTGATTTATCACTTGCATAATAACTGGTTAATCTAATTGGGGCTTTGCTGGATGACATTTCTTTTGATCTTTTTCTTTTAAAGCTTAGATCTCTCTTGATTTTTGCATCAGCAGCAAGCCTGTGATATCATATTGCTACTTTGCTCAGCACTGGTACATCTTGGCTAACACATTTTCTTTGTTTTGTCTATCATTGCTCTATGCAAGCAACACATGGTTAGTGCTGAAATGTGGCTTTAAGTTTACACATCATGATCATACAGTGCATTGGGAATTTCTGGCGTGACTTTTTTTAACACTAACAAAGTTATGTAAAGTCCATTAAATACCCTTTGTGTACATAATCCTTGTGCATTTATGCCTTGTTCCTAGGACATCACATTCTATTATTTCATAATACTCAGTAAAAGGGGGAATGTAACAACTATGTGTTCCCCTACCCCCTCCCCAAGAAAAAAGGCTAGCAAGAAATTGGATTTTACAATTTTCCAAATCTGCAACAAGTTGCTTAAGACCAAGACTTAGGCAGGGATGTTATGATAGACTCTCTGCGATGTTAACAAGACAGAGAGAGAGAGAGAGAGAGAGAGAGAGAGAGAGAAAGAGTATAATATTTTCATTTCCTAGTCACATGTAAAGGAATGCTATTCACACACACACACACACACTGTCTGCCTAATTGGGTGATGTTCATTATTCCAACGGTTCATTATTCTGAAACACACAAATTCCCTATACCTACATGATTATTGATCTGAAAATGAAATAGGGTCTCTTATTCCGATCATTTGCGACTTTATTCCGAAGGTTCATTTTTCCAAAGGTTCCTTAATCAAAAATTGAAATTATTTTCTTTATTCCAAAGGTTTGTCAATCCAAAAATGAAATAAAGTTTGTTATATGGGAGATTTGCTAATCCGAAAATGAAATTAAATTTGTTATTCCGACGGTTTGTTAGTCTGAAAATAAAAAGAGGAATGTGAACATAACTAGCCTTCCAAAATTACCATCCTTATTTTGTTGTCAGATTAACAGAACTTCAGAAAAACAGATATTATTTCATTTTCAGATTAATGAACTTTCAGAATAACAGATCTTATTTCATCTGTTAATTAAGAACTTTTGGAAGAATGAACCTTATTTCATTTTGAAATAATGAACTTTCGAAATAATGAAAAACAAATTAATATGAAAGTGTAAATTTTTACGGTATTGAAAATTTTGCACATTTTGCGCAACCAGAAGCTTGTGCAAAAATCAGCAGTGTTCCAGTAATCAATGTCCTCATTCTTTGGAATTGAAAACATGTAAAATTCATCTTACCAAAGAGTGCGCGCAAAATAATTACTCACGCAAAACTATCCACTTTTACAGCATAACCCTTGTCGCCTAATTTCGCTCACATGGCAATTAAAGATTGTGACTATAAGGGTGTGAGGGGAATATTGTAGGACACAAACAGTAGAGCTTAGATGACACCAATATAATTATCATGAAGACATGCAGCATGTCCACCCACCAGTCACCTGGGTGCACCTCAACGTTAAAGGGACCGTACAGTACTGGTTGAGGTGGGAATTCATGTTTTGAACATTCCTAAGTGGGATAATGAGAAACCTCTTATAAAATGTGAAAGAGCGTATAATTTTAAGAAGGATTCAACATTTATATGATGAAAATTGGTTTACAAATGGCTAAGATATCCCCAAAAGTGATAATAATGAAAGGCAACAGGCCATGCCTTTTATTAGGATCTCTTTGTTTCACCTTGTTTTTGGATATCTCAGCCATTTCAAAACCGATTTTCATCAAATAAACTTTTGATACCCCTTAGAATTGCATGCTCTTTGAGATCTCATAGAGTGGTTTCTGAATATCTCGCAAAACGTTAAAAGCTAAATCCTCACCTCGACCAGAACTGTACACACCCTTTAAAGCCCGACCCTCCCCACTGCAAAGAGGTATGAGATTATCCATGCCAGACTCCTGACTACTTTAAAATTTTCCTCCATGCCACACTTTTTTCCTCCTCCCCCACCTCCCAAAAGAGAGATACCAATCTGCTGTTTGGAATCCATTTAGACTTTTGCATTCAAACTAGGAAATTTGACGTGGTCTCACTCTCACGCCCGAGATATGGTCTACCCTGTAGATCTTCCCCTTCTAGTATAATTCGATATAGATCTGCACCAGCGTCACTGGTTGTGGGTTAGCCCGACATGGAAAGCAATGCCATAGCCACCAATGCTACTTGTATAGGGAGAGCAAAAATAGTGTTTGTGCATGAAATATGAGACCTCACAAATTAGTACTTTGCACTTGCATCTGTCAAATATTGCAAATACAGTAAGTATATCATCGTTTCAAACCTATATAAATAGAAAATGAAGCATAGAACAGTATTATATTTCTGTTTGTCACTCTTCTGGGTTAAATAGTTGTCTTGAATCACTGACTTTTTTTTTTATTCATTATCATCAATATATTTATTTTCTTTTTGCAAAGCACATAAATGAAAACCAGATGTAAATTTTAAAAAAAGATATCTTGCCTTCTAGGTATAACAATATTAATTTCTTGTATATTTCAGCATGATATCAGAATTTTAGTATAAGTGTGAGTTTGTTTTCCATTTTATCCATTTCTTTAGCACGGAATATATACTTATATATGTACTTAAACGAACTGTTATAACCAACGCCTTTTTAACAGCCCTTAAGATTTTCATCAAGTGTGTAAAAAATAATTGTTGTTGCAATTTGTAGTGGGAGTAAATTTTGGCAGGAATGTGATGAACTATAAAAGTGGTAAAATCCAGAGAATTCATTACCAATTAAGATGGACAGAGAATGAGTAAATAAAACAGGAAAAATATCATATGATTTTGGATAATGAAGTTGATGATTGTACTATTCAGATTTCCCATTTTCCCGATTGGTTTTTGCTTTGTTTAATTACTTAATAAATCAGTTTTTATCATTTCTTTGTTTACCTGAGCAAAAATATTGGTATGGGAGAAAATTAACAAACAAACAAAATTATTTGTTCTTTAATAGTAAGACAATGACAGGGAAAATATTCTGCATCTAACAAAGGTCATAAGGGTGACCACTCATAAAAAGGTGTACTTTCAAGCATTATTGATTCAGTATTTTAATATCTTTGTAGACATCTTTGGATTTCTTTCAGTTTTCATGAGGCCAGTAGGGTTTTGATGAGGACTCATGTTTTATCAAGACAGAAAAGATTGCTATTAAAGGCATCCAAGTTTTTTGGGGGTTTGTTTGCTGTTGCTGTTGTTGTTGTTTGTTTGTTTGTTTGTGTTTTTTGTTGGGGGGGGGGAGGGGTCCCCAAAGATGATTACAAAGGTGTTAAGGACATCAAAATTGCTCTCCAAGGCTGTCAGCTATTATGCACATGCACTGCAAGAGAATGAACATAATGGTGAAACACATGTACTAGTATGCGAGTAATGGTGTACATTTGGCATGCTTTACATATCTCCGCAAAGGATTGCCGAGAAACATTACAAAAGTGTAATCTTATATTATTCTTCATCTAGTTTTTTTTTTTCTTTTTCCTTTTGTGTATGGGCTTTATACTTTCATTCTGGGTCCCACGCTCACTAATGTTATTTTGCGTGATTTTTTGCCCCTCGCAGCCGGGTAAGAAGCAGTTTAGCATCAACTTCTTCCGCTTGTTCCGTGTGATGAGATTGGTCAAACTTTTGAGCAGAGGGGAAGGAATCAGGACTCTGCTCTGGACATTTATCAAGTCTTTCCAGGTAGGGGAAATTTGTATTTTGTGTGCCTAGTTCAAGTGGGTAAATTGTATCATACATGTACACCTTTGATGCTCACACATAAGGGGCTTTTACGTTGCTAACCAAATGAAGGAATGTTTTTGATCTCTCCGGATATGAGCTTTGGCATTTAGATGAGAGGCAGTTAAGATATTAAACTTTTCATTTATAAACAAACATCTGTATTTATTTGTGCATATTCTCCACCAATATCACATTTTACTTTTTTTTTTTCCTGGTTTTAAATTTTGCGAGTTTTATCAGGATAGTTCCATAGTTGTGTATAACAGCTATGTGGCAGTCTCACTTGAGCTTTAATTGAATTTTAGAGAAATAATTATGATAGATATGATTATGATATTGTTTTCCTGCATTATTTTTCTTTTTTCATAATTTTTCCTTTTTCTCATCCCTTTCAGGCCCTGCCCTATGTTGCGTTATTGATCGTCATGTTGTTCTTTGTGTATGCTGTGATTGGAATGCAGGTGAGAACTTTGTCCACTTCCAAGTGAGCATGGACTCCGGTAATATTGTCTTTCATTGGGTGCTTTTGATAGAGTACACACATTGACCAATTTGAAATTCTTATTCTGTACTCTAGTTCCTCCTTGTCTACCGCCGTTTTCAAGGTGACAGTGGCATTTTAACAATTTACCTATTGTGGCTTTAACCTTTTTACTGATGGTTTTTATGAAATTTATGAGTCTGACAGTAGTGGCAGTGGTAGCAATGAATGAATGATGATACTGATACTGATTTATTCAAGGCATTAGCAACAGAATAGAATATAGGATAAGAAAGAACCATGACAAGTAATTCACAAGTATTAGCAGTGCAGTAATAAACCCATCAAAATAAGTTCTGCAGTTAAAGTTTGATATATCATATTTCTCTTATCCCGGCATTATCTTCATTAGATGTGACATCATAAGAAAGCCTGATTAATTATCTTTAAAATGACACCTCACGTGGTGTGATTATGTGTTCTTGGAATGTGCAAAACACTGCTGAGTATGGCGACAGATCAAAAGTGAAAAGTCACAACAATTCTGCTCTGCTATTGATAAGGTACAGTTTTGATGACAAAAGGCCACTGGAATAAGCAATGCTGAAATGAGAGCATTTTCAAAAACTTCCATTTTCTAAACTTTAGATGACTGTTTGTTCAACCTCTATGTTTAATTCTAATCTGCAGATACTACTGCAGTTTTTGATTCATGGATGAGGCCTGGAATATAATGATAATCTCACAATGCATTCTTTTCAAGCACATTTCTTCCCTGAAACAACAAAGCAAATGGGAATTATACTGTTTGACATAACACGTTTGCTCTATTTTGCAACATTTCACATTTGACCTTTCCTCATACTCAGTCATACTGTGCATTCCAGGAATGCATAATGTAAACAAGCGAGTTGTCGTTGTAAAGAAAATTAATCAGGCTTTCTTATGATGTCACATTTGAATGAAATGATGTAGTTTTAGGAGAAACATGATACATCAAATTGGAATTGCAGGACTTTTTTGAGGAGTTTAGATAAAACATGATTTAGGAAAAATTCATCAGCTCACAAAGTCCAGTCTAAGTTACTTTCAATTTAAGAGGCTCTTGAACCTTTGGATTACATGTTGTAAGTGGTCTGATAAAACTATCGGGTAATATTCTTTTTATTCTTTTCTCCACAGATGTTTGGTAGAATTGAGATTACAGAGGATGGTGCGATTAACAGGAATAATAACTTCCAGACGTTTTTTGCTGCTCTATTGGTGCTATTCAGGTGAGTCTAGCTTAAACCTATCGGAAAATATCATATTCGGTTTTAAACTAAGATCTCCACCTTCTCTCCAAGTCTGGCAATAAACAGTTAATTGGCAAGGAGATATCCTCAAGTTGCCTACTAAGAAAAGAAAAAAATTCTACCAATGTTATTGTCTCACAAGGAAATATACATTTATTGTATGATGAGATAAAAACTGACTAATGTTTTGAACAAACTTGGAACGAGTTGCAACTCAGTCCAACTCTTGCTGGTTCCGCTGAACTTGCAGATGCTTCTATACGATTGTGATTAAATCAAGAAATGGAGGGGGAGGAATTTTTATGACACCGATAGGATCAAATTCTGTGTAAATAGTGAAAAGAGACTTACGAGATGTAAAACATGCCCGTGTTCACATGTTTGTCGCCCCTCCCACCCTGTAGATCAGCAACAGGCGAAGCGTGGCAACAGATCATGATGGCGTGCGCGGATTCGCCGGACTGCGAATCGGAGGAGGTGGGGAAGTGTGGCAACAACTTTGCCTACTTCTACTTCATTACTTTCTACTCCATCTGTTCATTCCTTGTGAGTATTGCCAGAGACACATAAGGGGTTTTTATACCGACAAAATAGCACATTTTTTAAACATACCTCATACCTATCAAGTGGTCTCTTTATACCCCCGCCAAACGAAGTTTGAAGGGGGTATATAGGAATCAGCGGACGGTCGGTCGGGCGGTCGGTCCGTTGCAAATCTTGCGTCGCGAACTACATGTACTTCCTCAGTTTTCAACCGATTCCCATAAAACTTGGCACAGATGTATGCCTTGGGTTGTAGATGTGCAAGACGTATTTTTTGACAGTACCCAAAAGTACGTTGCCATGGTAACGGCATATTATGGGCAAAAATGGGTACAAATCTTGCGTCGCGAACTCCTCCCACAGTTTTTGATCAATTTTTATGAAATTAGGTACAGATGTTCATCTGAATATGTTAATGTGCAAGACACATATTTCCGCAGTGGCAAAAAGTGTGTTGCCATGGTAACGGCATGTTATTGGTAAAATATAGGGCAAAATGCTTCATGGCAAAACTGCTTCATCAGTGTTCCTCCAATTCTCATGGAATTCATATTGAATGTTTGTCTTAGGATATAGGTCAGCATGACACAATTCTTGACAGTGACAAAAAGTATGTTGCCATGGTAACAGCTCACATATTATGAGCCAAAATGATGGAAAATTTTGTGTTGCAAACTACTTCCTCAGTTTTTGCCCAATTTCCATGAAACTTGGTACAGATGTGTGCCTTTGGTTGTAGATGTGCAAGACGCATTTTTCGACAGTACCTGAAAGTACGTTGCCATGGTAACGGCATATTAATGGCAGAAGATCAAGGAAAGATCTTGCGGATTTAACTACTTCCTCAGGTTTTTGACCAAAGCTTATGAAATGTTGTTTTGACCAAAGCTTATGAAATGTTGTTTGGCGGGGGTATAACCAGTCGCTGTAGCGACATTTCTAGTTTAATTTTGATTTAAATCTGATGAATTAAACAGTGAGTCACATTTTTCAAATTGTGCTCGGCAAATTTATGCGGTCTGGACGTGTTTGCCTAATCAAGTTTTTCTCACTTCCAGGTGCACATTTATAAACTGCTAGAACACACTGTGAGTGGAGTCTACTTCAACATTTCTGTTCACTTCTATTATGTGTATATACTCTTGTATGTGAGCAATATTTATGCCTTACTCTATCAGTGATATTGATTTCACAGTATTCACAAGAGCGCAACTCAGTATTTGTCAATATTTCCTGTGTTTCTTTTGTCGTATGCCAGATCATCAATTTATTTGTAGCTGTTATCATGGATAATTTTGACTACCTGACCAGGGACTGGTCAATTCTTGGGCCCCACCATCTAGACGAATTTGTCAGACAGTGGTCAGAGTTTGATCCCGACGCAACGTAAGTCAGATTCATTCCTTAAGGCTCAAGTGACCCACATTATATATATCTGTGTTTTTCAATCTCTTCCCTTTTTTCTTACTCTCTCTAGATTAGTCAATGATTAAATCTATGTCATCTCTCTCTATTCATTGATCCATCTATATCTATCTATCTGTTTGTCTATCTATCTATCTGTCTGTCTATCTACCTATCTATCTATCTATCTGTCTGTCTATCTATCAATCTATCTATCTGTCTGTCTATCTATCTAATTGTCTATCTATCTATATGTCTTTTTATATGTCTGTTTATCTGTCTATCTATCTATCTGTCTGTCTATCTATTAATCTATCTACCTGTCTATCTCTCTATCTATCTAATTGTCTATCTATCTATATGTCTTTTTATTGTCTGTTTATCCGTCTATCTATCTATCTGTCTGTCTGTCTATCTATCAATCTATCTGTCTATCTCTCTAATTGTCTATCTATCTATATGTCTTTTTATATGTCTGTTTATCTGTCTATCTATCTATCTATCTATCTGTCTGTCTATCTATCAATCTGTCTATCTGTCTGTCTATCTATCTAATTGTCTATCTATCTGTATGTCTTTTTATATGTCTGTTTATCTGTCTGTCTATCTATCTATGTGTCTGTCAGTCTATCTATCTATCTTTCTATATGAAGAGTGCATGTATATACAAACCTGTTTATATACCACTTTCTTCCTTACAATACGCCTATCTCATCATCTATCTTCTCTGCCCCTGCTTTTTCAGCTCCTAGAGAAGAGATCGAGTTAACAAGAGATATCTGTCTAATTGTAATTCATGCAAGAACAATGTTTATCTTTCAATGAAAGCTTGAGTCACTCCAAGAATATTCCTCTTAGAAAACATTTCCATGATTTGTCTATGTTTTGAAGTAAAATTTGAAAGAGGAGTGATTGTTGATTGAAGCGGATTCTTTTGAAAGAGTTTCCTTTCTTTGTTCATCCTTTGCCATCTGACTTGACAGGGGTCGAATCAAGCATCTAGACGTAGTGACGTTACTCAGATCCATCTCCCCGCCTCTAGGTTTTGGCAAACTCTGCCCCCATAGGATAGCATGTAAGGTGAGTGAAGTCTCCTCCATGCAGCTGGGTATACTCGCTACCCGGGAACAGTTTTCGGGAAGCTGTTGCTGTGTAACACAGTTTTTGCTGTTGCGTATAAATTTGTACAGACTCCAATGGCTGCAGCACTTTTAGATTGAAGTTTATAATGTGTTGACAACACAGCACATATGCAGCTCTGTTAGGTCACACAATTAAGGTAAGCATGTAAGGTAAGTGAAGTCTGCGCTACGAAAAAGGGGCAATCTTGCTATGTACCCGGCAACAGTTTTCTGGATGCTGTTGCTGTACGTAACACAATTTTTGCTATCGCAAATGAATTTAAAGACTCAAATGGCAGCAGCGCATTTGACAGTAAGTTTATAATGTTTTGACAATGCTGTGTGAGTGCAAAGTGCTAGCTCTATTTGGTCGTACACGAAAAACATCAAGCAGTACCTCTATCTCCAAACTACCAATATTTTGTAGGTTTTGTCAGCAATTGTTAAGTGTTAGGGGGAAGAAATATCAAGCTCTGAAAGTGTATTTATACTGGGAAGTGACAATGTTTCAGTCATGGTAAAAAGGCAAAAATTAGATGCAATTGCTGCATATTCACCCTACATGTGTCTGCTGCACAATAACTCTGCATTATCAGAAATAAACAAGTGCACTGTAAACACCACAAATATGCCCCACTTCACCTCTGTGTGTTTCACTTGGATGCGTAGGATCACATCATTCATTTGCACGTAACGAATCACCATCAATACATCATCTACATTGCTTCATAAAGGCATTTTGGTTAGTCATATATTTCACACAGTCCTCTGTCATAGATGATATGTATATTCATGCTTGGCTTGCCATGAGAAGTCACCAAATACAGTTGAACCTCTCTTATCCGGCCTCCCTTATCCGGATCTCTCTATTATACGGACGCAATCTCGCCGTGATTTTTTTTTTATAATTACGGGAGGAAAGGGGGATTCCCAACTCAGTCTAACAATGGCGACCTACAGTCGACTTTGCCAAGTACGGTTTATTTTCAAGATCTACTTGATACATTTCTTAATAATTATTTAGGTAAATCATTCCAAGAATTTATAAAAGAAAATGATTTCATTCTTGCAAACACGAACCTCTATTTTGGGGTCTGTTACTGAGTGTAACAATGAAAAGGTTGCAGTATACACATTACTACATGTGGTACTACAATGGGCTACATCAGTACATGTGTATGTATATGTTCATGTATAAAGCATTGAGTCTCCCGTATCTGGCCAAATCCCTTATCCGGATGAGCCCCGGTCCCGACTTGTCCGGATACGAGAGGTTCAACTGTACAGTAATAGTTGCTGCTTAATATTATAGTCTATATCATAGCAAACTGTGCAAATGTCCTTTTAGTTATGAATTGCAGTCCACACAAATATATGCTTACAGTTTGTAGTACCTTTATTTCCTGATAGGTGAACTACATTTGTAATGGTTGCAGATTGCAGTGTAGTAACATCAGAATGCATATAAAATTATTTTCCTGGTGATGCTGTGTCTAGAATTCATTAGTAAAAGTGATCATCTTTACTTATTCCTTGTGTTGCAGAGGCTGGTTTCAATGAACATGCCCTTAAACAGTGACGGCACTGTCATGTTTAATGCAACGTTGTTTGCACTGATCAGGACGTCACTCAAGATCAAAACAGAAGGTGAGATTACCGCTCCCATTTCATTCAGTCTGTTCTCTCTAACCCTTTAATCACAACAATATATTACGTGATGTGATGTCACTGTCTTATTTCTGATTTATATTGTTGGTTGTTGTTGTTGTTCGTGTTGGTGGTGTTTGAAGTTGTAAAAAATTTATGCAGAATACAATGCCCAGTCTTACATTCTTTTTTTTTTTTTTAGTTCAGGGACCTTGTTTTTTTCTAATCAATTCCTTTACCCTTACTGTCTTTTTTGACTGATCGGCAATCTCCAGTGGCATGCTCTCTTTGTTAATTACAGATGGCGTAAATCAAACTGTCTATGTGTAGGTGTAGATTGATCTTGATATGACGTTATCCTACCAGAGCCTTTAGAATTAAAATGACAGTTTGTGTAGAGCTGTTGTGTTGTTGTAACACCGGACTGGTAAATGTCACACACATTATGACCATGTTTTGGGATAAATGGATATTTCTGACAACATGAAAGAAGTAACTTCGGCACTATACAGATGAATGCATTGCCAAAAGTTTGGTCCATGTTAATGTATATCATAAAGCTTCATATGTAACTTTTTCACCTAACATATGTTATCAGTGCCTCTGTAAACGAGATACAGTGTAGTGACTCACTCCCCAAGATTTTTACAAGAGAACAATATATTGACAGGATTTAATTCCTTTGTAAAGCAGTTTACCTTTTAGATGCATGTTGGTCATGTTCGTTTTGACAGGAAATATTGACAAGTGCAATGAGGAGCTACGAGCTGTCATCAAAAAGATTTGGAAGAGAACAAGCCCGAAGCTTCTCGACCAGGTGGCCCCGCCCGCCGGAGGTAAGTATTAATCCTGTCTTGCTCCTTTCCTGTGGGCTGGCTTCATGGCAGCTTGGGATGAAACTGTCTCTGTCAAGAGGGATTTCTACTTCCGTTATATATGTATATATATATATATATATATATATATATATATATATATATATATATATATATATATATATATATATATTTATATTCTTTTTCTGCTCCTTAATGATTTTTTTTTTTTAAGAACAGTCATGTTGTTTTGTTATGGTAAACAATTGTTGTTGCAACCTGCTACAAAGGACAAAAGTTATTTTGGACATGTTATGTTAGGTGAACACAAGTACAGTTGTATGCATAGCAAATATGAGTTAGCAGTGTGAGTAAATTGTGTCACAGTTATTGGGTTTGAATTGTAATGATTTAGTGTTTAGAGGTAAAAGGGGAAAATTTCAAATTGGAAGAAAACATGTTTACCTGAACAGTATCATTTCTCCGTCATCAGAATAGTTGTTGAATTTCCTAATACTGAGTTCATGGCTTCTTTTTTCCCCTCCTAAATCTCCTCCCCCTCCCCATCCCCCTCCTCCTCCCCCACCTTCGCTACTCCCGTGCCACCTCCAGGCGATGACGATGTGACGGTGGGCAAATTTTATGCAACATTCCTGATCCAGGACTACTTCCGTCGCTTCAAGAAGCGCAAGCACGAAGCCATCAAGTCAGCAGGAGGGCACGACAGCACGTTTGCCCTCCAGGTTAGTCTCCTCCCCGGGCTTGAATTTTGATGATTAAAAGTTTTGCATAGCTCCAGGGTCTTGTAAATGGACTCTAAATATCCCATCTCTGAGAAGGAAACTCTTTCAGAGACTCATTTTAAATTTTTTTACATCATGACGCATATGTTTGTGATTTGGAACAATCTATCAATTTGTGAAGGACTTGAGGGTGTGTACTCTTTGCTGACCTGTGTTTGTTGCGTATAACCATCAGTGCAAGTACAGTTTTACTTATATTGAGGCTGCACCAAGTTGAAAGATTCAACTGTATTAAATGCTTCTAATGGGCATTAAAATGACTTACCACAACTTAAAAAGAAATGAACACAATAAACTTGCCTCAGAAGATTATGTTTTGCTGTAGCTGTTGCTATTTCATACTAGAACTGCCTCTGGGAATGTTTCATCTGAAATGCTTGGTTAAATGTGTAAGATGAGACTGCTACACTTTCTCTCACTAACACATGTAATCAAGATTTTCAATCAATATCAGTACACCAGTGCAGATAATGCACCATAAAAAAAAAGAGAAATTATTCACTAGTATGTAGCCACCACTATTGAGCGTTCAGATGCATATAAACCAAGAAACAGTTCATTGGCTGAACGGCAGAATAATTCCAGTATTATACACTTAATATGCAGTGTTGGTGCCCTTCTTCAATGTTCTGCAACCCTGAATTATTTTCACCCAATTCATGTTGTTGTTCTCTTTCTTCAGGCCGGTTTGCGGACCTTACATGAGATTGGGCCTCAGATCAAGCGAGCCATCTCAGGTAACCTGGAAGGCATGGACGACAATGAGCAGTTTGAACCGGACGAGCCGAATCACAGGGTGGGTATATTTCTTCTTTTCTTGGTGCTCATGTACACCAACATGCGAGACCAGATAAACAAGTCAGACACCAATGCGGTCACTGCATTAACTAATTTGTTGGGCCTACGATACCATTCAAATTCAGAAATCATCACTTTGTGAGGTTTTCATCTGAATCCTCTAGGCTGCTCAAGAATTGAAGAACCCCAAGTTTTCAGGGCATTTGTATTCTTGAATAAGAGATTTGTGTTACTGTAAAAGTGGATATTTTTGAGCGACTAATGTTTCGCGCTTGGCTAGGTAAGAAGAGTTTTGCGTGTTTTCAATTCCGCAGAATCAAGACATCAACTATGGAACAATGTATGGCATGCAAAAATATTTGCACACTTTTATTTTTGTGCTAGTCCCTGGTTGCACAAAATGCGCAAAAAATTTGGACACTGAAAATTTTCCTTTTACAGTAATTAGTGTGTAAAGGTTCTTGTAAAATGGCTTATAACGTTGTAACAGTCAATTCGACAGTTTGTTCATATTCAATGTTCTTTGTGACTTGCTGTGTGTCTGTATGAGATGTACAGAAGTGATTACGTGTTTATTTCTGGGCTGTCTTGCCTAATTTGCATAACAGAGAAGTCACTCATTATTCGGCACCGTCCTCAACATGTACCACAATCGGCGGCAGTCAACACCCATGGCCAACACCCACTATCAGGGGCGTGACCCCCCACCGGCCTACTACCCCAACAGCCTGGTCATTTCGCCGCCCTCCAACCAGCACCGCAAGCTGTCCCCGGCCAACAGCCTCAACAACTACAACCACAACCCACAAAACAAGTCCCCCTTCAACATGTCGCCGCGGCCCCAGGGCCATGGGGTGTCGCTACGCGGGGGCAGGGGCGGACATTACTCCCCCAACAGCGCAAACTCTCTGCAGGTGTCGTCGCCCCACTCCAGGGGTTTCTCGCCCATGTCCAGTAGGATACCAGGAGGGAGGGGCGTGCCCAACAACCGGGGCCCCGGAAACAGGTACAGGTGAGCTTGCCTTCGAGTAAAGTGCAAGGCGTAATGTTTCACCACATTATTTTTTTCTCATTATTAAAAAGTTTCATCCATTTTTTTTTTTTTACAAGGTGTCAGTGTTAAATATCGTTTCTTGTTGACTTTGGAATTGTGATGTCATCTTTAACAGATGGGTTCCCTCTCTTCTCATGACATTTTGAATGTATTTCAGTGAGAAACATCTTCAAATTAAACCCCCATCACCTTGCTCTTTTCCAGCAACAGCAAAGAGGGACGCCAGCCGCTCCTCCCCAACGAAGACAATCACCACCACCACCATCGTCATGACGATTCGCCTTACCGCCATGACGATGAGGAAGATGGTGGGGAGGTCGAGGCGGATCAGCCGCCGCCATCGCCGCAGACCAAGGCGGAGGAGGAGGTCGGAGAATACCGACCAGAGCCTTACCAGCAGCCTTACCGGGAGCCCTACAGGGACTACTCAAGGTAGGTGTATGGAAGAGAATCGCTTCCCCGCGTACTTCATTTGATGTGCCTTTCGATTGTGATTTGATTTTGCTTTATGATTTCATTTCACTTTTCAATTTAATTTCTACCTTCAATTACCATAAACATGTGCAGCATTAAAGAGTTTTGATTTCATTTCACTTATCAATTTCATTTCTGCTTTCAATTACCATAAACATGTGCAGAGTTACAGAGTTTGGATTTCATTTCACTTTTCAATTTAATTTCTGCCTTCACTTACCATAAACATGTGCAGAGTTAATACTATGCTTATGCTATTAGGAGATAAAATGCAAAGTGTTATCCAGTATACATGTAGCTCCAAATTACAACAACATCAATGTATATAACTTCACAGCTTTTTGTATTTGCATCTGGCCATATCAATAATGTTTCAGATTTATCAAATTTTAAACAATAAATAAAGTAGGTGTCTGTGATATTACAGAGATTGTTATAAAAGCTGAATAGAGTTAAAGAAAGTTCTCTTTTTTTGTGCCATAACTGTGCCAACATTTCCTCATGTACATCAATAGGCCAGCATGGAATCCATTTTTAAGTGCATTTCTTACTGTCTCGTGGATAGGTGTAGTATAATCTATCATCCACTCTGTCTAATTTCCATAGAAATATCATATAACATCAAATAACATCATATCACCTTGTCACATATACAACAACAACAAATGTAAAACACATTGAAAAGACTCTGCTAATTGATTTGATGTTCTTATCTTTTAAGGATTATATATCGCTAAACATGTATATGTGGGACTGGCCAATATTCTCCTGTCTAAATATTATTATTTCACAAATGCCTCTCTTGCTGGAAAGGCTGTCCACTGTTTATGAGTACGTATATAATATTTCTTTTCTCTTCGTGTTGTTGAGTCCCTCCCCAAATGAAGAAGGATGAAAAAAAAAAACAGAAAAGAAAACAACCCCTTGTGCAAAGTGAAACACCAATATACCCAGTGATGCAATGAGATTGTAAACAAGATCAAGTTAAAGTTGTAGATGCCACCTTCACATCTTAATACTGTCCCTCTGTCTCTATATGTTCATTTGTGCCGGGGGTGGGCGCTAGTTATAATGATAAACGGGGAAAGTGTCTGCAGAGTGGACCATGCTCCAATGATCTTGTATCAGCGCAGATGTACACAGTAGAGATCAAAGGAAAATGAAACACAAATGTATATCTTAATTGAGGGAATGCAACAATATTATTAGAGCACGTGCATCAGCAAAGTTTGAGGAAAATTTGACAATCTGTTCTAGAGTTGCAAGGTTGTCAAGTTTTGGTGGAGACATAGCTGAATGAAAAGACTACAACACTTTGTGACATCACACATGGAAAGAGATTTAAAGAAAATGTAAAAAAAAAAGAAGAAATTAACATATCACTTTTAGAGTCCAATGAAAGAGCACTTGACTTACCTGTATCAGAAAGTAGGGGAGTAATATTACCCTTAAGATATATCATTAACAAGTCAAAGGATTGTGTATTTTTCATGAGAAGGAAATTTGGAAGAATTTTGTTTTTATTTCATGTATATCATTTTCTATACATCACAAACTATAGTAGTCTTTTCATCCAGTGATGGCTCCACCAAAACTTTTAGATTAAAGCCTTTCAAGGAATTGTCCAATTTTTCCTGAATATTTCTGCATTCACTCAATCCACAGTGTAGCTTTCATTCTCCTTTAGCATGTTTAAACTGTGAAATCTGGGACCAAAGTAGGTTGTGACACACAACTGTAAACTTTTTCACTAACCTCTAAATTCTACCATGAAATATGAACACTGTGTCTGTGATTGAAAACATCTAACAAATGAGTGTTGCAACTTCTATGAACCATCTTAAAAATTGTTGTGTGAATGATGTTCTGTGTACTAATTTGATGGAACAGTCATAAAATGTGGGTCTTAGACTCAGGTTTGTAATAACCTTCTGTTGGATTCTGTATTCTTATTTCTTTTCTTCAAATTTTACTGACTATATAGGCCCAGAGCTGTTTTTCTGAAAACAGTAGATAGGGAGTTGCTGTGCTTTACTATGAGCAAAGTGATTATCATCTAAAGGCCCTTTGAATACTTTGCTGTGTATGAATTATGTTTTACTTGTTTATGTCATTTTTTTTCTTCTTATAGATCATATTGGAGATCAGACAATTACAAATGAATTAGATTCTTGGTCTAGGAAGTTTGTCACTTCTATTATCAGATACTTCTCTCGATAGCTTTGTAAATTTAGCACCAATTAAGAAATATTTTAATTTGGCAATCAGCTATTCAGTATACCTCTTGAATGTGATTTTGATATACTTTGTGGAGGCTGGCTATCTAATTGTTCAATTCTTAGACATCAACATGGCAAGAAATGCATTTTGTTGTGTCCTCTACAGAAACTTATAAGAATGGTTCAAGGCTTTCATTCTTCAGAGTATACTTTCATTCCAGTGAACCTGTAATGATGAAAGTGTATTGATTTTTTTTTATGTGATATCATTCAGCGTAACATATTCAGTGATTTGTTTTGTTAAGTTTGTCTTGAAAAAAAAAAACAAGCATCTTGCTAATTTGCTTATCTACTTGGAGCATCACACTTTCCATTGTCACTGATGAAGAAGTCTTGGTTATTCTTGTCACTCTTTGATTGAGATTGTTGGTTCTCATGCAATGTTAGGGGCAGGTGTTTATGGGAAGTGCATGTTAAAGCAAAATCAGCTAGTCCTAAACTGGTTAATGCAATTAATTTGTTTTCTACCCACAGGGAGCCTCCTGCACTAAGAACAGAGTGCTATCAGGAGGAAGACGAAGACAATCTCTCTGAGACGTCCTCCCATCCACCCACCTCACCCCTCCTCAGCCCCGAGCGCTCCCCGTCCTCGTCCCGCAGCCACACCCCGACCCCGCCCCCGAACCGCCATCCCAACACCACCACGCCCACACCCACGCGCTCCCCCTCGGCCACCCTCAGCCCCGACTTCTCCACCACGGTTCCGTCGCCGACGGAGACAAGTCTTCCAAAGTTGGGCAGCGAGAGTCTGGGCAGTCTGGGCCACAGTCCCCGCAAGATGGGCTCCCCGACCCGCCGGGCCCTCCTCTCGTCCCGGGTCGGAAAGTCGGACAGTCTGGTACCCGCTGGAGATCGCAAGACAGCAGTGCCTCTCAAACTAGCACAAGCTCAGGTGAGTCTAGTGATAACCTTTATCATATTTAGCTCTTTTTTTTCCTTCTTGAGTGCAGAATATCATTCTTCCCTTGTTGATCTCTCTATCTCCCTCTCTTTCAAATTTGCCTTTCTCTCGATGAGTTTGAGAATGTTCATTTTCTGATCGTTTGAAGCTTCTTTTTCCTTAATATGCTTTGCACTTAAAGTGCTTGTTCTCCTCCTCGTAACGTCTGGCTCTGGCCAAATCATTGAGTGTCTTAATTCATCGTACCGTTTGACTCACTCGTCGGCAATGTTGTCATTTTTTCAGCGCAGTCTCACGAAAACTTCACGTACCATTTTGAAACGTACTTCAGTTCTGCTCATTTTTCGTTGCTATGCAATTTTATACCTTCTCTTCAATGGCTTCTTTTTCATTCTTTTTTTTTTTATGTGCACCAAAAGTGTAATGAAAAGTGAATGGACTGAATGCTTGTTACTGAAGTTTTACCAAAAAACGAAGCCTTTAAAGTTTCGGCACAAAAAGATGCGCTGTTGTTTGACTTGAGTCATTCCCGAGGCATGTTTTTCTCACGCTGACACCACGTGGTCTGCGATCGATTCTAATGCACCCAAAGCACGGTTGTTTAGTTTTGCCCCTTGACACTGAAGATGACTACATGTAGTTGAGACCGAAGAGCATGAGATTTAGTGAATGGGGCAATTTCTCCAATGTGTATGTAGATTCGGTGAATGCTGACAGATTAGTGAAACACTCAGAAGTTTGGCTAAAAGTGGTTAGTCTGATCAAATGGTGTGAATTTTGAAAGCTCTTGATCAATATCATGTTCTACCCTTTCAGTGAGGAAATATACAACTGTTATTGCGGCATCACAATAGTATGGTGAAGATTGCAGTCAAGAAAATTTCACAAAAATTGGTATTGCTAGGACATACAAAGAGCACAATTCTTACAGCTTACAAATTCTCAAACAGTTAAAATCTAAAGAGGGTGGCACATGTAATTAACAACATAAAGTAAATGTAAAAGAAAGAAATCATATCGTATGGGAAGCTTGTCTGGTTAAATAGCCTTTCACAGTCATGTGTTTCACTAAACCTTTCTGCATTCACTTCATCCACCATACATTTGAGGAGACTACCCCTTTAACAATGCAAACAAATTCCCTGGAACACAAAAAATTGAAGCAGAGTTTGGTCAACAGTTATTCAAAAAGAGATAAACAAACGAAATGTAGGCTAACCGTTTTGTGAGAGAAATTTAGTTTAGAAAACTTTGACTCATTCCCACACAAAAAAGGCAAGATAGATAAGGATTGAAAATAATAAACGCTAAACCTGTGTGGCAGAGTTATAAAAATAAAGAAATATATAAAAAGAGTTAGAACCAAAAAATGTCAGAATTTAAAAATGAAATTGCATGAGGAATAGATACTATCAGAATTTTAACAAAATCTTGAATTCAACAAAGCCTTTCATTTAATTTGTTGATGCTCACTGAAATTCAGAGTGAGAGATTGAAATTCATGATTGAGTATAGGATGATTATAAATGCATCTTTTCAAAGTTTGAATCTTTATCAATAAGTTGGATATTGACATGGCAATAAAGGCAAATTGAAGTTTTCAATGACTACATTGTAATGAAGTAAGTCTTAAAATGAACTTGGAGACATTTAAAGATCAGGCTTAAAGGACATTATTAAAAAGCCCAAGGTATGGTAATAGCAAACATTGTAAATATATGAGATCAGAAAAATTGATTCTCTCTGTGAGCAGATATGCTTCCTTCCGTTTTCTATGTGTTGACTTGGTTTCCTAGAGGAGTAGAATAGGAGTCACTCTCTCTCCCCCCAAATTCTTGTCTCCCAGTTAGTCACTTCACTGTTGCAGTGAATTGTGTGGTAGCCTAACATTGTGTCTCTCTGACTGTGTGGTGTGCTGTGTCTTGCATGTGATAGATTTGCCGTGTTCCTTACGCCCTCCTCTCTCACAGGTCATGGCCGTGGCAGGAATGACGCCCGAGGGCAAGACCCGCAATGCCCGGGAGTCCAGCCCGGGCCAGCGAGCGTGGCTCACGCCCCCGTCCTCCCCCCGGCGGGTGCGCTCCTCCCTCCACACCCCCATCCCCCGCCCTACCACTCAGAGCTCCCATCTCCTCCCCACCACGGGCGGCTCCGGGGCGGCCACGCCCAACAACATCGTTGTCAAGGAGCCCCTGGCCCTGCGCCACTCCACGGGCGAGATCGGCACGTCCCGCGACCCCTCCGCCGCCTTCTTCAAGTCACTCACCAAGTCCAAAGTGGAGCGGCAATCTGGGGTGGGGCAGAACCCCAGCCCCGAAGAAGTAGCGGGTAGCGCTGAGAGTTTAGTTGCACAGGTAGAGTATTGATCCTAGCCCACTAACAGTCTCACCCATTTTAGTTGCTTTGATAGATCATACTGATCAAATCAACCAGCTCTAATCTCTGTTGACACTTGGTTTAATGTCTGTGAACCTTTTATGCAGTCCAATGGTTGGATATGGGTTTCTTTATTTTTTCAGTAAAATCTGTTTGCATGAGTCTTCATAATTTGCTTTTCCTTTGTTTGTATTTTATCTGATCACACTGTTGCTTTAAAATTCCTGTATTTATTTTTTACTTGCAATTCATCGTGTGGGCTTTGAGATGTTTGTGTTGAGCATGCACTTTTGTGGTATCCTTTGCCCCTGGAATCACTCTCAAACTTTGCCGCTTGTCTTTTCATTTCTACTGTCCTTATAGATTCAGTAGAAATTTGCTGTTTTTTATTTCTTCATTCAATGAATGTTTGATACTTTTTTCATCTCCTCAGCTATCAGGTGAGTACGAATCATGATATTTATCAGGCATTTATAGTGTACCAGCTGTATGGAACATGTAATAGCAATTTGATTCATGTGTTTTGTTTCTTTGGAGTCATTCAATTGTCTTGTTACTGGTGAGGTCATCTGGTGGTAATTAAAATCACCACTGATATTAATTTTCATCATGTCGGCATAAACCATGTTGTTCATGGCTCCATTTTTTCACCCCTTCTGTTTCTCTACGCAGCCCGCCAAGTCGGCATCAACGCCCAAAGACTTAAACAAATCCAAACCCGAAAAGAAACAGAAAGGTAGAGGGCGCCAACACCCTTTGTTCTCTCTCTCTCTCTCTTTTTGGCCTTGAAGCATCCCGAATTTTTGAAGAGAGCGTGAATGCAAATGGCTTTAAAAAAAGATCAAGGAAACTGTGAATGAGCTAAGAATGCTGTGTGACATATACACTGTGTTGCATTTGAAGCACACTTCTTGCAGTCAGCTTTGCCTGGTAAAAAAAAAAAGACAGCTGAATTAAATCCAGTCCTATAACTTTATTAGTGGGAAATGTTTGGTAAAATTTTGCCTATTCCCTCCCCCATAAGTTACAAAAACAAATGTAAAAAATTGTAGAGAAATTTATAAAACAATAGTCAAAATGAAAGCCAAATTTCTTTTAGGCAGTGAATATTACCAAACACTAGTTATCACTTTTCTTCTTTTTCTTTTTCAAGAGAAGACAAAGATGTTAGTAGCACTTTCCACCAAAATCTTTTCTTTCCAGTGAGGACCAATTTTCATACAACTGGAAGAATATAAAGATAGAGGGTATGATACAAGAGCGAGTTTGACAGCTTTTTGTAAACTTTGCAAAATATTCTAAAACTTCATTTCAGTAACGACGTGACTTACAGTTATTTGTTTTAAACTCTGCTGAACTTATTCACACCAGTAAACTAAAGTAGAGTTACCCCAGAAAAAAGACAAAAAAGATCTGAAAGTGTCTTTAGTCAATTTTTAAACAAAGGACTTTGTATGGTGTAGAACCAGATTTAGAATAAATAGAAATGATTTCACAAAATCTACCAGTGACTGTCCATTTAGTTGGTAAACATATTTTCTTTTTTGTTTGGGTCATGAAAAGGGAATCCTATCATTGCCATTAACCCGTTGAGGACGAGTCCCGAGAGTACTCGGGCAAGTGTCTATGGGAAGTGCATATTATATAACAAAATCAGCCCATCCTCAACGGGTTTGTCAGGCATTTATAGATGTTTGGCTCAGGGAAGAGCACTGTACAAAAGGCAAAGCATACGAGAGGCAAAGCTGAATGTAAGGTTTTTGTTTTTACTTGCATGGAGTTTCACAGAATGTCCACAGGAAGGGGAGTGGTACCCTTCCATGTCGATCTATCCGCATTTCTATTTACTCATCATGGACACAAACGCACATGGCCTTGTAATCATTCCATCATCACATCCCCTGACATTTGTATACCAACCCTGGCACGGGGTGGGGTGGGGATTAGGAGCACACATTGCATTAGCATCTCACAATCGCAGCTGACGTAATCATTAAGTCTGGACCTATAAAGTGTAATAGGTTCGGCGGACATAGTGAATGTGGGTCCCCTCTAATATCGACCAAAGGTTTAATTTTCTGCTATTGCTTGCCTGAACTTGGATACTGATAGGGTTATTGCTGTTGTGTTGCAATGCAAAGTGGTGTTTCATTTCATATTGAGGCAAATTATTTGATTTATAAGGTCCTTTTTTCTCTCTCTATCTCTCTCTCTTCATTTTTCATTAAAACAGCAACAGCAACATTTCATTTCATTTATTTTCATGATTCTGGAATGAAAAAACAAAGCGATCTGATAAACTTACTGACAGCAAAATGATACAAATAGTCAATGATGGGGGTAATGCTGGTTTATGAAAAAAAAACAAGAAATATGATGGAGTCTACATAAAAGCAAGTTTTTGGGGATTTCAGGTCCTTTTTGATCATTGGTGTCATAAGATCACACAGATCTGCAAAATGGCCTGTGTTCAATTTCTAATGCATAAGCTCATTAAATATGGGTTGACCATCAGGAACAGTATAGGGCATTAAAACAGTAGGTCATGGGATCTACATCTGTTTGTGGTGGAGTTATTTCACATCTACCTCTGATGAATCCAATACTCTGCAGCATGTCTCAGCAAAAACGTCTTGAGCGTGGGATTAGGCTGTTTCTTCTAGACCCTTGATGGTTCTGTCATGTAGCTGCTACAGGCAGTGAGAATTATTCTCAGAGTTGATTCAAGGTCAAGATGGTGATGACTTTAAGGATCATTTAAGCTGTGTACCTCAGGAATAATGATTGTCCCCATTAATTACCTGTGATAGAGTGCATACGGTGATCGCTACAATTGTCATTGATGCTACCATCTTACCCGACTAATCTGTAAAATCCTTGGACCGTGCTGTTATACCTCAGACCACATTTGTGAAATACACTTTACTGGAAATCTGACTAAAATTCTCTCAAACTGCTAAATATCTTTTTTTTAAAAGGGGGTATATTTGTATACATGCTTGTACAAAGTTGTACATGTGCAAGAAGATTAAAACAATTCAGAATGGCATAAGTTCTAAAAGGCATCAGTTTTATTATTAGCTTTAAATTTGGATTATGTAATTACACTTTTTCATTGTAGTCTATCATAAATCGTGTTCAGTTGGTAGGAGTTACGCTTTATGATATAAAATGATATCTTGAGATTAACAGTTAATCATCACAGGCAAGTTTTAAGAATCAAGAAAAAAGTTGTATTCTGTCAAACTTCTTGCTTCATTGTAGAACGAATTAGTAATCGGCAGAGTAGACTTTTGGCTACCTAGGATAAATGTTTATGTCAGATTTTATGATTATTTTCTGAAATTTTATTGTCCAAAATTTATCAAGAAGAGATCAGGCACATGGTTTGAGCAATTTGAGCTGTTTATAGGTAATAGTTTGTCAGAGTCTAAATACTTACACTGTTTATTCAGTTAATGAAGCTGTATGCATTGATGGCATTTCATCAAATTATTGCGGTTATGAATTACAATGCAACTAATTTGATCAGATTCTGAACAACAAGCTAAAAGATATCAATGAAGTATAAATCTAGATATTTCTCGGGACAATTACAATACATTTTGAAAAGCATAATCAAAATCATGGCATGCCTCAAGTGCAGCATCTGAAATTTTGTTTCTTCATTTGAAATTAGTAATAGGAGTGATAATTCCAATTATCCTCCCTTTCTTCAAATCAACTAACTTCACATATATGGCAACAAGATGAATCAAATAATTTCCATTCCTTTAACCACACAGGGATCAAGGGGACTGTTAAATAACAAACCTAGTCTTTCCACCCAAGAAGACATTAAGAGCACACATTTTCATACAGCAAGCGCAGTTCATAAAGCATTCACCGACCATGTGTACTGTACATGTACCTGCATCTTGTAAAATTGTTTATTTCTTTTATCCACAGTTCGTTTAGACATAATGACTGCACCAAACCACCGTAATTACCATTAATTATCATTTTGTGCATGTAGTTCATTATATATTCCTCATATGTAATCATATATTCTTTCATTATTCTTATATGTATATAATCCATCAACCAATATACACATTTGCTGAGCTTGTTATGCAGAGTTGAATTGTTAGTTCAAATTAGTGGATGTGATTTTGCTGATGTGGATAAAGAGAAAAAGAATTGCGCAAACCTGGCATAGCATGGTAACGGTTCACAGAATTTTGCATTCAATCACTGGAACCCTCCAGACACCCCCTCCCCATGTTTTCTTCCACACCCTTACCACCTCCACATTATCATAATCTCCCATTGAATCCCTTAGAATTTCATCCATGCCTAGAGAGTTTTATCACAGAACAAATGAGTCTATTGACGTGCTGTGAGATATGGGGAGTATTCAGCAGATTTTGTGTGTGTGTGTTTTTTTTTTCTTTCTTTCAAGGGCTCTACAATTTGCTGTGAGTGGAAATTATTTATTTTGCATGGAACTGTTTCAGACAGTTAGTCCCTAAAAAAATATTTACTACATAATGTATAAATGCAATATAATGTATAAATACAATATAAAGCTAAAACCATATTGATGTGACAAATGTCTTGTAAACATTTTGAGTATTTTCTAGAAAAAATTGTCCCCGACTTATCCTCCCGCCCATATTACCATCACAGATACAGCTGCCCTTTTATTTGTTTGTCTTGAAGTTACACATTTGCAACCTGACCGTGTTTATTGAAATATAGTCTGCTAAATCTGCCTTCACCCTTTACAAGCTGAGAGAGATTTCTTTTTGTTTGTATATGAACTTCACATCCCCCCTGAAAAAAAAAAAGAGCCCCCAATACCCAAACATGCCTTTCACAACTACAGGATATCAATAAGAACTGAAAATGATTACTATTCGGTGTCATGTCCTTCATTCAGAAACATTTCAAATTCTTCCGACTTACAGTGCAGCTGCAGGTTCAGAATTACCCTGGACAATCAAGTAATCTTTGTCTGTGTCTTTCATATTTTTTTTCCCACAATCTTCTGGCATTATTCACATATTGTTAGATATGTAGGTCTCTTTATATTTTGATCTACGGCAAGCATTGGAATAAAATGATTTTGACTGCGGATGTTTGTGATAATTAGAATAAAAGTGTGATATCTCTATTTCACCTTCCATACCAGTCCTTATTGTCAACCAAAGTGAGTCCAGTTTGGTTAGAGACTGACTCTACATGTTAGGAAGATGACAATAACTAAACTTTTAGTCCTAGCTGACACTTGCTAACAGTGATAGGACTTCATTCAAGATACCAAAACCCCTGGGTTTAACATAAAAGTGGACAAGGATTTTGTTTCCTATTAACAGGGTGAAGCTATACACCTAACCCCCTCCACCTGCCCCGTCATGTAATTATCACTCATTGCTAGCATTCCACAGGTAAAGTAAAAGCTTCTCTTCCATTTCAGCCCTATTGGTTTTAAACCACTGTTTACTTTGGTGGCAAGATTATCAAAAACCTTCCCATTTTTAAACCCATGTTACTCATTAACTCATCCTTACATAAATTTGCAAGCAACAAAGGTTAGACTATCTGCCCATCTTTATGAGGACGATATATCGATACCCACATAACAGTTATTACTCCAAGATATTGGGTTTAGTTATGTGTTCACATGCTTGCAACCCACCACATTGACTACATTCCATCAAAATTTATCTGTTCCCCGCCCACTTCTCATCCCATTCCCCCTACCCCTCCCCCTCTCCCTACCCTACCCTTCAACAAATCAGAGACCTGCAAGCTTGCTGTTAAAACGCTTACATTAAGTGGCAAAGCTCATATATATATTAATCACAAAATCACCAAACATATATTTGCATTGTCATGAGCAATTTTATGTAGAATTTATTTTCCTGTTTTTCATTTTTGCAGTGTTTGGCAGTCTGTACACAGATTAGTATTTGTGTGGCTTGCCGCTCCTAGGGACGGTTATACTTTTATTCATTTATCCAGACAGTACTGGGAAAACATAACTGAAATGAAAGCTTGTGATGTGATTTGTCTTGATGGTTTTCAATGATTTTTCCTATTTCCATTCGGACATGAGATACAATTCTTATCCAAGGGGTTGCCTCTTGGGACCAGTGCCAACTTAAGGTGTAGCTCAATAAAGAGTTTTGAATGTGTCACAGCTCAAGTGGATATGATAGGAGAGCTACTTTATTTGATATACATGTAATTTCATTTATTAGGGTTTGGGGTTAAAGTATATCCATATGATTTCATCCTCTTATGTCAGTCTGCAGCTTCGGGTAAAACCAGCCACAAAGTAAACCTTGCCTGTCCAACAGCTTCTTTGTTTTTCTGTTTTTCTACTACCAAAAGTGGCGTAGACGCATTTTTTATATGTAAATACAAGTATAGGTACCAATGCATTTAAGACTAATGTCTTGATACTAGATAACTTGAAATGAAAGTTAGCATGTGGCTGAAGTGAATCAGTTTTCAGCACTCTTGGATGTTGCCATGGTTATTGCTTGTTTTCTGTTTTGGAATGACAATAGAAATCTCATGTAGATAATAAAGGGCTTTATGAGCATCCCCAATGATGTGCTAATTTTCAGTACCTGATTGTAATACTTCATTCAGCATCAAGTGCCTCCTGTCATGGAGTGAGTACGGAAGGATAATGAAGGTAAATTCTAAAAATTTGCCTAAAAAAAAAAAAAAGAGCAGACGACAAAGGGGTCTTTTGGAGCAAGGGATAATTTGTGGAGTCAGTCACTTCTTTTCAACTGTTTGAAGCTTTTTCCTTCCCCAACTCTCTGTCAAAAAGCTTGTAATCCTTTTTTTTTTTATGTCGTCCAAAGGAATTTGTCCTGTATTCCATGAAAATTAGTAACTGAATGCAATCCTAGGTTTGGGATGAGACAAGTTTTGCACAGCGAACTGGAATTCATGCAGAAGACAGTTGCGAATTTCAGAGCCCAATCATTGCTTTGTGCCGTCCAACATGTGTTAAACTATTATCATACTGTCAGGAGTCAATGTAACATGGGACGTTACGACAGCTCCCATCATAAATCTTGACTAATTGGTATCCTTTATGTTTTTTTCCTCCTGCTCATCCTCCTGTGATGGTGTAGCTACTGGCAGGGGAAGGCATCTCACCCATTCATGATCGAGATCTCATCAGCATGGCTGGGAGGGAGCTGGCCGAGGCCTGCGACATGACTCAGGCTGAGCTGGACTCTGCCGCCCACCGCCTCCTCTTCGCCAAGGACAACCCCGCCTCGGTGCCCGTCGTCAAGACGACCAGCACCTCCGTGGACACGCAGCTGCCGTACTTTGACCACCTGGGCGGGTACGAGCTGAGGGACTACACGCGGCGGTCGGGGCGGGAGGGAGATGGGGAGGGCGGGGACAGGGGCGGGGGCGGTGGCGGAGGCCGGGGAGGAAGAGAAGGGGGAAGGGACAGTGATACAGAATCTGGAACGTTGGAGGCTGATGAGGAAGGGGTGCTGTACGTCACCACTTTATAGCAGTGACTTCCCACCCCTACTGCACTCCTGCCCCTCTCATCCCCCCCCCCCCACCCCCACCCCCACGTCTGGGGCCCACTTAAACTCTCTGTTATGTATCTCCCACACCATGTACCTGTACATACTCTCGCACATTCAAACATGCTTGAAACATGTTTGCAGTGTGATCTCTGCGCAGAGTCCAGTCCGTTTCCTTTTGGCGAGACGACATAGAAAGGTCAGTGTGATCCCGGCGGCAGCTGTCACCCTCAAAATTAGAGATGATGGAGATACGACCAAGTGTTCCTTACTGCTGAAGCGGGCTTGGATCATCCACTGCAGGGAATGATCTGCACTGAGCGAATGCCATTTGTCAAGTGTCGCAGCACCGAAGGGGGATAGTCCAAGATTTTTAAGATTGTATGATCAGGATTTGTTGGATACCGTGGTGATGAAGGATCAGCTACTCATTTCTTGGGATTTGCTGAAGTGTCTTTGTGCTTCGTGTGACTCCACTCAGCTTTTCCCTAGAATCAACAAGAGGAGAGTAGCATTTTGTTTGATTGATTAATTTTGTGTGATTTGCAGGAGAGAAAAACTGTCTGCACCTGCTCTGTACCAAATAAAGGAAACGACCGTCATGGACACCTCCAAGAGAGAGAGAAAAAAAAAAGAGTCTGAATGAATCGAGTATAAGTTTTTATGTGCAACATTGCTCACTTGTAGCTTTGGTAGTGCACTGTATTTTAGGACCTCATACGTTGCTTCGTGCCCTATTGCTTGTTTTTTAGGAATATTCAAACTGTTTGTGGCATACCAACGCATGCCACAATATAAAGTATTTTGCAAAATTTCTGTGCAAGAATTGGACTCGGAGAAAATAGCAAACATGGAGTGCATTTCTTGGTGTCTGGTCGTCACAAATTTCATGCAGTAACAGAGTTGTACATACACATATATTCTTGTGTATTTTGTGTCCGCTTTGTCGGAAAAAAAAAAATCATGTTTGAAGCATGCCTGGTGCACTGTACTACTTATATGTGATTTTATATCATCACCATTATGTATATAAAGTGATTATAAATTTTGACGGAAATGGATATAGATGTTTCTTTTTTTAATGATGAGATTGTATATAAAAGGTATATACAGTCATTTCACAAATGTCTAAGAGTACTAAAAGATGCTTTTTTATGACAAAAGAAGAGATGCTTTTCTTTTTGTTCAGAGTTACAGAGAATGTGTTGTCTGCACTATGGGGGAAAAATCACAGGATATATGATTTTTAGTATATACTCTGTATTAAAATGGGGCATTACATTATCAGGGAACAATGCTTTGTGGAAGACAAAACCCCGTAAGTGTTCATCCTTTTCTGACATGGGCAGATCTCTGTCATAATAAAGCCACAAAAATTACCGCTTGCTAACTGCATTGATTTCTCTATCTCTCAACACTCTCTTTCTCTCCCCCACCTGTAATTAGTTTCTGACGCACATGCATTGAACAAGCAAATTTCCTGCGACATTGTCATTGCCGCTTTGTTTTGATCTTAGAGAAGATAAAAACAACAAAATTCATTCGTTCATGGATCTTAACACATACTGAAAACATATTGGCTCTGTATACTTGGTGTACATGCCCCTGTTGGCATTGTAAGCGGAATGACCTGATTAGTGTATGCAGCATCACTGTGACGTAAACATTGCCATAGATTTCATGTTGTTAATATTCAAAGGTTATTTGAACAGAAATATCACATTTAACTACTTGTGTGCCATGGACTTCGAATAGTGTGTACAATACTTTGGGGTTTTCTGTGTCACTCAGTACTCGGACCACCTAAAGGAGTAATCTGTCTGTAGGAGACAAGACAAGATACATGCAGTGCTGTCTGTGCTTGGACGTCCTAGGCATTACTTCACTCATATACCCATTCAGTTATCTCATAGATCAACTAAGTAGACGGGCAATCATAAAACTGGAATAGTTTTGAAGAGGCGTCGACTATTTCAGACTTGGATCTTCAGTGCCTGTAGTCACGGAGTCAGCTAGGATGTACCCATGAAGCAGCTTCTGAAAATAACTGTGCATTTCTGGTCTTTTTTAAAAATATTTTCTCTGAGGAAGATATCAGTGTTGCAGATATCAGTGTTGTATTGAAAAGATAATGGCATGAGCATACAAAATTCATTCAATCTGGTTTGAAAGTTTGAAAAGTGTGACCACTACTACAGAAGTGCTATATCCCTTTGACAATTTAAGCATGCACAGATGCAGCAGTAGCATGTCGATTCCATGAGAATATTTTCAGTTCTCACTGTAACATCATATACCTTTGTCCTTTTCCCATGAATGCCAAACATGAATACACATATGATCAGAATTTACAAGGTTTGCAGTACAACATCACTTTTGACAGGTTGATGGCAAAAGAACTGATGCCATTGCAGAGATGTTTGAAACATTGATGAGCAAATAGTTAGACATTTGTTAATTGGTGAATATGCGGCCTGTGTATTTAATTTTGTACAATGGTTAAGTGGTTTCCTTTACATACAAGCCCCCCCCCCCTCAACAAATACAGAAAAAAAAAAACTCTTTCATGGCTGCTGTTCTAGAGGCCCTCAAGGGTGCAGGGGGCTGGGGAGGAGGGGAGGGTTGAAGGGATTTGTAAAATCTGGTGCTGATGTCACTGAAAACAAAGTGTGCTACATTATTTCCCAACTGTTGGCAGCAAGCCTAGGTATTACCAGTCTCTTGTAAACATACCTAGGAGCATAACAAAAGGAAAAATGTCTTTCTTGGACAAATGGCCTTTTTCCCCCTTTCAGGTTGCCAAACTCGACAGTTTCTAACTGATAGGTGCTCTCGAATAATATGCTTATTTGCTGAACTCTTCACACTAACGTTGTTTTGCAGGAACATGCATCTCTGTCTACTGTACTGTGGCCAAGTCATTTCGATCCAATATTTTCTGTTGACAAATTTGCATACTGGCTTATGCAAGGGTGCCTAAACAATCATGAATGGTTATGGATATTTCACAGTGACAATGAAAATCATTGCTACGATATTTTTATTATATTCTTATACATATTTATTGGGTTACGAGTCATTATATGCTTTTCATAAAAGCTGGAATGAGAAGGGACAGTGCTGTTTTGTATGCAGAGGTTGTAGAATAAGAGAGTTTAGCAGCACAGGTTACAAGAAGTGAGAACCAACATACTCTGTATCTTAATACCTTTGTGATCTAAACTGCCTATAAGCTTTGGCAAAATGAATCATCTATATAAAAAAAAATAAACCTAAAACAAACCAACAAAAAATAGTAATAGATTCTTTTTTAAATGTGAATTCTTTTGATATGTAGTCTGATGTAAATCATGTATTGATTGATGGCCTTATATTTCTTGTTCATATGCGCAATTCTTAACTCTGTAAAATTCTTGAAATACTTCTTTTTCCCCCTTCATTTTGTGTTTGGTTAATTACAGCTGTAAGACAAGGTTCACAACTGTGTATTGGTGTTGACAAATGCATAATTTAGCTGTCAAGAGGTAGTCTTGCAAATTACTTTTATATTGTTCAATCTTTCCACTTTATTTTCAGTCCATGTGTGCAAAGTTTTGTGTGTGATCTTACCCGCAATTTAAGCTCTTTCAATAGAATGATAGATTTGCACCCCAGTGTCTGTATCTGTACCAACTAATTTAATTACAAATGTATCAATTGTATAGCTGTAGTAGTCTCTCTGTTTGTTTGTTTGTTTGTTTGTTTTTCTTCTTTTTTTCTTTTTTTTTGGGGGGGGGGGGATATAGTGCACCTGCATTTAGAATTCTACTGCAGGTACATGTAGTAGTGTTTATGGATGAAAAATGTAATCTTTAAACCAGTGTTTGCCTATTATGTTTGCGAGGTTTGCTGCAGACACAGACAGAATGATATAAGAAAAGATAAAATAAGCAGACATATATGCCTACATGTACATGTACAACAAAAAGATACAAAATATTATCTGGAGACTACATATACACTGTTCATTGTATGCAAAGTTCATAAGTGAAATTCTTTCTGTGGTAAAAAGGCTTTGTTTGCAACATTCGAATGAGGTCTGTGCTTTGTTTGGACTGGAGTTCTCAAAGTAAGACTTGATGTAATGATGTGTTTGGTTTTGTATTAATGAGCAGCAGGTCTTCCCAAACTGAATCTATGAAAATAAAAACCAAGGCTTTTAAGGATTGTATTTCTTAACATGGACCAGTGGGCACCAGCTGCAATAGTTTGGCGCTTTTCTCTTTGGATTCCTAGATTTTACATAGCATTACAGTTTTCTTGGTTCATATTCTACTTAAGTTTTATTTTCTTTACATATCTTTTTTTGTGTGGTTGTTGTTATTGCCAACATTTTAGACCAAGGCAAACTTAAATTCTATGTTGTAAAATGTTGTGAAGTATAAATTACTGTATTATTTACATAAAGTGCAGAAATTAAGTCCTTCCTATAAAAGTATAAGGAAGCAAATCAATCAATGAAGCATACTAAAGGATCGCAGTCGTCCATGCTCATCAACAGTGAACACTCTCTCTACGATCTACTGAAGATCTCTCCGTGACATTTTCTGGTACAGTGGAATCAAAAAGTCAAATAGTAATCTGTGACAGCTCGCATTAGATAAATCTTTGTCAAGTTTGAGAGACATACAGCATGGAGAAGGTGGGCGTTTTTTGTAAATGCATTCATGTGAGAGACAAGCTGGTTGTGTGGTTAATACCACTTTACTACTGAATCAAACCAAAGAATTTAGTAATTACTCTTTGTACTGACAAATCGGTAATGACAAGGGCGCTGTACTGTGTGTTTGAAAGCTCCGACGGCGATGGGGCATTTATAGAACTACAGGCATACAGAGTTTACGACTTCTGCATACTTTATAGTACTAGATTGTCTAAGAAGAAGTGACAGTTAACTGTCAAAGATAAAATACTATATAGTACTGAAGCAGTGATTTGGTGTTTATTGACAGTTAATGAATGTGTGTCGCTGGGTTGATTACAGATTATTCCTCCCGATGGCCAGAGGGCTGTCATTTGCTGAGAAATAACACTAGACAAATCAGTGTGCATGTGTATACAGATTACGATGGTATCAGTAACAAGGGAGGATAGGGTTGAAATATTTGTTACTACAATATCTGCCTAACAATGTAGCTAATCTGCATGTATGGATAGTGTGAATCTAGCACAAGTGGGGTACACACACAAAAAAAGAATGAGTTTGGTTCTGTATTGAAAAAAAAAGTTGATGTTTTTAATGACTCTCTATGTCCAGCTTCTCATGTCTATACAACTTTTCCAGTTTCATGCCGAGAAGGTGTATGTTGTGCCTCCACCAGACAAAAAATTTGTCCATTTCTACATTTGTTTTGCACATACCATTCTGCGTTCCAGTTTCACGAGCTGTAAAGCACCTATGCTGTGTGAAGAAGTTATGTCCAGCGTGATACCTGCATTTTGTTTTGATTTGCCGTTCCTAAAGGCCCATAAAAAGAACATTGAGTGCCATGTGGTACCACAGCCAAGCTGCTTCAGAAACACTTTTGTAGACTTTTAAGACGGTTTTCACTACACAACACTTTTGTTTCACGAAACTGATGTTGTCCTTTTTTTAAGTCTTTTGATATGCTGTGTAGAGAGAGAGAGCACTTGTAGGCACTTACCTAGTCTTCACTTCCCACTAAACTGTACATGCACAAGTGAGTGAAACTTGAACTTGGGACCAAATATTGTACATTATCTAATAGGCGCCTGTCAACGAGTTAGGGTTGAAGTTAGATGTAGATTACTGTTGTTGGTCGGCTTTTTGTTTGTTTTTGGACAATTTTCATGATTTCCTTTTTTTTTTTTTTTTTTTTTTTTAAAATAAGAATGCCGACATTCAAAAGTAGGTAACTCATCCACTTTAAGGTGGTGTGATTACAATGCCACGCACACTTACGTTGTACTTTACATGAAGCAGGCAGGTATTTATGGCAAAGTTGGTTTCCATGCTTTGTCCACTATTAAAGAGAACAAAAAATGTTACTAAGTATTGAATGCGGTACCTTCAGCTTCACGTGTCTATCATTGTTGGAGAAATATGCAAGCTGCTGGTGTTTGATCGTGGCGTAAGCACGAAAAACAAGGACCTTTCAGTGGGTCCACCCCACAGAACGGGGACAGGTCTTTTAAGTGTCAGACCATGAAGGGCCTCATATCTCTGTTCAGTGTCGACATCAAAGAGCATTTGCGTAAACTATTCACAATGTTATGTCGGAACATTTTATTATGTTTGTACGGCAAGAGTCATGGGGAAGGCGTGTCAAGGGCCAGACAGCGCTCCCCTCGACTCGTTTCCTGGAGTTCCTTTATTCCAGTGGCTTGTAACATACCCCCGTATGGTGAATGAACGAATGTCATGTTTATCTTGTGTCATACTGAAGCTTGTACAGAGTACATGTGGGGTTGTTAAATAAACATTTTATGAGAATATCACTACAGCTCATTGTTCTTGGACCCATCCTTCCCCCACCGTTTTTTCTTGTGGCCTTGAGATGGCAAAACAATGTATCTACGTCCAACCTCATTTCCAGTAAATCGAGTTTAAAGTTTCGCAAACCTACAACTCTTTTTCTGTTTTCGTTCAACACTTCATATCTTACCCTAAAAGGACCAACATTATCAGTAAAAAAGTGTGGATGCAAACTGATCTCACTAGACCCTTTATTTTTAGAATAATTTGCATTTAATCAAAACATACATTGTTTTGCCATCTCAACATAACCACAGTATTGCCATTGATACGGCAAAATAATGTAAGTCTAAATCACTGCTGGCGCGCGTATAATGCATTACAATGTCAATAAGCAGCCGTGTGCGGCGCGCAGTCTATTACTGTGTAAACATGGAGATGGCGAAACAACGTATCCCATGTAGATACGTTGGTTTTCCAAGTCCATGTCCTACGTCTGTTGAGCAGGGGCAAGCGTATCGCCGCTTACATTGTTTTGCCAACAAAAAAGGGAGTGTCATATCTCAGTAACAAGAATGGGTTCTGATTTCAAGATTTGGTCAAGAGTTAGATTATACTAAAATCAGCTGAAATATGTGACTAAGTCAATTTTCATGAATTTTCAACATACAATGTACACTGTTTTGCCATCTCAAGGCCGCTTGTTAAACGTATGGTAGGTGCGCAGAGAGTGGTAGGTAAGGAGGGAAACAAGAAGAGTATGCTGTATGTACAACATTAAAGACAGAGGCAACAACTGCATATAGATTGGATATTCTATCCTTAAGTGTAATAATTTATTTGTAGAAAAAAAAAAGGTATTCTTCACAAGACCATCATCAATACATACAATCACATGCTAGACATATGCTGTGACTTGCAAGAAAACAAAAATGCTCATCAATAAATACAGATACAGTCCATGCATTGTCGGCTCCTGTCTCTGTCGTCTAAATTTCTGTAATACAAATCTTAGTGTAGTCTTCAGTCGCCCTTATTTTCCAATATAAAATTTGTAGCACCACTAAACCGGTTTTTGGTGCAATTTTTTATGTGGCACTCCTGTTATTACGGGAGTTGTACGCTTCTTGAATATCCCCGGAGTGCAGGAGAAACTTGCAAATAAAAGGACGAACACGTTTTTGATGAATTTTCAATTCTTTCCTTCTACAGATATATACCACGCACATGGGTGCAACAAAGAAGTTGCACAAATATTTCAGTTGGGAAATTGTTAATAATTACACATGTGAAATGGGAAAAACAACCTTCACCTCAAACTTTTTTCTTGCGTAGGTAACATACAAGTTATTTCCATAATGTAAAAATACTCGGCACCTACACATTATCATCACTGTAAAAAAAAAAAAAAAAAAGGCTCTAACAGATTTAACATTTTGGATCTTGTCTGGAATACAGTACGCAACTCAAGTAGAATCTCCTATTCTCACAGATACATTAAGCTACCTAATTATCTCTTTGTCATGTCAGATATCCTCTTGTCTGATAAATAAAGTGCTAGGCATCAGACAAAATATTGCTGATTCACACCACATGGATATGGTAGTTGGTATTCTAAAAATTTTCTATATATATCTAAAGTATGCACATGCTTTATCTACAAAATACATGTAAACCTCACGGACACATAACACACATTTCATTGCAGATCTCAATAAATGACATAGAACAAAGGGCAGCGGTAAAAACAAAGGTGCTCAAGAAAGTATTAAGATCCTGTCCAATCTTCAGCACACAAATAACAGTCAGGGGAGCACATGCCTAGGGGCATACATCTCCCAATTTGGTCCTTCCTCCAAAAATCCTAGGAATTTCTGGGAACTGATTTGCGAAAACAATAGATTAACAATACCTAAAAACAAAACAGATGAATTCTTCCCATCGCATAAAAATGCAAATATTTTTGTCGTGATCCTACACACTCTGCGCAACACCTGGAGGTCAAGCAAGGTCACATTTTCTAATATTTACCTGTGCACTTCCAGTCATGCAGAGATACTGTGCAGCAGGCATAATGCAGCAATCACATCTAATTTCACCCTTTTTGTCACGACTAAAGCATTGTCACTTCACAACAGAAATATAATTTCAGAACTTGCAGCTGCTACATCTACATGTAACAGTTGCTGAGAAAATCACAAAACTTGTGAAGTTTTGAAAAAGGGATGATGCTCGATGCTGTTTGTGTAAGACCAAATACAGCTTGCGCTGTGCACTGCACAGCGTAGTCAGTGCATTATTATGTGAATTAAATAGCACCGCCACTGTTGGAATTTTCACATTCATATGCGATGGCAAGAATTCATTACAGAAATAAACAAAAAATTAGGAGAGAGAATGAGAGATTATAAGTAAGGATGATGAGATGCTAACACCAAAAACTTTCAGTCTGGGAATGACAATGTTGCCTTCTTTCTTTCCTTCCCTGTTTCTTGAGACAAGAAAACAAATATTCACAACCATCATCACGATACAGCAAGGCCTGCAAGCTGATTAGTCAAACATCATAATAAACACAATTGTATTCACTTTGCGTACAGAACACATCTTGTCAAAGTTTGAGGCCCCACACGGGTCAAATGTCATGCAACTCGTCTACGTTGCATACATGAGAGTGATATATAGGTGGACATCTTTCTTTTGAGAGGTATATACACACAACTCATCTTTTCTTTTCTTTTTTTAAGAAACTGAACTAAAAAGATTGATTCAGCAATATATCAAAATTTGGCATACACATGCGTATCATTGATAATATTTAATCTGGAGAAAAGAATGCTACAAGCCAATTTGAGTTGCAAAGGTTCAATCACCTATCATACCCTTAAAGTACTCTCCTCAATAGGTTTTTAGTTACCTTTTCACATTTGCAGCTGTCCTTATTCTAGAACTTGACAAAGCAATCAGAAATGAGGACTATTTCATTCGGCATATTCTCCAAAAACCAATGTACCAATATGACAAGTGATGCCAACATAAACAAAATACTTTATGTGCATGGAGTAAATATCACAGAATATTGATCTCGCATCGTATCATGTTGCCTTCTGCAGAGAGAGGTCGAGACCTTTGGCTTTATGCAACACAGGAAGAAGTTTTTGTGGTAACAGGTACAATGTGTGCTCTCGACTCACCCTAAATCTAGCCATGAATGGGTGCGACCTGCCTTTTGATACTATGAAATTCTGATTACCTGGCAATTCACTTGCATCAACTGAGAAAAGAATGAAAGGAAATGCAATTATGCGAAAGCAGACTTAGAGTTAACTTTCAAGACAGCGTCACTCGTTATCATACAGTACTGAACCATAGACACAGGGTCTCGAGGTAACACGGTCTACCACCAACATCAACGCAGAAGTCCACTCACATTGAAACTACTCAACCCACTTGCAAAAGTATACAAAAACTGACTCTCACAAGTAAAACATCACAGACATAACAAATGGCAGTGTCAAATTTCCAAGGAGAAATTTGCACACATTGGAACATAAGCTAAATGCTGATTTGACGTTAAATACATCTGTTCACATGGATTACGTCATTCAAAGTTCTCTTTCACAATGAATGTAACCATGCATAAATTTCTATTTTTATTTCATTTTTTTTTTTTGCAATGGATGTTACCATCCCTGGAAACAAACACTCGTGGCCTCACATTGATCCTCACTTTGTATAAAAACATTGCAAAGGACTGTTCACAATGAATCAGCATCTTTCTTGATGTCCATCATTCTTGGCGTGTTTACGGTAAGCCCGCATTGGGCTGCACATTACCATCCGGATTGAGCGAGCCTGAAAAGGGCATGAGATTGGGAAAGCTGGAATCGACGAACCTGGTGAGATTTGAGATGTCCGACTCGTTGCCAAGCGATGGGGAGCTGGATGCAGACTGGCTGTTCGAAGAGCCGGATGCATTGCCGGAGCCCCCCAGATTGGGGAAGGAGGAGAACTTGGGGTCTGTGTTTTGTGGGAAGGGAAGGGAAGGGGCGAGCTGGACACTCTGAGCTGCACCCATGGAGCTGGGCGGCAGGCTCTCTGAGGATGGAGGCAAGAAATCAGAGTCTAGTTGGGGCCCATCGGACAGTGAGAACGGACTGGGATTTGACTGGTCCATGACACCGCTACCAGAATTCTCAGAGAATGACACAGAACTCTGATCTAGTGGCACCGATGCCTGGCTTGTGCTGACTGTACCAGGGTTAGAGTTCCTCCATGACTGGTCACCATAGGGTGGGAATGCCATGCCAGCACTACTCGAGGGACTGGGGCTCATATCTTGGAATGGCATTGGCATGTCTGATTGCTGAATGGAGGATGTCTGGGGGTAAGGCGGGAACCTTCGCATCTCGGTCATCGTCCCCGACGAGGTTCCGATCACCGACGAGTGCATCGTCGTGTCCGTAGCCATGGTCAGCGTTGAAGAATTGCACAGGGAGTAGGGCGTCGAAAGGGCCGGCTGGGAGCTGAATGACAAGCTACTCGATGACGCCGACGCATAATCGCGAGGCAGTGAGTTTGACTGCGACTGGGAGAAAGGATAGAAGGGGCTGTTGGCACCGGGGCTTTGGTTTGGAGGAGTCGAATTGTCTGACATGACCGGGAGAGGAGGGTTGTTAAACTGCTGAGAAGGTGACACGCTCTGGGAAAGAAGCTGGCCCAGCTGAGAGTTAGCCAAACCTGAGCCACTCTGGGTGCTTTGGCCAGAGCCCCAGTCACTCTCTCCTGGGGGAGTCTGGGGGCCACCACCACCTCCTGCAAAGCCTGCGCTGCCGGACCTCTGGTCTGAGAACGCTCCTTGGGCCACCGCCGACAGAGATCCTGGTCCACCATTAGGCCCCCTCACTGCTAGGATCTTTCCCTCGTGGGTGCGCAGGTAGATGCCCTTCTTGGTCTTGATGAAGGTGACAGCCTCTCCAGCCCGGATTGTCGGGGTGGAGTCACTTGACGTATTGGCACCAGGCAACACAATGTCTGTCGGACAGAAAACATCACGCAACATTTCATAATTTGAAGATTTCCATCAAACACCGCAATTCAAGAAAATAGGGGTATCTATCAAATGTGAACTACAGTGATGTAATTGCTACTTGACATCATTTACGGTCACTTTGCAAATCTTATTTGTATGATAGCTACTTCATCTATTCACAGTATTATTCTTCTTGACAAGGCAGTAGGCCCCCCCCCCCACCTTTCTTATATTTCTCTCTTATATTTTCATTCTTTTAAATATCTTTTCCACAGATAACAACTTGCATAGATATCACACAAAAGAGAAGCTATTTTACATCAAACTACTACTGCATTTTGAGAGTGATGACCATATTATCCTAAAATCTTATATCATCTTGTTGCCAAGGAGATGAAAAGTACCTAAAATGTAAAAATGCACATGAATCTAGCAATATCTGTTAATTAACATCACAATAAACTGAATACTGGTAGAAACCCCCAATAACTGCCAGGAGATGCGCCTTCTCCTTGTATGATCATTTGGAAGGTACGCAGAATTTGCCCTAAGGTGTGAATAGCTCCCTCACCTGTTGTTGCAACTATCCTCTGCAGTGTCACCCCAGCATTCTTGAGGTTCTGGAGTCTCTTCTGTGTGAGTTCCATGGAGGTGGGTGGTTGCCGTGGCACCGGGGTGGACTGGATGGGTCGCACGTTGGCCACTGGTCGCTGGAGGGGCTGCTTGAGTGTATTCCTAAAAGGGTAACAGGAAGTTTAACATTTAGTAGTACTGGTTTTCAATAACGACGATGATGACGACGACGACGACGACGACGACAACGACGACAACAACAACGACAACGACGACAACAACAACGACAACGACGACAACAACAACGACAACAACAACAACAACAACAGAGACAAAATACATGTAAATGCCTAACAACCACAATGAGACTACAGCGGTTATTCAAGAGAAGAGGAGGATGAACTTACATGTAAGGGTACGGAGGACCGGTGTTGAAGCCCGGATTCTGCACCCCCTTGGCCGGAGGAATGGGCAAGGCCCCCTGTGGTCCTGCTCCCTTGGGGTAGAAGGCGGCATAGGAGGGCCGGGAGTAAGACAAGTTGAGCTTCTTCTCCTCCTCATAGCTCTTCTTGGCCTGCATCTTTTCCGCCCTGGTCAGTTTCTGGTCCTTGCGGTCCCACAGTAGGGACTCGGTGGTGAAAGGAGCCTGATGGAAAGAGAGAGCAAAACACAGATGTTACATGACAGAAGTCTGAATTATTTACAATAAGTAAGGATGTGACAGTCTTTATATTGTGGGAAGGACTACTAATAGAGCTTTACAAAACAGCTGTCTCCCCCTTAACCCTACACGTAACTGTGCTTTTTCTCGCTGACTGGTGCGCAAGAGGGGGTGCTTTCTTCTCTGATTGGGACAGATGTCTGCAAACTTATTGTCAGTGGTTAGAGATTACTTCTCGCCAGTAATCCATGGTGTTGCCATGGCCTTGCAGTTGGAGTGAGGCACATTCCTACACCCGAGTGGTCTTGTTGGTCTAACAATTCCAGTTTAGGTCAGGTTTCATTGGATTAGTGAATGCTGATGAAGGAGCTCGGCAAGTTAAAGGGATTGTATAGTTTTGGTAGAGACCTAATTTAAGGTTTCTAAACAATTTTTGTGAGATAATGACAAACCTCTTATGAAATATGAAAGAGTATGTAATTCCATGAGGAATTCAACATTTATTTGATGAAAATTGGTTTAGAAATGGCTGAGATACCCACAACAGAGCGATTCTAATAAAGTGTGGGACCCACCTTTTATCAAGATCGCTTCGTTTTACTTTGTTTTTGGATATTTCAGTCATTCCATACCCGATTTTCATCAAATAAATTTTGAATTTCTCTTGAAATGGTATGCTCTGTGCTATTTCATAAGTGTTTTCACGGTATCTCGCAAAAAGTTAAAAGCCCAATTCTCAATTCTTGCATTACCTTGCATCACTGCGATTTTTTTTTTTTCACCTGCATCACCTCGTACTTTACTACTATCCGTTAGGGTTTCTACTGAGTATTGAAGTACACAGTGATGCCAGGAAATGCAGGGTAATGAGAGGGAACTTGCAAAATGCGGTGAGCCACAAAGTCATGGATTATAAGGTCATAGATAAGGTCGCGGGCACTCTGCCTTATGATCCATTGAATAACATGCAGAATTACCCATTAAGAATTTGAGACTTCAGGGATGTTTTGTTTCTACTGAAAATCGTCCCACGTATCACCTCTCATTGACCACTTTAAAGGTAGGATGATGGCTCACCTCGCACTACCTCGCATCCTCCACTACTCGATGTGTTTCTGCTGAGAAAAATTTGAGGTGCTACCCCACATCACAGTGTATCGCCTCAACACCCTCTATCACCTCACATTACCTCGCACCACCTCAAATTTTTAACGTTCAGAAGAAACACACATCAATGTTTCCCCTCGTACCTTGGTGATGACGTTGCTGTGGTTGATGACAAGGCTCTTGAGGATGACGTCGCCAAGGTCTTTGGCAAGGTGGCTGAAATCCTCATAAGGCATGTCCGTCTCGTCAAACTCAAGCAGCGACTCTACCTCCTTCTTGGTTAGGTTCATCTCCGGGTTCATCTCATCCACCACTCGATCTGAGAAAACAATAAAGGAGGGGAGACATGGAGACTACAATAATGAAAACTTTTAAAAGCCCCTTTTGTTTTGGCTAGTCCTCTGTTGACAGCCCTTGCATTTTCCAAATCATGCTATTGACCATCTCATAAGCACAGGACAGGTGAAACCAATGATAAACAAACACCACAAAAAGACATAGAAATGTATGACACCTGCATAATCTCAAATCAAAAGTTCAGTCATCTGTTGACATACAAAGCTTATAAAGTTCAGGGTCATATTCTTACCAATAAAAAGCACCTACTGGATGCATTCCGGAATACTGTAAAAGTGGATATTTTCGCGCAAGAATCATTTTCGAATCAAGACATCAACTACTGAAAGAGATGGCAAGCAAAATATTCGCGTGCTTTTATTTTCGCGCTAGCTTCTGGTTGCGCGAAATGCGCAAAAAATTTTAACACTGTGAAAAATTTCCACTTTTACAGTAGCTTTCCTGGATCAGCCTAGCATTGCTCAACCAATAATTTCTCCTATCTCATTCCCTGTGGCCAGAAGAAGTTTCTACATACACACATGTGAATTCACGTATGTGGAGCAATATTATCAAAAGAACTCGGTGAAAGTTTGAAGAAACCAGTAGGATGCCATTAAAACTAATGAATTTTGTATCTCTTTTGGTCCATGTGCCCACTCCATAGATAGGAACTCTAAAACCATGTACGATGTCACAGTATCAGAATGGTATAAAGAGAATAAATAAAAGGAATTTTACTTAATTTTTCTTTGACATCAAAGCAGCAACTGACCCAGCTCAACTACATGGAAAAGAAAATATCTGCTTTAACATTTCTAAGGTTTAGGGGAATATGTACTTCTTACAAGAAAAGAAGGGTTCACCTTTCAGAAATGCCACGTCTGACTAAATCAGTCATGCCACTTAATTCATTTACTATGGTTGCATTTTTTATGATTTTAAGTGGTTGAATGAGTCAGAGGGAGAGCCAGCATGTGTGTGGGTGAGTTCTCGATGGAAGTATGTTTGCAAAGTGTTGAAATCCCTCTTGTCCCTACCTGACATGCCCTTCTTTGAGATCTGTCTGTCATAGATCTTCTTCTCCAGTGTCTGGTCCGACACCAGTCGATAGACATGACACTTCTTGGCCTGACCGTAGCGGTAGACACGGCAGACGGCCTGGGCATCGTGGCAGGGGTTCCAAGACGCATCCATGACCACCACTCGGTTGGCACCTATCAGGTTGATTCCTAGGCAGCCGGCTCTGGTTAGGAAAAGTAGGAGTTTCTTTGATTAGTGCTGAGTGCCAGAGAAGGAATCTGGCTCTTTTGTTTGTTTGGGGTTTTTTTTAACTTAAGTCAACAGGTTACAATTTCTTTATTAAAGACCCCTCAACCTGCCTCTTATCTACTCTGAATATATTATTACATTTTGTGTCAGAATAACATGCATCAACTCTTTAGCTTCTGAGTTATACAGCAAAAAAAAAAAAAAAAGCCCAGACAGTATTCATTTCAACAATTCAGTCTTCACATCTATTTTCATATAGAGCTTTTGCAGATGCTTTCCACTCAACCAAGACATGCTCAATTCCTCTGCTCCACATTAGATACTACAGTGGCATGGAAAAGCATACCTCATGAGTCTGCTACCTTGGCTACAATCACTTCATATCTGTTTGCTGTACAAACAATTTTTGTTTTCTTTTTCAATGAGTGCCACTACACTGAAATGTCCATTTTGTTTTCTTTTTCGATGAGTGTCACTGCACTGAAATGTCCATTTTGTTTTCTTTTTTCAGTGAGTGCCACTGCACTGAAATGTCCAATCTATTCATCCTCTAAGCACCAACATGCCAAACAAATAAGGAAAGGTGGTTTGAAGAGATGGTCACTTCTTCATGTATAAAATGAATTCATGTTCCTGGGTATATTATGGATACTTTGGCACAACGGAGCAAAACAGTTAAGTTTTTCTTCTTTTTTTTTTTTTAATTGTGATTGTCCTGACTTATCCTTGTTTGTGATGCTTTCAAACCCAATATCATGGGGTTACCATCCTTAATTCAAGATTAGACGATCAACAATTTCAAGAACATTCATCTAACCAGTAGAGGGTGGGACTGCACACCTGCAATCATTCAGCAAAATTACAGGATCTGTACAGCATGACTAGAGTAAAGTAAGGTTTTCACCCAGATAGCCAAAGTATGTTCACTTAAAGAGAGGAGATATAAAATGTTTTGAGTCTCCAACTTACTTGGTTGAGAGAAGGAAGAGCCATATTGCCTTGTTGTCTGGAGAGTTGAACTGGTTGATCATTTTTTCTCGCTCAGAGACAGCCGTGCTTCCATCCAGTCCTGAGGAGTGGTCATGACATGCAAGGCATTGGTGTTAAATGTAAATAAATTATATATCATCCTCTCTCATCCTCATCAAAAACATACCATGCACAGGAAAAACAACTATACACATATTTTGAATGCAGACAAACATGTCAAGTTCAATTCTTGAAAAAATTCAGTTACTCTTCCCCTAAAGGACCTAGTACTGAGTTCTTCAATCCATCCTTCATTTAACACACATTTCCATACATACAATCTAGCTGTTGCTGTGTCAGGCAAGCCTCAGACAGGCTCTTTTGTCTCTTTCATTAAGCTTTCCATCTTGGGAAAATCAGGTCCAACATCACTCGTGATTCAACCAAAGTAAAGGACAGTTTGGCCAACTGATTCCTTTGTTCTTCATGTCAAGGAAGTCCCTTATCAGCTCACATCAAACACAACCAAATATCTTTATCTACATATGATACAACAAACCGAAAGGGAAGATGACACCCACAGAATCTGCAGTATGAGGAGATTACCAGCAGAGTTCTACTCTCACATCTCCTATGAAATACTGTAAAACCAGAAACATTTGTAAATTGGAGACGACAGCATTTTTCACGGCATGGAGCATGAATTGCCACTGGCATTCAATGCACCGTGTAGACGAGACATAATAATAAACATAATAAATATAAGTCACTCACATATGCACGAATGAACACATACACAAATATTCAAACACATACACACACACACAACACAGCCACAAAAGCACAACACAGCCACAAAAGCATAACACAGAATTCACAGATAGTTCAGATGAGAAATTGATATGGGGACTCACTGAAGTATGTCTTGTTGCGCACCCACTCCCTGGGCATGAGAGGGGGTGGGTTCGGCGGTTGGGGAATGCTGGACTGGGCCAGGAACTTCTCGATCAGGGACAGCGTGCTGAGGCTCTGGCTGAAGACCAGGACCCGGTCCCCGAGGCGGATGGACTCCTCCAGGATGTGGAACAGGACTATCATCTTGCCCCCATTGCACAGATTGTTCTTGGTGTAGTTCTTCATGATTGGCCGTGCCTGTTTCACATTCAGATGGGGAAATCACTGCATTAGTCATAAGTGTGTGTGTGTGTGTGTGTGTGGGGGGGGGGGTCATGGGTTACATTGAAAGCACTCTGCTATCCATTCTCTTCTGAAGATGTACAAATCTCCTCTCAGGTTTCAAAAATTGATCAGCACTTTTGTTCACTGGAATATTTACACCATACTAGTAGACCTTGACATCATTCCATTAATTTTGTGCTCATATACAGACAAAGTCAAGTTCTACAAGACACTGCTACCACCAGAGCTCAAAACTTAACAATATATCTATATTTCCTCTCCCCCTCTAAACCACTATCACCCTTTTATTCACATGCTGACTTTATTGCACAAACTTTGCTATCTGAAGAATATCTTCCTGAGTGAAACAATCCCTCAACAAAAGGCAACGCATCTCTGGATAGAGTGTGAAAAGTTAAAATGTGAGGACCAGTAACGTGAGATATGCACCCATTCAAAGGAGATGATCTGCTGGATCTTGTCCTGGTATCCCTGGGCGTCCATGCGGCTGACCGATGCCTCCCCCTGCTTGGGGTCAGCTGGCTTCTTTCCTCCTTTCTGTTTGCACCTGTGGGAGGCGAGGTTTGTTATATACCATGATTAGCCTCAGATGCAGCAGTGGGCCAAGGGGCCACAGACACAATATTACATAAATATGTTTCCAAGACGATTCTCTGAAGTCCAGTCACTTTATTTCTTTTCAAAATGAATTTGCCTAGCCTTTGATGTGCTTTTTCAAAAGCGGCAGTGTCTCGATAATTTTGCTGAGTGTAAGCTGCCTGTCCATTAGAGGTCCTTTACCTTTAATAACCAGTAGGAAGTCACATATTGTTGTGCGTGAATACAGCATTTGCGCACCAGAATGTGATAGCCTCCTACAATGATGCCTACCATAGATAGCACATCTCTAGCAATCTATTTCCACACTTTTACCATGACAACATGGTTGTAGATTACTTCATATTGCCAACCAATTTATAATTACCCATTAATCATGTCACATTCATTCATTTATTTTTTTCCATAACTGTAGCACAATACTATCTGTCTTTATTTTTTTATATCTTGTTAGCAAGATAATGAACCATTTTACGCATAATCTAAGGTGTAACATGGTGAATACGCTTGAGACAATATTTCTGTGTCACTATCCATCACATTTGATGATATCATACACATTGAAAAGGGTGATGACCAAATCGCTGATCTCACACAGAAACAGTTATCGAGACCACATCAACACCATCGTGCAAGGAGACATATCACCATGTGCACAATATCACAAACAAAACACCGGCCTGGTACGATGACGGGGAACTGGAACGAGGTGGAAAAGTGTGTTTGCTGACACTCACTTGGCTTGAATCTCTGGTAGGTCCAGATCAGCATCCAGATCCTCACCAAGGCTTTCCCTCTCCGTCAGGAGGTCCCCTAGGATGTCGGGATGGTTCCAGATCTGCCCAGAGACAGTTTCAAAAAATGAGAGCAACTTTATTACCTGTGTCACATCCATGCATGCAGCATCCACTCATTCAGTTTCAGGAGAAAGCTACCTCAGCGTCAAGGATGAATGGATTCAGGCTTTGTCTTTGGATTCTTGCTTGCATGTGGAATATTGTCACTGGTTCATTATTTCCCACATACAAAGTGTCATATAGAAGATTTGGGGGGGGGGGGGATGTGGGGATTTCTTAGTTTGGTTGTGATTCTTAATCCAGTCACTGGGGTAAAATAAGACATGGAATTAATAAGTTTTAAGTGAAACTGTAATCAGGGTCAGATATCCTACAATTTAGTGCTTTCAAGGAGTTCTCAGTGAGTCTCTAACATACTACAACAAAACCTTAACATGAAGTTAAAAAAAAAAATGGTCTGAAGGGAAAAAGGAGAGGCAAGGGTAAGGTAAAAGAATGCTTGCTTGCTAACTGTCGTGCTGAGTCTCACCTTACAGCCTACAGAGAATGCCTTGAGAGGGTTGGCCGAGCACCAGCCGCCCGCCCCAGCCTCCTTGAAGCACTGCATGAAGCGGATGTAGAGGCCGCGCTGGAAGGAGGTCAATCTGACCAGCAGGACGTGTTCCTCCTTGGGTGGCAGGGTGGACAGCAGGACATTGAAGCCGCGCCGCTGGACGAAACCCCCAAGCAGGCTGTGCAGGACGTGCGCCCGATACCTCATCAATCGCACATCCTGGGGAATTCACAATGTGGGGAAAGACAACATAATAGCACTCGTCTTTCTGGTCGTCAAATCAAGTACAGAAATGTCATGTACAAGAATCTCTATTCTCATTCTTTTAAATACATTTACTACCAAGATGACTTGCAAGAAATATCTTTTTTTTAAATATGTTTTTCTGTGCTAACCACAAGTCAGTGAATACGGCTGCTAATGCAAACAGACTAGGTAAATTCTTATTAGACTGCTTCTGATAAACTCTTTAAAGGTTTATGTGGCTTGTGATGAAAGCGTGCACAGGGGATACACATATTGCAGTTATCACCAAAATGTCATTTGAACAGTTTGATCAGATACAAAGACTAGAACATTGAAGTCCAAGGTTCAACCCATTACTCACATAAGGTGTGCTGTCAATACATTGTCCATTGGAGATTGGTCTCTCAAAGAGGTTGGCAAACTCATGCCTCGTGCCCAGGAAGTTTGGCCTGACAAAGTCCACCATGCACCAGTACTCCTGCAGGTTGTTCTGAAGTGGGTACCCAGTCAAGACTACCCTCCGCCTGGGGAGATAGAGGAAGGGGGGGGGGGGGTGGGTAGAACAAAAAGATAATGAGAATGAAACTCAGTACAGTCATCGTAAATTTATTTTAAGCTTTGCCATGATGGTAAGAACTGACTGAAGTGGCTAGAAGAGGCATCAAAGTGGTGGTCCCATTCTTAGGATTCAGCTCAGCACTGATAACACCCACTCCATAACTCTTTGGAGTCATTTTAAGAATGATCTCGCACTATCTAATGAACAGTAAGCAAACACTCTGCACAGACCATAGACTCGTGCTGTGGAGCAGCCTGCATCCTTGCCAATACAATAATTGTACTCCATTAGGACAAAGTTTGCCATCTCTGCGACTTACTGTAAAACGAGAAATGTTCGCGTGCATTTTAATTTCGCGAATTTCGCGAGCGCCAAGATTCGCGAAATTAAAATGCACGCGAAATTTCTTATCTACACTATATGCATTGAACGCAAGAGGCAATTCGCGAAAATTTCTTGCCACGAAAAAGGCCGTCGGCTCCAATTCGCGAAAATTTCGTGCCGCGAATATATCATGTTTTACAGTACTCCACTTCATATATTTTATTCACCTACAATACCATATTCTACACCAAGTCAAAATAACTTCACATGCTGGAACATATGACAACTTACAGGACTATTAGGGTTAGTTAAGGCAACTACCGTGTACGATGTACATTGCAGAATGGTCAGAGTGTATTGAAGGGATAACATGATAAGCTAAAAGTTTGGACAGCTATGGACTCTCATTCCCTATAGCATTGACATCGGGCAAAATGGGTTATATCCTAATTTGACATCTCCTTCAAAAGCATAATAATGTTCATGGTCTTCTTATGCACTTCCCAAAACTTGGCCTCTTACATGTAATTCCTTCAAAATACAATTTTCTTCAGCAGAAATTTGAAGTCGTTTCCACACTACAATAGGACTCAAACTTTTACATTACCTAAATAGAGTGTTTTTCCATTTTATAGGCATACAGATTGAAAAAAAAAAAAATGTGTGGCTAGAGCAGCACACAAACATGAAACTTGATAAATCATCTTAGACCCATGTTTTTGTGAAATGTTTCTCATCCACTGAAATTTCACTACTTTCTACTCTGGCTCATCCTTTCTTTTTCTTTTTTGAAATCATAATTTCTTGTTGTTTCACTCTCACGTTAGCTTCACATATCATTGTTCAGTCTGCTTCCCCTTTGAGCCACAGGTAACAAACACTTACTACATACTTCTTCCTATGTTTGTTATTGAAAAGCATGTTGGCACAATCTGGCTGACCACACACTCACAAATGATTTCCTTGTATAATGGCAACACCCTGCCAGGCACAAAGTCGGGTTTCATATCTTAAAGTTTTATGGCTTCCTCTGTCAAGATTGTGCAAGACAGATCGTAAGTATTGTGTTCTTATAAGAGGAAGACAATAACTTCACATGCTGGAACATATGACAACTAACAAGACTATTAGGGTTAGTCAAGGCAACTACCGTGTACGATGTACATTGCAGAATGGTCAGAGTGTATTGAAGGGATAACATGATAAGCTAAAAGTTTGGACAGCTATGGATTCTCATTCCCTATAGCATTGACATCGGGCAAAATGGGTTATATCCTAATTTGACATCTCCTTCAAAAGTATAATAATGTTCATGGTCTTCTTATGCACTTCCCAAAACTTGGCCTCTTACATGTAATTCCTTCAAAATACAATTTTCTTCAGCAGAAATTTGAAGTCGTTTCCACACTACAATAGGACTCAAACTTTTACATTACATAAATACAGTGTTTTTCCATTTTATAGGCATACAGATTGAAAAAAAAAAAAGTGTGGCTAGAGCAGCACACAAACATGACACTCGATAAATCATCATAGACCCATGTTTTTGTGAAATGTTTCTCATCCACTAAAATGTCACTACTTTCTATTCTGGCTCATCCTTTCTTTTTCTTTTTTGAAATCATAATTTCTTGTTGTCTCAATCTCACATTAGCTTCACATATCATTGTTCAGTCTGCTTCCCCTTTGAGCCACAGGTAACAAACACTACCTACATACTTCTTCCTATGTTTGTTATTGAAAAGCATGTTGGCACAATCTGGCTGACCACACATTCACAAATGATTTCCTTGTATAATGGCAACACCCTGCCAGGCACAAAGTCGGGTTTCATATCTTAAAGTTTTATGGCTTCGTCTGTCAAGATTGTGCAAGACAGATCGTAAGTATTGGGTTCTTATAAGAGGAAGACAGTTTCTCGGTGAAGACAACATTTAGGCCCTATTCCCTCACCCTTTAAAGGTAGGGGATACCTTTTACAGACCTCCCAAAATGCAGCAAAACATTAAATATGAACCTCAGGGGACTTGCTTAGGCCACTGCTTAGAAATTTGGAAGTCAACAGTTATCTAAACTTTGAATAATGCACAAAACTCAACTACTCAGTAGTTCTGTGTGTCAGCCACACTTAAGCCTTTTTGTTGCATTCTTCTGTATTTGTGATCTATAAACACAAATCTAAAAGTACAAGAGCTGATGTAATAACATATAGAGTGTGTGGCAAGAATGTATACAGAAATGTTTGTAAGTGTTGATGAACTTTCTTCACAAAATATACATGATGGACACACATGCAGTACAAGGGTCTGCAAAGGTAGCCTAGTAATGTACTGGAATTTACGGTGAGCCCCGAAAACAATTCAATTCAAAATCTAACGGTCAAAAAAATGTACTAAATGTTACCTTCCACTTTCAATACTTTATGGGAGTTTCTAAAATGATACTCTCTTCAACATACCACTGTATTTATACAACTCTTCATTTAAGGCGTGCAAATGGGATTCCCTACCTTTAAGCAAAACCACATATAGGGAAACATCGCATAAATACCCATGTACACAAACACAAAAATATGCCTCTTCAGGGCTGCACACTTACCATTTTTTTTTCTACTGGTCCGACCTGTCCCTGTTGGACCAGAAGACGATCACTTTTCTATTTCTATGCTCCTTCAAATTCATGAAATTCTTGCATTGAGTTGATTAACACTGATTATTCAATGTCACATTAGTTATGTCAATTTTTGGCAATTTGTCAATCAGTTGCATCCAAAAATTTCCTGGTCCTGATTGTTTTCTTTATTTAATTTTTTCAACTGGCCCCGACAGTGTTATTTTTTAATAGGTCATGTCGCACTAGTGAATTTGGCAATTCTTGAAAAGTTACTGGCCCAACAATGACTTTTAGTGGCCTGGACTGTCTGACCAGTACCAGTGTTAAGTGCTGCCTTTTTGATCATGACTTTCTAACAATATCCAGACTCCATGTCAAGAATACGCTACACTGTATATAACATGCGCAAATGAAAGATGCAAAAATGAAATGGGAGGAAAATTTGGTTATCAAATTTCTGACATAATTGTCACACAAGTGTGCTTTTGCCACTGCGGCCAATTGGTCACGGGCATAACTCAGCCATGTTTGCAATTTTTTTAGAGGCAAAATATACTTATGCTTACCTAGTCTTGATGTTCTTCAGTGCCTGTGAGATTCCTGCATGGCTGTTCTTGATCCGGTGTCCCTCATCACACACAACCATGTCTGGACCAGGATTGCAAAGCGCATTTTTCATGTCTTCAGAAAAACAAGAGAGATAGACAGCAAAAATTGGATTCTTAGCTTACAGGTTTCTGGCTTTAAAGAACCAGATCACATCTTTCAACTACAGAAACATCATCAATATAAATGAATGCACACTTAAAGATGATCAATGAATACAGGTACTAATGAATGAATTAATTCATTAATTAATGAGTAGATGAATTAATGAATAGCTAAATAGATAAATAATACACAATACATACATAATATGTGACCCGCTACAACAAACGGATCCGAAAGTCGGGGAACATGACGCAAATCTCTCGTTTGAAGAGGCTACACCCCAGTAAATAATGCCAGTGCATATCTTGGCAATCAATGACTTAAAATCAAAGATATAAAACCCCTGTTTCTTGACCCTGGCCTAATCTAAGCATCAGTCATCGCCACAGCACCACAGGAGGGGGGGGGGGCACCGCGAGAGGAGGAGATTGTTTTGGTTTTGGCATGGGCTATGTAGCTCCATGGTGCGTGTGTGTGTGTGTATGTGTGTGTGTGTGAGTGTAGACATTCAGCGTATGCAGACAGAGCATGCCTGTACTGCAGTGACTGGAACTATTGTCATTCCATTTTGTCTCTCCCCTTCTCCCTCCCCCATCTCTCCCCTCTCTCTCTCTCTCTCTCTCCCTCTCTCTCTCTTTCTCAGCAGGCTGATTGTAACCAGGGAGGTAGTAGTATCACCTCCCCGTTGTAACTCACTGCCAAATAGCACATTGTCAGCACCGGCAAACTGGCAATGCTCTCCTTCTTATTCATGTATTTTCGTCATTTACGGGTCAATTTTTTTCGTTCGAAATGTAAAATGGATGGCCATAGAATTTCTCAATAGAATATAAAATTGAAAACTTTAGAAAGGATAGAGAAAATTGAGTTCACTTTGGTCTGCCACAGGCAGATATCCTTATCATGCTCTTACGTAATACGACAGCTGCTTTCTCAATGATCCAGTCAGCAGGCTGTTGTAACCAGGGAGGTAGTCTCACCTCCCCTTTGTAACTCACTGCCAAATAGCACATTGTCAGCACCGGCAAACTGGTAATGCTCTCCTTCTTATTCCTGTATTTTCGTTATTTACGGGTCAATTTTTTTCGTTCGAAATGTAAAATGGATGACCATAGAATTTCTCAATAGAATATAAAATCGAAAACTTTAAAAAGGATAGAGAAAATTGAGTTCACTTTGAATGATCTGCCACAGGCAGATATCCTTATCATGCTCTTACGTAATACGACAGCTGCTGGAGTCATCAAACCCTGGCTTGGCCTCCAGGTTTGTCACGCCGAGCAGAAAGTTTATTTGCAATGGACAAGTACTTCGACTCCCAACTCTCAAACGACAAATAAAAGCACCCCACTTTGGAAAAATTCGGCTGGGGTCTCGCCTCAAACGAGAGATTGACGGCATGGGACAATTTTCTGAAAATGGCATGACGTTATTCCCTGACTCTTCTACTTTAATTTCATACATAGCACAACTCATAAATGCACTCGGTTGCGGAGATATCGATGATTTTATTAGCGCATGTCAAGTAGTTGAGGAAATCAAGAGCTTCAAGGAAAAATGCCTTCAAAGTTTTCCTTCCGAACGCTATCATGATCAAGGGGAGGTGAGACAGTTTTCACCGCTTGACAATAGAAGGCATGGTCCTAGCGACCTCCGCGATGTTCATTTAAGCTTAGCGCCAGCGGTCTATGAACGACCAATCAGTAATCAGGATGCCACGTACTGACCAATAAGATCACTCGCTCGTTGCTAGGGGCAGAGCCTAGCTGCGGCGCTAAATCCAAATCTTCGGACACATGTCTGTTATGTTGAAAGTCAGAAAATCATGGCCCAGAAAAACGCTATTTTCTTGCCTTTCCTTTGATCATTTAGCTTCGAAATTTCAGCAGATGATAGACAAAACATTAGACTACAAAATTATGCCAAAAACAGAAATCTGATTGTTTTGACCAATTTTTATGATGTGACTTCAAACTCGATTTTCTCGGCTCAGCCATCAGAGACTTTAGGATCCTTTTGTTGTAGCAGGTCACATATACAATCAAACAGGAGAGATCAAAGTCCCAAATCAGAGAGGCTGTCTCTTTCTCTTGTCAGAGTAGAAGATACAGTGTACTTTGATTTTCAGGAATCTCCCATCCAATTCTGCTCATATTTTTTTCTCTTCTCTCCTTATGGACTAAGAGCTTCCCCAGCTTGTACTTTTTTTTTCTCTCCTGCCACATGTGGCATTGGCCCTCCCCATTCTCCTCCCCCTCCCCCTCCTCCTCCTCCCTTCCTCCTCTTCCACCTCCTCCTCCTCCCCCCTCCTCCTCCCCCTCCCCTTCCTTCTCCCCCCTTCTATCTCCAACCGCCCTCCTCCTCCTCCTCCTCCTCCTCCTCCTCCTCCACCTCCTCCTCCTCCCCCTCCTCCTCCCCCTCCCCTTCCTTCCCCCCTTCCATCTCCAACCTCCCCCTCCTCCTGTTCCTTCCTCCTCCTGCTCACCTATGGCCATGTCTGCTGCCGCCTCCATCTCATCAATGTCAATGACCTGGGGGAGGACTTCCCTGACTTGTTGGACCTCTTCTTGGGCCGCCCCACGGATGTCTGCTTGGACCGCGCCAGCAGACGATACATCTCGTAGCCCATCAGCAGAACGCCTCCTCTCTCTTGCCATTCACCTGGACAGTGATGAAAATGCGAGGTAATGGTTGAATTTTATTTTTTTTTTTCGACAATGTCATGAAGCATGCATGCATTGATCAAAAGTATGTGTACTCTTCATATAAACACATAAATACTTCTCTGATGTGTGATTATGTGAACTCTATTCCATACCTGCCAACCTCAAGACTAAATAAATCTGAACAAACAAAGAAAAATTATTTACAAATCTGAACTTTCATAAATTTCATGTACTTTACTATCAACAGATATTTCCAAAAAATCAGAACACACTGAAATAAATGCATTTTCTTTCAGTGAAAAATCTGAATATTCAGATTAAAACTGAATGGTTGGCAGGTAAGCTTTTCTCCTCTTCAGCTCACTCCATTCATTATAATCTATATTGTCAAAAACGAAGATAAGTTACAGGCCCAAATCAATCACAAATGGTCATGAGCAGGGAACATCAAAGGGAAGATAAACCCCAAGAGCAATGTGGATTGAGTGAAAGCAGCAACATTAGTAGAACACATCAGTGAAAGTTTGAAGAAAATTGGACAATCGATGCAAAAGTTATGAATTTTTAAAGTTTTGGTGTTGGAACCGCTGGACGAGGAGACTACTAGAGGTTATGACGTATGAGTGGACAACAATACCAAGAAAATATAAAGAAAATTCTACAAAAATCCATTTTTCATGAAAATTACAAATTCCATCAACTTGATATTGACATATGTTAGGAGTAGCAATTATTCCCCCTGCTTTCTGAAAGAGGTTGGTCCATTGCTCTTTCATAATTCTAGAAAAGTGAATTTTTGTTTAATTTCCTTTATATTTTCTTTGTATTGTTGTCCACTCATACATCATATCCTCTAGTAGTCTCCTCATCCAGCGGTTTCAACACCAAAACTTTAAAAATTCATAACTTTTGCATCGATTGTCCGATTTTCCTCAAACTTTCACTGATGTGTTCTATTAATGTTGCTGCTTTCAATCAATCCACATTGCTTTTTGGGTTTACCTTCCCTTTAACTAGTAAGGGTTGCAGCCCCCAATTTTGTCTCATTAAAAAAAAAAAGGAGAAAGAAAGGAAAGAACAAAAATTGGGGAAAAAATACAAAGTTATTCAAATCAAAACAAAACCAATGACTCCCAACAGGTTCTGATCTGATATTCTTCCTGAAAAAAATGGTGGATCTTTGGAACCATGACCCCTAAATTAGCATCCCCCCCCCCACCACCACACACAAACAAAAATGTTCCACAGCACCTGACCAGTAATGCATCTCAATCCAATCACTTCTTACTGTTCACATCAGAGCCATTCTATGACTGTCTCAAAATCAAACTTGACAAAAATGTACATATTTTACAGCCATGCCTAGTAATCATCGCAATGTTGCAGAGTCAGGTTTTTATCATGTTGTCTTTTATAAGCAGAGTGTGACCTAAACAGCTTACATCACAGTAGTTATCATCATTTATCAACACACCAACAAATTTAAATTGTTCTCTGCAATTTCAAAGAAGTTAGTACTCCAACCCCTGCATAATTTGTCTCCGTGGACTTGAGGCATAAAACCACACATCACAAAATACTGTTTTCCTTTTTTCTGGTAGCTGACAAGAGTCAAGATATGTGAAAAAAAAAATCTAGTCCAAGGTCAAAGAATAGAGCAACAATAGCGATGCCAATTTTGAACTTTTCCACAACCTCAAATTCCTGATACAATTGAAATATGCTCAATCATCAATTCAAAACATTATGTGATGTGATCCAATAACAAAAAGCTAATTCAGACATTTTTTTTTTTTTTTTTTTAATAGAGAGCACTAAAACACTGACCTATGACCCTCGCCCTGGAGGCAGTGGTCTTGTGTGAGTCATTGAGGACAAAGACGTTGAAGTGGCGGTCCTTCTCAGGGCACCACATGTCGAACTCGGCCAGCCAGTTCTGGAGTGTGTTGATCGGTACGATGCAGAGTACGGTGTGAGCTTGTGTGTGCCTCATGAAGATACTGATGAAGGAGATACACTGTGGAATGGAAGAGGTCAAATGGGATTGTAAAACCGTGAAATGGATCCTAATCTACTAATTGGCTAAGAGTTATCACATAATCAGTCTTTTATTTTGCCTACAGCCCCAAATTTTAAAAAACCAGTACTAACAACCGCAAGTCTGCACTCAGCTGCATTGCCTGTGTATTAAAACTTCATTGCAACTGTTTGAACGTGCAGTTCGGTTAGCTGGGAACTGTTGCTGCACTGGGAATCTTACTAAATTTGCTGCAACAGAATTGAAATCATGTTACCATTTTTATACAACAAATAATGCACATTGCTAGGTTGTGCATTAGTAAAATCAAAAATTGTCTAGAACACATTCAGCTTCACCTTATGAATTCTGAACTATTCAAAAGTTAATATTGTGGTGCATAATTGCTACGAATGCCAAGTCCAATCTGCATTATTTATATAATATCTGAGGCTCTCAACACGCATCATCAAAGAAAATAGCATATACCCCAATTCCGTCTTCCATGTAAAATTTTTTCGATCCGCACTTTCTGTTAATCCCAGGCAAGCAGCATTTCTTAACATTTCCTCCCTCTCAATGTCTTTTTCACCACTACTTTCCTCCTGTCAAAATACACAATCCCATTTTCTGAATAATAGCTGCCTGCACTATGTCTTTCTATGGAATTCATATCACATTGCAATATGAGGAAATACAATTTCTATCAAAATATCTTTAGGCATCTTTAGTATGACAAGAGAAAGTTCAGAAGATACTCTTGTGGCCCATGCATCCAAACCAAGCAACAAAATTGAGGTCTTTTAGGCTGTTTGTTCAAATAATTTGACTTTCCAAACTCTCTGAAAGGAAACTGGATATAAAATTTATCTCTGAGAGGATATGTACAAGTGCTCTTTGCATTCAATGAACTAAAAACAAACAAGGAAAAGTAGAAATTACGCGGTGCGTAATATATGTCCCCGCCGGAAGTAGCATTTAGTAGCAAAATGTACAATATAGGTAAAAAGATCAAGGTAAAAAGATCAAGGTCAAAGGTCAAAGAAGTCAAAGGTCAAAATTCTATGTAGAAGTTTTGAAGCCCTCACCTAGTGCCATCACATAAAGCAAACGGAATCGAAATCGGGTTAGAAATGGCGAAGGAGTAGCATTTTGTAGCCAATGTACAATATAGGTAAAAAAATCAAGGTCAAAGGTCAAAGAAGTCAAAGGTCAAAATTCTGTGTAGAAGTTTTGAAGCCCTCACCTAGTGCCATCACATAAAGCAAACGGAATCGAAATCGGGTTAGAAATGGCGAAGGAGTAGCATTTGGTAGCAAAATGTACAATACAGGTCAAAAATCAAGGTCAAAGGTCAAAGAAGTCAAAGGTCAAAATTCTGTGTAGAAGTTTTGAAGCCCTCACCTAGTGCCATCACTTAAAGCAAACGGAATTGAAATCGGGTTACAAATGGAGAAGGAGTAGGATTTTGTACCAAAATGTACAATATAGGTCAAAAATCAAGGTCAAAGGTCAAAGAAGTCAAAGGTCAAAATATACAATATAGGTCAAAAATCAAGGTCAAAGGTCAAAGAAGTCAAAGGTCAAAATTCTGTGTAGAAGTTTTGAAGCCCTCACCTAGTGTCATCATATAAAGCAAACGGAATCAAAATCGGGTTAGAAATAGCGAAGGAGTAGCATTTTGAAGCAAAATGTACAATATAGGTCAAAGGTCAAGGTCAAAGGTCACAACTGAAATTCTGTATAGAAGTTTCAAAGCTCCCATGTAGTGCTATCATATAAAGCAAACAGAATCAAAATCGGGTTAGAAATGGCGAAGGAGTAGCATTTTGAACATTTTGATCACACACGGACGCACGGACGGACGCACGGACGGACGCACGGACGGACACACGGACACACACACGTACGGAGCCCGTTTCATAGTCCCCTGCTCGAACTCGTTCGGCGGGGACAAAAATGACTCATGAACAGCTTAAGGGCTGCGCTATTGTTGAAAAAAGAGAACAATCAAACGAAGTCATGACGGGGAAAAAAAATCTTATCAATTTCTAAGTTCTGGGAAACATCCACAGGAAGTACTTCTGAGAGACTTGCACAATTTCATTTTCATTTCATTTCACTTCTTCGGTCTGTTTCATATCACACTCATTGTGTTGGTTCTAGGCACAAGAAAATAAAGAGGAAAAACATTGGTAGAGCTAAGGAGACACACATACACCCTGTGGCAGCACAAGAAAATGGAAAGAGACACTCAAAAGGAAAGACACGAACACACACACACAGACAGACACATACAGATATGTGAGAGAGAGAGAGCACTATACACTTGTATATGAATACCTGGAGAGTTTTGCCTAGTCCCATGCTGTGAGCAAGAATACAGCCGAAGCCAGAGCTGGATCGGAAGCGGCCCAGAGACTCCACCAAGTTGTCGTACAAGAAACGGATGCCGCCAACCTGTGCACGTGCAACACGAAAATACAATGTATAAAGACACAGGAAAGTTGAATGCAGTCTCTCTTCAACAATATTTATTTTCACATGTATCTCCTCTCAATATTTCATCACAATCACTGCAAATGCTGTGAAGTTGCACTTTGCTCAAACACGATCTGAATTGTCACATTCTACAAAACATCACTTCCGTTACCAATATATTCAGTTATATAGCAATTGCAGAGTATACATCTTGGAAATGTAAGGTGTGGCTATTACAAAGATGGTGCACATATTAGCTTTTCATCATAATTCCAAGTCGTTACTGATGCAAAGTGATGACATTACAGCGTATATGCTTTAAATGGACATTCACAACTCTTCACTCTACACCATCATATCAATACCACTGCTGCTGCATGATGATTACACTGTATGAGTGTGTAGATACATTGTTGTAAATCTGTCACAAATTCACCTACACACCTGTATGTAACATAATCGTGTGTGAGCTACAATGTACTTGTATTTACCGTAACACACAGGACATTCTCGTCAACACAACACGCTTGCTTTCACTGACTTCAGAGGTTCTGCAGACAAAATTTCCAGTCAGTTCCTCAGAATATATGTTAATATGCACTGTGTCTTGTTTCCACTGCATAGTGACCCACTTTCAATGTTGAGCAAACAGAGGTGTTCTAGTTTGTCACGGACGCTCTCCATTATATTTGGTAAAATAATGTTGACATGGACATGAAAATTGTACAAAAAAGGGGAAAAAAGGTATCTGTACATCCTTCCAGTCAAAATGCTTCTCTTCGAAAAGGAAACATGAAATTCCACAGCAGAATTGTCATATGACTAATGGTATGTACATGTCGTTAGAACTGTTCATTCACACCCATTTTAGTATGAGAGAACTGAGATAATATCACACATATTCATATATAGGACTACGCATGTTTTCATCAAAGTATATATTTATGACAATTCAGGTGGGTGAATAGTTATCACTATGCTCCCAAGGAGTTATTCATATTCAGAAAAAAAATCTTTATCATATCCATGGGACTATGGATGTTTTCATCAAAGTACAATATTTATGACAATTCAGGTGCTTGAATAGTTATCACTATGCTCCTAAGGAGTTATTCAGTAAAAAAAATTTTTATCTATGGTCAAGACTGAAAAAGGCTCAGAATAAAAAAGAATGCTCTCTCAATATTATTTCTAGAAATTCCTCACACTATATTTATATACATATTTTTTTCGAACAGAGTACATAGACAACCTTTAGATACAAAGTTGTAGATCAACCTTCGACAGCACTCTGACTCTAGGAACTTGACAGAAGAAATACTCGCTATAAAGGCACATGGTAGTATTGTAGTCTTATACTCCACAGTGCTTCTATACAGTTTAACACCAAACACACAAATCTACACATTCGTTTGTGTTAGAGCACGTGGTCTGGTACTCCAACAGACATGAGCCAGTGGTGTTTAATAGAGCAGTGTATAGCACAGAACTGGTGGTTTGTAAATATACATGTACATCTCCTCCTTTCAACAAAATCTGCTAGAAATTATCTGAGATCAAAGACAGATCACGGTCTTTCTTCAGAACACTAAACAGCCTGATACATCTGTCCTGGTACATCAGGTCTCTGACACTATTAAAGGAAATCAGCTCCCCACGCAGACCACGCTGAGGCCCAATTATTTAGGAGGCAGTGAATTGTGAGAGAGGATATTTGCAATTTTATGTCCCAGTTGGCAACCCAGTATCTACGTAGCAGCACAAGGACTGAGTTGTCTGCTTCCTACTGTGAGCTCTCTACTCATCATGCAAAATTGAGACTTAACAACCTCGCAGGAGTCCACTTTCTTTCTATCCATCCTCACGCTATCCCTCCTCCTTTTCCTTTTTTTTTTTTTTTGGTAATAATTTAGTGTCCTACCTCCATAAAATATACTTAAAAGTCTTGAAAGAGGCTACTCATTGTCACATTTTCTAGTAGAAACATTACATCATTTTGACATTATGACATTATTCCACCTGAATGAATGTCATGTGAATTATCTCCATAATCCATCATTTTCTAAGACAGGTTCCATGCTGTCTTACCTTTAATGAGCTCTATTCATCATTTAGCATCACAATTTGATAAAAAACTCCTTGTGCTGAAATCACAAACCCAGTCTTCACCCAATCTTTGTAGCTCCCCAAATCAGACACTCATCAAACGCACTTCATGCATTCCCCAATCTATGCTTGAAAGTGCCTCACTGTAAACATCTAACTGATCCAAAACTTTGTTAATGAACATCCCATTACATAACTAAGAAGCCTCGTCCATTCACAAATCAAAACTAGAATGGCAACTCTTTCTGCATCTTTGGCAGAGGTTATAAATGATGTACCATGTATTGTCAGTCTTTTAGACTACTCACATTTTCTCTTTGCATTATTACAGACATACTGATTGTACAAAATAAATGTCTATTATAATTGCCAGTGGGCAATTCCGCAGTTAGGTGGACATGACATGGATAAAAGGAATGTGCCTCTTTATCTTACCCTTTGATCTAGGTATCAACTAATGCCATGGATGTTCACCAATCATTAGGGTCTTTCAAATTCAGTAGATTTTATTTTTTGTATTTATTGATTTTGCGAGATCTAAAACCATCATTTAAAATGTACATGTGGGACTGGGGATGCTGAAATTCACTTAAATGCAAATTACAGTGGGTTCCTTTGAAATTTTTTCCTCAAAGTTTTGCTAAAGGATAAAAGATGAATACATTTAAATACTCCAGAAGTCATGTGACATTTTGTCAATTACAAAAGGGTGAAATGACCTGCGGAATTACTCCGGACAAATGTAACGTTACTAACCGTAACGTTACTAACCATGCTTTTGGGGGTCTAGCTAAAAAATTATCAGGCGAACTGCTAAAAAAATTTGCATGGACATTTGTCATGATGCAATAATTGAAATTAATGCTACACTTTGTTTGAAGTCACTTGAATTTTTGCACACTTTTTGTTACAAAACATTGATTTTTTTGTCATGTCCTTTTTTCGTAACGTTACTAACCAGCCCTTTAAGTTGCTATAGCAATTCTAATATTTCTTGGATTGTGTTCATTCTTTTCTGTATCATAAACCTGGGAAGGATGAACATGTTTTTGACATGATTTTGACTTGAAATGAATAAATGGTAATTTAGTGGTAAAAACAAATATCTAAATTTGTTCAAATGTAACGTTACTAACCGCGGAATTGCCCCAGTATGTTTCAGCATTATGCGACTTCCATTTCCACTGGATTTATTTTCAGGGCCACCCTAGGCATAGTAACTATAAGAAAACAGCGGCACGTTCACTCAATCATGTACTCTCAATCTCTTGTTAACCTGTAGAGGATGGGCTAATTTTGCTACAACATGCATTTCTCATGAGACACTTGGCCGAGTATACTCTGGACTAGTCTTCAACGGGTTAATTTTGTCCAAAAATAGGCAAACTGATGTAGGAAGAAAATCCAAAGAATTACGGGAGGATGTATCAAATTTCCTAACGATCCCTCACCCTACCCGATCTACTCACCTGATGCGGCTTGACCACTCTGGCGATGTGGTCAGGCAGGAAGATGTCCGGTTCGTCCGGCGGATGGTTGACGTTGACCAGGATGAGGCCCTGGGCGTCGGGGACGTTGGCCTCGTCGTTGGTGTGCATGCCACTGCTCCCTTCGTCCATGTCGGCCTCCTCATCGCTGTTGTCGCTGACCAGGGTCACTTCCTCGTCTGAACTGATGGTAATGACCTCATTCTCTGAAAGAAGAACATACCATAAGACATTTATTTTATGCTTTAAGTGTTACATTTTGTCTTAAAGCAAAGTTTTCTTCACACTGCTCCAGTCTCTATCTACAGACAGGTCAATCAAGAGCTGCTATTAACACATGGCGACTTGATATTTCCTTTACAGTGCACATGCAGCTTCAGCACAACTTGCACCTTGGATTATAATTATTAGTTTTAGTCAGCAATTTACTATGAAGGTAGCTGCAGCTACTAATCTCCATTATAAACTAAGCAGATACTATGGTTTACAGCTATAGTAGTCAAGCATAGTCTCTCAGTTACATAAAAGCACATGCTTATCTAATATTTTGGTGTAGGTTTGTATTGCGCATATTGGATGTTTTACTTCTACTGCACACCAGATGGAAGACATATTTAACATAATTTTAAGGTGAGTTACATTGTTCATGTAAATGTTATTGTTAAGTTCAAATCTAATTGCAAGCATGCATTCAAAGGGCTATATAAAAATAAAATTAATCTTGAGAAAAATGATGTGTTCCCTTTCTTTCCACTTTTGTTGTTTAGTTTGCTTTCACTATTATACATGTGCAATTTTACGAGTGAAAATAGCTGTATTGTACATTGTGCTGTGCCTAAATATATCCTGAGCAGAAGTCAAGGAACTTTCTTTTCTTTCTTTTTTTCTTTTCTGAGTAAAAATAATCACACATTGTTTGCTCATCTCCACATAGCATAATGCTTTTTTATCATCTGGATTTTGTGACCAGATCAGAATAAATACCAGAGATTGTGCCAAGATCACTGGACATGTATTTAACAAGGCAAAGAGCATACATGTACTAATAATACATAATGTGGTATATGTTACTCCATGTCTGTACATACAGTACATGGTACATGGAGTAGATGTGCAAATAGCCACTTCCTTTTGTAACACTTCTGGTTCACAAGGAAATTCCATGTATTCTGTACACCTCATAATTTCAACGCTTTGGGGAGTCCAGACTTAAATCTTGCCATCTTCATTTACACATTTATGCATGAATGCCGAGTACAGACTAATTCTGCACCTTGAATGACATTGGGGCACCTCATGTCAGTTTGTACATTGGAGCTGTTGCTGTTTGAAGAGGAAGAGGAGGGGGATGAGAAAGGGGAAGAAGGAGGAAAAGGAGGAGGAGGAGGAGGAGGAGATAGGAAGAAGGAGAAGTTGGAGGAGGAGTTGGAGGGGATGGGGAAATTAAAAGAAGACAGTGAAGAAAGAGAATGGTGGAAGAAGAGGAAAGATAAAGAAAACATATAAAAGAAGTCAAAATTAAAAAGAAGAGGAAGAAGAAAAATGCAGGCATTATAACTACATTATATGTCCAGAGATACTGTAAAATAAGACATTTTCACGTGCATTTTAATTGTGTGAATTTCGCGCAATTAAAATGCACACAAAAGTTCATGTCTACACTACACGCATTCAATGCCAGCGGCAATTTGCAAGAATTTCATGTCGCAAAAAAAAAAAAAAAAAAAGGCTGTTGGCTGTGATTCACAAAAATTTCTTTCTGTGAAAAATATCTTGCTGTACAGTACAGTATCCCCTCAACCATGCAAAAAGGAAAAAAAAAAAAAGAAAAAATATAACCTTGTCAAAGTCTTCTCACTTCCAAGACTATTCCACTCACAACTGGTAGTTTTCCAAACCGCACAATGTACATTTCGTGGGTCTGTGGAGGGGAAACCCCTTTTCTATCCCTCTTCATCTGACACTATGTCTCCTGATCTTCAAGCATGAATAGGTGTAATCATACATACATGTGTACACTTCACTCATGATAAAAAAAGAATTGGCTCCCAGTTCTAACAGCAATAGCATTTATGTCCATGTTTGACGAGAGAACAGCCAAACAAAAGCGAAGTTTTGAACGACTGCAATCACGTGTCTCACCGGTTTACAAAAGAATGCAGTTTACAAAATAATCCATGTAATAAGACCCGAAACACATAGAATCACATGACTACTATCTATTCACGCACAGAGTGGAAGAAGGAGAAAAATTGAAACTGTAGTCTGTAGTGGTTGTTCACTAAAAGTATGAATAGGTCTTCCAATCACACGCCACACATTATCCATAATGACATGCTCTAAAAATCTCATAATTTTTCACGAGATAGATACTTTGAGAATTGAAACTTGAAAGACAATTTTGCATGTGTTTTAACTTGCAACTGCAAACCAATATGACAGAATAAGACAAAATTATTATCCTTTTTCTTTTTCTACCTTGGACACAAAAACAAGACATTTATGTTTTGAGAGGAAACATTCTTGCTACATGTAGGTGATCAATTAAAAGATACTGGTTGACTTGAAAAGTTCACAAAATAAAAACAAAACTATGAAGGCAAATACATTGAATGATTTCTTTCTTAAAACCATGTTTCATGTTTTTCTGAATTACATGCATTTATCAATCTGAGAAACATGTCTTCTTACTTTAAGCGACTTAATATTAAAAAAAAGTGATAATAATAAAAGGCGAGAGGCCGTGCCCTTTTATTGGGATCTCTTTGTTTCACCTTGTTTTTGGAAATCTCAGCCATTTCAAGACTGATTTTCATCAAATAAACTTTTGATATCCCTTAGAATTGCATGCTCTTTGACATCTCATAGAGTGGTTTCTGAATATCTCCCAAAACGTTAAAAGCTAAATCCTCACCTCAAACAGGACTGTACACACCCTTTGAAACTATGTTTATTCATTTATCTGCTACAAAAAATTGCCATCACAAAATTCAAATTGCTTCACTTCAAATCAAGATTTTCCTTTGTTTCAAATTGATCTGCCTTTCCCACTGACACTCACTTTCAAAAGTCACACACTACTGTTTTTCATTTGTTTGTTTTGTTTTGTTTGTTTGTTGGTTGTTGTTGTTGTTGTTGGTTTTTTTTTTGTTTTTTTTTTTTTGGGGGGGGGGGGTTACATACACTCACATAAAATTGTGCTATCCACAGTTTGTGCTACTACCAAACAATCAAATGAATGGAGAAAAAAAAAATCCTGACATAACAATCATTCCTGCTATACATCAAAAGACAATAAAGCTTTTCAAGATAGCAACAATAAGACACCCCAGTGGTTCATTGCATCTAAAGAACAAGGTTAATTGTCAATGTCACAGTTTCAACAATGGGGCTTGACATTCCTTTTCTGTTGAACACCCATTTCCTAGTTTTGAAGAATTCACAGCATCAGGAACTCAATGCATAAACACTACAAACGGTGATTTTTATTTTTTTTTTTCGTGGTGGCTGATGTGAGCTCTTTTCACAGGCGCACAATGAGTAAGCCCAGGGGGATTCCCACCAAAATCACGTCATAGCCTTATCACTGCATAGCAAGCTGTATACATTATAGGAGTATGTATGTGTTGGCAGTTCCTCCAATTAAACATATGAACAGTGGGCACCAGACATCATGTAATAACACTGATATATTTCAAATAAAAAAAAGCAGAGTGTATATTCCCATTTTGCGTTGAGGAATTTACATTGCTGTCATGTTCATTCTACATGCCTTTGTGTGGTATCATTGGTATCATTTATATGTACTCTGGGGTAAAAAGTTACAGTGCTGGTCATAACATGGTTGTTTATCAAGTGTTTCATCCATAGTTGCTGCATGCATGGCAACACAATGTGAACTACTGTAGTACACTCACTTTCCTCTGTTTGTGGTCATAGACAGGCATATTAGGCATTGAAACAGATTTTGCCACCCAACCCCTCTCCAAATGGATAGTAGCATATTTGCACATTTGACTATTTGTAAACTATTTTTTCACATTTACTTCCTGAAGTCAATTTTGCAGGTTGATTCTCTGCATAAGTTCCTCTATAAAATCTATTTCTCCAGCCATTGTGTAAAGTATCCAATTCCATAAACTAATTTGTAGCTACTGTGGAAATATTCAAAAGATATGTCACTAGTAAGAGCTATCCACATGCAATAAGAACACATTTTGAGATTGACTGAAGTGCGCAATCGTACTACAGTTCTTGAAATAAGATTTTGGAGGGGCAAGGCCATTTAGAAAAGGGCACTTTTTCCAAGAGGCCAGCCAATAAAGGGCACTTAGGTCAGTCAGAGGGGCACCAAGGCCACATTGGAAAGGGCATGTTGGGTGTTTGTGAATGCCCCATAGAGCTGTTTGCTATTGACCATGCTGCTACACTCCAGCAGCGCACGCACGCATAAGATCTCTCCACAGCAGACGACGTTAGGCAGTAGGCCATACGCAATACGATGTAGGTTCTGTAACACAGTATGTTCTCAAGGCATACGCCGCGCTTGCTTTAGAGCACTTCCGGCGCCATTTTGCTTTGAGCATGCGGGTATGAATGCAGAGCGAGAGAGATGGCAATGCTCGCAGCCGTCCGACAGGCCTGGCACTTTTTAGCATGGCTTGCGACCACTTGCTCTGGCCCGCCGCTGCCTAGCTAGTAACTCTATGGCCGCTGCGCTGCGGAGGCAGTCGGGACGGTAAAAGCTGGTCGGGCGTACATGTACGTACACGTCGTCTCATATCTCGGAAAGATACTTTGAGTTTGAATCAGATATATTGGGACGCGAGTGAACTGAAGGTATGATATTTGAGATCAGGGGCCCGTTTCATAAAACTTGTCATCAGTGACAAGTTGTCATAGATGTGACAAGCTACTGAAATCCTTACATCTGATTGGCTGAGAGCACATTTGTCATAGAAATGTGGCAGTTGTCACTGATGACAAGTTTTATGAAACGGGCCCCAGGAAAGTTGTTCAAGCTTATTAAAGTGTAGACTTTGAGAAAGGGCATATTATACGTCATAAATAATAACTTTCATTCTAAAAGGGCACCAAGGCCACAAGAAAAAGGGCACATTTTTTTTGGCCGTAACTTTGATCAAGGAAAAAAAGGCATTGCGGCCAATGACCGATGTGGCCATCGGTTAATTCGAGGCCTGGTACTATCAAACAGATAATGCACTAGAGCGGTGCACATTTCACAATCCTCCATTGTCTTTCACTATGAAAGTTTAATTGTCATAATAACAAATAATATAACAAATGACTAAATTCCTCACTTGTGGAAACTATTTTCTAATTTTTCTAACTGCAGAATATAAAATCAGCAAGACACAACGCTCCACGTAACATATCCCACTCTTTCATAGACTCAGGCACTTGCTCGCAAAGTAATAAACGTTTTTTGATGGTCTCTTGTCAGCTGCTGTTAATACTATTAACAGTGTGATTACAAGAGAAATTTTGTACAACTCGTCAGCACGTGTATGCGAAGGCTCATTGTATTTGAATGATGCTACCACAAATATTGTATGCGAAGTTCATATGTATCGTGCCTAATATGGATATGACACGCACATCAACAGCTAAATGTTTATATCACTGAAGAATGAAGAGTAGAACTGAGGAATAAATCATTCAGTTTTTCAGTAAAGATAATTATATTGGCTGGTCAGAAACTGACTGCTATGACCTTATAGCGCTAACACAAAATGAGTGCAATAGAGTTGTTGGATGACAAATCACAAACATGCTAGTCAATGATACTGTCTGGTTGCACCTTGACAGTACTTAGCCAGTCAACAAAAATCCATTATCTCCCTTTCTAAGACATCTTCCATTCCACACTGATCAGATATGCAGTATTGCTAAAGGCAGTACAGTCTTTTTCATGAAAAAAGCTGTAAAGCAATCAATACTTCTGCTCACCTGGTTTGGATGTTTTGTTGGCATCTCGCTCGCTCTCACTGCCGCTATCGACCAGGATGCATTCTGAGTTGGTAGGGACGGTGGCGACGATGGCGGCGGGGGCGGCGGCGGCAGGGGCGGCGGTTGATGAAGAGGGGGCGGAAGAGGTTGGGATGTCAGTAGAGGGAGCCCCAGGTTTTGCCTCCACAGACGACTGGGCTAGGGTGTGAATGGTGGCTGAGACCGCAGCCAGAGCCTCTTCTAGCGTTTCTGCACAACAAAATGCCATAACTATGAATTTCAAGAATACCATCTTGTCTGAATGTGGGATGGACTATCCAAACAGCCACAGACTTAAATGAAATGGTCTTTTTCAGGATGGATGTAGGTCTAAAAGTCAGCCATGTATAGGTGAGGGAACTTCCACACCACATGTATCAGGGCAATTACCCCATAAGAGCAATTACATCATCATCATCCCCCCCCCCCCCCCCAGGCTAAATACTTGGTAACGTTAGAGTACAGATTAGGGTTAGAGTTTGGGTAAGGGTTAGGATAAGGTTCAGGATTAGGATTGGGGTTAGGGGAAGGGGAAGGGTCTGGGGTAAATGCCCAGAGGGTAATTGCCCTAGACTCCACATATTATATGGAGAATGCTTCTTCAAAGGTGCATTAGTTACTCACCAGCAGGACCTGATGTAGCTTTGGTCTTCTGGCTTTTCTGCTCATCCATCCTCCGTTTCCTTTCCTCCTCCAGCCGTTTCTTCCTCTCCTCCTCCTCCCTCTGGGCATTCAGCGTTTCGGTATCAAGCTGGTCCTCCCGTAAGAATGACCTGTCACGTTAAGAATGCATAGGGGCAAAAGTGGGAGGAAAACAAGGTAGTGGATTAGTCATACAAGTATCCAATCTACAAGTATGTGGTCTTGATCACATTTGCCTTTACACACATTCTTAATAAATTCTAGTGTATGATTATTGCACATGATGAACACACTCCTTAATGTCATCCCATTCAAATTTCCCATACCTTTGTAATTCCGGTTCTCGCATCAGAATAACGAATTTCATCATTGATGGAAGGGGAGTTGTACATCTAATTTATCATCAAAACATCTTAAAATCAATTTTGTGCTGGTGCTAAGTAGTTATTTTTTCATATAAATTGACTTTGAATGCATTTGTTGCATACACATGCAGCAGTTGATATGAGGGACACATTTTCTTCTTCACAGACAACCGGACAAAAGATACACATTGCACACTTGATTGTGTACCACAGTACTGTACTGCAGATAAAAATCATACACCATTTCAAGTCCCATAGAACTCCAAATTCTTGACTTTGACCCCAAGATATATAAATGTAGTGCTTGTATGATAGATGATAAGTATACAGTGAACAGATAAAAGATAATGAGATGGTGATTTGCACAGTTTCTTGGAATGTAACTGAGAGCCAAGTCATAATGGCTCCATGGGACCACGCCAGCAACAATTACCGGGACCACACTGTCTAGGATGAAAGCGCCTTTGTTCAATTGAATTGCCCTGTCTTTCTACATACAGCTAAGATACATCACAAGACTCAATGTCATATAAAACTAGTGTATAGACTGTGAACAATGAGGGCCATGAGCTACATCTGTAAAGTTAATGTCTTGATTTGATGAACACCAATTTACAGGGTATCTTCATTTTCTGGTTTCTGTGGTTTGTTTTTTTTTTTTCCTTTTTTATATCATTTTAATGTTGAGCAAGTAAATTTTGTCCTCCTATTGTTTTTGTACAGTTGTTATTGAACAAAGGATAAAAACTCAAAGACACATGAGCATAGTCAATGAAAATCCTATGCAAACACATACCAGACATACAATCAATATAATCATGTTAACACTTGGGCCTACACTATCTGTCCCATAATGATGAAGACAAAGAAGAATGTTTACAACCAGAATAAATAGAATTGACAAATACATGCACCTAAACATGCCCTTATCTTGCAGCCACCCCCCCCCCAATCTTTGGTATTAACCATTTCAAAAATCATGAAAGACATACTATAATTTTTTTTCAGTGATTGCAAAGAAAAACAAACACACAAAAAAAGAGTAATGCTTTCATTTCAAGGATACGTAATTATTGATAAAAGATGCAGGCCTCGATACTTGTGCATGAAATGAAAGAGTTACACTGATTAAAGGGAAGGTAAACCCAAAGAGCAATGTGGATTGAGTGAAAGCAGCAACATTAGCAGAACACATCAGTGAAAGTTTGAGGAAAATCGGACAATCGATGCAAAAGTTATGAATTTTTAAAGTTTTGGTGTTGGAACCGCTGGATGAGGAGACTACTAGAGGATATGACGTATGAGTGGACAACAATACAAAGAAAATACAAAGGAAATTCAACAAAAATTCACTTTTCTAGAATCATGAAAGAGCAGTGGACCAACCGCTTTCAGAAAGCAGGGGGAATAATTGCTACCCTTAACATTATGTCAATATCAAGTTGATGGAATTTGTAATTTTCATGAAAAATGGATTTTTGTAGTATTTTCTTTATATTTTCTTGGTATTGTTATCCACTGATACGTCATAACCTCTAGTAGTCTCCTCATCCAGCGGTTCCAACACCAAAACTTTAAAAATTCATAACTTTTGCATCGAATGTCCGATTTTCTTCAAACTTTCACTGATGTGTGCTACTAATGTTGCTGCTTTCACTCAATCCACATTGTTCCTGGGGTTTATCTTCCCTTAATGTTTTAATCCTCACAACTGACTGAACCTGACTCTTAACCCTTATACTGTATTGTTTGCTGATTTACATGCTCTGTTGTTTGTTGTCTGGCTCAGATATCTGGAATCCAGATTGTAAGTTTCAATGACCAAAAGATTACTTAATCCCCCAAATCCCCATTGTGTTCCAATGGTCTTCCTGTTTAGCCTTAGGAGGCACTTTGTAATGCTTGAGTGGGCTTGCTGACTTTACATACATGTATGTACAACTAGATCAAGTTTAAATGGATTACTGCAAGCTGATGAGAAACCTAGGCAAGTTAAGCTACACGTAAGTGCATGAGCACATGGACAGCAATAATCAGTGGCCATCTACATGTACTACAGTGTAAGTACCCTGATATTTTTTCCCCTCATTTTTCTTTTTCTTAAACATCAAATGTGTTGGAAATTTCATGTTCATCAATCAAATTACTGCCTAACGGGCAAGCCCTTTGTGAGGTTGCAAGACTGCAGTCCTGATGTACAAGTATATCATTATTGAAGAAGAAACCATAAAACTGAGCTGGAGTGGAAGTATTCTAGAGATACAAGTAGTTGAGGGTTCCCTGCTTGTGCCAAGAGTAACTTGCCCTCTACGATTCAGGGAAGGTGATATGCACTATTGAAGTTATGCAAGGTTAGGTGGTTGTGTAAGAGCCATCATGCAGTCTTACATAAGTGTTGGCAGCACAAAGGAATAATGTCTTTCACTGCACGTCAAAATGCCATCAATGTATTGTACAAAGAGGCAGCTTGCCTCAGTATTACTTACACACCATCAAGGAGTATTTTCAGTTTAATTACTTTTCTGGACCAAAAATAATTTCATATTCAAAACAAAAGGACAAACAATTTACAGACAAACAATAAAACTTAATCAAAATTGGATGAAAAATAAGGAAGTAAAGAAATTGTAAAGATTTGGTAACTATTGCAAAATAACTCTCAAACAGTTGAACTTTTGTTACCATGAGTGAGCTGATCATATCATTGCCTCACAATTTTCCATTGATCACCTACAGTACAAATACAAACATGATGAAAATACAATTTGTCTGCTATAAAAGTAGAAAACAGAATGCTATCCATTGGTGAATGATATCAAAATAATGATCAGTCAGATATCAGATGGATTTGAAACTACATAGCAGATGATTGCATTTAAAAAAGAAAAAACACTTGAAATTTCAACATTTTATGTGTAAACTATCTAGCACTTGAGTTGCTGTCATCAGCAATTTACACTTAACTGTACATGTATATCATATTGACTGTTTAAGATTTGTTTGATGAAAATCAGCTAAGATTCACAATTTCATAAGTGAACTTCCAAATTTTTAGCTGATTTTGATCAGATTTTCACTGTTTTACTTAGACAATTTGACTCCTTTTGAATTTCAGACTAACTATTAACTGCATACCTGCCAACATTTCAAGATGAAATATCTTACTCATGGATTGCAAAAATCTTATTTTCTATGCAAACTGAAGTTAAAAATCTTACTTTCGGTCAAATCTTCAGAAAATACACATGAAAGGTATATCTAAATATTTTTTTAAAAATCTGATTTCTCTGACAGAAAATCTGATTTTGCTATTTTTAACGTAAAAAATCTTACTGAATCTGATAAAATCTTACTAGTTGGCAAGTATGTAACTGGTGTGGGATTGTCCTTTAAATGTGTTGGTATCTCCACAAGGGATACGGTCATCATATCAGAAAAATCACATAATGAATCTACAGCCCGAGACAGCATACTCGAACACTTCTACATTGACATCTGTATACCTGCAACAAATAGACAAAATTTTGCCTTGGACTGGTGCGACTCCAACGTGCTCCTATCACTTTGATATGGCACCTACTAACAGTCTAGGCCTACATGCACAAGGTGTATGTTTAACGATTGATGTCTAGGTCACACACAGTGACCTTGTGCCATTAAAAACAAGAAAACATTGTAATTTGCAACCCGTCAAATGGTGAAACATTACATGGTCTAAATGAAAAACAAAACTGCATGCATTAATTATCACCATTCTGCCCTCTGTACATTGTACAGAAAATGGTATTCCAAAGCTAGTATTCTGAGAAACTACATATCAGTGGTTTATCACATGAGTTAACCTCAGATTTAAGGCAAAGTTGTATCTTATCAATTGAGGCATATGCATTCAGGTATTTGTTTCACATAAAATATAGTTTACATCATGTTCTGTCAGTATCTTTAATACACTGTACTTTACATGGTATAAACCATAATTTGTAGTTTGTGTGTATTCATTGTGTTGTGGTGAACCTACTTGTGGTACTTGCCCTTTTAATCTAACTAGAAATGTCGCTTTGGCGACTGGTATGCCTCCGCCATAATGCATGATTTTCCCAATAGGTCTAGATAGTACATGTGGACACTGTGTGATTACATATCACAATTGGCAAAATATTGGAATGACAAGTTTGTCACAAATGTGTTGAATGTTCACCTTCCTTGACGTAGGTTTAATTGGATGAATAGGAGAGCATGTATCTAGGGATTTAAGGACTTTAACTTGACTTTGACCCATTCATACATTTAGGCATTGAGTAATTTTCAAGGTACAGGTGTGGAGAAAAAGTTCAATTTCTGAATTGAATAGTAAATTGTTACCATTTTCATCTGGCCCTTGACCCTAAAATTCATAAGATAATTACTTTCAGGTAGAACATGCATAATATGTACTAAGTTTCAAGGTAACTTGAGCCACTTCCGAGATATGGAGGAAAAAGTTAGTTCAGCACTTTCACTTATCTTTGACCTTTTGACCTTTGAGGCAAAAAGAGAAAAAAAAAACTTTCCAGAGAATTTCTATTAGGTTACACACGCATACACCAAGTATAAAAAAATAACCCTGCTGGCATTGCATAAATATGAGGGTAATAGTAACATTTTGAAGTCTTGCACTTGACCTTTGACCCCTGACCTTTGACCCCATGAACCCTACATTCTCTAGATAATCACTTCCAGTCAGTACATGTATATACTATGTTCCATGAAGATACCTTGAACAATTTTCCAAGGTACGGAGAAAAAAAAAGAAGTTTTAATATTTTTACTTGACCTTTTGACCTTTGACCTTTGACCTCATGACCCAAACTGTCACCAGAGAATCTTAATTGGGTAATACATGTATACACTAAGTTTCAAGAAAATCTCTTCAGGCATTCAATAGATATGGTGGAAATAGTGAAATTTTATGTATTTGACCCTGACCTTTTGACCTTTGACCTTTGACCTCATGACCCAAACTTTCACCAGAGAATCTTAATTAGGTAAAACATGTATACACTAAGTTTCAAGAAAATATCTTCAGGCATTCAATAGATATGGTGGAAATAGTGAAATTTTATGTATTTGACCTTGACCTTTTGACCTTTGACCTTGAGCATGTGCACCCAAAAGTTGATAGGCACAACTTCACCCCCTAATACACATACATGCCAAGTTTCATTAGGATACCTCCACAGATTTCGATAGTTACCTTGTCCACAAAATTCATTACGGAAGGACGGACGGACGGAAGGACGGACGGACGCTACTACTAACAACAGTATGCTTGTGAGACTTTTGTCTTGTGTGTCTAAAAATGTGGGTGTCTTGTGTGTCTTTTCATTTCTTCCTTTTAAAGACTACTTCTGTGTCTTAATTCCCAACTTCCTGTGTGTTTGTCTAAAATTTAATAAAGATATATCTTGTGTGTTTCTTTCATGATGTGTTCATACTAACAACAGTATGCTTGTGAGACTTTTGTCTTGTGTGTCTAAAAATGTGGGTGTCTTGTGTGTCTTTTCATTTTTTCCTTTTAAAGACTACTTCTGTGTCTTAATTCCCAACTTCCTGTGTGTTTGTCTAAAATTTAATAAAGATATATCTTGTGTGTTTCTTTCATGATGTGTTCATATATATGTGTTCATCTAAAAGAGCGGACATGATGAGACACATTTTTCTGCATCATTTCACACAACAGATTTGGGTACAAACGCGGTAATTTTCGGGGTAGATGATAATATCTTTCAGGCACACAAGCATAATTTTCTGGACATGGCAAAGCTTTAATAAAAATATTCTGACTCACAAGACTTAATTATTGTGACTTGGACAGGCTTAGATAGAAATGTCTTTCTGCCACACAAAACTTGATTTTCATGACTTGGACAGTCGTAGAAGATAATGTCCTGTCACACAAGACATGGTTTTCTAATTTACTTGGACAGGGGTACATAATGTCTTTTGGCCACACAAGATTTTTTTTTTTTCAACACACAAGACTTGATTTTCTGGACTTGGACAGGGGGAGACAATGTCTTGTTGGCACACAAGACTTGATTTTCTGGACTTGGACAGGGGGAGACAATGTCTTGTTGGCACACAAGACTTGATTTTCTTGACTTGGACAGGGGGAGACAATGTCTTGTTGGCACACAAGACTTGATTTTCTGGACTTGGACAGGGGGAGACAATGTCTTGTGGGCTCACAAGACTTGATTTTCAGGACTTGGACAGGGGGAGACAATGTCTTGTTGGCACACAAGACTTGATTTTCTGGACTTGGACAGGGGGAGACAATGTCTTGTTGGCACACAAGACTTGATTTTCTTGACTTGGACAGGGGGAGACAATGTCTTGTGGGCTCACAAGACTTGATTTTCTGGACTTGGACAGGGGGAGACAATGTCTTGTTAGCACACAAGACTTAATTTTCTTGACTTGGACAGGGGGAGACAATGTCTTGTGGGCACACAAGACTTGATTTTCTTAACTTGGACAGGGGTACATAATGTAATTTTGGCACATAAGACTTGATTTTCAGGACTTGGACAGGGGGAGACAATGTCTTGTTAGCACACAAGACTTAATTTTCTTGACTTGGACAGGGGGAGACAATGTCTTGTGGGCACACAAGACTTGATTTTCTTAACTTGGACAGGGGTACATAATGTAATTTTGGCACATAAGACTTGATTTTCTGGACTTGGACAGGGGGAAACAATGTCTTGTTAGCACACAAGACTTGATTTTCTGGACTTGGACAGGGGGAGACAATGTCTTGTTGGCACACAAGACTTGATTTTCTGGACTTGGACAGGGGGAGAGAATGTCTTGTTGGCACACAAGACTTGATTTTCAGGACTTGGACAGGGGGAGACAATGTCTTGTTGGCACACAAGACTTGATTTTCTGGACTTGGACAGGGGGAGACAATGTCTTGTTGGCACACAAGACTTGATTTTCTTGACTTGGACAGGGGGGGACAATGTCTTGTGGGCTCACAAGACTTGATTTTCAGGACTTGGACAGGGGGAGACAATGTCTTGTTAGCACACAAGACTTAATTTTCTTGACTTGGACAGGGGGAGACAATGTCTTGTGGGCACACAAGACTTGATTTTCTTAACTTGGACAGGGGTACATAATGTAATTTTGGCACATAAGACTTGATTTTCAGGACTTGGACAGGGGGAGACAATGTCTTGTTAGCACACAAGACTTAATTTTCTTGACTTGGACAGGGGGAGACAATGTCTTGTGGGCACACAAGACTTGATTTTCTTAACTTGGACAGGGGTACATAATGTAATTTTGGCACATAAGACTTGATTTTCTGGACTTGGACAGGGGGAAACAATGTCTTGTTAGCACACAAGACTTGATTTTCTGGACTTGGACAGGGGGAGACAATGTCTTGTTGGCACACAAGACTTGATTTTCTGGACTTGGACAGGGGGAGACAATGTCTTGTGGGCTCACAAGACTTGATTTTCGGGACTTGGACAGGGGGAGACAGTGTCTTGTTGGCACACAAGACTTGATTTTCTGGACTTGGACAGGGGGAGACAATGTCTTGTTAGCACACAAGACTTGATTTTCTGGACTTGGACAGGGGGAGACAATGTCTTGTTGGCACACAAGACTTGATTTTCTTGACTTGGACAGGGGGAGACAATGTCTTGTGGGCTCACAAGACTTGATTTTCTGGGCTTGGACAGGGGGAGACAATGTCTTGTTGGCACACAAGACTTGATTTTCTGGACTTGGACAGGGGGAGGCAATGTCTTGTTGGCACACAAGACTTGAATTTCTTGACTTGGACAGGGGGAGACAATGTCTTGTGGGCACAGAAGACTTGATTTTCTTGACTTGGACATGAGTACATAATGTAATTTTGGCACATAAGACTTGATTTTCTTGACTTGGACAGGGGGAGACAATGTCTTGTGGGCACACAAGACTTGATTTTCTTAACTTGGACAGGGGTACATAATGTATTTCTGGCACATAAGACTTGATTTTCTGGACTTGGACAGGGGGAAACAATGTCTTGTTGGCACGCAAGACTTGATTTTATTGACTTGGACAGGGGTACATAATGTAATTTTGGCACATGTCTTGTTGGCACACAAGACTTGATTTTATTGACTTGGACAGGGGTACATAATGTAATTTTGGCACATAAGACTTAATTTTCGGGACTTGGACAGGGGGAGACAATGTCATGTGGGCACACAAGACTTGATTTTCTTAACTTGGACAGGGGTATATAATGTATTTCTGGCACACAAGACTTGATTTTCTTGACTTGGACAGGGGGAGAGAATGTCTTGTTGGCACACAAGACTTGATTTTCTTGACTTGGACAGGGGGAGACAATGTCTTGTGGGCACACAAGACTTGATTTTCTTGACTTGGACAGGGGTACATAATGTAATTTTGGCACATAAGACTTGATTTTCTGGACTTGGACAGGGGGAAACAATGTCTTGTTAGCACACAAGACTTAATTTTCTTGACTTGGACAGGGGGAGACAATGTCTTGTTAGCACACAAGACTTAATTTTCTGGACTTGGACAGGGGGAGACAATGTCTTGTTAGCACACAAGACTTAATTTTCTGGACTTGGACAGGGGGAGACAATGTCTCGTTGGCACACAAGACTTGATTTTCTGGACTTGGACAGGGGGAGACAATATCTTGTGGGCTCACAAGACTTGATTTTCAGGACTTGGACAGGGGGAGACAATGTCTTGTGGGCACATAAGACTTGATTTTCTGGACTTGGACAGGGGGAGACAATGTCTTGTTGGCACACAAGACTTGATTTTCTGGACTTGGACACGGGGAGACAATGTCTCGTTGGCACACAAGACTTGATTTTCTTGACTTGGACAGGGGGAGACAATGTCTTGTTGGCACACAAGACTTGATTTTCTGGACTTGGACACGGGGAGACAATGTCTTGTTGGCACACAAGACTTGATTTTCTTGACTTGGACAGGGGGAGACAATGTCTTGTTGGCACACAAGACTTGATTTTCTTGACTTGGACAGGGGGAGACAATGTCTTGTTGGCACACAAGACTTGATTTTCTTGACTTGGACAGGGGGAGACAATGTCTTGTGGGCTCACAAGACTTGATTTTCTGGGCTTGGACAGGGGGAGACAATGTCTTGTTGGCACACAAGACTTGATTTTCAGGACTTGGACAGGGGGAGACAATGTCTTGTTGGCACACAAGACTTGATTTTCTGGACTTGGACAGGGGGAGACAATGTCTTGTTGGCACACAAGACTTGATTTTCTTGACTTGGACAGGGGGGGACAATGTCTTGTTGGCACACAAGACTTGATTTTCTGGACTTGGACAGGGGGAGACAATGTCTTGTTGGCACACAAGACTTGATTTTCTGGACTTGGACAGGGGTACATAATGTATTTCTGGCACATAAGACTTGATTTTCTGGACTTGGACAGGGGGAAACAATGTCTTGTTGGCACGCAAGACTTGATTTTATTGACTTGGACAGGGGTACATAATGTAATTTTGGCACATAAGACTTAATTTTCGGGACTTGGACAGGGGGAGACAATGTCATGTGGGCACACAAGACTTGATTTTCTTAACTTGGACAGGGGTATATAATGTATTTCTGGCACACAAGACTTGATTTTCTTGACTTGGACAGGGGGAGAGAATGTCTTGTTGGCACACAAGACTTGATTTTCTTGACTTGGACAGGGGGAGACAATGTCTTGTGGGCACACAAGACTTGATTTTCTTGACTTGGACAGGGGTACATAATGTAATTTTGGCACATAAGACTTGATTTTCTGGACTTGGACAGGGGGAAACAATGTCTTGATAGCACACAAGACTTAATTTTCTTGACTTGGATAGGGGGAGACAATGTCTTGTTGGCACACAAGACTTAATTTTCTTGACTTGGACAGGGGGAGACAATGTCTTGTTGGCACACAAGACTTAATTTTCTTGACTTGGACAGGGGGAGACAATGTCTTGTTGGCACACAAGACTTGATTTTCAGGACTTGGACAGGGGGAGACAATGTCTTGTTGGCACACAAGACTTGATTTTCTGGACTTGGACACGGGGAGACAATGTCTTGTGGGCTCACAAGACTTGATTTTCTGGGCTTGGACAGGGGGAAACAATGTCTTGTTAGCACACAAGACTTGATTTTCTGGACTTGGACAGGGGGAGACAATGTCTTGTTGGCACACAAGACTTGATTTTCTGGACTTGGACACGGGGAGACAATGTCTCGTTGGCACACATGACTTGATTTTCTGGACTTGGACAGGGGGAGACAATGTCTTGTTGGCACACAAGACTTGATTTCCTGGACTTGGACAGGGGGAAACAATGTCTTGTGGGCTCACAAGACTTGATTTTCTGGACTTGGACAGGGGGAGACAATGTCTTGTTGGCACATAAGACTTGATTTTCTGGACTTGGACAGGGGGAAACAATGTCTTGTTGGCACACAAGACTTGATTTTCTTGACTTGGACAGGGGTACATAATGTAATTTTGGCACATGTCTTGTTGGCACACAAGACTTGATTTTATTGACTTGGACAGGGGTACATAATGTAATTTTGGCACATAAGACTTGATTTTCTGACTTGGACAGGGGGAGACAATGTCATGTGGGCACACAAGACTTGATTTTCTTAACTTGGACAGGGGTATATAATGTATTTCTGGCACACAAGACTTGATTTTCTTGACTTGGACAGGGGGAGAGAATGTCTTGTTGGCACACAAGACTTGATTTTCTTGACTTGGACAGGGGGAGACAATGTCTTGTGGGCACACAAGACTTGATTTTCTTGACTTGGACAGGGGTACATAATGTAATTTTGGCACATAAGACTTGATTTTCTGGACTTGGACAGGGGGAAACAATGTCTTGTTAGCACATAAGACTTGATTTTCTGGACTTGGACAGGGGGAAACAATGTCTTGTTGGCACGCAAGACTTGATTTTATTGACTTGGACAGGGGTACATAATGTAATTTTGGCACATAAGACTTGATTTTCTGGACTTGGACAGGGGGAAACAATGTCTTGTTAGCACACAAGACTTGATTTTCTGGACTTGGACAGGGGGAGACAATGTCTTGTTGGCACACAAGACTTGATTTTCTTGACTTGGACAGGGGGAGACAATGTCTTGTTGGCACACAAGACTTGATTTTCTTGACTTGGACAGGGGGAGACAATGTCTTGTGGGCACATAAGACTTGATTTTCTGGACTTGGACAGCGGGAGATAATGTCTTGTTGGCCCACAAGACTTAATTTTCTAAACTTGGACACAGGGAAATGTTATTGTCTTTGTGGCACACAAGACCTGATTTCTTGACTTGGACTGGGCTGAATGTATTTGTGGCACACAAGACTTAATTTGCTTTACTTGGAGAAGGGAAGATAATGTTTTTCTGCTACACAAGACTTGATTTTATCGACTTGGATAGGGATAGATAGGATTGTATTTCTGGCACACAAGACTAGATTTTATTGACGTGGACAAGGGAGATGTTATTGTCTTTCTGGCACACAAGACATTTTTGACTTTGACAGGCATAGATGATGTATTTCTGACACAGAAGACTTGATTTGCATGACTTTGACTGGGATACCTGTTGTCTTCCTGGCACACAAGAATTGATTTTCTTGACTTGGACAGGTTTAAATAATAATATCTTTCTGCCACACAAGACTTGACTTTCTGCACCAAAATTATGAACACAGGGCTGATTATTTTTCATTTATATACTCATCCAAATTAATGTAAAACACAAACAAAAAAACTAGATCTTGAAAGTCACAGCAACATACCCCATCATCCTCGTAATTTTCGAGTAGCTCTCTGCATGGGGGCCTGGCTTTGTGTGACAGGTCAATGTAATGTGCAGTAGTGTGTATCCTTTACAAACACAAACACACACACACACAATTGCAGATGAGTCAGTGACATCATTAACAAATTAAGGTTTGGGAGCTGTGCATGGCCAGCTATTGCAATGAAGTGCCATGTGCGCTCTGAAACTGATTTGGCAAGTTTTGTGTCACAAAAATTTAGAATTTGGTACCTTTTCCTCTTTTTAAAATGGCAATTTTATGTTTTTCTTTGTTAATGGGTTGAGGAAAATACCCCGTTAATAGGGAAATCTCGCTATAACCGAGCTTGTTATTAACAGCATTTCTTTCCATTGAACAACATGTCAATGAAAACGGGACCGAGACAATCACCTCATTAAAAGCAGTTCCTCGTTATATACGAGCTTGTTATAACAGAGTTTCCCTGTATTTCTCAAGTTAAATTGAAAACAAAACAAAAACTCAATGGAATGATTCTTCCTGTGAATTTTATGACATGCCAGATATTGGGCATAAGTTCATCTCTGAAATAAAAACAACATTGCACTGGAAATGTGTATATTAGTGTTGCACGTTGTCTACTACAGATATTAACAATCATGTGACGTCATCTCTTTTCTACTATGTTCAGCAGATTCAGCCCTTTTCGGAAGTATGTTTGTTTTATCAACTTTGAAAACAAAATTTTCACAACATGAAACATTTCAACATTGGAAAAATTTTAATTTATGATCAACAATGTTTCTTTTTTTAGATTAGATGTTGTCAATTGGTACAGTTTTATTGCTTCGCGCAGCTTGTTTAAGGGAAATGTATTGTAATCTAGCATAATTGACAGAAAAAAATAGAGTATATGTAATTTAAACCCAACTTGAAACTTTATTCTCAAAAGCTGTAATAGATCAATAACATATTCATTGCAAACTTCACACTTGAAAAGTAATGAACATTATGTAAAACATGAACATTAATTCTTCTCAGACATTTTGTAGAACTTAGAACTTTATATTCTTCAACATTAAACAGAAATGCAAATGTAATTCCATGCAAATCCATGTCCATTCTGCAGAAGACAATTTCTATCATTCACTGTCAATTTTTTTTTTTAGACTTTATACTTTCTTTGTGCAAGCATTCATGTGAATTGAATAAATTTTTACAAAACAATGAACTTTCCACAAGCCCTTTTTTCCACAAGTATTTCATGAATTCTACTGGTAGCAAACTTGTACAATCAGTGACGTGTACATTTAGGTAAAAATCTGTAAGTCCTTGTGTAGCCATAGAGACAGTCACTGGTGCTTGTCATATTCAAAAGAACAAATTATCAGAAAGCTACCAATTATTATTAGGAAACGTTAGTTATGTAACTATAGTAAAACATAGATAACTATGCCTACGATTTTGGTATTCTTTTCAAAAAGTTCTATGGAACCATTTTTGTGATGTAAACACGCCATTAAATTTAAGGTCATTGGGGGAAAGAAAATTTGTAACATTAAGTTTCAATTATTTGGATTTCTCAGTCCCAGAAAAAATTTTACAAAACTAACTTTTTATTACAAGGCAATGAATGACTGATTGAAAATATTGTTTATAGCATTTGATAGGATACCACTTTATTTAACACTATAATCATCAATTTTCGTTCAGGTCTTTTCATTCTATGGCCATTTTTCCTAACACTTGTGATTTGGAAAATTTGCTATTTTAGCAATGGAAATCATACTGGACTGAAGAGATACATTCATCACTAAGCTCCCCATTGAACTGGATACTTATGAATGTGAAGGCTGTAATAAGCCCACAGAAGATGTATATAAAGAATGAATACTTCTTTGTCAGCATTTTATATGGACTATGGTACAGCCTTCACATTCCTAAGTAGCCAGATCAATGGGGAGCTTAAAGATGAATGTAACTCTTCAGTCAAGTATAATTTCCATCGCAAAAGAAGCAGATTTTCCAAATCACAACTTTTCGGGAAAATGGCCATAGAATAAAAATGCCTTAACAAAAATTGATGATCAATTTGTGTGAAATAAAACTTTAAGTGTTTTTCTATCAAATGCTATAAACAACAATTTCAATCAGTCATTTATAGCCTTGTAATAAACTTATTTTGGTAACAATCTTTCTGGGACACCATGTCTACTTTAAAAATAATTCCCTGAACTTCAGATTTTTGGAAACTCTCAAGTTTAGAATTACAAACAGACCAAACAAGGTGCATCCAGTTAATTTGAGCATCAAAAGTTGATCAGCCTCGAATTCTGACTGGTTAAAAGTTTGCTCAAGAGGTGTGCTTATTTCAATGTATCAAAGTATCACATATAAACATGTACATTACATTTACATATATGAGTGATTTCATGTGAAGTGTACACTTTTTGAAAAAGTGACTTTTTGCTACCTTGGCAAATTTTAAACATTCACATTATTGTCTTGATGGCTTTGTTTGGAGGACCATTTCAACACTAAGAACTTATAATTTCATTAACAGTTCATTATTATTCCCAGAAATTTTCAGTATTTTTGTGCATTTTCAACAGAAAATGGTGTTTTATTCAACATTTTTAAGTTGACTGAGATGAACTAAATCCATCAAAATTCTCAAAATCACTTTGCTGATGAGTTTTCAAAGAGTCATTATGACTATAAAAAAAAAAAAGGCCATGTAACTCAGCAGCATTTTCATTTTTTAAAATTTCAGAGGCAAAGTCAAGTATAAGAAATCGAAAAGTGCATTCTCCATAATGTTCATTGCCCACAAATGGTGGAACTTTATACATTTAGTCACAAATATGAAATCAATACTTCCCCTATAACAGAGTTGTTGGACAGTTATTAGTAGGTGGTTTTTTTTTACCATACATGCTGTTTTGTCTTTGGGTAAATTGATTAAATTCATGAACTATGAAAAGATTCAAAATATCAGAATTCATTAAGAATTCATAAATCCACAACAAAATTCACTTCAAATGCAGAAATCCAACCAAATTTTCCAAATCACTTTGCTGATGAGTTTTCAAAGACAAGTCATGACAAAAACATATGTCACTCATTAACTATGAAGCATTTTATTTTAGAGGCAAAGTCAAGTATAGTCAACTCTGCATAAGTCGAATGTGTGGGGACCCAAAAAATAGCCCCAACTTAGGCAAAATTTGACTTATGAAAGGTCCAAAACAAAAGAAAACAAAGACTAGGGGCCAGGATTAGGTATTCAACTTAGGCGATTATTTGACTTATGTGACTTAGACTTATACAGAGTTAACTGTATTTCAGTTTATGCAGTTGAGATACCTGTTTACATATACCTGGAACTTTAAAAGCAGATACTCCATAATGTTCATTGGCAACAAGTGGTACAACTTGATAGATTTTGTCACAAATATGAACACAATTCTTCTACTATAACAGAGTTGTTGGACAGTTATAAGTATGTTTTTGTTTTACAAAACACACTCTTTTGTACATTGGGTAAATTGAAACTTTGAAATTCAATAACCAGGAAAACATTCCAAATATCAAAAATCATTTAGAATTCACAAATCCACAACAAAATTCACTTCAAATGCAGAAATCCATCAAAATTCTCAAAATCACTTTGCTGATGAGTTTTCAAAGACAAGTCATGACAAAAACATACATCATTAACTATGAAGCATTTTCATACTAGAGGCAAAGTCAAGTATTTCTGTTTATATGATTAAAATACCTGTTTACACTTTACACATACCTGGAACTTTAATTTAAAAGCAGATTCTCCATAATGGTCATTGGCAACAAGTGGTACAATTTGATAGATTTTGTCACAAATATGAACACAACTCTTCTACTATAACAGAGTTGTTGGACAGTTATAAGTATGTTTTTGTTTTGTAAACAAAACACACTCTTTTGTACATTGGGTAAATTGAAACTTTGAAATTCAATAACCAGGAAATGATTCAAAATATCAAAAATCATTTAGAATTCATAAATCCACAACAAAATTCACTTCAAATGCAGAAATCCATCAAAATTCTCAAAATCACTTTGCTGATGAGTTTTCAAAGACAAGTCATGACAAAAACATACGTCATTAACTATGAAGCATTTTCATATTTCAGAGGCAAAGTCAAGCATTTCAGTTTATGCGATTAAGATACCTGTTTACACATACCTGGAACTTTAAAAGCAGATTATCCATAATGTTCATTGGCAACAAGTGGTGCAACTTGATAGATTTTGTCACAACTATGAACACAATTCTTCTACTATAACAGAGTTGTTGGACAGTTATTATTATGTTTTTGTTTTACAAAACACACTCTTTTGTACATTGGGTAAATTGAAACTTTGAAATTCAATAACCAGGAAATGATTCCAAATATCAAAAATCATTTAGAATTCACAAATCCACAACAAAATTCACTTCGAATGCAGAAATCCATCAAAATTCTCAAAATCACTTTGCTGATGAGTTTTCACAGACAAGTCATGACAAAAACATATGTCATGAACTATGAAGCATTTTGATATTTCAGAGGCAAAGTCAAGTATTTCAGTTCATACGATTAAGATACCTGCTTACACATACCTGGAACTTTAAAAGCAGATACTCCATAATGTTCATTGGCAACAAGTGGTTGTACTTGATTGATTTTGTCACAAATATGAACACAATTCTTCTACTATAACAGAGTTGTTGGACACAGTCTGGAACAAAATAAAATAACTGCATGTATGTTTGCTGTTCTTCCTTGATCTATGTTGTCAATGCTCTATAATAGGCTGTGGGCCAAGCCACCAAATAGGCCTTGTTTTTCAATTTCGTTTCACTTTTTTCAGGAGGAAGAATAATTGGCCTAATAATTACAGTAAAATTATGAAAATTACATTTTTGCTTGTTCCCCCTTCTAAATGTTGCAAATTAGCCTACAATTTGCAATAATTTAACAGAAATTTGAGCAAAGTCATCTTGAAAATGGCGAAAGATGATCAACATTGACCAATCAGAGACGGAGTTCACCAATGGGATACGTCTCGTGCTGTGCATACCGCTACGCGATGAATGGCAAGTTGCATGCTCGCAATTACTAACAAGTCACAACTGCTATGCGTCTCTTACAAAATATTTGAACGTTACAACAAAATTCACTTCAAATGCAGAAATCCATCAAAATTCTCAAAATCACTTTGCTGATGAGTTTTCACAGACAAGTCATGACAAAAACATATGTCATGAACTATGAAGCATTTTGATATTTCAGAGGCAAAGTCAAGTATTTCAGTTTATACGATTAAGATACCTGCTTACACATACCTGGAACTTTAAAAGCAGATACTCCATAATGTTCATTGGCAACAAGTGGTTGTACTTGATTGATTTTGTCACAAATATGAACACAATTCTTCTACTATAACAGAGTTGTTGGACACAGTCTGGAACAAAATAAAATAACTGCATGTATGTTTGCTGTTCTTCCTTGATCTATGTTGTCAATGCTCTATAATAGGCCATGGGCCAAGCCACCAAATAGGCCTTGTTTTTCAATTTCGTTTCACTTTTTTTCAGGAGGAAGAATAATTGGCCTAATAATTACAGTAAAATTATGAAAATGACATTTTTGCTTGTTCCCCCTTCTAAATGTTGCAAATTAGCCTACAATTTGCAATAATTTAACAGAAATTTGAGCAAAGTCATCTTGAAAATGGCGAAAGATGATCAACATTGACCAATCAGAGACGGAGTTCACCAATGGGATACGTCTCGTGCTGTGCATACCGCTACGCGATGAATGGCAAGTTGCATGCTCGCAATTACTAACAAGTCACAACTGCTATGCGTCTCTTACAAAATATTTGAACGTTGGCGAAAATGGCTTTCTAAATTGCATTTCTTGTTAATGTGCAACTTCTGTTGGTGGAAACAAGACATTTCCAAATTTTAATAGCTTTATTATTTTTATCAAAGTATCAACATAAAATCTCGAGAAGGTGTAAACGAAATTGAAGAAAAAAGAGCCTCGGCCCACGGCCTATAATTGATCTCCTACTTTCTCAATTTTGCAAGCACAGCTGACATTTTTTTAACAATTAAATGCCAGTGTCGCCGTTTAAGTGTGCCGTTATTCTCTCTGCTTGCTTGAATAGCTCTCAGACATTCTTTCCTACCAGGTGTTACCTTTGATGCAAAGTTTCCTGAGAGGTACTTTCTAAGTTCGCTCATCTCTTCATGAGTCCATGGACATCGTTGTACAGGATGAGTATTGTTCACCTTCCTCTTCTTGTGTTTTGTCTTCACATGAGCAAGCAGTTCACCCTCATGAGTCATCTTCTTGTGTTTCGTCTTCACATGAGCAGGCAGTTCACCTTCATGAGCTTCATTTACTCCCTCGATATCTCCATCGACACCCTCAGGATCTTCCATGTCTGTGAGGTCTTCATCTGCCTTCCGTTTTTGAGGTAGGTCACCAGCAGAGGTTTCTCCATCTTCATCTGCATTACTCTTTCTTGAGGCCGCTTCCTTCAAGATCTCGCCAAAGGTCATGTCTTGTAACGTCTTACCAATATTGTTCTTCTGCACATTCAGATCCTGCATTAAGAGTATCTTACCCACTTGCACCCTCTCAAGGTAAGGTGAGAGCTGTCTGTAGTGCTCCATGTGGACCGTTTTGGAGTGGCCCAGATGTCTGTGCACCCAGTCCATTTCATTTTCGTTCAAGTTTAAGACTTGAACCAAGGTTGCCATGTATTTCCTCAAGTTGACGCTAGTCATCCTCTCAGGACTTCTAAGACTGGCTTCTTCACAAGTCCTTTTCACGCTGTCATAGGCACGCATAGTTGACTGGCCTGAGTTAAAATAGTTAACACAGAAAAATATTTGTACACAAAGTAACATCTTTAGTTACGCACATCAACTACTAGTTGTCTATTCCTACATAGGATACGAGAAATTGGGCACGTTTGGTTGACATGCATGATGCATGCATGTAACGTGGTTTCACGGAACTGGTCTCAAATTTGTATTAACATTAAAAGAAATAAGTTGAGAAACACAATCGCAACAATATTGCAGATTAGGGTTGCAAAGGGGTGGAAACTTTCCAGGAATTTTGGAAACTTTCCTTGGAAAATACAAAATCATGTTTTGAGCAGTGCAAATATATGTTTGTGTGCAACTGTGCATAGTCTTGGTTCACGATGCTGCATTCATGCCACAGTAATCAACTAATTGCTCCTTCTTCAGTTCCATTTTGACCCCCAAACCCCCAAACCTTGGGAAATAACCATCTCCTTTCCATAGGTATGTTGATGTTTAATAAGTCTATGGGAATGTCTTTCCACAGCGTGGTGTGTTCTACTGTATGTCGATCATTTATACAGTCAACTCTGCATAAGTCGAATCTGTGGGGACCAATGAAATAGCTTCGACTTAGGCAAAATCGACTAATGAAAGATCCAAAACAAAAGAAAACAAAGAGTAGGGGCCAGGATTTGGTATTAGACTTAGGCGATTATTCGACTTATGCGACTTCGACTTATGCAGAGTTAACTGTAGGTAGTAACTTATATTTGCTTGTCGATTCAAATGTCCTTATTCTATTTCATGCCAAATTACACGTTTCCAAGTACTCAATAACATAAAATTTCCTCTAATGTTAACTAATAATTTCTTTGTTTCTCTCTTTTCTTGGTCTTCCTTTTTCTTTTCATTGTAATCATGAGTGGGAGACAAAATTATATCTAATAATAGTACATGTAAATACAAACATTGTATCATGAAGTTTGCACATTTATACTAATTTATTTGTTTTTCTATATATATATTTATTTATTTATTCATTTATTTATTCATTTATTTATTTATTTATTGGTGATTCTATGGGACCATTATAAAAAAGTACATAATTTGGGAGGAAATATCTATAGGGTTATCTTCATATAACAGACTTATCAGATTAATATGCTTAAATATTAAATCAATGCGAATTGAATGTTGCAGAAATTCCACATTTTTCCGGAAAATTTCCAAAAATTCCCATGGAAAATTTCTGAATAAATTCCTGGGAATTTTGCAACCATATTGCGGATCTATAGGAGATTTAAGCTGCAAATCCCCCCCCCCCCCAATTTTTTATATATGGGTCAATTTACATCAAATTTACAATTCTTTAAACAAAATGCCACCCCACCTCATCAGATTTAGTGAAATTCGCACAATATCTACCCCAAAATGTCTCATGTAAAAATCTGAAATTTTTCCTCCTATAAACAAAAAGTTGCTATTCCATAGGCTGCCCTAGCAACTAATGGCAGGTCGGATAAATGCCTTTGGTGAAAATCTGTCATTTTGCAAGGCTGCTGTATTTGATCTAAATGAGATGTGCTAATTTCTTGGAAACCCAGAGAATTTTTTCCTGTTTACAAAATGAAAGTACACTCAACAAAAAAGAAAGTGGACACTTTTTCAACTCTAATTATATCATATACTAATGTAATAGTTGGTACGTGTCATATATCATATGAAAGGAAAATTAATCTTCTGTAAGAATAAATGCACATTATGACCTTGAAGTTCATGCATTGCTGAACACATTCAATTAACAAAGACAAGGTCACAAATCAAAAATTGCAAAATAATGGACAAACACAATATAAAGATTCTTTCAATACGGCTTCCCTAACGAAGGGATTAGCATTGGTGTTTTAAGTTTGCATGATTTTCACCATGTTCACAGTTTAGTAATCCTCCTGCTTACTGAAATTAACCAAAATCTTAGTACTCTTTACGACATCCAACCTTCTTTTCCCTTAAAATGATAGAGCAATTTGGGATGGAACTTGAGCATCCTAATCACATATTCCCAATTTCAGACATAAGGCGGTGATTTTAAACTCCAAGATCACGAGAAATTTGTCCCCACCCCCTTGGAACACATTAAGCGGTAGCATGTTTTTTCTCCTTTTTCTTGGGGAAATAATTGTGGCGGCAGTGTTTGTCTCGAGATTTCCCGAAAAAGCCCAATAATGCATGCTTTTGCAAAGGCTATGGTTACCAATTACCATACCAGATCTAGTGAGACTCCCAGGTATAAGCCTACATTTCTCAAAAGATCGGTGGGGGTGGTGGTTCATGTGATGATCGAGGAACGAGCAAAGGTACCCTGATTCTGTGGAAGTGGAGGGAGGGGTGACAGGTGACAGAAACTTTTACAACAACTCTAATTCTTTTGACAAGCATGTCTCTCCATTGAAAGCTTTTTCTCATTGATTGCTGTGTTTTTGTGCGATTTTTGCAATTTTTGATTTTCGACCTTGCCATGGTTCAATGAATGTGTTCAGTCAGGCATGCAGTCTATGGTCATAACTTGCAGTTATTCTTATAAAGGAGTAATTTCTCTTTCATATGATATATGACACTTGCCATCTATTGAGTTAGTATATGATATAATTTGAATTGAAAAAGTGTCCACTTTCTTTTTTTGTTGAGTGTATTTGGGTGATGTGACTTTGCGTTTGTATGCAGTGGGCCATGAAAAGGGCTCTCAAAGCTTATTTTGCAAATTTTCTAAGGAAGGCTAATTACCTGAAAACTAGACCCAAACTTATTCTACCGATTAAGAAACAAATTGTCTCTGAGATGTGATTCTTTCTCATAGAGGGCGCACTCAAACTTTGAAAATCTTTGATGTCAAAGTTCACCCTCAGTCCCACCTAGCAGCATCATTTAAAGGGCTCACAAGGGTAAATAATTCCCCATATAGTCCATGGGCCAGACCAATTATTGGTACCACGAGAGGTGGCAAAACAATTATACTGTCATTTTGTTTGTTGAGTATATGTATAAAACCATGATAGCATTTCTGATTGTACAGCTTATCAAAAATATACATGATTTTGGGGGTAAAAATTACTAATAATTACATAACTGTCTGAATGTGCAGACTAATCATTATGATGTAATTGGAATTCCCCCATGACATCATGCAATAACCGATGTAACAGTACTTGCGTGATGTCATAGAGAAATTCCCATTACATCATAATAATTAGTCTGCACATGCAGAGTTTGTTATGTAATTAGAAGTAACTCACCACCCCCCCCCCCCCCCCCAAAAAAAAAAAAAAAAAATCATGTATATTTTTGATAAGCTGTACAATCAGAAATGCTATCATGGTTTTATACATACAGTGGACTCTCATTATAACGAGGTCCTCGTGACCAGAGTAATATGCTTGTTATAATGAAACATTGTAATATCAGGGGAATTGCCACTTGGTCTAACCACTTCATTTACAGTAAGATGTGTTATTTTGAGTGTTGTCACAGTATGATGGCCGAGATCTGAAGGGGGGCCATAATGCCCCCCCCCCCCTGTTGTAACAATACTAAAGATACCCTGGGAGGAAGTTGTTGTGATATTGTAAATAAAATAATAGAGCCATATCGATGCTTGAAATATAACGTAAATGGACTTATGAAATTTTTTTTTCTATATTTATCTATTGGAAGTTACAACACAACCAACTGAGCATCAAGGGAGTTTTACGAATACCCAAACAGTTTTTAGTCCTCAATTAACATCTGCATTGCTCTCTTCACCAACTGCAGACAAGCGAATTTTGCTACAACACATATTTCCTAAAGACCTCAGGATGAGTATACTCTGGACTATTCTTCAACAGGTTAACGACTGAAACCCCAAGAATGAGTGGCCCTTGAATCCAGCTCTTGTGTACCTCTTTACAGATAACAGTTACTAATAACAGAGAACAAAGTGAACAAACCTCGGTTTGGAAACAAGTACTTGTTTGTGGGATGCACTCCTGCTGCTTTTCTGACATCAGAGTTTGTGAGGTATTCCAGAGCTCTATGTGTGTCCTGTGGAACCAAAACTGGCACCTTCTTTCCTTTCTGCAATATAGATGGTGGTGAAAGAAGATACATTTTCCCCTGTCGTAACAACTCTCGCAAATATAAATTTGTCATTTTCTTAATTTTTCATTTGTTTATTTTCAAAACAAAAAAAATGGCCTCCTACAACAAAAAAAGAAAGAAAAGTGGCCTCCAACAACACTAAATTACATCCTATGCTTAAATCCTAAATCATATACTAATTTTCACATTGATTATAGCTTCATCAAATCTGAAATATTGACTGCCAAATATCAGTTCCGAATTTAATTCATAATCCTCCACCCCCCAAGATTGCCTTGGGTATGCTGCAAATCGTTCAGGTAGTGCTGACAAAGGGTGTGTTGTATCAGGGTTTTGTTTTTTATGCCCACAAAATCATCTGCCTTGCATAAAACAGTTACCTGCGAGAGATCTTGTGACATTCCATTCATGATTTCTTGTGAATTTCTTTGATACATCTCAACTGAGCACAATGTAACATTCTGTCCTCCACAAGGACCCTGCATGCCGACCATTCCTCACATGGTGATCATAGCGCTTTGTGCATTTGTTGCATCACATAAATAGAACTCTCATTGGTTGTACACATGCACAGGCTGATGTGATTTACCTGACTGTCCTAATGAAAAAAAAATGGCTTTTATGTATTCAGCTTGGAGGAAAACACTTCACAGAATCTTAGTTTTGATTCCTTCTTGCTACCAAATACACAAAAGCCAAGATATTAAACAAATGGGGCCTACCAAAAACAAAATGTAGGTCTTCCAAAACTGAAATCTACCTGTAAACTGTTTGCTTATTTCAAAACATGTTTACAAAAATTACCTTTCCTCTTGTCTCAATGAGCTCCTGGGACTTCATCAGGAACTTCTCTGTTTCTGTTAATTGGCCAAGCAAAGTCTGGTCCACTTCAGTAATGCCAACCCTTTGGACATAACTCTTGATACTTAAAAAGAGAAATGAAAGAAAGAAAGAGAATGCAATGAAATCAATATGCTTCAAAGGAAATATAGTACAGTCAACCTCGCGTAAGTCGACATAATCGGGACTGAGAAAAACATGTCGACTTACGCGAATGTCGACTTACGCGTAAGTCGACATTTTGTCGACTTATAAATGAAAACTAATTTCCCCTATACAGAGTAAGATCACGATGCGGATCACTACCCAAATCTTACTCCTTTTGCCGCCAAAACATACCTACTGAAATTAGCAACAATTATGTTTTAGTTCATGCATAAATCTCGTGCGGATTAGTAACGGCAACGCACAATTCCCAAATCCCTAGAGAGATTTTGAGAGAACGGGATCGGAAATCTGGGCCCGTTTCTAGACACTGTACGTTTTGAATTTGATTTGAAAAATCAAACGCATATTCCCAAAATTGCATGCAACTTTGCGATTTAAATTCAAGTGCGTTGCTGCGAAGATATGCGTGTGAATTCGTATGATTCTGTCAAGATAATTTTTCAGTGCATCCTAAGTCGCCATATATGTTTTGCTTAAATTTCTATTGCCACACTCTGAAAATGAATTGTTCTCGCGCTCCGATTCGCAACAATTACCGCTCTGTACGGCGTGGGCCAGTCTGAAATAAAAAGAAGAAGAAAAGTTTGTTAATCCGAAAACGGCATCTTTCGGATTACTAACATTCGTAAAAACAAATCTCTTTTCCTTGTCGGACTAACTTCATCATAGCAAACTGTAACAATAATTTGCTACTATTTTTTCATTGACATTTCGTGAAGCAGCATGCGTTTCGATAGTTTGAAACGTGTAAATGTTGCGATGTCTTTCCCCTGCTAGTGCAGACTAAGTTCAGTCACTGCGAAAGTTCCGTTACGAAATAAAAAATAATGCAAGTCTTTTCAAAATAACACACTTCCGTATAGATTTTTATGCGTTTAAACGCAGTTTCTAGTTTCGTACAAAAACCGCAAGTCTGTTCTTCAACGCTCTTGCGTTTTAAATACAGCGTTGCTTGTGATTTGATGGACTTGCATTTGCTTTTTAGGAATTGCGTTTAAACGCAATTGAGTTTAAGTATCTTACAATTTTCTAGTTTCGGATGATTATCAAACGCAATGCAAGTCTTTTTCGACAATAGCACACTTCCGTAGATGTTTAGAGATGCATTTAAACGCAGTTTCTTATAGTTTCGCACAAAAACTGCAAGTCTTCTCTGCAACGCTCTTGCGTTAAACGCAATGAGTTTAAAAAAAGCTCTAGTTTCGTATGATTATCAAACGCAAGTCTTTTCAGCGTTCCGTGTGATATGATGGTCTTGCAATTGCATTTGATTTTCAGAGTTGCGTTTAATTTTTAATTTTACGAACGAAATAAAAAAATAATGCAAGACTTTTCAACAATAACGCACCTCCGTAGATGTTAAGAGATGCCTTTAAACGCAGTTATAGTTTCTTACGAAAACCGCAAGTCTTCTCTGCAACGCTTTTGTGTTTGAATACAGCGTTGCGCGTGATTTGATGGACTTCATTTGATTTTTAGAGTTGCGTTTAAACGCAATTGAGTTCCAGGTTCGTACAACTATTTTCCTAGTTTCATATGATTATCAAACGCAAGCCTTTTCAGCAACGCACTCGCGTTTATGTGCAAATAAAGTTGCTCGTGATTTGATACACTTCCATTTGACTTTTAGTTGCATTTAATTACATGCACAATGTAGTTGCATTTTAATTACATGCACAATGTAGTTGCATTTTAATCAATTTTCTAAAAACGGGCCCCTGCAGGTTTCTATTTCCACTTCGGGATAAATAACGTTCAAATATTCGGATAAACGGAAACACCTATTTCATATTCTGCCTTTTCAGCAACGCACTTGCGTTTATGTGCAAATAAAGTTGCTCGTGATTTGATACACCTCCATTTGATTTTTAGTTGCATTTAATTACATGCACAATGTAGTTGCATTTTAATCAATTTTCTAAAAACGGGCCCAGGTTTCTATTTCCGCTTCGGAATATATTAATGTTCAAATATTCGGATAAACGGAAACACCTATTTCATATTCTGATAATGATTCTCTACTAGGACCTATAGGTGTACAAAATTTGTGCGTTTTGAGAATAACGAGCTCGGAGCAGGAGAAAAGGGGGAAAGTGAACTGCTTTGGGTACTACATGTAATTCTCCAATGTAAATGAGTGTATGCCCTTTCTATTCTGGCGTACAAGACAATGGATGCATGGCGCGAACGCTACCGCGCCGTACACCAGCGAATTACCGAGTAGAAATGCTGCGAATCGGAGCGGGAAAACAATTCTTTTTCAGAGAATGGCGATAAGATTTTGAGCGAAAAAATTATGTCGACTCAGACGAGGGAATTAACACGTATTTCAGCTCAGTTGGCACTCAAAAATCAGGTCGACTTACGCGAGTTGTCGACTTATAAATGTCGACTAAGACGAAGAAATTTTCAAGGAATAACAAAGGCAAAAATCGGGACTTTTTCATTGTGTCGACTTAAGCGAGTTGTCGACTTATGCCATGTCGACTTAAGCGAGGTTGATTGTATTACACCATAATTAATACTACAGTGAAACTTTGTTATAACAAGGTCAGGGAGACCCAACTTTTTACCTTAATATAAGTGTAACCCCTATAATAAAAGAGAGCGCGAGATAAAACAGAAGATAAAACAAAGTTAAAACAGTATTAAAACACTTAAAACAGAGTTAAAAGGGTTTTCAGAATACTCTTTAGCTAAAACAGACTTAAAACAGCGTTAAAACAGGCTCAAAATACCGCCCCATATTACAGCCTAATATGAGGTTTGTCTTTTATACTCACTGGACTGCTTCTATCTCTCCTGACCGTCTCTTGTTGTATGTTAGGAGTCTTGTCAGAGCCAGAGATCCCACCTCCTGAAAGACATTCCATGTTGCTTTCTGGTAATCAAGATGTGAAAGCTTGTCTCTAACGTGTCTTGACAGCTTCTCTACATCTTCAGGACTTGGCAGTACGTGCTGAACATTCATTCTCCTCTCCTGCAAGATCTTCCTGGCAAGTCTGGTGACTTTGTCACTATAATCGTGCCTCAATGCAGCAATAAATCCCTGTGCCTCCTCTTTGGCATCTTGCCATTTGGTCTCCTTGCTCTTGTCATACTCTTTGATAGCCAAGATGCATTTGCTGTGGGCCAACCGTTCCAGATCATACTTCATTTTGATAGCAGTGGAGGGACTTTTGAGGTCTTCTTCGTCATCCATTGTTCTCATGGCCATATCTAGGGAAGCTTGGACAACAAGATCTACATGTTTAGGGCGAAGAAGCCCCCACATGTCCACAGACTTCATAGAGGCATCAAGTTCATGCACTTGTATCAGTAACTTGCTACAATCGCGCATTCGTTGTGATGCATAATATTTCCTCTTGGTTTCATTATCAATGTTCCTTCGAAGGTAGGATTCTCCTAAGGCTATGATGAGGGGGTCTTGCTGAGCAATGGAGCTTTTCTCATCACCTCGCATGATTGAGAAGACTTCAGTCCTTAAGAGGGTTGATGCCGTTGGACTTATTCTATTGCTGAGAATTTTGCTTTGGATGATTAAAGAACCCTTTCCTGTCGAATCCTTTGGCTTGAGCTTCCTCCCAGAGCAGGTCTTCTGGTGTTTAGGGAGGGAATTCAGCTTAAGCCACTCGAGGCATTCTGGGCATGGTCCATACAGTCTGTGGTCAAATTCTTCTGTTGGGCGTCGATATAATATCAGTTCGCCTTTCTGCTGGTTTACCACTTTCAAGTTATGTTTGTGATCACCTCTAGCTCTCAAGATGTCTTGTCTGCTCTCCTTCTCTTTCTTATCACCATCCATGTTAATTATCTCTAATACATCATCTTCCTTTGAGTGTTTAGCCAGCACATGTATGGGGATATGCTGAACAAGCTTTCCGCAATAGAAGCAAGCATGGACAGCATTTTGAACTCTGCTTGATTTCTTTTTTTTCCCACTCTTCTGATCAAAAGACTTCTGTATTTTTCGTATGAAAATGTTTTCCACATTTTTGTCTTGTAGGATGCAATCTTCACTGATCTCACAGAATGTTTCACCATCACTTTCACTGTCACTTTCATCGTCACTTTCACTGGATGCATATGAATATTGTCTCTGAGAATCATTTTCCTTGTCTTTGTTGGATGTAGATATATCTGTCTGACTAAAACCATTCACTCTGTCTTCATCAGGTCTCTCACAGGAATCAATGTCCCTGTCCTCAGATTCAGAATGTCTTTCACTGTCGGTTTCATCTTCCTCTGAAAGTGAAGATGGGACATATTCTGACCCACTATCTGATTCTGACTGACTATCTGATGATCTTGCTTCTGGCCCACATCCATTTTCCTTGTCTTTGTTGGATGTAGATATATCTGTCTGACTAAAACCATTCACTCTGTCTTCATCAGAACGTGTCTCACAGGAATCAATGTCCCTGTCCTCAGAATGTCTTTCACTGTCGGCTTCATCTTCCTCTGATTCTGACTGACTATCTGATGGTCTTGCTTCTGGCCCACATCCATTTTCCTTGTCTTTGTTGGATGTAGATATATCTGTCTGACTAAAACCATTCACTCCGTCTTCATCAGAAGGTGTCTCACGGGAATCAATGTCCCTGTCCTCAGAATGTCTTTCACTGTCGGCTTCATCTTCCTCTGATTCTGACTGACTATCTGATGGTCTTGCTTCTGGCCCACATCCATTTTCCTTGTCTTTGTTGGATGTAGATTTATCTGTCTGACTAAAACCATTCACTCCGTCTTCATCAGAAGGTGTCTCACGGGAATCAATGTCCCTGTCCTCAGAATGTCTTTCACTGTCGGCTTCATCTTCCTCTGATTCTGACTGACTATGTGATGGTCTTGCTTCTGGCCCACATCCATTTTCCTTGTCTTTGTTGGATGTAGATTTATCTGTCTGACTAAAACCATTCACTCTGTCTTCATCAGAAGGTGTCTCACAGGAATCAATGTCCCTGTCCTCAGAATGTCTTTCACTGTCGGCTTCATCTTCCTCTGATTCTGACTGACTATCTGATGGTCTTGCTTCTGGCCCACATCCATTTTCCTTGTCTTTGTTGGATGTAGATATATCTGTCTGACTAAAACCATTCACTCTGTCTTCATCAGAAGGTGTCTCACGGGAATCAATGTCCCTGTCCTCAGAATGTCTTTCACTGTCGGCTTCATCTTCCTCTGATTCTGACTGACTATCTGATGGTCTTGCTTCTGGCCCACATCCATTTTCCTTGTCTTTGTTGGATGTAGATATATCTGTCTGACTAAAACCATTCACTCTGTCTTCATCAGAAGGTGTCTCACGGGAATCAATGTCCCTGTCCTCAGAATGTCTTTCACTGTCGGCTTCATCTTCCTCTGATTCTGACTGACTATCTGATGGTCTTGCTTCTGGCCCACATCCATTTTCCTTGTCTTTGTTGGATGTAGATTTATCTGTCTGACTAAAACCATTCACTCCGTCTTCATCAGAAGGTGTCTCACAGGAATCAACGTCCCTGTCCTCAGAATGTCTTTCACTGTCGGCTTCATCTTCCTCTGATTCTGACTGACTATCTGATGGTCTTGCTTCTGGCCCACATCCATTTTCCTTGTCTTTGTTGGATGTAGATTTATCTGTCTGACTAAAACCATTCACTCCGTCTTCATCAGAAGGTGTCTCACAGGAATCAACGTCCCTGTCCTCAGAATGTCTTTCACTGTCGGCTTCATCTTCCTCTGATTCTGACTGACTATCTGATGGTCTTGCTTCTGGCCCACATCCATTCTGAACTGTAAAAGAAAACAAGATAGAGATAATGCGTCTCATCCACATTGGCAGTAAGGGTGGGAAAGGGTATGTAGAAAGGGGAATGGTAGGCAGACAGGGAAGGGGTAGGCAGAAAAAGGAAAGAGGGGTAGGAAGGAGAGGGCAGGGTAGGTAGAAAGGGGAAGGAAGGTACAATATGGACAGGGTAGGAAATGGGTACAAGGTGGAGAGAGGGGTGGTATAGGGAAAAGAAAGGAGAGGAGGAGGGTAGAAAAGGTGGAGAGGGTGGCAGTGGTAGGAGTAAAAGAGGGAGCAAGTAGACTTGGAGCCCACAAAGTTTATTCAGCTCAAGGGGGTACGAAAGGTTTGATTGTCACATCATGTCTATGGTGGGCCAAAAGGAATTAATCGCCATTGCTGCCAGGGTTGGCAATTTCCGGGGAAATACCGGGAAATACTGGGAAATACCTGGAAAATACTGGGAAATACCTAGAGACTTATACACAACTGTGATGAGGGATAGGTTTAATGGCCATTAATGGCTCCATTTAGGCATTTTTACCTAAGGTAAGCCTCTTGACACAATTTCAAATTAAACAGACCTCTTAAAAAGCTCTTTTTTTTAATTTCCCCTTGCCACTTGTTTTGCACACAAAGTGAAAAATATTGTGTTCCAATACTCAGAAGAACAATTAATTACTTGAGCACCTACCATAGAGCGAAACTAGTTTATATGATGTATTTGGTATTTCTAATCAATAATATCAACATAATTAGGTTTTTAACATTAAAAAACTAATTTTTGGGGTATTTCCCAGTATTTCCCGTTTTCATCAAAATCAGCAAGGAGGTATTTACCGCTAAATACCGGTATTTACCACCCGGTATTTCTCGCTCCGGTATTTACCGGCCAACCCCGGTTGCTGCCAGGTCAAATCCTGTAAAATAGACCTGGCGGCCTAAAAAATGGTTTATAGTGACCTCGTCTACAGCCACTATGTCTATTTTCCAGTTGGTCTACTGGCAAATCGTCTATTACCGATTCGCCTAATACCCATCTGGTCTACAACTTGTTTTGTCCAGTACCCATATTGTCTAATAGTCACTTTGCCCACTACCCGTACTGTCTAATACCCAACTCGTCTAAGGAGCATTTCGTCTACTGAGCAATTGATCTAATAGCCAAATCGTCTACACTCACAATGTCTATTTGCCATGTCGTCTAATATCTATTTTGTCTACTACTAGTTAGTCTACTCCCACCTCGTCTACAAGTCATTTCGTCTACATTCACTTTATCTAGTTATCATATCGTCCAACCCTTAGTTAGTCTATACCCAATATGGTCTATACCCATCTGGTCTACTCCCAACTCGTCTACTCCCAATTGGTCTACTCCCAACTGGTCTACTCCCAACTGGTCTACTCCCAATTGGTCTACTCTCTACTCGTCTACTCCCAATTGGTCTACTCCCAACTGGTCTACTCTCAATTGGTCTACTCTCTACTCGTCTACTCCCAATTGGTCTACTCCCAACTCGTCCACTCCCAATTGGTCTACTCCCAACTCGTCTACTCCCAATTGGTGTACTCCCAGCTGATATAGTTTTACTCTCAACATATTTTACCCAAATGATCATTTCCATCTGGTCATGCTAATAATGAATATACCACTTTGTCTAGTGTCCGGTCCGTCTCACTGTCATGAACTATTCATATTAAACCCTGCCCTTGATTAGCACAAAAATCAATATTACTATTAGACTATCTAGTTGTTAATTATTTCGCACATGCTGAATATAAAGACATACTAATCAATGGTGAGACATGACTATCCAGTCTACATTCTGGCCGTAAAATAACTAAATAATGATACACTAGCTCAGTTACAATCCTCCATCACAAACGAATTGTCAGTCATACGTAACAGAATTACATTTCGACCGACCACCCCAGTCCACCCGTACTTCCATGTAGTTTGCAGGCACAAACCCTTGTTGGTCGTGGAGGAGTCTGCGCCAAGACTACTACATACGCACCACTTCGGCACTGTCCCATAGGCCCTGTGTTGTAGCTTCTCCAAACAATTCTAACCTTTGAGTCCAGAAACACCTTTTCATGTTTATTAGGCGGAGCTTCATTCTGAGAGGATTGTCATGGTAACCGTGATTGACATGTCCTATGGGGGCCTGTGTGGCTGACCCCCACTGAGATAAACTGCCATTAGGTTGGTATACACTTACAATGAACCTAGGTTTGTGTTTATTTAAGGGCCCATGAGTACACAGTATACCAGCGAGAAAAAGAAAACAAGTAGGTGTTAAAGGATGGTAATTTTGGTTGAGATGGTGATTCAGCTTTTGACATTTTGCAGGATAGAAACTACTTGAGATATCATTATCAGAAGTTCAAATTCTATTTGATGAAAGTCGGATTTGGAAATATCCAAAAACAAAGTAAAGCAAGGTGGTCCATATAAAAGAATTTTCCCACATTTCAGCTTTTGACATTTTGCAGGATAGAAACTACTTGAGATATCATTATCAAACAGAAGTTCAAATTCTATTTGATGAAAGTCGGATTTGGAAATATCCAAAAACAAAGTAAAGCAAGGTGGTCCATATAAAAGAATTTTCCCACATTTCATTAGGACAACTTTGTTTTGGGATATCTCGACCATCTCAAATTTGATTTTCGTCTCTTAGAATAATATGTATGCTCTTTTGATAGTCATATAAGGGGAATCTCATGAATTGTTGCAAAAAGTTATAACATGCCTTGAAATCTTGTTCAGAATAGTAAATAATGCCCCCAAAATATCTCATTACATTTTAGTCATTTCATGGTTTACACGTGAATGAATCCACATATGTCTGCATAATATGTTACTCCATGGTTTACAGAAGAGCCAGATTAAAGGGAAGGTAAACCCAAAGAACAGTGTGGATTGAGTGAAAGTAGCAACATTAGTAGAACACATCAGTGAAAGTTTGAGGAAAATCGGACAATCGATGCAAAAGTTATGAATTTTAAAAGTTTTGGTGTTGGGACCGCTGGATGAGGAGACTACTAGAGGATATGACGTATGAGTGGACAACAATACAAAGAAAATATACAGGAAATTCAACAAAAATTAACTTTTCTAGAATTATGAAAGAGCAATGGACCAACCGCTTTCAGAAAGCAGGCGGAATAATTGCTACCCTTAACATATGTCAATATCAAGTTGATGGAACTTGTAATTTTCATGAAAAATTGATTTTTGCTGGATTTTCTTTATATTTTCTTGGTATTGTTGTCCACTCATACGTCATAACCTCTAGTAGTCTCCTCATCCAGCTGTTCCAACATCAAAACTTTAAAAATTCATAACTTTTGCATCGATTGTCCGATTTTCTTCAAACTTTCACTGATGTGTTCCTCTAATGTTGCTGCTTTTGCTCAATTCACATTGCTCTGGGGTTTATCTTCCCTTTAAGGGGGGAAAGATGACAATACGGACTACTGTGTAGAGTAGGAAGAAAAGGTCACCTAATACACCCCTTGGAATTTGGTGCACTGGTATAAGGGTTGTCTGACCAGTGTTGTTTTTATTTCACTCATGGACTGCATGGTGATATCTGCCTAATCTGCCTTTCTAATTATCCAGTTAGTGGGTGCTGCCAGACAAGTCTCAAGAGATGGTGATGGACATTGGAAAGCAACCAATCACATGGGTGGAGTTTGATTTTCACCGTGAGAAACTGTTTTTAGAAGTCTGTACAAACCCTTTTTTGTTAGAGGCTGCAGTGCAGTGGTACGTGTATTAGTCTTGGCACATGCAGACTCCTATTACGACCAACAAGGGTTTGTGCCTGCAAACTAACCTCCATGCGCGTGCATGCATGCAGCGATCTTGGCGGGATGCGATTTTTTTTTTTCCGTAACCCTAACGCGTCGAAATTGCCAATTGTGTCACTTGAGCAGAGACTATCAGTGTGCTGGCTGGTTTTTGTACGCATGCGCGTGGACTTCGTTAGGTTCCTCGCGAAACGTGTATTGAGTACATTGCAGGCTAGTAAATTATTCATCTTAGTAGTAGCTATATATTGTACATGAATCATATTTTTGTGCATATGTTTCAACCTTTATTTTTGTGCATTTAACCGTTTACATACATCAGTACGCGGCAGACAGAATAAAGAATACTGATAATGTACTTCTAAAGTGTTCCTTTTCATTTTTACCATACTTATGATTGTGTATCAAAGTTGAATGGATGGAGTGTTGAAGTTTGGACATATAAATGCTGCATGATTGCTTCTGATATAAATTACACATCCACCACAAAAATAACACAGCAAGTTTTTCACACTGTGACATTGTCTTTTTTTCCTAAAAAAAGTGTCATAATTAGAACGTAAAAATTTAAAATTCAAATGGGGCACCAAGAGTGTTCAACCTATTTCACTGGGAAAAAAGAAACTGGATGAAGTAGACTTAAATAACAAAAAAAAAACTAACACTAGTAGTAGACCAGTTGGGAGTACACTAGTTGGTAGTAGACGAGTTGGCAGTATACGAGTTGGCAGTAGGCGAGTTGGGTGTAGACCAGTTGGGTGTAGACTAGTTGGGAGTAGACGAGTTGGGAGTAGACCACTTGGGTGTAGACGAGTTGGGAGTAGACCAATTGGGAGTAGACGAGTTGGGAGTAGACGAGTTGGGAGTAGACCAATTGGGTGTAGACCAGTTGGGAGTAGACCAATTGGGAGTAGACTGACTGGTTATTAGACTAATTGACTATTAGACAAGGTGGTTGTAGACTAATTGGCTATTAGACAAAATGAACTGTAGACTATTTTATTCATAGACCTAATGATTAATAGACGAAATGGTCAATAGACATAATGGGTGTTAGACGAAATGTGACCTAGACAAATTGGACATTAGATAAAATGGTTAGTAGACGGAATGACAATTAGACTAATTGGCATATAGACAAAATGGTTGGTAGACGAGTTGGTAGTAGACGAAGTGAGTTTAGACGAGATGGCATTAGACTAGGTGGACAGTGGACAGGGTGGTTGTAGACGAGGTGCCAGTTTACCTAAAAAATGGGGCTCAAAATGTGTTCATTTTTATTTTATTAAAGCAAACCGAAATGGAAATTCTTTTTTATCACGGGCCCGGCAGCCACTGTGCAGCGCCAGATCGACGCTGCTCTATAGCTGCCAAACAGGGTAGAAGCAACTCCCATCTTAAAACGTCTTTTGGTATGACGCAGCCGGGCCGTCATATGCCGTTACCATGGCAACTCAGTTTCTGACAAATGAGAAAAATGTGTCTTGCACATCTTCGCCCCAAGACCAAAGTGTGTGCTAAATTTCGTGAGCATTGGTCAAAAAACTGAGGAAGAAGTTAAGATACTTACCCTGCTGTTGAACCCAATCCACATCTTCTAAGAAAAGTACTTCTGTGGTGAATAGCCTCTTTTTCCTGAGAATAGCTGGAATGAAAAAATAAAAGATATACTTAAGCTTATTGACATGCACAAGTTTACATAGTATATCACATGAATGATAGAAACTCAAAAACGAACCAATGATATAAAGCGAAAGAACAGGATGCGCAAAATGAAGAGCTGTGATTGGTTACCTAAATAAACAAGAGCCCAGGGGGGCTTAACGCTCACCTGAATTGACGTAAGCACCCTATTGTGCACCTTTGGGTATGACATCAATTAGAAAAGCTATTGGGGCCCTCCCCTAGACCCCATGGGGAAATGTGTATTATTTGAACAACTCTGAATCGCCTACCCCAAAAGATGTTTTGAATAAGATGGAACAGGTACTTTTTAGGCCCCCTCCCCTGAATCCATACCCCCCCCCCCCCCCCCCCCCCCCCCCCGGCCCATTGGGTCACCCCGGGAACTGTCACTAACATCTTTAATTCTTCACATAAGATTAAGAAGGTATTTGAATACTCCAAACATGCATTTTTAAAGAAGTAGATAAAAAACACTTTATTTATTCTAGGGCACCATGGGGGCCCATTGGGCCACCCTGGGAACTGCCAAGAACAATATTATTCTTCACCTAAGAAGGTATCTACACCTTACATAATTATATAATACACTAGCAGCACCCGTGGAAATCCACGGGTCTGAGGGGTTTTATTTTTTTTTTCTCATAATACGATGTTGCACAGTCTTATTGAAGAAATAAAAATAAAAGTCTTCCCATTCTTTCGTTAATTGTGCTGTCTTTTAAATGACCACCCTTCCCAGAAATTTAATAATACATTTTTGTAGTGTACCCGGCGATCTGGTGCATTGGTACGGATCATTCCCGCCACTACTTGCTTTTATCATAGAACTTGAGTTTCGAGGGGTTATTTGAACCCGTTGAAGTCCAATAATTGTCTTGTTGCCCCTCACCCCCCCCCCCCAAGCACACACACATTTCCACCTCCGCAGAGCCAAAAAACAAAAGGGCAATTCCATGGGAATGTGGACATGGCACTAAAATTTCAAGTTTATTATATTGCAAAAGAATTACTCATTATGTATTACCCATATATTGAAGTTGAAGAAACTCAAAGAATTATATCAATTGGTCAAATATTTCCCGAGAAACAGCTCCAAATGTTCAAGACAATTTTTCAGTCATCCAAATTGCTAAAATACATGCTTAACTTGATTATATACATTTTTTTAAAGAAAAATTCTGCTAGCACTTCAGTTAATTCATTTTAAAGAAGCAAATTGGTTCTACTTCAGTCTCCCATGAGAAAATTTCTATGCCACCATCAAAAAATTTTTATCACCACCTGAAAGTTCAGCCCTTGAGCCATGTAACGCGAGTTACCGAAACAAGAAATATTTTTCATTCTGAAGGAAGCAGTGGAGGTAATTTGTTGGGAATCATAATTTTCTAAATTCATCACACCCTGATACTGTACACAGGATGTTGACTTGAATAAACACTGTCATCACATTAAAAAATGTCAATGAAAAGTGTAACGCGAGTTACCATGTAACGCGAGTTACCGGTATGTAACGCGAGTTACCGACTATAAACACAAGTTTCCACCAACGTAAGCAAATTTTAACACTTAATTGAGCTATATCATGGTGAAAACAATCAAATCCAGTGTTATACACACTATGCTGGACTGAAACAAAGGAGAGTAGCCTAATAAACTGTGATTGTATAATACTAGCATCAAGGCCACTGATCACATGCCACATTGAGGAGTCTAGCCAGGCTTTCACTGCATGTGTACATACATCCAGCAGTGAACGAGGTTAACCTAAAATTTATCTTCTGAAATTCCTGCATTAGTATTACAGAATTTTTATTACAGAATGCTATAAAACAGCAAGTGTTGGTTGTAATCCTTATTCGGTGGTCTAGTGAAAATGACACCTGTCCGGAGATCAGGAGGTTGTGGGTTCGAATCCGGCCTGCTCAAGTATGTGTGCCCATGATTTTTTATCATGGCTACTAATAAAACACTGATCAATTCAGTTTTTATTATGTTGATGTAGGGCAATTTGTCAATTAGTTGCAATAACATCTCAACGAAAGAATTTCATGAATTTGAATAATTACACAGTACCCGCTGCACGATATAAGGATTAGAACCAACACTTCTTGTCGGGCGGAAGTTCGGTGGTCTAGTTCTGAGATGATGCCCGTCCGGAGATCAGGAGGTCTTAGTTCGAACACTGCTCGAGTATGCACGCCCATGACTTTTTTATCATGGCTACTACTAAAACACTGATCAATTGAGTGCTTATTTAAGTTGATGTACATTTGTAGGGTAATAAGCCAGTTCGTAATTACACTGTAGCTCATGTACACATTGGTACAAATGACCTTTCTTTTCTCTCAGTTGGTTCGGCACTTCACTCTTTTTCAAAGCGGCATAATGCATAAAACTTGCCCGACATAACAATTTATGGAATTCATGTTCAAAAAAAAAGAATAAACTTGCATTTGGATCAGGGGATCAGAATACTCCCATCAGTTTATAGTTTAGCAAGCATCCATTTCATTGTTTTGTATTGAATGCAGTAACAGCTTATTTCCTTTTTTTATTGCGAAATACCATTCTTGCTGTGAGATGGATGTGCTGGCAAGCATCATTTAGATAAGGATCACATGAATAATCATTGCATCACAGATGCTTATATCAGTGAATTTACAAACCAAAATGCCTGTTGGTACAAATGAACTTTTTCTGCTCATGCGCAAAGAGGAATTACGAACTGGTCTATTTGTCAATCAGTTGCAAAGAAATTAGAGTTTTCAAAAAGACAGGATTTTAATTTTTGAAAGATTGTATGATTTTTTGTAAACTTGTCGATAGGGTTTGGCACTTTATGTTTTCTTTTTAAAAAAATTTCAACATCTTTCATTTGTACACTCTGAAAATTATGTACTTATACACCTAAATCATCTGAGTATATATTGAAACATATTCAGGGTCTCTTTGAGGAGTGAAGCTCTTTTTAGTCTTAAACACATTCTTCTCTATCAATTGGGTTGATTAGTAAAATATTTGTTTAACATTTATTCATTTTACTATGTACTAAGCATCTCTCAAAATATTCAACACAAGATTCAGTGCCATCAGAACAGTTGTATGTCATCAATTTGTGTCACCCTGTGTTAGCAGACATAATGTAACGCGAGTTACCGTAACGCGAGTTACTGATATAAAGGCTCTCTACATTTTACCAGGTCATTGTTACTCAACTTTGATAGTGTTAATTCATGAGTCCTAACCCACTATCAATTCAAGGTAGGAAAACTTTTATCAGGATTGTCTAGTATGAGGAGACTTTCCAAAAAGAGGCCTTTATAGAATTGACCATGTCCTTTTTGTGTAACGCGAGTTACCAAAATTAAATGATTCAAGAATCCCAACATGTTTGTCCTTTATTTTTCTTTTTGGATTCATTTAGTTGGTGTATGTCTACTTAACCAATGATGAAAAAAGTAACTTGTGGATCCTTCCAATTACAAAGATATTGGCACATTATCGCATAAATGTACCCATTATTTGTAACGCGAGTTACCGTGGAATTGCCCAAAAACATTCAGGGAAAATTACCAAAAACGAAAATGAGATTCCCCGAAAGTTCTACCCACAGATTGTTCCCGTCGAAACGGGAAGATATCAACACTATATGACTTTGATTACCCCCTGCTCTTGAATCCACACAGGCACCCGCGGATATCCACGGCTGGTCTCAAGGCCTCGGTTTAATTTGTTTTTTTCATTTCTTTTCCCCACGTTATGAGAGAAAAATAAAATATTTTCGTCTTCATTTGGTCCCTCCTTTTTGTTTTTAATCACCAAAACTTGGCTTGATATATCATAGAACCATCATCTGCTTCAGACTGTCCATTATCATAATTAATATTAGGCCTACAATTATTGCTCCTATTATTGTTATTATTATTATTATCATTATTATTGATATCATTGTTATCATTTGGGGAGGGGAGATCATAGTCATCAGGTTTAATAGGCACCCGTGGGAGTAGGGTCTCACGACCTCATATTTGTTTTCTTTAAAATTTTTTCCCATGTTATGGAAGAAAAGAGAGTAATATATATTCGTCTTCATTTGCTCCTTTTTTTTTTTTTGTGGTCACCAAAACTTCGTTTGATAGACCATAGAACCACACATTCTATTTCCACTTGTAATTTTAAAAATAGGCGGTCGGCAAAGCGAGGTTTTCCCCTACGTCCGCTCATCTTATGAATATGTATGATTACAGCAGCTCTGCAGTAAACGAATGGACACAGCTGCGCGTGTAATCTGATATGGAAGGGTACGATCGGCAAATATAATTATTTAGACGTCCTAAAAAGTCTGCGTATAATGACATCGGACTTGAGAGCAAACGGTGAGCAAACTAAATGACGTACCTTAGCTGCATAGTATTCTGCAGTTGTGCAAAATACAATTGAATAACAACGTTCGTTGTTCTCATTTGGGGACGCCAATGGCGAACTGTACGTAAATGCCCTTGTAGTCCATATCACGCGCACGCAGATAATAGTGCTTCGTGTAACCATCGTCAATACATTACATACACGTAACACGCGGAGACAAAGGTACATCACAGAACTATACACACAGTGTAGAGTATGTAGAGTTCTGTGAGGTACATTGTGTGTGTGCGTGCGCGTCCGCCGGAAGATGTCAGGGATTTCGCTGCATCCATCGTCTTTAGTATCCCACTGTCTCTGCAAGCTGAACGGTCGAGAAAGCAGGAGTTCAGCGCAGGTTCGGTGAATATTAAAACGCTCGGCTCTTTCGTCACGCACAAAAATGCATTATGCATCTATCTAATTAATTTTTCTTTTTCGTCCTCGACGTCGACACGGAGGCGGAGCGGGGACGGAACCCGCGCCATTCGATGCAGGATACTCTCCTGCGGCCGACGGCACCGGTCGCAGCTGCCCAGAGCCGCCGGCTCGGGAGGAGATAGAAAAACCAGCAACGCCGGAATAAAACAGGAAATACATAAGGCCGCGACAACAACAACAACTTCGAGTATTATAGTAGTAGACTACAAGGTATCTACACACTACATAACTGCTTAATTTGCATGGTTTGGGGCCTCTTGGGCCCTCCCCCTGGTCCCCCATTAGGGCCACATGTACCATATGAAGACCTTTGAATCACTGGCCCCTAGAGATGATTCCTGTCAAGTTTGATTAAAATCCAACCGGCCACGCGTCTTGAACTCGCCATCAGAAGCGTTACATCGCCCGATTCTGAAAATTCTGCACCTCTCGAGCTTCAAGACAGCATAACTTGAGAAATATTAGCCCTCCCATATCAAAAGTATACATTTTCTGAAAGGAAATTTCATGAGGAATTCAAATATGGCATCAAAAAAGAAGTAGGGTGAAGTATTAAGATTTTGTTACCAATTATATCTTATTTTTAGGACCAAAAAATAAAAAATTTCCAGGATCCACATTTTTTTTAACCTGTCATCCTACCTTTGATTCCATAACATATTTGAATTCCTCTTGAAATTTCCTTTAAGAAAATATACAACTCTTGGGGGTTTCTTTTTCTCATAATGAAAATATTTAAGGTAAAAAATATGCAAATTCTGTATACGGACAATAGTTAATTATTAATTAATTAATATTTAATATAAAATCAAATCAATTAATTTCTCAGGGTAATCTAGTAGGAAATGATAAAGGTGTTATTTACCTACAAAATGACACCAAAAACAAGAATGTAGCCCCTTGAATTAAAAAGTTATTCATGTTTAACTCGGCACATGCATATTTCCTATACGTTAAGTATGTATTGCCTCCGCCTCCCATGCCTCAACCTCTCTCACCATGCTGAATTTCATCAAGTATATTATAACTAATTAAAATGCTGTATTGATAATATTAATATCCCAACTAAAGGCTTCATTTAGCTTTGAAATGAGACCATTTTCAGTTTAATAGCTCTCTGTTTGCTTGAGATACAACTGATTAAAGAGAATGTGATGATAAATTTTGGAATAAAGTCGCAGCGTTTTGAAGACATATTAAGGTCACATGACCCTAAAAATACACAATTATTTACTGAATTTCAAATGTTATTGTGTTGGATAATGATAGCTCTGTTAATTAGCTTTAAAATGAAACAAAAATCAAGTCTGTAGCCCCGAAATTGACAAAGTTATTCAACTTTAACTTGCGAGACGTGCACGAAACGCGATTTTCCCATAGACTTTGTGTGTACCGCTTCCCCCCCCCCTCCCCTTCCCCCCTCAACCACCCTCGTCATTCTTCATTTAAATATGCACCCTGCCCCCATTTGAAATGCTATCAATCCCATATTTACAGGTGTTGCAGTGCATTTAATCAGCTTTAAAATAAGACCATTTTCATGACAATAGCTATCCATATGACTGAGATATCAACATTTGAATGAAATGAAAATGGAAAAAGTGTAACAAAACCACCCTTTTCAGAGGCGAGTTCAAGACGCATGGCCAACCATGTATTGTCAAGAAAGTGAATCAGTTACTTTTTACAAAGGGCCCTCACAGGGGCCCATTGGGGCCACGCTGGGAACTGCCATGAACAACTTTTATTCTTTACCTAACAAGGTATCTACACACAACATAACTTGACTATTCTCCTTCTGGACCTGGAGAAGATGATTTTTGAAATTTGAATGGTTTTGGCCCTTTGGGGCCCTCCCGCTGGGCCACCATGGGGGCCACACATACTATTTGAACAAATTTGAATCCCCTACCCCTAAGGATGATTCCTGCCAAGTTTGGTTAAAATCCAACCATGCGTTTTCAAGAAGAAGACGAAAATGTAAAAAGTTTACGCACGACGCACAACGCACGACGCACGAAAATAGAGGCAATAGCTCACTTGAGCCTTCGGCTCAGGTGAGCTAAAAATAGTCTTGCCACCACACAGTGGGCTATTTGGACAATATACTCTCCATTTGGCTCTTCATTCATTCTGAAAAAAGGGCTAACTTGAGAGTCTATCTATAGTGTAAATGAGGATTAGCCACATCACACATGAAAATTTATGCCTTGCAACATATATAAACAACAGATATTGATGAATAGTTGTTATGGATCATTGTGCTAAACCAGGTGATTTGCATGGATCCCTTAGTTACAAGGAGCCTTACCAATGAATAATCCAACAAAAATGTTTGTTACACATGAATAATCCAAATTAATCAATCATCACCTAGTATAATTTTCAGACTTTTAGGAGGCCTATAAAGGATGTCCACTTTCTTGTATAAATCAGTTAAAATCTTGAAAACCAGGCTAGGGCACATACTAGACCCATAGTGTTTTGAAAAGGTCAGAAAATAGTATGGTTTGGTATGTGCCCTCCCCTGGTTTTTGAAAAGAATAGTTTGTAGATTTCACCACCGCTTTATTAATGGGAAATTTGTCCAAAGTGTGAATATCTGAGCCTGATCAGTTTGTCACGGACGGACATTTGACAAATTTTCAAAATTTGAAGGCCTGTAAAAAATATCAAATGAAATGTGCTAAGCTAATAAAAAGTGATAATTCAAAATGCAAATTTAGTTTTTTGTTCCAAATTCTTAACATGATACTTTACTAGGAAGTATATTTGTCCGCAAAATAACACCATTTCGGGCCATCAACGTGCCCAATAATGTGGTGCTTTCGCGCGGGAGGGGGCCCACCCCCACCCCCAGGGGTGTCGCGCGATTACCCACCAAGCATGAACATTTTTCTGGCGAGAACGCTCTGACCTTACGAACTCCGGATCGGTTCATTATCAGAATAGTGAATATTATTTCCATTGTTGATTTGTCATATTTCATGACACATTCCGTATTAATTTAATTACTGAAAGTCTCAATGAACATTGTTTCTCTCTTTCATCATTGACGTCACAATTGAAACTCATTGAACATCGTTTCTCTTTCATTGTTGACGTCATAATGGAAACTCAACAGGGTGCGTATCTAGCACACATCGCGAGCTGTCTCCCGATCCCTAGTATGACCAAGCGCGCATAGTTGTGCAGAATTTGTGCGATCGTGATCCCGATCCCGATGGAAGCGAGATTTCACATGCAGAAACACATTCCCGATGCAACCGAGATATGACCAGGCTCAATCGAGATTTGCTCATATGCAAATCCCGCTAATTTCCCGTTAGAATCCCTATTGAACACGATATTTTCACCATAATATTATATCGGGATTCTCGATCCCAGATGCCAAGTTTCTTTTGGGCTGTATAGTATGTGGCTGTCTTTACAGCTTGTGTGACTATTTTAACAAAAGAGAAAACCCGTAATGGAGCCTAAGGAACGCACTCTATGCCCTCAGGTCCAAAAGAAAATAAAATATTTCTATAACAGAAAAGTCAATACAACACACACAATTAGCAGACTACTGTAAAAAGAGATGTAAAAACATATATGGAACAAACTCAAACATGAAGACAAAAGCTTACTTGTTCCTTCACTTGTCCAGAAATCTACATTTGTTGCTTCAAAAGGAATGACATCTCTCGAGGAGATTCTGCAAAATAAAAACAATACAGTCAATGTATATCAATCATCTATACAACAAATTTTGCCGACAATTAAATTGCAAAATTGAATTTGATTTATCATTTGATCTGTGTCAATTTACTATACCGGGTGTCCCAAAAAAAGTGGAATGGTGGATTTTCAGTACATTGCGAGCTGAAAGTGATGTAAACTTTTATACCATTGGATAGAGCATTTTTCACAGAAAAGAATGATACCTCGATCATTACATTTGGTTGAGTAATTCTAATTTTATGTCAATTTTTTGAAAGACGGTCATTTTCGAATTTCAATCTAATTTCGCACCTGACGACTCACTATTTATGTGTATGTCAGGAGTCGCCTTTCATCGAGAATCCTATTGTTCGCGTTTCTTTTGTTTACACGGGTCAATGGGCTTCTGCACAACAAAACAATGAAAGGCCATTCTCAACATAATTCTTCGCTCAGTTGATCGAAAAAGTCAGTGAAATTGGAAAATGACCATATTACAAGAAATGGGTATAAAATCAAAAGTACTCAACCAAATTTAATGATCTAGGTATCAATCTTCTCTGCGGAAGTTGCTCTATCTCATGGTATAAAAATATACATCACTTTTTGCTCGCAATGAACTGAAAATCCACCATTCCGCTTTTTTTGGGACACCAGGTATATACCCAGGGGGCCAAAGCCAGTTTTTTGGTAAACCCGACATGGGATGCTGTAAAAGGTTGTTTGGTGTCAACATGATCAGAGGACCTCTCTGAACAACTTCTGGGTGGACAACCTTAAAAATATGCTGCACATCAAAATGGCCACCACGGAAAAGTAATATTTAGGAATTAAGACAATCACTTTATTAGAAAGCATCAATTTACCACATGTGGTATCATATTTAAAGAATATTGGCTTTGCTTGAGGAGGATACAAGAAAATATTGTCACATCGAGTCCAATATACGAAAAGGGGAAATCCAATATTGTAATTATTATTTAGATCACCCCCTGTGAAAAATTAATATGAACAAATTTTAACAAATCCATACAAAATGGCACTGAAATTAAGTTGTTAAAGTTTTGGTCAAATACCAAACCTCACTCACACACAGCTCTCAGCCTCTAAAGTTGAAAGCATTGTAAGGTAACAATGAATATGCGTTGTAACAATGCAAGCGTGCACATGTCAGCTCGAGTGCGCAAAGAGTGGGCGTGGTTTTTTACTTACCGCGCGATCACGATTGTAAACAAGATTCATGATGCAACAATGCACAACGCTTCTTATCGTGGTTGACTGATTTAAAAAATTCTAAAACTGAGCTGCCTGACCTGTCTAATTATGTTCAGATGGATGAAAAAACATCCAAGAATGCAAAAATAATGAAAGTTTAACATTCAATATGAAGATATCTATAAAAGTTGTATTTTTGTTCGTCGGCGAACAAAAGTACAGTACAATAGTCAATGGAGGTGGTATTTTAGATTTTCACTTTTTTGAAGCACTAAATAATAACTTTGAAGAATAATTTTTTCACAGGTCCATTTTTACACCCTATCGGATATTCTGATAACATGTAGGGCCATGCAGCTCAGATTTTTTTAACTCGGAAAATGTTAAATTATGCCTTTAAATAATATAAAATACACTCACTCTGCATGATCAGCTCTGCAATAAACAATTTTGCCAGGAACTATCACTTGTACAGGCCATCTGACAGCAACTCCACGCAGTTTTGCCCAGCCAAACTCTATTTAATACATAATGTAAGAGATTAAAACAGTTATACTGCTACACATGCATATATATATGTACATGTTGATGACCATCAGTTAATTTAATGAAAAAACAATCTTTTTATAATTTGAATAAGGCCACAATCGTCGTTATAAAACTTCTTAGCAGATGAATAGATGACACTACCTAAAATATCAACATTATTGGTATTGTAAAGTTTCTTCAAAGTGTTTCAAACGATTTTAATGAAATAAAACGATGCATTCTTAATGATACACATTTACACAACTAGGTGAACTAGCCCTCGTCACTAGCTGCAAAGTAATGTACATGGTGCGGTGCAGGGCCGAGGTGGAAAGCTTGCAATAGAAGTCAAAATCATGAAAGTCCACATTTTTCATACTTTTCTATGTCCGTTTACAGTATAATATGTCTTATTCTTAAATTATAAAGTCTAGCAGTTCATAGGCTTTAGTTCCTTTGGAGTTCAATGACATTAAAATTTAAAGTGTTTTTTATGCCACTAAATATGACTGTGTAAGGTACAACTGTACAGAGTGAAAAGCCCTGACCATAAGCTTGTACAGGGCCAAAATCTAGGCTAAATATTGTTACTGTTTAAGAATGGTGGTTGTCAACTTGAAGAAATTCTTAATTTTGGGAATTTTGGCACTTCTAGCACAGAATCGCCCACTGTAGCATTTGTGTCTAAGAGCTTTGCTCCTTCCGTAATTCTTTTTGAGTTGAGTATCAATGTACTAGGAGGGCTTTTAAACATAAAATACTAAACGTGATTCCCCTGCTGGAAAGTTTGTATTAACATGTACTTATTTGGCAGTGTCCAGTGCCAGCTTAGCCTTTTTCGTAAAATTTTAAACAGGCAATTCTTATGGGAGAGTATTGATCACATTGTCCGAGTTACTAGCAATTCTAAAATAATCTATTAGCAAACACCATAGCTTGGCCAATTTATCCTTAAATATAAAGGCCTCCGCACACTACATGACCAGTCTGTGATCCCATTTTGAAAAAAATGATATTTGAATATTTTTCATAAGTATCAACAGGAAAATTTACCTTATTTGGGGTTCAGAATGAATAAAAGAATAGTATAGTTTTAGGTTCGAGAAAAGGCCAAATTGGCTTCAAATCGTACGTAGCCGATCGTGGGGCTGCTATGACATCACTATGACTAGGAACTAATTTTGCTTTCTTACATAATGAAGAGGTTTGCAATCGCCATGAATTTTAACGTTGGTCATTATAAGATAATTTATTTTGGTTAATATGATTTCCCTTGTTTGAATATGAATATCACTTTCTATTACCATTTCCTTCAAAATCGGATCGCAGACCGGTCGTGTAGTGTGCGGAGACCTCAATTCATACAAAACAACAAAATATTTTTTTAAAGATGGGTCTTAAATACCCAATACTGATGGTACCATGTGGTGTCCGAATTATAAAAAAGGATCTAATGGTGGTATATTAGTATTCTGCTACATTTTTTTATTTCAACTATTAGGAGGACCAAATGAGTTATGGATTCAAAGAATTTCTCCATTTATGACACTAAATACATGCCTTATAATAGGGCAGGTCCAAGCTATTTGACTTGTGACGTACGGGACATTTAGAGACTTTAAAGTTGTTTAACATGAAAAATAAAGACACACCAAAGAAATTTTGGAATGCTAGTTGGGACATCTTTATTCAGTAAAAACATTAATTTTTTACACTCCCATTAACAATGTAATATTTTAATTAATATGCTCTGTGATGTACGGGACCAGAAAAAAAAATCAAAATTTTCCCCCCAAAAAAGTTTGTCATTGAAACTCTGTGAATTGGAATACACTTGAAATCTCTCCTCATTACGCTTTTATCTGGTATCTAATAAAGTATCAATTGCCATAAAATAAAAATGATAGAATTCCTTGTTGTTATTATGTAATAGCTGGAAATGTAAACTTCCATACTGTGACGTACAGTCGTACAGGACACTTTGTCCCTCTACAAAATGAATCCATGAGAAAACAGTATTTTGATCTTTTAAACCTGCTTTAATAACCCAAGTAAAGTTACACTTTTATGGTTGAATTTATCACTTACATGTACATGTATATACATTATTTAAATCTATCATGGAGATGTGTGGCATTTTATGACAGCGGGTCAACCACTAAATGGAGATTTTTTAATATTCTGTGTACAAAACAAATGGCAATGTATGGTCGATAATTTTGTTTGTAAATCAGTAATTCTTCCCCATTAAGACTTCACTTATCGTTTATTCACAATGAATGTTGATCCAGGTGAATATGTAAATCAGCCAAAGTCACTAAAATAATGAAATACATAGAATATTAAAACAATAAAATACATAAGAAATTAATAAAACAATGAAATAAATAAAAATATATATATATATATTTGAATGATTTACATGTCTGTTAATGTTCACAAGGGCAGGGAGAAACTTATTATAAACTTCTTGCATAGATTCCACGGTAACGGAATTACAATCAGGGATTTTTGGCTCTTATTTTATTCCTTTGTGCTATACTTGTATGATCTTAGTCAGTTAGAATACTTTTATATGACGCAGAGGTACTAATGCCATCACCTGAAACACAAAATCTGTAAGATTTCTTTTTTGTTTGGAGACCAGCGAGGTAAATGTGAGTCGGTAACGGAATTAACAGAGAGTAATTCTGTTACCGACTCGCAATACCTCGCTGCTCTCCAAACAAAAGAGAAATCTGACAGATTTTGTGTTTCAGGTGATGGCATTAGTACCTTTGCACCACACATGTATAAAAGGATATTTCATGTTTACTTCTTCCGTTTGGTCTTTAAACTTCACAAAACAGTGGTAACGGAATTACATTTTGGGTCATTTTCTCATGTCGAATTGCCCATATGTACTCTTTTAGAGGTAGGTTTAGCAAGTCATGGTCAAAATAAATATTTATGAATATAATTTGCATAAATTACCATTGGTAAATCACATGTGAGCACTTTTCACAAAAGTAACACTGGGTCTCTTTCTTTGCACAATTTCTAAGGTGTGTGCCAAATATCAAGGCTATTTCAGGTACCCAATGCACTGGGATGTCCCGTACGTCACACAATAATTGTCCCATACATCACAATATTTAATTTGAATATTCAATTAAATCTAAAAGTTTTACAGTTTATTCAAATTAATGAAAAGTTGTATACTGTCCTAAATTAGAACTTTCCAGAATATCACTTATCAGAAAAAAAAAACACTTCAGTTTTTCATAGTGTAATCATAAAAAATGTATGTATACATGTAAAATTGTGACGTACGGGACATGGCATATGGAACGAGTCTTAATTAGCATGATTAATTAAATTTCAAAGTCAAGCTATATATCTGATAATTACTACTGACTAGGTCTAAATGTCCTGATATATCAAATTTAAAAACATTAATTTGTATGAGCTACAGATTCAAAAAAGCAATATCCCTTACGTCACGCCAATAATAATTTATGCAAATTATGACCTTGCCATTCATTAATATTGCAACTTTTTATAATTTCACAATTAGAAACCTAAAGTTCAACATTTTAGCTTTTAAATGATGTATGCCTTGCCATGTAATGTATAAAGTTTGTGAAGTTTATTTTTCTCCTTCTGAGGGGACAATAGCTTGGACCTGCCCAATAGCAAGAAAGTTTAGTTACTTCCACATTTCATGTTCAAGGTTTGTGATGTCAGGATGGTGTTAGGTGTAACGGTGGTATCTTTTGTATCCACCTTGCTGACGTTCAAGCTCTTTGTGGGGCAACCTCACCAAAAATCTTTACCTCTCATGGAAACTCCCAAGAGTATGAAGTGCAGTCTTTATGCAATAGAATTGTGTTGGAGAAAGACAGTAGGCTTATGACCATCTACGCAGATGAAAAGATTCCGGCATATGTCCTAGATAAAGCCATCATTATGTACCCTTGTCCAAGTCAAGAAAACTGAGGATTGTGTGGCAGAAAGACATTTTATCTACCCATGTCCAAGTCAGGAATATTAAGGCTTGTGCAACGGAAATGCAGCATTATCTACACTTGTCCATTTCAGGAAAATTAAATCTTGTGTGTCAGAAATACATCATCTACTGTTATCTTGACTGTGCAAATCCAGCAAATTAAGATTTATGTGTGACAAGACAGTATCATCAATCTGCACAGGAATGTATTATCTAAACCTGTCCGAGCCCAGAAAATTGTGGTTGTGTGTGAGAAAAACTGTGTCTTCATCTACCTACTATACAGTATGTCCAAGTCAAGAAAATGAAGCTTGTGTGTCAGAAATTTATGCATGATTACCTAAGACTGTCCGAGTACAGAAAATTATGGCTTGTGTGGGAGAAAGACTTTGGCCTATGATAATTTCGCACATGAAAAGACTCTGGCATATGTCCTAGTCTCCTAGATAAAGCCATCATTATGTACCCTTGTCCAAGTCAAGAAAACTGAGGATTGTGTGGCAGAAAGACATTATCTAAGCCTGTCCAACTCACAAAATTTATATCTTGTGTGGCAGAAATTTATTATGATTGAATCCTGTCCAAGACCAGAAAATTAAGGCTTGTGTGCAAGAAAGAGTGTATCGTCATCTACTTACACGTACTGTACATAATGTATGTCCAAGTCACATACACTTAGGCATTTGTCCAAGATAATCAAACACAACCTCGGTCCAAGTCAAGAAAATTAAAGCTTGTGTGGCAGAAAGACATCTTTCTCTGTCCAATTCAAGGACATTAAAGTAAAAGACGTCATTACTGACCCCTAACAAGAAAAAAGAGCATTGTGTACCAGAATGAAAAATTGTCTACATGTAAGCCTTTCCCAGTCAATTAAAGCTTGGGTGGGAAAAAAGAACTTCTGATTTACCTCTGTCACGAAAATCAAGGATTGTGAGGCAGAAAGACATTATCTAAGCCTGACCAACTAATGAACATTAAAGGCATAATTTAACATCTTCCAAGTTAAAAAAATCGGAGCTGCATGACCCTACAAGTTATCAAAATATCCGAAGCGGTATAAAAATGGACCTGTGAAAAAATTATACTTCAAAGTTATCATTTAGTGCTTCAAAAAAGTGAAAATCTAAAATATCACCTCCATTGACTATTGTACTGTATTTTTGTTCGCCGACGAACAAAAATACAACTTTCATATATCTTCATATTGAATGTTATACTTTCATAATTTTTGCATTCTTGGATGTTTTTTCATCCATCTGCACATAATTGGACAGGTCAGGCAGCTCAGTTTTAGCATTTTTTAAATCAGTCTACCACAATGTTAAACAGTGGCTTTAAGTCTTGTGTGGCAGATATTTATCATTATCTAAGCCCGTCCAAGTCCACAATATTAAGGCTTGTATGCGAGGAAATACATCATCATCTATCCATGTCCAAGTCACAAATAATTGCCCCTGACCATGCCAAGAAAATTAAGTCTTGTGTGCCAGAGAAACATCCTTATATACCCATGTGACAGAAATGCAATATAAACCAGAAAGCCTGTCCAAGTCAAGAAAATGAAGCTTGCATACATGTGTCAGAAATTTATGCAGGATTACCTAAGACTGTCCAAGTACAGAAAATTATGGCTTGTGTGGGAGAAAGACAGTTGGCCTATGATCATTTTGCAGATGAAAAGACTCTGGCATATGTCCTAGATAAAGCCATCATTATGTACCCTTGTCCAAGTCAAGAAAACTGAGGATTGTGTGGCAGAAAGACATTTTATCTACCCATGTCCAAGTCAGGAATATTAAGGCTTGTGCAACGGAAATGCAGCATTATCTACACTTGTCCAATTCAGGAAATTTAAATCTTGTGTGTCAGAAATACATCATCTACTGTTATCTTGACTGTGCAAATCCAGCAAATGAAGATTTATGTGTGATAAGACAGTATCATCAATCTGCGCTGGAATTTATTATCTAAACCTGTCCGAGCCCAGAAAATTGTGGTTGTGTGTAAAAAAAAAAAGTGTCTTCATCTACCTATGTCCAAGTCAAGAAAATTTATTCTTGTGTGGCAGAAAAAAAAAATCTAAGCCTGTCCAAGTAAAATAGTGCTTGTGTGGTAAAAAAACAAATATATAATTTACCCGTTTCCAAGTCAAGAAAATGAAGCTTGCGTGTCAGAAATTGATGCATGATTACCTAAGACTGTCCAAGTACAGAAAATTATGGCTTGTGTGGGAGAAAGACTTTGGCCTATGATAATTTCGCAGATGAAAAGACTCTGGCATATGTCCTAGTCTCCTAGATAAAGCCATCATTATGTACCCTTGTCCAAGTCAAGAAAACTGAGGATTGTGTGGCAGAAAGACATTATCTAAGCCTGTCCAACTCACAAAATTTATAAAATCTTGTGTGACAGAAAAAAAAAATCAAATCTAAGCCTGTCCAAGTAAAATAATGCTTGTGTGGCAAAAAAATATATATAATTTACTCCTGTCCAAGTCAAGAAAAGAAAGTCTTGTGTGCCAGAAATGCAAGTTTTTCTACCCATGTGGCAAAGTGCATTATTATCCAGAAAGGCTTTCGCAGATGAAAAGACTCTGGCATATGTCCTAGATAAAGCCATCATGTACCCTTGTCCAAGTCAAGAAAACTAAGGATTGTGTGGCAGAAAGACATTATCTAAGCCAGAGTCTCTAACTCACAAAATTTAAATCTTGTGTGGCAGAAATTTGTTATGATTGAATCCTGTCCAAGACCAGAAAATTAAGGCTTGTGTCCAAGAAAATGAAATTTGTATGTCAGAAATTTATGCATGATTACTTAAAACTGTCCAAATACAGAAAATTATGGCTTGTGTGGGAGAAAGACTTTGGCCTATGATCATTTCGCAGATGAAAAGACTCTGGCATATGTCCTAGATAAAGCCATCATTATGTACCCTTGTCCAAGTCAAGAAAACTGAGGATTGTGTGGCAGAAAGACATTATCTAAGCCTGTCCAACTCACAAAATTTAAGTCTTGTGTGTGGCAAAATTTATCATTATTTAATCCTGTCCAAGACCAGAAAATTAAGGTTTGTGTGCAAGAAAGAGTGTATTAACACTATTATCTACCTATGTCCAAGTCACAAACACTCAGGCATTTGTCCAAGATAAAAACGTCAAACATACACCTCTGTCCAAGTCAATAATATAAAAGCTTGTGTGGCAGTAAGACATCTTTCTCTGTCCAAGTCAAGAACATTATTTAAAAGTAAAAGACGTCATTATTGACCCCTATCCTTGGCTTTATCAACAAACTGAAGAATTGCTTGCCGCAAGGACATTATCTACATGTAACCCTGCTCATTATAATGATAATCATATTAAGCTTGTGTGGCAGAAAGAACTTTCATGTACATTCTAACCTGGCCAAGTAAAGAAAATTATTAAAAGCTTGTGAGTCAGAAAACATTATCTAAAGCCTTGGTCACAAATACCTGTACAAACGCCTCACGAGCGATTGATTTGAATGGCCACAATGGTACAAAATCGTTCGTACGGCGTTCGTAAAGGTATTTGTGACCCAAGGCTTAAGCCTGTCCAAGTGAAGAAATACAACTTAGGCTTGCGTACAAAAAAGACACTGGCCCTGTTGCATTAAAGTTACGATCAAACACAAGTCTTGAAAATCAAACACAACTTGATTTTCAACCAATCAGAATCGAGCATTTAGGATTTATGTTTGATTTTCTTGACATGCATTTGATCATAACTTTTATGCAACGGGGCCAGTATGACCATCTTCCTACATGTCAAGAATACAAAAACTCAGGCATGTGGCCCAGATGTAGATATCATTATGTTCCCCCGTCCAAGTTAAGAAAATTAAAGCCTGTGTGGCATAAAGACAGATTATATATTCCTCTTTTGAACTCAAGAAAATTTAATGCTTAGTCTTGTGTAGCAGAAAAAAAAAAAAATTAGTCTAAGCCTATCCAAGTTAAGAAAATTAAAGCCTGTGTGGCATAAACACTAATTATATCTTCCTCTTTTCAACTCAAAAAAATTTAACGCTTAGTCTTGTGTACCAGAAAGAAATTATTATTTAGTCTAAGCCTATCCAAGTCAAGAAAATTAAAGCTTGTGTGGCAGAAGGACAATTATATCTTCCTATGTCACACCCAAGAAAAGAATTATTATAGCTTATCAAGTCAAGAAAAATAAAGCTTGTGTGGCAAAATAATTTTCCTCTGTAAAAGTTAAGAAAATCAAAGCTTGTGTGGCCAAAAGAACTTCCGCCCGGCCGGAGCCGTGTATGTTTGTATTGTATGTATTCAGGCGAGTTTCATAATAGACGCATGATACTAGTACTACATGAAGGAAATAACAGCACTGAGTACCTCGGGGTTGGCTAAAGGAAAGTTTCAAGCTTGCCTTAGGCCTACTGATAGAATCTAGCCAAACTAAGAATTTACTTTAGGCCTAGCCCTAGTCTAGGCCTAGCTAGCCTAGGCCCTTGGGCCAAGACTATGCCTAGAATAGATACTAGTTCTAGACATCTAGAAGTCTAGAGTCTATAGGCCTAGAGAAATGTTATCTAGTCCTAGGCTAAGGGTGTAAGGCTAAACCCTATGCATAACCCAATCTAGACTGTGACAGTAACAAAGTTAGCAAGCCCGGTCCAATGGTCTAGCTTTACAGGCTAAATACTTAATAGTAATAAGTTGGCCCAGATGTAGACATTATGTTCCCCCGTCCAAGTTAAGAAAATTAAAGCCTGTGTGGCATAAAGACTTCCTCTTTTCAACTCAAGAAAATTTAACGCTTAGTCTTGTGTAGCAGAAAGAAATTATTATTTAGTCTAAGCCTATCCAAGTCAAGAAAATTAAAGCTTGTGTGGCAGAAGGACAATTATATCTTCCTATGTCAAACCCAAGAAAAGAATTATTATAGCTTATCAATTCAAGAAAAATAAAGCTTGTGTGGCCAACAGAACTTCCGCCCGGCCGGAGCCATGATGTATTCAGTCGAGTTTCATAATAGACTCTAATCCTATAGGGCATTAACAGCACTGAGTACCTCGGGGTTGGCTAAAGGAAAGTTTCAGGCTTGCCTAATAGTGAGTAATACTAAAGAATTTACTTTAGGCCTAACCCTAGTCGAGGGCCAAGGCCTAGCGCTAGCTAGGCCCTAGGGGCTAAGAGTAAGACTTATGCCTAACTTGTTAGAATAAATAGTCTACTAGTAGTAGAGGTCTACTAGTTCTAGAGACTAGACATCTAGAAATCTAGAGTCTACGCCTAGAGAAATGTTACCTAGTCCTAGGCTAAGGAAGTAAGGCTAGACCCTATCTATGCATAAAGTCTACCCCAATCTAGACTGTTGTACGTGACAGTAACAAAGTTAGCAAGCCCAGCCCAGGCAATGGTCTACTCTAGGATATCTATAGAGATCTATTCTTCCTTTAGTTTTAATATCAAAATTTAGCGGTCTACCCAGGAACAGGTAGCAGTTAGAACTAGAAGTTAGATTAGAGCTAGAACTAACACTAGACTCTAACAGAAGTAACGTTAGAGACCTCTAGACAGGGCTGCCAGCTCTCACTCATTGAGAGTGAGACTCACTCATTTTGCCATTTTTGGTCCCGTCTCACTCTCAAAAAATGTTTCATTTGCATGATGTATTTCTATTGATCTCACTCATTTGATCCCTACATTATACTGTAAATACCATCATTAAGACATTAGCCTACGAGAGTCTCACTCTCCAGATCCATTCCAATGTTGGCAGCCCTGCTCTAGATCTAACAGAATAGATCTAGGCTACTCTAGATCTACCCCTTAGTCTAGTTTAGACTGCTTAAATATTTTTTTTTACAAATAAGGAAATATTCCTCATGATTAAAGATAAAATTTTGGGTTATCTCAGTATAAATTCTGAGGATAAAATGGGAAAACTTACCTTTCTTGCTGGCCATTTCCAGAAAGAGCTTCAGGCAGTTCAGCCTGCACTGCTTCAGGCTCTTGAGACTGTGAGAGGCTGAGTTGCACAGCTAGCGCTAGCTTGCAATATTAAACCCACGAGCACATGTTGCACACTGTATAAGTCTGTAGATCTAGATGCATCATTGTGTGCATGTGAACAGCATGTGATACTACTTGGCTGTTTGTGCATACACATACACGCCCATACATGTAGTGGTGCACACACACAATAATCTGACCATATCATGCACGTGACACATGCAATACACTCAGTCACACATCACACACGCACTGCATGCAGTTGGGCATAGCTTCCTAGATGTCAACAGTAGATGGGGCTATTTCGTTTTCTGCTTGGACACAAAATTTGGACTGATTATTTTGGGATTTTTTTTTTTTTTTTTTTTCTTGTGTGACTAAATCTTAGTTGATTAGAAATGACAATTCAGACATCTTAGAAACTAAATGTGATAGTTTTCTTGTGTGGCTAGACACACAAGCCTAATATGACACACAAGGATACATCATACATGAAAATAAACACACAAGGACATCATCGCAAAGACGGAAGGACGGACGGACGGACGGAAGGACGGACGGACGGACGGACGGACGACCCGAAAACATAATGCCTCCGGCACCACTTCGTGGCGGAGGCATAAAAATACATTTTATAATGCATGACTGGAGATGCATGACAGTGTATTCATACTTTGTACTACATCCTGTTAAAATTTAGGCATTAATAAGTACAGTAGCACACCCAGCTGTACAAAACAAACAGTATGTGTATTAGAATCACTGAAGTTTATGCCAGAGTTTTGTTACCTTGATGTAACAACTCTCTGACATGTGTCACACAGCTTTTTCCCATTTCTTACATAACTTTGTATGTGCTCTGGTAATGTATGCTTCATGAAGAGCATAAACTTGGCATCTTATCATGTGACATGAGTACATGCAGAATTATACTAGGCCTCACTGTATGAGAGCATAAATATCACAGCAAATGTGGCAAATTTCCAGATAATGGAAGAAAAAAGAAGGGTTTCTATCAACACCTGTTCACAATATATCAGTTTCCCTTGAGTGAGAGGCACTTTTTGTCTTGTACTACTTTAGCTGCGGAAATTCAGTGTTATTGACCTTTTTGGAGGAAGGGGTTAACACGCTGTTGATACTGTTTTTACATTGTATTTCTTTCTTTCTGAGAGGAGAAAAACCTACAGGGACCTTCACATCACAACTCAACGTGATTTTGCATGTTTGGGATGAGGAAAGTTTGACATAAAAGAAGCAAACACTTTGCACAATTTTATTCAAGCATGGGCTACAGCCCAAAATGTCAAATTGAGAGCTCAGATTACAACTCGATATCAGGTCATTTGGTCAATCATGCGTTATTTTTACTTAATGGTAAGTGGAAGATGCCGAAGCATAAAACTTGAAAGTACTACACTAAATCAGTACCAAAAAGTAAAACTTGTGTACATTGTACATTGTTGTGTCAATCGATGCAGACTTAAACACTGAATGAAGAAATGTCTAATACTGAGAGAGGTACATTGTAGAACCATAGGCAAACAGAATTATACTAAGCAAGGCCAAAAGGAATTTGTGCGTGAAAAACTTCAGATTTTGTCTTTAGAAGTTGCTTTAGAATCATATCAGCGTGTCTTGGTTTATTTTGAACATACAGTACTGTTGTGTGTACAGTGACTGATATTTCTTGATGTGTGCTACAATGTACATTGTTCATATCAACTTTTGTTCATTTCGAGTAGTTATTGGCTCCACAGGAACAGATCCTATGCATTATTGATCAAGTTTCAAGACATTGTTCGTCAATGAACAGAGAAGCAATAGCTATCCTTGTAGTCACTGATCAAACGACTATTAGTAAATAACTCAGCTGGGATGTTAATAGTGATATGTGTATGGACTAACAAACTTTGCATGATGTGAACTAGCCAGGTCAGCTGTGTGTTTGAATTTGTAATTTACAAGTGATATTTTGGGAACTTCAACAAAACTTGGGGTCACACTTGACACACATTATTGTCTCTTTCATAAAAAGCTGTGAAAATGTACATTGAACAATGTGCTGGGGCCCGTTTCATATATCTTGTCATCAGTGACAAGTTGTCATAGATTTGAGAAGCTACTGAAATCCTTGCATCTGATTGGCTGAGAGCAAATTTGTCATAGAAATGTGGCAGTTGTCACTGATGACAAGTTTTATGAAACGGGCCCCAGGTCTTCTATGAGTGAAGATATCACAGTATATATAGGATACATGATTTCAAATTATTACAGGTACGTGTACACACTGTATCCAGAATGACGCAGTGCAACGGCCGGAAAGGTTGACACAAAAGAAAAAAAAAAGAATCAACAAATACACACCAACTTTTAGTACAATAAAATCAAAAGTTTGCATTACTCACTTTATATTCCTTCTCCTATTTGCTGGCTTGTTCTTTCCCTTTGACTTTCCCTTCTTCTTTCTGGTTCCCTCCCCATTCTCCTCCCCTTCTTTCTCCTCTTCCTCCTCTTCCTCATCCTCCTCTGCCGCTTGTTTCACCTTCCTCTTCCTCCTCCTCGGACCTCCCTCGGTCCCACTCTTCTGGCGCCGCCTCTTGGCGGCCCTCTTTTTCGAGCTTGAGGAGTTGCTCTCGGGACCTGCTCCCGGCGGCTCCAGACCCTCTGGCATGCTCACGAAAGACTGCGTCAGCAAAGCGTCTTCTGGCGGATCCTTAAAGGTGTACTCGTCCTCCATCAGGGAGGGCGTGGTAGAACTCGGCCGACTGGCAGGATCATCGTCAACGGAGGATGCCTTGTTGTCGGGCTCTGGGTTCGAGCCCTCCGAGTCGTAGGAGGCATCGCTCTGGAGGCCAGGGGGTAGAAACTCCTCAGAGTCTGACTCACTCTCACTTATTGGGTGGTTTTCGCTCATGGTGCTTCTGCCGTAGGTACACAGTAATAATTATTTCCGGTCAATTATTGTCCTGCTACAAGTTGTGCTGTACAGGTGAATGCTACCTAGATGTTTTCACCGAGTTGCTTTTCTTGTCTTCATTTCACCTGTTTGTAATAAAGATACAGAAAGACAAAACAAGAATTCAGAACAAACATTTCACCAGAATCAGATCATGGTAACAGATTCATTCAATTTTAAACTAGAAAAGCACTCTGAGAGCGCAGACCTCTGCCAAGCAGCTACTTGCCACCAATGATCTTGCTTTTCAATACAGATCAGTGATTTCCGTCCATACGTATGCATGCTGAAAAATCGCCTGATTTCCCAATATACATAGTGTAGAAGCATTTGTTACATCATAAACCCTCAGCTGCACGGCGCGCCTCACTCTAGCAGAAACTAGAGCACGCTCTAGCAGAAACTAGAGCACGCACTAAGTTTTTATAGGCTTGCATATATGCGTACTTACGTTTATTGACTGAAGTACTAGTAAGTTGTTCGAGTGCTAAATTTAACTTTGAAATATTGTGAATGAGCATTTTTTTTGCTCATTCACAATTACAATTTAACTTTGTAATATTGTGAATGAGCAAAAAAATGCTATTGTGAATGAGCATTTTTTTGCTCATTCACAATATTACAAAGTTAAATTTAGCGCTCGAACAACTTACTAGTACTTTAGTCAATAAACGTAAGTGTACTGACATAGTGATTGTATGGAGCATTTGGCTTGCCGTAGACGTTCATGCGGTCATTTTTCAAATGAAGGCGACGATGAATTGGGGAGCGCTGCAAAGAAGTGGGGGAAATGACCAGAAAACAGGAAGAAACTGTGGAAGAGGTGAGACAAAATGTTTACTGATTAATCCTATGTTTTTCCAGATTGGTTTGAAACCAAGCTGAAAAAAAAATAATAACTGGGTCGAAGTTGCGTTAAGCTAAAATGGCTGAAACTGTCGCAATAGCGTATGTATCAATGCAATGGTGTCTGTCTAGATCTAAAGAAGCGAAAAACTGACCCAGCAAATGTCATTACTATAAATGAGAAGTTTTTCGCGGAATTAGACATACTTGTCCGTCAAAGCATCTTTCCTCCTCCCTTTCTCCCATTTTTTCCATTGTTCAACATTTTATTCTCGGAGGGACTTCCTAATGTCCCATGACTAATTTATCAGCCAATTTAAACATAAATACAACCCTAACCCTAACCTGAACTTGCTTGCTAACACACCACACGCACTGCGGTGGGGCCAATTTCACGATTTTGCCAAAAGTCCCTCGTCTATGACAAAATGAATGGCTGTGAATGGAGTTGTGGACGATTATGCGATAATGCTGACTCTAGTAGAACCTGTCTAGTGCTAGACAACTCAACTGAACTAGTGTAGTGTAGGCCTATTGTTAGTGAGTAATCTCTAGCAGTAGCAGGTTAGTAGGATCTTGGCTTGCTGCTTACTGGGCCGGCCCCAGCATGGCAATGAATGAAAATTCTCCTCTACATTGAGACCCTATTTGAACCATTCATTGCAAAAGTTACAGCTACGGTAACTGTATACACAGCCCAGTCGCTGTGTACATGGTACGTCGCGACAGGGCTGTACTCGCACGACCATCACCCACTAGGAGAGCGACGTAATCGTATCACGATAGCTTTGACTTTTGATACTTACGATCATTTTTGTCACCTCAAACTCATCGAGTATACTCTTCAATATTTACTCTACATCTGATGATATTAGTATTCAAATGTACGCAATGAAACTTACCGAAATTGATCATCATATCCAGCATGTCCACACGGTACACAATCTTTCACGCCAGGCCAAGTTTAGATATCGGGTGGTCACGTGATGTGAATGCCCTTTCAAAAGGTCGCGCTGTCGACCGTGCTGCTACACTCAAGCAGCGTACGCACGGTTACTAGTATACAGCTATAAACTGTACTGGGCTTGGCGGCGGCTGGCGTCTGGTCGGGCGAGGAACATTGAGCTCCATACCACGGTTATTGTGTAGCAGACGCCAAGGTTTGTTCGACACTTTCAACGCACACGCGCTCGCTCTGGAGCACATCCGGTCACGCATGCGCATAAGTCAAGGCGCCATTTTGAATTCTGCAACGACGAAGCCCGACGGTCAGGAATTGCGCCAGAAAGTGTCATTTATTTGTTCCACGGACTTATCGCAAGTGGTCTCCATGGACCCAGTGTGGCGAACTATTCTTCTTTAATAGAAACATGCATTTAACGTGAGTAAAGTATTCTGTTTAAAGGAGAAAAGTATACATGTTCCTAAGTTTTGTAGCTGTGTTGAGGTTCCTCACTTCGAGGCTGCATGCCGTGCTCGTCAGACGCTGTTTTCGCATAGCGTAACAGTGTCTGGTCGGGCTACAGCTACGGTAGCGTAGAGGAATCTGTGATGGAATCGATGATGTCCAATTTACCACAAAAAATTGCAAAAATACTTGTCAGGACTCTGCAGGACCTACGATATCGAAAACTATCACCCAGCGCAGCTCAGTCTTAGTGAAATTGCTACAGTTGCACATCCGATTTTCATCAACTCAATAACATTGTCAGCCTTGGTGGTCGTTGCATAACGCCGTGTTCCATAATAATCCCGTTGTATAACACGATACAAGTGGGGGCCGTGTCACCGCACACACACAATCGACGAGCCCCGACACCTGAATGAAGACTGATAGAATGCCGTGTGACTGTGTGGCTCGGCACAGGTTGAATCATCCTCTCATACCATCTTCATCAACTCACGAAATCAAACGCTTTTCACCAAAATACACACACATACAGAGACAACATTCCTGTCAAAATTTTACGTACCGCATACCGCCATGACTTCGAAGATCAGTCTCGTTTTGAAATACCTACACCACCAAAAAGCAATGTTCCTTGTGTAGTAAGCGCGCTGTACGTAGTAGCTTTTCGCGGATATGTCCGCTGCGCATAATTCACCCGGATATTTATGCATGCACTATAGTACTTTCTCGCTGGGCGAAAAACCCCGACGACCACAGCAGCATGCGCAGCTACGACTCCTGCCTCGCCTGTATAGTGCTGCATACACACTGCTCGCTGCCGCTGCTGGCTAGTTGTTAGCTCCCGTATGCATTCATAATGCATGCAGCTTCTTGTGCTACAATGACATCCTCCTCGACCCTTTTCGCTGAAACCGGACTTTCCCCGTTGTTGAAGATTTCGCTGCGTCACTCTAAGTGTTCGAGGGATAGCAGTAGAGCCCAAATATTGGACATAGCGAAAAGAAACTTGTGCAAGAGAGCTGCAGGTGTGGTATTCTGAAATCCTTCCCAGGAAGAAATTTTCTATAGAACGGGTTCTATAGTGGTGTGTATTCTGAAAATGGTCCAAAGTTTCTTCCTAAGTGTCTTCCTAACTTTTCCCTAAACTTAGGAAGATATGCAAATGAGGAAGAGATATGCAAATTTCTGACTTTGGAATTAAACAAAAAGTTTTTATTCTAGAATGCACTTTGGAAAGATAGGAAAATATTTAGGAAAGCCCCATCCCTGTCCTAAGAAAAAAGAAAGTTTAAGTTTCTTTACTTATTTCACCAAAGCAAGGAACATATTAAAAACAAACACAGACATCAACATCAGGATACGATTACAAACATATCAGTAAAATAGTGAAAAATGCAAAAATAGAATGACAATTATACGTACATAGGTTTAGAGGTTATATGCTATAGTAGGTTTAGCAGCCAGAAAGGAAATGTCCCTTAGTTTTTCAGTTGACCTAATATTATTCATTCAATTTCAGTTATATTATGTGTTCAATAGAAAGTAAAACATATTATATAAGAACAGGACAAGACAAAGATAAAACAAAACACACAAGTTCATTGATACTATCTTCCAAAATATCGAAAATCCATTAAAATTCCCGGATCTCTACCAAAATCTATTCATCTGCTCCTTGTGTCATTCTCAACCTTTCCTGTAATCTTCATCTAAGATCCGTTTACAACTTTACAACTTTACAACTTTACAACGTTTACAACTTTACAACTCTACAACTCCATCTAAGATCCGTTTACAACTTTACAACTGGTGTGAGTTATTTTGCACGCGGACCAACAGACAAACAAGCAAACGCCGAAGAAAACGTAACCACCTCCCTTAGAATTGGTTCTTCCATTGGCGGAAGTAATAATGATGAATATGAGAATAAGAATTGAGCGGGAAAGAGACATATAAGCACAAAAAACTTCTGTTGATGAATCTCTTGGCATGTTTTATTTATATTAATTAGTCGTCCGCTGCGACTGGTAAACCAAAACTTGTCAGTGGGGGGCGCTGTCCAATCGTTTTCCGCAGAGGTTTTTTTCGGAAACTCTTTACAGGGCTCACACGGGTAAATAATTCCCCACAGAGATGTGTGTTAAAATTCAAATTTCAAAAAATTCTGTAAAATAGCTGGGAGAAATGAGGTGTTTCATCTTCACTAACCTGAATAAGTGAGATATTACCTTTCATCCATCAGATTGCCGGGGTGGCTTGTTCTGCTCTAATTCTGTCCAGGAGTCCGCAAAGCCAGACTACGAGTTCTTGTCACTCAAAAAATCACCTATTTTCCGTACACGTACCCAATAAAATATAGTCCCCTCAAATTCCATCAGAAAAGCTTTCATCTTCCAACCAAACTGCAGTTTGTAGAGGAATTCATACTCAATATCTACAGCTATTCAGTTTTTTGCCAAACTACATCATTGATTTTTAATTAATTTTTTTCTTCATTTATTTTGGTATCTTTGTGAAGGGGTCTGGGACAGTCCATTTTATTTACAGGTGTGAGCCCTACACTGTATTTTCCGCTGCTGCCATGGCTGCTAGAGCCGTGTAAGATTATGACGGCTCTGGTTTTCCACAGACCCGTACCACGATGCATGCATGGTCAGTTTGGAAGCTGTTTGTTGTTGTTGTTGTTGTTGTCATTATTGTTCTTGATATTGTTGTTGTTATTGTTATTATTATTGTTGTTGTTATTGTTGCTGTTGTCGTTGTTGTTGTTTTTTGTTTTGTTTAGGCTTCAGCATTATCATTGTCTAACGATAGTTAATACTCATTGCATAACCAATGCAACTCTCTGTATAAATTCCGTGGATTGAAAGTCAATCTATTGATTGTAGTCAGGGACCAATCCAAAATTGGATTGAAAGTTTCAATCAAATAAGATTGAGTTATTCTAACTCTATTAGGTTGAAAACTTCAATCAAACGTTTGAATTGGTGCTGACTACAATCTATTTCAATCTAAGGAATTTAGAGTGTGGAATCACAGTTTTCTATTTATTTTGGACCCCCTCCCATACTGCATAAAATAATAGATTTGTTTGGCTCTTCTTCCTGTATTTCAAAGAAATTAAAGGCTGCAGAAGCTGATTCTTGCATCTAATCTCTTCAGTGGCACGTGCTTAAAAAGTTGGAACCCAATGATACAAGGAACTAAAATGGGAATATGGCCCCCTCAGTTAGCCGTGATGTAATATAGGTATTAAACACACACACACACACCAAAAAAACCCACAAAACCAAAAAAAAAAAAAAAAAAAAAAACTGTCCCAAAAAGAGATATCACTCTTCTTAAACAACAACAAAAAACTGAAAACTATGTTTATATGCATTTAAGTTTGTTCATTTACAGCAGGTTATCAAAGAAAGATTGCTTAGTTGGTGCTTTGAATGCTGTTAATTTTCACCATAAATTACTAGTTTTTTCTCAAATCTTCTGTAACAGTAATTAATAAAGGTCAGATATTTTGCTTGATTAAACTTTCTGCTTTGCAGTCAGGCCTATACATTCATATGCAAAAAAAAAAATACATCAGCGATGATAAACTATAATATTTTCAGTCATTTGGGTCTACCAAAATTATCTAATTACAAAAATATTATTCAACAACTAGTTATATTACAACAACTTGTGCCTTGCTGAGACTATTATAATCGATTGCCATGATTGTTAGAAGATGTTCTTGTTTTGTTTTCGTTTTAGATAACACAAGCATCCTCTTGGGATTAACTATTCTTTGTTTCTCATATCAGGGCTCGACACTAGCGTCGGCCCGGTGGCCCGAGCCGGGACCGCTATTACATTTCTATTGAAAACAAAAATGATGTCGGGCCACCTATACAAAGTTAAAAAAAAAATACATATATATATATATATATATATATATATATATATATATATATATGTATTATTGGCGGTCTGATCGGGTACCTTAATTAAAAGTGAGCTGTTATGCTTCCTTTTATTTCAGACCAATACATTTTTTTTGTGTGTGTGAGTGCATACATTGTTGCTGTGTGTTTGTGTGTGTGTGTGTGTGTGTGTGTGTGTGTGTGTGTATGTGTATGTGTGTGTGTGTGGGTGTGTGTGAGTGTGCGTGTTTGTGCGTGTTTCTTTTTTTTTTCCTCTCGTTCAGTATAGGGAAGAATACATCCTGTAACTGCATGCACTAACTTGAACAGCTAGATGGCCTCGACAAAGGTTGCCAGATAGCCGTTCTAGTCTTAAATCTTTTCGCGTCCAGAGTGCAGCACGAATACATTTTATCTTTCTAAAATGTAGGTATATCCCTGAATGCCAGATGTAATCAGTTCATGAATGCATGCAAGTCTTGGAAAAACATCATATTTACACCTCAATTCAATATTTGATACGACCCAAATACTTAGTAAACTTCAACTTTTATGATTTTTACGTGATGCAATTCATTTTTTATTTTCTGTTCTTACTTCCTGTAGGTATATGTTGCACTTGAAGCTCTTTATGATACCAGACTATAATTTCTATATAACTTTACAGAATCATGATGAAAAAATATCTTATCCTAACAATGTTTCCCAGTTTATTATTATTATTATTATTATTATTATTATTATTATTATTATTATTATTATTATTATTATTATTATTATCATTATTAAGGCCTGTTATTACTATCACTTTTTTGTTCACCAAATGTTTATGTAGGGCCACAGAAAAGGAAAAAATAAAATAAAATAGAATGAAATATAGCGTGATGATTTCGGCGGCCCTAAAAGAAAGTTGCCATCAAGCCATATAATTATCTAGTCTGGATTATTAAGACTAGCAGTGGACCCCATGCTTCCGGGTTTTGTGAGGGTTCGTCCACTTGATTATGATAGAAAGGTTCTGAACTTATCTATGATATCATCACATAACACTCATTCGGCACTATCATCTTTAAAAAAATTATTTTTTGTAGAAAAAAGAATAGTTGAGTACAAACATTTGATGACAAATGATAATGATTAAAAACACACTCTAACCTTTTTGTTCAAAACACCCCGCTGTGTGCTGTGGACTAGTCTTTATTTTGATGATGTCATCATGACCACCCTACCGCTACCGCAAGGCCAAGCAAGCAGCAGCGGGCACTCGGCATACAGTCATAGCGTATAACATGTGTTCGCGAATCCATATTTAGAAAATGAACGAACATTGCGCAATTGCCTGCAAGAAGAACCTGGTGGAGAGGCGTACAAAATCACTGACTTCTATGAATATAAGTAATCACGGAAATTGGCAGAATGATACACATGCTTCCAAATTCTACCAGCTGTGCTCCGACTCAGCAATTGCCTTATCTTGTAAGTTGTAGCTGTGTACAAGGAATCGCAAGACAGAGAGTTGTTCTTCTGCACCACACACTATACTGCCACGGGCCACACAGCGACTGGCACTTATCGCGTGCTACCAGAAAAAGACGTGAAGAGGTGAGAGAAATGTCGGTAAATAGCAGGTTCTTAATCTTAATTTTAGCTTTGTTTGCAGACATGAAGAACGTAATTACTCTTTTACAGAACCCCTGTAAATGCGTGGTAGAATCTATATCAGATCTGGTTTATGACTTCTTTTATTCAGAACTCGTGCCAAAGGGATAAACACTTCTTCATGCGAGTACTTACAAGTAAGATAAGAGACCATGGTGCGAAGAGAAGGAACCCGTTTTGGTCTTGCTACCAGCCACAATGTCAGGCGTCTGCCCTTCCCTTACAAACAACTCTACAGCAGGCAGAGCATCGTGGTCAAGACCAAGATTGATGGTGAGGACCATCAGGTCAAGAAATCTGCCAAGGCTGCTGTGAAGAGGCAAATGGAAAATGGTGCTTTCAATATCAAAGGTGAGATACATGTACATTTCACTGTTAAAATGATTGCGTTTGTCTTTTTATTGAATTGTTCTTCTGTAGGCCCTATATCGTCACAAGAAAAGAAAAGGAATTCCCAGCACTTTTTGACAGCCTGCTTGCTTTTGTTTTAGTAAACAGGTGGAAATGAGGAGAGAAGTTTTCTTCCTATAGCAAAAAATCACAAAATAATGTTTAGCGTGCCATACTTTAATAGATCTGTTGCATTTATTTTTGTTGTTGTCTGTTTTATGTACTTGTTGCTCATTTGCCAGTATGATATTAAGTCAATCATGTTACATTTAACAGTATGAATTACAATCTATGAGTGATGGGAATATCATAGGAAGTAATGCAACGTCTCCTTCAATTTGTCAGCTGCACTGTATTATTTTCTTCCTTCTCATATTTTCATTTCTACTGCTTGTAACAGACGATGAAAAGCATGGCGTGACATTCTCCTTAAACAAAGCCAAGCGCTGGGAGGTCATTACCGACATCAAGGGTGAGGAAGATTACTATGGCAACCATAGCATTGTCACAGAGCATCACTTGCTTAACCGCAACTCGGCATCCGGTGCATGTGTCGGCGTTTACGACTCACTTGCAGATGAGGTTTCGAGATCACCGAGGAAGAAGTACACTAGGGCTACTGACCTACTCGGCAGCAAGGAAAAGGAAGAAGTGACGAATGTGGATGCCAACTTTGGAAAGAAGAACGGGAAGAGGTCAAAGAAAGGGAAGAGACATCTGGAGGAAGAGAATGTACTTCCAAGTACCATCCACTATGACGTCTCCACAGCACCTCCCAGGCAAACCTTCCAGACCTATTGCAACCCTGCAGGACATTCAGGTGAGAGATGAAAAAAAAAAAAAAAACTTTGCATGTGTTCCTCAACAAAATGTTTTAAATTTTGCCTGGCACATTGACACACAAATTGTGAATCCCTCATGATACTGTAATGTACTGGTGAGCATATGCATTCTCATTCTTTGAAGTGAAGCAGGTTAAGCATGGGAAAGTCAGTATGAACACATTTGGAATAAAAGGTGAAAATGTGATGCTACAAGAATTTTATGCAGCGGGATTGTGCATCATGCGTTGACAAGTGCGATAAAGGAAATTAAACAAATTTTGTTCCTTTCCACCACCAAATCCCCCTGTCTTGTTGATCAAGTAGAAAAAAAAGTAAAAAAAAAAGGTGTGTTCTTTATTGTTTCTGGAAGGACATTATGTTTAAACTGCTGTTTACTGTGTGTTTCATTATTTTTTTTTTTAGATCTTGGGAAAAGTAAGAAAAACAGCAGAAATAGAACCAGAAAGCATCAATACTGTTCTCAGGATGCCTTCTCCAATGAACAATGGGAGATGGAGGAGGACCTTGCCAACGAGTGGGAGGAAGAAGAGGAGCAGTATTGGCAAGAAGAGACCAAGGATGCTAAACCCTACCAGGTGTGCACTGATGCCTTGGCAGTTCTCATCTGCAAGGGGATGGCAGCACAAACTACATGTACACCACCACCCAGGAACAGAAGGAGTGAGGTTAGACCAGGGAGCCAGCAACCTCTGGGCACAAAGGACAGAGTCTTTCCAATTGACAAAGCAGATGCCATCACAGTGATCCATCCTGCATACATCTTATCAGTTAGGGAGGAGAGAAAGATGAAGAGGATTGCATTAGAAACTGAGCGGCGGAAATACACCCTTGAGGTGGAGAAGGTGCAAGAGGAAAAGGTGGCTAAGCAATCCGCTGAGATGCACGAGAAGCCAAGTGTGGCTGCATCAGTGAAAACTGAAGACCTTGTGAGTGAAAGCCTGAAAGGAAAGTTTGGGGAGAGGTACATCGAGGGTCGCTGCATGCCGCGCCGATTTGCCGTCAGCATCACGGATGGGATCGTTGATCACCGGAAGGCCAAGAATGAGGGAGATATCATCGCCAGCAGCCTCTTACAGACTGGCCATCATGTCTTTGCTGTATTTGACTGTATGCTGGATCCCCGCCTCGGTTTTGGCTCGGTCGACAATTGGGCGGAGGAGGTCAGAGTGAAAGTGTGTGGAGTGACAGAGGATCGGGCACTGCTGACCAAATGCGTAACAGGTCTTGAAATCTGCGGTATCTCTGATGTAATCTACACCACCACAAGAGCAGTGGCAGCACTACCTGTCAACAGGTAAAATGGCTATTTCTTGCAACTAATGTGAAGGATACATTTTCAATTGAGAACAAGGACACTTCTACTATGTGGCAAATTTCTTATCCTCTATTTCTCAACTGAAGATGTACCAAATGATTATGTATTGTCATATTAATAATGATGGCCTTGACTTGCTTGCATAGCTAACTTAATTGTAGCAAAACATTGTTTGCTCCGATCAGTGTTGGGCAGTAAGATTTAAACTCACTGTGTTTTCTACTCAGTTTTTAGTGATTTTAGTTATCATAAATGGAGGCAGAGCAGAATCAGCTTTTGAAAATTACAACAAAAAATGCACATTGTAGATTGTCAAAGAGGTATAATTAAAAGAGATACAGAAGTTCAGAGTGACATATTGTCACATCAAACACCACTTGTCTTATGTGTTTATTGGGCAGTGAAGCATGTGAAAGTGGAGGAACATTACTTGTGGACTCTTCCAAGTTGGCAAAAAAAAAAAATTATATGTTCATTTGCTGACCACTTGCAAATTCTCAATCATCTGTTCTACCAGTTGTAAGAGCATTTTTACACATTTTCAGTTTTGCAGATGCCTCAACTCTTGACTTCTCACAAAATGCACTACTTCACTGTCACAGTCATGTATGTTAGGATCACAGTCTTTTCTATTGGATCATGTGGGTAATTAAAGTAGCATTTTTTTTGACAGGTATCTGATGGAACAGTCCACAGCATCATACCAAGTTGAGCCACGAATCGCCACAAAGACCCTTCAATCTGCTCTTGGCTGGCAGTATGAAGTCACCTCTCCACACAAGGCTACTGCCCAGGTAAGGATCAGCCAGGGATGTATCACATATTACTTTGAAAGACCAGATACGGCCTAATTGGTTTTGTGTATTTAATTTCACCTTACATACAATCAGAAGCAATGGACAGTGATAGTGAGAGATACTGTAAAAGTGGAAATTTTTGTGGTGTTGAAATTTTCACGCATTTTCCGCAACTAGAAACTAGCACGAAAATAAAAGCAAGCAAATATTTTGCTTGCCATATATTCCAGTAGTTGCTGTCTTGATTTCGTGGAATTAAAAACATACGAAACTCTTCTTACCACGCCCAACGTTAAAACTTAGTCGCGCGAAGATATCCTCTTTTACAGTAATAGCTAAGATATGCCATATGTCCATTCCAGTATTCACATGGAATTCAGTTTGCATGCTTGATTGGTATGTGCTGGTCTTATCAGTTATACCATGTGTCTCTGCATTGAATTGCTCACTGAAATTTTGTTGATAGTGATACCTCACTTATTTCCAATAGTTAAGTAGGTGAGGGGATTTGTCTTCACAGGTATGCTTCATTCAGTTTTTGGAGTCAGCTCTTTGCTAAAAACAAAGAAAGAAGGGAAAATCAATTTGGTTTGTCATCATGAAGAGTTGAAGTGCCCCCTCTGACGTGCTGCCTCCACCATGATACTTTCTAGTACTGTCTTCTTTTGGAGGGAAAGAGGATGGGTGGAGTGTTTGATCTTTAAGTGAAAACCGGTTGCATGTACCAAGGTACATATGACTCCTGAGTGTACATGTATATCATAGTGACAAACATAAATATTCTTAACATTATACCATCATATAGACTAGGAACAGTTTTTGTTGAGCCAAATTTTGGGGGTGTACATATCTGATTGTGTAATTCCTAATCAAAATATGTAGATAAATGATTGTAAGTTTGTCTTCTCAATTCTCCCTTTATGAAGACAATATACCAAAACACTGGTCAGGGTAGGCAGACTGGTACTATGGCCCCATCTGCAGCATCCAATGAATGTGACTACTGCAGCATCTGCTATGAGGAGCTGAGTGAGATATGTCCTGGCACCGCTCTGACTGCCTGTAGCCACTGGTTTTGTGACCAGTGCTGGAGCAGTCACATGATGTCAAGGGTGGAGCAGGGAGACCTCAACATCACCTGTCCAGTAAGTATGTCACGAAGGGACCAGTAAACATGAAGCATTGTGAACTCAATCAGACAAGAGAGGAAGAAAGTAGAAAAAATATTTTTTTAAAAAGGAGAAAGTGGAAGAAAAATAAAATAAGAAGAAAAGGAAAAAAAAAGGAGAAAGTGGAAGAAAAATAAAATAAGAAGAAAAGAAAATCAGAGCAAGAAATAGACTGTGTGAGCAGACGAATACACAGGTTTTCATGCTGTATGTCGGAACACATTTTGTCAAAACCATTTTTTCCCTCCTGTTGCCAGGGTTACCAGTGCACCAGTCTTGTGGATGAGGTAACCATGATGTCGTTCCTCCCGTCCACATTTTTCGCTCGTCACCGGAATAACAAGGTGAATACTGCCCTAATGCTGCATCCAGAGCTCAGGTGGTGCCCCAGTCCCTCGTGCGGTCGTCTGCTCAAACTGTCCAGTCATAGGACGGATGTTGGTAATGGGGGTGCAATCCCTGTCAACTGCAGTTGTGGTACATTATGGTGCTCCGAGTGCAAAGAAGAAGCCCATTGGCCAGCTTCTTGCCAGCAGGCAGAGGCATACCGCCAGGAGGCAAAAACTTTGCTCAGTAAGTGCCTAGTGACATCTCGATCTCGACTTCAATATTTCAGTAGCAGTAAAATTTTTGTGCAATAGCTGCATGAATGATCTTTTCTTTTTTTACTCAGTTCAGTATTGTGCAGATAGAACATGTATTATGTACTTTCAAAGTTTTGTAGTCTCACTCTTGGCTTTGCTATCTTATTTGGTGTATTCATATATGATGCATTTCTGTTTCTGATGAATCCAATCTGCAAACTCGTATCTTTCATTCTCAACTCATTAGAGCAATCGTGTTTTAGATGAGTAGTGACATGCCATACATTACATTTTCAGTTTCCTCCTCCTCATCATCAATTTTTGCTCATGTGGTACAATAAGATAAAATTGTAAGAATGAAAAGACATTTCAGAAGCTGATATTCACAAAAATAGACCAGCAAAAGTATATTAACTTGTATTTTTATCACGATTGTATATGTTTGGGAAGCATGTTAGCGTAATTAGTTCAGTTGTTGAAAACATTTGTCCCCCCCAAAAAAAAAAAAAAAAAAAAGAAAGAAGAAAAAACAAATATTTTTTTTCCTCTTTAATTGGTGAACCTGCCTTGCACATTTGTCAAATATTGTCTTCTGCCTTGTGATCAGGAGAGTGAAACCCAATTGTGCTATTTCTTTTTTTTTTTAATGTATCCCACTGTCATACCTGGGCTTCAGTGACAGAAAATGTTTGCATAAGAATGTGTGTATTTTTCAGTGGCATATGTAGTTGGTTGTGGAAATGTTTAAAACTTTTTGCTCCCCTTTTTTAGAGCTTCAAAACACTCGTGACCGTCCTTTTCGAGTACCAACCAAGAGGTGTCCCCGATGCCGCTATCCCATTGAGAAGTCGTATGGCTGTAACCACATGGTGTGCAAGTGTGGACATGAATTCTGCTGGGAATGCGGCCAAAACTGGGAAAGTGGTCATTTCTACTATCGCTGCAAGAATGAAGGAAGGTGGAAATACCAGGTAAGTTGCCATCGGATGAGATGCGAGTGTGGTTATCATCCTTGAATTTAAACACATGCTTGTTTTTAAGCTGAATTCGAGACAATCTAATAGATTCCTCGCCACGATTCCGCAACGCGCAAAGATTTTGCTGCGTCATTTCATGACTTTTTCATTGAAGTCTCCTGCATATTTTGAGACCAAATTTGCGACATCCGGGTACACCGTTCTGAAGTTATGCAATGTTTTGCATATGCATGTCAACCCGAAAACGGCTCAAATTCATGATTTAGTGTGCAAATCCAATGCAGATTGTGTTTTTTTGTTTAATTGATATAAATTAGATTATTTCAACTTTTAACCATTGAAATTAATAAATTCTAATGTAGATAAGCTTGAAAAAGTGCCTGCAACAAATTTTGGCAAAAAAACAATAGAAAACAAAAGATCGAAAAAACAATAAAATACATAAGAAATTAACAAAACAATAAAACACAAAAGAAACTGATTTTGATTGCACTATTTTTTCAAGAAAATTGTTAGATGTGTCTTGAGGAACTCTGGCACAAAAATTTAGCAATCCTTCAGTCTTTTTGATGGAGTTATAGGTGAAAATATGATTTCATGCGTAAATTTGCATAATTATTTATTAAAAAATATAAAATCAACATTTTTCTATTGTATGACCATGTAATCTTGTAGTTGACATCCGGCTCTATGTTCAGGCAAAATTTCGCGGTGATCGTATGATCGGTGGCCAAGATCTGAAGGGGGGGGGGGGGGGGGGGGGTCAAATTGACCCCCCCCCCCCCAGTAAAAACTTGGGTCTCAAATAGCCCGGTTAAAATAGGGTTAATTTCCTAAAAGTCTGTACACTCATTTTTATTTCTAGTTAACAGAATTCTTTCCTCTACCTTCCTTGGACTTTTTAATCATCATATTTTTAGTTCTTGTCTTTCTGGAAAATATTACAGAAAACCGTGAAAAAAAAGTCACTCGGGATGTCGGAGTTAATGTATATCTCTCCTGACCCTTCCAAGCCTGTCAGTTTTTAACTCTGAATACTCTCTTGATAGTCACAAACCTGCATACAAATGTAATTATTCTTAAGGATGTGGTTAGCATGATGTGTGTTATTTTTGTTGAATCAAGATTGCAGACCATGCTGGTTTCCAGTGCTTCCCACATAGATGAAGAACAAGACAAACCCCAAATTGATTTTTTTTTTTCCCATCAAGTGAATTATTAGAAATGGGTCACAGTAAACCTTGTTATTCAGATTTGGCTCATCAGGACTCTTACAGTGTCTCTTATCAATTTGATATGTGTCTTGAATTTTTTATTTCTTCTTTCTCCTTAATCCGTGATGTAATCACTCAGTGTGTGTTATAATTTGTTGTCAACCATTAGATGTACACCATAGAGCATGAGGAGAAGGTAGAGAAGAGTGCACTGGAGCTGGCTGTCATGCATCACAGAAACACTACCTCCGTCGCCTGCCACCGCAGAATGCGGAAAGCCACAAAGTTGGCATCGCGGATGGTAAGGTCACGTTTTGTATTGCTGTTACAAGTTTCAACAACTTTCAGTGTTTGTTAATCAGGATGTGAGAATGTATGCGTGGAAAATGTCAAGTACATGTATATTATGCTATATGTATCACAAGCATCATACCATGTGATTTGGGACTTGCAAGACAAATTTGTGGATAGTTAACTCCAAGATCGATAACAACAGGGATATAAGGGGGGAACAAATATTTTCTCCAATCAAAGGAGTAATGTTTGCAATGTCAGACTTTGGAGACTCTGTCCACTGCATTTACTTTATGAAAACAATATTTTCATCTCTTGTTTATTTCATAGGTGTCAGTTGACTTGCAAAATTCACAAAACTAAAACCATCACAAGATTTATGGCACATACATGATGGAACTTGATGTACATATATGTAAATCATGATATAGATTGATAAGTCAAGATGTAATTAAAGGGATGACGTCTAGAATTCAGGGAGGGTACAATATTTTTGTAGATAACATTGTTGCAAATAAAAGAGAAAGTTGAATGTTACCAAACATTAATAAAGGTTTGTCTATTTTAGATACATGTACAAACAAATCACTGGAAATATACTTGCATATTAGTACAGCTGATTGCAGGTACTACAAATTTGTTGTTTTTATCCTTCAAATTTCATAGCAAAGGTGGCACATAATTCAACTACATTTTATATTTAATTCTACATGCAGATCCATGACGGTGAAAATGACCATAACATTTGGTGATGCAACTTCATTGCTGTAATGAATTTTGAAACTGTTATGGTAGAATATCAAATCATGACATTACTTTTATTCCTTTGCTCCACCTCTTATTCCAGAAGGATCACACAAATACTGGATCAAAGTCTGATTCTGGTAGAAATCTTTCGCAGTCTTCCACATCTGCTGCCATGGCAACCAATGAGATGTACCCTTTGTCGCATCATCATGAAATCAAGGGAATCTTCAGAAACACTGCCACCTTCATTTCAGAGGTAAGGGAACTGATATTCATTGGGATGTGATTATGTTATGTTCTGCAGCTCATTGCTGATGTTATTATTGATTGCCACTAACCCTCCTTTGTTTGTAGACTGGAATCTCTTATACAATGTATAATTTATGTTATTCCACACAGCAGTCCTAGAAAAGTCACTCATGTATCATGAATTGAGAAAAGAACTGTGCTGGGTGACATATTCTTATGTTTCAAGTGAAAATTATAGTGAAGGCATTATACGATATCAATTTGAATAACTGAATGAGACATGTTGTATGTCCAAGCAATTACACTTATACTTAATCAAAGAAGCAACAGGCCTCTTAATTACTGTCCTCACAGTTCAGGAAAACGTGATGCTAAGTCATTTTGAATCACTACTTGGTATATGCCATGAAGACATGGCAGCTTACAGCTGTGATCGTGCTTTTTATTGTGAATACAGTAATTTTTAATTATCATAATGTCATGATGTTTCTATTGAAAAGCAAGCAAGCAAACAACAAAGTTAAGTTAGGTGTTCAGGGATTGAAACTGCAATTTGCTCTTCAGGTGAGATATGAAAATACATCTTATCCCCATTTCCATTTTGATTGCCTTTCATTATGCAGGCGGAGTTTGTTCTTCAGCACCTAGAGATTTTCCTCTCGAATGCCCCACCAGGCAACCAGAAGAGAGTCCTTTCTGAACACAGGGCCAGACTCATCTTTATATTAGATGTCCTTCATAAGGTAGGATTATAGTTTAATCACAAGCTATCATGAAACAACACTTATCTAAGAGCTTTTGACTGTTGTTCTGTGAATGTTGACCTAAATGTGTTTTGGTTAATATCTGTATAAGTTCCTTGTTGAAAACTGTACGGTCTTCAAGTAAGATGTAATGCTATTTTCTGAAGATTTTGAAATTATAATTTGCGGGGTATTGACCATGAAAGCAGTCCTAGCAGTTTAGATGCATATATCACTTATGTTGACGATATGATTGATCTATTGATCCCTCTTATTTACTTGTTACATGATTTGATCTGTGGTCAAATGATTCAGCATCAAAATAGTTTTCTGTGCATAAACTCCTACTTCAGGCTGTACAAGGGGCTCTATGTTCAGAATTAGGAAGGTTTACTTTTAGTCCCTGGCTTGCTTTACAAATTGCAGATAGTCAATAGCATAATACATAATGCATCCAAAAACATGAATGATAGAGTGTGGCAGGTCAGTTTAGAGTGGAGTGTTTTTATGAAGTGTTGTGATATATTTTGAAAAAAAAAAAAAGCAGCACTTCAGTGTCCTGTTGTTTCTCCATTCTTCCATTCAGATTATAAACAAAGCTGCCAAACGAGACATCCACAAGATCCAGCACCTGTTGCATTGTGGGAAAAGTAGTCTGAAGTGGATCGCCCTGGCTGCAACGCGCCTCTCGGGCACCATGGCTTCATCAGCTGCCAAGGAAGAGTGAATGCTGGAATAGTCAATACTGACTGGCTAGTATACAATATATATGACTGAATAGTGTATACTGGATTTATGCATAAACATGTACATGTTTTTGCAAGTTTTACTTCAGTCCTTTTTCTTGCTATATCAATGAGAATTAGTTGGTGTAAACAACTGCTGCAATATATCATTTGTGTGTGCGTGATTGAGTGTCTTTCAGAATCTTTCACAAAAATGTCTTTCAATATCCCCAGGTGAAATACAGTTAGTACTTTGTTTGGAATAAATATCTCACACCTAGTGAACGCTGTTGAAATTATTTGCAGTCATAGATTTCTGCAGGAAGGCTGTTGAAGAGATAGAATCTACAAATGTGATGAGATGGTCTTGATTGCAATATTTTCTTTTGTGAAGCAAAGTGTACTTGTTATAGAACATTCATGTCTTACCCTTGTCAAATTGAGAAAGTCTAATGAAATTGGATGTGAAAAAATCTTCAGTACAGAAGTAACTGCCCATCTCAAAACCCACAAAAAAGTCACATATTATGATTCTCTGTATTAATGGACCGAGATATGTCATTTTGGTCGGCCAACTCAATTTTTTGAAGTTTGTCTTAACTGAGAGAGTAATATTTTCTCTACCTACCATCAAAAGTTGGTGGCTTAAACAAAACCAGCATCAGGATATTAACCCGTTGAGGACGAGTCCCGAGTATACTCGGGCAGGTGCCTATGGGAAATGCGTGTTGTAGCAAAATCAAACCGTCCTCAACGGGTTAACAGTTTTACTGGACCATATATTGTTGAGGACGAGTCCCGAGTATACTCGGGCAGGTGCCTATGGGAAATGCGTGTTGTAGCAAAATCAAACCGTCCTCAACGGGTTAACAGTTTTACTGGACCATATATATTTTTTTTTTTTTCTGACAGGCACTTTTTTCACTAGAAAATTGATACTTCTGCACGACACGCCTGAATGATCATAATCTTTAAATCATCTCTTCTTCCTTTTCTGTGAAACTGCACCTCCTAACTCTGTCTTATTTCAACCAATTTTTGAGTGGGTTGGGTTGGTCCAATGTTAACAAATTTATCTATATATGTTTTACAGCTCTTAGCCTTCTCTTTGAAACTATGTAGAAAAATGGACATTCATTTTGGCCTATTTTTGTGGGTTTTGAGCTGAGCAGTCACATTAGGTACACAGGAAACACAGAAATAATTTTCCCTTCTGTTTCCCTAATTGTCTATTTGACTGCACACAAACATGGCATTTTGCACTTGTATAAAGTTATGATCATGTAATATTACAATATAGTTAGTGTCTCAAAATGAAAATGTCAAATAATGATAGCATTAAAAAAATGTACAATAAGAGGGATATGGTGGCTATTGATTTGAACATGCCGCTGTAAATTCAAGCATTTTCTAGGTTGCCTCTCTTTGAGCAGTAAGAGCTACTGCTACTAGTTATATGTCACATTTTTTTCTAATACTAACTTCTCTTCTCTGTGATTATGGATGCTCCTGTAATACATGAATTATGGATTCACAGAGGAATACAAAAACGGAATGAGTCTCCAGTAAATTTGGAATGCATTTTCCAGCAGCGAGAAAGAAGCGTTTACATACAGTTATGTTTGGAATTCTAACAGATAAAAGGCAGGAAAGTTGTCAAGGTATATTTGTACAAACTTTTAAAATCTGTGCAATATCAATGCCATAATGTTTTTGTACACTTGACCCATAGATTATTGTATTTAGATTTATTATGTAGTGTACCACGTAATATCAATCTCAGTAGTTTTCTGTGAAAATTGCTGAAGAAGTATTCTTATTGGAAAAACCATGATACAAGTAAATGCATTTTCGCTGCACATGAGGAATGACGGACATGAAGTGATATTCTAGCAAAAAGAGGAAGCAAACATTAAATTTCCGCTTGGTGAAATAAGAGTTATCCTATTGTAACTCCACTTGTTTTACATTTTATTGTTCTACATTTTCTGTTCAGAAACTAGAAAACCTCTTATTGACATAGGAATGTCCTTACTGCTCGGGTTTTGTGTTTGAGAATTAATCATTGAGGATTTGAGGCGCATGTACACTTTACGAAAATGAGCCCAGCTCGTTAATCATTTATCAGGGTGAGGAAATGTTTATGGTTCCAATTTTGTGGGCATTTTAGCATTGTGCAATTTACATTTTTTCCATGCTCATTTTTTTTTTCTTCAGCAAACAGAGTCAAGGACCCCAGTTTTAGCTGAGCTCACTTGTACCAGGGATATACCAGTTGTTATCTTCCACATAGTGATATAAATATTAGTTTCCCTAGAGAGGTAAACTGAATGTGGTTGAAGCCCTTTGTTTTCTAGTTTGTTTTCAAGTTCTCTTTGAATCTTACTGGAGCAATACTAATTTTGTCAACATGGTGCCAGTTATAAATGTATTTATACAATTGTATTATGTGACTGCCTACCCACTAAAATGTAATCATGTGGAGATATGTACATTGATGAAACATAAAAGCTGAATTTCACAAGAGATGAATTTGGAAATAAACATACAGTGAAATCTATGTATGATTCTTTTGCATTCCTACATTGGAATTGGAATTTTCTGTGATTATTTATGTGCATGTGAAGAGTTTGTTTGCAAAAACCGATAAGTCCATTTTTGAAGATTTTGAAGTACGGTCTCTGTCATAAAGTACAAAATAATACCTTTTAAATGATACTTTGGTCACTACATATAAAGGTACATTTTTGAAGTTATGGTCAAAAGAAGCAAAAATTTTCTTATTATTCTCTTTATTTTTCTTGACCTTTAATCGCAAATATCTCCATTTGACAAATATGGAGTTATCGGTTTTTGCAAACAAACTCTTCATGTATTGTTTACATTGGTTTTCTGTTTGTGTGTGTAGGCATGGGATATGGAGTGTGTGAAGGGCTCTATATTCAAATGTACTATTTTATGTATGAGTGTGTATTCCTGTGGTTTTGTGATAGTATGAATGTGTATTACTTAATACATAATACTTTCATCCATCTATTTATCTATCAATCTTTCTATCTATCTATCTATCTATCTATCTATCTATCTATCTATCTATATATGTCTCTCTCTAGCTGTATATCTATATGATTATCCATACATATATATTACATTACATTTGTATATGGATGATGACTTGCGGGGGAGGAAACATACCGAATGCTCCACCCGAAGGGTTTGAAATGCTATTGAGGGAGGTTATAAGTCCCGAGATGAAGTCGAGGGACTTATAGCCTCCCAAAACAGCATTTCAAACCCTGAGGGTGGAACATTTAGTACATGTTCCTGACAACAAAAGTCAACATCTGTTGTATTATATGGGTTAGTCAAATGTATAGACAAATTTATCCTATCGATTACGTGAAAAATATGATCGTTCAATTGTTTGATATCGTTTGTCATTTGTTACATGAAAATGGTTTCTCATGGGAGAACATTACAAAATGTTCTGCCCATGGGCGAACATAACCAATGTGCCTCCATCATGTGACTGTGTTTAGCCAATCACTAACCGGTATTTGACTAACCCATTTAATGTTGTACATATGTAAGTATATACACACAAATATATATGTGAATATGATTACATAAATTTCATTATAATTTATCCCCAACTGAAAAGACTGCCATAAAGTGACATTAGTATTTTTGGAGCTAAAATTCCTCATCTATCTGGTAAAGAAAGAAAGCATTATCCATATGCCATTATTTCAAGTGGACAGATGGGTCTAAAGCGAAAAGACTTTCATGTGCTTGTGTGTGTAGGAATTTAATGATGTTCACTGTAACATCAAGGGAGTGACTCTAGTCTGCTGAAAGGCAATGTTTTCTAAAATAATTCACAAAATATGCTGCATATAGTGTAGTGTGCATCTGGTTATGATAGTTAACTTAATTTTATCATCTTTCATCTTGTTATGCCAATTATGATATGATTGTCTCGGCAGTCCCAAGAAAAGGTAGACTATAATGCAAACATGGAGATTAAGATAGTCATCAAAAGGTCAATTGTATGATCTAGATTGGAATTTGAAGAGAAACAGAATATAGAAATTTAGAATAGCAATGCAGTGAAGAATTTATCTGCACCATTTCCTAAAATCTAAGGCCTTTTTTTTTTTCATACGAATTATACACATTTATATCAACCCACAGATATAAACGACAACAAAATACGTTGTTTCTCTTTACATCTGTTGGCTTAATTTTGCCTATAATCCATGTAATTCAATTTAAAAGCGATAGAATGTAATAAAAAAAACTAATGAAACCATGAGCATGATAGTGACAGATATGATGAGGAAAACAGCTCTGTTAGAAAGATAAATTGATGGACACAATGACAATAATAGTAATATCATGAAACAGGACTCAAGATAATAATGATCATGATACAATTCTGTCGTGACAATGGCAATGAAGTTGTGAAAACAAATAATTGTGTAAATGACACACTTTGATTTCCTTGATTAGGAATTTGAAGTGGTAAGAAGGTGATGAAGCAGAAGAAGAATTTGAAGAAAAGAGGGATGGTGGTGATGATGATAACGATAATGATGTTTATGATGATCAAATTAAAAATTTTGATGGAATACCACATGATAAACATTTTATTAGCCTCGATCGAAAGAGAAGAGAACCAAAGGCCTGTCACAGTAGAGGAAGCAGACTACAATTTAAATATTTGGATTTTCTTGTAGAAGTGATACTGATGCAGTCCCTGCAGAAATATGCCCCTCAATTGAAAATCTCAAAAAGAGCATTATCGCAATGATTCAAATATTTTTCATATCCATTCACCCTCACATTAAAGTAATTCCCACCCATCTAACAATGAACTCGTCCAAGTACTCGAGTAAGTTAGTCCAGACTCGTGATGATTGGTCGAATGGTCGGGATTACAAACCACTGATGAGATTACGTAAACCCCAGATTGGAAACAAACACTGAAACCAAACCAACCTTCGATCCCCGCGCTCGTCGCCGTGGCGCAACGGCGCCGCGCCGGTGGGACCTATGCATAAGCAGCCTGCGAGCGGATGTCGTCACTGTGCCAAGATTAAACTGTCAACGAAGTCTCATGGTATTGCACAACAGCTAGAAAGGACACAACGGCTCATAATATAAAGCACGAAATTGGCGAATATGAAGCACAGTGTCGAGGTGAGCCTGTCCAGTGTCGAAAGGAAGAAGGTGGTGTCGGCGGGAAAATCAACCAGCAAGAGCAGGAATAAGCAATCGGCGAAAGAAGGAAAAGAAGCAGGTAATTTAACTCAATACTTATTACCAGAGCCTAGCCTGACCAGACCGCTGTGGCGCGACAGCGGCTGCGTGTAGTTAACCAGAGCCCTGCCTATAAACTGCGACCAGCCCCAACGTGCAGTGCAGCGTGTTGATAGCGGCGTGGTCTCCGGGGCTAAGCCCTGCCATGCCTCCACTCATTAGTCTCAATAGTCAAGATATCGGTACTGAAGTAACGTTAGCCTTGGCTGGGCTACTCTGTGTTTACTACGAAAATCCAATGGAATACGTGGTAGTATCCTGACCTTGATTGCTTGAAACATTTCATTTTTCGTAGATTTACAACTACAAATTACAATTCCTCGATGATAGTGTGCAATTGTACATAGTAGTAACACCAACTGCACCACCACTGCCACTGGAACACACAGTGTTCTGGTCGCTAGCTGGTTGCAGCATCCTGGGGTTAATCTAACAACAGTAAACACCACACCTCTATTAGACCCCTATAGGATAGTAGATTATAAATGATTAAATTGCTTACTGCTCTGTAGCTATCCTCTGAGAGTAAGTATATCATGACCAATCCCTGTCGTAGTATGGTCTATTAAAAAGTGTTTCTAAGCTACATGTAGAAGTGCTTAGAATGCCTAACTTGAATCATCTGCAGCTGTGTAGCCTATACATGTTCAATATGCTTCATATGCAGGTAACAAACGCATCAGTTGTCCAAGTCTTTTTACTCAAGTAAAGCAACCAAGAGAACCTAAAGAATCATGGTGCGAAGAGAAGGAACCCGCTTTGGTCTTGCTACCAGCCACAACGTCAGGCGTTTGCCCTTCCCTTACAAACAACTCTACAGCAGGCAGAGTATCGTGGTCAAGACCAAGATTGATGGTGAGGACCACCAGGTCAAGAAAACTGCCAAGGCTGCTGTGAAGAGGCAAATGGAAAATGGTGCTTTCAATATGAAAGGTAATGTGTACGTTTGGTCAAATTTAGGGCAGCTCACATGACGCCAGATGCAGAGCTTTTAATACAAATACAGCGTACTACTCTAGTTAGTATTTGAAGATATTGTTCCCATTTACCACATTAGTGTTTTGTTTGTTAATGCATGTAACTCTTGTCTATTGTTAATTGCATCGAGTTGAAAATAGGACAGACACAATATATTCATACCTTATTCTTAGCAGCTAAAGAAAACTATGTCTTCTTTTTTTCCTTCTGAAATAGCAAAGCTCATACTTATGGTTTTAACATTTGCCAAAATGAAAACCAGCTTCCCCACTACAAAATTTGTGGTCATTTACTGTCAACATCTGGTGCAGACTTTAGTTTCTTTGTTGAAAAGCAGAAGGAATTGTCTTTGACTGGTCAGATTTGAAACCATGTACTTGTAATTAGGAAGCTTGTTTCATAGATTTGGAGGAATGAAAATGTTACAATTTTCCATTTTTTTTTTTTTAGATGATACTGAGCAGAAAAGGATTCATTTCTCCCTCAACAAAGCCAAGCGTTGGGAGGTGATAGAAGGAATTAGGGATGAAGAAGAGTACTACGGAAACCGCAGCATCATCACAGAGCACCACATGCTGAAGCAGGGCCGTGATGGGAGGAATTGCACAGGAGTCTATGACTCATCGGTCAGTGAGGTCCCAAAGTCTCCAAAGAAGAAGTACACTGCTGCCACCGATGCCTTTGTGGGACAGCAGACTGGGGATGTGATAGGAAATGATGATGACTTTGGGAAGAAGAATAGATGGAGATCTAGAAGGAGGAGAAAACATCATGATGAGGAGGATGCTGTTCCAAGCACTGTCTGGTATGATGTTACATTGGCTCCTCCCAGGCAAACCTTCCAGACCTACTGTAATCCTGCAGGTAAGGATATTTGTGTGTTTGTATATGTGACCTGTGTGTGGGAGAATGAGCGCAACATTGGCAATAACATCCATATGAAAGTCCATGAGAAATGAATTGGAAAGAATGAATGTGGTTGGTATTGAATTGAACTCATACTTGTTTATTAAAATTGTGTGTAGTCAAGAACTGCTATGCTGTTTGTCCTTTCGTCAGAATGATAAAGATTTCTTTTTTAGCATGAAGATGACGAGAAGACACAAGTGTTTTTAGATTACTCTGTAGGATCAGGCTCAGGAGAGCTATTTCATAATCCGTACTGTGATTCTTTCTTTTTGAATACAGATAGTGGAAAACCAAAGAGAAACAGCAGAAATAGAACACGAAAGTTACATCAGTGCAGTATGCAAGAGTTCTACTCCGACAGACAGTTTGAGTTTGATGAGGACTTCACCCAGGAGTGGGAGGAAGAAGAGCAGCAGTACTGGCAAGAAGAGACCAAAGATGCAGAACCATACCAGGTGTGTACTGATGCCCTGCAGGTTCTTGTTACCAAGGCTATGATGGAACCTCATCGCCGTGGAGACCTCAGGAGGACTTCATGGAGACATCAGGAGGAAAGCCAGCAGGCCTTGGGTACCAAGGATCGAGTCTTTCTTGTTGACAAGGAAGATGTCATGGTGATTGTCGAACCCCAGCTCACTGATGACGTGCCGGAGTCAATGAAGAAGAAAACCAGGAATGAGAGGAGACAAGAGAGACTGGAGGCTGAAGAGAAGGAGGCAAAAAGGCAATTGAACGAGATAGAGAAAAAGAAAATGGAGGAACTTGCTGCCCTTCGCATTAAAGCAAGTGTTGATGTGGCAGTGGAAACCACCAGCATTGCCTTGGATGCATTGAGCGGGAATTTTGGTGAGAACTACACTGAGGGTCTGTGCACTCCTCGCCGATTTGCCATCAACATCACTGACTCGATCATCGACCGTCTTCAGACCAGTGCCAAAGAAAAAGTCTTGGCCAGTAGCCTCCTGCAGGCTGGTCATCATGTCTCTCTGATCGTGGACTGCATGCTTGATCCCTGTCTGAGTGTAAAAGAGGATGACAGTCTGGTAGAAGACATCAGAGTGAAGCTGTGTGGGGTGACTGAAAACCGAGAGATGCTGTCAGAGTGCCTGACTGGTCCTGGTGTCTGCAACATCACAGATGTGGTCCATGCTGTGAGCTCAGGAGTAGCGGCATTGCCTTCAGAGAGGTGAGTTCTGTCAACCATTAAACTGTTGCCCAAGGCATATAGCAGTTACCATAGAATTTGTTTGTGGCACCTCTGAATCCGTTAGATGATTGTTAAAAAAGTGAAAAAAACAAAAACAAATGTAAATAAAAATAATTGTCAAGGCCTCTATGGATTTATATCTGTAGAAGTCACTGCCAGCCAAAATTCAGTCCAAATTGTTAACAAAGATGTAATATTAGACATCAGAACTGCACAAACATTTAACTCAGAATTTATGGAGATTTTGCTATTAACTGGTTTCAATATTTCTTCCGTTACAATATATTTTCTCTCTGCAGATATTTGTTTGAAAATTCAAACCACTCTTTGCCTTGTAAGCCAGCTTTCGCCATGGAAACCACCCAGTCTACGCTAGGCTGGAGATATGATGTCACCAATCCACACAAGGCAGTCCAGAAGGTAAATACAGAACTTTTCAAAAAGAAAAAAAATGTCCCCTTTAAAAAGGTAATTTTGATATCATGCAAAACAAAGTTTGTCAATAATACAAGAGGAGCAGCTGCTTTGTGGCAGCTCCATAATTCTTCTTAATATTTGATTATGATTAATATTACTATTATTATTGTTTATTTAATTTTCATTTTTAATTTCTATTTTTATTATTTCTTTTTAGGTAGAAGGCACTATCTCCTCCCAGAACACAAAATGTTCCAGTTTCAGGCTGTTTTCTAATACACTTAATATTTGTTTTTGCACTTTTTGGTCATGCCACATTTGTGATGGTTGTCATATTGAATCTTTGATAATTACTATGTACATTTTTCTTTTCTTTTTTGCTCTGTTTAAATTTATAGGCCCTACAGCAGAAAGATGCAGAAGACTCGGAGACTGTTGACAGTACCCCATCTGTATCATCCAGTGAGTGCGGATATTGTAACATCTGCTATGAGGAGCTGAGTGAGAATTGTCCTGGCACCGCTCTGACTGCCTGTAGCCATTGGTTTTGTGACCAGTGCTGGAGCAGTCACATGATGTCAAGGGTGGAGCAGGGAGACCTCAGAATTGCCTGTCCAGTACGTATTCCCAGTCTTCTCCTATACCAATATCTATCCTTACTCAGAGAACCCAGTAGTACATTATGATACCTTCATTTGCCAAGCATTTCCACCATGGCTCAAACAAATGTTTGAACTGTATAGATGTAGATTTTAATTATTTTTCCTTCTCACTCTTGACAGGGTTACCAGTGCACCAGTCTTGTGGATGAGGTTACCATGATGTCATTCCTCCCAGCCACATTCTTTGCTCGTCACCTAGCAAACAAGGTGAATACTGCCCTCATGCTGCAGCCAGAGCTGCAGTGGTGCCCCAGTCCATCATGCGGTCGTCTGCTCACAGTGGCCAGTCAGAAAACAGACGTTGGCAGTGTCGGCAAGGGAGGCATGGTTCCAATCAGCTGTGAGTGCGGTTCATTCTGGTGCTCCGAGTGCAAGAAGGAAGCTCATTGGCCAGCCTCTTGTAAGCAGGCAGAGGTGTACCGCAAGAAGGCCGCCAAACTTCTGCGTGAGTTGACTAAGTTTGTCTGATTCTCATTCACTTAAGTATCAAATGTTATTGGCATTGCAAATTAATCTTCACTTCTGTGTGATGATGTCCCATGTCCCTTGGCTCACTGAGAACAAGGCAATTAAGCTATTGCATGAGATCAGTTGAAATTAACCTGAAATGTGTGCATACAGTGGATGCAGAAATAGTAGAAAAACACATTTGATAGTGAAGTTGAAGTTACATGGGATAACTTATGCAAGAGATGTGAATTTTCAAGGTTTTGCTAAAATTTTGAGCTGTCATAGCTGGATGTGAAGGCTACAACAATATGTGATGCTTAGAGTAATATTTCCCTTGCCCTCTGAAGGAGCTTTAAAGCCAAATGCACTTTGACCCCTGTTACACATGAAAGGTTGCCCAAGGCCTGCTTTTTGTAGCCGACCTGAGGCCGCTTTGTGAGCTATTCTACACATGAACTTTGGGCCAACTCAAGCAAAAGCACAACAGCGTTTTACATGTATATGGTTTGGACATAATACTATGGTTCACATGGCCCCTCTGCATAAGGTCATGTGACTAGTCAATAGCGCAGCTGTGAAAAATGGCCTCGGGCTGGATGCCATTGTCACAAAGCTGGCCAGCCTCAGATCACCTGAAGAGGTGGCCTGAAATGAAGTCTACCCGATACTGGCCCAAGATTTGTGTGACTGTTGACACATACAAAAGGAAGCTGACGTTAGGCTTGTCCAAGGCCGGCCTGACGTCAGCTTCTTCGTATGTGTAACAGGGGTATATCTTTGTTTTTGGTGGGAAAATTAAACTTGCGTGACTTGTTTCCCAAACTCAAAAGAGTTCCAGAGGGGGTGAAAAATACTAATAGATGTTAAATCAGAATACAAATATACTTTTTATGCTCTCTTTTTAGTCATATTTTCTTCATTTCAAGTTTCTGCAAAGCTTAAATCACCATTGCTTCTAACAAAAGGAGAGTTAACTTTATGTTGTGCCTTTTTTTTTTTTTGTCTCTCTCTATTTTCTCTTTAGGTTGGAGGCCTCTCAATGGCGACCTCACTGTGCGTGTGCCAACCAAGAGATGCCCTAATTGCTATTATCCCATTGAGAAGGAATATGGCTGTTACTTCATGCAATGCAAATGTGGACATCAATTCTGTTGGGACTGTGGAGAAAAAGCAGATCACTATGGTCACCGCTGTGTGAGGAAGATTTGGAGCACTCAGGTACATTACAAAACTCTTTCTAAATACTCATTTTGACATTTGCATTTTGCGACTGATACACTTAATATTGGCCAGGGCATTTTGACTTAAAGAAAATGTTCCAAAAAATCTCAGATAACACGCCCATGATTCCTTTAGCCAATTTGCCATAAGCCATTTTCATGTATTTATGAATTTTTTGTTGCTGAATTCTTGCAAGCTTGATGTTTTCACTCTGTGGCATGCAGACCAGAGATGAGATATTTTGCGATTTTTATCATCTTGCTGTAGGCAACTAGCTTTCTTGTGTTTGCATGATTGATTGTGCAAATGACTTGAATAAGCCAGTTCACAACTATGTCATGTGCACATTATTAGTACAAATGACCTCTCTTTTGTCTCACTTGGTTAGGCACTTAACTCCTTTTCAAAGCGACACAATGCATAAGCTTTCCCGACAATTTATGGAATTTGTTTTATAAACACAAGATGAACTTGCCCAGACTGGTCCACTGATCAACCAATGCTTGGGGAAGCATCCAATCTTATGTTTTGCTTTGAATGCATCAACAAACTTTTGTTGTTGTTGCTTTGTTAACATTACTAAATACCAGGCTTGTTGTCAGGTGGATGTGTGTTGGCAATAACACTATAAGTGACCGGCTGGTGTTTTGTTGTACCTCATCAACTGCAGGTATACACGATCAGACCGGTTGACTTAGTGGTCAAGAGCACAGTGGAACTGGCTGCTGAACATTACAAGCAGAGAACACACTTTGCCTGTCATCGCAGAATCAGGAAAGCAAGGAAGCTTGCATCCAGAGTGGTATGTCAGAATCTCTTGATTTGTAATGGTTTCTTGATCTCAACGGTTGTAAATCTCATGTGGCACATCTCATCCTGCTCTTCATCTTGTAATTGCTTCACTTTTTTTCCCCTTACAAATTACCTTCCTGATTTAGTTTTGAAACAAATGTCTCTAGGCAGTATAAAGAATGACATGAAGAATACAGGTTGAAACAACATTGATTGAGGTGAAATTCAACCAAATTTGCAGCAGAACAAACAAACAAACAAATAACTGACCACAGCTCCGTATTGTGGCACCAAAAAGAGACAAAAAAATAATGTGCGTCTATATGTCTGTGGGTTCTGCAGGTTCCCCCCCCCAAAAAAAAAAACAACAAAACAAAACACACACACACATGAGAGAGATTACTGTGTGAGTATGTCAGTCTCGAGTTCTAATCATCGTGCTATGTCATACCTCATGTCTTACTTCTCATCTTCCTGCACCACAGAAATGCGAGACCAAGGAGGAGTCAGATTCTGATGACACAGCCAGCCTCTCATCCTCATCCTCATCGTCATCCTCATCTGTTTCAATAACAACCAGAGATAGACGACCCTCGCCTTTCCTCCAGAAGATCAGGGGGATTTTGAAAGAAAGTGCCGACTTTCTGTCAGAGGTGAGACAATTGATGTCCTTTACATTTGTTGACTACTGCGTACTTTGAAAGAAGAAATTTGAAATGAAACATTTTGTGCATTGAAAAGCACTCTGTGAGTGCAGACCTCTGCCAAGCAGCTCATTTCCACACATAAACACTTGTGCTAAAATGGCCCTCTTTCCCAATGATCAAAAAACCTTTCTAGTTAGTACAGTGTTTCTACCTTTAGATAGCTTCTTGCTGTGCCTTGAGCACGTATTCAGTGTGCGTATGTGCACCTCAAGGATGTGCAGCCTGAATTTCCACAATGTTTGCCCAAAGTATCCTTTAAAAGATTGTAAATATTCTTGGATCCAGATGGTGATGGGGATTAGTACCAAAATTCAAATCATCTGTTCCTTGTGTCATCAACTTTACTCGAAAATGTAATTAATATCTGCTCATAACTTTTTGGAGTAGACAAAACCAATGCCAACGGAAGCATAACTTTGGCAGATGTTATCAGTTGAGTAACGTCAGATGATCTGATACATGTGATCCACGTCTCATTTTTTTCCAAACAGGCTGAGTTTGTACTCGAAAACCTGGAGATCTTCCTGTCTAATGCCCCACCCAGCAGCAGGAAGACAAACCTCTCAGAGCACAGGACCAGACTCATCTATATCACAGATATCCTACACAGGGTAAGATTGAAAAGAAATGAATTTAATGAATGGAAAGGAATACAGAAAATGGATAGTCCCTTCATACCCTCACAATAAAACAACATAATGTATGCCAGTATGATTTGTAGCTGTAAAAGATGTTGTCTCCAACTAACAAGGTATATTTTGGGTTTCTGAGTGAAATATGCTCAATGCAGGTACACCAGTCAGTATTCTACATCAAACGTGTATTAACCCTAACTGGGCCGGGCTATTTAGGTACAGTAGATCATAGAGCCGGGGGGGGGGGGGCCTCTTAGGCCCCCCCCCCCCCTCCATATCTCGGCCGTCGACCGCGCAATCGCGACGAAAATTGGCACACACATTGCCTATGATGTAATCTAAAGTAGTTAATGAAGTTAAATTTAAAAAAATTATCATTTATGCTAAATTATGCTAATTTATGCGTAATGATGCATAAATTCAGACAATTTGGTATAAATCACTAAATAAAGCTCAAAATGGGCACATTTTTTGCGGAAATATTCTTTTCAGTGTCCTGAGCAAATATAAGAGAAAAAAATTACGCCATCAGAAAAAATTTCCTAAGTGTTTTATTGTTTTTTTGAATTTCTTATGTATTTCCTTGTTTTTTCGACTTTATGTTTTTCATTGTTTTTTCGATGAAACTTGTCCGCGACATTTTTCCGAACAAGAATATATGTTATTAATTGATTTTAATCCATAAAACCTCAAAATAATCATGCTTTTATGAAATTTGCCTGTAAGCACAGTTTGCATTGAAATTGTACACAAATTCACGTTTTTGAGCAATTTTTGGTCTGACATGCACTTACATATTTATGCGCAACTTCGGAACTGCGCGCCCGGGTATTGCAAATTTGGTGTCAAAAGATGCGGGAGACTCGAAAGAAAAAAGTCATGAAACATCGCGGCGATAGCTTTTCGCGTTAGCGATACATCGCGCGGAACGTCGAGGGGGGGGGGCCTCGGAGGCCCCCCCCCCCCGGCCTAGTTAGGGTTAATGAATTTGGCCATCCTTGTATGAATTGAATACCTGTGTGTTTTTAGGAAAAATGAAAACAAAATTTTGTGTTATGTGATATTCATATATTGATCCATTGCATAGTTAGCATTCCTGTTAAGCTTTCACTGAACCAAATATTAACTTGACTTGCACAAGGTCGGTTTAACTCACCACTGTAGTCCCCCTATGTAATTGCAGTTCTCTGTTGAATGTTGAATTTGTGCGTATTTTCCGTGCAAGGACTTGTTTGTGATTCTGTGTATTTGTTTTTTTGCCCCTCTCCGCTTGTACAGATATTCAATGAAGAAGACAAACTTGACATCAACAAGGTTCAGCATCTGTTGCATTGTGGGAAGAGCTGTCTGAGCTGGGTGGCTCTGAGTGCAGTGCACCTCACCAATGCAATGGCATCCAATGCCAGTGGAGAGTAAAATTAATGCACCTCACCAATGCAATGGCATGTGTTGCCAGCGAAGAGTAGATGCCCCTCACCAATGCAATGGCATGCATTGCCAGCAAAAAGTAAATGCACCTCAACAATGCTATGGCATCCATTGTCAGTGAAGAGTAGATGTGAAAGGTGTTATGAAAGCCTTCAAGGATTTTGGAGGGGTTTTTTCTGGGTTTCATGTGGTTTTACACACATAAATAATTACAAAATCGTCTTTTGATTTTCGCCTCTGATCCAGTAGGTTTCCGAATTGTTTGAAAAATAAATCTCTTCTATTTGAGCTACTCCGTTTTTTTTGGCTGTGTCAAAGTGTAATATGCTTTGGTGCCGACGGCTGTGGATGAATAATTATGTTGAATAAGTATCCATTAGCTTTGTCTGAACGTCAAAAGAACCTGTTGTGCCTTTGTTTACGGACAAACTTAAATCAGAAAAGGAAATAAAAATGCCAGCAGTAAGTGTATCTGAAATACTTTCATACATGACTCATGTATACACTAAAGTCAATTTGAATCAAAAGTGAACATGTAACGAGTTTATCTGCAGTTTCTATGCTTCAGTTTCAAAGAAAAGTAAGACTGCTAGTCATTCATATTCGATAGGGTGAATCTTAATTGAGTTTTGGTCAAATAGGTAAGATAGCTTATTAAGAAGCATTTGTCTGGTATGATATTTAAATACAATCATGGGATTAGTGAATCGTAGAACCAGTGGGGTGATCAAACAAAGCTATTTTGTCTTCACATGGATCATTTTCTCCAATTGATGTACTCTAAAGACACAATCCCTTTTTCTCAATGTCATTCCCAAATTTTTCTTTTATCATATGCTGGTGATATAACACATACAAAGGCCATAATGTTGTTTTGGGAATGGAGATGTATTATGTGATATATCTTGCCCAAAATTTGTTCTTGAACTATACCTGAATTATATTATGTCGACCTTTACCAGTGACTCTTGCTTTGCTGAAAGACCCAAAATAAAAAGCCAAGAATGAATAATGAGTCGATGGTTGAACCACAAATGTATTCGGAGAGTTTTGGGGGTTTATCAGTTTTGGATTTAGACTCACAGGCAAGCTCTGTAGCAGGACTTATTACCTCTGCCGAGACAGTTTTGCTGGCTTCGATTTCTTTGTGTGCCTGCCTGCTAGCTATTCTATACAAGAAGCTGAGAACCAATTTGGCCAAAGAATGATTTTATTTGTGTGTGTTTGCGTGTGTGTGTGTGTGTGAGAGAGAGAAAGAGAGGGAGATCAGGGAATTCAAGGCCTCTTTATTTTAACGAGATAAGAGCAGTTCAATAAGAACTTATTGAGGGTAGACTACATTACTTTGCCACTGTGGAACAGCAACTAGCAGCATCAATGTTGGCAACTGAACGACCTGATCAGGAATGTTTTTGACACAAAATTTCCATAAAAGTGGAAGAAATTTTTTATATAGTTTCATGGACATAACGGGGGAAAAAACCATAAAAAAAAAAAAATTGCCTGAATGCAGAGTTAGTTCTATACATTAAAAAAATATATATATTTGTGATTGCTCAGAATTTGTGATTTATAAGGAAGTAAAACAGGTCACAAAGATAACTGTGCTGCAGTTCTCTCTGTAGTATAACCATTTTTGTGTGTGTTATATATATGGAAACTGTTGGGATCTACCATCTACAAGCTTGGCTCTTTACTGTTACATGTACCAACTGAAATATGAAAGCTGTGACTCACTTGGAAATGTACGTATATGTATATACAGTTGTATTGTTCAAACATGACAGCTGAATTTACCACAATAGATGAATTTTGAAATAAACATACAGTAAAATCCATGTACAACGTTTTTGCATTGCTTCATTGGAATTTGAATTTTCTGTGATCATTCATTTGCATGTGTTGTTAAAATTGGTTTCCTCTTTGTGTGTGGGTGTGTGAAAGCATGGGATGTAGTTTTTTGAAGGGTTTATACATGTATATACAAATGTATTAGTTTATGTATGAGTGTACAAGCTTATCTAAGAGATAATCAGCAGATAAAAGACAGATTAAGATATAGAAATATCTGCAGCACACTCTCATCTCTATCTATTTGTCTATATCTATCTATCTATCTATCTATCTATCTATCTATCAATCTATCTATCAATCTATCAATCTATCAATCTATCTATCTGTTAGTCTGTATATATATACAGTGCATATCTCTCTAGCTGTATATCTATGCAATTATACATCTTAAAGGGACTGTACAGTACTGGTTGAGGTGGGGATTCATGTTTTGAACATTCCTAAGTGAGATAATGAAAAGCCTCTTATGAAATATGAAAGAGCATGTAATTTTAAGAAGGATTCAACGTTTGTTTGATGAAAATTGGTTTTCAAATGGCTGAGATATCCAAAAACGTGCTAATAATAAAAGGCGACATGCCACAACTTTATTAGGATCTCTTTGTTTCACCTTGTTTTTGGATATCTCAGCCATTTCAAAACCGATTTTCATCGAATAAACTTTTAATACCCCTTAGAACTGCATGCTCTTTGACATCTCATAGAGTGTTTCTGAATATCTCACAAAACGTTAAAAGCTCAATCCTCACCTTGACCAGAACTGTACACACCCTTTAATGTATATATATTTTTGAAAGCTTATACATTATCTATCTTAGACCAGAAAACTGCTACAGTGGAAACTCAGTATAACAAAATCATTAGGACCAAGAAAGTTTGTTCTTTATATCAGATATTTTGTCATATCAGTAGTCAATAAACAATACAAAACAAAGGAAATAAATTTATTGGGACTGGAGAAATTAGTTTGTCATATCAGATGTCTTTATGCAATACCAGTTTCCACGAAACACCGTATATGAGAAATCAGTTTTTATTGGAGCCTAAACTCCTCTTTTATGTGATTTCTTGGAGAGAGAGAGAAATTCATTCATACATCATAATTTCAAGTGAGCAGAGGAATCTGAAGTAGCAATTAAGATACTTTCCAATGGCCTGTGTGTGTATGAATGTTCACTGTAACATACTAGTGAAAGGCAGGTTTCTAATATCATTCACAAAATAATGCTGCACATGGTATGATAGTGTGCATCTGGCAAGGGTTAAGTTGGCTGTTATCATGATTCATACCTTTTCATGCAAAATGATTGTGATAGGATATTGTAGCTGTTGTTGCTGGTGGTCTCCAGAGGGAAATGAAAAATACAGCAAAGTGCTCAGGCCATGCAGTTTCCTTTTGTTGTATAAAGATTTCATTTTAGGTGAATTCAGTAAAGTATGTATATATATATATATATATATATATATATATATATATATATATATATATATATATATATATATATATATATATATATATATATGTATTAGTAATTTTTGAAACCTGAATATATACTTTATCATAAAGAAATCTTCATCATAACATGGGTCTATTAATATAATGGGAGGGAATTATTATCTGCATGTGCAAACAAGATTATGACAGTTATTCAAAAGGTCAATCAGTAATCACCTACTATGAAATTCACTTTGAAACAGAAAGTACAGTTAAAGGGATGGTACAGTATTGGTGGAGATGAGCATTGGGTTTTAACTTTTTGCGAGATACCAAGAAAACACTTATGATATAGTACAGAGCATACCATTTTAAGAGGAATTCAAAGTTTATTTGATGAAAATCGGGTTTGGAATGACTGAAACATCCAAAAACAAAGTAAAACAAAGTGATCGTAATAAAGTGTGGGTCCCACACATATTAGAATCGCTCTGTTTTGGATATCTCAGCCATTTTAAAACCAATTTTCATCAAATAAACGCTTAATTCCTCATGGAACTACATGCTCTTTCATATTTTATAAGAGGTTTCTCATTATCTCACCCATAAATGTTAGAAACCTGAAATTAGGTCTCAACCCAAACTGTACGATCCCTTTAAGATATATAAGAGAAGAATTTATCTATACACTTCAAATTCCAAAATCTGGTGAATATCTTTCCCCTCTTTCAAGATCATTGTACATATGGCAACCTATACAATTATGGGCCTACAATGACAAAATATTTCCTTTACAATACCTGATGTGCAGTATATTTACATACATGCATGTATTTTGAGTATACATACAGTTAACAGGACTGCACATTCCTACCACATGATGTACATATTTTCAACATAATCTCACCAGTTCCTGTTTGTTATCACTTTTAGATTAATGGAAATTTAAGAAAATAAGAAATCGTGAGCAGAGTGACAGATATGTGACAAGTGACTAGGAAAATAGTCATGTTATTGGACAGAATGACCATCAATAATCACATTTATAGTAATTTTGTGAAACAATTAAATTTCACCTATGATGATTACAATGATATATCATGTAATGACAGTGAAGATATGAAAACATATAATTGTGTTGTTATGCCAAAATTCTCGTATAAGGAAGTGTAAAAGAAGGTACGTAACATTGAGGAGGGGGGTGTTTCATCAATTTTGTCAGCGCTGACAAGTTGTCAGTTTCTGACAATTTTAGCAAAATCCTTGGTTTTTATTGGCTGAGATGCTCTGGCCACTGACTGTTACTACGGTGATTGTCAGATAGTGACAACTTGTCAGCGCTGACGACAACTTTCATGAAACGCGCGGTATCCAGGTGTAATGTGTGAACAAAGAAGAATGAGAATTAGTAGAAAAGACAATAATACAGAGTGATGGTATAATGATGATGAAGATGATGAATATGTCTATGATGATCAAACTGGAATGGGATACTTTAAATTGGAAAACATTTCAAATACTAAATGGATACTTTGGAAAACATATCAAATACTAAATGCATTTTGACTAGGGAGCGAAGCACAGAGACAGCTGGCCTCTGCTGCGCGCTCGATCGAAAAGAGAACCAAAAGCGCATTTGGGTATTATGGATGGGAAGCAGACTACTATTTGATTCGATACATTCACCACACTTGAGCCTGAGGTGATTTCTCGTAACATGATCGACGATTCAATTATTTCTCATATCCATTCATAATCATCCTCACATATTCATTCCATTCGACAACTACTAAGTGCTCGAAGTTCAAGTGCAGACGTGTGTTTGATCGAATGTTAAACCAGCTATTTTCGTTCCAGTTAACCTAACTAGATCCGGGCTTTCTGTGGCGCAATGGAACTAACGTTAGAGGGGGTGCGCCGCGGCGGATCGTCGGCTGATCGTCGCCCGAACTCTATCGGGCCGGGCGCGTTTTTTTAAAGACGGCACAGATTGGGGCATGGCGCGTGTTAAACCTATGGGAAAAACGTTGGGTTAGGGTTTATGGTTAGGGTTAGGATTAGGGTTAGGGTTGGGGTCAGGGTTAGGGTTAGGGTTAGGGTTAGGGTTTGGTGGTTAGGGTTAGGATTAGGATTAGAGTTAGGTTTAGGGATAGGGTCCCCAATCTGTGCCGTCTAAAAAAAAAACACGCGGGCCGGGCGGGGCCTAGCCTTTTGTCAAGGCCCTCTCGCTGTAATGGGCGAGCGAAGCGAGCCCAGCCGAGCGCGCTTGGGCTCTCTTCACCATACAGCGAGAGGGCCTTGACAAAAGGTGTATTGGGAGCTTCGCCTCGGCCCGCCTAGTCTGGGCTCCGTCCCCTTTTCCTTGGTGCGACCAAGAGAGGGCGCAAATTTTCTGATTGCGATAATCGAGAGACTGCGCGCTACCCTTTTTTCTCGGGTATCGCAGTTCTCGGCGTATCGCGATCGCAATCCTCGGGTGTCACGCCCTCATACGGCTTGTCGCGTACACTGAATCACCCCTACGAGTAGAAAGGGTCCAGAAGCTAGACTACGGCCCGCCCGGCTGCGGATGCGGCCAGACCTGGTGTGGATGTCGTCATGTGCTAAAATTAAACTGTCAACAAAGTCTTGTGGTATTGCACAACAGCTAGCAAGTACACAAGTCACAACAACAGACACCAGCCCATGGCATATAAAATTGCCATAAAATCAGAAAGTATGAAGCACAGTAACGAGGGAAGCCTGCCTATAACGTTAGACCTAACGTTAGATAGTGTGGATATAAAGCAAAGGAGGAAGGTGGTGCCGGCCGGAGAGGGAGCGACGAACAACTTGAAAAAGGAATCGGCGACAGGATCGAGGTAACGTGTTAGAGTCTATTTTATATTTAACGTTAGTTGTTAGAACTAACAACACTAACACTTAAAGTTACACTCTCACACACTACAGTGCGTAATCTTCAAGCATGAAGCTAGCTGCACTTAAATTCACATAAGAAGAAGAAGGAAAAGAAGAAGAATTAAATAGCTAGACTCTATTGTCCAAACTGTAAATGCTAAACAACCTTATACGCCAACAGAGATTCAAAATCAACAGGGTGGCGCAGCCATGGGATTCAAAACTGCAGTATTTAAAAGATACTGCATATTTTAGGCTCAAGCTCATTTTAGTACTTCACATTTATGGGGTTTGTCACCAACAATTGCCATTTAACTGATGTACATACATACAATCCCTAGACTGAAAAATCTGTCTGTTTGGAGGAGTTTTATAAAATTATTTGACGAACTGACTTTGCACTTGGACAGAATGCTGCAAAACCAGACATAGTGTCTGTGGAACATATATCTCATGTACGATAAATAAAATTTACAGGCTGATCTCTCCATCTGTGTAATCCCTGGCCTGAAGTTGCAAAATGGTAAAGACATACAGACAGATGTAACCCCAAGGTGCTGTAACCAGTAACGACAGGAATGTGTTTGGGTCGCAGGGGATGTAAAACGCATATCACCTATACTATATAGCCATGCCCCATCATTATATTGTGGGGGTTTCCATAGAACATTTAAATGTAATAGGCCCTAGCTTGTATAAACTTAGTAAACATATAATGTCTCTATGTCATTGATGCCGGTATCAACATCACCTCAGTGGGATAGATCTACTAGTGATGATTGATGAGTATGGTAAATGGCTGAGAATGCTGCAGCTATTTTCTGGGAATGAAGGAAGACTCATATGCCCGCTTGTTAGATCCTGCAAATCTACTTGAATCATCTATAATTGTTAAATAATGTTGTATCCGTCTATCTAATGTTTGCAGGGCACAAACACACCAGGTATCCAAGTCTTTTTAATCAACAAGTAAAGCAACCAAGAGAACCTAAAGAATCATGGTGCGAAGAGAAGGAACCCGCTTTGGTCTTGCTACCAGCCACAATGTCAGGCGTCTGCCCTTCCCTTACAAACAACTCTACAGCAGGCAGAGTATCGTGGTCATGACAAAGATTGATGGTGAGGACCATCAGGTCAAGAAATCTGCCAAGGCTGCTGTGAAGAGGCAAATGGAAAATGGTGCTTTCAATATGAAAGGTAATGTGTTTGTGAAATGCTGAGTTTATACCCTTTTTCATGGTATTGAAACAATGTTGGTATTGAAACAATGTTGGTATTGAAACAATGTTGGTATTGAAACTAAATTGTTACCGTACCATACTTTAATGTTGTGTTACTTTTGTCTACTGTAAGGCATTGTATCATTGTATAATGAATGTATTCACCTAGCTAGCTGAAGCTATTTTCTTTTTCCCAAAAATGGCAAAGCTCATGTGTGATGTTAACATTTGCTAACATGAAAACCAACTTCTGCACCTCCATATTTTGTGTTCATTTACTGTCGACACTATAGGTTCAAATACTAGTCATTCTGTTGAAATGCAGCATGAATCACTTTTTGACTGGTAGTTTGGAATCAAGTGTATAGTGAATCTTTTTTACTTCCAAGAAATGAAAATTGTAAACTGTACCATTTTCATTTTTTGTTTTTAGATGATACTGAGCAGAAAAGGATTCATTTCTCCCTCAACAAAGCCAAGAGATGGGAGGTAATAGAAGGAATTAGGGATGAAGAAGAGTACTATGGCAACCGCAGCATCATCACGGAGCACCACATGCTGAAGCAGGGCCGTGATGGGAGGAATTGCACAGGAGTCTATGACTCATCGGTCAGTGAGATCCCAAAGTCTCCAAAGAAGAAGTACACTGCTGCCACCGATGCCTTTGTGGGACAGCAGACTGGGGATGTGATAGGAAATGATGATGACTTTGGGAAGAAGAATAGATGGAGATCTAGAAGGAGGAGAAAACATGATGAGGAGGATGCTGTTCCAAGCACTGTCTGGTATGATGTTACATTGGCTCCTCCCAGGCAAACCTTCCAGACCTACTGCAATCCTGCAGGTAAGGGTAGTTGTGTGTTTGTGTATACATTGTATATTTTTTGTGCGTAAATGCTAAAGTTGCAAATGATTTTCGGGGACTTGCATTTTATTTTTCGAATGTTTTAGATTACTCTTGAGGCTCAGGCTCATCAAAGCCATTTTATAATCAGCACTTTATTTGTTTTCCTCAAATACAGATAGCGGAAAACCAAAGAGAAACAGCAGAAATAGAACACGGAAGTTCCATCAGTGCAGTATGCAAGAATTCTACTCAGACAGACAGTGGGAGTTTGATGAGGACTTCACCCAGGAGTGGGGGGAAGAAGAGGAGCAGTATTGGCAAGAAGAGACCAAAGATGCAAAACCCTACCAGGTGTGTACTGATGCTCTGGAAGTCCTTGTTACGAAGGCAATGATGGAAACTCATCGCCTTGGAGACCAGAAGCATCGCAATGTACATCAGGAGGAAAGCAAGCAGACCTTGGGTACCAAGGATCGAGTCTTTCTTGTTGACAAGGAAGATGTCATGCTGATTGTTGAACCCCAGCTCACTGATGACATGCAGGAGTCAGCACGGAAGAAAACCAGGAAGGAGAGGAGAAAAGAGAGACTGGCGGCTGAAGAGAGGGAGGCAAAAAGGCAATTGAAGGAGCTAGAAAGGAAAAGGGAAATGGAGGAACTTGCTGCTCTTCGCATCAAAGTGAGTATTGATATGGCAGTGGAGACCACTAGCATCGCCTTGGATGCACTGAGCAGGAATTTTGGTGAGAACTACACTGAGGGTCTGTGCACTCCTCGCCGATTTGCCATCAACATCACTGACTTGATCATTGACCATCTTCAGACCAGTGCCAAAGGGGAAGTCTTGGCCAGTAGCCTCCTGCAGACTGGTCATCATGTCTCTCTGATAGTGGACTGTACGCATGATTCATGGCTGAGTGTAAAAGAGGATGACAGTCTGGTAGAAGACATCAGAGTGAAGCTGTGTGGGGTGACAGAAGACCGAGAGATGCTGTCAGAGTGCCTGACTGGTCCTGGTGTCTGCAACATCGCAGATGTGGTCCGTGCTGTGAGCTCAGGAGTAGCGGCATTGCCTTCAGAGAGGTGAGTTCTGTCAACCATTCTTAAAAGAGCATCTACAAGTAGTTTGTAACATTGCCTTTTTGTTTGATAACGCCTTAGACACGCTTCGCTGCAGCTGATATGGTAGAAATTTGCTTGAGTTTGCTTACAGGGTATTCTTTAAAATGTAACTGGTGCCCTGGGTATGTAGCAATGACCCATGAAGCTTGGGTGTGGCATATTTAGATCTTGTATTTAAGAAAAAGGTACAGAAAATAATAGTCAAGGACAGTGGAAATCACTGCCAGTCAAAATTCATTTCAAATTTCATGCAAATATGTTATTATATGAAATTTCCACTGCAGTGATTGTCATATGGTTACCATAAGACAAACATCTCAATATTCAAACTAATAGTTTAATTTGTAAACATGAATAGAACATAACCCATTCCTGATTATCTCATAAAACGGTATTTTGAGGCTTAATGTCCTTAATTCCGGTTAATACCTCATTACGCTTTGCCAGTATTTGGTGCATTCACTATGGTTTTCTGCCTCCTGGAAATTCATCTTTGAACTCCGAACATCAGTATCAGCTTCTATTATCTCTTTGCAGATACTTGTTTGAAAAGTCAAACTATTCTTTGGCTGGTGAGCCAGTTTTTGCCATGGAAACCACTCAGTCTACACTCGGCTGGAGATATGATGTCACCAATCCACACAAGGCAGTCCAGAAGGTAAATACAGAACAGAATACAGAAAAAAATGGTACCTTATTAATCATGCTCAAAGGTAATTTTGATACCATGGATACCAACATACTAAATAGTACTAAAAAAGCAGCTGCTTTGTGGCAGGTACAGTACCCTGTTTGAGTGATTATGTGTGTATATCATGGGCGTAAATCCCGGGGGGGATGGGGGGGTATATCCCCCCCTGAAATGGAGGAGGGGGGGATGGCCTGTACAATCATCCCCCCCTGAATTTTGAAAAAAAAAATGGAGGAAGCAGAATGTGATTGTATCAATTTTGGCATATTGCATGACGTTTGTACGCAGGCCTTCAGACAGGTAACAGAGCTGAACAGTATTCTATCTTGTAGGAAAATGTATACATAATTTTCTCAAGCGCTCGCTCGCTTCGGTCGCTCGCGAAGAAAGTAACATCGACATACAATGTAAGGTATGGCTTAGACGTTGACAACGTCAAATAGTATAGGCCTATATGTAAACATGCTATGACGCGAGTAACTGGGGACCATCTGCAATATATGTACGAAAACAAACAAACAAACAATAACAAAAACTATATTGCCATACTTGAACCCCCTCCATTTCCTGAATCATTCCTGAGAAACGACAGTGACTGGTGACTCAGTCAGGATGCATCTATGAGCATACCCAGGGAAGATCAGGGGCGTCGAATCTATCTCGGGGGGGGGGGGCAAAGGGGCATTTGCCCCGCCCCTACGGAAGTGTTTAGGCAGACAAATAATTTATCCCCCAAGCAATTCCCGAGATGAGGACAAATCTCGAACTTTCTTAATGGAAAATTGTCCAAATATCGCCAGAACTACGCACCAGATCGTTGTATTGCAATCATAAACATGCAAAAGCTCCGCTATACAGGATCCCTTTCGATAGACTTTGTACACTTTTGAGATTGACGTATATTTCCCTAATTTATCAAAGAGTGTGCAGCAGATCTTTCACTTAACAAAAGCACCCTCATATGCAGAGGCGTCGATGGGGGGGGGGGGGGGGGTGGTTCCCCCATAAAAGTGGGACAAACAAAAGCGAAAAATATAGCTACAAACAGCAGTGTTTGGAGTGTAAAATGTCAAAATTTTAAAGCTCGCTCGCTCCGCTCGCTCGCATTAATCGCTATGCCATTTTTCTGATGCTGCTGCCAGTGAATGGCAGCAGTTGCGCCCGGTGCGCCCCGGCCCCTTAATTTCCAAAGCGAAAAATATAGCTGCAAACGGCAGTTTTGGGACTGTAAAATGTCAAAATTTTGAAGCTCGCTCGCTTCGCTCGCTCGCATTAATCATTATGCCATTCTCCTGATGTTGCAGCTAGTAATTGCCAGCAGTTTTCGTCCGATGCGCCCTCCTTAACTTCCAAAGCGAAAAATATAGCTACAAACGGCAGTTTTGGGACTGTAAAATGTCAAAATTTTGAAGCTCGCTCGCTTTGCTCGCTCGCATTTAATCATTATGCCATTCTCCTGATGTTGCTGCTAGTAATTGCCAGTAGTTTTCGCCCGGTGCGCCTCCTTAATTTCCAAAGCGAAAAAATACAGCCACAAACAAACGACAGTTTGGGGGACTGTAAAATTTCAAAATTTTCAAGCTCACTCGCTTCGCTCGCTCACATTTAATCGTTATGCCATTCTCCTGGTGTTACTGCCAGTAATTGCCGACAGTTGCGCCCGGTGTGTCCCCCCCCCCCTTGATTTCCAAAGCGAAAAAATACAGCCACAAACGACAGTATATGGGGACTGTAAAATGTCAAAATTTTCAAACTCGCTCGCTTTCATTTAATCGTTATGCCATTCTCCTGATGTTGCATGCTGCCAGTAATTGCCAGCAGTTGTGCCCGGTGCGCCCCCCCCCCCTTAATTTCCAAAGCGAAAAATATAGCTACAAACGACAGTTTTGGGACTGTAAAAAGTCAAAATTTTCAAGCTCACTCGCTTCGCTCGCTCGTATTCAATCGTTATGCCATTCCCCTGATGTTGCTGCCAGTAACTGCCAGTAGTTGCGCCCGGTGCGCCCCCCTTAATTTCCAAAGCGAAGAAATACAGCCAAAAGGGGCAGTTTTGGGACTGTAAAATGTCAAAATTTTCAAGCTCGCTCGCTTCACTCGCTCGCATTATGCAATTCTCCTGATGTTGCTGCCAGTAATTGCCAGCAGTTGCACCCGGTGCGCCCCCCTTAATTTCCACAGCAAAAAAATACAGCCACAAACGGCAGTTTTTGGACTGTAAAATGTCAAAATTTTCAAGCTCACTCGCTTCGCTCGCTCGCATTTAATCGCTATACCATTCTCCTGATGTTGCTGCCAGTGATTGACAACAGTTGCGCCCGGTGCGGCCCCCCTTGATTTCCAATTAAGCGAAGAAGTATAGCTACAAACGCAGTTTTTAGCATGTAAAAGCATTAGGGCCTATGTCAAAATTTTCAAGCTCGTTTGCTCCGCTCGCTCGCATTAAAATCGCTATGCCATTCTCCTGATGTTGCTGCCAGTGATTGACAGCAGTTGCGCACGGTGTGCCTCCCCCCCCCTTAATTTCCAAAGCGAAGAATATAGCTACAGACGGCAGTTTTGGAACTGTAAAATGTCAAAATTTTCAATGTAAAAAATTTCACCGTGGGAGGGAGAAACCCCCCTACCATACCCTCCCCCCCCCCTCGCTTGCTTCGCTCCCTCACGATCTCATAACCGCTCCCCAATCCTGTCTACGCTGGTGATAGGCCCCACTATTTAGTAGGCCTTCGCAGTGATGTCGCACAGGCGGAGCAAGAGCTGAAATACCACGATTTAGTCATTCAATAATATATTGTGAATATTTCATTTTCTATTGGTTTTTTAAAGAAAAAACGAACAAAAATTTCACCAAAAGTGTGCACCAGATCGCTGAATTTTAGGTCTGAAAATGCAAAATCTTCCTCGTGTGGGAGAGGGACACCCCCCACATACACATCCTCCCCCCCCCCCCCCCCCGTTTTAACCCGGTCGCTCCGCTCTCTCTCACAGATATTTCAAAAACAAAAAATGTCTTCATACTTTTATGGTCTGATTTTCCGCCGCAAGTCATCTGACAAGCAAAAAAAAAAGCAACAACAAGAATAAAAAGTCTTCATATTTTTGCTGCCACTTTCTTCTCACTTTACATTTCATGCAAAAGAGTGGGACATCCGATCCCTGTAAAGTGTGCGTGTGTGTGTGTGTGTGTGGGGGGGGGGCACCAAGCTCCCCCCCCCAAGGCTGCGCCGGTCCGGTTATGGGCTTGTAATCGTGGTGATGGTGACCATCCCCCCACTCATCAGTACGGATTTACGCCGTTGGTGTATATATATATATATATCGTCGCTGGGGCGACAAGACCTCGTATCTACAAAATGTCAAATGTTCAGGAGAGCCAAAAAACATGGCGGCCAAAGCACTGTGGCGAATGGGATAGCCTTTCCTTTGACATGCCGTAGTGGCTTCATTTTTGGAGTTAGACAGTTGGGATTTGGGCAGGACATCACTTAACCCATTATATGACCATTAATAAAAAAAAAGTCAATTTCACCAAATTTGCAGATACAAGGTCTTGTCACCCCAGCGACGATATATATATATATATATTCATTTTTTTATGATTATCATTTTTTTTATGGAAGGCAGTTTCTGTTTCCAGAATACATAATGTTCAACTCTCAGGCTGTTTTCTGATAAACTGTTTTGTGTTTGCCCTCTGATTTCATGCCATGTTTGTCATAGTTGCCATGGTGAATCTTTGATAGATTGTTTGTTTTGTTTAAATCCATAGGCTCTACAGCAGAAAGATGCAGAAGACTGTGAGACTGATGACAGTACCCCATCTGTATCATCCAGTGAGTGCGGATATTGTAACATCTGCTATGAGGATCTGAGTGAGAATTGTCCTGGCACCGCTCTGACTGCCTGTAGCCATTGGTTTTGTGACCAGTGCTGGAGCAGCCACATGATGTCAAGGGTGGAGCAGGGAGACCTCAGAATTGCCTGTCCAGTACGTATTCCCAGTCTTCTCCTATACCAATATCTATCCTTACTCAGAGAACCCAGTACTACATTATGATACCTACATTTGCCAAGCATTTCCACCATGGCTCAAACAAATGTTTGAACTGTATAGATGTAGATTTTAATTATTTTTCCTTCTCACTCTTGACAGGGTTACCAGTGCACCAGTCTTGTGGATGAGGTTACCATGATGTCATTCCTCCCAGCCACATTCTTTGCTCGTCACCTAGCAAACAAGGTGAATACTGCCCTCATGCTGCAGCCAGAGCTGCAGTGGTGCCCCAGTCCATCATGCGGTCGTCTGCTCACAGTTGCCAATCAGAAAACGGATGTTGGCAAGGGGCGCACGATTCCAATCACCTGCGAGTGCGGTTCATTCTGGTGCTCCGAGTGCAAGAAGGAAGCTCATTGGCCAGCGTCTTGCGAGCAGGCAGAGGCGTACCGCAAGAAGGCCACCGAACTCTTGCGTGAGTTGCCTATTAAGTTTGTCCAATTCTCATTTCCTTGTACCAAATGTCATTTAGTCCATGGGCCAGGCCAGATGTTGGTACCATCCGAGGTGGCAAAACCTTTTTGGTGTCATTTTGTTTGTCGGGCATAGATATGCTTATCAAGCTATGATAGCATTTCCAAATGAGTAGCTTAGTCATAGTAAATGAATTTTTAATCAATTTGGTCTCGTTGTTATATCCCTATACTTCTGAATCGAAACTAACCGCTATACAAAGAAGAGCACTGTCTTCTGTATGTTCCATAGAGCTGTAAAATGGTATGTTCACAGGTGTTCTGTTGTTAACGCGGTGCGCTTAGTCTTTATTCAAGGCAACGAAGGGAATATCCAAAGGTTATGATGTCCACAGCGCTTAGTCTTAATTCTAGACGGCGAAGGGAATATCCAAAGCGTATGATACAGTGTATATCCTTTTATCTAAAAAAAAAAACAAAAAAACAACAACAACAACAACAACAACAACAACAACAACAACAAAAGCAATTCCTCGTGAATTTTACCGTATCTTTCAATTATTTATCATTTTCCGGCGAAAACGCTACGGTGAAAACGCTGATACCACGCCAATGTCGCTTTATTTTCCCTCCAACAATATAAGATAATGCAAAAACAATGTACCGGTCCACTACGATACATTATAATGAATGATATTGTAAATGAACAGAGTGATTTTTGTTTAAAACTGATGTATTTGTTGATAGGGTAGTATCAAAACAGTATAGATAATCCCTTTTATGATGAACTTTAGATATGATAACGGTACATTGGTCTAGATAAAGACTAAGCGCACCGCGTGACAGCTGTGGACATCATAACCCTTTGGATATTCCCTTCGCTGCCTTGAATAAAGACTAAGCGCACCGCGTTTACAACAGAACACCTGTGGACATACAGAAGGCAGTGCTCTTCTTTGTATAGCGGTTTAGTTTCGATTCAGAAGTATAGGGATATAAAAACGAGACCAAATTGGTTAAAAATTCATTTATTATGACTAAGCTACTCATTTGGAAATGCTATCATAGCTTGATAAGCATATCTATGCCCGACAAACAAACTGACACCAAAAAGGTTGTGCCACCTCAGATGGTACCAACAACCCATTTTTCGGGTCTTGGCCCATGGACTAATTGCTATAGCAAATTAATCTTCGCTGCTGTGTGATGGTGTCCCTTGTCTCATGGAGAATTAGGCACTTAAGGTATTGCATGACTTCAAGGTGTATTTCCCCCAAACATATACCAAGGTACCAGCTATGTAGATGCAAAAATACAGGGTGTATCAAAAAAAGGTAAACCAATTTTAGAGGGCTACTATTTCATAATTGTCATCTATGGAGAGCACAATTTTGGTTGTGAGGAAAGACAAACTCTTCCTCTTTCCATTGGTACCTAATTATGTTGACAAATGTCATGCATGACTGAGCACATGAACTTTAAAAGCAACAATGACAAATTGCACTTTTTCCAAGTTTGTGTGTCATTGTGAAATAACAATGCATGTCTCACTGCATGGATGAGATCTGTCAATAAAAGTGGCCAAACAGGCCAACCTGTTCGAATGGAGGTTTGTGTTAAGAGTTTCTCCTCACATTTTATTATTATTGTTATTATTATTATTATTTTATTATTCATCGTTATGATTATTATTATTTCATTATTCATTTTTATTATTATTATTATTATTATTATTATTATTGTTATTATTATTATTATTATTATTATTATTATTTTATTAATCATTTTTGTTAGTATTATTTTATTATTCATTTTTATTATTATTGTTATTATTATTATTATTATTGTCATCATCATCATTATTATACTCTTTATTTGTTTCATACAAAGCACATATTATATACAATATTTCATAAAAACATGCAAATATACATTGTACAAACATAATATATTGAACAAGAAAACACAAGCACACACTTGAATTTAAAAATACCTTCAAGGAGATCTAACAGACATCCACATAATTTCTGTTATTTATAAATTTAGAATAAGCAAAGTTCTATATTTCGGTATGGTTCATAACCTTTATGGCCACCTGTTCGATAACTTAATTGGTCACTTAGTCCATGGGCCAGGCCAGATATTGGTACCACCTGAGGTGGCAAAACCTTTTTGGTGTCATTTTGTTTGTCGGGCATAGATATGCTTATCAAGCTATGATAGCATTTCCAAATGAGTAGCTTAGTCATAATAAATGAATTTTTAACCAATTTGGTCTCGTTGTTATATCGCTATACTTCTGAATCGAAACTATCCGCTATACAAAGAAGAGCACTGTCTTCTGTATGTTCCATAGAGCTGTAAAATGCAGCTCTACAGTATGTTCACAGGTGTTCTGTTGTAAACGCGGTGCGCTTATTCTTTATTCAAGGCAGCGAAGGGAAAATCCAAAGGGTATGATGTCCACAGCGCTTAGTCTTTATTCTAGACAGCGAAGGGAATATCCAAAGCTTGTGATACAGTGTATATCCTTTTGTCTAAAAACAACAACAACTACAAAAGCTATTCCTCGTGAATTTTACTGTATTTTTCGATTATTTATCATTTTTGGCGAAAACGCTACGGTGAAAACGCTATCACCACGCCAATGTCGCTTTATTTCCATCCAACAATAAAAGCTAATGCAAAAACAATGTACCGGTACACTACAATACATTATAATGAATAATATTGTAAATGAACAGAGTGATTTTTGTTTGAAACTGATGTATTTGTTGAGATCGAGGGTAGTATAGAAACAGTATATATAATCCCTATTATGAGGAACTTTAGATATGACAGTGGTAGGTTGGTCTAGATAAAGACTAAGCACACCGTGTGACAGCTGTGGACATCATACGTAACCCTTTGGATATTCCCTTCACTGCCTTGAATAAAGACTAAGCGCACCGCGTGTACAACAGAACACCTGAGGACATACAGAAGACAGTGCTCTTCTTTGCATAGCGGTTAGTTTCGATTCAGAAGTATAGGGATATAAAAACGAGACCAAATTGGTTAAAAAATCATTTATTATGACGAAGCTACTCATTTGGAAATGCTGTCATAGCTTGATAAGCATATCTATGCCCGACAAACAAACTGACACCAAAAAGGTTTTGCCACCTCAGGTGGTACCAACAACCCATTTTTCGGGTCTTGGCCCATGGACTAACTCCCACAGAGACCAACCCACACAGTCTATTTTCTCTGTTCATATTCAACACATAGCTCGCAGCAACAAACTATGTCTTGAAAATGATGAGAGAAAAATGGATTATGATTTAACGTTTATAGGAAGGACCAAGTTATGAATGAACCATAAAAGGTTACAAGAAACCCTGAACATGAACCTGCAGGCTGGCCTAATTATTTGACCAGTTTCATTGACAGATCTCATCCATGCAGTGAGACATGCATTGTTCCTTCACAATAACATGCAAACTTGGAAAAAGTGCAATTTGTCATTGTTGTCAAAGTTCATGTGCTCAGTCATGCATGACGTCTGTCAACACATATAGGTATCACTGAAAAGAGGAATACAATGCAGTTCCCCTTTCCTCACAACCAACATTACACTCTCCATAGCTGACAAGTTTAAAATAGTAGCCCTCCAAAATTTGATTACCTTTTTTTTTTTTTCAATATGCACTGTAGTATAATTACACATCAGTGAAGTTTGAATTTTCGATGTTTTGATAAAAATCCATGTACGGTTATTGTCGGATATGAATTTGTGAAGTGAAGAGTAATATTCCAGTAGCCTTTAAAAGGAGGTATACAAATGCTCTTTCAGTGTGCTGGTAAAATGAAAATAATGTTTGTTTGTTTTTTTTTTTGGATGTAGGCAAAAGCTACCCATGGATGTTTCATCATGGCAGACACAAAAGATATTTTTTGTATGTGCTCTTTCCATGCATTCTTTCTTATTTTCAGATAACTGCAAAGATTAATTAAACTATCTTTGCTAGAAACGAAAAGTTAACCTCTTTTTTATTTCTCTCTCTCTCTATTTTAACTTTAGGTTTGAAGCAATCCAGTGATGACCTCACTGTAGTAGTGCCAACCAAGAGATGCCCAAAGTGCTACTATCCAATTTATAAGGAATATGGCTGTTACTACATGTTCTGCAAATGTGGACATGGCTTCTGTTGGGACTGTGGGAAGAGAGTGATCGACTATGGCCACCACTGTGAGGGGAAGATTTGGATGACTCGGGTACATTCCAAACTCTTTCCATATACTCATTTTGACGTTGCAAATGTGTGGCTGATAAACTAACATTGGCACAATCATATTGGCACATCCAGGGCATTTTGACGTAGAGCAAATATTCCAAAAAAGTCTAGAGTTACAAACCCACCAATGGTTTTAGCCCATTGCCAGAAATCATATTTATGAATATGTATTGTTTTGTAAAAGAATTCTTACGAGCCCAATATTTCATACTGAAATGCAGATAAGAGATGAAATATTGGGCAAATCCTTTATATTACTCTAGGCAACTTGCTGCCTTTTTTTTTTACACACACAGTTCTGAAAATGTCCTAAATTATAAAAGTAATGAAGCTTGGCAAATTTTTGTCTTATGCCCTTTATATCCCTATGTTAAACAAAACAAAACTCTGTGTCAATTTTCTTGACTTTTTTTTAAACATTTTTTCGTGAAGTTAATTCATTATTTTGGGCCCACTTTGGGGAATGCACAATGACTGGATAAGGCTAATGCTTCTTGAATGTAAGATCTGAGAATGGGTCCTGCCGGGTTGAACATTTCTTGGACAAGACAAGAGTGACCCTCTGTGTCATCTCTACACTTACAAGTAAAAGTGGATGTCAATTGATAACAATTCAGAGGGAAATGATAATTGCAGAGTGCTCCTAAGGGACAGTGCTGATATTTCAGGGGCTTCTCTTAGTAAATAAAATCATCTCATATTATGACAGCTGTTCTGATGTTGATTATGGTGATGGTGATGATGATTATAATAATGATAATGATAATGATTTTACTACTACTACTACAACAACTACTACTAATGATAATATCAATGATTGTTATTGTCATCATTATTATCATAATCACCTTCGTCATTGCTTATCTATCACTATAAATAGTATCAGCATTACAACGTTGTTATTAATCTATTGATGTATACATATTTATACATTTTATTGATTTCAATAATTGTTGCTGTCATGAATATCCTACTATTGTTACCATTAACATTCTGTATGGTAGTTGACTCAAGTGTCAGATACAAATGATGTTGAATGAGTAACCAGCAGATTTATTGTGTCTCATCAACTGCAGGTTTATAAGATCATACCTGTTGACTTAGTGGTCAAGAGCACGGTGGAACTTGCTGCTGAACATTACAGGCAGAGAACACACTTTGCCTGTCATCGCAGAATCAGGAAAGCAAGGAGGCTTGCATCCAGAGTGGTATGTCAGAATCTCTTGATTTGTAATGTTTTCCAAATCGCAAAGGTTGTATATCTCATGTGGCGCATCTCATCGTACCCTTCCTCTCCTGATTGCCTCTGTTTTTTTTTTTTTCCTTCAAAATTTATTTTCTGATTTCATTTTAACCCTAAAGGGGGGGGGGGAGCAGAATCCGCCCCCTCAATGTTTTGTGCTGTAGTTCTGTATCGCGAGAAGGCCTCGTCGCGAGGCTTCTTGACTTTCTTTGTTCAAGTCCCGTGCAACTGTTGAGTCCAAATTTGCAACGTCTGGGCATACTTTTTTGAAGCCAATCCCGTTTTTGTAGTGGCATGTCACCTCCAAACAGGCACAATTTTGTGATCTTGTGTACATTTCCTATGAAAAACAGTGCCCTGTCATGAAAGTTATAAAAAACCTGATTCATTGATTGATTTTATGCTAATTATTGTAGAAAAGTGGTCAGTGACATTATCCTATGAAAAACATGGGAAAAAAAAAACAAGTTGAAAAACAGAAATGAGTAAGAAATTCAGAAAACAATAAAATACATAAGAATTAGGTGTGGGTGTCACGCCAAATTTGTCTGATGGCATCTCAGATGGCTGAGATCTCGGTGGGGGGGGGGGGGTATAAAGGTTAACCTGAAGATCAGTACAAGAAGAATATAGGAAGTAACAGGTTGAAAGAGATGGAAATTAATCAAATTTGCAGTCACAAGAATAATTTATGGCAGTTCTTTGTGATGATGCGAAAAAAGAGAGAAAGAAATTTGCAGTGCATCATAGTGTATGCAGGCTCCCCCCCCCCCCACCTCCGAAAAAAAGGAGGAAAAAAAAAAAAACATGAGAGAGAGAGAGAGAGAGATTACTATGAGCACGTCAGTCTCAAGTTCTAATCATGTTATCTCATACACCTATACCTCATGTCTTACTTCTTGTCTTCCTGCACCACAGAAATGCGAGACCAAGGAGTCAAATTCTGATGACACAGTCAGTCTCTCATCCTCATCTTTTTCCATAACAACCAGAGATAAACGACCTTCGCCTTTCCTCAAGAAAATCAGGGGGATAATGAGAGAAAGTGCTGACTTTCTGTCAGAGGTGAGACAATTGATTTACTATACCATCCTGATTACTGCTTACTTTGTAATAAGAATTTTGATATTTTGTAGCTAGAAAAGCACTCAGTGGATGCAGACCTCTGCCAAGCAGCTCATTACCACCCGTAAATGCATTTGCTAAAATGGACCTCTCTCCCAATGAAAAAAACCCTGAAGAATTCTTTCTAGCACAGTTTCTTTACCGTTAATAGCTTCATACTGTGCTCTTAACCTGTATGTAGTGTATGTACACCTGTATATGCACCTGAAGGATGTGCAGCTGTAATTCTTCTCAACTTTTGCCCAAAGAATCCTTAAAAAAGGTGTAAATGTTCTTGGATCCAGACTGTGATCTGGATTAGTACCAAAATTTAATCATCTGTTACTTGTGTCATCAATTTTTCCTTAAAATTTAATTCAAATCTGTTCAAAACTTTTAAAGTTCGTATTTGCAAAACAGACAGACAGGAAAACAAACCAATGCCAACAAAAGCATAACCTCCTTGGCAGAAGTAATCAGTTGAGTAATGTCACAACACCTGATGGATGCAATCCCTGTCTCATTTTTCCAAACAGGCTGAGTTTGTGCTCGAAAACCTGGAGATTTTCCTGGCTAATGCCCCACCCAGCAGCAGGAAGACAAACCTGTCAGAGCACAGGACCAGACTCATCTATATCACAGATATCCTTCACAGGGTAAGATTGAGAAGAGATGAATTTAACAAATGGAAAGGAGTAAATTGGTACATTGTAGATAAATACTAGTCCAGTAAAGTCCCATCCTTCCCTCCTTTCTAAAATAATGTGTGATTTTGAATATGAGTTGTAGCTGTAAAAGGTATTGGGCCCCAATCTGCTTTGTATGAAATTGGGTTTAGAGGTGAAATGTGCTCAATGCAAGTATTATCAAGATTCTATCAAATCAATTTGGCCTACCCTGTATAAGTTGAATAATATGCAGGTAGAGAAGGAAAAACAAAATCTTGTCTTGTGCGATATTCACACATTGATCCATTGCATTCAGTTATGATAGTTACATTGTACCATTCCTAGTGTGCTTTCATTTAGCCAAATGTTGGATTTTTACAAAGTAGGTCAAACTCACTGATGTAGGCCTATGTATTGCAATTCTCTACATTATTAAAAGTTGAGTTTGATATCTGCGTCTTTTCATTCCTTTAATGGTGATGCATGTATTGTAAACTGAAGGACATGCACTGAAATTTGCCCTCGATCGGGTGATTGTACATTGTAGTCGAAGAATGGATGTTGATTCTACAACTGACACAAACATTTGTGCATGTTTTCTGCTTAAGGACTTGTTAATGATCCTGTGCTTTTGTATTTTTGCCCTTCTCCATCTGTACTTGCACAGATTTTCAATGAAGAAGACAAACTTGACATCAACAAGGTCCAGCATCTGTTGCATTGTGGGAAGAGCTGTCTGAGCTGGGTGGCTGTGAGTGCAATGCACCTCACCAATGCAATGACATCCAATGCCAGTGAAGAGTAAATGCACCTCACCAATGCCATGTTATCTGTTGTCAGCGAAGAGGTGTTACGAAAGCCTTCAAGGAATCCACAGGGGTTTTACAATGTACGTGTTTCATGTTATTTTTCACAAATAACAAAATCTTATGTTTATTTTTTTCCTGCGACCCAGTTGGTTCCCAAAGTTTGAAAAGGATTTTCTGTTCTATTGCCCAAGTATATGCTATGGTGCTATAAGAATATACTGTGTTGAATGAGTATGAGTATCCATTAGCTTTGTCTGAACTTCATAAGTACCTGCTGTACCTTTACTTGCCAAAATACAGATTTCCCTAATCAGAAAAATAAAACCCAAATGGTCAGCTGTAAGAGTATCTAAAATACTTTCATACACATCTTATGTATACCGAGGTCAATTTGAAACTAAAGTGAACTTGTAATAAGTTTGTCTGCCGTTATTATGTTTTGATGTTCAAGAAAATTAAGACTGTTAATCATTCATGTCCAGTAGGGTCAATCATACTGTCACACAGTCTGATGGAGGCACATTGGTTTTGTTCGCCCATGGGCAGAACATTTTTTGTAATGTTCTCCCGTGGGAAAATATTTTCACGTAACAAATGACAAACGATTGAACGATCATATTTTTTCACGCAATCAATAGGACAAATTTGCCTATTCCATACAATGTGAAAAAGCAGATGACCGATTATTGTAATGTGTATGAAAATGTGATATTTTAATAGTGTGATATGATAGTTTGATAATTTGATAATTTGAAGTGTGATAAATTTTGGGAGGCTATAAGTCCCTCAATAGCATTTCAAACCCTTTGGGTGGAACATTCGGTATGTTCCCTCCCCGCCAGTCGTCATCTATATAATGTTGACCCTTACCAGTGACTCTTGCATTGCTGAAAGACACAAAATATAAGAAACGGTGATTATTGATGATTCAGAGGTTCTTCTTTACAAAAAATAGATTCTGAAATTCTTAGTACAGAAGTTGTGGGTGTAGACTTGCCCAAGCTCATTAGGATCTGTTACCTCCGCATAGAATATTTTGCTGGCTTTTGTGTCTGTGTGTGTGTCTGCCTCTTTGCAGTTCTATGCAGTTTGTATGTTTGTATTTATTCATTCATGGAATGGATAATACACTGCACTATTTTGAGCAAATTGCTATTTTCTGAAGGGGTCTAACCAGAGGAAAAAAAGAACAGACAAGCAAATAAACACAAACATTCAGTAAGAAAGAGTTAAAAAGTAATACTGACAAAGCAAAAAAAAAAAAGAGAAAGTAATTTCAGTGAAACAGCATTTCGATTTTTATTATATTCAGTATTATCATTATCATTACACTGTATTATAACACTGATGATATATTGTTACCATTATGTTTTAAATTCTTGGTGATTATCTGGATTACCATGTAAATCAAAGAATTCAAGGTGTTTTTATGTTCATGAGATAGAAGCCATGCAGAAAGAACTTGTCGAGGGTAAACTACATCACTTTATCATGGAACACTGACTGGTAACTAAGGAACCGTATCTGGAACAGGAACGGGGGAAAGAAATGCCATGTTAAAAAAAATAAAATACAGATGGATGCAAAACATGTCTTACTTCTAGAGAATATTGCTCAGAATTCCGGAGTAGAATTTAATGTATAAGGAAGTAAAACAGGTTACAAATATATTTGTGCTTTTAGTGGGCATCTCTGTAACCACATGGTGACTGGTTAGACCCACAATCTGTACTCTGCTCTTTAGTGAGTCCCCCCATCTCCATCCCCAAATTATTTTACACTGAAATATGTGTCACTCCTTTTAATTCCCTTCCAATCTACATTGTACCCTACTTTTTAGCTCACCTGAGCCTTTGTAATGAGCTATTGCGATCGTTCTTCATCCGGCGTCCGTCATCCGGCGTGCATCGTGCTTCGTCCGTTGTGCATCGTCCGTTGTGCATAAAGTTTTTACATTTCCATCTTCTTCTTGAAAACCCCAAGACCCATTTTCACCAAACTAGGCAGGTAGCATCCCAAGGGGGTTAGGATCTCTATTTGTTAATTTGGGCACCATGCCCCACTCAGGGGGGGGGGGGGGGGGGGGGACCAGAAGTGATAGAGCTATGTTAATATTATGAGTTAGTACATTGATGTCTGTAGTTTCAAGTTTGTTCATGGTGAAATGAGGGATGCCCCCTTGGTATCCAGGGTAGGAGGGTGGGTAGGGGTTCTAATGGGGCCTAAATAGTACATTTTCATCTTCTTCTTGAGAACCTCATGACCCATTTTCACCAAACTTGGCAGGTAGCATCCCTAGGGGCATAGGATCTCAATTTGTTCAAATGGGCACCGTGCCCCAACTGGAGGGCCCCAAGGGGCCCAAACCTCCCAAAATTACGGAATCTTTAACAATCTTCTCTAAAATCAGAAGTGAAGTAGAGCTACGTCAATACAATGAGTAAGAACATTAATGACTGTAGTTTCAAATTTGTTCATAGCAGATCCAGAGGTGTCCCCCTCGGGGGCAGGGGGAGGGATGAGAAGGTCCAAATTGGGGCCTGAATTGTAAATTTTCATCTCTTTCTTGAAAACCTCCTGATGGATTTTCACCAAACTTGGCAGGTAGCATCCCTAGGGGGTTAGGATCTCAATTTGTGAAAATGGGCTCCATGCACCACCCAGGGGGGCCCCACGGTGCTCCCAATCCCCCAAAAGTACGGAATCTAAAAGAAATCTTCTCTACAACCAGAAGTGATAGAGCTAAAATTGATACTATGAGTGTGGGGGTCCAAATTTGGGCCCTTATTGTACATTTTCTTCTTCTACATGAGAATGCCTGGTCAAATTTATATAGAGCTGTGTGTAATTTAGATTGGTGACTGCGTGAAAGGTACACTTGCGATACTCAATTGAACGCAAGACCCTCGGGTCTGTTTTTTTTTTATATTACATTGTATCTACATTTATATCTCTTCCTTTTATGGACATTTTATGTACATGCTATTGATTTTGTTGCAGATGGAGAAAAAAAAATTCAAGTTGAACTGAGGTTGAACAATTAATCTCACAATATGTCAGTAATCCCAAAATTTCTCCTCACTCTCTTTTTTTTTCAAATTGATAGAATTTAGTTAATGTATTGTACTGTGTTGCTCTGTTTACCATCGTTAGCATGTAAATGTCAATTATTGTTCAAGCCATATATGCTATTTAGTCTTGCATGAGCCTTATTGACTAACTTGATTCGTTGGGAATATGTGTCTTTTTTTGTTGATGATACCACAATTGTAATAAAGAAACTTACAGTGCAATATCGCTTTTCAACTTTTGAAAAAGAGATGCCAGGAAATAAGGGTATGTGCATTGATGCAAGTTGTTCAAATCACTTGTGCATGAAGTGAAGTATATTATATTGAATTCTTTATCTCTCTCTCTCTGTAAAGTGTGCTGTCAGATATGTTTAAAGTTTAAAACCTCAGATAAAAATGCATCAACGGGAGGGGTATGAGTAACAAGAGATTAACAGATGTTTTCACTCAAATTGTGAGAGATAAATGTCTGAAGATATTTGTGAGGACATTTTGTTCATGCTGTATGCAAAGAAAAAAAATGGCTCTACAAATATCTGCCTATAAAATGAAGTTTGTATGAAGAAAGAGAATATGAGATGATCTCTTTGTAGGCTTTTCCTATGTGCCTGCTCCTACATGTGAATGTGCAGATATGGAATTGAAACAATAAAGCAATACACATACAAGTTTTTGTATTTTTACGAACGTTCTGTGTGACCAACTTTGATGATGCAGTTATTTTGAAGTTCAGTTTGTGCAATTTATTTGTCCTGATGTGTACGACTTCACGCTCATTTTTTTTTTGTCTATCTTTTATTTTTCTTTCTTTTTCATGTAAACAATATACAACGTGTACAAATTAATTCTTGACAAAATAACACAAAATGTCATTATAACAACATAAATTCCCCATTGTCAATATTACGAATGAAGAAGAAAGAATTTTGTTTGTAAAAAAGGAAAGGAGACAAACACATCAGACAGAAAGGAACAAAACACCTCCCCCCCCCCAAAAAAAAAAAAAAAAAAAAAAACATATCCGGTGAACCCGCTCACAATTTCACTTAATTACAAAATTATAGTGCTGATTATACTGCCAGGGAAGCATTAATCATGAGTGTGAAAGAAAGTACAAAAACATACAAACAACACCAAAACCCCAACCAATTACATCCTACAGCCTGCCAGACAAAATAATAATAAAAAAAATCAATAAAAACAAAATACTACACTTAATTCCCCAAATGTTTTAACTCTTTCCATTTCAATAAATGTCCTATTTTACCAGTTTTAATCGCTAATTCCTTTTCTTGATCTTTACAATGTATAATCATCATCTGGAAAAGTATAGAATACATTTTATATTAAAAATGATGGAATTGCACATTTTGATTCAATGAGAATTTCCTTGGATCCCCATAAAAATCAAATTCCAGTCACTGATGTCTATTTCCCTCAAATCCAATCTGTCCGTTATTTCTTGCCAATTTCTTTGAACTTGTTCGCTAAACAGAAATATATGTGAATACGTCTCCTAGTCCTTTTTACAAAGGGAACATAATTTATCATACATACGCACACACACGCACACACATACGCTCATACATACGTGCCCACACACACACACACACTCACACACGCACGGTTCCTTGTAAAAAATGTAATAGATAAAATGTTATATATAGAAAATGGCATAGGCAAAAATGAGAAACTGAAATACGTACGAGAATAAGTGCAATTATCATTGTAATATGACACAAAAACGAGCTATCAATGTGCTCTCAAAATCTTTACAACTGTGAGTACCACCAAAATCTCATTTCATTTATGTCATGGCACATACTTCACTGGTCCGGGGATGTTCTTTCGCGAACAGTTTATGGATTCCACTGTAAAGTTTCCTCGTGTAAGCAATTTTTCGGGACACCAAATCGTACACGAGGAACATAATTCCTGAGACTGACTCGTGAAAAAAAAAAATCCACCATTTCATGCATTACTTTTGTTTATAGTATTCAAAATTTTCTTGTTTTCTATCATTTTGAGCATTAAAATTGTTTTTTATCCACCAATAATCAGTAGATCTATCAAACTACATTGCAGTAAAAATATCTTAAAATTTTGCCCCAAAACGTCATGATTTTGCAACTTATTAGTAAAAAAAAAATGTGTCTGGTACTTTGTAGTAGCATTATTGAATTTTGTTTGCCTTAAAACAGGAAGATACTTAGCTCAATAACATTCCTCAAGAGTAAAATAACTGTAGGGCTTGTAGTTTGTAAACAATAACATGAAACTAAAAAAAAAAGGGGGGGGGGGGCGTTTAACCAGCGTGACCTTTTTTTATTGAATTACCTATATAGTAGACGGCGAGTTGTAATGTTCTTAAAATTTTCTGTAGATTTTGATATTTTGTGCTATTTCCCCTATTTTGGGGGTGCTGAACACGAATCCACTTGTTGCCATTTTTCTAACCGACGTCTTCAGCGGTTGCCGTGGCAACGCATTATTTCCCTTAAAGAACATGTATTCTTCATTAAACATCGTAAAAACATGTTGTAAACACCAAAATATGTCATTATAAACCCTCTTTAATCAGATTTAAATACAATACAATTTTTGTAAAGTCATAGTTACCTTTTAGCAATGACGGTTACCATGGCAACAACTATTCATAAAGAAAAAAAAATCATATTTTCATGAAAAGGCAAAAAAAAAAATGACAAGATTGAGTGGAATATTTATCATAAGTAACTATCTTGATTTTCAGCTTATTTTTCCACTATGTTCATTTCGCAGCATTTTCGTTGCTATAGCAACAACATGACAAAAGTTACCTTTTAAAGAAAAATAAGCATTGCAATTGAAGGAAAAGCAATTATAAGACACGTCGGTAGAAAATAGATTTCTGTATAGTGAGATCTTTTGTGGTATTTCCTTTACTAGTATTTTGGGTATGCCGAACACCTGTTGCCATATTTGTAAATGACATCTTTAGCCGTTGCCATAGCAACAAAATGTTTTCTTGGAAATAACATGTATTCTTCATTAAACATCATAAAGACATGCTAAAAACATCATAAAGACATGCTAAAATCACCAAAATAAGTCAATATAAACATATCGCGTCAATCAAATCACAAATCACAATTTCCGATTGTCACAGCAACCTCATGGCAATGACGGTTGCCATGGTAACATCTATTTTTTAAAAGAAAATTATTTTTTTTTTCAAAAAACATAAAAACATGAAAAGTTTGAGTTGCAAACTCATTACAAATTACTACAGTTTTTTTTTTCACTATGCTCATGCCACATTATTATCGTTGCTATGGCAACAACATGATTTTTTTTCCCCAAAGAAAGGAGAAGTATATCATTAAAAGAAAAAATAATAAATGATCAAATTTTACAGAGTTTAATTTTTTCCGCTCTTTTTTACATTTTGGAAATACTGAAAAGGAATCCACCTATAACTACTTTTCTAAATGATGTCTTCAGCCGTTGCCATGACAACAAATTATTTCCATTAAAAGAACATGTGTTTTTCATTAAACATCATAAAAACATGTTGTTAAGGCCAAAATATGTCAATATATACATTTCTCTGCAATTGAAACAATCCCTTTTTTCAATTACATTGTTACCTTATAGCAATGACAGTTGCCATAGTAACAATTCCTAAAAAGAAAATACTGATATTTTAATGAAAAGAATTGAAAAAATGACGAGATTGCGTAGCATATTCATTATAAAGCACTATCAGCTTTTGTTTTCACAACGTTCATGCCACATCATTTCTGTTGCCATAGCAATAACATGAGAAAAATGTTTCTTTTTTAAGGATAAAAGTTCTATAGCAATCTGTTGGAAGTTGCTATAGGGGAGGTATATAGTCATTTAAGGTTTTCAGATGTCTTGGAGACATTGATGCTGAAACAGAGTACATCATGACGAGAAAATAGGAACTGTTGGGGAGGTTTTTACACATTTGTATTGCTTGTTATTTGTGTTTTACATTCCCTAGGTATTTCTATTCCTTAACATGTTGCGATAGGAACAGAGATGATCTTCTACGAACAGAATTATGTATGGTTGATAGTCTTGTTAATTTGTAATACTTCAAAATTTACACCATAATTTCAACATTTTTTCTTGAAGATTTTTTTTTCTAAAGAATTGATGCATTTCCATGGCAACCATGTCAAATATTAACCATTATTACGGATACTTAAAGTTTTGAAGGTGCAATGTGATCAGAAATTAAGGAAGCTGACTAAACTTTTGTGCTTTTACTTATATTTTTTTTTTCGTTTAGTATATTCTTTCCTTATCTAATGATTAACATTATTTTTTTTCTTAAAAAAACATTTTTTCTCATGTCATTGCTATAGCAACAAAAACGATGTGGGATGGATATAGTGAAAAAAGAACTGACAGTAATTTGTCATAAATATGTTACTAAATCTTGTCATTATGCCTCCGCCACGAAGTGTCGCCGGAGGCATTATGTTTTCGGGTTGTCCGTCCGTCCGTCCGTAATCAATTTTGTGGACAGCGTATCGAAAAAAACTGTTTGAGGTATCCTAATGAAACTTGGTATGTATATGTATGAGTGGGCGAAGTTGTGCCTGTCAACTTTCGGGCGCACATGCTCAAGGTCAAAAGGTCAAGGTCAATTGCTCAAAATTTCACTATTTTCCCTATATCTATGCAATGCCTGGAGGTATTTTCTTGAAACTTGGTGTATACATGAACTACCAAATAAAGATTCCCCAGGGAGAGCTTTGGGTCATGAGGTCAAAGGTCAAGGGTAAACGGTCAAGTGAAAATGTTAAAATTTCACTTTTTTCTCCATATCTCACAAATATTTCAAGGTATCTTCATGGAACTCAGTATATATACATGTACTGACTGGCAGTGATCATGTAGGGAATTTAGTGGTCATGGGTCAAAGGTCAGGGGGTGAAAGGTCAAGGTCAACTCATCAAAATGTCATTATTTCTCTCTTATCTATGCAATGCCTGCAGGTATTTTTTCTTGAAACCTAGTGTATGCATATATTTCCCAATACAGATTCTCTTGCCTAAAGGTAAAAGGTCAAATGTCATGTGAAAGTGTTAAATTTCACTTCCTCTTTAAACTTATAAAAGGGTCAAAAGTTGGGTACAAATCCTCAAATCCCCAAATACCTGCACTCTTAGACAGTACAGCCATTCATCCAAATAAACCTAGTTCAAGGATAGTGAACACTTAATGCATTTGTGACAAACCTGTCATTTTAATATTTTGCCAGTTATGTGAAGCTGTCATCACACATTGTCAAGACATTGTGCTATAGACCTATTCGGAGAACCATGCATTATGGCGGAGGCATACCAGTCGCCATAGCGACATTTCTAGTTTTTTCATGTTTTTACATGAAAATATTATTTTTTATAATACATTGTTGTTATCGTGGCAACTGTCATTGCTCTGAGGTAACCATGAAATTCAAAATTGCGATGTTTTACTAAATTAAAGAGACATGTTTATCTTGACACATTTTGGTATTCACAGCATTTGTTCATGATGTTTAAAGAAGAACACATCTTCTTTTAAAGAAAACAATGTTACCATGGCAACAGCTTAAAACCTCATTTAAAAAAAATGACCACAGGTGCAATCCTGTTCAGATTCCCCTAAAATAGAGGAAAAAGCACAAAAGATTAAACCTTTACAGAAATTGATCATTTGTTTGAAAATTTTATTCTTTCTTTCCTTTTTAATGAAAGTTCTTCTTTCTATAAAAGAAAGTTTTCACCATGTTGTTGCCATAGCAACGATAATAATGTGGGATGAGCTTAGTGAAAAAAAAGCTGATAATCATAATAGTACCCTAGATGGTAAAGAATAACTACTCAATCTTTTCATGTTTTCATGCTTTTTGATGAAAAAATCGTTTTCTTTTAAAAATAGCTGTTACCATGGTAACCGTCATCACCATAGGGTAGCTGTGACATTCGGAAATTGTGATTTTCAATTTAATCAAGGAAATATGTATATATTGAGATCTGTTGGAAATTGCAGTATTTTTTATGTTTAATGAGGAATACATGTTCTTTTAGAGAAACTAATTTGTTGCCATGGCAACGGCTAAAGATGTCATTTAGAAATATGGCAACAGGTGGATTCGTGTACGGCACTCCCAAAATAAGGGAAAGAGTGCACAAAAAATCTACTCTACAGAAATGTATCATCTACCGATTTATTTCATTCTTACTTTCCTTTTAATATAAATACCTATTTTTTCTTTAAAAGGTAGCTTTTGTCATGTTGTTGCTATAGCAACGAAAAGGAAGTGAAATGAACATAGTGGGAAAAAGCTGATAATCATTATAATAGTTAGTAATCAATATTCCACTCGATCTTGTCATATTTTCTTGCTTTTTCATGAAAATATCACTAGTTTCTTTAAAAATAGTTGTTACCATGGCAACCATCTTTGCTATGTGGTAATCATGGCATTATAAGAATTGTGTTTTTTGACTTGATTAAAGATATATTTATATTGACTAACTTCGGTGTTTACTGCATGTTTTTATGATGTTTAATAAAGAATACACGTTCTTTTAAAGAAAATAATGCGTTGCCATGGCAACGGCTGAAGACGTTGGTTAGAAAAATGGCAACAAGTGGATTCGTGTTCAGCACCCCCCAAATACGGGAAATAGCACAAAAAATCAAAATCTACAGAAAATTTTAAGAACACCCCAATATTGTGACAACTCGCCGTCTACTAAAACGTGTGTACGTGCAGAGACAATATGTGCAACATCATGTCTGCCCACGCACATGACAATCCCCCTTCACGAAATATTCAAGAAATAAATGCATTCAAATCATTGATAAACAGTTAAATTTACTCATCTCTTGCAACCTTCCTGATAGCCGTGAATAAACTTAAGATTACTTCATTAACTCGTAAAATACAACATAATCCATCCTCAAGCTCCTTTTATCGTCTTCTTACAATTAAAAAAATAAATAAATAAAAACGAAAGAAGAAAACCCCGGGGTTTCAGAATTACTTGTGTACACCTTCAGTGAATTATCGAAATGTCTTCGAACTTAATTGATCTTCTTTAGCATAGATTTATGTGTGTAATGGTATATTTTCAGATCGTCATCCCTTTCCAAACGCATTTACTAATTTCTAAATGATTTCCTTTTTTCAAAGGACAAAGGAACAAACGTGATTTTCTTTTTCTTTTCTTTTTTTTTTTGTTCTGAACTGCCTGGGGCAAAACGGACTTGCGTCCGTTATGCCACCCCAATTATTATGACCCGTCTTACCCGAGACCTTGGATAAAACGGCCCATGGTATAAAATACTAGTAGATTTTATTCAGCTGATAACACTTTGGCCCGAATTCACGAAGGTGGTACAAATGAAACCATGGTCTAAACCATGGACAAAAACCATGGAGCGCCAGGTGTCGCACGGAATATGTCGTTACGAAATTGGTCATTTCGTCGACAAAATGACCGTTTCGTTAACGAAATTATCATTTCGTGGACGAAATGTTCATTTAGTTACAAAATGTTGTCATTTCGTTACAAAATAATCATTTCATCGAGGAAATGACTGATTTCGTAACGAAATATTCCATGCGACACTTGGCGCTCCATGGTTTTTGTCCATGGTTTAGACCATGGTTTCATTTGTACCACCTTCGTGAATCCGGACCATTTTGTCTGATTTAATCAAAGTAGATGGGTAGCAGTAATGCGGTCTCAACTTATTATAGGGGTCTACACCAAAGAGCATCTTCCAATTTCCTGAGGTTAAGAACGAGGTACGTGTACCTCCAGTGTGAAGGGGGCTGTCTAACCCCACCCTCCCCTACCGAGCGGAAAGGTAAAGAAAAATTAATATTCACGATCAAAGCGAATGGCTAGCTGTAATAAAGCCAGTTCGGGGTTCGTTCATGGGCACATGGGTACAATGACCTTTCCTCTTTCTCGGCTAATTTGGCACTCCACTAGTTTCAAGCGACAGAAGGCATAAGCTTGTCCGGCGTAACAATTTATGGAATTCATCAGTCATGTTCAAACGAAGGATGAACTTGCGTAGACCAGGGGACCAGAATGATCCCTCTGTTGACACTTTGGAAAGCATCCATTTCATTATTTTGCATTGAATGTATCAACAATATTTTTCCATAGATATTGTCAAATACCACTTTTGCTGTCAGGTGGATGTGCTGGCAAGCACCACTTATAATGATCACTTGAATAATTATCTCAATGAATTCCAAAACCAACATGCTCTGCTGGTACAGATGGCCTTTTTCTGCTCATGCTCAAAGTGGAACCCGTACTGGCTTATCGTGATATCACCTCCTAAATAACGCATGGTGCCTCTTCACTCTGTGGTATAATTCTAAAGAAACGCAGAGCACTCATTGGCAGTTTTAACAAAATAATCGGTATTGAAAGCAAAGACCTTTGACCAGAGTTGAGCAGACACCTGCCAATTTGAGGACTGAGGTGACAAAAAGTGGATTCGTAAAAGATGGAGAAAAAAGAAAGCAGACAGAATATTTCTCTATCTTTTTTTTTTTCGAATGGGAGACTGAATTGTTGTATTTGATATAATGTGTCTATAAAGAATTATTTACATGTCCTTGTGAAACCTGAAAGAAGTTGTTATGTAATGATGTAGGCCTGTGCGGGGGTTCTGCACCCGTAAATAAGCAGTTACTTCCTCATTTTTTTAATCTCAGGGAGATAAGAAAGACATTATATCTAATAGTCAGTGGTGCTGAACTCAAGGTAAGATTTAATATTTTCAAGTTGAGAGTGGTATTTTTATCTGTAGGTATAGTGTTCCTTATGATGTAATTTGTTACTTTTTTCCGTTTGATTTCAAAAGGCAGGTGCACGAAACAACAGTGCTGTGGGTTCTACTGCACATTATTTTGCATTGTGCGTGTACGTATGCCTGCTTGAACGCAATATGACTTCTATAGCTATTCATGCATTCGTTTGTTGCCCTTTTCTATGGCCTCTCTCAGGCTTTGAAAAATAACTAGGCTGCAACTCATGTTTATATCAGAAGACCAGCCTTGGCTGAATGATGACAACCGATACAATATGTAAGAACCTTTTATTTAGGACTTTTCCGGGGCGGGGGGGGGGGGGGGGGTGGAAGCATTTGCATGTTTATTTTTCATTCGATATTCAGCTATCTAGTGTACACATTTGAAGTAATATGTGGAAATCATAAGTAAAAAAGTAAAAGACATACATATTTAGGAAAATGTGGAATGGCTATTAAAAAATCGTGGTATCTTAACATTTTGTCCCGTTTGTGCATCGTTAAGTGTAGGGTAGGCCTGCATGTCATAGCACTAGGGCGGGGGGGGGGGGGGTGGACTCACCCTCCTTTAGTTAATACTATAATATGTCACTGTTTGCATACCCAAGAATAATGACGTTCAGCAAGCCATCAGTTACAATTGGTAGGAATTACGTACAGGATTCGATTTGTGTAACTGCACAGTTTGGTGACGTCAGATCAATAGCAGGTATCAGTCTGGGCCTGTCTTGCATTATTGCATCAGTTACAATTGAAAATTTGTGATATAGTGTATATATGCCCGGTAAAGGGATTCCACTTTAACTCAGTGTTTAGTAACAAACATTGCCTATAGAGATGTCACACTCTTTCTCACCCTATCCACCCTTTCCCTAACGCACTAACACACATTTTTTTTTGTTTTTGTTTTGGTCAATCTTTTATTTTTCTTCCTTTTTCATATATACAATATACAAATTAATTCATGACATTGAAGATAACACTAACACACACACACACACACACAACACACACTCAGAGAGAGAGAGAGAGAGAGAGATTAGCAGACCAGACCAGAGACCAGCAAGCCCACTATACAATCTCCCTCAAAACAAAATTAAACAAAATTTAATTTCCCCTGTTAGTATCAATTTTATAAAAGAATTTGATTTTATGATGAGTATGCTCTCGCTGATGACATCAAATATGAATCAGTTAAGGAAGTTGTATGATTATATAAGACAAAAGAAGATCGCATAAGAAGTTTGATCATGATTAGTCTTTTTCTCTTTCTTTTGGGAAATTAAGCCTTGAAATGTTTAATATATAAAAAAATCGTCTGTCCTTCCAGTGTTCATCAAGTTATACATTAAAAGAAAGTCCCTACAGATCAATTCGGATTAAAAGAAAGTCCCTACAGATCAATTCGGTATTGGTGCTGGTTTTTATGGTAATCTCTAGCTGGGGCTTCAATTATGCCTGACAAAAGGTAATTTATGCACTGCCATAGCAACGCACCTGGCTCATTGCATAACCCCTTGAAAGTGATTTTGTTGTTCTTTGGAAGCCCCCCCCCCCCCCCCCCTTATAGCCGCCATAAGTTACAGTACTCTGAAGTCGGATTCTTCTTATAGAAGGTCTTGCTGACAACAGTCTCCCTATATAGAGTAAACCTTACACCACAACGGTCGAAATGAATCTCGAAGTTGAGAGACGTTTACATGCATAATAGTGATTCCTTTCAGGGAGATGTTCCTTTATTTTGCGGCGAACCTGTGCAGATTTACATTAAATGCATCCATGGTATCCAGGGTTAACCATAAGAAAATAATCATTAAATGAAGCGGACTAATCTTCTTTTGTATATATATTTTTTCCTGTTACAACTATAGGTGGATCATTTCCTGTGGTAGTCTGTGTGCGTCATTATTGTCATGGCCGCTGGTTTCACCCAATCAAAGACCACCAAGTGTGATGAATGTCTCTCTGACTTGAAGTCTACCGAAGCCTCGTACGTGTCGTATCGCCTCGAGATCCAAAAGAACCTGTGCGCTGAATGTGCAATTAGTCGCCAGGACTGCGTCAAGGGATTGACAAACAAAGTGAAATGGACGTGCCAGGAGCACACTGATAGGGAAGCGGAACTTTTCTGCGTCACTCATGACTATCCCATTTGTCGCGTGTGTCCTGTAACCTCGAATCACGCCAACTGCGAAAGGTATGAAATAAATGGCGTGAGAAATGATAGGGAAAGAAAACTAGCGGAACTCATTTGTCAAGCTAAAGCTAGAAGTAACGATATCAAACAAAATTATGAAGAGATACAACATTTCATTTTTGAAACAAGGAAACGTTTAACGATGATAAGAGAACAGGTGTCTGCTGCAGCTGAAGAAGAGGAAGCGAAAGTTACTAAAGACCGAGAGCAGACGGAGGACAGGATCAACGCAGAGTGCGATGAGGAGATCAGGAAGTTAAATGCAAAACGAAACGAGATGCTGAAAGAGACCAGAGACGAAGCGGAGAGGAAACTTGGCATAATTCGGGACGAGCAGAAGTCCCTTGAGAAGAAGTCAGACAGGATGAAACGAGGACTGGAGTCGTGCAAAACCAAACTCATTCCGGGTCTCGAACAATTAGATACAAACATCAGGGATAGATGCGTGAAAGCTGAAAAGCTAATCATCGAACAAGTGAACCTAATGAGGGACTTCCACGACATCACTCGACAGCTGAATGAGTGTATCGATGTTGAGCTCAGCAGAGAGATACTGGACAGAGTGAAGAGGGAGATTGAAGAAATCAAGTACGAAAGGGGAAGTGGACTTCTTGGTGCAGCAGTAGGATTGGAAGAGAGATGGGTTAAAGAAAAAGAAATATTCAGGCCTCCATTTTACACTCCCCTTGGGTGCATCGGTAGGAATGGGGTTGTTATGTATACCAAAGACGGAAAACACTGTATATCCGTTGTGCATCTTGACGGGAAGGCACCTGATATTGTTCATGTTATAAAGTCACCAAGGTTCCAGCCCATCTGCTACGATTTTCTGTCTGATGATGGACATGTCTTTGGTACCACTAATGGCAAACTCATCGTATACGATCAGCATTGGAATTATGCGAGAACAATTGATACCAAGTACAAGACAGAGCTTGAAGTAACCGTTGACAAAGATGGAATGATTCTCGCAGCACAAAACGGTGGGTCTTCCTTTTCTGTGTTCAACCCCAACGATGGGAAATGTCTGCATACTATAAAGCTGGCAGATGGCATACCTATTGAAGCCTTGAAGACAATGTCAACAGGAGACGTGGTCGTGCTTACTGGAACAAGCAACCAAGGTCAAAGTGTCTGTATATTGGATCGATGTGGTATCGTCAAGTGTAAAACTGATATTCCTGGATGTTATGTTCGAAGCATTGCGGTCGATGTCTCAACCGACCGCGTGTACATTCTTTCTTTGGAATTGAGGGGGTTTATTGCTTCGGTCATTAGTGAGATCTTTTGCGTTGGCTATCCAGCATCACGTCGCATTATAGAAAAGCAGAGGAATTCGGAGCCTTTTTTGACATTTTTTGACGTGCTAGCAACAGACAGGCTTATCGTAGGTTTTAATAGTGCCTATTTCATCATCTACAAGAGCTCATTACCGTCTATCATTGACCTCCTTGAAGAGCTCCAGGAATCACGTGATTAATCTCTCTGATGTCATCAACGTCATGTTTCACTAACATACACACTGCAAAAAGTCCGGTGTTAAATAGTGAACACCGAGCTGGTGTTAAATTTTCGGTGCTCATTTATGGTGTTAAATTAACACCAACGGGTGTCATTTCCAAATTTTAAACTTTTTTTTGGAGAGTTTCTTAGTAACTGCACTTCTTGTTGATTTTTAATTTAAACAAGACGATCAAGAATTTTACATTAAACTACTCGATTTTTGAAAAAATGTGAAAATAAATTTACACCAAAGTAACACCAGCTGGTGTGGTCTCTTATTGAAGCTGGACGGGTGTTAAACAATTGATATTAACACCAACAAATATCAAATCATCACCATGTGGTGTCATTTTTGAATTAACACCAGGTACAGTGTCAAATTAACACCACGAAGTGTCAGGTGAACACTTTTCAACACCATCACAGTGCATTTTTAACACCTGTGGGTGTGGTCCTTTATTGAAGTTTGATCGGTGTTAGATTTAACACCCGTGGTGTTAAATCTAACACCGATGTTTTTACAGTGCATGAACATAGTGTTGTGAGCATTGCAAGTCCAGTATCTGTGTCAACCGCCTTTGTGTACGTTCTGTCTTTGGATCGGCAGCGTCTTGCGTGGACTATGAATGAGATTTTACCTAGTAATGATATCCAAATATACTATGCCTGAGAGTTTCTGGTAAAAACTATGGCCAGGGGTGACTCCAGAAGATCTACACTGAGGGGCACAGCCCCGAAGTGAATAGTTCTTCTGGAGTCACCGAGGCCTATTAAAAAGAAACTCGAAATTACGCTAAGTATATTTGTTTCATATTTTGAATAGAAAACTTAGACAAAAGAAGGGGAAAATGCGAGGCGAGAATTAAGTCGTGTGGTAAAATGGGTAATTATGTTTCCTTTTATTTCAGGTCGATTCACTTCTATTTCGGGCCAACAAAATTTCAAATGTTCAGATATCAATGGCCCTAACGGGCCATCAGAGATGAAAGTAAGTGTTGATCCCGGCCAAGTATATAAATAACTGCACATGCTATACATATTATGCAAACCTTTTGATATTGTATTCTGCATTATCACGAATGTTTGTTCTGTAGATTCTTTTTTTTTCACATAGAAGAAGAGAGAAATTTCCTGAAAACCAGTGGAAGAATGCAGTATCTGAGGATTTTGTTGGATGATCACCTCTTTTCTGGGTTATCAACGAACTGGCAAGCGTGTTTCACTGCCTTTTTCTGGGAATCCAGTTTGAAGAGTTACCTTCTCATTCTCTTTGTTCAAACATTTTTGATAATGGGGAACTGAATGTAATATTTCTCTATTAGGAAATTAATCTTGCATCATTGCTTGGAATTGAAAATTCTATGCTCACAATTTCTTGGGTGAAATGTACTATCAATAGTCATGACAGCACTGCAAAGATACTCAAAATATTGACACTTTGTATCATTTCATTGTGTTTCACTGTCATCTTATGTTGATACAAGTTGTGCAGTTCAAGTTGTGTTGTCTGCATTCAGCAGGATAGTTGTGTGCTGTGCAATGCAAATGCATGCTGACTTGTGTTGATCAATGATACCCTCAGCATCACCTGTATGGCTAAATAGATATCTAAATACGTTTGCTTATGCCGTATATTTTTCAATAATTTTTACATTATTTTTATTCAGATTACTTAGACACAAAAGCCGTCAAAACCAAGATTCTGTGGCATCATCATTCTGTCAATCATTGCTGAAATTATGACTGGCAAAATAAATTGGAGTGAACCTCTTCACGGACTGAGGATAACTTGCACTTTTCCATGTTATTGATATGATTAACAAGACATTGTATACCATTCCTGTACAACTAGATTAATACACCCTTTTTGTAAAACTATTTCCCAACTATAGATTGATGATGGAACTCAACAATTTGTTGATTATATCACTTTGATATTTGTTCTTTGATAGGAGTTCCTATAATGATTGATTGTGGTTGTCTTCACTGTCATGTATTTCAGTTCAAATGCGTTCACATCTCATTTATTTTACTGGTATTCTACATTTCATACGTGTACTGCAAACGGATTCCAATGGTTGAAAAGTCAAATACAGTGTAGAATCTTTTTGGGTCTAGGTAATATTATCCGTACTTCAGGTAAGTTTTATGATGTTTGTAAGAATATTAAGGCGAAATACATTGATATAACTCTTCATTGATGATGGTAGTTGACAATTGACGAAGAAATTGACTCTAAGAGTACGAAGACACCAAATGTAACATTCGCTCTTTAACTGAGCTTTGTCAAAAAGTGCTTCATACTGATATGTTCTCATATATAACTCTGGCTTCTTCAAAACAGGTGTATGCAAAACTTATCGATAAAGGAACCATAACGATGTATATATATATATATATATATATATATATATGACCCTATAGTCTGTTATATTTCAATGCCTACACACACATAATCATTAGTGACATATGCGACAAAATTTTGGTATCAGTAGAAAGCACATTTTATTCCGATTATAAATTCTTTCTCGAGTATAGAATATTGTTTACGTATTGCAAAACTTAAAATTCGATTAGAAAGAAAAGAGCGGATATAGTTAGTTAAAGGAATTGTATAGTCTGGGTTGAGATCGGGTTTCAGGTTTCCAACTTTTTTTGTGACGTAATAAGAAACCTCTTATGAATATGAAAGAGCATACAATCTGAGAAGAATTCAAAGTTTATTCGATGAAAATTGGTTTTGAAATGGCTGAGATAATTATAAAATAGAGGTCGTAATAGAAGATGGGACCCATCTTTTGTTAGGACCACCTTGTTTTACTTTGTTTTTGGATATCTCGTCAACACATTGCGAACACAGTGTGAAATCTCTTCGCACTGTTAAATTCGAGCGTTTTAACAGTGTGAACACATTGGGAATCATCAATTCACACTATGAAACAGAATGTTATTATGTGAACGCTCTCTATGAACACCCACACCATAGTGTGAAATCTTCTTCACATAGTCGACTATTTGAACACATTACGAACACACCGTGGGGACTTTGCTCTTTTCAGCAGGGTCAAAACGTTGAAATCATCATACTGCCATTACCACTAGTAATAATTAAACTAAAACGGACTATATTCTGTATTACATGATTTGCAGCTGTATTCGTCTTTTTTTTACTTTTAAGTGTAAACTATGAGTTCAAGAAACGCAACATTCAATAGTTTCGTGTCTACACTGATTGCATAGTTTGTTACGAAACGTATCAATTGTTTAGGTGTCTCTCTTTTTCTTTTATCTCAGTATAGGCTATACTTATTATAGTAGGGCCTACAATGAGCACGTGGTTGCAACATCAATTCAGGGAAATACAGATGAACGGGTAAAAAGTAGGCCTACATTATATATCGCTAGCTGTTATCACAGTGTACTAAAACAATAAAAAAGAAGAAGATGATGTTCATCCACTTAATATGACGTATTGTATTTTCTTTCATTCCATATATAGACAAACACACACACACACACACACCCTCACACTATGATTCCTATGTGTAAAAATGTATGTAGGCCTATACATGTATGTATATAAATATATATATATATAATATATATATATATATATATATATATATATATATATATAATATATATATATATATATGTAATCATTATTATTGATATTATCATTAAGGCTCGAACTTTTTTTCTTTCGGTGGCTTCAGGCCACCGGTAATGTCAAACCACATATTTTTACACACACATTATATTATGTCCGTTCTAATAAGCTTGTTGTCTTTAATTTGTTTATATACATAGGGTCCATATAACAGAGACATAATACAAATGAGAGACACCAGATCTGCTTTAAAGTATAGATATAATTAACAATACATTGGCGTTAGTTTGTTGATTAGTGATTTCAGATTTTAGATTAGTTCATTAACTCATACTGTCATAAAATGCCACATTTGCATCCATAATCTCCTTGAATCATCTCCTTACGATTAAAAAAAAAACGGTGGGCGGGATTTTGCAATATTATGATCCTGATGACAACACAACAGTAAAGTTTGATTTACTTACATCTTCAGTATTTTTTTTACTTGCGTATTTCAATGTAGATTCAAGGAAAGTTGCGAATGTACAAAGGAAACCATGGTTGTATTCATTATCTTTTGCGGAAAAGGGTCGACGTGACTTCGAATTTGAACTTCTTTGGCATATACTGCATGCATCTGTTATATGTGTTTGCAAGTCGGGTTTAATTTCGACAGTATTTAGATCGTCATCATCTCTTTCCAAACACATTCACTTATCTCTCAATGATTTTCTTTTCTCCAAATTTCATACAAATGACAGCTCAAGTTATGGTTATCTCGAACGTTTGTAAGAATTTTATGAAATTAAAAGTCTGAGAATTGAACTTAGGAATGCTTACCCGTGACAAAGGACAACATACACTTTACTAAAGCCAGGTTTCATTGACAACTCACTATTTGTGACGTTACAAACATAAGATTACTATCATGACTATAGCTATGTTTGAAATATCTCTTTACGCACTACACTTCCTCTTGCGACTGGTTATCACAAAATAGCCTAATAAGTTTGCTGTTAAGACCAGGAAAACTACTCCATTTGCGACGAATACATATGTGAAGGATCCTGTGACGTCCTTAATGACACCTATGACGTAAAAAAGAAGAAGAAGAAAGAATACTGCCAAGAGACACATTGAAATACCTGAAACAGTTTTGCACTCACACACACTCACAGAGGTATACAGATACATTTTTTGTATACTTTAAATTCCACAGATGCCACGCAAAATTATATCAGCACAAATAAGTAAGCATTTTTATAGAAACGTTTTTGATAAACAAATCACACAAAGTTACATTCAACATTGCATCACACATAAGCAACGGCACATCATACCCTGAAGTGAAATTCATAATGCTTTGAGCATTTTTTTTTTTTTTTGGTAATCTTCATTTTTTTTCCTATCAATGTTATTTATAAATGTCTTGCAAAGGAGACAGACATAAACATGAAATGGTTTTGATGCACAAAGCACAGAAATAAAGCTAACAGTTCATATGAAATAATGTTTGTACAAGATCTATAAAATATTTTACAAAAAGGTCATTAAATACTTTCATCCATTTGACACAAAGTTACAATTGTTTTCTGCCCCAAAATATCAAATAGAGTGTACAAGTTTTTGAAGGCTCAAATTGACTTAAGTAGTAGAGACTTCAAATCTGGGAGATATACCATTAGAAAGATCAATCATTGCTGTTTGTTGAGTCATATATAATGTATGTATGATATGTATGTCAATAAGAAACTGGAAGCTTTTCACTTGAGAATATGTTGTCATAGGATGATAAAATATCATTGTTCAGTGCGTAAGCAAATTAATAAGTTAATTTCATAATTCTTCCAAAAACTCTCGTTTTTAGTGGTTTCAAATAGATTTCTAACCAGGAGCTGAAGAACAGTGGCAAAAAGTAATATCATCAATCCTAGCATTGATATGTGCGTGCGTGCGTGTGTGCGGCCAGGGAGGTGGAAGAGAGACCCTGGTGCGGCCTTTCAGAGGTCTGGCCATAATGGAGATGTGAAAGAGCGTTTTTATACCAATGAGTCGGATGTTTGCTTGGTTCCAACTACCTGTTTTTTCCCCTCTCTCTCTATCTTTCACACCCAAGTTGAATGACAAACTTGTATCGTTTAACGTTTATATTTTTCTTGTCAATATATGCAATTTGTTATTTCTCTCTTTCGTGTGTTGCATTGTATCTATTTAAAATCATATTCATTCTTGGACGGAATCTCCGAAACTGCTATCATCGGTAGACCCTCAAGGGCAAATGACAGGATCGAGAGAGAAAGATTATGTAAATAAAAGAATAAATTAAAGAGAATGATCATTCACCTGACAGAAGCCCTCCCGCGTTGGCTCCAAGACCAGCTATCAAAACGCAGTAGCCGCTGGCCACGGTGAAATTCTCCTTGGACGCTACGCAGGAAGCCAAAACAAAAACCATCACGCCAACGGGAAAGAGACAAAATCCCTGAACAAACACCACTAGATACATTGTCGTCAATGACTTCAGAAGAGGATCGATTAGGAACGTAACAGCCGTAAGGGCACTGAGCGCGCAGAAGATCATCAAGGGGTCGACCTTGCGATACGTCAAAATGACGAAGAGAATCCGTCCCAGGATTCCGCCTACGCCGCCAACTGTGGCTAGCAGAACAGCCTGCGATCCGCTGTAACCGAGCCACTCCCCCCGGGGTACAAGGAAAAGATACCAGGTCGCCAATCCAAACTGGTAGGAAAAGACAGACGGAAGGAGGAAGGTAAACATGGGTTCCTTGACGAAAACGCAATTAATCCATTTCTGTTTCAACGATTCCTGGGGGGTCTGCTGGCATTGGCCTTGATCATTAAATGACGCTTTTTCTTCTTCATTGAATAGACGCCAGGACTGCTGGTTGGTCTTGGACTTTGTGACGCTGCCAGGTTGAACGAACATTTTACTCTTCTCTTCAGACGTTTCATTTGACGGTAAGCTGTTATTAAAGGCATAATTTACCATTTGCAGATGAAAGCATTATTGCTTTAAAATAGTTCTAAAATGTGAGTTAGGGATAGAAACAACCACTGTCGAAATTTGAATCCGTATAATCGATGTTAAGTGTTGTTAAATACACAAAATGTGAACAATAGTTATAATAAAAATGTTTCCAGACTAAACCGTATACAGTTACGGTTTATTGAGAAAAACCCTGATATCTCCTTATATTTTAGGTTTTATTGCAAATATTTCATATGGTAGGATGTTTTATGATACAACAGACCTACACATATGCATCAAATGTGATATCTGGAACATTTTTGAAATCACTGCTCCCAAAGGTAAACTGGACCTTTAAGATTCGCATCCTCACTCTCTACTTCCGACTTGTCGCAATGACTTGCAGGATATGTCCGGTCTCTGAATGTAGCACCAACTGCCACCAGGTGTAGACCAAGACCACCTAATAGGAGCCATGGGCGTAAATCCCGGGGGGGATGGGGGGATATATCCCCCCCACTTTTGAAGGAGGGGGGGATGGCCTGTACAAATATCCCCCCCTGAAATTCTCCCAAGAAAAAGATGTAGGAACAAAAAAACAACAACAAACAAACAAAAAGAAATGTGGTGATATTGATTTCAGCATGATGGATTATTGCATAGCCTATAATCTAGGCGGAGAATGCAGTTATTGTTTTTGTAATTTGCTGTTAAGCTAAACGTATGATGCAGCGAGATAATTGTCTTTGCCAAGCGATACATCTGATGCGGCGAGACTACGAACAGTGGACGCATCTACCGCGTCCGCTAGGCGCCACGATCGGTGGCAGTTTTTTGTTGTTTTTTTCGTATAAGAAGACTGTCACCGATTAAAAAAAAATAACAAAACAACGACAAACAA